>OY282499.1:65518337-66804837 GCA_958295605.1 Ajuga chamaepitys | reverse complement strand
CACCCGTTGCCCCGGTTTGGATTAGACTTCCGGGTCTTCCAATCTACTTGTATAACCGGGAGCCACTTCATACCGTTGTTCGCCTTCTAGGCAAGCCCCTTCAGATCGACCGGCCGACCCTCGATCAGAGCAGGGGCGCTTATGCTCGCATTTGTGTTGAGCTCGACCTCCTCGAGGAGAGGACTTATGAGATTGAGATCAACGTGGAGGGCAAGACTCACGTTCAGCGTGTCATCTATGAGTTTGTTCCCGATTACTGCACTGAATGCCGTCACGTTGGGCACAAGGCCCAGGACTGCTACATCGTGGGGAAGAAGGAGCGCCCGCCTCCCCCCAACAGGCGCCCTCCTGTAGCTCAGCAGCAGGGCCAGACCGCCAAGGGCCCTGCCAAGGACCCTGCCCCCGGGCGCAGAGGCCGTTCTCGTCGGAAGAGCCGGCGCCGGCGGAGTCGTCGAGTTGGTCCCCCGGTCCGGCCGGAGGATGCTCACTCTCCTCTGTCTGAGCAGAGACGGGCAGCTGGCCCGCAGCAGAGGAGACGGAGAGCGCCGGCTCCTAGCTCCGAGTGGCAGGAGGTCCCTTCAAGGGATCCTCGTAGGACGGGTATCTTGCCCTCTGAGGTCCTACAGGAGGCAGCTAGAGCCTCCCACACCTATTTTCATGCCCACGAGGATGAGGATGACCTCCTGGGAGATGATGACGAGGCCTTCCCGGTGCACAGGGACGATGCGGACCTCTTCCGCGAGATGGAGAGCGAGGACACTCTCGATGACCCTACCGACGACGATGAGACTGAGGGTAGAGAGAACTACGTCTCCGAGGGAGAGACGGAGGCCCCCCTCAGCAGGGGAGAGCACACTCCCCCTGCTCGTTTGTCCGGCTCCCGACCACAGCCGCCCAGGTCGGTTGAGCATAGCCGCACTGGCCCCGCCCGGGGAGAGGAGATAGCCACTCAGTTGGCCATCGTCCCCCTGTCGACGTCCCCTCCCGCTCAGTGCACCCTGAACCGTGCACAGGACGCGGTCTCGAGAGAGTCCTTCTCTTCGAGTGCCTTTGTTCCGCCTCTTCCCTTCGTTTCGGGGAGAGGCAAGCAGATCGAGCAGTTCCATCGGATGTGCACCAGATCGCGTTCGAGGAGCGGAGAGAGATTGTATGATGTCGACGCCTCTGAGGCCACGTCCGGGGACCCCTCCTTTGGACGTGGTGGCCGATCTGGCGGCCCCGTTCGGATCCTGTCGCGATCCAAGACTGATCCTAGCATTCGGGCCCGTCCCTCTGTGTCGCGAGGCTCCACCTCCCCCTCTGTCTGATTATGTCGACACACTTCATCATTTGGAATGCTCGTGGCGTTGCTAATACCGCCACCCAGGATCACATTCAGCTGCTTGCTCGGATGCACCGTTTGTCCTTCTGTGCCATCCTGGAGCCTATGGTGGATGTTTCTCAGCTTCAGTTCATCACTCGCCGTCTGGGCTTTGTCAGTGGAGTCAGTAATGCCTCTGGGCAGATTTGGGTTCTCTCGGCCTTACACTACCATCTTGAGGTCATCTTGGACACCGATCAGGCCCTCCATCTCCGTCTCTCCGCGCCCATCTTCGCCGAGCCGGTCTTCCTCACCTTTGTCTACGCCAAGTGTCAGAGAGTTCGTCGACACGCTCTTTGGAACACTCTCCGTGATATCCGTGAGGATGTTGGTGAGAGGCCTTGGTTAGTTGGGGGAGACTTCAACATCTTTCTGCACGAGCATGAGCGCCAGGGTAGCCTGGCCAACAGGACCCGTGCGATGTTGGATTTCGGGCTCATGATCTCGGACACGGAGCTGATTGATGCTGGATACACGGGTTCCGACTACACATGGGAGCGTGACCCCCTCAGGGAGAGGTTGGACCGTGCCTTGATTAACGAGGCGTGGTTTTCCCTGTTCGGGGTGACGAAGGTCTCCCATCTGCCGAGGTACAAGTCGGATCACTCCCCCCTCCTCCTTGAGTGCAGGTTCTCGGACACCGCTCAGAAGTCCTCCTTCCGCTTCCAGAGCATGTGGGTTAGGCATCGCACCTTCACCGATACCGTTCGTGCGGCATGGGCTCTGCCTACTGGCCACACCGGTATGGTGAACCTGCAGCTGAAGCTCACACGGCTCAAGAAGACTTTGAAGCAGTGGAACTGGTCGGTGTTCGGGAACATCTTCCAGAGACTTCAGGACGCACAGAGCGCCCACGCTACTGCCGAGCTGGCCTATGATAGTGGCCCCACTCCTTCCCGTCGGTCGGACATGCATCGGCTCCATGCCGAGTACCAGCTGACCCTAAGGATGGAGCAGGATTTCTGGAGGCAGAAGGCTGCTGTTCGCTGGGTCGTCGAAGGAGAGAGGAACACCAGGTTTTTCCAGAGCTTCGTCCGTCAGAAGCGCTGTCAGACCTACATCCACAGCATTGAGGCCGGCGATGTCACGATCTCTGATCAGGCTGGGATTCGGGCCTCCGCAGTTGACTACTTTCAGGACTTACTCAGCGTGGATGAGGATGTCCTGGGGAATCCCATAGATGACTTCTTCCCGAGACTGCCGGAGGGCACTAGCTTTGACGGCCTGTGTGATGTGCCGACGGATGAGGAAATCAGAGCGGCCGTGTTTGATATTGACCCGTCGAGTGCCTCGGGGCCGGACGGGTTCTCTTCTCTGTTCTATCAGAGATGCTGGGAGCTTGTGGGAGAGGATGTCAGGCTTGCAGTTAGAGATTTCTTTTCTGGCACCCCCATGCCACGAGGTTTCACTGCGACTGTCATCACCCTGATCCCCAAGAGGCCGAACCCTTCCTCCTGGGCTGACTATCGCCCGATCAGCCTCTGCAATGTCACGAACAAGATCATCTCCAAGATCCTGAACTCCCGTTTGGCGCCCCTCCTCCCGTCCCTCATCGCGCCGAACCAGAGTGGCTTCGTTCAGGGGAGATTGATCTCTGACAATGTGCTGCTCGCCCAGGAGATGGTCCATGAGCTGAACTACAAGATCAAGGTGCCTAACCTTATGTTGAAGCTCGACATGGCCAAAGCTTATGATAGGGTTCAGTGGCCTTTTCTGAGGTACGCTCTGACGAGGATGGGTTTCCCTCAGCGCTGGATTGACTTTGTCAGGCACTCGGTGGAAAATTGCTGGTTCTCGGTTCTCGTGAATGGGAGCCCGGCAGGTTTTTTCCACTCGAGTCGGGGTCTCCGTCAGGGAGACCCGCTCTCCCCTGCTCTGTTTGTTTTGGCGGCTGACTACCTCTCTCGTGGGCTGGATGCCTTCGTTAGGGACAGGACGCGTATGGCGTACAAGACCCTTGGCTCGCCCGACCCCCTGTCCCATCTCGCCTACGCTGATGATGTTGTGATCTTCACTCGTGCTGACCCCGAGGGCTTATTTGATTTGGATCTGTTCTTTAGCCATTACTCCGCTGTCACTGGTCAGCTGATTAACAGGCAGAAGAGCAATTTCTTCCTTGGAGCCACTTATGAGGAGTCCTGGAAGGACCTTGTGACGCATTTGACTGATTTCCAGCTCGGGCAGCTTCCGGCCACCTACCTGGGTGTCCCTCTGTACCGAGGCAATATGCGCAAGGCCCTCTTTCAGCCGATTCTTCAGCGTCTTATGAGCAGCATTGCTGGGTGGTCCCATCGCCACTTGTCTCTGGGTGGCAGGCTCGCTCTGATCAAGAGCACTCTGAGCACCATCCCGCAGTACGTGCTTCAGGTTATGGCTCCCCCGGCTAAAGTCCTTCACACGATGAGTCAGATCATCGCCCGGTTCTTCTGGAGCCATGATGGCGCTGTTCGGAAGCGCCATTGGATTAGCTGGAGGAAAGCTTGTCTCCCGACGGATGAGGGGGGCCTCGGTATTCGTGACTTCTCCGATCTGGTTGAGGCTTTCGGAATGAAGATGTGGTGGCGTTTCAGGGAGGGCAGCTCCCTCTGGGCCCGGCACATGCGGGACAAGTATTGTTCGCGTGGCCTTGTTGTCCCCACCCGGGCTCGGGTTAGGACCCACGACAGTACTCATTGGATCCGACTGCGTAGAGTTGCTCCGCAGGCTCAGGAGCAGATTTTCTGGGCTCTTGGTGACGGATCGATCAGTTTTTGGGATGATACTTGGCTAGGGCACCGTCCGCTCTCTGATATTTATGCCGACGAGTTGGCCCCTTGTGACGTTGAGTGGGACCTGAGGGTTCAGGATCTTTGGTCGGACGGGGTTTGGGATATTGCTAGATTACAGTCTGATATCATTGACACCTATGACCTTCCCCAGCACCTCTTGAGTGATATTATACAGGTTCCGATCATGCGGGATAGTGGGGATCGCATGCGGTGGAGATGCTCTCCGCATGGCGATTTTACACTGACGTCTGCTTGGCATTTGACTAGACTGAGATTGCCTCGCAATCTTGTCCTTGGTGCCATTTGGACGGACTTACTTCTTCCGAACATGTCTGTGTTTTTATGGCATTTCCTTTTCCTTCGCCTCCCTACTGACTCCCATCTCATCCCTCTTGGTTTCCATGTTGTGTCTAGATGTTATTGCTGTGCAGCTACTGCTTCTTGGCAGACGGAGACGATACCTCATCTGTTTTTTCAGGGCAGCGTGGTCCGGTCGGTGTGGGATTACTTTATGGCATGGTTTGGGGTGGAGGTGCCTTTGACCTTCGATCCCTTTCTCTTCCTTAGTTTCTTCCTACATATGACACCGGCACACACTGAGCACGTGGCTTTCATTATTCCTTGTCTGATCCTTTGGTTCACCTGGACGGAAAGGAATAGTGCAAAGCATAGAGGTAGGGCTTTTTTATCTTCTCACATTGTTTTGCAGGTTGAGCGACATCTGGCGTTGCTCCTCGCGAGCAACCGTCTGCCCCCCAGGGCCTGGACGGGTTGCACCCCTGCAGCCCGTTTCCTCCACAGCACCACTGCCCCTCCGGCCCCCCTCAGACCCCCCATCCTGGTTCGGTGGCGAGCTCCCGACCCCCCTTGGGTCAAGCTCAACACCGACGGCTCCTTCCTCCATGACACGGCTTCGGCTGCTGCTGGGGGTCTGATCCGGGGCCCCACCGGCGACCTGATTATAGCTTATCATCAGTCACTCCGAGCTTCCTCGAGTTTCGACGCAGAGCTTCAGGCATTGTCGATTGGACTCACACTCCTTGACGACGATGTCACCCACATCTGGATCGAGATGGATGCAGCGGCGGTGGTCACGCTCCTCACATCGGGCAAGCTTGGATCTTGGCAGGTCTCCCACTCACTTACACGGGTGCGGGGTCTGTTGAGAGACAAGACTGTCCGGATTACCCACATCCACCGAGAGGGTAATCGTCCGGCGGACCACCTAGCTGAGCTTGGGCATCATACCGAGCCCCTCACCACCTACACTCCGGCGTCGGCGTCGGCTTATCTTCTTTCACTAGTCCGCATGGATCAGTTGGGTTACCCCAACTTCCGGACCCGTTAGTTTTCATTATTGTTTTTATGTTGTTACTTATAGCACTCTGGTTTTTCTGTTTGTGGCTCTTGTACCTTTTTGAGCCTCTTGTTATCTCCCTCTGTTTTTTCCTCTCATTCCGACCGCCTTGAGTTGTCAGTTGGTCGGGTTGGGAGGAACCCCCTAGTATAGTTCCTCTAGTTGGGTGTTTGGGCACTTTGGGCCCACCTCCCTCATGATTTGGGATTCTGAGCACTTTTGGCTCAAATCCTTGTACGTTTGTTTGTATTTCATCTCTTTGTTTTGTATGCACAGGTTGGGGACCGAGCCTCAATCCCCCACCCTATACGGGTGTTTCTCCAAAAAAAAAAAAAAAAAAAAAAAAAAAAACTTTAAACCCTAAACCCTAAACCCTAAACCCTAAACCCTTAACCTAAACCCTAAACCCTAAACCCTAAACCCTAAACTAAATATACTGATACGTTTTGCTGTGGAGGGGGATTATACCAAGCTGTGGCTTGGTAAGTCGACCGTTATATCCGGGTGCCCGATGCGGGTCTTTAAATGGACCCCAGACTTCGACCCGAAGTTCGAGGCACCCGTTGCCCCGGTTTGGATTAGACTTCCGGGTCTTCCAATCTACTTGTATAGCCGGGAGACACTTCATACCGTTGTTCTTCTTCTAGGCAAGCCCCTTCAGATCGACCGGTCGACCCTCGATCAGAGCAGGGGCGCTTATGCTCGCATTTGTGTTGAGCTCGACCTCCTCGAGGACAGGTCGTATGAGATTGAGATCAACGTGGAGGGCAAGACACACGTACAGCGAGTCATCTATGAGTTCGTTCCTGATTATTGCACTGAATGCCGTCACGTTGGGCGCAAGGCCCAGGACTGTTACATCGTGGGGAAGAAGGAGCGCCCGCCTCCCCCCAACAGGCGCCCCCCTGTAGCTCAGCAGCAGGGCCAGACCGCCAAGGGCCCTGCCAAGGACCCTGACCCCGGGCGCAGAGGCCGTTCTCGTCGGAAGAGCCGGCGCCGGCGTCGGGTTGGTCCCCCGGTCCGGCCGGAGGATGCTCACTCTCCTCTAGTGAGCATCGAAGAGCCGGCAGCTGGCCCGCAGCAGAGGAGACGGAGAGCGCCGGCTCCTAGCTCCGAGTGGCAAGAGGTCCCCTCTAGGGATCCTCGTAGGACGGGTATCTTGCCCTCTGAGGTCCTACAGGAGGCAGCTAGAGCCTCCCACACCTATTTTCATGCCCACGAGGATGAGGATGACCTCCTGGGAGATGATGATGAGGCCTTCCCGGTGCACAGGGACGATGCGGACCTCTTCCGCGAGATGGAGAGCGAGGACACTCTCGATGACCCTACCGACGACGATGAGACTGAGGGTAGAGAGAACTACGTCTCCGAGGGAGAGACGGAGGTCCCCCTCAGCAGGGGAGAGCACACTCCCCCTGCTCGTTTGTCCGGCTCCCGACCACAGCCGCCCAGGTCGGTTGAGCATAGCCGCACTGGCCCCGCCCGGGGAGAGGAGATAGCCACTCAGTTGGCCATCGTCCCCCTGTCGACGTCCCCTCCCGCTCAGTGCACCCTGAACCGTGCACAGGACGCGGTCTCGAGAGAGTCCTTCTCTTCGAGTGCCTTTGTTCCGCCTCTTCCCTTCGTTTCGGGGAGAGGCAAGCAGATCGAGCAGTTCCATCGGATGTGCACCAGATCGCGTTCGAGGAGCGGAGAGAGATTGTATGATGTCGACGCCTCTGAGGCCACGTCCGGGGACCCCTCCTTTGGACGTGGTGGCCGATCTGGCGGCCCCGTTCGGATCCTGTCGCGATCCAAGACTGATCCTAGCATTCGGGCCCGTCCCTCTGTGTCGCGAGGCTCCACCTCCCCCTCTGTCTGATTATGTCGACACACTTCATCATTTGGAATGCTCGTGGCGTTGCTAATACCGCCACCCAGGATCACATTCAGCTGCTTGCTCGGATGCACCGTTTGTCCTTCTGTGCCATCCTGGAGCCTATGGTGGATGTTTCTCAGCTTCAGTTCATCACTCGCCGTCTGGGTTTTGTCAGTGGTGTCAGTAATGTCTCTGGGCAGATTTGGGTTCTCTCGGCCCTACACTACCATCTTGAGGTCTTACTGGACACCGATCAGGCCCTCCACCTTCGTCTCTCCGCGCCCATCTTCGCCGAGCCGGTCTTCCTCACCTTTGTCTACGCCAAGTGTCAGAGAGTTCGTCGGCACCTCTTTTACCCTTTCTGCTTTCGTATCTTCTCCAATCAATACCGGACTTCCATCGGACCAGTTTGATGACGATGATGATGATGGTTTAGATGATGATCTGGACGATAGCTCAGACTCTGACAAAGAATCTGAATATGATGAATTACCTCCATTCAAATCATTGACTAAAGCTCAACCGGAAAATCTTAGTAAACTAAAAAGGAAGCCTTATTATGATGAGCAGCTGAAGGAAGAGAGAAAGCGATGGAAGATGACGAAGAAATTGCAGGAAGCAGCCAAGAAGAGAGCAATGCTGTTGCATCTGTACCGTTCCTGTCCAAGACTTGATCCTACCTGCTTCTTTTGATTCTGATAATCCATCTCCCGAGTTCGCGGATCTGTAGAGAGAGCTTCTTTTGTTGAACTTGAGTCTAACTACTTTGTGAAGGTAGGCCACATCACTGAACAACAATCGGCCCTTGAGGAAGCTGCCGTCAAGGGTAGAGACCAGAAAATAAGTCGCGTCTCTTGAGAATGAAAGCTTTAGTCTAGCCATTCTCCAAGATTGACAGAGTTGTGAACCGACTCTTCACAGCATTGTCAGTTCTGGATGAAAAATGATACTATCTTAGAAAGAAGTGCTTTAGGAATTACGAACATGTTAACAAAGGGAGGCTGCTCGCCCTGGAAATACCGATCCTTGAACGGCTTCACGAGCATGCTCCTTCACCGTTCTATAACAGCTCAACACCAACTTGCAACTAATTCATCTTGAACTACACTCTGATGTTCAGATTAATAAATGTTTTCACCGAGATTCCTCAGACGTAACTGACGTTAGATTCAGGCTAGATACTTGTACCTGTACACACCTTAAATTTACGTCTTTGTTCATTTGGTTCGGAATAAAAGTCAAGTTCTTACCTTCCAGGATCATTCTCAACTTTAAGAGCTAGATGGGAAAACTTTTTCAGCAGCAAACGATTACTGGTGCATAATGGGTTTTACCTGAGTGGGATACTGAAAATATCTTCCATGCATCCTGGAAATCATTTGACGAGCAAAACAGAAAAATAATATTCTCGGAGGTTAGCATGAACATTAGAATGGTACGTGCATACACAACTCATGCAGTTTATATGTATAATTGCTGGTGAAGGCAAGTTGAAAAAAAAAAAAAAAAAATCAACCAAAACAGTCTTCTACGCAAAGTTGTGGCCTTTCAAAGTTTCGCCCCGGTGCAACGCGCGTAACGAGCGGTCATAATTACGAAGGTGAGAAAAGAAGCAACTCACACCTACTGTGCACGGCGGCAGCGTAGTTAGGTGCATATTGTAGTGAATATGGGATGATTATTTATTCCTAAGAAATTCGACATTACCATATCGGAGTTTGCTGTTTCTCAACTCCGTATATCTTAGCTCAGTTTGCTTCGTTTTTTGCTGTGCTTTCGTGCTCACGTATAATTAGTGTAATCAATGTACTGATATCACGAATGGTTTTGTCAAACTTTGTATTGATAGTGCTATACAGGTTTGCATATATTGAAGTCATGAATAGCATGCTTGTATAACTTTTTGGATTGCAATGGTTGTTATCGTGGAGTTTTATTTCTGTTCATTTTCAATGGCTTATCCGTGATAGTCTTTTGACCAGTGATTTTAGGACACATTTCTTGCGGCGGTGGCGGAAATTCGATATCAGGGGTGCCAAATCTTCCGTCTGATGTGAGCTGCTTTTGGTAAGGCTAAGCAGATCAGTACTGATTCAAGTTGTGTTCCTGTGGCAGAATTGTTAGATATATAAGCACTAATTTGCTCATATGGGTTCTGTGAGAATTGCTGCTGAGGTTTCTCTCACATCTGATGAATCTCAGTGAGTTGGATAACATGTCCACTGAGAGACATATTGGCGAAAATGCCGGTGACAGCAAGGCAGTCTCATCTTTAATTGATCTTGATTTTGGTATTGGTGAATTAGCTGTTTCTCGCATACCGTATGAATCCTCTTGGGTTAGAGCTGATGAATCATCTGCAACTATGGCCACACCAGCTCCTGATGGCCTTCTTTCAGCTCTGCCGAAGGTGCATATGTGATGGATGCGAGAGCAAAAAACACCATCCGAAGTGATGCTAACCTGCCTGGACAGAGAACGGATGAGAGGCAAAGATTGCTAAACCATCTGCAAACGGAGATGGTGAACCTGAGATTGTTGACGAAATTGACAAAACCCAGAAATCAAATGGCCATCTGATTGTATACACATCTTCTAGGAAGAATAGTGCTCGTGTTACGTATACTGAATTAAATCAGAGTCAGATTTGACATCCTCGATTGCTAGAAGAAGGAGGAGCTTATTCTCCAAGCGGGCTACATCCTTCCAAAGAACACGATGTGCTTGACCCAATATCAGGTAACGGGAAAAATTTAGGGAGAGAAGGAAGTAGTCAAGGTAAAAGAAATGCTATCACAGACGAGCATAAATCAGTGCAGAAGATGTGGTGTGGTTAATGTTTGTGAAAAACTTAATGCTTCAGGGGAGAGCATTCATGGTTAATATCGTACTTTAAAAAGACAGGGAGAGAGAGTAATTAGAAGTTTGTGCATAGCATGGTTGACATCATACCATGCTTTAACATCTAGTTTTGCAAGCTCATCCACCAACTTTGTTGTTTTTTTCACTACTTTCACTTCCTTGGCAATTTATGTAAATTTTGTTTATGAATTGGGAAATGTTGTCAACAGAAAACTTGTAGAAATTTGATTTATCTTTCATATGGCTCTGATTTCACCATGATCGGATATGTGTAGCCCGAGATATGATCAAAATACTAGTAGTGTGTCGAGACGGACCCACAAGTGCACTACTTTCACTTTCTTGGCGGTTTGTGGATATTATTTTTATGATTTGAGAAATGTCATCAACGGGAAAGTCGTAGCCCTTTAAGTCAGCTTTCCTATGCCTCTAGTTTCACCATGATCGGATCTGTGTAGCCCGAGATATGATCAAAATACTAGAGTTGTATCGGGGCGGATCCACAAGTGCACTACTTTCAGTTTCTCGGCGATTTGTGAACGTCTTTTGTATGAATCGGGAAATGTAGTCAACAAAAAAGTTGTAGGTATTCGTCTTAGCTTTCTAAATAACCAAGAATCGCCTGATTTCAATTTCTACATTACACGAAAATAGCAGCCGAACACAATGCGCACAGTTCGGCCGAAGTTTCCCAAGTTTCGGCCGAATTGTTTGAAGTAGCTTCGGCCCAAACTTCAGCCAAAGCCTGTGAAGGAGCTTCAGCCAGAATTTCGGCCGAAGCTATTGAAACGGCTTCGGCCAGAATTTCAGCCGAAGCTGTTGAAGCTTGTTCGGCCCATATTCCGGCCGAACACCGTTATTGCATTTTTTTCTTTTTCTGATTGATATTTTATGCTTACAAGTTGTAGCTTTTCTGATTTTATTCTCACCTTCCATTATTTATAATATAGGATAATATATTTTCGAAAATTTCAATTTACGTCACAAACAAAAGGGCCGGCATATAGCCAATTTCTTGATCTTCATAACAATCATTTTATGGGTCGGCCAAATGCAGTCCCATACAACTTCCTATATCGAGCCAGAGCCATTATGCTGTTATGAATCAGAAAGGTAACTGAACAACATTAAGAACATCCAAGATATCCTGATGATAACATCCAAGAACAGTGAAACGTAGAAGTTGATGATAACATCTAGAATAGCAGCACTAAGAACCTGATGATAACAGCGGTGCAGCTTCTTGCATGCTTGTGGCTTTTGACTCATCCGCCGAAGTGCAAGTATGATCTTGGTCATGAAATACGCCTCAGTTAAGGCTGTCACAGATGATGTTCAAATCGACCCGAGATCAAGTATGCCGAACTCGGTAATCCGAATTGCCACCCCTAGTTCTTATAGCGGCATAAAGGCTTGCATAACTCTTTACTACACCACTTATCAAATCATAACAGGGTCAACCACCTAAACTTAAGCTGTTCTATGATTCAACCAAATGAAACTGGAGTTAGAGCGAACGTTAAGACAACAAGTATGTACACTTGTATAAATACCCCTCGATGCCATTGAAACAAATGAGATGCTTTCATTTTCATTTTCTATGTCTGATTATCTGATCTTTAGCATGGTATAAGAGCTACGAAAATTTATACCTGCTCAGTCTAATACTCATGTACCTGCTTCTACTGATCAATATGATGCAACACACACACCATCTAGTTCTCATCACAATGATTCTGCTAAATCACACACACAATCTGTTTCTCATCAATCAGCTACTATTCCTCCTGCTACTACAAATACTCACACTGTGGTTACAAGGCCTAAACTGGGAATATATAAGCCAAAGATAGATATATACTGCTCTTCATAATCAGGAAGTTTCTGAGCCAAAGACGGTTACTGAAGCATTTTAACATCAACTCATTGCAAGGGAGCAATGCAGCATGAATATGACGCACTTACTGAACATGGGAAATCAAATACCGCTGTCGTGAAAAAGTCACACAAGTAAAGAAGGAAGCCTCGGAGCCAGTAAAGAAGGTCTGAAACACGAATAATTCACATAAAAAAACTGAAAGATAATTTATTTTTTGAACATCACATTGAATTCTACCATGCGGTGAAGTTCTGCCAGAAAAATTGTCTCAGGCTAATAGGGATATGGCGAAAATCTGTCAACATTAGCATCACATTTCATCATTTGTCTAAACAATGATTCGAGTTCTTCTTCAAGAACCTGAATGCTCGGGTCCACTCTATTTCAAGTGACTCGCTAGCTCCTCCTATTCTTGGTTCAGTTGTAAGAATGAATCCACCTGGTCGAACTCATTCAGAAATGGGTCTTCAACTTTCTTCAGTTGCAACAATAGCTGAGTCAGAAGAATGCCTTCAATCTTGGGGAGGAACTATTCCATGATCATTTGATGAACTGGCTAAAATTGTTGCAGGAAGCTTCTATGAATGCATCCGATGTCATGCGAGTTTGCATCTCGATATTGGAGTACAAATGAAGGTTCTTTATCATGCTTATATACATCAGTTTGACGTCTATTCCTTGTTCAATATTGCACTGCAAGTTATCTTTTGTTACAGGGGCTGAGAAAAAATGGATGCTTGCACAAAGAAATTGCAAGAACATTATGGAACAAATACAGGGATGTTACCTGCTTCATGTTTTTGTCCCACTCTGTCCGTCTCTGATGGTTATTCTGTGAAATTTCTGCCCGATTATTATACTTGTTCAGTGGTATACATTCACCGAAAATTCATCCAATGTTCGGCATGGTGTTGCACGGTTGATGCAGCAGCAGCAGCTGCCAAGAACCCATTGGCCAGCAGATTTCTTTGGAGTAGGCAAAGAAGTGCAGAAGCATTAGACAACCAGTAAGGCAAAGTATCATCGAGGGCACCAGAGAACTTCTGCTCCAGAAGAGAACATAAATGTACTCCATCATTGTTTGTATGAGTTCGTCAACTCAAATGTTGAAAGATTTTAGCCGTATACAAATCCTGTCCAGTTGCCTGGAACACATTCGATGTCTTCTGACACAAGACATGATTTTAGCATTAATCTTTCAGTTCTGTGATGTAAGTCCATTGTTTCGGCAGCAAAAGTGTGTATAAACTCTATATTGTTTCTCAAAAACACATAGAATCAGAGTCTCAAGTGATTTTAAAAAGCTGATTTCCCTCAATCATGACTACTACTGCTACACAAGCTGCTGAACCTACTGCCATATCAAAATCATCCATTAACATAGCTGCACAAAACTCAAAGGCTGCTGGAGATATGTGGCAGGACAGATGGTGTTGCTTCGAAAATCTTGGCCGAGGGAAATGTACTCCTCCTGGAAGGCCTTTTGCTCCTCGAACAAGATCACCTCTTTTACCCTTTCTGCTTTCGTATCTTCTCCAATCAATACCGGACTTCCATCGGACCAGTTTGATGACGATGATGATGATGGTTTAGATGATGATGTGGACGATAGCTCAGACTCTGACAAAGAATCTGAATATGATGAATTACCTCCATTCAAATCATTGACTAAAGCTCAACCGGAAAATCTTAGTAAACTAAAAAGGAAGCCTTAATATGATGAGCAGCTGAAGGAAGAGAGAAAGCGATGGAAGATGACGAAGAAATTGCAGGAAGCAGCCAAGAAGAGAGCAATGCTGTTGCATCTGTACCGTTCCTGTCCAAGACTTGATCCTACCTGCTTCTTTTGATTCTGATAATCCATCTCCCGAGTTCGCGGATCTGTAGAGAGAGCTTCTTTTGTTGAACTTGAGTCTAACTACTTTGTGAAGGTAGGCCACATCACTGAACAACAATCGGCCCTTGAGGAAGCTGCCGTCAAGGGTAGAGACCAGAAAATAAGTCGCGTCTCTTGAGAATGAAAGCTTTAGTCTAGCCATTCTCCAAGATTGACAGAGTTGTGAACCGACTCTTCACAGCATTGTCAGTTCTGGATGAAAAATGATACTATCTTAGAAAGAAGTGCTTTAGGAATTACGAACATGTTAACAAAGGGAGGCTGCTCGCCCTGGAAATACCGATCCTTGAACGGCTTCACGAGCATGCTCCTTCACCGTTCTATAACAGCTCAACACCAACTTGCAACTAATTCATCTTGAACTACACTGTGATGTTCAGATTAATAAATGTTTTCACCGAGATTCCTCAGACGTAACTGACGTTAGATTCAGGCTAGATACTTGTACCTGTACAAACCTTAAATTTACGTCTTTGTTCATTTGGTTCGGAATAAAAGTCAAGTTCTTACCTTCCAGGATCATTCTCAACTTTAAGAGCTAGATGGGAAAACTTTTTCAGCAGCAAACGATTACTGGTGCATAATGGGTTTTACCTGAGTGGGATACTGAAAATATCTTCCATGCATCCTGGAAATCTTAGCATGAACATTAGAATGGTACGTGCATACACAACTCATGCAGTTTATATGTATAATTGCTAATGAAGGCAAGTTGAAAAAAAAAAAAAAGAAAATCACCCAAAACAGTCTTCTACGCAAAGTTGTGGCCTTTCAAAGTTTCGCCCCGGTGCAACGCGCGTAACGAGCGGTCATAATTACGAAGGTGAGAAAAGAAGCAACTCACACCTACTGTGCACGGCGGCAGCGTAGTTAGGTGCATATTGTAGTGAATATGGGATGATTATTTATTCCTAAGAAATTCGACATTACCATATCGGAGTTTGCTGTTTCTCAACTCCGTATATCTTAGCTCAGTTTGCTTCGTTTTTTGCTGTGTTTTCGTGCTCACGTATAATTAGTGTAATCAATGTACTGATATCACGAATGGTTTTGTCAAACTTTGTATTGATAGTGCTACACAGGTTTGCATATATTGAAGTCATGAATAGCATGCTTGTATAACTTTTTGGATTGCAATGGTTGTTATCGTGGAGTTTTATTTCTGTTCATTTTCAATGGCTTATCCGTGATAGTCTTTTGACCAGTGATTTTAGGACACATTTCTTGCGGCGGTGGCGGAAATTCGATATCAGGGGTGCCAAATCTTCCGTCTGATGTGAGCTGCTTTTGGTAAGGCTAAGCAGATCAGTACTGATTCAAGTTGTGTTCCTGTGGCAGAATTGTTAGATATATAAGCACTAATTTGCTCATATGGGTTCTGTGAGAATTGCTGCTGAGGTTTCTCTCACATCTGATGAATCTCAGTGAGTTGGATAACATGTCCACTGAGAGACATATTGGCGAAAATGCCGGTGACAGCAAGGCAGTCTCATCTTTAATTGATCTTGATTTTGGTATTGGTGAATTAGCTGTTTCTCGCATACCGTATGAATCCTCTTGGGTTAGAGCTGATGAATCATCTGCAACTATGGCCACACCAGCTGCTGATGGCCTTCTTTCAGCTCTGCCGAAGGTGCATATGTGATGGATGCGAGAGCAAAAAACACCGTCCGAAGTGATGCTAACCTGCCTGGACAGAGAACGGATGAGAGGCAAAGATTGCTAAACCATCTGCAAACGGAGATGGTGAACCTGAGATTGTTGACGAAATTGACAAAACCCAGAAATCAAATGGCCATCTGATTGTATACACATCTTCTAGGAAGAATAGTGCTCGTGTTACGTATACTGAATTAAATCAGAGTCAGATTTGACATCCTCGATTGCTAGAAGAAGGAGGAGCTTATTCTCCAAGCGGGCTACATCCTTCCAAAGAACACGATGTGCTTGACCCAATATCAGGTAACGGGAAAAATTTAGGGAGAGAAGGAAGTAGTCAAGGTAAAAGAAATGCTATCACAGACGAGCATAAATCAGTGCAGAAGAGCTGCGCTCCAACTTGTCACATAACTTTGAAGATTAAAATCGGCAATCAAAGATGTGGTGTGGTTAATGTTTGTGAAAAACTTAATGCTTCAGGGGAGAGCATTCATGGTTAATATGGTACTTTAAAAAGACAGGGAGAGAGAGTAATTAGAAGTTTGTGCATAGCATGGTTGACATCATACCATGCTTTAACATCTAGTTTTGCAAGCTCATCCACCAACTTTGTTGTTTTTTTCACTACTTTCACTTCCTTGGCAATTTATGTAAATTTTGTTTATGAATTGGGAAATGTTGTCAACAGAAAACTTGTAGAAATTTGATTTATCTTTCATATGGCTCTGATTTCACCATGATCGGATATGTGTAGCCCGAGATATGATCAAAATACTAGTAGTCTGTCGAGACGGACCCACAAGTGCACTACTTTCACTTTCTTGGCGGTTTGTGGATATTATTTTTATGATTTGAGAAATGTCATCAACGGGAAAGTCGTAGCCCTTTAAGTCAGCTTTCCTATGCCTCTAGTTTCACCATGATCGGATCTGTGTAGCCCGAGATATGATCAAAATACTAGAGTTGTATCGGGGCGGATCCACAAGTGCACTACTTTCAGTTTCTCGGCGATTTGTGAACATCTTTTGTATGAATCGGGAAACGTAGTCAACAAAAAAGTTGTAGGTATTCGTCTTAGCTTTCTAAATAACCAAGAATCGCCTGATTTCAATTTCTACATTACACGAAAATAGCAGCCGAACACAATGCGCAAGGTTCGGCCGAAGTTTCCCAAGTTTCGGCCGAATTGTTTGAAGAAGCTTCGGCCCAAACTTCAGCCGAGGACTGTGAAGGAGCTTCGGCCAGAATTTCGGCCGAAGCTATTGAAACAGATTCGGCCAGAATTTCAGCCGAAGCTGTTGAAGCTTGTTCGGCCCATATTCCGGCCGAACACTGTTATTGCATTTTTTTCTTTTTCTGATTGATATTTTATGCTTACAAGTTGTAGCTTTTCTGATTTTATTCTCACCTTCCATTATTTATAATATAAGGATAATATATTTTCGAAAATTTCAATTTACGTCACAAACAAAAGGGCCGGGTCGGCCAAATGCAGTCCCATACAACTTCCTATATCGAGCCAGAGCCAATATGCTGTTATGAATCAGAAAGGTAACTGAACAACATTAAGAACATCCAAGATATCCTGATGATAACATCCAAGAACAGTGAAACGTAGAAGTTGATGATAACAGCTAGAATAGCAGCACTAAGAACCTGATGATAACAGCGGTGCAGCTTCTTGCATGCTTGTGGCTTTTGACTCATCCGCCAAAGTGCAAGTATGATCTTGGTCATGAAATACGCCTCAGTTAAGGCTGTCACAGATGATGTTCAAATCGACCCGAGATCAAGTATGCCGAACTCGGTAATCCGAATTGCCACCCCTAGTTCTTATAGCGGCATAAAGGCTTGCATAACTCTTTACTACACCACTTATCAAATCATAACAGGGTCAACCACCTAAACTTAAGCTGTTCTATGATTCAACCAAATGAAACTGGAGTTAGAGCGAACGTTAAGACAACAAGTATGTACACTTGTATAAATACCCCTCGATGCCATTGAAACAAATGAGATGCTTTCATTTTCATTTTCTATGTCTGATTATCTGATCTTTAGCATGGTATAAGAGCTACGAAAATTTATACCTGCTCAGTCTAATACTCATGTACCTGCTTCTACTGATCAATATGATGCAACACACACACCATCTAGTTCTCATCACAATGATTCTGCTGAATCACACACACAATCTGTTTCTCATCAATCAGCTACTATTCCTCCTGCTACTACAAATACTCACACTGTGGTTACAAGGCCTAAACTGGGAATATATAAGCCAAAGATAGATATATACTGCTCTTCATAATTAGGAAGTTTCTGAGCCAAAGACGGTTACTGAAGCATTTTAACATCAACTCATTGCAAGGGAGCAATGCAGCATGAATATGATGCACTTACTGAACATGGGAAATCAAATACCGCTGTCGTGAAAAAGTCACACAAGTAAAGAAGGAAGCCTCGGAGCCAGTAAAGAAGGTCTGAAACACGAATAATTCACATAAAAAAACTGAAAGATAATTTATTTTTTGAACATCACATTGAATTCTACCATGCGGTGAAGTTCTGCCAGAAAAATTGTCTCAGGCTAATAGGGATATGGCGAAAATCTGTCAACATTAGCATCACATTTCATCATTTGTCTAAACAATGATTCGGGTTCTTCTTCAAGAACCTGAATGCTCGGGTCCACTCTATTTCAAGTGACTCGCTAGCTCCTCCTATTCTTGGTTCAGTTGTAAGAATGAATCCACCTGGTCGAACTCATTAAGAAATGGGTCTTCAACTTTCTTCAGTTGCAACAATAGCTGAGTCAGAAGAATGCCTTCAATCTTGGGGAGGAACTATTCCATGATCATTTGATGAACTGGCTAAAATTGTTGCAGGAAGCTTCTATGAATGCATCCGATGTCATGCGAGTTTGCATCTCGATATTGGAGTACAAATGAAGGTTCTTTATCATGCTTATATACATCAGTTTGACGTCTATTCCTTGTTCAATATTGCACTGCAAGTTATCTTTTGTTACAGGGGCTGAGAAAAAATGGATGCTTGCACAAAGAAATTGCAAGAACATTATGGAACAAATACAGGGATGTTACCTGCTTCATGTTTTTGTCCCACTCTGTCCGTCTCTGATGGTTATTCTGTGAAATTTCTGCCCGATTATTATACTTGTTCAGTGGTATACATTCACCGAAAATTCATCCAATGTTCGGCATGGTGTTGCACGGTTGATGCAGCAGCAGCAGCTGCCAAGAACCCATTGGCCAGCAGATTTCTTTGGAGTAGGCAAAGAAGTGCAGAAGCATTAGACAACCAGTAAGGCAAAGTATCATCGAGGGCACCAGAGAACTTCTGCTCCAGAAGAGAACATAAATGTACTCCATCATTGTTTGTATGAGTTCGTCAACTCAAATGTTGAAAGATTTTAGCCGTATACAAATCCTGTCCAGTTGCCTGGAACACATTCGATGTCTTCTGACACAAGACATGATTTTAGCATTAATCTTTCAGTTCTGTGATGTAAGTCCATTGTTTCGGCAGCAAAAGTGTGTATAAACTCTATATTGTTTCTCAAAAACACATAGAATCAGAGTCTCAAGTGATTTTAAAAAGCTGATTTCCCTCAATCATGACTACTACTGCTACACAAGCTGCTGAACCTACTGCCATATCCAAATCATCCATTAACATAGCTGCACAAAACTCAAAGGCTGCTGGAGATATGTGGCAGGACAGAGGGTGTTGCTTCGAAAATCTTGGCCGAGGGAAATATACTCCTCCTGGAAGGCCTTTTGCTCCTCGAACAAGATCACCTCTTTTACCCTTTCTGCTTTCGTATCTTCTCCAATCAATACCGGACTTCCATCGGACCAGTTTGATGACGATGATGATGATGGTTTAGATGATGATCTGGACGATAGCTCAGACTCTGACAAAGAATCTGAATATGATGAATTACCTCCATTCAAATCATTGACTAAAGCTCAACCGGAAAATCTTAGTAAACTAAAAAGGAAGCCTTAATATGATGAGCAGCTGAAGGAAGAGAGAAAGCGATGGAAGATGACGAAGAAATTGCAGGAAGCAGCCAAGAAGAGAGCAATGCTGTTGCATCTGTACCGTTCCTGTCCAAGACTTGATCCTACCTGCTTCTTTTGATTCTGATAATCCATCTCCCGAGTTCGCGGATCTGTAGAGAGAGCTTCTTTTGTTGAACTTGAGTCTAACTACTTTGTGAAGGTAGGCCACATCACTGAACAACAATCGGCCCTTGAGGAAGCTGTCGTCAAGGGTAGAGACCAGAAAATAAGTCGCGTCTCTTGAGAATGAAAGCTTTAGTCTAGCCATTCTCCAAGATTGACAGAGTTGTGAACCGACTCTTCACAGCATTGTCAGTTCTGGATGAAAAATGATACTATCTTAGAAAGAAGTGCTTTAGGAATTACGAACATGTTAATAAAGGGAGGCTGCTCGCCCTGGAAATACCGATCCTTGAACGGCTTCACGAGCATGCTCCTTCACCGTTCTATAACAGCTCAACACCAACTTGCAACTAATTCATCTTGAACTACACTGTGATGTTCAGATTAATAAATGTTTTCACCGAGATTCCTCAGACGTAACTGACGTTAGATTCAGGCTAGATACTTGTACCTGTACACACCTTAAATTTACGTCTTTGTTTATTTGGTTCGGAATAAAAGTCAAGTTCTTACCTTCCAGGATCATTCTCAACTTTAAGAGCTAGATGGGAAAACTTTTTCAGCAGCAAACGATTACTGGTGCATAATGGGTTTTACCTGAGTGGGATACTGAAAATATCTTCCATGCATCCTGGAAATCATTTGACGAGCAAAACAGAAAAATAATATTCTCGGAGGTTAGCATGAACATTAGAATGGTACGTGCATACACAACTCATGCAGTTTATATGTATAATTGCTGGTGAAGGCAAGTTGAAAAAAAAAAAAAGAAAATCATATATCGAGCCATAGCCAATATGCTGTTATGAATCAGAAAGGTAACTGAACAACATTAAGAACATCCAAGATATCCTTATGATAACATCCAAGAACAGTGAAACGTAGAAGTTGATGATAACAGCTAGAATAGCAGCACTAAGAACCTGATGATAACAGCGGTGCAGCTTCTTGCATGCTTGTGGCTTTTGACTCATCCGCCGAAGTGCAAGTATGATCTTGGTCATGAAATACGCCTCAGTTAAGGCTGTCACAGATGATGTTCAAATCGACCCGAGATCAAGTATGCCGAACTCGGTAATCCGAATTGCCACCCCTAGTTCTTATAGCGGCATAAAGGCTTGCATAACTCTTTACTACACCACTTATCAAATCATAACAGGGTCAACCACCTAAACTTAAGCTGTTCTATGATTCAACCAAATGAAACTGGAGTTAGAGCGAACGTTAAGACAACAAGTATGTACACTTGTATAAATACCCCTCGATGCCATTGAAACAAATGAGATGCTTTCATTTTCATTTTCTATGTCTGATTATCTGATCTTTAGCATGGTATAAGAGCTACGAAAATTTATACCTGCTCAGTCTAATACTCATGTACCTGCTTCTACTGATCAATATGATGCAACACACACACCATCTAGTTCTCATCACAATGATTCTGCTGAATCACACACACAATCTGTTTCTCATCAATCAGCTACTATTCCTCCTGCTACTACAAATACTCACACTGTGGTTACAAGGCCTAAACTGGGAATATATAAGCCAAAGATAGATATATACTGCTCTTCATAATCAGGAAGTTTCTGAGCCAAAGACGGTTACTGAAGCATTTTAACATCAACTCATTGCAAGGGAGCAATGCAGCATGAATATGACGCACTTACTGAACATGGGAAATCAAATACCGCTGTCGTGAAAAAGTCACACAAGTAAAGAAGGAAGCCTCGGAGCCAGTAAAGAAGGTCTGAAACACGAATAATTCACATAAAAAAACTGAAAGATAATTTATTTTTTGAACATCACATTGAATTCTACCATGCGGTGAAGTTCTGCCAGAAAAATTGTCTCAGGCTAATAGGGATATGGCGAAAATCTGTCAACATTAGCATCACATTTCATCATTTGTCTAAACAATGATTCGAGTTCTTCTTCAAGAACCTGAATGCTCGGGTCCACTCTATTTCAAGTGACTCGCTAGCTCCTCCTATTCTTGGTTCAGTTGTAAGAATGAATCCACCTGGTCGAACTCATTCAGAAATGGGTCTTCAACTTTCTTTAGTTGCAACAATAGCTGAGTCAGAAGAATGCCTTCAATCTTGGGGAGGAACTATTCCATGATCATTTGATGAACTGGCTAAAATTGTTGCAGGAAGCTTCTATGAATGCATCCGATGTCATGCGAGTTTGCATCTCGATATTGGAGTACAAATGAAGGTTCTTTATCATGCTTATATACATCAGTTTGACGTCTATTCCTTGTTCAATATTGCACTGCAAGTTATCTTTTGTTACAGGGGCTGAGAAAAAATGGATGCTTGCACAAAGAAATTGCAAGAACATTATGGAACAAATACAGGGATGTTACCTGCTTCATGTTTTTGTCCCACTCTGTCCGTCTCTGATGGTTATTCTGTGAAATTTCTGCCCGATTATTATACTTGTTCAGTGGTATACATTCACCGAAAATTCATCCAATGTTCGGCATGGTGTTGCACGGTTGATGCAGCAGCAGCAGCTGCCAAGAACCCATTGGCCAGCAGATTTCTTTGGAGTAGGCAAAGAAGTGCAGAAGCATTAGACAACCAGTAAGGCAAAGTATCATCGAGGGCACCAGAGAACTTCTGCTCCAGAAGAGAACATAAATGTACTCCATCATTGTTTGTATGAGTTCGTCAACTCAAATGTTGAAAGATTTTAGCCGTATACAAATCCTGTCCAGTTGCCTGGAACACATTCGATGTCTTCTGACACAAGACATGATTTTAGCATTAATCTTTCAGTTCTGTGATGTAAGTCCATTGTTTCGGCAGCAAAAGTGTGTATAAACTCTATATTGTTTCTCGAAAACACATAGAATCAGAGTCTCAAGTGATTTTAAAAAGCTGATTTCCCTCAATCATGACTACTACTGCTACACAAGCTGCTGAACCTACTGCCATATCAAAATCATCCATTAACATAGCTGCACAAAACTCAAAGGCTGCTAGAGATATGTGGCAGGACAGATGGTGTTGCTTCGAAAATCTTGGCCGAGGGAAATGTACTCCTCCTGGAAGGCCTTTTGCTCCTCGAACAAGATCACCTCTTTTACCCTTTCTGCTTTCGTATCTTCTCCAATCAATACCGGACTTCCATCGGACCAGTTTGATGACGATGATGATGATGGTTTAGATGATGATCTGGACGATAGCTCAGACTCTGACAAAGAATCTGAATATGATGAATTACCTCCATTCAAATCATTGACTAAAGCTCAACCGGAAAATCTTAGTAAACTAAAAAGGAAGCCTTAATATGATGAGCAGCTGAAGGAAGAGAGAAAGCGATGGAAGATGACGAAGAAATTGCAGGAAGCAGCCAAGAAGAGAGCAATGCTGTTGCATCTGTACCGTTCCTGTCCAAGACTTGATCCTACCTGCTTCTTTTGATTCTGATAATCCATCTCCCGAGTTCGCGGATCTGTAGAGAGAGCTTCTTTTGTTGAACTTGAGTCTAACTACTTTGTGAAGGTAGGCCACATCACTGAACAACAATCGGCCCTTGAGGAAGCTGCCGTCAAGGGTAGAGACCAGAAAATAAGTCGCGTCTCTTGAGAATGAAAGCTTTAGTCTAGCCATTCTCCAAGATTGACAGAGTTGTGAACCGACTCTTCACAGCATTGTCAGTTCTGGATGAAAAATGATACTATCTTAGAAAGAAGTGCTTTAGGAATTACGAACATGTTAATAAAGGGAGGCTGCTCGCCCTGGAAATACCGATCCTTGAACGGCTTCACGAGCATGCTCCTTCACCGTTCTATAAGAGCTCAACACCAACTTGCAACTAATTCATCTTGAACTACACTGTGATGTTCAGATTAATAAATGTTTTCACCGAGATTCCTCAGACGTAACTGACGTTAGATTCAGGCTAGATACTTGTACCTGTACAAACCTTAAATTTACGTCTTTGTTCATTTGGTTCGGAATAAAAGTCAAGTTCTTACCTTCCAGGATCATTCTCAACTTTAAGAGCTAGATGGGAAAACTTTTTCAGCAGCAAACGATTACTGGTGCATAATGGGTTTTACCTGAGTGGGATACTGAAAATATCTTCCATGCATCCTGGAAATCTTAGCATGAACATTAGAATGATACGTGCATACACAACTCATGTAGTTTATATGTATAATTGCTAATGAAGGCAAGTTGAAAAAAAAAAAAAGAAAATCACCCAAAACAGTCTTCTACGCAAAGTTGTGGCCTTTCAAAGTTTCGCCCCGGTGCAACGCGCGTAACGAGCGGTCATAATTACGAAGGTGAGAAAAGAAGCAACTCACACCTACTGTGCACGGCGGCAGCGTAGTTAGGTGCATATTATAGTGAATATGGGATGATTATTTATTCCTAAGAAATTCGACATTACCATATCGGAGTTTGCTGTTTCTCAACTCCGTATATCTTAGCTCAGTTTGCTTCGTTTTTTGCTGTGTTTTTGTGCTCACGTATAATTAGTGTAATCAATGTACTGATATCACGAATGGTTTTGTCAAACTTTGTATTGATAGTGCTATACAGGTTTGCATATATTGAAGTCATGAATAGCATGCTTGTATAACTTTTTGGATTGCAATGGTTGTTATCGTGGAGTTTTATTTCTGTTCATTTTCAATGGCTTATCCGTGATAGTCTTTTGACCAGTGATTTTAGGACACATTTCTTGCGGCGGTGGCGGAAATTCGATATCAGGGGTGCCAAATCTTCCGTCTGATGTGAGCTGCTTTTGGTAAGGCTAAGCAGATCAGTACTGATTCAAGTTGTGTTCCTGTGGCAGAATTGTTAGATATATAAGCACTAATTTGGTCATATGGGTTCTGTGAGAATTGCTGCTGAGGTTTCTCTCACATCTGATGAATCTCAGTGAGTTGGATAACATGTCCACTGAGAGACATATTGGCGAAAATGCCGGTGACAGCAAGGCAGTCTCATCTTTAATTGATCTTGATTTTGGTATTGGTGAATTAGCTGTTTCTCGCATACCGTATGAATCCTCTTGGGTTAGAGCTGATGAATCATCTGCAACTATGGCCACACCAGCTGCTGATGGCCTTCTTTCAGCTCTGCCGAAGGTGCATATGTGATGGATGCGAGAGCAAAAAACACCGTCCGAAGTGATGCTAACCTGCCTGGACAGAGAACGGATGAGAGGCAAAGATTGCTAAACCATCTGCAAACGGAGATGGTAAACCTGAGATTGTTGACGAAATTGACAAAACCCAGAAATCAAATGGCCATCTGATTGTATACACATCTTCTAGGAAGAATAGTGCTCGTGTTACGTATACTGAATTAAATCAGAGTCAGATTTGACATCCTCGATTGCTAGAAGAAGGAGGAGCTTATTCTCCAAGCGGGCTACATCCTTCCAAAGAACACGATGTGCTTGACCCAATATCAGGTAACGGGAAAAATTTAGGGAGAGAAGCAAGTAGTCAAGGTAAAAGAAATGCTATCACAGACGAGCATAAATCAGTGCAGAAGAGCTGCGCTCCAACTTGTCACATAACTTTGAAGATTAAAATCGGCAATCAAAGATGTGGTGTGGTTAATGTTTGTGAAAAGCTTAATGCTTCAGGGGAGAGCATTCATGGTTAATATCGTACTTTAAAAAGACAGGGAGAGAGAGTAATTAGAAGTTTGTGCATAGCATGGTTGACATCGTACCATGCTTTAACATCTAGTTTTGCAAGCTCATCCACCAACTTTGTTGTTTTTTTCACTACTTTCACTTCCTTGGCAATTTATGTAAATTTTGTTTATGAATTGGGAAATGTTGTCAACAGAAAACTTGTAGAAATTTGATTTATCTTTCATATGGCTCTGATTTCACCATGATCGGATATGTGTAGCCCGAGATATGATCAAAATACTAGTAGTGTGTCGAGACGGACCCACAAGTGCACTACTTTCACTTTCTTGGCGGTTTGTGGATATTATTTTTATGATTTGAGAAATGTCATCAACGGGAAAGTCGTAGCCCTTTAAGTCAGCTTTCCTATGCCTCTAGTTTCACCATGATCGGATCTGTGTAGCCCGAGATATGATCAAAATACTAGAGTTGTATCGGGGCGGATCCACAAGTGCACTACTTTCAGTTTCTCGGCGATTTGTGAACGTCTTTTGTATGAATCGGGAAACGTAGTCAACAAAAAAGTTGTAGGTATTCGTCTTAGCTTTCTAAATAACCAAGAATCGCCTGATTTCAATTTCTACATTACACGAAAATAGCAGCCGAACACAATGCGCACGGTTCGGCCGAAGTTTCCCAAGTTTCGGCCGAATTGTTTGAAGAAGCTTCGGCCCAAACTTCAGCCGAAGCTTGTGAATGAGCTTTGGCCAGAATTTCGGCCGAAGCTATTGAAACAGCTTCGGCCAGAATTTCAGCCGAAGCTGTTGAAGCTTGTTCGGCCCATATTCCGGCCGAACACTGTTATTGCATTTTTTTCTTTTTCTGATTGATATTTTATGCTTACAAGTTGTAGCTTTTCTGATTTTATTCTCACCTTCCATTATTTATAATATAGGATAATATATTTTCGAAAATTTCAATTTACGTCACAAACAAAAGGGCCGGCATATAGCCAATTTCTTGATCTTCATAACAATCATTTTATGGGTCGGCCAAATGCAGTCCCATACAACTTCCTATATCGAGCCAGAGCCAATATGCTGTTATGAATCAGAAAGGTAACTGAACAACATTAAGAACATCCAAGATATCCTGATGATAACATCCAAGAACAGTGAAACGTAGAAGTTGATGATAACAGCTAGAATAGCAGCACTAAGAACCTGATGATAACAGCGGTGCAGCTTCTTGCATGCTTGTGGCTTTTGACTCATCCGCCGAAGTGCAAGTATGATCTTGGTCATGAAATACGCCTCAGTTAAGGCTGTCACAGATGATGTTCAAATCGACCCGAGATCAAGTATGCCGAACTCGGTAATCCGAATTGCCACCCCTAGTTCTTATAGCGGCATAAAGGCTTGCATAACTCTTTACTACACCACTTATCAAATCATAACAGGGTCAACCACCTAAACTTAAGCTGTTCTATGATTCAACCAAATGAAACTGGAGTTAGAGCGAACGTTAAGACAACAAGTATGTACACTTGTATAAATACCCCTCGATGCCATTGAAACAAATGAGATGCTTTCATTTTCATTTTCTATGTCTGATTATCTGATCTTTAGCATGGTATAAGAGCTACGAAAATTTATACCTGCTCAGTCTAATACTCATGTACCTGCTTCTACTGATCAATATGATGCAACACACACACCATCTAGTTCTCATCACAATGATTCTGCTGAATCACACACACAATCTGTTTCTCATCAATCAGCTACTATTCCTCCTGCTACTACAAATACTCACACTGTGGTTACAAGGCCTAAACTGGGAATATATAAGCCAAAGATAGATATATACTGCTCTTCATAATCAGGAAGTTTCTGAGCCAAAGACGGTTACTGAAGCATTTTAACATCAACTCATTGCAAGGGAGCAATGCAGCATGAATATGACGCACTTACTGAACATGGGAAATCAAATACCGCTGTCGTGAAAAAGTCACACAAGTAAAGAAGGAAGCCTCGGAGCCAGTAAAGAAGGTCTGAAACACGAATAATTCACATAAAAAAACTGAAAGATAATTTATTTTTTGAACATCACATTGAATTCTACCATGCGGTGAAGTTCTGCCAGAAAAATTGTCTCAGGCTAATAGGGATATGGCGAAAATCTGTCAACATTAGCATCACATTTCATCATTTGTCTAAACAATGATTCGAGTTCTTCTTCAAGAACCTGAATGCTCGGGTCCACTCTATTTCAAGTGACTCGCTAGCTCCTCCTATTCTTGGTTCAGTTGTAAGAATGAATCCACCTGGTCGAACTCATTCAGAAATGGGTCTTCAACTTTCTTCAATTGCAACAATAGCTGAGTCAGAAGAATGCCTTCAATCTTGGGGAGGAACTATTCCATGATCATTTGATGAACTGGCTAAAATTGTTGCAGGAAGCTTCTATGAATGCATCCGATGTCATGCGAGTTTGCATCTCGATATTGGAGTACAAATGAAGGTTCTTTATCATGCTTATATACATCAGTTTGACGTCTATTCCTTGTTCAATATTGCACTGCAAGTTATCTTTTGTTACAGGGGCTGAGAAAAAATGGATGCTTGCACAAAGAAATTGCAAGAACATTATGGAACAAATACAGGGATGTTACCTGCTTCATGTTTTTGTCCCACTCTGTCCGTCTCTGATGGTTATTCTGTGAAATTTCTGCCCGATTATTATACTTGTTCAGTGGTATACATTCACCGAAAATTCATCCAATGTTCGGCATGGTGTTGCACGGTTGATGCAGCAGCAGCAGCTGCCAAGAACCCATTGGCCAGCAGATTTCTTTGGAGTAGGCAAAGAAGTGCAGAAGCATTAGACAACCAGTAAGGCAAAGTATCATCGAGGGCACCAGAGAACTTCTGCTCCAGAAGAGAACATAAATGTACTCCATCATTGTTTGTATGAGTTCGTCAACTCAAATGTTGAAAGATTTTAGCCGTATACAAATCCTGTCCAGTTGCCTGGAACACATTCGATGTCTTCTGACACAAGACATGATTTTAGCATTAATCTTTCAGTTCTGTGATGTAAGTCCATTGTTTCGGCAGCAAAAGTGTGTATAAACTCTATATTGTTTCTCAAAAACACATAGAATCAGAGTCTCAAGTGATTTTAAAAAGCTGATTTCCCTCAATCATGACTACTACTGCTACACAAGCTGCTGAACCTACTGCCATATCAAAATCATCCATTAACATAGCTGCACAAAACTCAAAGGCTGCTGGAGATATGTGGCAGGACAGATGGTGTTGCTTCGAAAATCTTGGCCGAGGGAAATGTACTCCTCCTGGAAGGCCTTTTGCTCCTCGAACAAGATCACCTCTTTTACCCTTTCTGCTTTCGTATCTTCTCCAATCAATACCGGACTTCCATCGGACCAGTTTGATGACGATGATGATGATGGTTTAGATGATGATCTGGACGATAGCTCAGACTCTGACAAAGAATCTGAATATGATGAATTACCTCCATTCAAATCATTGACTAAAGCTCAACCGGAAAATCTTAGTAAACTAAAAAGGAAGCCTTAATATGATGAGCAGCTGAAGGAAGAGAGAAAGCGATGGAAGATGACGAAGAAATTGCAGGAAGTAGCCAAGAAGAGAGCAATGCTGTTGCATCTGTACCGTTCCTGTCCAAGACTTGATCCTACCTGCTTCTTTTGATTCTGATAATCCATCTCCCGAGTTCGCGGATCTGTAGAGAGAGCTTCTTTTGTTGAACTTGAGTCTAACTACTTTGTGAAGGTAGGCCACATCACTGAACAACAATCGGCCCTTGAGGAAGCTGTCGTCAAGGGTAGAGACCAGAAAATAAGTCGCGTCTCTTGAGAATGAAAGCTTTAGTCTAGCCATTCTCCAAGATTGACAGAGTTGTGAACCGACTCTTCACAGCATTGTCAGTTCTGGATGAAAAATGATACTATCTTAGAAAGAAGTGCTTTAGGAATTACGAACATGTTAACAAAGGGAGGCTGCTCGCCCTGGAAATACCGATCCTTGAACGGCTTCACGAGCATGCTCCTTCACCGTTCTATAACAGCTCAACACCAACTTGCAACTAATTCATCTTGAACTACACTGTGATGTTCAGATTAATAAATGTTTTCACCGAGATTCCTCAGACGTAACTGACGTTAGATTCAGGCTAGATACTTGTACCTGTACAAACCTTAAATTTACGTCTTTGTTCATTTGGTTCGGAATAAAAGTCAAGCTCTTACCTTCCAGGATCATTCTCAACTTTAAGAGCTAGATGGGAAAACTTTTTCAGCAGCAAACGATTACTGGTGCATAATGGGTTTTACCTGAGTGGGATACTGAAAATATCTTCCATGCATCCTGGAAATCTTAGCATGAACATTAGAATGGTACGTGCATACACAACTCATGCAGTTTATATGTATAATTGCTGATGAAGGCAAGTTGAAAAAAAAAAAAAAGAAAATCACCCAAAACAGTCTTCTACGCAAAGTTGTGGCCTTTCAAAGTTTCGCCCCGGTGCAACGCGCGTAACGAGCGGTCATAATTACGAAGGTGAGAAAAGAAGCAACTCACACCTACTGTGCACGGCGGCAGCGTAGTTAGGTGCATATTGTAGTGAATATGGGATGATTATTTATTCCTAAGAAATTCGACATTACCATATCGGAGTTTGCTGTTTCTCAACTCCGTATATCTTAGCTCAGTTTGCTTCGTTTTTTGCTGTGTTTTCGTGCTCACGTATAATTAGTGTAATCAATGTACTGATATCACGAATGGTTTTGTCAAACTTTGTATTGATAGTGCTATACAGGTTTGCATATATTTAAGTCATGAATAGCATGCTTGTATAACTTTTTGGATTGCAATGGTTGTTATCGTGGAGTTTTATTTCTGTTCATTTTCAATGGCTTATCCGTGATAGTCTTTTGACCAGTGATTTTAGGACACATTTCTTGCGGCGGTGGCGGAAATTCGATATCAGGGGTGCCAAATCTTCCGTCTGATGTGAGCTGCTTTTGGTAAGGCTAAGCAGATCAGTACTGATTCAAGTTGTGTTCCTGTGGCAGAATTGTTAGATATATAAGCACTAATTTGGTCATATGGGTTCTGTGAGAATTGCTGCTGAGGTTTCTCTCACATCTGATGAATCTCAGTGAGTTGGATAACATGTCCACTGAGAGACATATTGGCGAAAATGCCGGTGACAGCAAGGCAGTCTCATCTTTAATTGATCTTGATTTTGGTATTGGTGAATTAGCTGTTTCTCGCATACCGTATGAATCCTCTTGGGTTAGAGCTGATGAATCATCTGCAACTATGGCCACACCAGCTGCTGATGGCCTTCTTTCAGCTCTGCCGAAGGTGCATATGTGATGGATGCGAGAGCAAAAAACACCGTCCGAAGTGATGCTAACCTGCCTGGACAGAGAACGGATGAGAGGCAAAGATTGCTAAACCATCTGCAAACGGAGATGGTGAACCTGAGATTGTTGACGAAATTGACAAAACCCGGAAATCAAATGGCCATCTGATTGTATACACATCTTCTAGGAAGAATAGTGCTCGTGTTACGTATACTGAATTAAATCAGAGTCAGATTTGACATCCTCGATTGCTAGAAGAAGGAGGAGCTTATTCTCCAAGCGGGCTACATCCTTCCAAAGAACACGATGTGCTTGACCCAATATCAGGTAACGGGAAAAATTTAGGGAGAGAAGGAAGTAGTCAAGGTAAAAGAAATGCTATCACAGACGAGCATAAATCAGTGCAGAAGATGTGGTGTGGTTAATGTTTGTGAAAAACTTAATGCTTCAGGGGAGAGCATTCATGGTTAATATGGTACTTTAAAAAGACAGGAAGAGAGAGTAATTAGAAGTTTGTGCATAGCATGGTTGACATCATACCATGCTTTAACATCTAGTTTTGCAAGCTCATCCACCAACTTTGTTGTTTTTTTCACTACTTTCACTTCCTTGTCAATTTATGTAAATTTTGTTTATGAATTGGGAAATGTTGTCAACAGAAAACTTGTAGAAATTTGATTTATCTTTCATATGGCTCTGATTTCACCATGATCGGATATGTGTAGCCGGAGATATGATCAAAATACTAGTAGTGTGTCGAGACGGACCCACAAGTGCACTACTTTCACTTTCTTGGCGGTTTGTGGATATTATTTTTATGATTTGAGAAATGTCATCAACGGGAAAGTCGTAGCGCTTTAAGTCAGCTTTCCTATGCCTCTAGTTTCACCATGATCGGATCTGTGTAGCCCGAAATATGATCAAAATACTAGAGTTGTATCGGGGCGGATCCACAAGTGCACTACTTTCAGTTTCTCGGCGATTTGTGAACATCTTTTGTATGAATCGGGAAACGTAGTCAACAAAAAAGTTGTAGGTATTCGTCTTAGCTTTCTAAATAACTAAGAATCGCCTGATTTCAATTTCTACATTACACGAAAATAGCAGCCGAACACAATGCGCACGGTTCGGCCAAAGTTTCCCAAGTTTCGGCCGAATTGTTTGAAGTAGCTTCGGCCCAAACTTCAGCCGAATCTTGTGAAGGAGCTTCGGCCAGAATTTCGGCCGATGCTATTGAAACAGCTTCGGCCATAATTTCAGCCGAAGCTGTTGAAGCTTGTTCGGCCCATATTCCGGCCGAACACTGTTATTGCATTTTTTTCTTTTTCTGATTGATATTTTATGCTTACAAGTTGTAGCTTTTCTGATTTTATTCTCACCTTCCATTATTTATAATATAGGATAATATATTTTCGAAAATTTCAATTTACGTCACAAACAAAAGGGCCGGCATATAGCCAATTTCTTGATCTTCATAACAATCATTTTATGGGTCGGCCAAATGTAGTCCCATACAACTTCCTATATCGAGCCAGAGCCAATATGCTGTTATGAATCAGAAAGGTAACTGAACAACATTAAGAACATCCAAGATATCCTGATGATAACATCCAAGAACAGTGAAACGTAGAAGTTGATGATAACAGCTAGAATAGCAGCACTAAGAACCTGATGATAACAGCGGTGCAGCTTCTTGCATGCTTGTGGCTTTTGACTCATCCGCCGAAGTGCAAGTATGATCTTGGTCATGAAATACGCCTCAGTTAAGGCTGTCACAGATGATGTTCAAATCGACCCGAGATCAAGTATGCCGAACTCGGTAATCCGAATTGCCACCCCTAGTTCTTATAGCGGCATAAAGGCTTGCATAACTCTTTACTACACCACTTATCAAATCATAACAGGGTCAACCACCTAAACTTAAGCTGTTCTATGATTCAACCAAATGAAACTGGAGTTAGAGCGAACGTTAAGACAACAAGTATGTACACTTGTATAAATACCCCTCGATGCCATTGAAACAAATGAGATGCTTTCATTTTCATTTTCTATGTCTGATTATCTGATCTTTAGCATGGTATAAGAGCTACGAAAATTTATACCTGCTCAGTCTAATACTCATGTACCTGCTTCTACTGATCAATATGATGCAACACACACACCATCTAGTTCTCATCACAATGATTCTGCTGAATCACACACACAATCTGTTTCTCATCAATCAGCTACTATTCCTCCTGCTACTACAAATACTCACACTGTGGTTACAAGGCCTAAACTGGGAATATATAAGCCAAAGATAGATATATACTGCTCTTCATAATCAGGAAGTTTCTGAGCCAAAGACGGTTACTGAAGCATTTTAACATCAACTCATTGCAAGGGAGCAATGCAGCATGAATATGACGCACTTACTGAACATGGGAAATCAAATACCGCTGTCGTGAAAAAGTCACACAAGTAAAGAAGGAAGCCTCGGAGCCAGTAAAGAAGGTCTGAAACACGAATAATTCACAAAAAAACTGAAAGATAATTTATTTTTTGAACATCACATTGAATTCTACCATGCGGTGAAGTTCTGCCAGAAAAATTGTCTCAGGCTAATAGGGATATGGCGAAAATCAGTCAACATTAGCATCACATTTCATCATTTGTCTAAACAATGATTCGGGTTCTTCTTCAAGAACCTGAATGCTCGGGTCCACTCTATTTCAAGTGACTCGCTAGCTCCTCCTATTCTTGGTTCAGTTGTAAGAATGAATCCACCTGGTCGAACTCATTAAGAAATGGGTCTTCAACTTTCTTCAGTTGCAACAATAGCTGAGTCAGAAGAATGCCTTCAATCTTGGGGAGGAACTATTCCATGATCACTTGATGAACTGGCTAAAATTGTTGCAGGAAGCTTCTATGAATGCATCCGATGTCATGCGAGTTTGCATCTCGATATTGGAGTACAAATGAAGGTTCTTTATCATGCTTATATACATCAGTTTGACGTCTATTCCTTGTTCAATATTGCACTGCAAGTTATCTTTTGTTACAGGGGCTGAGAAAAAATGGATGCTTGCACAAAGAAATTGCAAGAACATTATGGAACAAATACAGGGATGTTACCTGCTTCATGTTTTTGTCCCACTCTGTCCGTCTCTGATGGTTATTCTGTGAAATTTCTGCCCGATTATTATACTTGTTCAGTGGTATACATTCACCGAAAATTCATCCAATGTTCGGCATGGTGTTGCACGGTTGATGCAGCAGCAGCAGCTGCCAAGAACCCATTGGCCAGCAGATTTCTTTGGAGTAGGCAAAGAAGTGCAAAAGCATTAGACAACCAGTAAGGCAAAGTATCATCGAGGGCACCAGAGAACTTCTGCTCCAGAAGAGAACATAAATGTACTCCATCATTGTTTGTATGAGTTCGTCAACTCAAATGTTGAAAGATTTTAGCCGTATACAAATCCTGTCCAGTTGCCTGGAACACATTCGATGTCTTCTGACACAAGACATGATTTTAGCATTAATCTTTCAGTTCTGTGATGTAAGTCCATTGTTTCGGCAGCAAAAGTGTGTATAAACTCTATATTGTTTCTCAAAAACACATAGAATCAGAGTCTCAAGTGATTTTAAAAAGCTGATTTCCCTCAATCATGACTACTACTGCTACACAAGCTGCTGAACCTATTGCCATATCAAAATCATCCATTAACATAGCTGCACAAAACTCAAAGGCTGCTGGAGATATGTGGCAGGACAGAGGGTGTTGCTTCGAAAATCTTGGCCGAGGGAAATATACTCCTCCTGGAAGGCCTTTTGCTCCTCGAACAAGATCACCTCTTTTACCCTTTCTGCTTTCGTATCTTCTCCAATCAATACCGGACTTCCATCGGACCAGTTTGATGACGATGATGATGATGGTTTAGATGATGATCTGGACGATAGCTCAGACTCTGACAAAGAATCTGAATATGATGAATTACCTCCATTCAAATCATTGACTAAAGCTCAACCGGAAAATCTTAGTAAACTAAAAAGGAAGCCTTATTATGATGAGCAGCTGAAGGAAGAGAGAAAGCGATGGAAGATGACGAAGAAATTGCAGGAAGCAGCCAAGAAGAGAGCAATGCTGTTGCATCTGTACCGTTCCTGTCCAAGACTTGATCCTACCTGCTTCTTTTGATTCTGATAATCCATCTCCCGAGTTCGCGGATCTGTAGAGAGAGCTTCTTTTGTTGAACTTGAGTCTAACTACTTTGTGAAGGTAGGCCACATCACTGAACAACAATCGGCCCTTGAGGAAGCTGTCGTCAAGGGTAGAGACCAGAAAATAAGTCGCGTCTCTTGAGAATGAAAGCTTTAGTCTAGCCATTCTCCAAGATTGACAGAGTTGTGAACCGACTCTTCACAGCATTGTCAGTTCTGGATGAAAAATGATACTATCTTAGAAAGAAGTGCTTTAGGAATTACGAACATGTTAATAAAGGGAGGTTGCTCGCCCTGGAAATACCGATCCTTGAACGGCTTCACGAGCATGCTCCTTCACCGTTCTATAACAGCTCAACACCAACTTGCAACTAATTCATCTTGAACTACACTGTGATGTTCAGATTAATAAATGTTTTCACCGAGATTCCTCAGACGTAACTGACGTTAGATTCAGGCTAGATACTTGTACCTGTACACACCTTAAATTTACGTCTTTGTTCATTTGGTTCGGAATAAAAGTCAAGTTCTTACCTTCCAGGATCATTCTCAACTTTAAGAGCTAGATGGGAAAACTTTTTCAGCAGCAAACGATTACTGGTGCATTCATAATTACGAAGGTGAGAAAAGAAGCAACTCACACCTACTGTGCACGGCGGCAGCGTAGTTAGGTGCATATTGTAGTGAATATGGGATGATTATTTATTCCTAAGAAATTCGACATTACCATATCGGAGTTTGCTGTTTCTCAACTCCGTATATCTTAGCTCAGTTTGCTTCGTTTTTTGCTGTGTTTTCGTGCTCACGTATAATTAGTGTAATCAATGTACTGATATCACGAATGGTTTTGTCAAACTTTGTATTGATAGTGCTATACAGGTTTGCATATATTGAAGTCATGAATAGCATGCTTGTATAACTTTTTGGATTGCAATGGTTGTTATCGTGGAGTTTTATTTCTGTTCATTTTCAATGGCTTATCCGTGATAGTCTTTTGACCAGTGATTTTAGGACACATTTCTTGCGGCGGTGGCGGAAATTCGATATCAGGGGTGCCAAATCTTCCGTCTGATGTGAGCTGCTTTTGGTAAGGCTAAGCAGATCAGTACTGATTCAAGTTGTGTTCCTGTGGCAGAATTGTTAGATATATAAGCACTAATTTGGTCATATGGGTTCTGTGAGAATTGCTGCTGAGGTTTCTCTCACATCTGATGAATCTCAGTGAGTTGGATAACATGTCCACTGAGAGACATATTGGCGAAAATGCCGGTGACAGCAAGGCAGTCTCATCTTTAATTGATCTTGATTTTGGTATTGGTGAATTAGCTGTTTCTCGCATACCGTATGAATCCTCTTGGGTTAGAGCTGATGAATCATCTGCAACTATGGCCACACCAGCTGCTGATGGCCTTCTTTCAGCTCTGCCGAAGGTGCATATGTGATGGATGCGAGAGCAAAAAACACCGTCCGAAGTGATGCTAACCTGCCTGGACAGAGAACGGATGAGAGGCAAAGATTGCTAAACCATCTGCAAACGGAGATGGTGAACCTGAGATTGTTGACGAAATTGACAAAACCCGGAAATCAAATGGCCATCTGATTGTATACACATCTTCTAGGAAGAATAGTGCTCGTGTTACGTATACTGAATTAAATCAGAGTCAGATTTGACATCCTCGATTGCTAGAAGAAGGAGGAGCTTATTCTCCAAGCGGGCTACATCCTTCCAAAGAACACGATGTGCCTGACCCAATATCAGGTAACGGGAAAAATTTAGGGAGAGAAGGAAGTAGTCAAGGTAAAAGAAATGCTATCACAGACGAGCATAAATCAGTGCAGAAGAGCTGCGCTCCAACTTGTCACATAACTTTGAAGATTAAAATCGGCAATCAAAGATGTGGTGTGGTTAATGTTTGTGAAAAACTTAATGCTTCAGGGGAGAGCATTCATGGTTAATATGGTACTTTAAAAAGACAGGGAGAGAGAGTAATTAGAAGTTTGTGCATAGCATGGTTGACATCATACCATGCTTTAACATCTAGTTTTGCAAGCTCATCCACCAACTTTGTTGTTTTTTTCACTACTTTCACTTCCTTGGCAATTTATGTAAATTTTGTTTATGAATTGGGAAATGTTGTCAACAGAAAACTTGTAGAAATTTGATTTATCTTTCATATGGCTCTGATTTCACCATGATCGGATATGTGTAGCCCGAGATATGATCAAAATACTAGTAGTGTGTCGAGACGGACCCACAAGTGCACTACTTTCACTTTCTTGGCGGTTTGTGGATATTATTTTTATGATTTGAGAAATGTCATCAACGGGAAAGTCGTAGCCCTTTAAGTCAGCTTTCCTATGCCTCTAGTTTCACCATGATCGGATCTGTGTAGCCCGAGATATGATCAAAATACTAGAGTTGTATCGGGGCGGATCCACAAGTGCACTACTTTCAGTTTCTCGGCGATTTGTGAACATCTTTTGTATGAATCGGGAAACGTAGTCAACAAAAAAGTTGTAGGTATTCGTCTTAGCTTTCTAAATAACCAAGAATTGCCTGATTTCAATTTCTACATTACACGAAAATAGCAGCCGAACAATGCGCACGGTTCGGCCGAAGTTTCCCAAGTTTCGGCCGAATTGTTTGAAGTAGCTTCGGCCCAAACTTCAGCCGAAGCCTGTGAAGGAGCTTCGGCCATAATTTCGGCCGAAGCTATTGAAACAGCTTCGGCCAGAATTTCAGCCGAAGCTGTTGAAGCTTGTTCGGCCCATATTCCGGCCGAACACTGTTATTGCATTTTTTTCTTTTTCTGATTGATATTTTATGCTTACAAGTTGTAGCTTTTCTGATTTTATTCTCACCTTCCATTATTTATAATATAGGATAATATATTTTCGAAAATTTCAATTTACGTCACAAACAAAAGGGCCGGCATATAGCCAATTTCTTGATCTTCATAACAATCATTTTATGGGTCGGCCAAATGCAGTCCCATACAACTTCCTATATCGAGCCAGAGCCAATATGCTGTTATGAATCAGAAAGGTAACTGAACAACTTTAAGAACATCCAAGATATCCTGATGATAACATCCAAGAACAGTGAAACGTAGAAGTTGATGATAACAGCTAGAATAGCAGCACTAAGAACCTGATGATAACAGCGGTGCAGCTTCTTGCATGCTTGTGGCTTTTGACTCATCCGCCGAAGTGCAAGTATGATCTTGGTCATGAAATACGCCTCAGTTAAGGCTGTCACAGATGATGTTCAAATCGACCCGAGATCAAGTATGCCGAACTCGGTAATCCGAATTGCCACCCCTAGTTCTTATAGCGGCATAAAGGCTTGCATAACTCTTTACTACACCACTTATCAAATCATAACAGGGTCAACCACCTAAACTTAAGCTGTTCTATGATTCAACCAAATGAAACTGGAGTTAGAGCGAACGTTAAGACAACAAGTATGTACACTTGTATAAATACCCCTCGATGCCATTGAAACAAATGAGATGCTTTCATTTTCATTTTCTATGTCTGATTATCTGATCTTTAGCATGGTATAAGAGCTACGAAAATTTATACCTGCTCAGTCTAATACTCATGTACCTGCTTCTACTGATCAATATGATGCAACACACACACCATCTAGTTCTCATCACAATGATTCTGCTGAATCACACACACAATCTGTTTCTCATCAATCAGCTACTATTCCTCCTGCTACTACAAATACTCACACTGTGGTTACAAGGCCTAAACTGGGAATATATAAGCCAAAGATAGATATATACTGCTCTTCATAATCAGGAAGTTTCTGAGCCAAAGACGGTTACTGAAGCATTTTAACATCAACTCATTGCAAGGGAGCAATGCAGCATGAATATGACGCACTTACTGAACATGGGAAATCAAATACCGCTGTCGTGAAAAAGTCACACAAGTAAAGAAGGAAGCCTCGGAGCCAGTAAAGAAGGTCTGAAACACGAATAATTCACATAAAAAAACTGAAAGATAATTTATTTTTTGAACATCACATTGAATTCTACCATGCGGTGAAGTTCTGCCAGAAAAATTGTCTCAGGCTAATAGGGATATGGCGAAAATCTGTCAACATTAGCATCACATTTCATCATTTGTCTAAACAATGATTCGAGTTCTTCTTCAAGAACCTGAATGCTCGGGTCCACTCTATTTCAAGTGACTCGCTAGCTCCTCCTATTCTTGGTTCAGTTGTAAGAATGAATCCACCTGGTCGAACTCATTCAGAAATGGGTCTTCAACTTTCTTCAGTTGCAACAATAGCTGAGTCAGAAGAATGCCTTCAATCTTGGGGAGGAACTATTCCATGATCATTTGATGAACTGGCTAAAATTGTTGCAGGAAGCTTCTATGAATGCATCCGATGTCATGCGAGTTTGCATCTCGATATTGGAGTACAAATGAAGGTTCTTTATCATGCTTATATACATCAGTTTGACGTCTATTCCTTGTTCAATATTGCACTGCAAGTTATCTTTTGTTACAGGGGCTGAGAAAAAATGGATGCTTGCACAAAGAAATTGCAAGAACATTATGGAACAAATACAGGGATGTTACCTGCTTCATGTTTTTGTCCCACTCTGTCCGTCTCTGATGGTTATTCTGTGAAATTTCTGCCCGATTATTATACTTGTTCAGTGGTATACATTCACCGAAAATTCATCCAATGTTCGGCATGGTGTTGCACGGTTGATGCAGCAGCAGCAGCTGCCAAGAACCCATTGGCCAGCAGATTTCTTTGGAGTAGGCAAAGAAGTGCAGAAGCATTAGACAACCAGTAAGGCAAAGTATCATCGAGGGCACCAGAGAACTTCTGCTCCAGAAGAGAACATAAATGTACTCCATCATTGTTTGTATGAGTTCGTCAACTCAAATGTTGAAAGATTTTAGCCGTATACAAATCCTGTCCAGTTGCCTGGAACACATTCGATGTCTTCTGACACAAGACATGATTTTAGCATTAATCTTTCAGTTCTGTGATGTAAGTCCATTGTTTCGGCAGCAAAAGTGTGTATAAACTCTATATTGTTTCTCAAAAACACATAGAATCAGAGTCTCAAGTGATTTTAAAAAGCTGATTTCCCTCAATCATGACTACTACTGCTACACAAGCTGCTGAACCTACTGCCATATCAAAATCATCCATTAACATAGCTGCACAAAACTCAAAGGCTGCTGGAGATATGTGGCAGGACAGAGGGTGTTGCTTCGAAAATCTTGGCCGAGGGAAATATACTCCTCCTGGAAGGCCTTTTGCTCCTCGAACAAGATCACCTCTTTTACCCTTTCTGCTTTCGTATCTTCTCCAATCAATACCGGACTTCCATCGGACCAGTTTGATGACGATGATGATGATGGTTTAGATGATGATCTGGACGATAGCTCAGACTCTGACAAAGAATCTGAATATGATGAATTACCTCCATTCAAATCATTGACTAAAGCTCAACCGGAAAATCTTAGTAAACTAAAAAGGAAGCCTTAATATGATGAGCAGCTGAAGGAAGAGAGAAAGCGATGGAAGATGACGAAGAAATTGCAGGAAGCAGCCAAGAAGAGAGCAATGCTGTTGCATCTGTACCGTTCCTGTCCAAGACTTGATCCTACCTGCTTCTTTTGATTCTGATAATCCATCTCCCGAGTTCGCGGATCTGTAGAGAGAGCTTCTTTTGTTGAACTTGAGTCTAACTACTTTGTGAAGGTAGGCCACATCACCGAACAACAATCGGCCCTTGAGGAAGCTGCCGTCAAGGGTAGAGACCAGAAAATAAGTCGCGTCTCTTGAGAATGAAAGCTTTAGTCTAGCCATTCTCCAAGATTGACAGAGTTGTGAACCGACTCTTCACAGCATTGTCAGTTCTGGATGAAAAATGATACTATCTTAGAAAGAAGTGCTTTAGGAATTACGAACATGTTAATAAAGGGAGCCTGCTCGCCCTGGAAATACCGATCCTTGAACGGCTTCACGAGCATGCTCCTTCACCGTTCTATAACAGCTCAACACCAACTTGCAACTAATTCATCTTGAACTACACTGTGATGTTCAGATTAATAAATGTTTTCACCGAGATTCCTCAGACGTAACTGACGTTAGATTCAGGCTAGATACTTGTACCTGTACAAACCTTAAATTTACGTCTTTGTTCATTTGGTTCGGAATAAAAGTCAAGTTCTTACCTTCCAGGATCATTCTCAACTTTAAGAGCTAGATGGGAAAACTTTTTCAGCAGCAAACGATTACTGGTGCATAATGGGTTTTACCTGAGTGGGATACTGAAAATATCTTCCATGCATCCTGGAAATCTTAGCATGAACATTAGAATGGTACGTGCATACACAACTCATGCAGTTTATATGTATAATTGCTGATGAAGGCAAGTTGAAAAAAAAAAAAAAGAAAATCACCCAAAACAGTCTTGTACGCAAAGTTGTGGCCTTTCAAAGTTTCGCCCCGGTGCAACGCGCGTAACGAGCGGTCATAATTACGAAGGTGAGAAAAGAAGCAACTCACACCTACTGTGCACGGCGGCAGCGTAGTTAGGTGCATATTGTAGTGAATATGGGATGATTATTTATTCCTAAGAAATTCGACATTACCATATCGGAGTTTGCTGTTTCTCAACTCCGTATATCTTAGCTCAGTTTGCTTCGTTTTTTGCTGTGTTTTCGTGCTCACGTATAATTAGTGTAATCAATGTACTGATATCACGAATGGTTTTGTCAAACTTTGTATTGATAGTGCTATACAGGTTTGCATATATTGAAGTCATGAATAGCATGCTTGTATAACTTTTTGGATTGCAATGGTTGTTATCGTGGAGTTTTATTTCTGTTCATTTTCAATGGCTTATCCGTGATAGTCTTTTGACCAGTGATTTTAGGACACATTTCTTGCGGCGGTGGCGGAAATTCGATATCAGGGGTGCCAAATCTTCCGTCTGATGTGAGCTGCTTTTGGTAAGGCTAAGCAGATCAGTACTGATTCAAGTTGTGTTCCTGTGGCAGAATTGTTAGATATATAAGCACTAATTTGGTCATATGGGTTCTGTGAGAATTGCTGCTGAGGTTTCTCTCACATCTGATGAATCTCAGTGAGTTGGATAACATGTCCACTGAGAGACATATTGGCGAAAATGCCGGTGACAGCAAGGCAGTCTCATCTTTAATTGATCTTGATTTTGGTATTGGTGAATTAGCTGTTTCTCGCATACCGTATGAATCCTCTTGGGTTAGAGCTGATGAATCATCTGCAACTATGGCCACACCAGCTGCTGATGGCCTTCTTTCAGCTCTGCCGAAGGTGCATATGTGATGGATGCGAGAGCAAAAAACACCGTCCGAAGTGATGCTAACCTGCCTGGACAGAGAACGGATGAGAGGCAAAGATTGCTAAACCATCTGCAAACGGAGATGGTGAACCTGAGATTGTTGACGAAATTGACAAAACCCGGAAATCAAATGGCCATCTGATTGTATACACATCTTCTAGGAAGAATAGTGCTCGTGTTACGTATACTGAATTAAATCAGAGTCAGATTTGACATCCTCGATTGCTAGAAGAAGGAGGAGCTTATTCTCCAAGCGGGCTACATCCTTCCAAAGAACACGATGTGCCTGACCCAATATCAGGTAACGGGAAAAATTTAGGGAGAGAAGGAAGTAGTCAAGGTAAAAGAAATGCTATCACAGACGAGCATAAATCAGTGCAGAAGAGCTGCGCTCCAACTTGTCACATAACTTTGAAGATTAAAATCGGCAATCAAAGATGTGGTGTGGTTAATGTTTGTGAAAAACTTAATGCTTCAGGGGAGAGCATTCATGGTTAATATGGTACTTTAAAAAGACAGGGAGAGAGAGTAATTAGAAGTTTGTGCATAGCATGGTTGACATCATACCATGCTTTAACATCTAGTTTTGCAAGCTCATCCACCAACTTTGTTGTTTTTTTCACTACTTTCACTTCCTTGGCAATTTATGTAAATTTTGTTTATGAATTGGGAAATGTTGTCAACAGAAAACTTGTAGAAATTTGATTTATCTTTCATATGGCTCTGATTTCACCATGATCGGATATGTGTAGCCCGAGATATGATCAAAATACTAGTAGTGTGTCGAGACGGACCCACAAGTGCACTACTTTCACTTTCTTGGCGGTTTGTGGATATTATTTTTATGATTTGAGAAATTTCATCAACGGGAAAGTCGTAGCCCTTTAAGTCAGCTTTCCTATGCCTCTAGTTTCACCATGATCGGATCTGTGTAGCCCGAGATATGATCACAATACTAGAGTTGTATCGGGGCGGATCCACAAGTGCACTACTTTCAGTTTCTCGGCGATTTGTGAACATATTTTGTATGAATCGGGAAACGTAGTCAACAAAAAAGTTGTAGGTATTCGTCTTAGCTTTCTAAATAACCAAGAATCGCCTGATTTCAATTTCTACATTACACGAAAATAGCAGCCGAACACAATGCGCACGGTTCGGCCGAAGTTTCCCAAGTTTCGGCCGAATTGTTTGAAGTAGCTTCGGCCCAAACTTCAGCCGAAGCCTGTGAAGGAGCTTCGGCCATAATTTTGGCCGAAGCTATTGAAACAGCTTCGGCCAGAATTTCAGCCGAAGCTGTTGAAGCTTGTTCGGCCCATATTCCGGCCGAACACTGTTATTGCATTTTTTTCTTTTTCTGATTGATATTTTATGCTTACAAGTTGTAGCTTTTCTGATTTTATTCTCACCTTCCATTATTTATAATATAGGATAATATATTTTCGAAAATTTCAATTTACGTCACAAACAAAAGGGCCGGCATATAGCCAATTTCTTGATCTTCATAACAATCATTTTATGGGTCGGCCAAATGCAGTCCCATACAACTTCCTATATCGAGCCAGAGCCAATATGCTGTTATGAATCAGAAAGGTAACTGAACAACATTAAGAACATCCAAGATATCCTGATGATAACATCCAAGAACAGTGAAACGTAGAAGTTGATGATAACAGCTAGAATAGCAGCACTAAGAACCTGATGATAACAGCGGTGCAGCTTCTTGCATGCTTGTGGCTTTTGACTCATCCGCCGAAGTGCAAGTATGATCTTGGTCATGAAATACGCCTCAGTTAAGGCTGTCACAGATGATGTTCAAATCGACCCGAGATCAAGTATGCCGAACTCGGTAATCCGAATTGCCACCCCTAGTTCTTATAGCGGCATAAAGGCTTGCATAACTCTTTACTACACCACTTATCAAATCATAACAGGGTCAACCACCTAAACTTAAGCTGTTCTATGATTCAACCAAATGAAACTGGAGTTAGAGCGAACGTTAAGACAACAAGTATGTACACTTGTATAAATACCCCTCGATGCCATTGAAACAAATGAGATGCTTTCATTTTCATTTTCTATGTCTGATTATCTGATCTTTAGCATGGTATAAGAGCTACGAAAATTTATACCTGCTCAGTCTAATACTCATGTACCTGCTTCTACTGATCAATATGATGCAACACACACACCATCTAGTTCTCATCACAATGATTCTGCTGAATCACACACACAATCTGTTTCTCATCAATCAGCTACTATTCCTCCTGCTACTACAAATACTCACACTGTGGTTACAAGGCCTAAACTGGGAATATATAAGCCAAAGATAGATATATACTGCTCTTCATAATCAGGAAGTTTCTGAGCCAAAGACGGTTACTGAAGCATTTTAACATCAACTCATTGCAAGGGAGCAATGCAGCATGAATATGACGCACTTACTGAACATGGGAAATCAAATACCGCTGTCGTGAAAAAGTCACACAAGTAAAGAAGGAAGCCTCGGAGCCAGTAAAGAAGGTCTGAAACACGAATAATTCACATAAAAAAACTGAAAGATAATTTATTTTTTGAACATCACATTGAATTCTACCATGCGGTGAAGTTCTGCCAGAAAAATTGTCTCAGGCTAATAGGGATATGGCGAAAATCTGTCAACATTAGCATCACATTTCATCATTTGTCTAAACAATGATTCGAGTTCTTCTTCAAGAACCTGAATGCTCGGGTCCACTCTATTTCAAGTGACTCGCTAGCTCCTCCTATTCTTGGTTCAGTTGTAAGAATGAATCCACCTGGTCGAACTCATTCAGAAATGGGTCTTCAACTTTCTTCAGTTGCAACAATAGCTGAGTCAGAAGAATGCCTTCAATCTTGGGGAGGAACTATTCCATGATCATTTGATGAACTGGCTAAAATTGTTGCAGGAAGCTTCTATGAATGCATCCGATGTCATGCGAGTTTGCATCTCGATATTGGAGTACAAATGAAGGTTCTTTATCATGCTTATATACATAAGTTTGACGTCTATTCCTTGTTCAATATTGCACTGCAAGTTATCTTTTGTTACAGGGGCTGAGAAAAAATGGATGCTTGCACAAAGAAATTGCAAGAACATTATGGAACAAATACAGGGATGTTACCTGCTTCATGTTTTTGTCCCACTCTGTCCGTCTCTGATGGTTATTCTGTGAAATTTCTGCCCGATTATTATACTTGTTCAGTGGTATACATTCACCGAAAATTCATCCAATGTTCGGCATGGTGTTGCACGGTTGATGCAGCAGCAGCAGCTGCCAAGAACCCATTGGCCAGCAGATTTCTTTGGAGTAGGCAAAGAAGTGCAGAAGCATTAGACAACCAGTAAGGCAAAGTATCATCGAGGGCACCAGAGAACTTCTGCTCCAGAAGAGAACATAAATGTACTCCATCATTGTTTGTATGAGTTCGTCAACTCAAATGTTGAAAGATTTTAGCCGTATACAAATCCTGTCCAGTTGCCTGGAACACATTCGATGTCTTCTGACACAAGACATGATTTTAGCATTAATCTTTCAGTTCTGTGATGTAAGTCCATTGTTTCGGCAGCAAAAGTGTGTATAAACTCTATATTGTTTCTCAAAAACACATAGAATCAGAGTCTCAAGTGATTTTAAAAAGCTGATTTCCCTCAATCATGACTACTACTGCTACACAAGCTGCTGAACCTACTGCCATATCAAAATCATCCATTAACATAGCTGCACAAAACTCAAAGGCTGCTGGAGATATGTGGCAGGACAGAGGGTGTTGCTTCGAAAATCTTGGCCGAGGGAAATATACTCCTCCTGGAAGGCCTTTTGCTCCTCGAACAAGATCACCTCTTTTACCCTTTCTGCTTTCGTATCTTCTCCAATCAATACCGGACTTCCATCGGACCAGTTTGATGACGATGATGATGATGGTTTAGATGATGATCTGGACGATAGCTCAGACTCTGACAAAGAATCTGAATATGATGAATTACCTCCATTCAAATCATTGACTAAAGCTCAACCGGAAAATCTTAGTAAACTAAAAAGGAAGCCTTAATATGATGAGCAGCTGAAGGAAGAGAGAAAGCGATGGAAGATGACGAAGAAATTGCAGGAAGCAGCCAAGAAGAGAGCAATGCTGTTGCATCTGTACCGTTCCTGTCCAAGACTTGATCCTACCTGCTTCTTTTGATTCTGATAATCCATCTCCCGAGTTCGCGGATCTGTAGAGAGAGCTTCTTTTGTTGAACTTGAGTCTAACTACTTTGTGAAGGTAGGCCACATCACCGAACAACAATCGGCCCTTGAGGAAGCTGCCGTCAAGGGTAGAGACCAGAAAATAAGTCGCGTCTCTTGAGAATGAAAGCTTTAGTCTAGCCATTCTCCAAGATTGACAGAGTTGTGAACCGACTCTTCACAGCATTGTCAGTTCTGGATGAAAAATGATACTATCTTAGAAAGAAGTGCTTTAGGAATTACGAACATGTTAATAAAGGGAGGCTGCTCGCCCTGGAAATACCGATCCTTGAACGGCTTCACGAGCATGCTCCTTCACCGTTCTATAATAGCTCAACACCAACTTGCAACTAATTCATCTTGAACTACACTGTGATGTTCAGATTAATAAATGTTTTCACCGAGATTCCTCAGACGTAACTGACGTTAGATTCAGGCTAGATACTTGTACCTGTACAAACCTTAAATTTACGTCTTTGTTCATTTGGTTCGGAATAAAAGTCAAGTTCTTACCTTCCAGGATCATTCTCAACTTTAAGAGCTAGATGGGAAAACTTTTTCAGCAGCAAACGATTACTGGTGCATAATGGGTTTTACCTGAGTGGGATACTGAAAATATCTTCCATGCATCCTGGAAATCTTAGCATGAACATTAGAATGGTACGTGCATACACAACTCATGCAGTTTATATGTATAATTGCTGATGAAGGCAAGTTGAAAAAAAAAAAAAAGAAAATCACCCAAAACAGTCTTGTACGCAAAGTTGTGGCCTTTCAAAGTTTCGCCCCGGTGCAACGCGCGTAACGAGCGGTCATAATTACGAAGGTGAGAAAAGAAGCAACTCACACCTACTGTGCACGGCGGCAGCGTAGTTAGGTGCATATTGTAGTGAATATGGGATGATTATTTATTCCTAAGAAATTCGACATTACCATATCGGAGTTTGCTGTTTCTCAACTCCGTATATCTTAGCTCAGTTTGCTTCGTTTTTTGCTGCGTTTTCGTGCTCACGTATAATTAGTGTAATCAATGTACTGATATCACGAATGGTTTTGTCAAACTTTGTATTGATAGTGCTATACAGGTTTGCATATATTGAAGTCATGAATAGCATGCTTGTATAACTTTTTGGATTGCAATGGTTGTTATCGTGGAGTTTTATTTCTGTTCATTTTCAATGGCTTATCCGTGATAGTCTTTTGACCAGTGATTTTAGGACACATTTCTTGCGGCGGTGGCGGAAATTCGATATCAGGGGTGCCAAATCTTCCGTCTGATGTGAGCTGCTTTTGGTAAGGCTAAGCAGATCAGTACTGATTCAAGTTGTGTTCCTGTGGCAGAATTGTTAGATATATAAGCACTAATTTGGTCATATGGGTTCTGTGAGAATTGCTGCTGAGGTTTCTCTCACATCTGATGAATCTCAGTGAGTTGGATAACATGTCCACTGAGAGACATATTGGCGAAAATGCCGGTGACAGCAAGGCAGTCTCATCTTTAATTGATCTTGATTTTGGTATTGGTGAATTAGCTGTTTCTCGCATACCGTATGAATCCTCTTGGGTTAGAGCTGATGAATCATCTGCAACTATGGCCACACCAGCTGCTGATGGCCTTCTTTCAGCTCTGCCGAAGGTGCATATGTGATGGATGCGAGAGCAAAAAACACCGTCCGAAGTGATGCTAACCTGCCTGGACAGAGAACGGATGAGAGGCAAAGATTGCTAAACCATCTGCAAACGGAGATGGTGAACCTGAGATTGTTGACGAAATTGACAAAACCCGGAAATCAAATGGCCATCTGATTGTATACACATCTTCTAGGAAGAATAGTGCTCGTGTTACGTATACTGAATTAAATCAGAGTCAGATTTGACATCCTCGATTGCTAGAAGAAGGAGGAGCTTATTCTCCAAGCGGGCTACATCCTTCCAAAGAACACGATGTGCCTGACCCAATATCAGGTAACGGGAAAAATTTAGGGAGAGAAGGAAGTAGTCAAGGTAAAAGAAATGCTATCACAGACGAGCATAAATCAGTGCAGAAGAGCTGCGCTCCAACTTGTCACATAACTTTGAAGATTAAAATCGGCAATCAAAGATGTGGTGTGGTTAATGTTTGTGAAAAACTTAATGCTTCAGGGGAGAGCATTCATGGTTAATATGGTACTTTAAAAAGACAGGGAGAGAGAGTAATTAGAAGTTTGTGCATAGCATGGTTGACATCATACCATGCTTTAACATCTAGTTTTGCAAGCTCATCCACCAACTTTGTTGTTTTTTTCACTACTTTCACTTCCTTGGCAATTTATGTAAATTTTGTTTATGAATTGGGAAATGTTGTCAACAGAAAACTTGTAGAAATTTGATTTATCTTTCATATGGCTCTGATTTCACCATGATCGGATATGTGTAGCCCGAGATATGATCAAAATACTAGTAGTGTGTCGAGACGGACCCACAAGTGCACTACTTTCACTTTCTTGGCGGTTTGTGGATATTATTTTTATGATTTGAGAAATGTCATCAACGGGAAAGTCGTAGCCCTTTAAGTCAGCTTTCCTATGCCTCTAGTTTCACCATGATCGGATCTGTGTAGCCCGAGATATGATCAAAATACTAGAGTTGTATCGGGGCGGATCCACAAGTGCACTACTTTCAGTTTCTCGGCGATTTGTGAACATCTTTTGTATGAATCGGGAAACGTAGTCAACAAAAAAGTTGTAGGTATTCGTCTTAGCTTTCTAAATAACCAAGAATCGCCTGATTTCAATTTCTACATTACACGAAAATAGCAGCCGAACACAATGCGCACGGTTCGGCCGAAGTTTCCCAAGTTTCGGCCGAATTGTTTGAAGTAGCTTCGGCCCAAACTTCAGCCGAAGCCTGTGAAGGAGCTTCGGCCATAATTTCGGCCGAAGCTATTGAAACAGCTTCGGCCAGAATTTCAGCCGAAGCTGTTGAAGCTTGTTCGGCCCATATTCCGGCCGAACACTGTTATTGCATTTTTTTCTTTTTCTGATTGATATTTTATGCTTACAAGTTGTAGCTTTTCTGATTTTATTCTCACCTTCCATTATTTATAATATAGGATAATATATTTTCGAAAATTTCAATTTACGTCACAAACAAAAGGGCCGGCATATAGCCAATTTCTTGATCTTCATAACAATCATTTTATGGGTCGGCCAAATGCAGTCCCATACAACTTCCTATATCGAGCCAGAGCCAATATGCTGTTATGAATCAGAAAGGTAACTGAACAACATTAAGAACATCCAAGATATCCTGATGATAACATCCAAGAACAGTGAAACGTAGAAGTTGATGATAACAGCTAGAATAGCAGCACTAAGAACCTGATGATAACAGCGGTGCAGCTTCTTGCATGCTTGTGGCTTTTGACTCATCCGCCGAAGTGCAAGTATGATCTTGGTCATGAAATACGCCTCAGTTAAGGCTGTCACAGATGATGTTCAAATCGACCCGAGATCAAGTATGCCGAACTCGGTAATCCGAATTGCCACCCCTAGTTCTTATAGCGGCATAAAGGCTTGCATAACTCTTTACTACACCACTTATCAAATCATAACAGGGTCAACCACCTAAACTTAAGCTGTTCTATGATTCAACCAAATGAAACTGGAGTTAGAGCGAACGTTAAGACAACAAGTATGTACACTTGTATAAATACCCCTCGATGCCATTGAAACAAATGAGATGCTTTCATTTTCATTTTCTATGTCTGATTATCTGATCTTTAGCATGGTATAAGAGCTACGAAAATTTATACCTGCTCAGTCTAATACTCATGTACCTGCTTCTACTGATCAATATGATGCAACACACACACCATCTAGTTCTCATCACAATGATTCTGCTGAATCACACACACAATCTGTTTCTCATCAATCAGCTACTATTCCTCCTGCTACTACAAATACTCACACTGTGGTTACAAGGCCTAAACTGGGAATATATAAGCCAAAGATAGATATATACTGCTCTTCATAATCAGGAAGTTTCTGAGCCAAAGACGGTTACTGAAGCATTTTAACATCAACTCATTGCAAGGGAGCAATGCAGCATGAATATGACGCACTTACTGAACATGGGAAATCAAATACCGCTGTCGTGAAAAAGTCACACAAGTAAAGAAGGAAGCCTCGGAGCCAGTAAAGAAGGTCTGAAACACGAATAATTCACATAAAAAAACTGAAAGATAATTTATTTTTTGAACATCACATTGAATTCTACCATGCGGTGAAGTTCTGCCAGAAAAATTGTCTCAGGCTAATAGGGATATGGCGAAAATCTGTCAACATTAGCATCACATTTCATCATTTGTCTAAACAATGATTCGAGTTCTTCTTCAAGAACCTGAATGCTCGGGTCCACTCTATTTCAAGTGACTCGCTAGCTCCTCCTATTCTTGGTTCAGTTGTAAGAATGAATCCACCTGGTCGAACTCATTCAGAAATGGGTCTTCAACTTTCTTCAGTTGCAACAATAGCTGAGTCAGAAGAATGCCTTCAATCTTGGGGAGGAACTATTCCATGATCATTTGATGAACTGGCTAAAATTGTTGCAGGAAGCTTCTATGAATGCATCCGATGTCATGCGAGTTTGCATCTCGATATTGGAGTACAAATGAAGGTTCTTTATCATGCTTATATACATCAGTTTGACGTCTATTCCTTGTTCAATATTGCACTGCAAGTTATCTTTTGTTACAGGGGCTGAGAAAAAATGGATGCTTGCACAAAGAAATTGCAAGAACATTATGGAACAAATACAGGGATGTTACCTGCTTCATGTTTTTGTCCCACTCTGTCCGTCTCTGATGGTTATTCTGTGAAATTTCTGCCCGATTATTATACTTGTTCAGTGGTATACATTCACCGAAAATTCATCCAATGTTCGGCATGGTGTTGCACGGTTGATGCAGCAGCAGCAGCTGCCAAGAACCCATTGGCCAGCAGATTTCTTTGGAGTAGGCAAAGAAGTGCAGAAGCATTAGACAACCAGTAAGGCAAAGTATCATCGAGGGCACCAGAGAACTTCTGCTCCAGAAGAGAACATAAATGTACTCCATCATTGTTTGTATGAGTTCGTCAACTCAAATGTTGAAAGATTTTAGCCGTATACAAATCCTGTCCAGTTGCCTGGAACACATTCGATGTCTTCTGACACAAGACATGATTTTAGCATTAATCTTTCAGTTCTGTGATGTAAGTCCATTGTTTCGGCAGCAAAAGTGTGTATAAACTCTATATTGTTTCTCAAAAGCACATAGAATCAGAGTCTCAAGTGATTTTAAAAAGCTGATTTCCCTCAATCATGACTACTACTGCTACACAAGCTGCTGAACCTACTGCCATATCAAAATCATCCATTAACATAGCTGCACAAAACTCAAAGGCTGCTGGAGATATGTGGCAGGACAGAGGGTGTTGCTTCGAAAATCTTGGCCGAGGGAAATATACTCCTCCTGGAAGGCCTTTTGCTCCTCGAACAAGATCACCTCTTTTACCCTTTCTGCTTTCGTATCTTCTCCAATCAATACCGGACTTCCATCGGACCAGTTTGATGACGATGATGATGATGATGGTTTAGATGATGATCTGGACGATAGCTCAGACTCTGACAAAGAATCTGAATATGATGAATTACCTCCATTCAAATCATTGACTAAAGCTCAACCGGAAAATCTTAGTAAACTAAAAAGGAAGCCTTATTATGATGAGCAGCTGAAGGAAGAGAGAAAGCGATGGAAGATGACGAAGAAATTGCAGGAAGCAGCCAAGAAGAGAGCAATGCTGTTGCATCTGTACCGTTCCTGTCCAAGACTTGATCCTACCTGCTTCTTTTGATTCTGATAATCCATCTCCCGAGTTCGCGGATCTGTAGAGAGAGCTTCTTTTGTTGAATTTGAGTCTAACTACTTTGTGAAGGTAGGCCACATCACTGAACAACAATCGGCCCTTGAGGAAGCTGCCGTCAAGGGTAGAGACCAGAAAATAAGTCGTGTCTCTTGAGAATGAAAGCTTTAGTCTAGCCATTCTCCAAGATTGACAGAGTTGTGAACCGACTCTTCACAGCATTGTCAGTTCTGGATGAAAAATGATACTATCTTAGAAAGAAGTGCTTTAGGAATTACGAACATGTTAATAAAGGGAGGCTGCTCGCCCTGGAAATACCGATCCTTGAACGGCTTCACGAGCATGCTCCTTCACCGTTCTATAACAGCTCAACACCAACTTGCAACTAATTCATCTTGAACTACACTGTGATGTTCAGATTAATAAATGTTTTCACCGAGATTCCTCAGACGTAACTGACGTTAGATTCAGGCTAGATACTTGTACCTGTACAAACCTTATATTTACGTCTTTGTTCATTTGGTTCGGAATAAAAGTCAAGTTCTTACCTTCCAGGATCATTCTCAACTTTAAGAGCTAGATGGGAAAACTTTTTCAGCAGCAAACGATTACTGGTGCATAATGGGTTTTACCTGAGTGGGATACTGAAAATATCTTCCATGCATCCTGGAAATCATTTGACGAGCAAAACAGAAAAATAATATTCTCGGAGGTTAGCATGAACATTAGAATGGTACGTGCATACACAACTCATGCAGTTTATATGTATAATTGCTGATGAAGGCAAGTTGAAAAAAAAAAAAAAAAAAAATCACCCAAAACAGTCTTCTACGCAAAGTTGTGGCCTTTCAAAGTTTCGCCCCGGTGCAACGCGCGTAACGAGCGGTTATAATTACGAAGGTGAGAAAAGAAGCAACTCACACCTACTGTGCACGGCGGCAGCGTAGTTAGGTGCATATTGTAGTGAATATGGGATGATTATTTATTCCTATGAAATTTGACATTACCATATTGGAGTTTGCTGTTTCTCAACTCCGTATATCTTAGCTCAGTTTGCTTCGTTTTTTGCTGTGTTTTTGTGCTCACGTATAATTAGTGTAATCAATGTACTGATATCACGAATGGTTTTGTCAAACTTTGTATTGATAGTGCTATACAGGTTTGCATATATTGAAGTCATGAATAGCATGCTTGTATAACTTTTTGGATTGCAATGGTTGTTATCGTGGAGTTTTATTTCTGTTCATTTTCAATGGCTTATCCGTGATAGTCTTTTGACCAGTGATTTTAGGACACATTTCTTGCGGCGGTGGCGGAAATTCGATATCAGGGGTGCCAAATCTTCCGTCTGATGTGAGCTGCTTTTGGTAAGGCTAAGCAGATCAGTACTGATTCAAGTTGTGTTCCTGTGGCAGAATTGTTAGATATATAAGCACTAATTTGCTCATATGGGTTCTGTGAGAATTGCTGCTGAGGTTTCTCTCACATCTGATGAATCTCAGTGAGTTGGATAACATGTCCACTGAGAGACATATTGGCGAAAATGCCGGTGACAGCAAGGCAGTCTCATCTTTAATTGATCTTGATTTTGGTATTGGTGAATTAGCTGTTTCTCGCATACCGTATGAATCCTCTTGGGTTAGAGCTGATGAATCATCTGCAACTATGGCCACACCAGCTGCTGATGGCCTTCTTTCAGCTCTGCCGAAGGTGCATATGTGATGGATGCGAGAGCAAAAAACACCGTCCGAAGTGATGCTAACCTGCCTGGACAGAGAACGGATGAGAGGCAAAGATTGCTAAACCATCTGCAAACGGAGATGGTGAACCTGAGATTGTTGACGAAATTGACAAAACCCGGAAATCAAATGGCCATCTGATTGTATACACATCTTCTAGGAAGAATAGTGCTCGTGTTACGTATACTAAATTAAATCAGAGTCAGATTTGACATCCTCGATTGCTAGAAGAAGGAGGAGCTTATTCTCCAAGCGGGCTACATCCTTCCAAAGAACACGATGTGCTTGACCCAATATCAGGTAACGGGAAAAATTTAGGGAGAGAAGGAAGTAGTCAAGGTAAAAGAAATGCTATCACAGACGAGCATAAATCAGTGCAGAAGAGCTGCGCTCCAACTTGTCACATAACTTTGAAGATTAAAATCGGCAATCAAAGATGTGGTGTGGTTAATGTTTGTGAAAAACTTAATGCTTCAGGGGAGAGCATTCATGGTTAATATGGTACTTTAAAAAGACAGGGAGAGAGAGTAATTAGAAGTTTGTGCATAGCATGGTTGACATCATACCATGCTTTAACATCACCTTTTCTTTTCGACTTGGTGGTGGACGGGTTGGGCAGATTAATTGAACGAGCTAGAGAGGTTGCACTGGTCAAAGGTTTGGAAGTCGGAAAGAATAAAGTCGAAGTCACGCACCTACAATTTGCCGATGACACAATCCTTTTTCTCAAGGCGAATGAAGAGAATCTACGGGGTATTACTGATGTCCTAAGAATATTTTGTGGTATGTCAGGCCTGAAAATCAACATGGAGAAAAGCGCATTAATTGGTATTAACCTGAACCAAACCATAGTTGAAAACTGGGCAAGGACTATAGGCTGTATGAAGGAAGAATGGCCTATCAAATACTTGGGAGTGCCACTGGGAGGAAATCCTTTAAAGATTTCGTTTTGGGAACCTGTAATCGCTAAGATTTCCAAGAGATTGGCAGGTTGGAAGAAAAGTTTTCTATCCAAAGGAGGTCGGTTAACACTGATTCAAGCCGTACTCGATGCGATTCCAACATACTATTTATCTTTATTTCGGATGCCGAGGGGCGTTGCCGATATCATTGAAAAGAAAATGAGAGACTTTTTGTGGGAAGGGTATAATGAAGGTAGCCAAATTCACTTGGTGGCATGGGAAGCAGTTACAACTCCAACAGCTAATGGCGGGTTGGGGATTGGAAATCTTCTGTTGAGAAATAAAGCACTGTTAGGAAAGTGGTGGTGGCGATTCACCAGTGAGAAAGAGGCGTTGTGGCACAAAGTCATTTCCAGCAAATACGGGCTGCAAGCTAATAGTCGGGATGCAGGGCTGGCGGGAAGAACGACGTTCAGATCCCCGTGGAAGTACATTTCTAGGGTCTTCAACTTATTTGCGAATTCGGTTAAGTTTCAGGTGGGAAAGGGGAACATGACGAGTTTTTGGGAGGATAATTGGGTTGGGGACCAACCTTTTTGCTTCCAATTCCCATCTCTCTACTGCGTCTCAAGGTTACACTTTAAACCGATTTCTTCTTTCTATTCTGCAAATTCAGCCCATTTAACATGGAATCTTCACTTTGGGCGAAGACTCAAAGACCATGAGATACGAGAACTATGCAATCTGTTGAAGCAACTAGATGGAGTTAGAATAGACCTAGATAGGGAGGACTCTAGGGTATGGAAACTTGAACCGTCGGGTATGTTCTCGTGTCAATCTTTTTTCGCCTCCTTTTTCCCCCAACCTTCTTTCGAATTTTGTAAACAGATTTGGAAAGCCCCGGTACCTAGAAAGGTTCAGTTTTTTTCATGGCTTTTGGTTAAGGGTAAAGTACCTACTTGTGACATTGTGCAAAAACGTTTTCCTAATATGTCTCTTTCCCCTAACTGGTGTGTACTTTGCAAAAATAATTCTGAATATTCGGATCACACTTTTGTGCAATGTTCTTTTGCCTATTCTTTGTGGAGCAGGGCTGTTAGTGCTTTGAAGCTTGCATGGGCCATACCGCAGAATACCAGCTCTTGCTTCATGGGAAACTTGGGCAGCCCCGTCAATAAGAAGGCCAAGATTCTGTGGAGAGTGACAACACATGCTTTACTTTGGTCCATTTGGCTGGAGCGAAACAAAAGGATTTTTGAAAATAGGGAGGAGTCCATAGAAGAAGTGCGGGATATGGTCAAGTATAGGACAGCACTTTGGGTTTCGGGCCACAAAGACTTTAAGGGATACTTCATCACGGACCTTCGTAGGGATCTTAGCATTGTACTCTTATAGCAATTAGTAAGATAGTTTAGGATGATTTGGGAAACCTCTTCCCATTGTATATCCTTATGTAATTCTTCCTCTTTTATTTAATTTAATTTTTGTTTCTGATAAAAAAAAAAACATCTAGTTTTGCAAGCTCATCCACCAACTTTGTTGTTTTTTTCACTACTTTCACTTCCTTGGCAATTTATGTAAATTTTGTTTATGAATTGGGAAATGTTGTCAACAGAAAACTTGTAGAAATTTGATTTATCTTTCATATGGCTCTGATTTCACCATGATCGGATATGTGTAGCCCGAGATATGATCAAAATACTAGTAGTGTGTCGAGACGGACCCACAAGTGCACTACTTTCACTTTCTTGGCGGTTTGTGGATATTATTTTTATGATTTGAGAAATGTCATCAACGGGAAAGTCATAGCCCTTTAAGTCAGCTTTCCTATGCCTCTAGTTTCACCATGATCGGATCTGTGTAGCCCGAGATATGATCAAAATACTAGAGTTGTATCGGGGCGGATCCACAAGTGCACTACTTTCAGTTTCTCGGCGATTTGTGAACGTCTTTTGTATGAATCGGGAAACGTAGTCAACAAAAAAGTTGTAGGTATTCGTCTTAGCTTTCTAAATAACCAAGAATCGCCTGATTTCAATTTCTACATTACACGAAAATAGCAGCCGAACACAATGCGCACGGTTCGGCCGAAGTTTCCCAAGTTTCGGCCGAATTGTTTGAAGTAGCTTCGGCCCAAACTTCAGCCGAAGCCTGTGAAGGAGCTTCGGCCAGAATTTCGGCCGAAGCTATTGAAACAGCTTCGGCCAGAATTTCAGCCGAAGCTGTTGAAGCTTGTTCGGCCCATATTCCGGCTGAACACTGTTATTGCATTTTTTTCTTTTTCTGATTGATATTTTATGCTTACAAGTTGTAGCTTTTATGATTTTATTCTCACCTTCCATTATTTATAATATAGGATAATATATTTTCAAAAATTTCAATTTACGTCACAAACAAAAGGGCCGGCATATAGCCAATTTCTTGATCTTCATAACAATCATTTTATGGGTCAATGGCCAAAGGGATTATAGGAAACTATACTATTACATCATATGTAATGCCCCACATAAATGGGCCTTGAGCTTACTCTATTACACAAGTATAACCCATCACAAATGGGTCTTCGCGTCGAACGTCCTTCAAAATTTACAATAAAAGGAAAAAGCCTCGCCGATTAATCTACTCTCATTGCATAAATTTAAAGAACTAACAAATTTAAATAAGAGGCTCGCGGTTCCATTAAAAACCCAAAGTAAATACAGACATTCATCACAAGGGTCTATGGCTCATGATCATCCCAAAGTAAATAAAGACATTCATCAACATAACACGATCCAATAATAGAAGAAATATGCAACAATTGCATTAGGCACGCGGTGTTACCTGAGCTGAAAATTAATTGGATTCGATGAATTCTTCATTGCCGGACTCGAATGATATTCGTCCACGTCCTCAAACATGTGGAAAAAAATTTGAATAGGAAATATTAGCAGATATGATTCATCGGTTAGCTGGAAAAAAATTGATTAGGAAATATTAACAAATATGATTCATTGATTATGAAAGGTTACTTGAACGTTACACACATGTAAATCGATTTTTCAAATCTCCAAAATCATGTACAAGTACAGACAGGTACTCGAATGGAATTTTTTGTCAATATGGTGATAGACAGGTACAGACTAAGAATCAGTCTAGGCATGTATACACTATCAAAGCTGTATTTTGTTGTTTAATTTACTTGTACATGCCTTTTAGAACATGTACATCATTGTTAGATAATCCATTCAACAACAAGAAATGAGAGCCAAACAGAAATTAAGTATATAGAAGAAGGTTTTATGCATAACCATCCATATCTCAGAACTTAATTTAACTTTGCCATAACATACCTCCCGACCGCTTCTTCTTTAATAGTGACAGGCAATCATAATTTAATAGTGAACACACCAATTAGATTTGCAAAAACAAAATAATCTAAAACAAAGATCCCTTTGCAAAATTCTGACTTAAGCTACATGAATTCAACATTTTATAATATGATTTTTTATACACAACTATAACTGATAGAATTATTTTATATGTATGCCGTTCTAAAACAAAGATCCCTAGGATTACTACCTATGTATGTCGTTCTAATGCCACCCTATAATATTTTATATGCTATGAATCAAGTTTCTTCATGCAATTGGCCGGACTTGATGGAAGAAAATCTAAAATAAGCTTCAACTATTTACATAGATTTTATTACACAACGCGCACTGAATAAAAAATGCTGATCACTTAAGCTTCTGCGATTTGGCGTACTTATTGAATAGATAGAAACCAAAATAGCAAGATAATCAATCATCGAAACAGCAAATGTTAACAAGATCGTGAAAACAGAAAAAGAAACTCATTTTTCAAGGAAAAACAGACATTGAAAACTGAAAAACTAAGCCTTAAATTGGTTTAATAAAACCATAATGGACGAGTAAAAATATAAAATCCTGCAGGAGGATTTCAAATACAAACAATTTTCTAAGTGAGCAATTTCTTGTCTTGGTCAATGAAAATGCCCATGCCCTAAACATTCTTAGGATCAATGCATTTGTTTATCGTTTTAGGACTCTAGTACGACAATAAAGTGAATTAAAGTACCTGATGAAATCTCATGACACGCTCTGAGAAAAGTGTGGTTAGAAGATGGATTGCGGCACCTATAGCTGTTCGGGCAATGAGAGCATAAGAACTCAATCTCTCATCCATAGCTACAGAGAGAAAATAATTAGAGCATCGGTAAAATGAGTTAATATTGATACCAAAGATGAGTAAGGTGGCAATAACTTTTAATATCAAATATGGAAAATTAGTCAGATAACAATTTACCAGCAATGGAAGCCTGAGCATAATCATGCTCATCATCGTCACTGAAGGCTGATGCAGAAGCAGCTATTCAGTAACAAATGTAAAAATATAAGCACAGTGTGTTGCCCAACGCGAAAAATACAATGAAAAACACAAAATTTGCAGCATAATGTTACCCTTTAAAACAGATTCTACAATCAATACAAAGAGATTGGACGCAACACTTATACCCTCTGATGGAAGCAAATGATTAGGTCGACTACCATCCAATTGATGTAGTTGTATAAACAAAAAAACACACGATAATAAATATTCAAGAAAATTAAGCCACATCTATTGACAAAATAAATCTACAACATTGATGCCGCACCGCCATCTTCAAAAAACGAATATCATATGATGGGAGAATGCATGGAAAATACAACAGGCTGTGTATCTACTCTTAGTTCAAAATATAAGTGACAAGTCCCTTGAGAGTAGATAAATATCAGGCCTCCATTAGCTATAAGAACATAGGTACCACTGAGACTAAAAGACTTTGAAACACTGGAACCGTCCTCATTTTTAATGACCACCAAATCAAAAAAGCATCATTGGTGTGTGTTGTGCAGTGTGATGAAAATGACAACAGATGCAGCCGTGTTTGAAACATTCAATGACAACTATGTACCTATGTTCACGAAATGTAGCATCTTTCTTACAATTTCTACGTTTTTGGGAAGTCACTCTACCTCTTGTATTTACTCATGATTTTACAAGGTAAATCATGAACAAAAGCAAACACTAGAAAAATTTGCTCACTTTTCCCACCTGATAATATTGTTAAATTATTATTCTTCTGATTCATTCTTTTAAGCTTATTCTGATATTAAAAGTCAATGAAGCATTATCTTATCATAAAAGCATATTTAAAAGAAAAAGAATAATCAAAATAACAATGAAAAAATAGAAGATTCAAAATTTGAAAAACTTCAATGAAGAGCTAATATTTTTAGAATGTTAAGTTGACAGGGGATCAAACAGAAACTGACTTATACACATTGTTCTCAAGTCAATTTTATTATCACTCAATATATTCCAACTACCCTTGCAAGTTTCCCAAACTTTGTAGTGGAAAAAGACAAACCTGCCCCCATGTTTCTCTCTTTGCATAAGTTAGAATATCTTTGTTTGCCTAAGAAATCTGATTAAATAGAAATAAAGATACAAGAATTTATATGGGATTGAATATCTGATAAAGGGATTGTATTGCACGCACTGGGAAGCAATTGCAGTCATCTATTTCAGTTTACATAAGAGGATAATCAGCTGGCAGAACTGAATTACCTTTGCAGCTGCTTTAGCAGGATAGTCTCCGTTCAGTCTAGTATCCACTGATGTACCTTCTCTTCTGACAGCATTGGTGTTGCCTGTTATTTGTCTAAGAATCAGTCAACTGGTGTAGATATGTATGTACATGGAAACAGTAGGGAATACCCCTCACTCACACATGCACAAACAAACACACAAAATAATTACTAGGAAAAATGCATACCCGTGTCACAAGAGAATGCTGTCCCCTTGGCCGTGTATGATCGAATACTTTACAGCGAGTCAAGAGCTCTAGGAGTACTACACCGAAGTTGTATACATCACTCTTCTGGCTAAATACACAATATCTTGTGTATCTACCACCAAAAATGAAGTAAGGTGACTGACAAGTAACTCAATCATTTATGTGTTCCGAAGCAAAGTTGTGCATTCCTATGGGGATAGTGGACCTCAGTACATGCACCATCTGCTAAGACACAATAATATAAATCAGCAGCTATGACGACAAAGTCAATTCAATCACAAGAAGGGCCCCAATGTAGGTTGCCACTCTTCTAGTTCTCATAGTCATCTTTTAAACTTCGCACACTTATCTTTATTCTCCTGATTGAGTTGTTTAAGTGGGCTTATTTCAAGACAAATGGACAACCTTTTATACTTTTCACATTGTCAAGTTCATGAATTGTGTAGAAGCTGGATACATAAGCATTTACATTTGAAAGTAAATTCAGGAACTTCAATCAGATCAATGAAACCATTTTCTCTTCTTTACCATCAGTTTGTGCAGCAAGTTCTGCCAAATCTCAGAAGTACAGATTACCAAAAGATAAGAAATTCACTAAAATAGTAAAATGTAAGTTTCAAAATGGAATCTCTTCACCATATGGGAAAGGCCATTACAATTAATTCTTATATTGTAATTTCAGCTCTGTGAGGAAGAAGCTACAAACATTTAAAAACCTCTAGAGGGGTGTGAATATTCAAATAGTAACCAGAAGCTTCATATGCTCAGAAGCTTAAAGAATGTGGCGAAGAAAGTAGAAAGGAAGAATGATATCACAATTTCATAATGTAACGGATTATCTGCCATGGGTATGTGTCCTTTTATTATTAAGCTTATTTAATAAATCCAAAATTAAGATTTAGAAAGACTTACACAGAAAACACTGTGATGATGAAATCTGCTAGCTGAGGAACATGCACTATATTTGCTGCTGTTAATCCCATAAACAAAAATAATCCAAGTAAGTGCCTGCAAGAATTAATATCAAAAAAATCTCTAGTTAATTAATTAGTACAGACTAGCTAATTGTACCGTAAAGACATAAGAACTGGAAAAGAAGAAGTGATTAAATTAGCTAGTACTTACATCCACACATTAAGTGTCTCAATTTACTTCATTTGTCATCAAATTTTGATTTCGTAATAAGTTTCTCTTCTCCAAATGGAGAATTCAAGTTCATTAAATAACTCCAGCTAAATCCTGAAAATTTCCACCAACAGAAGGAAGAAAAAGAGGAACTATTTCAACCAGCAACAAGCAAAAGTATCCTAAGAAACTGAGTTGTTTCACAAACTTAATTAATGCAAATAAATCAATTGAATTTCATGATTGAGTATATTAGCAACATAATTCAATTTTTGAGACGAATCCACACTGACCAAAACGTACAGTACAGATGCGGCGATAATCATCCGATATCTCCCCAAAAATGAGTCTGCCAAAAACGCACTCAAAAGAGACAGCAGAATAGGACGACGGGGGGGGGGGGAGGGGGCGAAGTCGGCACGACGGCGGAGCAGAGTCGGGGCGACTGCGGGTCAGGGAGGGGGCGACTAGGGCTTGGAGATTTTACATTACCAAACATCCTGCATATATATTAAAACTAGCATATTAAAATGGCCATAAATGATAAACCTCAACAAATCAGAGTCAAAACATTAACAGGTGAACAATGATTATACAGGCTAAGAAGATCCCATGAAGTATTTATTCAATAATAGAAATGTGTGATAATGGTTAAGAACTAACGACATAAAGTGGACTCTGAAAGACATTGTACAAGTTAATGTATTATGAGACAGAAAATGCCAGACCTGGGGAAAAAATCCAGTAGTTTGGCGACCACTTCCATACATAGAGACACACTATTTCTTCTTGGCCTTGGGTGTGAAATAGTCAGCTACAAATTTCCTCCAAAACTCAATATTGTTATCCTACAAAAAAATTGTGATATGCTTTAATTGATAACTCATAGAATGCATAAATAAAGACTTTACCAACAAATTTGTAGCAACATCTTACATTGGGCCTATGTTGTTGTTGATACATATACTTTGTAAAGGAATAAAGATAATCAGGTCAACACAGCACAACACATTCACATATACTAATCAAAGTTTTAAATAGTTATTTCAAAAACCCAAGCCCGAAAATCTAATTCAACACATTGCAAAACTGAAGCATATAGAATTTTCCTTCATACCTTTGATTTTGAATCCTGTTTCATCTTTTTCTGATCCTATTTCATCTTTTTTTGGTCGGCTACCAACGTCGCACATCTTTTCTCTTCCTCCTACAAAGTTTGATTCATTCAATTTTCTTCCAGTAAGCAACATTCAAAGAGCAGATGCACTACATTGTCATAACATCAAAGTTACCTGAACAAAATGTAGGTAATACTTGTTGAAGGTCCGAAGAGTTTCCATGACCTTAGCGTATGCACCTTCTTCGACGGCAGCAGAATCAGCAGCACCGTCACTATCGCCGGAAACAAAGGAAACGAGAGGAGGGAGATGAGATTTAATTTTTTCAAAATTTCACTCTCTCCAGGGTTTAGTATGCGAGAGTGTAATTGGGTTTAGTGTAATGGGCCCCAATCAAAAGCAGCTTCCTAGTGTAATTGGGCCGAAGTTCAGGCTTCTTTCAGATCTCTGATTTTCTCCATTGGGCCCATATTATTCCTGTGATCAAATTTCCCAGGTTTCGGCCGAAGCTTGTGAAGGAGTTTCGGCCGAAGTTTCAGCCGAGGCTTGTGAAGGAGTTTCGGCCCAAGTTTCAGCCGAGGCTTGTGAAGGAGTTTCGGCCGAATGTTCAGCCGAAGTTTGTGAAGCGTGTTCGGCCGAAGTTTCAGCCGAACATTGCTATTGCATTCTTTTCTTTTTCCGACTCAATTCTTATTATGCTTATACCTAGTGTGTTGTGGATATCTCTCATTCAAGATGTTAACATTTGACAAGTTACTTCTCTTGGTAGACGAACCACCATCACGAAAGGGGCTTTCCAAGATCGGATTACATGATCACCATATAAATGTTATGAAATATTTCTGGTACAAGGAAATAACCTTCAATCACTACTAGGTTAAGAGAAGAACTTAATGATCTCAACTGCATTCGTCCACCCTCACCAAGACCTTATTCTGCACATCAGGAAGATCAATTAGCAATATGATAGTTCTAGTCGATGGATTGGTTGATATAACATGCTAAAAACTCCAATGCATGCTGGAATGAAGAGTAGAATACTATCTGAACTATTTACATGCTCTTCCCAGCTGTATAACGTCATGGTTTTCTGCTTCTTGGTGCAAAGGATTTCGCTCCAAAGAAAGCTGAAAAACCGGGCCATGTTCGTGCAAATTATGCCACTTGTCCTCTTATAAAGCCAGGCAAGGGAGTGAAAGAGGAATATGATGAAGTAAGGTTACAGTGCGTGATGGATGGTGCAAGGCGAAAAGAAAAGGGCGGTGATATCGTGATCTAGTTAAAACGGCCGATGAAATGCTTCACACCGTATTCTCCTTACTTTCTCTAGGCCTCTGGTTGATATTTGACTCTATATCAGTTTTTTTGTGAAGTCTATAATATAATGCCAAAACTCATGCTCTGGTGCCTAACTCCTGCTGCATCAGCTCGTACAGAATACCAATTCATACTGTCAAAGAAACTCGCTACTGCCTTCGACAGTAGTAATTATGTTTCTCCCAAGTCAACAAGGCATGATGTAAACGTTCAATCATTCACAAAAAGAATCAATAGACGATGCAATACAGATGAACGTCAATAATCTGAGCGAGATCTGAAAAGAACTCAACCAAAGTATGAGAAACAATCAAGCAGCACAGAAAGAAAATAAGGCCCAAGTTTGGATAAACGTAATCCGGATAGCAGTTTCAGCTTGCAATCCAGAAAGTTTTCTTTCTTTGCCTTCAATCTCCCAATGAGATGCTGTGGCAGTCGATTCTTCAGGAGTTTCTAGTTCAGAAACAGTTTATTCCTCTTACCTCACGAAACAGTTTAGTGACAATGCCTCTTCCATTATAACCTTTCCCTTCAGTGTCTGAATATCTACCTCCATTTTCTCGATGAACAATATTTGCAGCATGATTTCCTTCATTATTCAGAGAAAATGCAGAAGCATTCTGTAACAATCTAATCTCATCTGTCTGTAAAGCATCTTGTATTTGTTGCAAAGTTAATTTCTCATTTCTGTTAGACAAGGTCCCATGCTTCACTGCTTCTTCAGGAAAAGTTTTTCTCTTAGTTCCAGCTCATCATCATACGCCTTCCTTCGTAGTCTACTAAGCTTTTCCACTTGAGCTTTAGCCAATGATTTGAATGGAGGTAATTCATCATATTCCGATTCTTCAGTTGTGAACCTACAGTTGTTCTGTTGCTGTAGTTGAAGCCCTTATTGGTTATTATGTTCTTGAAGTCAACATGCCATTTTGTGTTCGGGTCCGTATTACTGCATATGGCTTTTTCAGCTAACGGACCTGCTACAAATTAATACGGGAGGCCTAGTAAATAAAAGGAGCAAAATCTTTGGTAACATATTAATAACCTGATGTCAGGAGATTCGAAGGAGCTGACCTGGGGAATAATCACCATATCATTACTGGCTTGATTTTGGGCAAGGTATTATGAATATTGTATAATAAATACTGGTTGCGTTAAGTACGGGAATCGTCCCGGTGTACCCTTTTATTACATCCAAATAAATCATATATCCCTCTAGATACAGTAGTCTAAACCCTGAACCCGCTATAGTTATCACACGAGTATCTGTAGTAACAAGTGCGTAAGATGATTTTATATAATACTGCCACAACCAAGTTCAGCCCAACAAAAAGGTAATCACATACCTTATCCAAAAGGCTTGTCGCAAAGTTCAGGTTATCAAAATCAGTGTGGATGTATTTTGATTTACAGATAGCAAATATATATATATATATATATATTTTTCTTTTGGAAAATAAGAAATATTCCAAAGAGAAAAATAGTTAAATAGTTAATAGTGTTTGACGTGTGTAAACTAACGTGGTGTAGGACGAAAAGGACAACATCCAGTTGAGTCCTTTTGTAATTTATTTCTGCTTAGTAAGGTGAATCAGCATTGATTTGTCTTTTCACTTTTACAGCTGTCTCTCAGTTGAGAAGTTAAATGTTGTTTTTTTCTGCGTAAAGTTCAGAAGCTTTGTTGCTAACTGCTTATTAGTTTCAGAATTCAGATTTCCTATTCAATTCTGGAATAATATTTTGCCACTGGTTGCTGAGATTCGTAGTTATGAATCCTCCTAATCAGTAACTGTTTAATCCTCAGTAAAGCTAAAGTATAGTGTGCGTTGTTTGTCTGTTGCTTCGATCTTCTCCTTCCACCTTTTGTACATCACGAACAAGCTATTGCTCGTTGCATGGTTTAACCATTTATGCCCCTCCTCTTTCACTAACCTTGTCAGTATCTTGATGCTATCTTAACCCATCTCATAAACCTTCCTTTGCTTATGTCTAATCTTGTTATATGCAGTGCTCGCTTCTGTTTGTCTTTCCGTCAGTTTTTCTTCAACTTAAAGTTACATCCAATAGCTGTATATCAATAGGTCGGGGTCTCTCATCATGTTCCATAAACTCGGCCTGAAAAAAAGTTTAGCAGAAGACCAACGTAGTACATACATAAGCAGCAACATGAGTATGCACCTGCACATCTTGGTTGACTAGCCGTTGGACTAGTGGCAGCTGTAGCTCAGTCAATTGTCTACCGTGATCATTTAAGCCCTTTGAGTTAGCTTTCCTATACCTCTGTTTTCACCACGATCTAATAAGTGTAGCCCCATATATTATCAAAATACTAGTGGTATGTCAAGATGGACCCACAAGTGCGCTACTTTCAGTTTCTTGGCGATTTATGCTCGTTTTTTGTATGAGTTGGGAAATGGTGTCAACCAAAAAGTTGTAGCCCTTTAAGTCGGCTTTCCTATGCTTCTAATTTTACCATGATCTGATATGTGTAGCCCGAGATATAATCAAAATACTAGAGGTGTGTCGGGGCGGACCCACAAGTGCACTAGTTTCACTTCCGTGGCGATTTGTGTCGATTTTTTGAATGAATTGGGAAATGCTGTGAACGTAAAAGTCGTAGGTATCCGTCTTAGCTTTCCAAAGAATCAATGTTCGCCTGATTTCAATTTCTACATTACACGAAATTAGCAGTCGAACACAATGGTACTGTTTCGGTCGAAATCTCCCAACTTTCAGCCGAAGCTCCTGAAATAGCTTCGGCCAGTGTTTCAGCCGAATCTCCTCAAATAGCTTCGGCCAGTGTTTCAGCCGAAGCTCCTCAAGTTTCGGCCGATTTTTCAGCCGAAGTTCCTCAAGCGTTTTCGGCCCAAATACTATAATCTTCAAAATGATCACCTCAATTCATTTATTATACTATAATCTTCAAAATCATTAGTTTAAAATACGAATACACAAATACTTATTCAATTAGCACCTCAATTCATATATACTGTAATCTTGAAAATTATTAATTTCATTGACGAATATACAAATACTTATTCAATTATCACCTCAATTCATTTAATATACTATAATCTTCAAAATTATTAATTTCATTGACGAATACACAAATACTTAATCAATTAGCACATCAATTCATTTAGTATACTATAATCTTCAAAATTATAAATTTCTATTGAGAAATACACAAATACTTATTCAATTCCTACCCTTGACAGAAGCTTCCTCAATCAGCTCAATTTCAAGGCTGCTGATAGGTTAAGTTTCACATTTAGTTTTTCTTTCTTTCAGTTCTTTTTGTTATAAACTTTACAACCTTTTCCATTTTTCATCCGTATTGATAAATTAAATGTTAAAACATGATATCATCATCAGCTTTTATTGATCCGTTTTCTGTTTGTACGTTTTGTTATTCTATTAGTAAATACGATTGCACGTTTGCTGAGTGTGGTGATTTGTGACTTTGATGCACTCAGAATAGATTGGAAACTGATTCGGATCAGAATTGGACTGGAAAATGCAGTCTTGGAGCTGGATTGAAGAGCAGTTACTAAAGCTGTTAAACTCTGTTCTAACTGTCAAGTGCAACGGTTATTGCTAAAAACCGTTGTCTTTCCCAGCGCAGCAGTTTTTCCAGAATTTATTTCAGCTGTTTTCTTGGATCCGTTTAAATTTTTTTTCTTCCAGTTGTAAAAGCATTATTGAGATATCATTCTAGAGAGCTAATTCATCTATCTAGAGAGAGAAGGTGCGGGGTTCTAGAGTGAGAAACTCAAGAGGGTTTGAGTTATGTTTTGCTTTAATCTTGGGTTGGTTATCTCATGGTTTTGATTGCATTTCTCTTGTTATCATGTACTGTTTTCTATCACAGTGAAGATGGTGTTCGTTCTGCTCCGTGGATGTAGACCATAAGTTCGAACCACGTAATTCTTTGGTGTGATAGCTTTACAGTTTTGCATTTCATTTCTTTTGTGGTTGGAGTTGATATTTTATGTTCTTGCTTTGATTCCCATAACACTGGGAGAGTCTTAAATTTTGAAACAACTGATTATTTGTTCATTCTCAGGTTTCCGAGAAGTAGAATTTAAAATACCACAACAGCGGGAGCCATCATAGCTGAGTACTTTGCAGCAATAATCTTATCCTTTTCACCATGAGTTGGAGGTGTATTTTCTGCAATTCGTGCAGCCTCCTCTTTCTGCAGTTAACACAGTATTAGGCAAAGAAGCATGAATTTCGTTTACTAGATCCTATCAGAGTAGAACATAATGCTTCAGGGGAGAGCATTCATGGTTAATATCATACTTTAAAAAGGCAGAGAGAGAGAGATTATAAGTTTGTGCATAGCATAGCATGGTTGATATCATACTATGCTTTTACATCTAGTTTTGCATGCTCATGCACCAACTTTGTCATTTTTTCACTACTTTCACTTCCTTGGAAATTTATGTAAATTTTGTGTACGAATCGGGAAATGTTATCAACAGAAAAGTTGTAGAAAAATGAATTATCTTTCCTATGGCTCTGATTTCACCACGATCGGATATGTGTAGCCCGAGATATGATCAAAATACTAGAGGTATGCCGGGATGGACCCACAAGTGCACTACTTTCACTTTCTTGGCCATTTTTGGACATTTTTTGTATGAATTGAGCAACGTCATCAACGGGAAAGTTGTAGCCCTTTAAGTCAGCTTTCCTATGCCTCTAGTTTCACCATGATCGGATATGTGTAGCCCGAGATATGATCAAAATACTAGAGTTGTATCGGGGCGGATCCACAAGTGCACTACTTTCAGTTTCTTGGCGATTTGTGAACATCTTTTGTATCAATCGGGAAATGTCATCAACGTAAAAGTTGTAGGTATCCGTCTTAGCTTTCTAAAGAACTAAGAATCGCCTAATTTCAATTTCTACATTACACGAAAATAGCATTCGAACACAAGGCGCAAGGTTCGGTCGAAGTTTAGGTTGTTTCGGCCGAATTCTTTGAATGAGCTTCGGCCAGAATTTCAGCCGAAGCTATTCAAAAAGCTTCGGCCAGAATTTCAGCCGAAGCTATTCAAACAGCTTCGGCCAGAGTTTCAGCCGAAGCTATTGAAGCTTGTTCGGCCCGTATTTCGACCGAACACTGTTATTGCATTCTTTTCTTTTTCTGATTGAATTCTTATGTTTATAACTTGTACGCCACTCATTCTAGCCTACTCCCAAACTTATAAAGGTGGCCATCACAGGGTGATGACATCTCAATAAAGAAAAAACACATCTTATTTCTCATAGATGCAATACATGCAGCTTTAACTAGTTGTGATTTTCCATCTTTGCTGTCAAGTTTTTCACTCTTCTTTTAAATATACATGTTATACATAAATTAAATATACATGTATTCGAGTTCATGAATAGCCACATCATCAACCCAGCTTGACTCTATCCGCTCGGCTATACTGCTGCGACCCGAATTTCCGTTATTCTGCACCGTTCAACACTCTCTGAAGAAAGCTCCAGTTCACCGCTCTCTCCACTTCTCAAGCTACGAACTTTTAATTTATTCCTCCAAAGCCCTCAATTTAAGTCTTTCTCCATACTTGCATGTACAATTTATTAACAATTATAGCATACTAATATTTACTCCATGCATGATGTCGAAGCAGTAGAAAGAAAAACATAAAATTAATAGAAAATGAACGAAGTCTATCAGCTTTTTCGAAAGAAGTCAAATGTTGTTGTTAGGAAATGGAGTTCCTAAGTTGCTCAAAACTACGTGATGATGTGTATTCAAGTATTGTATAAAATACTAGTCGTTAAATATATGCTGCTGCTCAAAACAAGCAATGCAGGCATCTGTGACCTGCTACCACAAAATTCAGTGTACCGAGTCAAAGGATGTCTATGGTTTCAGGTTTACCTTGTAGTCTTCGTGCTTCCCGAAGAACATCTTCCACAAGAATGAGCAGAAAGGAGCAATACCGGTTCCACTGGCACGCTACGTTTTCATCCATACAACAATGCTAAATCAGTTTTAACCTCTTTAAAAATTAAAGAAACATAATGAAATGAAAAGGTGTTTATAAGAAATAAACAACCTCAAGTGGGGTAAACATACCATTATAATAATAATTAAAAAAGAAAGAAAAGAAAGCTTAAAAAATTTACATTGAAGAGTCTACAATTAAATCTGAAAGTTACTAGCTGGCGAAACTGAGAAATTGATTGGTTTGATGCCAATATCTATTGAGCCTGTAAACTGACAATTAGACAACAGACTCTACTCAATCTGCGTAACTCCAGACCTGTAAATAGACAGCACCTCAACAATTCCATTAGCTAATGCTCTTCTAAACACACACAAGGCTTCAACGTCTTCCCTTTCAAAATTTTCGTTGCTCAACTTGATTTTGGGATTTATTGGCAAGACGTTCCAGCTCTTCGTAGTCAAAACCTAGTGTGATTACCCACTCAACAATCTTCTTGCCACATAACCAAATATTGTATCAACACCACCATAATTAATTTGTAACTCACTTAGATACGGATACAACAACAAACATAATTCATGAAGGATAGTGAAATAATTAACGCAATCAGAGCAATACTCTCAATTTATGGCTACGGAATTAGATGGTTCTTCTTGAACAGAAAGGCTGCTAATAGGTTAAGTTTCACATTTAGTTCTTCTTTTTTTTAGTTCTTTTTATTATAAACTTTCCAACCTCTTCCATTTTTCATCCGTATTGATAAATTAAATGTTAAAACATGATATCATCATCAGCTTTTATTGATCCGTTTCTGTTTGTACGTTTTGTTATTCTATTAGTAAATACGATTGCACGTTTGCTGGGTGTGGTGATTTGACTTGGATACACTCAGAATAGATTGGAAACTGATTCGGATCACAATTGGACTGGAAAATGCATTCTTGGAGCTGGATTGAAGAGCAGTTACAAAAGCTGTTAAATTCTGTTCTAACTGTCAAGTGCAACGGTTATTGTTAAAAACCGTTGTCTTTCCCAGCGCAGCAGTTTTTCCAGAATTTATTTCAGCTGTTTTCTTGGATCCATTTAAATTGTTTTTCTTCCAGTTGTAAGAGAATTATTGAGATATCATTCTAGAGATCTAATTCATCTATCTAGAGAGATAAGGGGCGGGGTTCTAGAGTGAGAAACTCAAGAGGGTTTGAGCTATGTTTTGCTTTAATCCTGGGTTGGTTATCTTGAGTGTCTCTTTCCTGGACTAAAGATGTCACTCTGGTCCGAAAGCTTCCCTTCCGTACTGCAAAATTTACAAGATAACCCATAATCAAGCATGTTCTATCATAACTATGTTTGACTGGATTTTTCATCACTAATGTCGTTTTAGGAGAATAATAGTGGAGTTGCTTTTTTCATCTCTGTTCTCTTAAGGGGTAAGGACATAAGATTAACATGTTCTCATATTTATTTAGAGGTGGGAAGGTTTTGAGTTGCAAAAACGTTTTTCAACTTTCCGCAACTTCTCCATGGTACTACTTGCATCTTTTTTGGCTTGGGCAAGTACTGACTCAATTATTGAGTTTTTCTCTGCTAATATTGTGGCAAGGCCCCCACTTGACATACAATTTTTAAAATTTGTCAAACTAACCCTCCCAAGCGACTGAGTTTTACTGAGCCAAATAATCTGCCGCTCTAGCGCATTAACCAACAGCAAGCAACTGCTTAAGGGGAAAAAATACTAGCTTGAGACTGGACAGTATTTTAAATTTTAAATTTTTTGACGAAAGCATTTGAAGTATACCAAGTTCAAAAGCGTCGCAAGAATTTCTGGAGGTATGTTTGGAGATGAAAATGCCATTTCCGGACTTCTTGATTGTGGCATATTGTGATGCGCCAGCAATGCTTCTGTATTAATACTCATCTGCTATAGGCTGACCTTGATCCGGGCTACTCACCATAGGCTTGGCTGTGGCTAGGTCTCGTTCCCCTATACTCGCATAGTTATTCGTTGCTTGCTCCAATAATTTTCATTTGCCTGATCTCTCGCTCTTAAAAGCTTCCGGCTGTGATGGCTACCCATTCTTGAGGCCAGAATTGACTTAGAAACAGCTCGATTTTATCACCTTAAAAGTGTTCATTCCAACATCAGTAAAACGTGATTGGCTGCTGCAATTACCGGCCCTTGACTTCTGATGTAAACCTGATAAGCCCCAGTTCACATACAAAATTATGCTAATTCTTTCCCGATTTTGCAAACAGATTATATATCTTCTTGTTTAGTCTTCAGAATTCAAAGTGTTTGGCTGTCAATTCTGGTCAAACAGTCTGAATGCTTCTTGAATGCATGTAAGGGGTGATATTGTAAATAGCTGCAGGAATCTGAACATAAAGCACGCTGTTGCTGTTGCATACATGCAGATGGGAAAGCACCCTCTGTGGAATTTCCTCTGCTTCAGCAGCCATTTCAAAAGAATGAAACACAGATCTTTGTTTTGATGGTGACAACACAATAGAAACGAAGAAAGGTTGCGGAAGAGTGTGCAACATGGTAACTAGATCTGGAGCTGTGAAACAAATCTAAAACTAATAACCAATAGTTCAGAGAGAGCAGTGCTTAACCTGATGCTCTTGTACCAGAAAAGAGAATAATATGAAAAACCAAGCTAATAAATGTCAAACATGTTAATATCACTAATGAATAATCTAGCATGCTTGTATAGTGCTATACAGGTATAGTGTAATCAATGTATTGATATCACTAATGGTTTTGTCAAATTTTGTATTGATAGTGCTATACAGGTTTGCATATATTGAAGTCATGAATATAGCATGCTTGTATAACTTTTTTGGATTGCAGTGGTTGTTATCGTGGAGTTTTATTTCTGTTCATTTTCAATGGCTTATCCATGATAATTTTTTGACCAGTGATTTTAGGACACATTTCTTGTGGCGGTGGCGGAAATTCGATTTCAGGGGTGCAAATCTTCTGTCTGATGTGAGCTCCTTTTGGTAAGGCTAAGCAGATCAGTACTGATTCAAATTGTGTTCCTGCAGCAGAAGTCTTAGATATATAAGCATTAATTTGCTCATATGGGTTCTGTGGGAATTGCTGTTGAGGTTTCTCTCATATCTAATGAATCTCAGTGAGTTGGATAATATGTACACTGAGATACATATTGGCGAAAATGCCGGTGACAGTAAGGCAGTCTCATCTTTAATTGATCTTGATTTTGGTATTGGTGAATTAGCTTTTTCTCGCATACTGTATGAATCCTCTTGGAGCTGATGAATCATCTGCAACTATGGCCAAACCAGCTGCTGATGGTCTTCTTTCAGCTTTGCCGAGGATGCGAGAGCAAAAAATACCATTCGAGGTGATGCTAACCTGCCTGGACAGAGAACGGATGAGGGGCAAGATACTTGTAAATTTGGTTCTTCGGACTTGGCAAAGATTGCTAAACCATCTACAAACGGGGATGGTGAACCTGAGGTAGTTGACGAAATTGGCAAAAACCGGAAATCAAATGGCCATCTGATTGTATACACATCTTCTAGGAAGAATAGTGCTCGTGTTACAAATACTGAATTAAGAAACTGTAGGATGTTTGCCCAAAAACGCTCAGAGTCAGATTTGAAGTCCTTGCAGATTGCTAGAAGAAGAAGGAGCTTATTCTCCAAAGAACACGGTGTGCTTGACCCAATATCAGGTAACGGGAAAAAGATAGGGAGAGAAGGAAGTGGTAGAGGGAAAAGAAATGTTATCGGGGGCGAGACAGGTCATAAATCAGTGCAGAAGAGCTGCGCTCCAACTCGTCACATCACTTTGAAGATTAAAATCGGCAATCAAAGATGTGGTTACTGTTAGTGAAAAACTTATTGCTTCAGGGGAGAGCATATTTCCTGGTCTATGTGACATTATGGAACGTAAATAAGGTAACCGGTGCAGAAATCGAACATAATGCTAAAGCACTTGCTGAACTTGAACCAAGGCAGAAAATGGTTGACATCTCTAAACGTGGGGATTCTTTAGTAATTTCAAATGCAAGCCTATGTACAAGTACATACAGCTGGAACAGAGTTTCCAGCGGTGTTTCGGGGTTTTCAAGGATGACCAACTCAAGAACCCTTACTACTACCTTAGAAAAAGCTTATACTTGAAGTGAATCCTTCTGTGTTTGCTGATGGCACTGAGTCCTCAAACCCACAGTCCTATGACTCATTACTTCCTTGTAGCAATGGGCAAAAATCCCCGAAATATTCTGGTACAGAGGGACGGCACAAGAGCAGATCTGGAGTCTTGGATTTACCCAGCAATTAAGACATATAAAGATAAAAATGACTCTGTAGCCAAGCATCAAATTTATGAGGATGATACTAGTTGTCTTTTCAATGAGGTCGAAAGCCATTTGACAGCAGATATCTGTTTAAATCCTGTTTAGATCAACATTTATGTAATACTGAAAGAGCATGAAACTCGATAATGACACTGCGTGGAATTCAATGCAGGTTTAATGTAGGACAGTAACAATTTGTTCTATTCGCAAATAGATATATGATCAATGCAGTACTATATTTAAGCAATAGTTTGCCTGTTTTCCGTTTCCTTCTGCAGCTATATTTACTATATTCTGAGGTTTACTAGCACAAAAGTGAAAACTGAAAAACCTCATAAGTTCTCTTTTCCTTAAAAAGGAAACTTATCTATCGTTTCCCGGATAGGTGCTCATGTATCATAGCCACCAAGGCAAATGGACCCACAAGTGCACTACTTTCACTTCCTTGGCGATTTGTGCCCATTTTCTTTTATGAATTGGGAAATATTTTCAACATAAAAGTTGTAGACCTTTAAGTCAGCTTTCATATGCCTCTAATTTCACCGTGATCTAATATGTGTAGCACGAGATATGATCTAAATACTAGAGGTATGTCAGAGAGGATCCACATGCGCAGTACTTTCACTTCGTTGGCGATTTGTGTAAATATTTTGCATGAAGTAGGAAATATTTTCAACATAAAAGTTGTACGTATCCGTCTTGGCTTTCCAAAGAACCAAGAATCGCCTAATTTCAATTTCTACATTACACGAAAGTAGCAGACGAACACTATGAGTAGTTTCGGCCCAAATTTCCCAAGTTTCGGCCGAAACCTGTGAAGTATATTCGGCCGAAGTTCAGCCGATGCTTGTGAAGGAGTTTCGGCTGAAGTTTCAGCCGAGGCCTGTGAAGTAGTTTCGGCCGTATTTTCAGCCGAAGTTTGTGAATCGTGTTCGGCCACATTTTCAGCCGAACACGTCTATTGCGTTCTTTTCTTTTTCTTATTGAATTCTTATGCTTATAACTTGCCACTCATGCACTGATAGAAAAATGCAATAACAGGACAATGCCAATAGTATTACAAACACAAAACCGGATGAATTTAAAAACATCGTGTAAACGAAACCGGAGCACATGAAAATTTATAAGCAGCAGTTTCTCTGTATATGGTTCTGCTACTCACAAATATTTTTACTTCAACATCAATGCCATTATCAGCACTAGTTACATAGTCATATTTTTTATGTTTTTGCAAAGTACAATCACCTAAAAGCACACATTAAGAGCATTTCAAATCTTTGATCACCGCAAGGTGACTGGACCAGATTCACATCATGTTTCTTGTTAGCAGAAAACTTTTGTGCAGTTCCCCCCGATCGCCTTGATGGTGACAGAAGCTCTTGCTGTCTTTTGAAATTACGGAGTTGCCCTGATAAGCCTTACTTGGCCCTTCACCAGCTTTAGAATCAAGAAAACTGTTAACAGGAACAACATCACAATGGTCGAGCAGAATGAAATCCCGGTAAATATCACTTGTGGCTAACTGCAACAATAAAACTATCCATTATCTTTTAACAGGGATAGGCAATACGATATAGTTCGAGACGTAACGCAGGTATACCAGATACGACTCTAGCTCCCCAGCATCACCACTGGCATCCAAGCATTCACCTTCGAGCACAACTGGATTTGCAGGGGGCCGTACGGAATGACTGGGTGGTGCATCTCGACAGGTTGCACTATCGAGCATATCCTTTGCTTCCACTACAACACGATAGGCCAAATGAATCAAATTGTGTAATATGTACACTACCACAATTGCCAAGTACACAACCTACCAGGTATATCATCCAAACCCCAATATTGATCACCCTATTCATCTTTTGCACTTTTTGCACCTGAATCTGATCGAGCAGATGGACTTGCTGCTTGATCTTCTTGACTCTCAAAATAATGATATCAAACCATAAATTTCCTAAAAGTACAATCACCTAAAAGCACATATTAAGAAAATGCACATTGGTAAGCCTCAACACCTTTGGAACCATGCGGATTACTTTCCGGATGACGTGCCATAGCAAAAGGACAGGGCCTAGAGATTGATGCAAAGAAGGATCGAAATTGCATTGCCCGCCCATTGTACAACACTCGGAGCATATTATCTCATAAGGAACACTGTAAGTTACACTAAAACCTTGCATTAAGGCTTCCCCAAGATTCAGCTGCGAATTCCTGAGCTGATTGCTTACGGCCCTCAAAACCGTGATGGGAATACTCGTGCTACTGATGGAGAAGCTTGAAACTTGGAGTGTTGATGATATTAAAATAGTCGTTTTACTACAAACCTTGTAGCAAAACAGAAATTTTATTAATGAAGAGTCATGATTTTGAAATGTTCTCTATACATACGATCAAAACTGTTGTTTCAGTTCATTATCTTTGGTAGTCGCTCGTTCCACCTTTTTTGCATGCTTGATGAATCGAATCGTTCCCTGAACTTATGCCCTTAATAGTCGAATTATCAGAATCCTATTTCTCTGTTTCCTGAAGTCCCATGGTGAAATCCTCATTTGCTTCTCCAAACATGGTATCTGATATAATTTGGATGATTTTGCAGTTACGTAATAACTCCAAATAATGAGTACCCACAATTGCTTGGGTTACTTCTGGAATTGCTTAGTGGTGCGCTAGCTTTGTCTACGAAGCGCGAAGTGTTGAAGGTAGCTGGATTACACAATAATCGATTTTGTGCTACATGTAGTTTGTTACTTCAAAATGTGCTTTGGTTATTGCTAGGTCCTTGGGATAACGGGTGCTTTAGATCCACATGCACATAAACGAAATCAACTAAGCTTACGAGGTTCCCACGGTGAAGTCGCCCGCACTGCATATTCTGTCAGTGGATGAACTGCCTTTGGATCTCTGGCCATATCTTTCAACATCAGAAGATTATTTTTCCACTTTAAGAACCCATTATTTCTGCTACATTTCCAGCTGCATCAGTACTGCCTAGTTCAAATAACAAACGAGTTAAAAGCTGCCAAAAACAGAAGTAATTTGAGTCGGATACACACTGTACTTACTGATTGCAGAAAGAAAGTCCTCCATTTCTGCCATTCAATAATACGTCACAAATTACATCTTATATGTGTGTGTGTGAACACCAACTCAAGATTTTGCACCTAATTTAACCAAGGGAAGTCCAGACAGATAAGTGCAAAGGAATACTGGGACAAAAGAGAAAAAGAGGCAAATATTTATGTGTGTGCGCGAGCCCCAAGTCATGGTTTTGCACCTAAATTAACACAGGAAACTTCAAACAGAGAAGCACAAATAAATACTGGGACAAAAGAAACTGATTTGATGCACCAAAGATGACAATAAAATGCTTCACACAGTGAGAAGGCAAGTTTCATTTCCTTTTTTTTTTTATAAGAAACAGAGGATTCATTCAAAGAACGGTCCGAGGGATGAGAAATCCCTAACGCAATTACAACATACTTCCTTGCAGATAACAACTCTGCTATTTCAGCTTTAAAAAGTAGAAAATTTGCAACTCAATCAGTATCTTTTAATATCATATCCGTTTCCTTTGAGATAAAAAACCAAAATTATAAACAATAAGTTCTACAAGAATTTTACTTATATCGAACTTCTGAAACCAGAAAGAATATCAGTATCTATTAAACACTACATAGTGAACGTGTAGCTCCCACGAGAAAACGAAGATGATAATCAAACAACAGAGAAAAGGAGGAAAGAGTCTTACATCTTGGGGCCACACATAAACCAGAGAAAAAAAGTTGAAACCATGAGTGGTATCGGTCCCATATCGTAGCAATGTGGAGAATGAACTGAGAAAGGAATATTGTGATCTTGGAATCGAAAGGGCCAAATTTTCTTCCGCTCACATAAAAAGGATCCTAGATGAAACTGCAAGTTGATATTTCTATTTCTTTCCGCTCCAAAATGTATCCAGAAAGTTTTCTTTCCTCATGAGATGCAGTGATAGTTGATTCTTCATGTTTTTCTAGTTGATAGCTGACAATTAGACAATGGACTCTACTCAATCTGCGTAACTCCAGACCTGTAAATAGACAGCACCTCAACAATTCCATTAGCTAATGCTCTTCTAAACACGCAAGGCTTCAACGTCTTCCCTTTCAAAAATTTCGTTGCTCAACTTGATTTTGGGATTTATTGGCAAAACGTTCCAGCTCTTTGTAGTCAAAACCTAGTGTGATTACCCACTCAATAATCTTCTTGCCACATAACCAAATATTGTATCAACACCACCATAATTAATTTGTAACTCACTTAGATACGGATACAACAACAAACATAATTCATGAAGGATAGTGAAATAATTAACGCAATCAGAGCAATACTCTCAATTTATAGCTACCGAATTAGATGGTTCTTCTTGAACAGAAAGGCTGCTAATAGGTTAAGTTTCACATTTAGTTCTTCTTTCTTTCAGTTCTTTTTGTTATAAACTTTACAACCTCTTCCATTTTTCATCCGTATTGATAAATTAAATGTTAAAACATGATATCATCATCAGCTTTTATTGATCCGTTTTCTGTTTGTACATTTTGTTATTCTATTAGTAAATACGATTGCACGTTTGCTGAGTGTGGTGATTTGTGACTTGGATACACACATAATAGATTGGAAACTGATTCGGATCAGAATTGGACTGGAAAATGCAGTCTTGGAGCTGGATTGAAGAACAGTTACTAAAGCTGTTAAACTCTGTTCTAACTGTCAAGTGCAACGGTTATTGCTAAAAACCGTTGTCTTTCCCAGCGCAGCAGTTTTTCCAGAATTTATTTCAGCTGTTTTCTTGGATCCATTTTTTTTTTTTTCTTCCAGTTGTAAAAGCATTATTGAGAGATCATTCTAGAGAGATAATTCATCTATCTAGAGAGAGAAGGGGCGGGGTTCTAGAGTGAGAAACTCAAGAGGGTTTGAGCTATGTTTTGCTTTAATCTTGGGTTGGTTATCTCATGGTTTTGATTGCATTTCTCTTGTAATCATGTACTGTTTTAGATCATAGTGAAGATGGTGTTCGTTCTGCTCCGTGGATGTAGACCATAAGTTCGAACCACGTAATTCTTTGGTCTGATAGCTTTACAGTTTTGCATTTCATTTCTTTTGTGGTTGGAGTTGATATTTTATGTTCTTGATTTGATTCCCATAAACTGGGAGAGTCATAAATTTTGAAACAACTGATTATTTGTTCATTCTCAGGTTTCCGAGAAGTAGAATTTAAAATACCACAACAGCGGGAGCCATCATAGCTGAGTACTTTGCAGCAATAATCTTATTCTTTTCACCATGAGTCGGAGGTGTATTTTCTGCAATTCGTGCAGCCTCCTCTTTCCGCAGTTAACACAGTATTAGGCAAAGAAGCATGAATTTCGTTTACCGGATCCTATCGGAGTAGAATTGTAGCAGTTTGAGAAGAAAAAATAGAAATAATTATGTGTGTTGTATGTAAAGATGCACTTGAAATAACAAATAATGGGTGCCTATCTATGTTATATTCCTCATACCACCAATAATGGCTCATCACGACGATAGGCTGAAGCCTTATCGCAGGAAGACTGAATAAACTACATGTTAAATTTTTAGGAGATTCCCTGTTTTCACTTACCGAAGCACATTCTTCAGGTGTTAAAAATGGAATTTCCAAGGGAGTATAGTTTCTCATCCTAATAGCCTATCTTAAAAAGACTCAGAGATTGAATTTCATAAACAGATAAAATCTGTTGAAGATGAAGATACAAGAGTTGAGATAAAATCCGTATGCATGAGCTAATCTCATGCATAACTTCTTAAGCTAACTAACATCTATTCTTAACTGGCCTGTGTGAAACATGCCAACTGATTACATCAATGCTTGATAATCAGTTTCAAGTTTAGAGAACAGCTCGACTAAAGCTGCCAGAATTTCTTTCATTCTCAAGAGATGCGAAACTTATTTACTGGTCCCTACCCTTGACAGCAAGAATGCTGCACACTCTTCTTCCAGTCTCTCAATATCAGCAGCATAAGGTAAATGGGAATATCACAGTATGTACTTTATCTTTGCCAGGAGTTTGTTTTCTCTTGTTACTCGTTCTTGGGGTTTCTTCCTGTCAGTTTTTGTTGATTTTATTATTGACTTCTGTGAAGTAATTGTCACCTTCACCTATAATGTGAACAAGAGAATAAAATCGATCGAGAAAAGACATTGAGACAAACAGAACAGTGTATTACTTTGCCATGATCTTCCCTAGCAGATATATGGACATCTTTATCAGAAGCATGTTTGGAACGTCCACTCTTTTTACTATCTTCTCCCCTCAAAGAGGACCCATGATCCTCAGCAATTGTGGTTCTGAATCTCTTGCACAACAATCACCATTCTTTTCTTCAGAAATAGGCTCTCCTTCACAGAAGCACTATCAACATATATCACAATAACCAAGTTTCCCTTTGCTGCCCGATCCGGTGATTGTGCTTCAGAATCACTGCCATCCTCTTTCCACAGACAGTGGTTTACCCTTTTTAGCCGAGTCTGCACCTCCCTTTTCCCCGAGCGCCAAACAGATTCTCCTTAAAATGCTTTCTGAGATGCAGCATCAGAACGGATGCCACATCTTCCAAAACCAAGTTCCCCTTCCCTTTTCTGCCTGTTCCAGTGACCGTGCTTCAGAATCACTCGTACGTACATAGCTATTCCTCAGTGTAACTTCGTTAGGCAATGATTTATCCTTTGCGAAGATGGCGAAACTGTATTACAGAAAGAGGGGTACAAATCTATCTCATAAGACGTATTTGCTTCAAAAGCTAGTTCCTTCAAAATTATATGTGGACACAACATGCATTTAAGACATAGAAGGTGATGCTAATTAAGGACCACATGTAAGGCGAGAGCTATATTATCAGAGAGCAACAATAGTTTGCACAAGTGGCAAACGTTTCAAGATTAAGGTGTGGCGTTGGAAAGAAACGGAGCCAAGAGCCAACTACGAGGATCATATAGCACTTGATGCTCTCCGTTTGGATATGGATTTTGAGCATCATAAGCAATTCTTTTGTTAGTTTTGTTTGTGCATGATATCATTTAAGCCAAATTTGTTGTATTGTGGTGCATTGATTCTCATTCATTATTTCAACAGAATCCATGATCAAAATAATGGGGTTGTGTTAGGATGGACCCACAAGTGCAATACTTTCACCTCCTTGGTAATTTGTGCAAATTTTTTACATGAATTGGGAAATGTTGTCAACATAAACATCGCAGCCCTTTAAGTCAGCTTTCCTATGCCTCGGATTTCAGCATGATCTGATATGTGTAGCCCGAGATATGATCAGAATGCTAGAGGTGTGTCAGGGCGGACACACAAGTGCGCTACTTTCAATTCCTTGACGATTCGCGATAATTTTCTGTATGAATTGGGAAATGTGGTCAACATAAAAGTCGTAGTCCTTTGATTTATCTTTCATACGGCTCTGATTTCACAATGATCTGATATGTGTAGGGCGAGATATGATCAAAATACTAGAGGTGTGTCGGGATGCACCCACAAGTGCACTACACTCACTTCCTTGGCCATTTGTGGAATCAATTTTTAAAAATTGGGAAATATTGTCAACACGAAAGTTGTAGCTATCCGTCTTAGCTTTCCGACGAACCAAGAATCTCCTAATTTCAATTTGTACATGACAAGTTATGATCATTCAAAGTTGTAGGTGTACATTTTAAAAATGTTCGCTCAGTACTGAGCGAACATCTTCAGAAGTGTTCGCTCTGTACCGAGCGAACATCTTCAGAAGTGTTCGCTAAGTACTGAGCGAACATCTTCAGACATGTTCGCTCGGTACGGATCGAACCTCTTCACAAATGTTCGCTCAGTGTTGAGCGAACATCCCCTGGCCTTTTTTTTCTTGCTTCACTTAAAAATTTCCTTTTTACCTTCCATGTATGAATAAGTTCTAGTTAGCGAACATCTTCAAAATACGGTCGAACCTCCCTTAGCATTTTTTTCGGGTTTTTTTTTTTTTTTTTTTTTTTCCTTTGCTTACTCAATGTAACTGACAAGCACTGTTTTATAACTACAAGAAACTACAGATTCAGCGGATGCTTGATTTCGATTTCCTCTGTGGTAAGTTTAGCCATCCGGACTGACACATCTCTATCTTGGTTCTGACAAGAAGTCTTCCAAGCAGATAGTGTAAGTTTTACACTAGCACTTTCACTATATTTCTCACTTTTACTTACGAAACATGGATAACCAGCAACTACCGTAAGGAGGAAAAGAAAAAACAGCTCAACTGGTATACTGTCTGCTTGTTGAATAGATTTTCCTTTCTTCTTTCATCTCCTCTCCAATCAAGAGGTGAAGTTAAATTTCCATCAGAGCAGTTTGATGATGATGATGGTGGTGGTTTAGATGATGATCTGGACGATAACTCAGAGCCGGACAAAGAATCCGAAGATGATAAAGGCTTGCATAACTCTTTACTACACCACTTATCAAATTATAACAGGGTCAACCACCTCAACTTGAGCTGTTATATGATTCAACCAAATGAAACTGGAGTTAGAGCAGAGCAGTTATAGTTGTTAGCTAGAACATTAAGACAAGAAGTATGTACACTTGTATAAATACCCCCTCGACGCCATTGAAACAAATGAGATGCTTTCATTTTCTATTTCTGATTATCTGATCTTTAGCATGGTATAAGAGCTAGGAAAATTTATACCTGCTCAGTCTAATACTCATGTGTCTGCTTCTACCGATCAATATGATGCAACCCACACACCATCTAGTTCTCATCACAATGATTCTGCTGAATCACACACACAATCTGTTTCTCATCGATCAGCTACTATTCCTCCTGCTACTACAAATACTCACACTATGGTTACGAGGTCTAAAGTGGGAATATATAAACCAAAGATATATACTGCTCTTCATAATTAGAAAGTTTCTGAGCCAAAGACGGTTATTGAAGCATTAACATCAACTGATTGAAAGGGAGCAATGCAGCATGAATATGATGCACTTATTGAACATGGGAAATCAAATACTGCTTTCATCAATCAGCTGAGTTGCTGCGAACAAAGACTTAGTCTGCGGTTCAATTGTTTGAAGCCTGTCTAACAGGCAGGACATAGGAAAGGAGAAAACATGGAGTGTCTGGCAGCCATAACAAAATAAAATTGCACAAACAAGACCACAATGGCATGTAGTCGCATGAATAATATTATCAAGTTCATACATTATAATACCTGCACGCCACTGTTTCGAGCTCTAGCATGGAATTTAGGACTCATGCTTCATGCATGTATGATAACTGCCATAATCTCAAATCTGGAGACCTTTCTTACGGAGGTATAACTTTTTATTTTTGACCAAAATGATGAACATACAAACTTATAGAAACTATAAATTATCGTTTTAGAACTTCTTTTATTTGTTAATTCTTATTTTAACTAATTAAACAAGACAGCAACTTTTAAAACAACTCTTTTTAAAGACACAAAATGACTTTGAGATTGGCTTCTTTTTATGGGACGGAATGAGTATATTTTACCATTCTGTCGTTGACCGACAGTGGAGGAAGTTTTCCGCAATTCTTCCTCAGCCCCCCTGTTCTCATTTAACATGGATTCTTTGGCATTGAGCACCGAATGCACATCCCAGATTTCATGATAAAGAAAGGAATTTCTTTAGGAACTGTAAAATACATATCTGGAAAACCGAAATCATGAAAAGAAATCATAGTTCAAACAAACCTAAAATTGGTACAGTCAAATCAAGACCATTTAAGCAGTCTGCAAGACTTGCCTCAGCAGATGTAGCCCCTGACTCTGCACTGCCACTGCCGATGCTCGTTGGTGGAGATACCCATCCACTATCTGGCAAAGCCTCCATCATATTCCCCATCAGATCTCATGAACATCGATCAGCATCATCTGCCCTCAAAGGATCAATATCCTGTAGGCTTTCTATCATTTTGCATCACTAGGCTTCCTCAGCCCTGACAAAGAATCTGAATATGATGAATTACCTCCATTCAAAACATTGAGAAAAAGCTCAACCGGAAAAGCTTAGTGGACTACAAAGGAAGGCTTATTATGATGAGCAGCTGAAGGAAGAAAGAAAGCGATGGAAGATGACGAAGAAATTGCAGGAAGCAGCCAAGAAGAGAGCAATGCTGTTGCATCTGTACCGTTCCTGTCCAAGACTTGATCCTACCTGCTTCTTTTGCTTCTGATAATCCGACTTATTGATATCGGTCTCTTTCTCTGGTAACATTTCAAAGGACAAGAAGGATGCTAACCTTCAAATGGAAATTGCAAGCTCATTGGGAGATTGAAGAAGTAAACTTTCTGGATGCAGCATTGACGGTAAGTCTGTTATTTCATCCAATTCTGATGTCATGAAAGCTCTAGTCGAGCCATTCTCCAAGATTGACAGAGTTGGGAACCGATTCTTCACAGCATTGTCAGTTCTGGAAGAAAAATGATACTATCTGAGAAAGAAGTGCTTTAGGAATTACGAACATGTTAATAAAGGGAGGCTGCTCGCCCTGGAAATACCGATCCTTGAACGGCTTCAAGAGCATGCTCCTTCGCTGTTCTATAACAGCTCAACACCAACTTGCAACTAATTCATCTTGAACTACACTGTGATGTAATATTAATAAATGTTTTCAACCGAGATTCCTCAGACTTAGTTGACCTTAGATTCAGGCTAGATATGCGTACCTCTACAAACCTTATATTTACGTCTTTGTTCATTTGGTTTGGAATAAAAGTCAAAATCTTATCTTCCAAGATCATTTTCAACTTAAGAGCTATCTGGGAAAACTTTTTCAGCGGCAAACCATTACTGGTGCATAATGGGTTAATCATCAGATTACCTGAGTAGGATACGTATCTTCCATGCATCCTGGAAATCATTGGATGAGCAAAACAGAAAAATAATATTCTACACAACTCATGCAGTTTATATGTATAATTGCTAATGAAGGCAAATTGTCAATCAAAGAAGCAACACACACCTGCGGTGCATGGCTGCAGCGTAGTTAGGTTGAGATTGTAGTGAATAGGGGATGATTATTTTACTCGTAAGTAATTGGACATTAGCTCAGTTTGCTTCGTTTTTTTACTGTGTTTCCATGCTCACGTATAATTAATATAATTAATGTACTGATATCACTAATGGTTTTGTCAAACATTTTAATATCACTAATGAATAATCTAAGCGACTTTGTATTGATAGTGCTATACAGGTTTACATATATTGAAGTCATGAATATAGCACGCTTGTATAACTTTTTGGATTGCAATGGTTGTTATTGTGGAGTTTTATTTCTGTTCATTTTCAATGGCTTATCCATGATAATTTTTCGACCAGTGATTTTAGGATACATTTCTTGTGGCGGTGGCGGAAATTCGATATCAGGGGTGCCAAATCTTCTGTCTGATGTGAGCTGCTTTTGGTAAGGCTAAGCAGATCACTGCTGATTCAAATTGACTTCCTGTGGCAGAAATCTTTGATATATAAGCAGTACTTTGCTCATATGGGTTCTGTGAGAATTGGTGTTGAGGTTTCTCTCATATCTAATGAACTTCAGTGAGTTGGATAATATGTCCACTGAGATACATATTTGCGAAAATGCTGGTGACAGCAAGGCAGTCTCATCTTTACTTGATCTTGATTTTGGTATTGGTGAATTAGCTGTTTCTCGCATACCGTATGAACCCTCTTGGGTTAGAGCTGATGAATCATCTGCAACTATGGCCACACCAGCTGCTGATGGTCTTCTTTCCGCTTTGCCGAGGGTGCAGATGTGATGGATGCGAGAGCAAAAAACACCATTCGAGGTGATGTTAATCTACCTTGGACAGAGAACGGATGAGGGGCAAGATACTAGTAAATTTGGTTCTTCTGACTTGGCAAAGATTGCTAAACAATCTACAAACGGGGATGGTGAACCTGAGGTTGCTGACGAAATTGACAAAACCCGGAAATCAAATGGCCATCTGATTGTATACGCATATCCTAGGATGAATAGCGCTCGTGTTACAAATACTGAATTAAGAAACTGTAGGATGTTTGCCCAAAAACGCTCAGAGTCAGATTTGAAGTCCTTGCAGATTGCTAGAAGAAGAATGAGCTTATTCTCCAAAGAACACGGTGTGCTTGACCCAATATCAGGTAACGGGAAAAAGTTAGGGAGAGAAGGAAGTGGTCAAGGGACGAGCATTGATCAGTGCAGAAGAGCTGCGCTCCAACTCGTCACATCACTTTGAAGATTAAAATCGGCAATCAAAGATGTAGTGTGGTGTGGTTAATGTTAGTGAAAAATTTTAATGCTTCAGGGAGAGCATGCATGGTCTATGTGACGTTATGGAAAGTAAATAAGGTAACTGGTGCTTCAGGGCGAGACAGAGCTGCGCTCCAACTCATGCACAAACTTGTTATTTTTTCACTACTTTCACTTCCTTGGCAATTTATGTAACTTTTTTGAATGAATTGGGAAATGTTGTCAACAGAAAAGTTGTAGAAAGTTGATTTATCTTTCCTATGGATCTGATTTCACAACGATCGGATATGTGTAGTCCGAGATATGATTAAAATACTAGAGGTGTGTCTAGATGAACCTACAAGTGCACTACTTCCACTTTGTTGGCCATTTGTGGAGATATTTTGTATGAATTGAGAAATGTCATCAAAGGAAAAGTTGTATCCCTTCAAGTCGGCTTTTCTATGCCTCTAGTTTCACCATGATCGGATATGTGTAGCCTGAGATATGATCAAAATACTAGAGTTGTATCGGGGCGGATCCACAAGTGCACTACTTTCAGTTTCTCGGCGATTTGTGAACATCTTTTTTATGAATCGGGAAATGTTGTCAACATAAAAGTTGTAGGTATTCGTCTTAGCTTTCTAAAGAACCAAGAATCGCCTAACTTCAATTTCTACATTACACGAAAATAGCAGTCGAACACAATGCGCACGGTTCGGCCGAAGTTTCCCAAGTTTCGGCCGAAACAAGTGAAACAGCTTCGGCCCAAACTTCAGCCGAATCTTTTGAAACAGCTTCGGCCATAAGTTCAGCCGAAGCTTGTGAAGTATCTTCGGCCAGAATTTCGGCCGAGGCTTTTTAAGCTTGTTCGGCCCATATTTCGGCCGAACACTGTTATTGCATGTTTTTTTCTTTTCTGACTGAATTTTTATGCTTATAACTTGTAGCTTTTCTGATTTTATTCTCATATTCCATTTTTTACAATATAGGATAGTATATTTTCGATAATTTCAATTTACGTCACAAACAAAAGGGCCGGCACATAGTTCACATCCAATTTCTTGATCTTCATAACAATCATTTTATGGGTCGGCCAAATGCAGTCCCATACAACTTCCTATACCTGAGCCAGAGCCAATATGCTGTTATGAATCAGAAAGCTAACTAAACCGTTGCAACATAAACACCAAGTAGCACAGACAAAGCTTCACAGCTAGAATAGCAGCACTAAGAACCTGATGATAACAGCCGTGCAGCTTCTTGCATGCTTGTGGCTTTTGACTCATCCGCCGAAGTGCAAGTATGATCTTGGTTATGAAATACTTCAGAATTGGGTGTGTTCCCTGACAAATCATTGTAGAAATGAACAAAAAGAAGAAGAATGAAAGAATGCACCGCAACTATGAAACCATGTAATTAATTACAAAGTGTAGCAGGAAATGACAATACTGATAACAATACCATAAAATAATACATCTCCAAGTTCGTATCATTCTGAAGCACACTATAGCAATCAAGTTAACAATTTAAGATGCACCTAAATAATATCCTTCGCACATGTTGCGAAATGAATCTAAACTGCAAAAAACTTAAATTACAACTTTATTCATTTTTTTCGCAGCGTAATGGTGCAAAGCTGTTTGCTGTTGGAACTTCATGAATATGACCATCTTTCATGCAGGTAGTTCACTTGTTCAGTCATCTACATGTTCAAAGTCGCATATCTTTTTACCGCAAAACTTTTGTGCACGGCAGGATTTGCCGATTGCATGAATGACGTGATTTTTTGCCGATTGCATGGTGCTTTTCTTCATGCTTCTGGGCCAGCTTCCAGACCCTACTCTGGAAAGCTCTATATCACTTTTTTTTTGTAGCTACGTTCTACGGCTTATTTTACATCTGCCTTGGCAGATACCACAGCATATCTGAGATCTCATGACTGCACTTATCAGACGTATGCATTCTGCAGAAATTGCAGGATTCAGAGTTCTTCAGATCTAATTTTCATTAGATTGGTTTGCTTCAAACTGGACTATAGATGATTTTTCTAAATATTTTCTGTAAGCTTAAAGGTGTGCTTCACTTTATTGCTTTTGATGAAATGTTTTAGCTAGGAAAATTTGTTTTTAGCATTCTTCAAGTGAATGCCTTACTAATGCTGCATAGCATAATTTGATATGTAGTTAAGTGAACGTAAACCTGAGAAAATTTGAACAAAATTGAAGATGTATATAGAAACATGTGGAAGTAAACTGTAAAATTTCCTTCTGCTTTGTCAAGTTACCCTTCGATGTTTACTTTATTAGATTTCTGTACCAGAAACTGGAACTGTGCTAGAGCAAATCTTAATTGATGATATAGCAACTGGTGAGATAATCACTCTGAGAAGCACAAATGATTTTACATGCAACTGAAATATCTTCGTTTTCTTTCTGTATATGCCCATTTGTTTCCATCTATTTGCAAAGTTTTCTGCTGTAGAAATCGAGATGCAACATTGTCTCCGTCTCTCGATGACCTTACGTAGTTCCAGTTATTTGTTTAGATGAAAAATCAAGTAACATGGGATTTTATGTTTGCTGCGATTATGCTTGTTGCCATGGATGTGTCAGAACTTGAGACTGAATATTTTCTTTTGAATACATTTATTGGTATGTCGTCTGCTGTTACTTTTTCTAATAATCTGTGAATTGCAGAAAGAGGAGGCTGCAAAAATTCCAGAAAATATACTCTGGCTCATGGGGAGAAGAATAAGATTAGTGCTGCAAAATTTGAGTATGCGAGAGGATCGACTGACCTATATAAACATCACTGTATTTGCTGATTTTTTGGTTAGAGTATTTGACGGTAATTTGTAGGATTCTCGCAAATAGATAATCTGAAGCGCGATCAAAAGAGCGAAAAATATCATTACACGAGTGAACTGGAGAGGAAAATGCAGACTCTGCAGACTGAAGCAAAAACTCTATCTGCTCAGATCACAATATTGCAGGTTTTCGTAAACAAAAACTATCTGCTGATTATGTGGAGAGATTCAAGTGGATTTACAAATGAGAACAAGAACTTAAACTAAAGCTACAGGCTAAGGAGCAGCAGGCACACCTCAGAGACGGTAAGTTTTTACTTCTATATTAGTTGAGTGAGTTCAAGTGTAACTAATGTTCGCGTTACTTTGTGCAACCAATCATTTCAATAACGACATGGCTACGGCATGTGGGTTCAGCTCTGAGTGAGGCACTGAGGAATGAACTGCAGCGTAAGAACTATTTTTGCACAACGAGAACCATAAAACTTGATGAATCTATGCATATAATGTGTTGATTATGTGGAGTAGTAGCAACTCCTTGCGTTTCAGTTTATTAGCTTGGTTTTTCATCTTGTTCTGTTTTCCGGTACAAGAGCAGCAGGTTAAGCACTGCTGAACTATTGGTTACCATATTGCACACTCTTCCACAACCTTTCTTCCTTTCTATTGCGTTGTCACCATCAAAACAAAGATCCGTGTTTCATTCTTTTGAAATGGCTGTTGAAGTGGAGGAAATTCCACAGAGGGTGCTTTCCCGTCTGCGTGTATGCAACAGCAACAGCGTGCTTTGTGTTCAGATTCCTGTAATTATTTACAGAATCACCCTTCCTTACATACATTCAGATAATAGTTCTTTATCTGATCTGACTTCAGTAAATCCGACATCCTCTGCTTTAAATCTGAAAATAATGACTTGAAATACCCATCACCAAGAGATTCATCCCAAGCATCCAGTCAGTTGTCATTAATTGTTTCGGATGTTGGGCAAGTGGCGTTTCCCATTGAGGTAATCGAGGCAGTGGTAACTAGAGAAAAACTGTAAGTCTCATCCTGAACCACCAAAGTATCCTGTGTTGAAACAAATGGGCAGATTCGTACTAAAACGCTTTACATCCAAAGAGTACTAGATGCTGCAGATCTAATAAGATCAATGGTCTAACTTGGTCATTAAATATTTTGAGCCACTCTCAACTGCCCACTCCTCCCTTCCGACCAGAATGAAATTTCAATTATTTGCAGAAAACCAAAGTCATCCTTCCTACCGAGTTTTGGCGATATCATAGGGTATGCATGCATTGAAAGGGAATCAGCTCAATCAGCATACAGCTCGGCGAGGGAGATTGCTGCCAGCTCACATCATCAGCCACGCAAGCAACTGAACTACATTCACACCATGCACACTATGGTGCGTAATAGCAACCCGGCGTAGGAATCAACTTGTATCATTCTGCAGTAATTAATCAATTTGTACTACGCGGAATTAGTTATCTTCTCTTTTGTATAGCCAATATTAGGAGAATATGTGTTCCTAAATAGTCTACTAGGATCCACCCGTTGTACATAAAGTGTATACTGTTGCATTGAATGATGATATATAGAAAATTGTCCCGAAAACGGTTTCAAGCTTCTATTTCATTCTATTTATGGCTTCTTCCAGTGTTAGCTTCCTTAATCGTTTTATCAGCTATCCTAACATGCATCGGAATCGATCACATATATCACATTAACGAGCTTCTAGATCGCCCATCCAACAACACTCAGAGGAAGTAAAGTCATATAGAACCAGTTTTGTGTGGCATCATTTACTAAAACTTCAGTAAGGTTCTTAGTCTACATCTTTGCCAGAAGAAGCAAAATTATGTAAAGAACCCATTTCAGTTATACGTTGATGTTTTCTCCCAGGGATCCCATTCTGTTGGTGAGTGTGTGGACATCGATGTCTCACTAATACACCCAATGAGTTGAGATCATTATACCAGAGTCTGACTGAAAGGCTTTAATCTTAGTTTGAAACTTCCTCTAACAGAAATTAAGACGTGTTTTAAAAAAGACAATGCCTACTCTTTGCTGTCCTAAGATAAAGTGTATCTAGTAAATGCATCCAAAAATTCATATAGTACTTAGTAGATGCAGTAGAGGCTGGACTCAAAACATCAGAATACTCTAGGTCAGAAGGGGCTTTAACATGGCTAACAACACACGGAAAGTTAAAATGTTGAAACAACAGATCTTCCTCTGAGCTCTCAACAGATGCACCTGAAAAGAAGCTAGCAGAACCCAGTTATTTGTTGGACATAACACATGAAAGTGAACATAAGTATAGCAGTTTCGAGGAATCTGATTCGGGGCTAAAGAAAAAGAAATTCATGCTCATAGACAGATTTTTAAGTACGCATATTCGCAGCTTGAGAGAAGAAACCTCAGAAGCAGAAAGATAAGAAATTTACCTTCTCAGGATTAATTTCAATGGCCACAGACACTTCAGAGACCTGACTATCACTCAGAGAAAAGTTGTAGATATCCGTCTCAGCTTTCCAACGAACCAAGAATCACCTTATTTCAATTTCTACATCACACGTTATGCTCATCCAAACTTGAACATGCATATTTCAATATGTTCGGCGAGTATCCACCGAACATATTTCAAATGTTCGGTGATTTCTCACCGAGCATGCATCAAATGTTCGGTGGGTACCAACCGAACATTCGTCAAGTGTTCGGCGCCTAGAAGCCGAACATTCGTCCAACGTTCGGTTCGTGCCCACCGAACGTTCCTTCTTTTTTTTTTTTTCACTTACTTGACAATACTCCTTTGCTCTATCATTGGTACAGATACTTTCTATGCGGAATTTGCATTGCCATCTAACTTTGTGCGGAATTTGCATTGCCAAGGGTCGAGCAGAATGAAATCAAGAAAACTGTCAACAGCAACAACATCACGAGGGTCCAGCAGAATGAAATCCCAGTAAATATCAGTTGTGGCTAACCGCAACAATAAAACTATCCATTATCTTTCAACAGGGATAGGCAATCGATATAGTTCGAGAAGTAATGCAGGTATACCAGATACGACTCTAGCTCCCCAGCATCACCACTGGCATCCAAGAATTCACCTTCGAGCACAACTAGATTTGCAGGGGCCGTATGAAATGACTGAGTGGTGCTTCTCGACAGGTTGCACTATCGAGCATAATCTTTGCTGACACTACAACACGATAGGCCAAACGAATCAAATTGTGTAATATGTACACTACCACAATTGCCAAGTACACATCCAAACCCCAAAACTGATCATCCTCTTCATCTTTTGCACTTTTTGCACCTGAATCTGATCGAGCAGATGGACTTGCTGCTTGATCTTCTTGACTGTCGAAATAATGATAACAAACCATAAATTTCCTGAAAGTACAATCACCTAAAAGCACACATTAGGAAAATGCACATTGGTAAGCCTCAACACCTTTGGAACCATTCGGATTATTTTCCGGATGACCTGCCATAGCAAAAGGACCGGGCCTAGAGGAGGTTGATGCTAAAAAGAATCGAAACCGCATTGCCCGACCATCGTACAACACTCGGAGCATATTCTCTCACAAGGAACACTGTAAGTTACACTAAAACCTTGCATTGCCATTAAGGCTTCCCCAAGATTCAGCTGCGAATTCCTGAGCTGATAGGGAACATCTTTAGCAGAAGCATTGTAATGATTTGTGACTTGATCACACTCAAAAAATATTGGAATCAGTTTTGGATCAAAATTTGGACTGGAAAAACAGAACTAGAGCTAAATAGGAAAGGCGGTTATGAATCTGTTAAATCTGTTTTAACTGTCACTCGCAACGGTTTTGATAAGAAACCGTTGTCTATCTCAGCGTAGCAGTTTTTCTGTTTTGTTTTCCCAGCCGTTTTCTTGGATAGGTTTCAAGTAGTTATTATTCCAATTGTAAACACACTTTTGAGAGATAAATTCCAGAGAGCTAATTCATCTATCTAGAGAGAGAAGGGGTGGGTTCTAGAGTGAAAAACACAAGAGGGTTTTGAGCTTGGTTTAGCTTGATCTTGGGTTTTGTTTTTCTCAATTGTTTGGAGAGTGATTCTTCTGTATTCTTGTACTGATTCGATTATAGTGAAGATGGCATTCGTTTCTGCTCCGTGGATTTAGACCTTTTGGGTCGAACCACGTAAATCCCTTGTGCAATCGTTTATATTTTCAGTCTTTTCTTCAGAAATAGGCTCTCCTTCACAGAAGCACTATCAACATATATCACAATAACCAAGTTCCCCTTTTCTGCCCGATCCGGTGATTGTGCTTCAGAATCACTGCCATCCTCTTTCCACAGACAGTGGTTTACCCTTTTTAGCCGAGTCTGCACCTCCCTTTTCCCCGAGCGCCAGTGTTTCTTTGCTTATGAAACAGATTCTCCTTAAAATGCTTTCTGAGATGCAGCATCAGAACGGATGCCACATCTTCCAAAACCAAGTTCCCCTTCCCTTTTCTGCCTGTTCCAGTGACCGTGCTTCAGAATCACTCGTACGTACATAGCTATTCCTCAGTGTAACTTCGTTAGGCAATGATTTATCCTTTGCGAAGATGGCGAAACTGTATTACAGAAAGAGGGGTACAAATCTATCTCATAAGACGTATTTGCTTCAAAAGCTAGTTCCTTCAAAATTATATGTGGACACAACATGCATTTAAGACATAGAAGGTGATGCTAATTAAGGACCACATGTAAGGCGAGAGCTATATTATCAGAGAGCAACAATAGTTTGCACAAGTGGCAAACGTTTCAAGATTAAGGTGTGGCGTTGGAAAGAAACGGAGCCAAGAGCCAACTACGAGGATCATATAGCACTTGATGCTCTCCGTTTGGATATGGATTTTGAGCATCATAAGCAATTCTTTTGTTAGTTTTGTTTGTGCATGATATCATTTAAGCCAAATTTGTTGTATTGTGGTGCATTGATTCTCATTCATTATTTCAACAGAATCCATGATCAAAATAATGGGGTTGTGTTAGGATGGACCCACAAGTGCAATACTTTCACCTCCTTGGTAATTTGTGCAAATTTTTTACATGAATTGGGAAATGTTGTCAACATAAACATCGCAGCCCTTTAAGTCAGCTTTCCTATGCCTCGGATTTCAGCATGATCTGATATGTGTAGCCCGAGATATGATCAGAATGCTAGAGGTGTGTCAGGGCGGACACACAAGTGCGCTACTTTCAATTCCTTGACGATTCGCGATAATTTTCTGTATGAATTGGGAAATGTGGTCAACATAAAAGTCGTAGTCCTTTGATTTATCTTTCATACGGCTCTGATTTCACAATGATCTGATATGTGTAGGGCGAGATATGATCAAAATACTAGAGGTGTGTCGGGATGCACCCACAAGTGCACTACACTCACTTCCTTGGCCATTTGTGGAATCAATTTTTAAAAATTGGGAAATATTGTCAACACGAAAGTTGTAGCTATCCGTCTTAGCTTTCCGACGAACCAAGAATCTCCTAATTTCAATTTGTACATGACAAGTTATGATCATTCAAAGTTGTAGGTGTACATTTTAAAAATGTTCGCTCAGTACTGAGCGAACATCTTCAGAAGTGTTCGCTCTGTACCGAGCGAACATCTTCAGAAGTGTTCGCTAAGTACTGAGCGAACATCTTCAGACATGTTCGCTCGGTACGGATCGAACCTCTTCACAAATGTTCGCTCAGTGTTGAGCGAACATCCCCTGGCCTTTTTTTTCTTGCTTCACTTAAAAATTTCCTTTTTACCTTCCATGTATGAATAAGTTCTAGTTAGCGAACATCTTCAAAATACGGTCGAACCTCCCTTAGCATTTTTTTCGGGTTTTTTTTTTTTTTTTTTTTTTTCCTTTGCTTACTCAATGTAACTGACAAGCACTGTTTTATAACTACAAGAAACTACAGATTCAGCGGATGCTTGATTTCGATTTCCTCTGTGGTAAGTTTAGCCATCCGGACTGACACATCTCTATCTTGGTTCTGACAAGAAGTCTTCCAAGCAGATAGTGTAAGTTTTACACTAGCACTTTCACTATATTTCTCACTTTTACTTACGAAACATGGATAACCAGCAACTACCGTAAGGAGGAAAAGAAAAAACAGCTCAACTGGTATACTGTCTGCTTGTTGAATAGATTTTCCTTTCTTCTTTCATCTCCTCTCCAATCAAGAGGTGAAGTTAAATTTCCATCAGAGCAGTTTGATGATGATGATGGTGGTGGTTTAGATGATGATCTGGACGATAACTCAGAGCCGGACAAAGAATCCGAAGATGATAAAGGCTTGCATAACTCTTTACTACACCACTTATCAAATTATAACAGGGTCAACCACCTCAACTTGAGCTGTTATATGATTCAACCAAATGAAACTGGAGTTAGAGCAGAGCAGTTATAGTTGTTAGCTAGAACATTAAGACAAGAAGTATGTACACTTGTATAAATACCCCCTCGACGCCATTGAAACAAATGAGATGCTTTCATTTTCTATTTCTGATTATCTGATCTTTAGCATGGTATAAGAGCTAGGAAAATTTATACCTGCTCAGTCTAATACTCATGTGTCTGCTTCTACCGATCAATATGATGCAACCCACACACCATCTAGTTCTCATCACAATGATTCTGCTGAATCACACACACAATCTGTTTCTCATCGATCAGCTACTATTCCTCCTGCTACTACAAATACTCACACTATGGTTACGAGGTCTAAAGTGGTAATATATAAACCAAAGATATATACTGCTCTTCATAATTAGAAAGTTTCTGAGCCAAAGACGGTTATTGAAGCATTAACATCAACTGATTGAAAGGGAGCAATGCAGCATGAATATGATGCACTTATTGAACATGGGAAATCAAATACTGCTTTCATCAATCAGCTGAGTTGCTGCGAACAAAGACTTAGTCTGCAGTTCAATTGTTTGAAGCCTGTCTAACAGGCAGGACATAGGAAAGGAGAAAACATGGAGTGTCTGGCAGCCATAACAAAATAAAATTGCACAAACAAGACCACAATGGCATGTAGTCGCATGAATAATATTATCAAGTTCATACATTATAATACCTGCACGCCACTGTTTCGAGCTCTAGCATGGAATTTAGGACTCATGCTTCATGCATGTATGATAACTGCCATAATCTCAAATCTGGAGACCTTTCTTACGGAGGTATAACTTTTTATTTTTGACCAAAATGATGAACATACAAACTTATAGAAACTATAAATTATCGTTTTAGAACTTCTTTTATTTGTTAATTCTTATTTTAACTAATTAAACAAGACAGCAACTTTTAAAACAACTCTTTTTAAAGACACAAAATGACTTTGAGATTGGCTTCTTTTTATGGGACGGAATGAGTATATTTTACCATTCTGTCGTTGACCGACAGTGGAGGAAGTTTTCCGCAATTCTTCCTCAGCCCCCCTGTTCTCATTTAACATGGATTCTTTGGCATTGAGCACCGAATGCACATCCCAGATTTCATGATAAAGAAAGGAATTTCTTTAGGAACTGTAAAATACATATCTGGAAAACCGAAATCATGAAAAGAAATCATAGTTCAAACAAACCTAAAATTGGTACAGTCAAATCAAGACCATTTAAGCAGTCTGCAAGACTTGCCTCAGCAGATGTAGCCCCTGACTCTGCACTGCCACTGCCGATGCTCGTTGGTGGAGATACCCATCCACTATCTGGCAAAGCCTCCATCATATTCCCCATCAGATCTCATGAACATCGATCAGCATCATCTGCCCTCAAAGGATCAATATCCTGTAGGCTTTCTATCATTTTGCATCACTAGGCTTCCTCAGCCCTGACAAAGAATCTGAATATGATGAATTACCTCCATTCAAAACATTGAGAAAAAGCTCAACCGGAAAAGCTTAGTGGACTACAAAGGAAGGCTTATTATGATGAGCAGCTGAAGGAAGAAAGAAAGCGATGGCAGATGACGAAGAAATTGCAGGAAGCAGCCAAGAAGAGAGCAATGCTGTTGCATCTGTACCGTTCCTGTCCAAGACTTGATCCTACCTGCTTCTTTTGCTTCTGATAATCCGACTTATTGATATCGGTCTCTTTCTCTGGTAACATTTCAAAGGACAAGAAGGACGCTAACCTTCAAATGGAAATTGCAAGCTCATTGGGAGATTGAAGAAGTAAACTTTCTGGATGCAGCATTGACGGTAAGTCTGTTATTTCATCCAATTCTGATGTCATGAAAGCTCTAGTCGAGCCATTCTCCAAGATTGACAGAGTTGGGAACCGATTCTTCACAGCATTGTCAGTTCTGGAAGAAAAATGATACTATCTGAGAAAGAAGTGCTTTAGGAATTACGAACATGTTAATAAAGGGAGGCTGCTCGCCCTGGAAATACCGATCCTTGAACGGCTTCAAGAGCATGCTCCTTCGCTGTTCTATAACAGCTCAACACCAACTTGCAACTAATTCATCTTGAACTACACTGTGATGTAATATTAATAAATGTTTTCAACCGAGATTCCTCAGACTTAGCTGACCTTAGATTCAGGCTAGATATGCGTACCTCTACAAACCTTATATTTACGTCTTTGTTCATTTGGTTTGGAATAAAAGTCAAAATCTTATCTTCCAAGATCATTTTCAACTTAAGAGCTATCTGGGAAAACTTTTTCAGCGGCAAACCATTACTGGTGCATAATGGGTTAATCATCAGATTACCTGAGTAGGATACGTATCTTCCATGCATCCTGGAAATCATTGGATGAGCAAAACAGAAAAATAATATTCTACACAACTCATGCAGTTTATATGTATAATTGCTAATGAAGGCAAATTGTCAATCAAAGAAGCAACACACACCTGCGGTGCATGGCTGCAGCGTAGTTAGGTTGAGATTGTAGTGAATAGGGGATGATTATTTTACTCGTAAGTAATTGGACATTAGCTCAGTTTGCTTCGTTTTTTTGCTGTGTTTCCATGCTCACGTATAATTAATATAATTAATGTACTGATATCACTAATGGTTTTGTCAAACATTATAATATCACTAATGAATAATCTAAGCGACTTTGTATTGATAGTGCTATACAGGTTTACATATATTGAAGTCATGAATATAGCACGCTTGTATAACTTTTTGGATTGCAATGGTTGTTATTGTGGAGTTTTATTTCTGTTCATTTTCAATGGCTTATCCATGATAATTTTTCGAACAGTGATTTTAGGATACATTTCTTGTGGCGGTGGCGGAAATTTGATATCAGGGGTGCCAAATCTTCTGTCTGATGTGAGCTGCTTTTGGTAAGGCTAAGCAGATCACTGCTGATTCAAATTGACTTCCTGTGGCAGAAATCTTTGATATATAAGCAGTACTTTGCTCATATGGGTTCTGTGAGAATTGGTGTTGAGGTTTCTCTCATATCTAATGAACTTCAGTGAGTTGGATAATATGTCCACTGAGATACATATTTGCGAAAATGCTGGTGACAGCAAGGCAGTCTCATCTTTACTTGATCTTGATTTTGGTATTGGTGAATTAGCTGTTTCTCGCATACCGTATGAACCCTCTTGGGTTAGAGCTGATGAATCATCTGCAACTATGGCCACACCAGCTGCTGATGGTCTTCTTTCCGCTTTGCCGAGGGTGCAGATGTGATGGATGCGAGAGCAAAAAACACCATTCGAGGTGATGTTAATCTGCCTTGGACAGAGAACGGATGAGGGGCAAGATACTAGTAAATTTGGTTCTTCTGACTTGGCAAAGATTGCTAAACAATCTACAAACGGGGATGGTGAACCTGAGGTTGCTGACGAAATTGACAAAACCCGGAAATCAAATGGCCATCTGATTGTATACGCATATCCTAGGATGAATAGCGCTCGTGTTACAAATACTGAATTAAGAAACTGTAGGATGTTTGCCCAAAAACGCTCAGAGTCAGATTTGAAGTCCTTGCAGATTGCTAGAAGAAGAAGGAGCTTATTCTCCAAAGAACACGGTGTGCTTGACCCAATATCAGGTAACGGGAAAAAGTTAGGGAGAGAAGGAAGTGGTCAAGGGACGAGCATTGATCAGTGCAGAAGAGCTGCGCTCCAACTCGTCACATCACTTTGAAGATTAAAATCGGCAATCAAAGATGTAGTGTGGTGTGGTTAATGTTAGTGAAAAATTTTAATGCTTCAGGGAGAGCATGCATGGTCTATGTGACGTTATGGAAAGTAAATAAGGTAACTGGTGCTTCAGGGCGAGACAGAGCTGCGCTCCAACTCATGCACAAACTTGTTATTTTTTCACTACTTTCACTTCCTTGGCAATTTATGTAACTTTTTTGAATGAATTGGGAAATGTTGTCAACAGAAAAGTTGTAGAAAGTTGATTTATCTTTCCTATGGATCTGATTTCACAACGATCGGATATGTGTAGTCCGAGATATGATTAAAATACTAGAGGTGTGTCTAGATGAACCTACAAGTGCACTACTTCCACTTTGTTGGCCATTTGTGGAGATATTTTGTATGAATTGAGAAATGTCATCAAAGGAAAAGTTGTATCCCTTCAAGTCGGCTTTTCTATGCCTCTAGTTTCACCATGATCGGATATGTGTAGCCTGAGATATGATCAAAATACTAGAGTTGTATCGGGGCGGATCCACAAGTGCACTACTTTCAGTTTCTCGGCGATTTGTGAACATCTTTTTTATGAATCGGGAAATGTTGTCAACATAAAAGTTGTAGGTATTCGTCTTAGCTTTCTAAAGAACCAAGAATCGCCTAACTTCAATTTCTACATTACACGAAAATAGCAGTCGAACACAATGCGCACGGTTCGGCCGAAGTTTCCCAAGTTTCGGCCGAAACAAGTGAAACAGCTTCGGCCCAAACTTCAGCCGAATCTTTTGAAACAGCTTCGGCCATAAGTTCAGCCAAAGCTTGTGAAGTATCTTCGGCCAGAATTTCGGCCGAGGCTTTTTAAGCTTGTTCGGCCCATATTTCGGCCGAACACTGTTATTGCATGTTTTTTTCTTTTCTGACTGAATTTTTATGCTTATAACTTGTAGCTTTTCTGATTTTATTCTCATATTCCATTTTTTACAATATAGGATAGTATATTTTCGATAATTTCAATTTACGTCACAAACAAAAGGGCCGGCACATAGTTCACATCCAATTTCTTGATCTTCATAACAATCATTTTATGGGTCGGCCAAATGCAGTCCCATACAACTTCCTATACCTGAGCCAGAGCCAATATGCTGTTATGAATCAGAAAGCTAACTAAACCGTTGCAACATAAACACCAAGTAGCACAGACAAAGCTTCACAGCTAGAATAGCAGCACTAAGAACCTGATGATAACAGCCGTGCAGCTTCTTGCATGCTTGTGGCTTTTGACTCATCCGCCGAAGTGCAAGTATGATCTTGGTTATGAAATACTTCAGAATTGGGTGTGTTCCCTGACAAATCATTGTAGAAATGAACAAAAAGAAGAAGAATGAAAGAATGCACCGCAACTATGAAACCATGTAATTAATTACAAAGTGTAGCAGGAAATGACAATACTGATAACAATACCATAAAATAATACATCTCCAAGTTCGTATCATTCTGAAGCACACTATAGCAATCAAGTTAACAATTTAAGATGCACCTAAATAATATCCTTCGCACATGTTGCGAAATGAATCTAAACTGCAAAAAACTTAAATTACAACTTTATTCATTTTTTTCGCAGCGTAATGGTGCAAAGCTGTTTGCTGTTGGAACTTCATGAATATGACCATCTTTCATGCAGGTAGTTCACTTGTTCAGTCATCTACATGTTCAAAGTCGCATATCTTTTTACCGCAAAACTTTTGTGCACGGCAGGATTTGCCGATTGCATGAATGACGTGATTTTTTGCCGATTGCATGGTGCTTTTCTTCATGCTTCTGGGCCAGCTTCCAGACCCTACTCTGGAAAGCTCTATATCACTTTTTTTTTGTAGCTACGTTCTACGGCTTATTTTACATCTGCCTTGGCAGATACCACAGCATATCTGAGATCTCATGACTGCACTTATCAGACGTATGCATTCTGCAGAAATTGCAGGATTCAGAGTTCTTCAGATCTAATTTTCATTAGATTGGTTTGCTTCAAACTGGACTATAGATGATTTTTCTAAATATTTTCTGTAGGCTTAAAGGTGTGCTTCACTTTATTGCTTTTGATGAAATGTTTTAGCTAGGAAAATTTGTTTTTAGCATTCTTCAAGTGAATGCCTTACTAATGCTGCATAGCATAATTTGATATGTAGTTAAGTGAACGTAAACCTGAGAAAATTTGAACAAAATTGAAGATGTATATAGAAACATGTGGAAGTAAACTGTAAAATTTCCTTCTGCTTTGTCAAGTTACCCTTCGATGTTTACTTTATTAGATTTCTGTACCAGAAACTGGAACTGTGCTAGAGCAAATCTTAATTGATGATATAGCAACTGGTGAGATAATCACTCTGAGAAGCACAAATGATTTTACATGCAACTGAAATATCTTCGTTTTCTTTCTGTATATGCCCATTTGTTTCCATCTATTTGCAAAGTTTTCTGCTGTAGAAATCGAGATGCAACATTGTCTCCGTCTCTCGATGACCTTACGTAGTTCCAGTTATTTGTTTAGATGAAAAATCAAGTAACATGGGATTTTATGTTTGCTGCGATTATGCTTGTTGCCATGGATGTGTCAGAACTTGAGACTGAATATTTTCTTTTGAATACATTTATTGGTATGTCGTCTGCTGTTACTTTTTCTAATAATCTGTGAATTGCAGAAAGAGGAGGCTGCAAAAATTCCAGAAAATATACTCTGGCTCATGGGGAGAAGAATAAGATTAGTGCTGCAAAATTTGAGTATGCGAGAGGATCGACTGACCTATATAAACATCACTGTATTTGCTGATTTTTTGGTTAGAGTATTTGACGGTAATTTGTAGGATTCTCGCAAATAGATAATCTGAAGCGCGATCAAAAGAGCAAAAAATATCATTACACGAGTGAACTGGAGAGGAAAATGCAGACTCTGCAGACTGAAGCAAAAACTCTATCTGCTCAGATCACAATATTACAGGTTTTCGTAAACAAAAACTATCTGCTGATTATGTGGAGAGATTCAAGTGGATTTACAAATGAGAACAAGAACTTAAACTAAAGCTACAGGCTAAGGAGCAGCAGGCACACCTCAGAGACGGTAAGTTTTTACTTCTATATTAGTTGAGTGAGTTCAAGTGTAACTAATGTTCGCGTTACTTTGTGCAACCAATCATTTCAATAACGACATGGCTACGGCATGTGGGTTCAGCTCTGAGTGAGGCACTGAGGAATGAACTGCAGCGTAAGAACTATTTTTGCACAACGAGAACCATAAAACTTGATGAATCTATGCATATAATGTGTTGATTATGTGGAGTAGTAGCAACTCCTTGCGTTTCAGTTTATTAGCTTGGTTTTTCATCTTGTTCTGTTTTCTGGTACAAGAGCAGCAGGTTAAGCACTGCTGAACTATTGGTTACCATATTGCACACTCTTCCACAACCTTTCTTCCTTTCTATTGCGTTGTCACCATCAAAACAAAGATCCGTGTTTCATTCTTTTGAAATGGCTGTTGAAGTGGAGGAAATTCCACAGAGGGTGCTTTCCCGTCTGCGTGTATGCAACAGCAACAGCGTGCTTTGTGTTCAGATTCCTGTAATTATTTACAGAATCACCCTTCCTTACATACATTCAGATAATAGTTCTTTATCTGATCTGACTTCAGTAAATCCGACATCCTCTGCTTTAAATCTGAAAATAATGACTTGAAATACCCATCACCAAGAGATTCATCCCAAGCATCCAGTCAGTTGTCATTAATTGTTTCGGATGTTGGGCAAGTGGCGTTTCCCATTGAGGTAATCGAGGCAGTGGTAACTAGAGAAAAACTGTAAGTCTCATCCTGAACCACCAAAGTATCCTGTGTTGAAACAAATGGGCAGATTCGTACTAAAACGCTTTACATCCAAAGAGTACTAGATGCTGCAGATCTAATAAGATCAATAGTCTAACTTGGTCATTAAATATTTTGAGCCACTCTCAACTGCCCACTCCTCCCTTCCGACCAGAATGAAATTTCAATTATTTGCAGAAAACCAAAGTCATCCTTCCTACCGAGTTTTGGCGATATCATAGGGTATGCATGCATTGAAAGGGAATCAGCTCAATCAGCATACAGCTCGGCGAGGGAGATTGCTGCCAGCTCACATCATCAGCCACGCAAGCAACTGAACTACATTCACACCATGCACACTATGGTGCGTAATAGCAACCCGGCGTAGGAATCAACTTGTATCATTCTGCAGTAATTAATCAATTTGTACTACGCGGAATTAGTTATCTTCTCTTTTGTATAGCCAATATTAGGAGAATATGTGTTCCTAAATAGTCTACTAGGATCCACCCGTTGTACATAAAGTGTATACTGTTGCATTGAATGATGATATATAGAAAATTGTCCCGAAAACGGTTTCAAGCTTCTATTTCATTCTATTTATGGCTTCTTCCAGTGTTAGCTTCCTTAATCGTTTTATCAGCTATCCTAACATGCATCGGAATCGATCACATATATCACATTAACGAGCTTCTAGATCGCCCATCCAACAACACTCAGAGGAAGTAAAGTCATATAGAACCAGTTTTGTGTGGCATCATTTACTAAAACTTCAGTAAGGTTCTTAGTCTACATCTTTGCCAGAAGAAGCAAAATTATGTAAAGAACCCATTTCAGTTATACGTTGATGTTTTCTCCCAGGGATCCCATTCTGTTGGTGAGTGTGTGGACATCGATGTCTCACTAATACACCCAATGAGTTGAGATCATTATACCACAGTCTGACTGAAAGGCTTTAATCTTAGTTTGAAACTTCCTCTAACAGAAATTAAGACGTGTTTTAAAAAAGACAATGCCTACTCTTTGCTGTCCTAAGATAAAGTGTATCTAGTAAATGCATCCAAAAATTCATATAGTACTTAGTAGATGCAGTAGAGGCTGGACTCAAAACATCAGAATACTCTAGGTCAGAAGGGGCTTTAACATGGCTAACAACACACGGAAAGTTAAAATGTTGAAACAACAGATCTTCCTCTGAGCTCTCAACAGATGCACCTGAAAGGAAGCTAGCAGAACCCAGTTATTTGTTGGACATAACACATGAAAGTGAACATAAGTATAGCAGTTTCGAGGAATCTGATTCGGGGCTAAAGAAAAAGAAATTCATGCTCATAGACAGATTTTTAAGTACGCATATTCGCAGCTTGAGAGAAGAAACCTCAGAAGCAGAAAGATAAGAAATTTACCTTCTCAGGATTAATTTCAATGGCCACAGACACTTCAGAGACCTGACTATCACTCAGAGAAAAGTTGTAGATATCCGTCTCAGCTTTCCAACGAACCAAGAATCACCTTATTTCAATTTCTACATCACACGTTATGCTCATCCAAACTTGAACATGCATATTTCAATATGTTCGGCGAGTATCCACCGAACATATTTCAAATGTTCGGTGATTTCTCACCGAGCATGCATCAAATGTTCGGTGGGTACCAACCGAACATTCGTCAAGTGTTCGGCGCCTAGAAGCCGAACATTCGTCCAACGTTCGGTTCGTGCCCACCGAACGTTCCTTCTTTTTTTTTTTTCACTTACTTGACAATACTCCTTTGCTCTATCATTGGTACAGATACTTTCTATGCGGAATTTGCATTGCCATCTAACTTTGTGCGGAATTTGCATTGCCAAGGGTCGAGCAGAATGAAATCAAGAAAACTGTCAACAGCAACAACATCACGAGGGTCCAGCAGAATGAAATCCCAGTAAATATCAGTTGTGGCTAACCGCAACAATAAAACTATCCATTATCTTTCAACAGGGATAGGCAATCGATATAGTTCGAGAAGTAATGCAGGTATACCAGATACGACTCTAGCTCCCCAGCATCACCACTGGCATCCAAGAATTCACCTTCGAGCACAACTAGATTTGCAGGGGCCGTATGAAATGACTGAGTGGTGCTTCTCGACAGGTTGCACTATCGAGCATAATCTTTGCTGACACTACAACACGATAGGCCAAACGAATCAAATTGTGTAATATGTACACTACCACAATTGCCAAGTACACATCCAAACCCCAAAACTGATCATCCTCTTCATCTTTTGCACTTTTTGCACCTGAATCTGATCGAGCAGATGGACTTGCTGCTTGATCTTCTTGACTGTCGAAATAATGATAACAAACCATAAATTTCCTGAAAGTACAATCACCTAAAAGCACACATTAGGAAAATGCACATTGGTAAGCCTCAACACCTTTGGAACCATTCGGATTATTTTCCGGATGACCTGCCATAGCAAAAGGACCGGGCCTAGAGGAGGTTGATGCTAAAAAGAATCGAAACCGCATTGCCCGACCATCGTACAACACTCGGAGCATATTCTCTCACAAGGAACACTGTAAGTTACACTAAAACCTTGCATTGCCATTAAGGCTTCCCCAAGATTCAGCTGCGAATTCCTGAGCTGATAGGGAACATCTTTAGCAGAAGCATTGTGATGATTTGTGACTTGATCACACTCAGAAAATATTGGAATCAGTTTTGGATCAAAATTTGGACTGGAAAAACAGAACTAGAGCTAAATAGGAAAGGCGGTTATGAATCTGTTAAATCTGTTTTAACTGTCACTCGCAACGGTTTTGATAAGAAACCGTTGTCTATCTCAGCGTAGCAGTTTTTCTGTTTTGTTTTCCCAGCCGTTTTCTTGGATAGGTTTCAAGTAGTTATTATTCCAATTGTAAACACACTTTTGAGAGATAAATTCCAGAGAGCTAATTCATCTATCTAGAGAGAGAAGGGGTGGGTTCTAGAGTGAAAAACACAAGAGGGTTTTGAGCTTGGTTTAGCTTGATCTTGGGTTTTGTTTTTCTCAATTGTTTGGAGAGTGATTCTTCTGTATTCTTGTACTGATTCGATTATAGTGAAGATGGCATTCGTTTCTGCTCCGTGGATTTAGACCTTTTGGGTCGAACCACGTAAATCCCTTGTGCAATCGTTTATATTTTCAGTCTTTTCTTCAGAAATAGGCTCTCCTTCACAGAAGCACTATCAACATATATCACAATAACCAAGTTCCCCTTTTCTGCCCGATCCGGTGATTGTGCTTCAGAATCACTGCCATCCTCTTTCCACAGACAGTGGTTTACCCTTTTTAGCCGAGTCTGCACCTCCCTTTTCCCCGAGCGCCAGTGTTTCTTTGCTTATGAAACAGATTCTCCTTAAAATGCTTTCTGAGATGCAGCATCAGAACGGATGCCACATCTTCCAAAACCAAGTTCCCCTTCCCTTTTCTGCCTGTTCCAGTGACCGTGCTTCAGAATCACTCGTACGTACATAGCTATTCCTCAGTGTAACTTCGTTAGGCAATGATTTATCCTTTGCGAAGATGGCGAAACTGTATTACAGAAAGAGGGGTACAAATCTATCTCATAAGACGTATTTGCTTCAAAAGCTAGTTCCTTCAAAATTATATGTGGACACAACATGCATTTAAGACATAGAAGGTGATGCTAATTAAGGACCACATGTAAGGCGAGAGCTATATTATCAGAGAGCAACAATAGTTTGCACAAGTGGCAAACGTTTCAAGATTAAGGTGTGGCGTTGGAAAGAAACGGAGCCAAGAGCCAACTACGAGGATCATATAGCACTTGATGCTCTCCGTTTGGATATGGATTTTGAGCATCATAAGCAATTCTTTTGTTAGTTTTGTTTGTGCATGATATCATTTAAGCCAAATTTGTTGTATTGTGGTGCATTGATTCTCATTCATTATTTCAACAGAATCCATGATCAAAATAATGGGGTTGTGTTAGGATGGACCCACAAGTGCAATACTTTCACCTCCTTGGTAATTTGTGCAAATTTTTTACATGAATTGGGAAATGTTGTCAACATAAACATCGCAGCCCTTTAAGTCAGCTTTCCTATGCCTCGGATTTCAGCATGATCTGATATGTGTAGCCCGAGATATGATCAGAATGCTAGAGGTGTGTCAGGGCGGACACACAAGTGCGCTACTTTCAATTCCTTGACGATTCGCGATAATTTTCTGTATGAATTGGGAAATGTGGTCAACATAAAAGTCGTAGTCCTTTGATTTATCTTTCATACGGCTCTGATTTCACAATGATCTGATATGTGTAGGGCGAGATATGATCAAAATACTAGAGGTGTGTCGGGATGCACCCACAAGTGCACTACACTCACTTCCTTGGCCATTTGTGGAATCAATTTTTAAAAATTGGGAAATATTGTCAACACGAAAGTTGTAGCTATCCGTCTTAGCTTTCCGACGAACCAAGAATCTCCTAATTTCAATTTGTACATGACAAGTTATGATCATTCAAAGTTGTAGGTGTACATTTTAAAAATGTTCGCTCAGTACTGAGCGAACATCTTCAGAAGTGTTCGCTCTGTACCGAGCGAACATCTTCAGAAGTGTTCGCTAAGTACTGAGCGAACATCTTCAGACATGTTCGCTCGGTACGGATCGAACCTCTTCACAAATGTTCGCTCAGTGTTGAGCGAACATCCCCTGGCCTTTTTTTTCTTGCTTCACTTAAAAATTTCCTTTTTACCTTCCATGTATGAATAAGTTCTAGTTAGCGAACATCTTCAAAATACGGTCGAACCTCCCTTAGCATTTTTTTCGGGTTTTTTTTTTTTTTTTTTTTTCCTTTGCTTACTCAATGTAACTGACAAGCACTGTTTTATAACTACAAGAAACTACAGATTCAGCGGATGCTTGATTTCGATTTCCTCTGTGGTAAGTTTAGCCATCCGGACTGACACATCTCTATCTTGGTTCTGACAAGAAGTCTTCCAAGCAGATAGTGTAAGTTTTACACTAGCACTTTCACTATATTTCTCACTTTTACTTACGAAACATGGATAACCAGCAACTACCGTAAGGAGGAAAAGAAAAAACAGCTCAACTGGTATACTGTCTGCTTGTTGAATAGATTTTCCTTTCTTCTTTCATCTCCTCTCCAATCAAGAGGTGAAGTTAAATTTCCATCAGAGCAGTTTGATGATGATGATGGTGGTGGTTTAGATGATGATCTGGACGATAACTCAGAGCCGGACAAAGAATCCGAAGATGATAAAGGCTTGCATAACTCTTTACTACACCACTTATCAAATTATAACAGGGTCAACCACCTCAACTTGAGCTGTTATATGATTCAACCAAATGAAACTGGAGTTAGAGCAGAGCAGTTATAGTTGTTAGCTAGAACATTAAGACAAGAAGTATGTACACTTGTATAAATACCCCCTCGACGCCATTGAAACAAATGAGATGCTTTCATTTTCTATTTCTGATTATCTGATCTTTAGCATGGTATAAGAGCTAGGAAAATTTATACCTGCTCAGTCTAATACTCATGTGTCTGCTTCTACCGATCAATATGATGCAACCCACACACCATCTAGTTCTCATCACAATGATTCTGCTGAATCACACACACAATCTGTTTCTCATCGATCAGCTACTATTCCTCCTGCTACTACAAATACTCACACTATGGTTACGAGGTCTAAAGTGGGAATATATAAACCAAAGATATATACTGCTCTTCATAATTAGAAAGTTTCTGAGCCAAAGACGGTTATTGAAGCATTAACATCAACTGATTGAAAGGGAGCAATGCAGCATGAATATGATGCACTTATTGAACATGGGAAATCAAATACTGCTTTCATCAATCAGCTGAGTTGCTGCGAACAAAGACTTAGTCTGCGGTTCAATTGTTTGAAGCCTGTCTAACAGGCAGGACATAGGAAAGGAGAAAACATGGAGTGTCTGGCAGCCATAACAAAATAAAATTGCACAAACAAGACCACAATGGCATGTAGTCGCATGAATAATATTATCAAGTTCATACATTATAATACCTGCACGCCACTGTTTCGAGCTCTAGCATGGAATTTAGGACTCATGCTTCATGCATGTATGATAACTGCCATAATCTCAAATCTGGAGACCTTTCTTACGGAGGTATAACTTTTTATTTTTGACCAAAATGATGAACATACAAACTTATAGAAACTATAAATTATCGTTTTAGAACTTCTTTTATTTGTTAATTCTTATTTTAACTAATTAAACAAGACAGCAACTTTTAAAACAACTCTTTTTAAAGACACAAAATGACTTTGAGATTGGCTTCTTTTTATGGGACGGAATGAGTATATTTTACCATTCTGTCGTTGACCGACAGTGGAGGAAGTTTTCCGCAATTCTTCCTCAGCCCCCCTGTTCTCATTTAACATGGATTCTTTGGCATTGAGCACCGAATGCACATCCCAGATTTCATGATAAAGAAAGGAATTTCTTTAGGAACTGTAAAATACATATCTGGAAAACCGAAATCATGAAAAGAAATCATAGTTCAAACAAACCTAAAATTGGTACAGTCAAATCAAGACCATTTAAGCAGTCTGCAAGACTTGCCTCAGCAGATGTAGCCCCTGACTCTGCACTGCCACTGCCGATGCTCGTTGGTGGAGATACCCATCCACTATCTGGCAAAGCCTCCATCATATTCCCCATCAGATCTCATGAACATCGATCAGCATCATCTGCCCTCAAAGGATCAATATCCTGTAGGCTTTCTATCATTTTGCATCACTAGGCTTCCTCAGCCCTGACAAAGAATCTGAATATGATGAATTACCTCCATTCAAAACATTGAGAAAAAGCTCAACCGGAAAAGCTTAGTGGACTACAAAGGAAGGCTTATTATGATGAGCAGCTGAAGGAAGAAAGAAAGCGATGGAAGATGACGAAGAAATTGCAGGAAGCAGCCAAGAAGAGAGCAATGCTGTTGCATCTGTACCGTTCCTGTCCAAGACTTGATCCTACCTGCTTCTTTTGCTTCTGATAATCCGACTTATTGATATCGGTCTCTTTCTCTGGTAACATTTCAAAGGACAAGAAGGACGCTAACCTTCAAATGGAAATTGCAAGCTCATTGGGAGATTGAAGAAGTAAACTTTCTGGATGCAGCATTGACGGTAAGTCTGTTATTTCATCCAATTCTGATGTCATGAAAGCTCTAGTCGAGCCATTCTCCAAGATTGACAGAGTTGGGAACCGATTCTTCACAGCATTGTCAGTTCTGGAAGAAAAATGATACTATCTGAGAAAGAAGTGCTTTAGGAATTACGAACATGTTAATAAAGGGAGGCTGCTCGCCCTGGAAATACCGATCCTTGAACGGCTTCAAGAGCATGCTCCTTCGCTGTTCTATAACAGCTCAACACCAACTTGCAACTAATTCATCTTGAACTACACTGTGACGTAATATTAATAAATGTTTTCAACCGAGATTCCTCAGACTTAGCTGACCTTAGATTCAGGCTAGATATGCGTACCTCTACAAACCTTATATTTACGTCTTTGTTCATTTGGTTTGGAATAAAAGTCAAAATCTTATCTTCCAAGATCATTTTCAACTTAAGAGCTATCTGGGAAAACTTTTTCAGCGGCAAACCATTACTGGTGCATAATGGGTTAATCATCAGATTACCTGAGTAGGATACGTATCTTCCATGCATCCTGGAAATCATTGGATGAGCAAAACAGAAAAATAATATTCTACACAACTCATGCAGTTTATATGTATAATTGCTAATGAAGGCAAATTGTCAATCAAAGAAGCAACACACACCTGCGGTGCATGGCTGCAGCGTAGTTAGGTTGAGATTGTAGTGAATAGGGGATGATTATTTTACTCGTAAGTAATTGGACATTAGCTCAGTTTGCTTCGTTTTTTTGCTGTGTTTCCATGCTCACGTATAATTAATATAATTAATGTACTGATATCACTAATGGTTTTGTCAAACATTATAATATCACTAATGAATAATCTAAGCGACTTTGTATTGATAGTGCTATACAGGTTTACATATATTGAAGTCATGAATATAGCACGCTTGTATAACTTTTTGGATTGCAATGGTTGTTATTGTGGAGTTTTATTTCTGTTCATTTTCAATGGCTTATCCATGATAATTTTTCGACCAGTGATTTTAGGATACATTTCTTGTGGCGGTGGCGGAAATTCGATATCAGGGGTGCCAAATCTTCTGTCTGATGTGAGCTGCTTTTGGTAAGGCTAAGCAGATCACTGCTGATTCAATTGACTTCCTGTGGCAGAAATCTTTGATATATAAGCAGTACTTTGCTCATATGGGTTCTGTGAGAATTGGTGTTGAGGTTTCTCTCATATCTAATGAACTTCAGTGAGTTGGATAATATGTCCACTGAGATACATATTTGCGAAAATGCTGGTGACAGCAAGGCAGTCTCATCTTTACTTGATCTTGATTTTGGTATTGGTGAATTAGCTGTTTCTCGCATACCGTATGAACCCTCTTGGGTTAGAGCTGATGAATCATCTGCAACTATGGCCACACCAGCTGCTGATGGTCTTCTTTCCGCTTTGCCGAGGGTGCAGATGTGATGGATGCGAGAGCAAAAAACACCATTCGAGGTGATGTTAATCTGCCTTGGACAGAGAACGGATGAGGGGCAAGATACTAGTAAATTTGGTTCTTCTGACTTGGCAAAGATTGCTAAACAATCTACAAACGGGGATGGTGAACCTGAGGTTGCTGACGAAATTGACAAAACCCGGAAATCAAATGGCCATCTGATTGTATACGCATATCCTAGGATGAATAGCGCTCGTGTTACAAATACTGAATTAAGAAACTGTAGGATGTTTGCCCAAAAACGCTCAGAGTCAGATTTGAAGTCCTTGCAGATTGCTAGAAGAAGAAGGAGCTTATTCTCCAAAGAACACGGTGTGCTTGACCCAATATCAGGTAACGGGAAAAAGTTAGGGAGAGAAGGAAGTGGTCAAGGGACGAGCATTGATCAGTGCAGAAGAGCTGCGCTCCAACTCGTCACATCACTTTGAAGATTAAAATCGGCAATCAAAGATGTAGTGTGGTGTGGTTAATGTTAGTGAAAAATTTTAATGCTTCAGGGAGAGCATGCATGGTCTATGTGACGTTATGGAAAGTAAATAAGGTAACTGGTGCTTCAGGGCGAGACAGAGCTGCGCTCCAACTCATGCACAAACTTGTTATTTTTTCACTACTTTCACTTCCTTGGCAATTTATGTAACTTTTTTGAATGAATTGGGAAATGTTGTCAACAGAAAAGTTGTAGAAAGTTGATTTATCTTTCCTATGGATCTGATTTCACAACGATCGGATATGTGTAGTCCGAGATATGATTAAAATACTAGAGGTGTGTCTAGATGAACCTACAAGTGCACTACTTCCACTTTGTTGGCCATTTGTGGAGATATTTTGTATGAATTGAGAAATGTCATCAAAGGAAAAGTTGTATCCCTTCAAGTCGGCTTTTCTATGCCTCTAGTTTCACCATGATCGGATATGTGTAGCCTGAGATATGATCAAAATACTAGAGTTGTATCGGGGCGGATCCACAAGTGCACTACTTTCAGTTTCTCGGCGATTTGTGAACATCTTTTTTATGAATCGGGAAATGTTGTCAACATAAAAGTTGTAGGTATTCGTCTTAGCTTTCTAAAGAACCAAGAATCGCCTAACTTCAATTTCTACATTACACGAAAATAGCAGTCGAACACAATGCGCACGGTTCGGCCGAAGTTTCCCAAGTTTCGGCCGAAACAAGTGAAACAGCTTCGGCCCAAACTTCAGCCGAATCTTTTGAAACAGCTTCGGCCATAAGTTCAGCCGAAGCTTGTGAAGTATCTTCGGCCAGAATTTCGGCCGAGGCTTTTTAAGCTTGTTCGGCCCATATTTCGGCCGAACACTGTTATTGCATGTTTTTTTCTTTTCTGACTGAATTTTTATGCTTATAACTTGTAGCTTTTCTGATTTTATTCTCATATTCCATTTTTTACAATATAGGATAGTATATTTTCGATAATTTCAATTTACGTCACAAACAAAAGGGCCGGCACATAGTTCACATCCAATTTCTTGATCTTCATAACAATCATTTTATGGGTCGGCCAAATGCAGTCCCATACAACTTCCTATACCTGAGCCAGAGCCAATATGCTGTTATGAATCAGAAAGCTAACTAAACCGTTGCAACATAAACACCAAGTAGCACAGACAAAGCTTCACAGCTAGAATAGCAGCACTAAGAACCTGATGATAACAGCCGTGCAGCTTCTTGCATGCTTGTGGCTTTTGACTCATCCGCCGAAGTGCAAGTATGATCTTGGTTATGAAATACTTCAGAATTGGGTGTGTTCCCTGACAAATCATTGTAGAAATGAACAAAAAGAAGAAGAATGAAAGAATGCACCGCAACTATGAAACCATGTAATTAATTACAAAGTGTAGCAGGAAATGACAATACTGATAACAATACCATAAAATAATACATCTCCAAGTTCGTATCATTCTGAAGCACACTATAGCAATCAAGTTAACAATTTAAGATGCACCTAAATAATATCCTTCGCACATGTTGCGAAATGAATCTAAACTGCAAAAAACTTAAATTACAACTTTATTCATTTTTTTCGCAGCGTAATGGTGCAAAGCTGTTTGCTGTTGGAACTTCATGAATATGACCATCTTTCATGCAGGTAGTTCACTTGTTCAGTCATCTACATGTTCAAAGTCGCATATCTTTTTACCGCAAAACTTTTGTGCACGGCAGGATTTGTACTAAACTTTCCACTGCAGCGTAACACCTTAGAAGTTATGGAATTGGGTACAAGTAAACGTCACATCTTTTTCCTAAGTTACAAAAAGTTCGACTCCATTAATGACGTGATTTTTTGCCGATTGCATGGTGCTTTTCTTCATGCTTCTGGGCCAGCTTCCAGACCCTACTCTGGAAAGCTCTATATCACTTTTTTTTTGTAGCTACGTTCTACAGCTTATTTTACATCTGCCTTGGCAGATACCACAGCATATCTGTCACTCTTCTTCCAGTCTCTCAATATCAGCAGCATAAGGTAAATGGGAATATCACAGTATGTACTTTATCTTTGCCAGGAGTTTGTTTTCTCTTGTTACTCGTTCTTGGGGTTTCTTCCTGTCAGTTTTTGTTGATTTTATTATTGACTTATGTGAAGTAATTGTCACCTTCACCTATAATGTGAACAAGAGAATAAAGTCGATCGAGAAAAGACATTGAGACAAACAGAACAGTGTATTACTTTGCCATGATCTTCCCTAGCAGATCTAGGGACATCTTTATCAGAAGCATGTTTGGAACGCCCACTCTTTTTACTATCTTCTCCCCTCAAAGAGGACCCATGATCCTCAGCAATTGTGGTTCTGAATCTCTTGCACAACAATCACCATTCTTTTCTTCAGAAATAGGCTCTCCTTCACAGAAGCACAATCAACATATATCACAATAACCAAGTTCCCCTTTGCTGCCCGATCCGGTGATTGTGCTTCAGAATCACTGCCATCCTCTTTCCACAGACAGTGGTTTACCCTTTTTAGCTGAGTCTGCACCTCCCTTTTCCCCGAGCGCCAGTGTTTCTTTGCTTATGAAACAGATTCTCCTTCAAATGCTTTCTGAGATGCAGCATCAGAACGTATACCACATCTTCCAAAACCAAGTTCCCCTTCCCTTTTCTGCCTGTTCCAGTGACCGTGCTTCAGAATCACTCGTACGTACATAGCTATTCCTCAGTGTAACTTCGTTAGACAACGATTTATCCTTTGCGAAGATGGCGAAACTGTATTACAGAAAGAGGGGTACAAATCTATCTCATAAGACGTATTTGCTTCAAAAGCTAGTTCCTTCAAAATTATATGTGGACACAACATGCATTTAAGACATAGAAGGTGATGCTAATTAAGCACCACATGTAAGGCGAGAGCTATATTATCAGAGAGCAACAATAGTTTGCACAAGTGGCAAACGTTTCAAGATTAAGGTGTGGCGTTGGAAAGAAACGGAGCCAAGAGCCAACTACGAGGATCATATAGCACTTGATGCTCTCCGTTTGGATATGGGTTTTGAGCATCATAAGCAATTCTTTTGTTAGTTTTGTTTGTGCATGATATCATTTGAGCCAAATTTGTTGTATTGTGGTGCATCGATTCTCATTCATTATTTCAACAGAATCCATGATAAAAAATAATGGGGTTGTGTTAGGATGGACCCACAAGTGCAATACTTTCACCTCCTTGGTAGTTTCTGCAAATTTTTTACATGAATTGGGAAATGTTGTCAACATAAACATCGTAGCCCTTTAAGTCAGCTTTCCTATGCCTCGGATTTCAGCATGATCTGATATGTGTAGCACGAGATATGAACAGAACGCTAGAGGTGTGTCAGGGCGGACACACAAGTGCACTACTTTCACTTCCTTGACGATTCGCGATAATTTTCTGTATGAATTGGGAAATGTGGTCAACATAAAAGTAGTAGTCCTTCGATTTATCTTTCATACAGCTCTGATTTCACAATGATCTGATATGTGTAGGGCGAGATATGATCAAAATACTAGAGGTGTGTCGGGATGCACCCACTAGTGCACTACATTCACTTCCTTGGCCATTTGTGGAATCAATTTTTAAAAATTGGGAAGTATTGTCAACATGAAAGTTGTAGCTATACGTCTTAGCTTTCCGACGAACCAAGAATCTCCTAATTTCAATTTGTACATGACAAGTTATGATCATTCAAAGTTGTAGGTGTACATTTTAAAAATGTTCGCTCAGTACCTCAAGAGTGTTCGATCAGTACTGAGCGAACATCGTCAGAAATGTTCGCTCAGTACTGAGCGAACATTCGCTCGGTACTGAGCGAACATCTTCACAAATGTTCGCTCAGTGTTGAGCGAACATCCCCTGGCCCTTTTTTTTTTGGGGTTCTCTTTGCTTGCTTCACTTAAAAATTTCCTTTTTACCTTCCATGCATGAATAAGTTCTATTCAACCCCCAACACAAGTTGATCTTGAGTAGTTTATTATTTGAACTCAGCGAACATCTTCAAAATACGGTCGAACCTCCCTTAGCATTTTTTTCGGTTTTTTTATTTTTTCCTTTGCTTACTTAATGTAACTGATGTAAATAAATGATGTACTTTCCTAATCTCAAATTTGAGCCAGTCAGTTGACAATCGAACTTGCACACCTTATAACAGAATATCCATGACATTAGAATTAGAAGAAATAAAAGATTTATTGCTTTCCATATTTTAGACCTTATAATCAGTCTAAGCTTCAGTTTAGATCCTCTAAATGTATCGTTATTGGCCGCAGATTTCTTTGGAGTAGGCAGAGAAGTGCAGAAGCATTAGAGAACCAGTAAGACAAAGTATCATACGCATCACCCTCCTAAAGCTACAGTATCAAACAGTTATACACATATGCAACCTCAATATAACCATAAGCCCTAAGATTGACATATCCGTAGTTCCCACATATTGTAATATGCTATTAAGCGAAGAAGCAACCTTTGCCTGTCCGAACATCATCCACTCTCCCAATAATAAAGTCAATATAACCATAGTTCTGCTGGAACCAGAAAATTCTTGAGTTGAGACATTTGGACAGATACCCCCAACTGCTCCGGACCTCCATAGATGTAAAAGCATCTGTCAAACAAAATTTCTTCAAACAATTGATCTTCATCCACACTTCCATCAGATTTTCTCTCAAGTAGAACCCCAGTTTCAGAGATCAAAAGGTCCATTGTTTCTTTTCCAATGTGCTCAAGCACTTGCATACCCTTTGCTGTAATGGTTTTTCCAGTATGTGTTGTACAAGCAAGAGCGAAAAATTGGACAAAACTTTTGAAAGTTAAAAATGAAAAGAGACGCCAGCAAACCTCTAACAGATATGGTGGAGCAGAACCAGCTGGCAAGGTAGACTACCATGTTGAATTGAATCAGCTAAACTTGGGGCTGAATTCTCAATCCTAAGAGACATATAAAATGATAAAAGATCAGAAATCAGTGGTATTTCTTCTAACTCTTCTAAACTGAACAAAATGTCTTCTAATATGTTCACGAAGCCAAAACTTAGTCAAATATAGGTGATCGTACCATTATTTCATTATCTAAAATGAGGATATGGAATTCGTTAATGTTTCCAGGGAACAATAAAAGAACGCTGCACAGTGAACGTCAAGTGAAGCATGGTAACATGAATAATACCCGTAAGTTGGAAGATTAGATAGAAGTAGAAACTAAGGATTAAATATATAATCCAGGGGGAAGGGAAAGAGATATGCACATTACCAACATCCTCCCTGAACTGCTGAACAACATAAAAACAACACAAGACCTTAAAAGTAAAAGCCACAGCCACCTACTATATTTTTTAAATATATATCTCAACAAGATACCAACAAACTTGTTGTTTATCACCTATCAAGATAATTATTTCAATTAATCAATTGAATCTTCTAATGAATGCCTCCCATCCATCTCCTATAAAAAAACATAGTGATTATAACATCAAATCTTCTACACGGAACTTCCAGTGATATAAAATTTATAGTGTATGCACTCCATCTATCTTCTATAAAATGCATTTTTAATTAATATCTTACATCACATCTTCTGCACAAGACTTTCAGAGAGTGTGTGTATGTGTGTGTGTGTTCAAAAATAAAGAGAAGACATCAGGAAGATTTATTATTTTCATCATTTATGAATTCTGTTCTGAAAACCTTTGCCAATGAAAAAGTTCACAAATCAACAGAAACGTCAAACATGATTTATCTTAAATGGTAAATATATTCAGATTCATACTCAATTAAAAGAGCGTTTAGATTCATACTCAATTTTTTAAAGCGTGATGTTCATTTCTGGAGGTATGTTTGGAGATGAAAAGGCCATTTCCGGACTTCTTGATTGTGGCGTATTGCGATGCTCAAGCAATGCTTCTGTATAAATATTCATCTTCTATAGGCTGCCCTTGATCTGGGCTACTCATCATTGGTATTCGTTGCTTGTTCCAATTATATTCATTTGCCTGATCTCTGGCTCTTAAAAGCTTCCGGCTGTGATGGCTACCCATTCTTGAGGCAAGAATTGACTTAGAAACAGCTTGATTTTATCACCATAAAAGTGCTCATTCCAACATCAGTAAAACGTGATTGGCTGCTGCAATTTCCGGCCCTTGACTTCTGATGTAAATCTGATAAGCCCCATTTCACATACGAAATTATGCAAATTCTTTCCCGGTTTGCAACCGATTCCCATCAATCATGCCAAAAATATTAAAACCACATTGTATCAGAATTTTCGACTCCATCAGAAATCTTTAAGCCTAGAGATGGAGAATGTCGAGGAGGAAAATCCTCTGGTTTTTAAGTGGTGAGTACATCCCTTTTTAAGTGATTCACAAGCAAAGGATGAGCCTTTGATATAGATTCGACTTGCCTGTTAAGACGAGACAATCACTGGCAAAATCATTAATGAGATCTATTTTAGTAAAAATTTAATCCTGAGTAGTACACGCTTCCAGTAATGCACAGAAGATAAGATATTAAAAAAGGCAAAGGAAATTTGTCGGTTCTGCTCATTGACAAGTTGAAGCCGTTGGTGTGCAGCTGTACAAGATTGAGAAGATGAGCGCAATCCGTTAAATAGGGACCCTTGTAGAGCAAGATCAGCGTAAGAACTGTCAACATCATTAAGGAGAATGGCTCACGCTACATCTGCTCCGCCTGAAGGTCCGTCCCAATGGGGCAGCAACAAGTTGTGATATGTTTGTGACACCGAGATCACATGTGGTTCAACAAGCAATACGTATGGCTGCTGGAGATATGTGGCAGGACAAAGGGTGTTGCTTCGAAAATCGTGGCCGAGGGAAATACTCTACTGAAGTTGCAAGATACTCCTCCTGGAAGGCCTTTTGCTCCTCGAACAAGATCACCTCTTTTACCCTTTCTGCCTTCGTCTCTTCTCCAATCAAGACCTGACTTCCATCAGACCAGTTTGATGATGATGATGATGATGATGATCTGGACGAGAGCTCAGAGTCTGACGAAGAATCTGAATATGATGAATTACCTCCATTCAAATTATTAACTAAAGCTCAACCGGAAAAGCTTAGTAAACTCCAAAGGAAGGCTTATTATGATGAGCAGCTGAAGGAAGAGAGAAAGCGATGGAAGATGATGAAGAATTGCAGGAAGCAGCCAAGAAGAGAGCAATGTTGTTGCATCGTTCCTGTCCAAGACTTGATCCTACCTGCTTCTTTTGATTCTGATAATCCGACTTATTCTTCATTGCCGGACTCGAATCGGTTAGCTGAAAAAAATTGATTAGGAAATATTAACAAATATGATTCATTGATTATGAAAGGTTACTTGAACGTTACACACATGTATATCGATTTTTCAAAACTCCAAAATCATGTACAAGTAATAAATCATATTCGCAATAAACTTTTGTTGTTTTTTTTTTTTTTTTTGGAGCTCGAAATCTCACTACTTTCACTTCCTTGACAATTTATGTAAATTTTATGCATGAATTGGGAAATGTTGTCAACGGGAAAGTTGTAGAACTTTAATTTACCTTTCCTATGGCTCTGATTTCACCATGATCGGATATGTGTAACCCGAGATATGATCAAAATACTAGTAGAGTGTCGGGATGGACCCACAAGTGCACTACTTTCACTTTCTTGGCCATTTGTGGACATTTTTTTTATGAATTGAGAAACGTCATCAACGGAAAAGTTGTAGCCCTTTAAGTCAGCTTTCCTATGCCTCTAGTTTCACCATGATCGGATATGTGTAGCCCGAGATATGATCAAAATACTAGAGTTGTATCGGGGCGGATCCACAAGTGCACTACTTTCAGTTTCTTGGCGATTTGCGAACATCTTTTGTATGAATCCTAAAAACGTTCCAGCTCTTTGTAGTCAAAACCTAGTGTGATTACCCACTCAATAATATTCTTGCCACATAACCAAATATTGTATCAACACCACCAAAATTAATTTGTAACTCACTTAGATACGGATACAACAACAAACATAATTCATGAAGGATAGTGAAATAATTAACACAATCAGAGCAATACTCTCAATTTATGGCTATGGAATTAGATGGTTCTTCTTGAACAGAAAGGCTGCTAATAGGTTAAGTTTCAAATTTAGTTCTTCTTTCTTTCAGTTCTTTTTGTTATAAACTTTACAACCTCTTCCATTTTTCATCCGTATTGATAAATTAAATGTTAAAACATGATATCATCATCAGCTTTTATTGATCCGTTTTCTGTTTGTACGTTTTGTTATTCTATTAGTAAATACGATTGCACGTTTGCTGAGTGTGGTGATTTGTGACTTGGATACACTCAGAATAGATTGGAAACTGATTCGGATCAGAATTGGACTGGAAAATGCAGTCTTGGAGCTGGATTGAAGAGCAGTTACAAAAGCTGTTAAACTCTGTTCTAACTGTCAAGTGCAACGGTTATTGCTAAAAAACGTTGTCTTTCCCAGCGCAGCAGTTTTTCCAGAATTTATTTCAGCTGTTTTCTTGGATCCATTTAAATTTTTTTTCTTCCAGTTGTAAACGCATTATTGAGAGATCATTCTAGAGAGCTAATTCATCTATCTAGAGAGAGAAGGGGTGGGGTTCTAGAGTGAGAAACTCAAGAGGGTTTGAGCTATGTTTTGCTTTAATCTTGGGTTGGTTATCTCATGGTTTTGATTGCATTTCTCTTGTAATCATGTACTGTTTTAGATCATAGTGAAGATGGTGTTCGTTCTGCTCCGTGGATGTAGACCATAAGTTCGAACCACGTAATTCTTTGGTCTGATAGCTTTACAGTTTTGCATTTCATTTCTTTTGTGGTTGGAGTTGATATTTTATGTTCTTGATTTGATTCCCATAAACTGGGAGAGTCTTAAATTTTGAAACAACTGATTATTTTTTCATTCTCAGGTTTCCGAGAAGTAGAATTTAAAATACCACAACAGCGGGAGCCATCATAGCTGAGTACTTTGCAGCAATAATCTTATTCTTTTCACCATGAGTCGGAGGTGTATTTTCTGCAATTCGTGCAGCCTCCTCTTTCCGCAGTTAACACAGTATTAGGCAAAGAAGCATGAATTTCGTTTACCGGATCCTATCGGAGTAGAATTGTAGCAGTTTGAGAAGAAAAATAGAAATAATTATGTGTGTTGTATGTAAAGATGCACTTGAAATAACAAATAATGGGTGCCTATCTATGTTATATTCCTCATACCACCAATAATGGCTCATCACGACGATAGGCTGAAGCCTTATCGCAGGAAGACTGAATAAACTACATGTTAAATTTTTAGGAGATTCCCTGTTTTCACTTACCGAAGCACATTCTTCAGGTGTTAAAATGGAATTTCCATGGGAGTATAGTTTCTCATCCTAATAGCCTATCTTAAAAAGACTCAGAGATTGAATTTCATAAAAAGATAAAATCTGTTGAAGATGAAGATACAAGAGTTGAGATAAAATCCGTATGCATGAGCTAATCTCATGCATAACTTCTTAAGCTAACTAACATCTATTCTTAACTGGCCTGTGTGAAACATGCCAACTGATTACATCAATGCTTGATAATCAGTTTCAAGTTTAGAGAACAGCTCGACTAAAGCTGCCAGAATTTCTTTCATTCTCAAGAGATGCGAAACTTATTTACTGGTCCCTACCCTTGACAGCAAGAATGCTGCACACTCTTCTTCCAGTCTCTCAATATCAGCAGCATAAGGTAAATGGGAATATCACAGTATGTACTTTATCTTTGCCAGGAGTTTGTTTTCTCTTGTTACTCGTTCTTGGGGTTTCTTCCTGTCAGTTTTTGTTGATTTTATTATTGACTTATGTGAAGTAATTGTCACCTTCACCTATAATGTGAACAAGAGAATAAAGTCGATCGAGAAAAGACATTGAGACAAACAGAACAGTGTATTACTTTGCCATGATCTTCCCTAGCAGATCTAGGGACATCTTTATCAGAAGCATGTTTGGAACGTCCACTCTTTTTACTATCTTCTCCCCTCAAAGAGGACCCATGATCCTCAGCAATTGTGGTTCTGAATCTCTTGCACAACAATCACCATTCTTTTCTTCAGAAATAGGCTCTCCTTCACAGAAGCACTATCAACATATATCACAATAACCAAGTTCCCCTTTGCTGCCCGATCCGGTGATTGTGCTTCAGAATCACTGCCATCCTCTTTCCACAGACAGTGGTTTACCCTTTTTAGCTGAGTCTGCACCTCCCTTTTCCCCGAGCGCCAGTGTTTCTTTGCTTATGAAACAGATTCTCCTTCAAATGCTTTCTGAGATGCAGCATCAGAACGTATACCACATCTTCCGAAACCAAGTTCCCCTTCCCTTTTCTGCCTGTTCCAGTGACCGTGCTTCAGAATCACTCGTACGTACATAGCTATTCCTCAGTGTAACTTCGTTAGGCAACGATTTATCCTTTGCGAAGATGGAGAAACTGTATTACAGAAAGAGGGGTACAAATCTATCTCATAAGACGTATTTGCTTCAAAAGCTAGTTCCTTCAAAATTATATGTGGACACAACATGCATTTAAGACATAGAAGGTGATGCTAATTAAGCACCACATGTAAGGCGAGAGCTATATTATCAGAGAGCAACAATAGTTTGCACAAGTGGCAAACGTTTCAAGATTAAGGTGTGGCGTTGGAAAGAAACGGAGCCAAGAGCCAACTACGAGGATCATATAGCACTTGATGCTCTCCGTTTGGATATGGATTTTGAGCATCATAAGCAATTCTTTTGTTAGTTTTGTTTGTGCATGATATCATTTGAGCCAAATTTGTTGTATTGTGGTGCATCGATTCTCATTCATTATTTCAACAGAATCCATGATAAAAAATAATGGGGTTGTGTTAGGATGGACCCACAAGTGCAATACTTTCACCTCCTTGGTAGTTTGTGCAAATTTTTTACATGAATTGGGAAATGTTGTCAACATAAACATCGTAGCCCTTTAAGTCAGCTTTCCTATGCCTCGGATTTCAGCATGATCTGATATGTGTAGCACGAGATATGAACAGAACGCTAGAGGTGTGTCAGGGCGGACACACAAGTGCACTACTTTCACTTCCTTGACGATTCGCGATAATTTTCTGTATGAATTGGGAAATGTGGTCAACATAAAAGTCGTAGTCCTTCGATTTATCTTTCATACAGCTCTGATTTCACAATGATCTGATATGTGTAGGGCGAGATATGATCAAAATACTAGAGGCGTGTCGGGATGCACCCACTAGTGCACTACATTCACTAATTAATATCTTACATCACATCTTCTGCACAAGACTTTCAGAGAGTGTGTGTATGTGTGTGTGTGTTCAAAAATAAAGAGAAGACATCAGGAAGATTTATTATTTTCATCATTTATGAATTCTGTTCTGAAAACCTTTGCCAATGAAAAAGTTCACAAATCAACAGAAACGTCAAACATGATTTATCTTAAATGGTAAATATATTCAGATTCATACTCAATTAAAAGAGCGTTTAGATTCATACTCAATTTTTTAAAGCGTGATGTTCATTTCTGGAGGTATGTTTGGAAATGAAAAGGCCATTTCCGGACTTCTTGATTGTGGCGTATTGCGATGCTCAAGCAATGCTTCTGTATAAATATTCATCTTTTATAGGCTGCCCTGGATCTGGGCTACTCACCATTGGTATTCGTTGCTTGTTCCAATTATATTCATTTGCCTGATCTCTGGCTCTTAAAAGCTTCCGGCTGTGATGGCTACCCATTCTTGAGGCAAGAATTGACTTAGAAACAGCTTGATTTTATCACCATAAAAGTGCTCATTCCAACATCAGTAAAACGTGATTGGCTGCTGCAATTTCCGGCCCTTGACTTCTGATGTAAATCTGATAAGCCCCATTTCACATACGAAATTATGCAAATTCTTTCCCGGTTTGCAACCGATTCCCATCAATCATGCCAAAAATATTAAAAACCACATTGTATCAGAATTTTCGACTCCATCAGAAATCTTTAAGCCTAGAGATGGAGAATGTTGAGGAGGAAAATCCTCTGGTTTTTAAGTGGTGAGTACATCCCTTTTTAAGTGATTCACAAGCAAAGGATGAGCCTTTGATATAGATTCGACTTGCCTGTTAAGACGAGACAATCACTGGCAAAATCATTAATGAGATCTATTTTAGTAAAATTTTAATCCTGAGTAGTACACGCTTCCAGTAATGCACAGAAGATAAGATATTAAAAAAGGCAAAGGAAATTTGTCGGTTCTGCTCATTGACAAGTTGAAGCCGTTGGTGTGCAGCTGTACAAGATTGAGAAGATGAGCGCAATCCATTAAATAGGGACCCTTGTAGAGCAAGATCAGCGTAAGAACTGTCAACATCATTAAGGAGAATGGCTCACGCTACATCTGCTCCGCCTGAAGGTCCGTCCCAATGGGGCAGCAACAAGTTGTGATATGTTTGTGACACCGAGATCACATGTGGTTCAACAAGCAATACGTATGGCTGCTGGAGATATGTGGCAGGACAATGGGTGTTGCTTCGAAAATCGTGGCCGAGGGAAATACTCTACTGAAGTTGCAAGATACTCCTCCTGGAAGGCCTTTTGCTCCTCGAACAAGATCACCTCTTTTACCCTTTCTGCTTTCGTCTCTTCTCCAATCAAGACCTGACTTCCATCAGACCAGTTTGATGATGATGATGATGATGATGATGATGATGATGATGATGATGATGATGATGATGATGATGATGATGATGATGATGATGATGATGATGATCTGGACGAGAGCTCAGAGTCCGACGAAGAATCTGAATATGATGAATTACCTCCATTCAAATTATTGACTAAAGCTCAACCAGAAAAGCTTAGTAAACTCCAAAGGAAGGCTTATTATGATGAGCAGCTGAAGGAAGAGAGAAAGCGATGGAAGATGACGAAGAATTGCAGGAAGCAGCCAAGAAGAGAGGAATGTTGTTGCATCGTTCCTGTCCAAGACTTGATCCTACCTGCTTCTTTTGATTCTGATAATCCGACTTATTCTTCATTGCCGGACTCGAATCGGTTAGCTGAAAAAAATTGATTAGGAAATATTAACAAATATGATTCATTGATTATGAAAGGTTACTTGAACGTTACACACATGTATATCGATTTTTCAAAACTCCAAAATCATGTACAAGTAATAAATCATATTCGCAATAAACTTTTGTTGTTGTTGTTGTTGTTGTTGTTTTTTTTTTTTTTTTTTTTTTATGGAGCTCGAAATCTCACTACTTTCACTTCCTTGACCACAAGTGCACTACTTTCACTTTCTTGGCCATTTGTGGACATTTTTTGTATGAATTGAGCAACGTCATCAACGGGAAAGTTGTATCCCTTTAAGTCAGCTTTACTATGCCTCTAGTTTCACCATGATCGGATATGTGTAACCCGAGATATGATCAAAATGCTAGAGTTGTATCGGGGCGGATCCACAAGTGCACTACTTTCAGTTTCTTGGCGATTTGTGAACATCTTTTGTATCAATCGGGAAATGTCATCAACGTAAAAGTTGTAGGTATCCGTCTTAGCTTTCTAAAGAACCAAGAATCGCCTAATTTCAATTTCTACATTACACGAAAATAGCATTCGAACACAAGGCGCAAGGTTCGGCCAAAGTTTAGGTTGTTTCGGCCGAATTCTTTGAAGGAGCTTCGGCCAGAATTTCAGCCGAAGCTATTCAAAAAGCTTCGGCCAGAATTTCAGCCGAAGCTATTCAAAAAGCTTCGGCCAGTGTTTCAGCCGAAGCTATTGAAGCTTGTTCGGCCCGTATTTCGGCCGAACACTGTTATTGCATTCTTTTCTTTTTCTGATTGAATTCTTATGTTTATAACTTGTACGCCACTCATTCTAGCCTACTCCCAAACTTATAAAGGTGGCCATCACAGGGTGATGACATCTCAATAAAGAAAAAACACATCTTATTTCTCATAGATGCAATACATGCAGCTTTAACTAGTTGTGATTTTCCATCTTTGCTGTCAAGTTTTTCACTCTTCTTTTAAATATACATGTTATACATAAATTAAATTATGAGGTGGTGGTGTTGTGTGTTGTATTCGAGTTCATGAATAGCCACATCATCAACCCAGCTTGACTCTATCCGCTCGGCTATACTGCTGCGACCCGAATTTCCGTTATTCTGCACCGTTCAACACTCTCTGAAGAAAGCTCCAGTTCACCGCTCTCTCCACTTCTCAAGCTACGAACTTTTAATTTATTCCTCCAAAGCCCTCAATTTAAGTCTTTCTCCATACTTGCATGTACAATTTATTAACAATTATAGCATACTAATATTTACTCCATGCATGATGTCGAAGCAGTAGAAAGAAAAACATAAAATTAATAGAAAATGAACGAAGTCTATCAGCTTTTTCGAAAGAAGTCAAATGTTGTTGTTAGGAAATGGAGTTTCTAAGTTGCTCAAAACTACGTGATGATGTGTATTCAAGTATTGTATAAAATCCTAGTCGTTAAATATATGTTGCTGCTCAAAACAAGCAATGCAGGCATCTGTGACCTGCTACCACAAAATTCAGTGTACCGAGTCAAAGGATCTCTATGGTTTCAGGTTTACCTTGTAGTCTTCGTGCTTCCCGAATAACATCTTCCACAAGAATGAGCAGAAAGGAGCAATACCGGTTCCACTGGCACGCTACGTTTTCATCCATACAACAATGCTAAATCAGTTTTAACCTCTTTAAAAATTAAAGAAACATAATGAAATGAAAAGGTGTTTATAAGAAATAAACAACCTCAAGTGGGGTAAACATACCATTATAATAATAATTAAAAAAGAAAGAAAAGAAAGCTTAAAAAATTTACATTGAAGAGTCTACAATTAAATCTGAAAGTTAGTAGCTAGCGAAACTGAGAAATTGATTGGTTTGATGCCAATATCTATTGAGCCTGTAAACTGACAATTAGACAACAGACTCTACTCAATCTGCGTAACTCCAGACCTGTAAATAGACAGCACCTCAACAATTCCATTAGCTAATACTCTTCTAAACACACACAAGGCTTCAACGTCTTCCCTTTCAAAATTTTCGTTGCTCAACTTGATTATGGGATTTATTGGCAAGACGTTCCAGCTCTTTGTAGTCAAAACACTACAAGGAAAAGGGTCTTTTGAGACCACAAAAAAGTGGTCTCAAATAATGAGTATTTGCCACAACTTAAGCAAAGTGGTCTCAAATAATAAGTATTTGTCACAACTTATGAGTATTTGTCACAACTTTATTGTCGTCTCAATAACTCCGTCGCAAATAATATATTTGTGACCACAAAAGTGGTCTCAAATGCGTCTCAAATATTTTTTGCAACAACTAGTTGTCTCTAAAAGTAGTCTTAAAGTTGTCTCAAATAATTTGTAGAGAGATTTGTGACAACAAGTGGTCACAAATAACTTATTATTAGTGACCACAATTGTGGTGTCAAAAAGTCTTATGCAAAAGACTTCTTTTGTTGTAGTGAAACCTAGTGTGATTACCCACTCAACAATCTTCTTGCCACATAACCAAATATTGTATCAACACCACCATAATTAATTTGTAACTCACTTAGATACGGATACAACAACAAACATAATTCATGAAGGATAGTGAAATAATTAACGCAATCAGAGCAATACTCTCAATTTATGGCTACGGAATTAGATGGTTCTTCTTGAACAGAAAGACTGCTAATAGGTTAAGTTTCACATTTAGTTCTTCTTTTTTTCAGTTCTTTTTGTTATAAACTTTCCAACCTCTTCCATTTTTCATCTGTATTGATAAATTAAATGTTAAAACATGATATCATCATCAGCTTTTATTGATCCGTTTTCTGTTTGTACGTTTTGTTATTCTATTAGTAAATACGATTGCACGTTTGCTGGGTGTGGTGATTTGACTTGGATACACTCAGAATAGATTGGAAACTGATTCGGATCAAAATTGGACTGGGAAATGCAGTCTTGGAGCTGGATTGAAGAGCAGTTACAAAAGCTGTTAAATTCTGTTCTAACTGTCAAGTGCAACGGTTATTGTTAAAAACCGTTGTCTTTCCCAGCGCAGCAGTTTTTCCAGAATTTATTTCAGCTGTTTTCTTGGATCCATTTAAATTGTTTTTCTTCCAGTTGTAAGAGCATTATTGAGAGATCATTCTAGAGAGCTAATTCATCTATCTAGAGAGATAAGGGGCGGGGTTCTAGAGTGAGAAACTCAAGAGGGTTTGAGCTATGTTTTGCTTTAATCCTGGGTTGGTTATCTTGAGTGTCTCTTTCCTGGACTAAAAATGTCACTCTGGTCCGAAAGTTCCCCTTCCGTACTGAAAAATTTACAAGATTACCCATAATCAAGCATGTTCTATCATAACTATGTTTGGCTGGATTTTTCATCACTAATGTCGTTTTAGGAGAATAATAGTGGAGTTGCTTTTTTCATCTCTGTTCTCTTAAGGGGTAAGGACATAAGATTAACATGTTCTGATATTTATTTAGAGGTGGGAAGGTTTTGAGTTGCAAAAACGTTTTTCAACTTTCCGCAACTTCTCCGTGGTACTACTTGCATCTTTTTTGGCTTGGGCAAGTACTGACTCAATTATTGAGTTTTTCTCTGCTAATATTGTGGCAAGGCCCCCATTTGACATACAATTTTTAAAATTTGTCAAACTAACCCTCCCAAGCGACTGAGTTTTACTGAGCCAAATAATCTGCCGCTCTAGCGCATTAACCAACAGCAAGCAACTGCTTAAGGGGAAAAATACTAGCTTGAGACAGGACAGTATTTTAAATTTAATTTTTTGGCGAAAGCATTTGAAGTATACCAAGTTCAAAAGCGTCGCAAGAATTTCTGGAGGTATGTTTGGAGATGAAAATGCCATTTCCGGACTTCTTGATTGTGGCATATTGCGATGCGCCAGCAATGCTTCTGTATTAATACTCATCTGCTATAGGCTGACCTTGATCTGGGCTACTCACCATGGGCTTGGCTGTGGCTAGGTCTCGTTCCCCTATACTCGCATAGCTATTTGTTGCTTGCTCCAATTATTTTCATTTGCCTGATCTCTTGGTCTTAAAAGCTTCCGGCTGTGATGGCTACCCATTCTTGAGGCCATAATTGACTTAGAAACAGCTCGATTTTATCACCTTAAAAGTGTTCATTCCAACATCAGTAAAACGTGATTGGCTGCTGCAATTACCGGCCCTTGACTTCTGATGTAAACCTGATAAGCCCCAGTTCACATACAAAATTATGCTAATTCTTTCCCGATTTTGCAAACAGGTTATATATCTTCTTGTTTAGTCTTCAGAATTCAAAGTGTTTGGCTGTCAATTCTGGTCAAACAGTCTGAATGCTTCTTGAATGCATGTAAGGGGTGATATTGTAAATAGCTGCAGGAATCTGAACATAAAGCACGCTGTTGCTGTTGCTGTTGCTGTTGCATACATGCAGATGGGAAAGCACCCTCAGTGGAATTTCCTCTGCTTCAGCAGCCATTTCAAAAGAATGAAACACAGATCTTTGTTTTGATGGTGACAACACAATAGAAACGAAGAAAGGTTGCGGAAGAGTGTGCAACATGGTAACTAGATCTGGAGCTGTGAAACAAATCTAAAACTAATAACCAATAGTTCAGAGAGAGCAGTGCTTAACCTGATGCTCTTGTACCAGAAAAGAGAATAATATGAAAAACCAAGCTAATAAATGTCAAACATGTTAATATCACTAATGAATAATCTAGCATGCTTGTATAGTGCTATACAGGTATAGTGTAATCAATGTATTGATATCACTAATGGTTTTGTCAAACTTTGTATTGATAGTGCTATACAGGTTTACATATATTGAAGTCATGAATATAGCATGCTTGTATAACTTTTTGGATTGCAGTGGTTGTTATCGTGGAGTTTTATTTCTGTTCATTTTCAATGGCTTATCCATGATAATTTTTTGACCAGTGATTTTAGGACACATTTCTTGTGGCGATGGCGGAAATTCGATATCAGGGGTGCAAATCTTCTGTCTGATGTGAGCTCCTTTTGGTAAGGCTAAGCAGATCAGTACTGATTCAAATTGTGTTCCTGCAGCAGAAGTCTTAGATATATAAGCATTAATTTGCTCATATGGGTTCTGTGGGAATTGCTGTTGAGGTTTCTCTCATATCTAATGAATCTCAGTGAGTTGGATAATATGTACACTGAGATACATATTGGGGGCGAGACAGGTCATAAATCAGTGCAGAAGAGTTGCGCTCCAACTCGTCACATCACTTTGAAGATTAAAATCGGCAATCAAAGATGTGGTTACTGTTAGTGAAAAACTTATTGCTTCAGGGGAGAGCATATTTCCTGGTCTATGTGACATTATGGAACGTAAATAAGGTAACCGGTGCTGAAATCGAACATAATGCTAAAGCACTTGCTGAACTTGAACCAAGGCAGAAAATGGTTGACATCTCTAAACGTGGTGATTCTTTAGTAATTTCAAATGCAAGCCTATGTACAAGTACATACAGCTGGAACAGAGTTTCCAGCGGTGTTTCGGGGTTTTCAAGGATGACCAACTCAAGAAACCTTACTACTACCTTAGAAAAAGCTTATACTTGAAGTGAATCCTTCTGTGTTTGCTGATGGCACTGAGTCCTCAAACCCACAGTCCTATGACTCATTACTTCCTTGTAGCAATGGGCAAAAATCCCCGAAATATTCTGGTACAGAGGGACGGCACAAGAGCAGATCTGGAGTCTTGGATTTACCCAGCAATTAAGACATATAAAGATAAAAATGACTCTGTAGCCAAGCATCAAATTTATGAGGATGATACTAGTTGTCTTTTCAATGAGGTCGAAAGCCACTTGACAGCAGATATCTGTTTAAATCCTGTTTAGATCAACATTTATGTAATACTGAAAGAGCATGAAACTCGATAATGACACTGCGTGGAATTCAATGCAGGTTTAATGTAGGACGATAACAATTTGTTCTATTCGCAAATAGATATATGATCAATGCAGTACTATATTTAAGCAATAGTTTGCCTGTTTTCCGTTTCCTTCTGCAGCTATATTTACTATATTCTGAGGTTTACTAGCACAAAAGTGAAAACTGAAAAACCTCATAAGTTCTCTTTTCCTTTAAAAAGGAAACTTATCTATCGTTTCCCGGATAGGTGCTCATGTATCATAGCCACCAAGGCAAATGGACCCACAAGTGCACTACTTTCACTTCCTTGGCGATTTGTGCCCATTTTTATGAATTGGGAAATATTTTCAACATAAAAGTTGTAGACCTTTAAGTCAGCTTTCATATGCCTCTAATTTCACCGTGATCTAATATGTGTAGCACGAGATATGATCTAAATACTAGAGGTATGTCAGAGCGGATCCACATGCGCAGTACTTTCACTTCGTTGGCGATTTGTGTAAATATTTTGCATGAAGTAGGAAATATTTTCAACATAAAAGTTGTACGTATCCGTCTTGGCTTTCCAAAGAACCAAGAATCGCCTAATTTCAATTTCTACATTACACGAAAGTAGCAGACGAACACTATGAGTAGTTTCGGCCCAAATTTCCCAAGTTTCGGCCGAAACCTGTGAAGTATATTCGGCCGAAGTTCAGCCGAGGCTTGTGAAGGAGTTTCGGCCGAAGTTTCAGCCGAGGCTTGTGAAGGAGTTTCGGCCGAAGTTTCAGCCGAGGCCTGTGAAGGAGTTTCGGCCGAATTTTCAGCCGAGGCTTGTGAAGGAGTGTCGGCCGAAGTTTCAGCCGAATCCGTCTATTGCATTCTTTTCTTTTTCTTATTGAATTCTTATGCTTATAACTTGCCACTCATGCACTGATAGAAAAATGCAATAACAGGACAATGCCAATAGTATTACAAACACAAAACCGGATGAATTTAAAAACATCGTGTAAACGAAACCGGAGCACATGAAAATTTATAAGCAGCAGTTTCTCTGTATATGGTTCTGCTACTCACAAATATTTTTACTTCAACATCAATGCCATTATCAGCACTAGTTAAATAGTCATATTTTTTATGTTTTTGCAAAGTACAATCACCTAAAAGCACACATTAAGAGCACTTCAAATCTTTGATCACCGCAAGGTGACCGGACCAGATTCGCATCATGTTTCTTGTTAGCAGAAAACTTTTGTGCAGTTCCCCCCGATCGCCTTGATGGTGACAGAAGCTCTTGCTGCCTTTTGAAATTACGGAGTTGCCCTGATAAGCCTTACTTGGCCCTTCACCAGCTTTAGAATCAAGAAAACTGTTAACAGGAACAGCATCACAATGGTCGAGCAGAATGAAATCCCGGTAAACATCACTTGTGGCTAACTGCAACAATAAAACTATCCATTATCTTTCAACAGGGATAGGCAATACGATATAGTTCGAGACGTAACGCAGGTATACCAGATACGACTCTAGCTCCCCAGCATCACCACTGGCATCCAAGCATTCACCTTCGAGCACAACTAGATTTGCAGGGGGGCGTACGGAATGATTGGGTGGTGCATCTCGACAGGTTGCACTATCGAGCATATCCTTTGCTTCCACTACAACACGATAGGCCAAATGAATCAAATTGTGTAATATGTACACTACCACAATTGCCAAGTACACAACCTACCAGGTATATCATCCAAACCCCAATATTGATCACCCTATTCATCTTTTGCACTTTTTGCACCTGAATCTGATCGAGCAGATGGACTTGCTGCTTGATCTTCTTGACTCTAAAAATAATGATATCAAACCATAAATTTCCTAAAAGTACAATCACCTAAAAGCACATATTAAGAAAATGCACATTGGTAAGCCTCAACACCTTTGGAACCATGCGGATTACTTTCCGGATGACGTGCCATAGCGAAAAGGACAGGGCCTAGAGATTGATGCAAAGAAGAATCGAAACCGCATTGCCCGCCCATTGTACAACACTCGGAGCATATTCTCTCATAAGGAACACTGTAAGTTACACTAAAACCTTGCATTAAGGCTTCCCCAAGATTCAGCTGCGAATTCCTAAGCTGATTGCTTACGGCCCTCAAAACCGTGATGGGAATACTCGTGCTACTGATGGAGAAGCTTGAAACTTGGAGTGTTGATGATATTAAAATAGTCGTTTTACTACAAACCTTGTAGCAAAACAGAAATTTTATTAATGAAGAGTCATGATTTTGAAATGTTCTCTATACATACGATCAAAACTGTTGTTTCAGTTCATTATCTTTGGTAGTCGCTCTTTCCACCTTTTTTGCATGCTTGATGAATCGAATCGTTCCCTGAACTTATGCCCTTAATAGTCGAATTATCAGAATCCTATTTCTCTGTTTCCTGAAGTCCCATGGTGAAATCCTCATTCGCTTCTCCAAACATGGTATCTGATATAATTTGGATGATTTTGCAGTTACGTAATAACTCCAAATAATGAGTACCCACAATTGCTTGGGTTACTTCTGGAATTGCTTAGTGGTGCGCTAGCTTTGTCTACGAAGTGCGAAGTGTTGAAGGTAGCTGGATTACACAATAATCGGTTTTGTGCTACATGTAGTTTGTTACTTCAAAATGTGCTTTGGTTATTGTTAGGTCCTTGGGATAACGGGTGCTTTAGATCCACATGCACATAAACGAAATCAACTAAGCTTACGAGGTTCCCACGGTGAAGTCGCCCGCACTGCATATTCTGTCAGTGGATGAACTGCCTTTGGATCTCTGGCCATATCTTTCAACATCAGAAGATTATTATTCCACTTTAAGAACCCATTATTTCTGCTACATTTCCAGCTGCATCAGTACTGCCTAGTTCAAATAACAAACGAGTTAAAAGCTGCAAAAAACAGAAGTAATTTGAGTCGGATACTCACTGTACTTACTGACTGCAGAAAGAAAGTCCTCCATTTCTGCCATTCAATAATACGTCACAAATTACATCTTATATGTGTGTGTGTGAACACCAAGTCATGATTTTGCACCTAATTTAACCAAGGGAAGTCCAGACAGATAAGTGCAAAGGAATACCGGGACAAAAGAGAAAAAGAGGCAAATATTTATGTGTGTGCGCGAGCCCCAAGTCATGGTTTTGCACCTAAATTAACACAGGAAACTTCAAACAGAGAAGCACAAATAAATACTGGGACAAAAGAAACTGATTTGATGCACCAAAGATGACAATAAAATGCTTCAGACAGTGAGAAGGCAAGTTTCATTTCCCTTTTCTTTTTTTATAAGAAACAGAGGATTTATTCAAAGAACGGTCCAAGGGATGAGAAATCCCTAACGCAATTACAACATACTTCCTTGCAGATAACAACTCTGCTATTTCAGCTTTAAAAAGTAGAAAATTTGCAACTCAATCAGTATCTTTTAATATCATATCACTTTCCTTTCAGATAAAAAACCAAAATTATAAACAATAAATTCTACAAGAATTTAAATTATATGGAACCTCTGAAACCAGAAAGAATATCAGTATCCATTAAACACTACGTAGTGAACGTGTAGCTCCCAAGAGAAAACGAAGATGATAATCAAACAACAGAGAAAAGGAGGAAAGAGTCTTACATCTTGGGGCCATACATAAACCAGAGAAAAAGAGTAGAAACCATGAGTGGTATCGGTCCCATATCGTAGCAATGTGGAGAATGAACTGAGAAAGGAATATTGTGATTTGGAATCGAAAGGGCCAAAAATTCTTCCGCTCACATAAAAAGGATCCTAGATGAAACTGCAAGCTGATATTTCTATTTCTTTCCGCTCCAAAATGTATCCAGAAAGTTTTCTTTCCTCATGAGATGCGGTGATAGTTGATTCTTCATGTTTTTCTAGTTGATAGCTGACAATTAGACAACGGACTCTACTCAATCTGCGTAACTCCAGACCTGTAAATAGGCAGCACCTCAACAATTCCATTAGCTAATGCTCTTCTAAACACACAAGGCTTCAACGTCTTCCCTTTCAAAATTTTCGTTGCTCAACTTGATTTTGGGATTTATTGGCAAAACGTTCCAGCTCTTTGTAGTCAAAACCTAGTGTGATTACCCACTCAATAATCTTCTTGCCACATAACCAAATATTGTATCAACACCACCATAATTAATTTGTAACTAACTTAGACACGGATACAACAACAAACATAATTCATGAAGGATAGTGAAATAATTAACGCAATCAGAGCAATACTCTCAATTTATGGCTACCGAATTAGATGGTTCTTCTTGAACAGAAAGGCTGCTAATAGGTTAAGTTTCACATTTAGTTCTTCTTTCTTTCAGTTCTTTTTGTTATAAACTTTACAACCTCTTCCATTTTTCATCCGTATTGATAAATTAAATGTTAAAACATGATATCATCATCAGCTTTTATTGATCCGTTTTCTGTTTGTACGTTTTGTTATTCTATTAGTAAATACGATTGCACGTTTGCTGAGTGTGGTGATTTGTGACTTGGATACACTCAGAATAGATTGGAAACTGATTCGGATCAGAATTGGACTGGAAAATGCAGTCTTGGAGCTGGATTGAAGAGCAGTTACAAAAGCTGTTAAACTATGTTCTAACTGTCAAGTGCAACGGTTATTGCTAAAAACCGTTGTATTTCCCAGCGCAGCAGTTTTTCCAGAATTTATTTCAGCTGTTTTCTTGGATCCATTTTTTTAAGTTTTCTTCCAGTTGTAAAAGCATTATTGAGAGATCATTCTAGAGAGCTAAGTCATCTATCTAGAGAGAGAAGGGGCTGGGTTCTAGAGTGAGAAACTCAAGAGGGTTTGAGCTATGTTTTGCTTTAATCTTGGGTTGGTTATCTCATGGTTTTGATTGCATTTCTCTTGTAATCATGTACTGTTTTAGATCATAGTGAAGATGGTGTTCGTTCTGCTCCGTGGATGTAGACCATAAGTTCGAACCACGTAATTCTTTGGTCTGATAGCTTTACAGTTTTGCATTTCATTTCTTTTGTGGTTGGAGTTGATATTTTATGTTCTTGATTTGATTCCCATAAACTGGGAGAGTCTTAAATTTTGAAACAACTGATTATTTTTTCATTCTCAGGTTTCCGAGAAGTAGAATTTAAAATACCACAACAGCGGGAGCCATCATAGCTGAGTACTTTGCAGCAATAATCTTATTCTTTTCACCATGAGTCGGAGGTGTATTTTCTGCAATTCGTGCAGCCTCCTCTTTCCGCAGTTAACACAGTATTAGGCAAAGAAGCATGAATTTCGTTTACCGGATCCTATCGGAGTAGAATTGTAGCAGTTTGAGAAGAAAAATAGAAATAATTATGTGTGTTGTATGTAAAGATGCACTTGAAATAACAAATAATGGGTGCCTATCTATGTTATATTCCTCATACCACCAATAATGGCTCATCACGACGATAGGCTGAAGCCTTATCGCAGGAAGACTGAATAAACTACATGTTAAATTTTTAGGAGATTCCCTGTTTTCACTTACCGAAGCACATTCTTCAGGTGTTAAAATGGAATTTCCATGGGAGTATAGTTTCTCATCCTAATAGCCTATCTTAAAAAGACTAAGAGATTGAATTTCATAAAAAGATAAAATCTGTTGAAGATGAAGATACAAGAGTTGAGATAAAATCCGTATGCATGAGCTAATCTCATGCATAACTTCTTAAGCTAACTAACATCTATTCTTAACTGGCCTGTGTGAAACATGCCAACTGATTACATCAATGCTTGATAATCAGTTTCAAGTTTAGAGAACAGCTCGACTAAAGCTGCCAGAATTTCTTTCATTCTCAAGAGATGCGAAACTTATTTACTGGTCCCTACCCTTGACAGCAAGAATGCTGCACACTCTTCTTCCAGTCTCTCAATATCAGCAGCATAAGGTAAATGGGAATATCACAGTATGTACTTTATCTTTGCCAGGAGTTTGTTTTCTCTTGTTACTCGTTCTTGGGGTTTCTTCCTGTCAGTTTTTGTTGATTTTATTATTGACTTCTGTGAAGTAATTGTCACCTTCACCTATAATGTGAACAAGAGAATAAAGTCGATCGAGAAAAGACATTGAGACAAACAGAACAGTGTATTACTTTGCCATGATCTTCCCTAGCAGATCTAGGGACATCTTTATCAGAAGCATGTTTGGAACGTCCACTCTTTTTACTATCTTCTCCCCTCAAAGAGGACCCATGATCCTCAGCAATTGTGGTTCTGAATCTCTTGCACAACAATCACCATTCTTTTCTTCAGAAATAGGCTCTCCTTCACAGAAGCACTATCAACATATATCACAATAACCAAGTTCCCCTTTGCTGCCCGATCCGGTGATTGTGCTTCAGAATCACTGCCATCCTCTTTCCACAGACAGTGGTTTACCCTTTTTAGCTGAGTCTGCACCTCCCTTTTCCCCGAGCGCCAGTGTTTCTTTGCTTATGAAACAGATTCTCCTTCAAATGCTTTCTGAGATGCAGCATCAGAACGTATACCACATCTTCCAAAACCAAGTTCCCCTTCCCTTTTCTGCCTGTTCCAGTGACCGTGCTTCAGAATCACTCGTACGTACATAGCTATTCCTCAGTGTAACTTTGTTAGACAACGATTTATCCTTTGCGAAGATGGCGAAACTATATTACAGAAAGAGGGGTACAAATCTATCTCATAAGACGTATTTGCTTCAAAAGCTAGTTCCTTCAAAATTATATGTGGACACAACATGCATTTAAGACATAGAAGGTGATGCTAATTAAGCACCACATGTAAGGCGAGAGCTATATTATCAGAGAGCAACAATAGTTTGCACAAGTGGCAAAAGTTTCAAGATTAAGGTGTGGCGTTGGAAAGAAACGGAGCCAAGAGCCAACTACGAGGATCATATAGCACTTGATGCTCTCCGTTTGGATATGGATTTTGAGCATCATAAGCAATTCTTTTGTTAGTTTTGTTTGTGCATGATATCATTTGAGCCAAATTTGTTGTATTGTGGTGCATCGATTCTCATTCATTATTTCAACAGAATCCATGATAAAAAATAATGGGGTTGTGTTAGGATGGACCCACAAGTGCAATACTTTCACCTCCTTGGTAGTTTGTGCAAATTTTTTACATGAATTGGGAAATGTTGTCAATATAAACATCGTAGCCCTTTAAGTCAGCTTTCCTATGCCTCGGATTTCAGCATGATCTGATATGTGTAGCACGAGATATGAACAGAACGCTAGAGGTGTGTCAGGGCGGACACACAAGTGCACTACTTTCACTTCCTTGACGATTCGCGATAATTTTCTGTATGAATTGGGAAATGTGGTCAACACAAAAGTCGTAGTCCTTCGATTTATCTTTCATACAGCTCTGATTTCACAATGATCTGATATGTGTAGGGCGAGATATGATCAAAATACTAGAGGTGTGTCGGGATGCACCCACTAGTGCACTACATTCACTTCCTTGGCCATTTGTGGAATCAATTTTTAAAAATTGGGAAGTATTGTCAACATGAAAGTTGTAGCTATACGTCTTAGCTTTCCGACGAACCAAGAATCTCCTAATTTCAATTTGTACATGACAAGTTATGATCATTCAAAGTTGTAGGTGTACATTTTAAAAATGTTCGCTCAGTACTGAGCGAACATCCTCAAGAGTGTTCGCTCAGTACTGAGCGAACATCGTCAGAAATGATCGCTCAGTACTGAGCGAACACCTTCACACAAGTTCGCTCGGTACAGAGCGAACATCTTCACAAATGTTCGCTCAGTGTTGATCGAACATCCCCTGGCCCTTTTTTTTTGGGGTTCTCTTTGCTTGCTTCACTTAAAAATTTCCTTTTTACCTTCCATGCATGAATAAGTTCTAGTCAACCCCCAACACAAGTTGATCTTGAGTAGTTTATTATTTGAACTCAGCGAACATCTTCAAAATACGGTCGAACCTCCCTTAGCATTTTTTTCGGTTTTTTTATTTTTTCCTTTGCTTACTTAATGTAACTGATGTAAATAAATGATGTACTTTCCTAATCTCAAATTTGAGCCAGTCAGTTGACAATCGAACTTGCACACCTTATAACAGAATATCCATGACATTAGAATTAGAAGAAATAAAAGATTTATTGCTTTCCATATTTTAGACCTTATAATCAGTCTAAGCTTCAGTTTAGATCCTCTAAATGTATCGTTATTGGCCGCAGATTTCTTTGGAGTAGGCAGAGAAGTGCAGAAGCATTAGAGAACCAGTAAGACAAAGTATCATACGCATCACCCTCCTAAAGCTACATGAGCAATTCCCCACTATATATTGAGCAAATTCCATGTGTCCTCTTCCCCACTATATATTGAGCAAATTCATCATGCTTTAAGCTTCTGTTTCACCTGCAACTAAAAAAAATGGCCTTGAGATCTAAAGCCCTTCACCATGGCCGCTCCCTTAACTTGCCCCAAATCCTGCCGTTTCTCAGTTTGATGACAAGAGTCCAATTGTTCATCCCTTTCATCAATGAACTGCAGAATAAATGATCTTGGAAAATTGTAAGGGAATGATGGAGAATGATGAAGAACAAAGTAGAGTGTTCGGCCAGTAACAGACAACAGCTGAACGCAGTGGAGAATGTTTGGCAACAATTTTGCAGATGAACCAGCCTGAAAGTTTCAAATATCCACGCCAATTACGTACTTCAGCTCATCAAGAACCTCTGTTACAAGTACACAGTTCTCTATTCGCTCTTCAAGCTCACGGAAAAAAGATCCTAGATCAGACTGCAAGCTGCTTGTCCTTAACCACAAACAATATCTCAACATTAATGCCATCATATCCGACGTCGTGGTCCCACCCGTTGGGTTAGAGGAAAGGTTATCAGAATCAAAAGAAGCAAGCAGGGTCAACACTGGGACAGGAACTGGTACAGATGCGCACTCCAAGAAATAGGGTAAAAGTTCCACAGCTCTCTAAATATTGTTGAAGATCTTTTGCAAATCCGAGAGCAACTCTAGACCCGAACCCAAATATAAGAAATCAAAAAGCAGAATCAGGCACGTTGATGCAGAGATGAAGGGGGAACAGCAGGAACACAATACCTACTCGTAACGAGGCTTACTATACTTATAGCAGAAAAGAAGTGATAAGCTCATGCTGGCTTACGTTTCCCTGGTATTAGGACAAGAATGAATTGTCAAATCCTCATACAGTCATTATAAGTTGGAGGGAATGACTCTTAATATATCTTCTAATCCAAGTACAACTGTTTTGGTAATGGCAGCTGCAACATCATTAACTGTTACGGGAGCGGATCAGAATTCTTCGAGCAATACATCCATTTTAGAAATTTATTTTGGTCCTGCTGTATATAATGCATTAAATGATTAAATTAGATTGAGCTTTAGCGGTAGGGGTGTTCACTATTCGGTTTAAACCGAAAAAACCGCCCGAACCGAACCGAATTGTTAAATTCGGTTCGGTTTTATTTTGTTCAGTTCGGTTTCGATTTTTAAAATATCAATTTCTCGGTTTTCGGTTCGGTTCGGTTTTTATAAAGAACAACCGCTTTAGAAACCGAATTGACCGAAATTAGTGTCCCCTTAAATTACCACCCCTGCTCCATTTCATTTGTCATTCATTTCATTGCATTTACATTTTAATTTCATTTGCATTTACATTTTAATTTCATTTTCTAACAACTGAATAGGGACATTGGGAAGGCCCACTGCCCTACTGCCCTCTTCTTGTCGAACGCCGTCACCAACGATTCACCTCCGCCGCTGAAATTCCGTCGATCTCTTCCACTCGCAGCCCTGGACGGCCGCCGCTGCTCCCATCTTGTCGCACACCCGTACTGCCGATTCCCCCTACACAGGATTCGGTTCTATTTCCCTCTCAATCTCTCCCCCCCTTAACCCTAGTCGCTGCCCCTCGCTCATCTGAACCCTAATTTTGGTTTCAAAGTGAGTCACTATCGAATCTCTCACTCTCTATTTCAGTATTTCTTGTCTTTTGAAATGCAAAGCTGATCATCGTGTTATAGACTTATAGTGAATATTGAGCTGAATGTGATGAATACTTGGTAATATTTGTAGATGCCTTTGAGTTTTCGAGTTTAAATACTTTGTTGTTGATTTCAGTAAGGAAATATTTACTAATATTCATTTGTGAATTACTAAGGTGTCTAAATGGGTATTGGTGTTGGTGAATAATCTGATGAAAGTGGGAAGAAAGTAACATGGATGCTTTGATTTGGACAGCATTGTGTGAGGAGAATACTTCTGTTTGTCTCCAAGTTTGAATTTTTCTATTTTTATGGACATACTGTACATTCTCATCTTCTTGTTGCAGTCTTGCAGAATGGAATTAAATGTCAACAGTTTAGTATATTGATGATGATTTTCATGATTTAGATATTTTTGCAATTGGAGTAGTAGTTTGAAGATCTTTATATTTTTGTTTCACGTAAATTGAAACTAGTACAAGTTTTTTTTGTTGACGTTCTACTAAGTAGTTGTGATTTGTGAACCTAATGTCGGTTTGACGAAGACATGAATGCTTAATTATTTTTCATTGATATGGATTCGTGGTATGATGAATTGAAGATGTTTTTTTGCTCAATTTAGGGGTGTTCATCGGAATTTTCAGTTTTTTAGATGTCTCGGAAACTTAATACCATATATTTATCATTTTTTGTCTAAGATTTCGGTTTTCGGTTTTAACCGCAACCGAACCGAAATATTTCGGTTCGGTTGGTTTCGGTTTTAGATCAATTTCGGTTCGGGTTCGGTTGACAGATTTGAAGAATTTCAGTTTTCGGTTTTGTAAATTCGGTTCGGTTCGGTTCGGTTTCAGGCCGATGAACACCCCTACCAGTATGGGTAATTGTTCCCAATCAATATGATCTCATATCTATTCTATTTTTTGTTATGCGAGCACTTCTATTCATGTGATGTAGTGAGAAAGTGTATGGTTTAGAATATCTAGCAGCTTGAGTTGAGGATAAATAAAAGATAAGATAATTTGGTGGACTGAATTAAGGTTTGCTTTCCCCCTTTCATTACGCCTGCACTTTATTATGGATAGTGCAACTTTCTTCTTTTTTGTTCTGTTTTTTTCTTTTTCCTCTCTTTTGCATAATAATGCGTAAAATGTTTGGATCTTTTTGTAATTTTTTCCTGCCAAGTGTTTTACTACACAGGGAAGTATAATAAACTTTGTTATTGCTATTGGGTGACTTTTTTGTATTAATTAGGTGGTTTGATGACCCATGTTATGCTTGTACATTAAGTAGCTCAGTAAACTTGCCAATGATGTCAATACGAATAGTTCAGACATTTAGTTCAATATGAAAAGTCAGTTTATGACCGCGGCTTAAAACTGAAACCGAACTATCAAAATGAACTTAAAATAATATGCCTTTGAGAGCACAAGCAGAATATATTCCAATAGATTTATCTACTTTTCTATTTATTGAACTGCTGGGTAATTTTGCATAGGTTGGATTTAGGCTCTAGGTTGTTTGGTGTTTGTGGTGGAAGTTGTACAATGATAACATATCTTTGCAATATCTGAAGGAAAATAACATCTTTTAGGTATATTATGGTTGCACTTTGCTGCGAAGTGGGATGCTTCACATAGAACACTTTTCGGTTGAGAAAGATTTCTATTAATATTCAGTTAGCTTGTTCTCTGTACATGCACACAACAATGGATGGAATTTCTATTTGGACAGGAAGTTGTCATTCTGATGCTCTCTACATTTTCTTTTTAATTGAACAATCAACAGATTTCGTTTGTGTGTTTTTACTGTTTTCTGATACCTTGTAAAATTTGTTCTATCTAATTTTCAAAAAGACATCGAACTGCTCGATTTGTTTGTATTTATATTTTGACTTCTGTTTGATATAACATGTCTAATTTTTCCTTTGGCTAAAAGTGATATAGTTTTTATTTTTTATTTTTTGTAATGATTATTTCCAATTGGCATGACTTAGTTGTAGGCAGATATTGTGTGATTTACTTTGTTTGTGTTTGAATCTTTTTCCTTCTCTTTTTGTCTTCTTGAAGTATGTGTGGAATTGGAATATTATATTTCTCTTGGAGGCTGGATTTGAACCCTTGCATAGTGGCATCTTTCTGCTTCCCGGCTTTTCTTATCAGTTTGATATTTGGTTTAATTCTTTAAGATTTTGACTGACTTTGGATTAAGGCCTTTCTTGCTTATATGACCGCATTATATCAAAATTTTCACCATTAAAATTTCATTTTCAAAACGGTCTTTTTATACTTTGTTTCCCTTCAATTTCTAAAGAATAAAGTCGCTCCATTCTTTTTCTCAGGATGGGTTCTTATATTTCCTGTACATTTGAATAGATTGAATGGCAGGGAGAGTAGATCGGACATGCCAAGTCTGTGGCAGCAATGTTGGCTTTTCCATATCTGATGATGGCTTCTTCTACTGTGGTTATTGCAACTCACAAGCGGATGATATTGTTGATACTGGAATTGATGAAGAGCTGTTTATCAGCCAATACGCTCCCAGTTGCAATCGAAGCCGCCCCGCCAAACCCCTACGTGTTGAACCCATCTCTCAGGTAAAACTCACCACATCTCAGTTTTTGGACCATCCTGATATTTTGGACCAGCCTAAAATGGAAGATGCTATGGATGATGGACTTGGGCCTACTGGGCCAAGTGACTTTGGTTCATCCCAGAAAACTTTTGCCTATGAAGAGTATTATTCTGAGATTAGGTCAAGATACTTGACGGGGCTTCAAATTATGATCCAATTGCAATCACAGGCTTTGGTAGAGAAGTTTAACGTCAGCCCTTTGGTTATTGGGCTTGTTGGGCCTCTCTGGTTAAGGTTTTTGGCTGCCACTAGGATTATGGCTGGGGAATGGGCTGACCAGGTGGTTCATGATTCTGAGGCTCAAACACAAGGTGAAGTTCACGATCTTTTCTTTGTGAAATACAAATGAATCTGATTTCATATGTTATTGCATTGGCCACCATTTTGGCATGCAAAGTGACTGGTAATACCTTTGAACTGTATTGCTGCTTATAATCCACTGTTTCTTTTATCTTGTTTAAGAGTAAAATTTATTGTCTGTTTTTCTTTTTTTCTCCTTTTCTTTCTATTAATTTATTGTACATGTATGATTGCATTTATTAACTATAACTTGTTTTCTGTAGGAATATGTTGTGTTAATTGGATTTTGATGTTGCACGACACTTTAAGTAAATTGGAAGAAAAAGTACAGTATCATCATAAGAATTCATAAAACAGTGGATTAGAGTTGCATACAATCAAATATCGCAGACATTCTTCATTTATTATTCTACTCGTTCTCTCTCTCCCCTCCCTCCCCCCCCCGCCCCCCTCTCCCCTTTCTGCCTTTTTGTCTCATCCTCCCATCTTGTATTCCAGGGGAAGTAGAAGAATTTCAGCCCAGTGCTAGCTATCGCTCAGAACCTGTTAATATTCATGGGAAGCGTGTGGTATATGTATGGTTTAGATCTCTAAGAGATACATTGCCAATTTCTTGTTCTTTAGCTATCTCCTTCCTAGTCTGTCACTTGGCTAGGGAGCCAATTTTTCCATCTGACATGTTGAAGTGGACACTTGAAGGAAAGCTCCCATATTTTGCTGCTTTTGGTGAAATAGAGAAGCAGCTTGGATCTCACTCTGAGGCATGCCCTATCCATGTCAGTCGCATGTTCAGACCTATCCAAGCCGTTTCATCTCAGAAGTTAGAATCAATGGCAGCTGATATTGCTCAGAAAATTGGCTTGGAATTGCCTCCTGTGAACTTTTATGCTATTGCTTCTCGTTATTCTAGACAGTTATCTCTTCCTATTGGGGAATTACTTCCTTTGGCATGCCGCATATGTGAATGGTCTTTGCCTTCTGAATTATATTTGTCAGCTAACGAGTCTAGGATTCCTACACAGGTATGTGTCATGTCTATACTGATTGTGGCTATTAGGATTCTTTTTGATATAAATGGTTATGGAATGTGGGAGTCTAGCTTGTCTAATCACAGATGTTCATTATCTCGTGTTAAAAATGAAGTTACTGAATCTCGAAGCCATTTAAATACATCTGAGAATTCTGATGAGGACTCATCTTCCCATAATTCAGAGCCTTCTGGTAGTAAATCAGATGTCACAGATTCTAAATTGAGTGTTGTGGAGCTTCTCCAGATTCTTGAAGCAAAATATTATGAACTTGATGATGCACATGGTAATATTTTATAATGATTAGTAGTCTAATATTCAAGTGAAATGTCTGTTTCTTTTTTTTGTAGAACGTATATCTTACCTAAGGTATCCTATTGGCTTTTGACAGCATATTCCTCTGACTTGCATTCATACCTTCAATATTGCAAGGATGTAGTTTTTTCTGGATTACGCCCATCATATGATAATGTTGAAGAAGAAAAGTTAATTGAAGACTTGTGGGAGTTTTATCATAACAACAAGGTACTTGGTCCCCACCCTCGTAACACATCTGTAGACACAAACAGTGAAAAAAGAATGACAATGTGTCTAAAACATTCCTCTGTCTCTTCAGTGTGCATACATATATTATAGAACGCATGCTCGTATATGGTCACCTAACATGTTGTACCTTCGCCTCTCATGGTTAATATGCTACTCATGTGGATGTACCATCTGCTTATCGAAGTTATGTTTTGATTGGACTTGTACAACATCTATCTCCTTGTAGAAAGTGGTCTACTTTATATTCTTGATTTGGGATGATACCGTGTTAATAACATGCTCACAAGTTCTAGTAGAAGTGATAAATCTGCAAAATCTTTGATTCGTTTAGACTTATCTGTTGCTCTAGAAACAGTACGTCTCATGATTATTTTGTAGCTTTAGATTTATCTGTTTCTCTAGAAAAAGTATTATGTCTCTTGATTCTTTTACGTGAACTTCATGCCTACATTTTGTTGACCTTTGTAGTCTTCAGCATCTACTTTCATTTACTTGTTTCCTCTTGGATAGTCAGAAAAGAGAAAATCCTCAATGTCATGAGTTGCTTTCTACTTCAAAGTTATTATAATAAATATACCTTGCTGTTAGTTAATCTGTGCTGATTTTGCATTTATTTTACCTGTCATCAATTTTAATAATGACATTTAGAGATATTTTGGAATTTGAAATGAGTCATTGTCTCTGCAACTTGACATTCGTTGATTCAGGATGCGGGAACATCAGATAATATGAAAAGATCTAGAGATGTCGCTGAAAATATAAGAGAGGAAGTTAGAAAAAATCGGGATGGTCAAAGTACTTGCAGCACATCAGAAAAAAGTTTTGATTGTTCAAAATGTAGCATGAATCAGCACAAAGGCCGAGATTCGGCAGATGGCAGTCAAAATTCAAAAGAAGCCCACAAAGAGAAGTTGATAAAGCAATTGAAGTTGGATATGGCAGAAAATCAATTTTGCTATATCCCTCCAAGGGTTAAGGTGAAGAACAAAGACTATATCCACTATGCAAGGAGAAGGAAAGATGTGTTTATCTATGCTGTTCATGCTGATTATTATATTTTAATTCGATCTTGTGCTAAGGTTGCTCAAGTCGAAACTAGGGTTATGCATATTGCAACTTTATGTTTGGAGAGGAGATTGCATTGGCTTGAAAAAAGGATTGAATCTTCATTGCATTTAAAATCAAATCTTGATGATGTTTGTGAATTCTGCAAGGAGGAGCTTGTGCAGAATTCTGGGGATAATCCTGTATAGTTCTAGCTCCTTATCTGTCAAAATATGAAGAAACTTCAGTTCAATTGGAATCTTGTCTTCGTAATGAATCCTATGCGCGACTCCTTTTGTGCAAGTTTAAACAAAATGAGGTACTTGTTCTCTTCCTATTATTAGCCAGTTGTATAATGTATTTTGAACGTGAACTAGGAATTAAATGAGTTCATACAATTGAAATCATAAATCTGGTTACTGATTGACAACCTTTCCCCAATCTTATTATTATTATTTATTTAATTTTCTTATCATTGAACATCATGGCCCAGCCTGCATCACGTGCATACTTTTTATCTGTAATATCTTCCAGAGAAAATCTTAAAGGAAAGTGCATATTTTGCTCGTACTTCTCTCTCCAATAATATATTAATAAATAAAAATAAGTAAACAAGAGAACGGGCGTAAGTAATTAAAAAAGGAAGGGCAGGTAGGGAGGAAAAATATGCATTTTCTCAATTTTGATCATACATACTCAACTTCCTTATGGGTTTCTTTCTACTATATGAACGTCTTTTGATGTCAGGTTGGGTGCTCAATGTTGAATGTGCTTCAAATCTCTACATGCACTGCTAATGGAATCCTTACTCTCTAACTAGCAGCCGTCTTGTTCTATTACCAGTGGAAGAGTATTTACTATTTCCGTTTCTACCACCTGAGAAAATTGAGTTGTCATACTTTGATTTATGAAACCTCGCCTTGCTTCTTTGCCTTTAGAATCCTATTTTTCTGTGCCACTGGATCAATATGAGACTTTTAACATGTGAAACGAATATCTATTTCTAATTCATTATAGTAAGTTGGTCTGGGCCTGTTTTGAATTTGCAATTTTCTTATTTTCATTTTCTGAACATCTATTTGTATTGTGGTTTAGTTGCAGGCAGCCAATCTTGTAGGCTGGTAATTTGATGCAGTGGAAAGAGTGCAAGTCCCCGTGGACAGTGGGAATGTATTGCAGCTCACTGTTTACAACCTGTATTTCTTTTACGAGTATAGAGCCTGTTATTATGATAACTAGAATTACCTTCTATAACGTAGCTTTGTATCACCACTCGGGCCTCTGAGTTTCCTCTCTAACGGGCCAACAATTAAATATACACTTGCCAGTTTACTTGGGTTTCGGAAATCACCACTGTAAGGTATGTATTGTAGACACTATAAGTTGTTTATGTAATGTTATACGATGTTAATTATTTATTAATTTGGAATTTTGACATGGTCTTACAAATATGGTTATGGTTGTGCATGAGATTTGGAGATTATCGTTTTGCACCAAAATTATCTGGGGCTGCCAGAATCTCTATTCATCTGAATCAACTTATTCCTGAAATTTCTTTTGATGTTTAATAATTAGCTTACCATGAACTCTACAGAACCTTTTAAAGAATTTAACTGTAATTTATGTATATGGTATACTGCGACATTCTGTTTTTAACTTAAAAAACTAGTAAGAATTGTTCAGTATATAACGTTATTATATCTCGGTCCATGGCCCTCAAGGCATCCAGGTATATGTTTTACCATTGAATATTATTCCTTGTGTTTTTAGTTTTACATATGATATATAGGGAATGGCTGTTTTTGAGATGATATTTCACAAGTTTTTGTTTGAAAATTGGAATTGAGAAACATCACGCTTTTATTCGTTAACTAGTAAAGAAGAATTTGATTCCTCACGTATAACATATTCGAACTATCCATGGAGAGGAAATGAACAATTTATGGGGAAGTTCATCCAGCAATGATAATGTCGTTTTGATCATCATTGTGATTTTGGTAATGATGTCGCTTGGGATTTTTGCATGATGTTTAGGGCGAGAGCTTTGTAGAGCCGACTCCTCATGGGGAGAGTAGTTTTAGGTACATGTCCGTGACTTTACTGTTCCAAATTTGGAATTAGAAGCTCTTATATCTGAGAAATGTAAAACCACTAGCAATATCCCTACTTAATATTGAAGGAGGAGTGCAATGATTCAAGTGCCGACACATGTCTCGCTGAAGTGTTGTGCTCTCCTTCGGCTCCAGAGTTCTACTTTAATTAAATATAAAAATAAAAAATATTTCCCTAGAGAACATATGTCTTCAGCGTGAAAGTCGAGCTCGCAACTGCCGTAAAGAAGGAAGTTTCTGGCAACTGACTACCCCACGATTTGTTACATATAAATTATCCCCAACCAAAGAGAGGGATAGTAGAGTAAAGGGTCGGGCGTCAGAAGAATTTTTTGCGAGAGCTTCCAATGCCGTCAGTCAACTAAGAAATTGAGTTGATAACGCGAAAGCATGATATGTAAAGTACAACCAGAGGTGTTGGATCCAAGATGCTCAAGTACACACACTGGAAGCATCTCATGGGTAATAATCGTAGAAATCAGTTTTTGGGTATCATGTGATATAAGAATATTATGCTTTTGTTTTGGTGTTTAAACAATTTTTTGTTGGTGGTGTATTATCCTATATGATGAGACTTCTCCTTCAATCAATGTGAAGCGGCATTTTAATTCTGATTGGGGAAAAGCATAGGGAAATGACTCCTCTCTGTACAAAACTTAACTTGAATTTTTGGATAAACCAAAATTGGATCTGACTCTGAGGATACTTGGATTTGTGATCCTATTGGCGATGAAGCTAGACAAGGGAAAAAGAAAGACAAAAGTTGAAGGTGAAATGGCGCCATGCACTTGAAAACAAAACGGTGATGAATTTTCTCCTACTGGCGTTTATTCTTTACACAAATATAAAAGTGCTTTAAGTTTCCGCCAATTTTCGTTTGGTCTATTTTATCCCTTCAAAAGTAATTAGTTTAAGGTTATTGATGTAATTTTCTATATATATATATATCAAAATTAATTAGTTGAAGGTTAGCGGTTTAATTTCAAATATATCCTAATTCTATTAGGTCTTATAAGTTATATATAGAGTGAGTCTTGTGTGTGACAGGAAAAAATGATATTTTTACAGAGAAAAGTAATACTTTTACTACAGTAATACTTTCGCCACAAAAAAAATGATACTTTTACAAATAAATGTGATACTTTTACTACAAAAAATGATATTTTTTTTCCCGTCACACCGTGTGACGGTCTCATATAAGTTTTTGCCATATATATAAACATATAAACATCAAAATTAATTAGTTTAAGGTTAGTGATGCAATTTTCTTTATATCCTAATTCTATTAGATTATATATATCGAAATTAATTAGTATAAGTTTAGGTTATAAAGATTAAAAAAGTGTAAAATCATGTGAAATCGACAGAGTATGAACGTTAAATTTAATTACCTTTATTTTTTAAAATATATGTGTTTTGTATTAAAAGTATGTATGTGGATTTTTGAAATAAGACGATAGAAGATATACTTTACTAAAATTGCAATTAAAAATCTTAAAATATATAAGTTATTCATATGAAACTAATCATTATTATAAGTGAAACACTTTAATAGAAAAAACTTTGCCAGACTATTAAATAAGTGGAAGAAATGTGTGGATATTGCACAGGTACTATCCATATGGTTATGGTAAGGAAATGATGGGAAAAAATTAACAAGTGTATAAAACTATGTTATATTTATTTTATCTATTAACGTAAATAGAACCACAATATTAAGTTTTAAAATTAATGTATAAAAAATAGATTGTCTGGATGGGACAAATTGTTTCTTAATATGGGCAGCAGACTTGAGCTCATTACTAGTGTTCTGGCTTCTATCCCTTTATACACCCTCCGAGTGATTGGCCCAACAAAAACTGTTGTGAAGCGCTTTCATAGGCTTTTTAACAGTTTCTTGTGGGGATCCAAATCGGATGTAAGGAAAATACATTGGACTTCTTAGGAGCAAGTGTGTTTTCCTAAAGAAGAGGGTGGTTTGGGAATGAGGAACTTATTTGATATAAATAATGCCTTTGCTGTCCAATCTTGGTGGAAATTGAGAACTTCTAATGTGCTTTGGTGCCAATTTCTGAAACAAAAATATCTGAAAAACAGTCATCTTTTTAATGCTGATGTACTAAGAAACCAATCTCATTTTTGGGCAAGACTCCTTAAAGTTCAAGAGATTACTGATAGAAATATTTTCTGGAGGCTGGGATCTGGGGACATATCTTTTTGGTTTGATAATTGGATGTGTGATTCTCTTTTATGCAGATTTGTGGTTATTTTCAATTGTGATGAGAAAGTGAAAGATTTTTTGGGAAAATGATTGCTGGAATTTGACCAAACTATATTGTTTGCTGCCTGAACATGTTGATAACATTAAAGTTTGTCCTATCCATGCTACTGCCCCTGACAGACCTGGTTGGAAGCTAACCTCAAACGGTCTCTTCACATTTTCTTCTGCTTGGACTTCCCTGAGAATGACCAAGCCCTTGATGGCTTGGCATTCAATGATGTGGCCCAAATCCATCCTTAAATCTCAATGTTTATGTGGAGGTTGTTAAATTCTTTTATACCTATTGACAACAACCTCAGAAATAAAGGATTTGAACTTGTTTCTATTTGCCCTTTATGTTCTTGTGCCTGTGAAGAGACCAAGCATACTCTCATACACTGCTCTTATTCAATATCAGTCTGGAAACATTTTACTTCTTTCTTTCAGATTGAGATTCCTCCTAACTACTCTGTTCAAAGCTTGCTTGAAAGATGGTTTGTTAAGAACCGTGGCACTGAGCATATCAGAAGTACACTTCCTTTTCTGTTTTTTTGGTACATCTGGTATGCTCGAAACTTAGCCAAATTTCAGCACAAGATCCTGCTTGTTACCCAAATTCAACGAATGGTGGTTGATAAGCTTCGACTTGCGTCTATAGCAAATCTACTGCCCGTTGGATTTTGGAGTGGCAGCTGGTATCTTGCAGCAATTTGGCAGATTCCTTTGAGAATCAAAAGTGGGAAAACACCGGTTTTAGTAAAATGGCTTCCCCCAAATGATGAATTTTTTAAATTAAACACTGATGGGGCTAGTAAAGGAAATCCTGGACCTGCTGGTTCAGGAGGGTTGATCCGAAACACGAATAGTAAATTTATAGCTGGTTTCTGGAATTTTTTATATATTACTGACAACACAACTGCTGAATTGACTGCTATTGTTGAAGGATTACTCCTTTGTAGAAAATTGGTATAAGAAGAGTATGGCTAGAGGTGGATGCTCTTGCTGTGATTTGTATGTTAAAAAATGATGTGGTTGGTGGTTGGAAGTATCAACAACTTTTTACTCAATTTCTCAAACTGACAGGAGATATGGATTTACGGATTTCGCACATCCATAGAGAGGGTAACAAAGCAGCAGGTTATTTGGCAAATAGAGCAATCCAAGAGCAAAGCACAGTTGAATTCTTTGAAATTGAGAAATGTAATAGTATTAAAGGTTTCATTTCCTTAGATGCTTTTGGGATTGCCCAATTTTAGATTTCATTAAGTTTAGCTTTGTGTTGAAAGGTCACTGTTGTGATTGTAAATTTCCAGAATTTTTGCAATATACAGGTTAGGGATCTGCCTAATCCCTCCATCATGCTGATGGTTTGATTTAAAAAAAAAAAAAAAAAGCCTTTTCTATTAATATAGTTTTATGTGATTCGGAATTTATTTTTAATTTAAATTTACTAATTTTGATAATATATATTAAAAAATATTTCATAAAATTACAACCGAACATTACTAAAAGTTCTTATGAGAAATTACTAATATGCAAAATTTTGACTGTCTAATTAGTTATATACTTGCATTATTATTTAGTTATAAATATATTTATTAACTTCATTCTTTTATATACATATTAAAATATTTAACTGAATAAATAGTCACTATAATTTTACAGAATACAATTAGTTTTAAATAATCCAAGAAGATAATTAAAATAGTGATTCACGTGCGAGACACGTGATTTTTACTAGTATACATATATATCTATCCTCATGTTTACTAATTAAAAATAAATCATATTTTGTGCATCGTACGGGTGCACATTCAGTTAAAGTAAAACCACATCCGCTTCATAGTAAATACCAAATTGGTCGAAAAGCTCAAACTAAACAAGAGCTCATTCAAATTATGTAAAAAGCTACCCAGGAGCAAAATATACTTGAGTTATGAGCAAAATGTAAATATGGATACATCACCCGCCTAAGCTATTTCTTCAAAAGAAGCAACCCAAAACCATAACTAGTACTTAAAAATTTCAAAGTTAGTGAGCTTAAGATTCACAATTCCGCAAATGATTTTGTATTTAGAAAATCAGCTAATTTTGACCCAATACAAATACAACTTACATTTCCCAAAAATACCAACCATCTTTTACCAGCCCAAAATCAGGGCAAATTTACACAATACAGTATTGTTCATCTCCTTATTAAAAAAAATAAGTGTATTCTTTCAGGTGTTAAAATTATGAGTTAAGTCGCCCCTCATATGGGCGACATAAAAAAAATTCAGAAACCCTATTCAAAGTCGCCCTTACGAGGGACGACTCTCATTAAAATTTTTTTTTTTATAGAAAGTGAAAGCAGAGGTGACACAAATACATATATATAAATATATATATATATATATATATATATTAAAGTCGCGCCTGACATGGACAAATTATTATTATTATTATTATTATTATTATTATTATTATTATTATTATTATTATTATTTTATTTTATTTTATTTTATTTTATTTTATTTTATTTATTTATTTATTTATTTATTTATTATTATTATTATTATTATTTTATTTAATTTAATTTTATTTTATTTTATTTTATTTTATTTATTTATTTATTTTTTGTTTAATCGAAATTCGTTATTATTTTTTTTTAATCGAAAGTCGACTATTTCTTACACAATTTTTTAATTAGAGTGGAACTTGCGATTTAATAATTTTTTGTTGTTTATATAGAGTCGCACTTGTCGTTTAATAATTTCTTTTTTTTTTTTGTTTAAATCGCCTCGAGCATAGACGACTATTAAATCGTTTTCAAATTAAAAATTCAATATTTCAGTTAATCATAAATACTTAAAATAAAGGAGTCACTACAAAAAAATAACATCTAACTTAAAAAGAGATGTTCTAATACTCATCATGGTTAGTTCCACAACGAGTTTTTTTCCTATTTCGTTTAGCTCTCCCTCTTCGTTCCTCGATATTGGCATCGGATTCAGTGTCTTCGGCGTATTGTGTTTGACTTGAATATGGGATCGAAGACGTATTAAACGGTCCCAATGACCTGTCTAATTTGGTTGTTGAGGAAAAATTGGTTCAGTTATTGTGCAATGGCCGAACTCCAAGAGTGAAGTGAAGGACTGATCAAATTGTAATGAATCACGATGAGGAGTGACAAAATCTTGTTTGTTCACCATTGGAGACACACAGTATCCTAACTGCATATCCACACCAGGATGCTCATGAACGGTAGATTGTGAAGGTCCTGGTAGATCGCATGACATAGACCTAAATGAATGGGGGTTACGCGAGGTAGTAGCATCAACTCTCTGTCTGAAGTTAGTAAGTGTAGACGTACTATGCCTTCTCCTGTTGGTCTGCAACATATGGCATGGGCACCCCATCAACTTGGTGTTATGCGTGTGGATGCGGCTGATGGTAGGATGAACGCTGATCATGAAATGATGTCTCCCTTCCTGATATAACTCATCAAAAAAAATCTTCTGGTCGGCTCCCTCATATAGTCCCTCTCCCCGCATGCTAGTTGATGCATTCTCTCAATGATCCTTTTCTAAAAATGATGGTTATAAATAAACATATATGAGTATGAAATGTAAACGTTTGGATTTATATATATGTATAGTCAATAGGAAGTTTTTACCCATCAATAATATTTTTTTCAATAACACAGGGGCCACAAAAAGTTTCCGCACAAGGTCTTTTCTAACATTGGACTGGCTCTGCAAACTATAATTAATTTTCCTATTTATAAACTAAACACTATAAATTAACTGAAATTTTTGTAACTACTTGCAATAACATATTAGATTATTTTGTCATTATTTCAAACTTATTTATACATATTTTCGTAACTGCTGGAACTAATATAATAAAAACTACAAACTATACTAAAACTAGATTGATACAAAAGAAATTAGAGAATTGTCTATCAACACAAAATAATATGTATTTGTAGAAGCTGTAAGTTAATGATGGAAACAAATAAAATTTAAAATTTTGTACCTAACCGGAGGATTAATTGATCAGATAAACTGCTCCTCATAAAATTCCAACCATAATTTTGACTTGCTGCATTGTAAATCACTCCAATTGAAGCAAAAAAAATTAAGTAAATAAGAAGCATGGAAACTGAAGAGTGCAGAGAGTGAATGTTTTTTATAGAAGCTCATTAGATTTATAGAGGAAGAGCACGATTGAATAAAGGGAGAGTATGAGTTAAGATGAAAAGAAGACAAATAACATTAAAGTTGATTTTGACAATTCATATTGTTTTGCGGGCTTGCTGCTATAATTCATGCATGCAGGACCTTTAAATTGCTCACATGCTGCAAATCTACAGCTTTCCCCCCTGAATTCATATTAAACAAAAACAAAAACAAAAATAATTGAAAGTCGTCACGCCAGGAGCGACTTTCAAAAGAAAAAAATTTATAGGCGACTTGCACTTTCTAAAAAATAAAAATATTTTTTAATGAAAATTGCCGACTGTGAATAGGGTTTCTAACAATTTTTTAGAGTTCCACACGAGGGGCAACTTAACTCATAATTTTAAAAAACACACTTAATTTTTTTAATAAGGGGATAAATAGTACTGTATTGTGTTAAATTTGCCCAAAAACAGCTACAAATAATCAAATTTAGGCGGTGTTTGCAATCTCAATTGGAGATATAAAATTGCTTTTGAAGAGCACTCCAAGGTGAGGGAGTGTGCAACACTATATAAGAAATGTAAAATTACTTCTAAGAAGCACTTAAAAAAACTGATTCTCAGAAGTTGTTAACATCCAACTTCTACCAGCTTTTGACTTTAACATCGTTTTATTTCCAAACACTACAAAAATCAATGCAAAACACTTTCCTAAAAGCACAATCATTTGCAAACACCCCTTAAAAGTGATCCTCAAAATCAGAAATCAGGGTTCCAACTGCCAAACACTTCCAGAATCACTTTCCACTGATAAAAGTGACTCAAAGCTGATTAGTTTCTTTTGCAAATAACCTGAGTACATGACTGCACAACTGTCATACAACCTGCATTAGGAATTTTAAAGCTCTGCCAACAAACTTCTGATAATGCTACTAAAATGCGTAAAAGCTACAAACCTTCGAGAATAGGCACAAGTTAAATCCCTCTTTTTTCTTATCTATGCCAAACTAACATGAAATGTAATACACCGGCAAATACAAAATTATAGTAAATCAAGAATGTAACCACAAATTAAATCCATACAAATTCAGGCAGCTTGGATCTTGACCTACTTAACGAATATCCCGCGATTTACACCATCCACAGAGCTCGGGGCAAGGGCAGTATGGGACCCCCTCGGAAATAGGGTTAATCTTTTTTTTAGGAAAGTGATCGGAAAAAAAATATACAGTTTCAGCATCATTTAGTACCAGTGATTGCAAGAAGCATTCATTAAGTATCCCAACGGCCTCTATCATCGATGTCCACTTCAATTCGATTCTCTGTAGCAAGAGATCTCATCGCCTCATGGCACTGGATCCGACCAGGGTGATCATCATGAAATTGTTTACCGGTTTCACCCTTATCCGATTTACGTCCACCTGTTCTGGAGTAGTATTTTGTGCTAGATACTGAATTGCTGGGACTTTCACTATCACGCTCAACTTCTCTGTCCAAACCATCCCTAAAGATGGAAATCTTTGGTTTATGAGTGTTCCTTCGTTTCTTGGACTTTTTACGTTCAAATTCCTCTGAACTATCAGACCTTGGAGATTCCTCTCTGTGAATACGCGTACTCTGTCTCTCCCCATCAGACCAATTGCCGGCTGAGTCAGTGTCGCAGGTGGTGCCTCTAAAATCCCAGCGATCATCTGGAGATGAACGCATTTTCTTTCGTTTCCCTGCTGCACTTGTGCTTGTGCTATGACCACTGTTCTCCCTGTACCTTGTGCTCCTCGAATGTCCATGGCGGTGATTGTCAGGAGAGAGGTTTGAGCTGTCATACCTGCTATGCCGGCTTCCTTTCTCGTCTAAATTATTTCCATCAGTTTTACTATCAATGGATGAGTTTCTATGCCTCTTCTCTCTAGAATATGGTGAATCAGCGTATTGTTCGTCATCGACATCTTTCGAATGCTTTCTATCAGAACTCCTGTGGCGTCGCCGAGGTTCACTCTTTCGAGCATCATCCTCGGTGTAATTTCTTGAACTTCTTGAACAATCAATGTCCCTTGATTGGGATCTGCATTAAAGAAAACGTGAAAAATTGGAGGACATTACCGGTGTAGACAATTACGCAAGGATAAGTAAGATAGCATGATCCATCATGCAAAGGACATCAACAATCTGAACGACATAAAAAGAATACTTAAAATAGCAATAAGGAATATGGTAAATCAGGCACTCTTAAATATGATGGCAAGGCCGACAAGGAGCTCATATTTTTGCATTGATAAGTTTAGCAAACGCGGATGGCTATTTGCTTGCTGTCAATGACAATCACAACAGCTGGTAACATCTCCCAAAACGCTTACAAGACAAGAGTAGTAATATCATGCTTGCCCTTTCAATATGCAGAAAGTCACTCCAACAATAAGGCAAATAAAACCTGTTGCAGACTTAACATAGACTTGACATATGAACTGGTAACATACAAGACCAAAATCTTTCATCATTTTTGACACCTCATTCCCCTTCGGAAGCAATTGACCATCTATAAATCTCTTCACAATATACAACGAACAGTTGAAACGAGGGTTTGTGCTTGCTATCAAACAATTATCTCATACATGAGCCTAATGCTGAATCAGTCATTCGGTTACTTTCCAAAGCATCCACATTTTGACAAGAATGAGCACTAGTGTCTAACCTAAGGATCTGAATATTTTGCAAGACATAGTTTTACCGTCAAAATTGTGTACGTCAAATACGGTTAAGCAAAATTGCCTGTTTCTTTCTTCTTTTGATCCCTCTTTGGGTTGCCTTTAATTCGGTTGGGGATCGAGACACCTGATTCTATGTGGCATATTTTGATTATAACAGCATGAATGAGCATACCTGTTAGCATCATTAGTAAACGTTCTCCTGGAATTCCTGAACGATTGGCTTCCTCGCTCAATCTCTCTGTCATGTACTAATTCATCAGAATAACCAAACAAAGCTGCCATCCTTTTCTGCCAGTAAGATGGAGGTGGTTTATCCCAATCAGCCCATTCGTAGTCACCACCAGGATTCCGGAAACAGTGGATAAAATTGCAGGTCATCCCACGAGAACATGTCTGCCAAAAAATGCAGGTATTACACATGATGTCCAGGTAAACATCAGCAAAGACGGGGCATTAAATGCATAGTTTCTGGCGCACCTCCCAGGAGTACGGAAAAAATGTAGGTTCAAAAAGTACAATGTAACATTACCTGTAGTCTTGATTTCATAAACTCTCCACATATAGCAACCTTCCATCTTGTCACCCCCACAAACTCGCATTGAAGCTGTCCTACCAGATGAGGGAACCATCAGATAAAATTTGAAGCACCAGTATAAAAAACCACATTGCATAACATGCATGGATTATAGAAAAAGCAGTCTAAAGGCAAAAACTAACATAACTACCAATTTTAAAGTCTACAATAACACCAGCTAAAGCATTCTGCATTCACGCATAAACTCTTTCCATCATCAATTACAATCATTAAACTGCACTTGACAAGATATAGAAGTTCCGCTAAAACTTTAGTGTGGACATATGAAGATAATATGTCCAGGAATCCATCTTAATTGCATTGGACTGGTCATGTAAGGGGGTATCCCAACAGTTCAAAACCAGAATTGTGGTCTGCCTATGTATCATGCATGATATAAGCATCCCTGCTAAAATATGATGCCATAACGAATATTGTTCTTTTCTTGGCTCAAAATTGCATTAACACTTCATCGCATCACCTTTTCTCATGCATAGCACAGTTTTGCTCAGGAACTATTTCTCACCAAAAACTTCTTCAAGAACCTTTTCTTTACATTTCATAATATTTTTATTCCACTGCCTAAAGCCCTTGTTAGAGGAGTATCTTTTACTTCATATTTGATTAATACAGATATCTTCACAAGCATGTTACAACCTTAAATACCTCATGAAACACTACAATTTGATGATTGTCTTAAGGTTGCCAAGTCAGTGACGGACATGGCTTTTTCCCACTGCTGTTTCACAAGATAGACATTGGCCGATCATCAGTCAATTCAGGCAAATCGTTACCAGCTTCTCAAACTCTTGGTTTATTCGTTACTTGCAAAGTTAGTTTTGAGATATAAGAAACCTGGTCCTCAGGCTTTTTTTATGACTGAGATCTGTGTGAAGTGCATCTGGCCTCTAGAGCAGGCTAGCATGCATTTATACTGTCCTCTAGCAGGCCAAAGTAATGAGGGCTTTTAAGATCTAAATTGTTGATATACGTCTTGTTACCAGGAAAAGTTGAGTACTGGAACATGAAAATATGGGTTTCTACGTGATTAGAATCATTTATATGTATTTCCATTCCTACTGATTTTGGAAAGAGAACTTTGTATCTCATATTCCATCAATAAAGATTTGACATATTACTTTCCTTCGCTATAATTTATCTGTGACATTATTTGGTCTAGAATCATGTCTCCGTAGTTTCAGAAGATTTAGGAATCAGTTTCATTTTTCCTCTTTGCTTCTCCAATAGGAACTTTTTCCCCCTAACTTTTCAGTTTCAATGAAGCAAGAGTACTTATATCGTGATATGTTTTCACAGTGACAACAACCAACCATATAATTCACACTTCTATCTATAGGAAGAAAAGTTATCTCAACTTGGCTGATCTCTTTTCTCGTGAGGCTAAAAGGGACAGTTTCTATATTTGAGTTGCACAATTCCCTCTTCTCCATCAACAGAAACTAAATACAGAATCCACATTAATTATCATTTAATCTCAACATATTATCAGCTTTGGGAAGCTAGTAAACATATAGCCTCTAAAAGATGGTCATAATAGCAAACAAGCAATAGTGAATTGATTTGTGTGAAAGAGTCGGTACCTGTTTTCCAGCAAAGTAGCGACCATTTACTGATTGATGAGAGAGTACAGCGGAATCCAAAGACTTATAATGTACATACACGTTTCCTCGTAAATGAGATGAACCATTTCTGCAGACCTGGGACAGGGAATTTTATTTTTTATATGCATCAAACTGGAAATTAGCAGTGTGCAGGAAGAATAAATTGGCTACAGTATAACTACTTCCGAACTTATGGTCCTAGATAAGTAACATGGGCATTTGACTCCCATGTTTTGCATCAATTGGGTGGCAGCAAAAGTTGAAGGATAATTTTTTGGAATGTCCACTTCCTCAGTTTCTCAATCTCAGGTGGAACAGATTCAGTTACCACCAAAAGAAAAATTGGAAACAATTGATTCTCAATGATCATATAATGCTTGAAACTAACACCTCTCCTCTATTGCTCATTGCTGCTAAAATTCAACTGAAGAAAGCCAGCAAATTATCACTAATAAAAAGAATACATTCCTAGCAAGGACAAATGCCTACCTTGAAATTGACAATCTCCCCAAATTTTAAAAATTCTGTATGTACATCCTCATAGAACTCTTCATAAGAATGTTCAACCTCTTCATCAGTGTGCTGGCATAAGAGAGACAAGAAAGAGGTTGATCATACGGAAATGTGCATAACAATGAAGGACCAAGCAGTAGCCACACCAGGCGAAAAGCCTAAACACACTTAACAAGCAACATCGAGAAGTAACCTCATTCTCGTATTAACATGTACATTCTGCAGTATTTATGCATATAAAGAAAATCTAAACGTGTTTTGTGCTCGGAACTAAATCATCAAAATGAGAACCCATTTTATGGTTTACTCTTACAAACTGAACCGGGGTACCTGAAGGAAAATCATATTAAACTGTAGGCATCTAAAAGTGGATACAAACAGAAGTTGTCTACAACTGACCACTCATGCAATTATGAATATAAGGACTCTGTCTAATATTGAATGAGAGAAGGACTTTTAAGAATAATAAACATCTTTATAAACAATCATCTCCTCTACCCTTCACTGACATTTCTGTTGCTCCACTTTTACCTCATTAGTCCAACATCAGCATCATGAAGTCACAAAGTCTGAACTGCACAATGATATTCATGACTAATGAAGCTAGGAATGTGTAACTGCCCAAGAATGGCTTAAGGGTTCTATCTAATACCCAACTTTCATAGACGATCATCTCCTCTCCCCTTCACTAACCTTTCAATTCCTACATTTTTACCTCATTATTCCAACATGGCAACATCACCATAAAAAGTCTTCATTTTCCTCTCCTTTATTCTTTTATCTGTCATTCATGATTCATCAAATGGCTTTCAAAAGTATAACAAGATGCCACAAATTGACAGTTAGTCGTTGCGAGAAAAAAGTGTAGTTGCCATGACTGCTAAAATTGCATGTTATAAGAACTTCGTTTTGGACATCCTGCAAACATGTACGTGCCAAAGGAGGATCTAAAATTGTGTAGTGAAACAATGGAAAGTTTTTGTTGACATTTTCAAATTTCAGTTTAAGAGCTCCATCTATGATGTGAATTTGCAGTGCAGCAACACAAAAGAAGTGGGAGATCCCAAAAAGTAAAAAAAGAAGATATAATGATTCATAATAACTAAAAAAAGGAACACATCGCATTGCTAGGACATCAAGAAAACATCTAGATTGAAACCAAATTCATTGAAGAGAAAGGAGCCCCTAATCTAATAAAATTTCCATTAAAGTAGCTATGGATCATGGAAGTTCTTATAATTATGATTTCGTGGAAAGTTTATAAAATTGGTCTGATTTCACAATTCTGTGAACATTTTAGCTTTTTATGGTATTATGCGCGTATACAGGAAGTAGAAGTCACTCTCAAAGTGATGGTATAACAAATAACTTTTAAGAAATTTACTTCAGATGACATCCCCGACCTAGATTTAAATTTTGGAGAATAATTTTGCTAAACTGCTATTACATAATATGCATAAAATATACAGCAATACAATAGCCAATAGATATTATGCATGCACTTGCAGTTACAAGCAGGATAATGCAACTGTTCTCCATGGCATACAGATAAGACGAGATCCTGAAGTTCTCATAATACCAAACCTTAAGGGGTAACTTCTATTGGCAGGAGATCCCCAACTTCAAGGAAACAGAAGATCACCATTAAACTAGTGGTAGTTAAGGAAATGAATAGTGCACAAAGCTCATACAACAAATAAAGAATCTCAAAAACATCAAAAAATCAATTCGACTGCTATAAATTTTCAGGAAATGAACAATAGGATCTTTTCTTTTCTGGCCATGTCGGAGTGCTTCATGTGAGTCCACAGCAGTACAACCACATATAATAAATGGCAAGAAAATGATGCTTAATATAGGAATGCAGGGCATAGTGGAAGAAGAAAATGAAGTTGAAACATAAAACTACAAGCAAATAAGACCATTTCTAGAACATTTGCTCAATCGTGGTACTTGTTGTGACATAGTACAATGAATATATATAGACACAACGATACGTTCATCTATGTTCATTTTAATGAACTCCATCTAAGCAAGCACCATGCACTTTCCTTATTCAGAAAATATATGGCACAGGTTCAGGGATTAAAAAAAAAATATATCATGAAATAAAAGAAGAATCACGATCCTTGACTGCTCTTGTTGTTGCATTTGCTTATATGTATTTCTGTTTTTTCAAAGTGTATTTTGTCTACATGGATCAGCAATTTTTTAAGACAAAGTGTGTTTGAATCCACCATGATTAGGATCACGGGTATCCTCTTCTTCTATCAGAAAGACAGAAATTAAAGAAGGGACCACAAGGAGCAAAATGAAATGTAAAGTTATATCATAAAAAATTATGAAGTTGTAATAGGATTATTCATTTATAAACTTTCAATGTGGCACAAGCATATAACCATGACTTGCATATTCATGTGCAAATATTATTTAGATGAGGATACTAGAGTCGCATGAAGATCTCACTAACAGACCTCAAGACCCTCATCTTGCTCCCAAGCTAGACCAGGACCATTGTACATGTTCTTGATAAGCAAAGTGCAGGACTTATCAGGGTAAAAGTGAATTCTGCTACAATGTGAACCAAATCTACAAGCGCCTGTTTTAAGGTGGAAAGGACAATGAGCTTTATCCTGCCAAACATATAACCAAGAGATGAGATATAGCTTACCCCAGAAGGGAGACGCGGGAGCAGAACACCATCAATTCTTACATTATGAGAACACTCCAATATTTTTATAGTTTCTTTCTATAAAAGTAGAACTACGTGAACAGAGAAAGTATAGAAAATCGGACCTGCTCCGTTCCAAAATTTGGAGTTTCTTGAGCAACATTTTCTAGAAGCTGTTGAGCAGAAAGTACCGATGCATTTTTATGGTCTGCATAAACTTCTGACTGGGGAGGAAGAGGGTTCGATGTGGGCCTATTGGGATCCTACATAATTAAAGAATTCCAAACATCAGCCAATAGAATGACTATATTCTAGTCATTTGATGGATCAAACACGAAAAAGAAGTGAAACCTCTTTCACAAGTTGTAGCTCAGTGTCTTTCTTTTTCACCCTGATCCTTTTCTTCTTTATGATAATCTCATTACCCTGCCAAATAATTTCAGGCGGTCCTTCTTCCACATACTCCCAACCATCTTCATCCATTTCATTCTCATGTTCAACCTGTGAGAGTGAGCCCAGCCCATACAGATGTCAACGAAGTTCAATTACTAATTACTATACGCAGGCAGAATTGCATGACGGGGCAGAGCTATTGCCAAGCAATTCAACAGCCTAATAATTACAGAATGACTTCAATTATAGATTATAATAGGCATATTCAGCACACTGTGGCTGATTAGTAAAACACAAATCTCAACAATAAAGGAAAGGAATAAAACAAATTCAAGAAACTCCCATGCCTTAGTAAAAGGAGATCCCACAAAGGGAAGGGCTAATATCAATTTCAAGGAATTGCTCATCTAACTCAAAGAAAATCACCATCAAGCACTTTCAGATTATTTAAGCAAAAGCTGTTATGTTAGAAGCCGGATAACAGGATCTGGTATCAGCAAACCCATTCCTGAAATCTAATTTTATTGTTGTATTCCCTGTAAATATTTTCATTTCAGGAAATTAAAGAAGAAGCTGTATTGCTCAATACATATCAGTGTGTATACACACATATACATGTATATGCATATTTATATGTCCTCGCTCATATTTAAGCACCACCATCACATTCTTTTTTGTTGTTTTGCCCCACCACATTTTTTCCTTGTGATAGCACTAATTACTCTATCTGACTTCTTCATAAGCCATATTAAATTTTATCTGTTGACGATTCCCTTGGAATAACAAATGTTTGAAACCATACCCCCAATAATCATATTGATACCCTAAAAATCATTTTGAAGCCGTGCAAATCTATCTTTCTAGTTAAGTACGCATTTTCATTTACTCTAATTCAAGGCAACCTTCTGTCCTAGTCTTAATTATGCAGAATACTCCATATCACAAAATGGACCAGATCCTTCTCATTCTATCAGTGCACCTCATTATACAACAATCTGATAAAATTAGAACTACCAAAAGATTCATCAAACACTGTTACAAAGAGAATTACGACTTAAGATTGATGTTTGAAAGTTACTTATTCATTCAGTTAGCTAAAGAATACACAGATAGATAGGTGTAAAGATAAGAGTGTAAAACAACACCTGATTTTGCTTTGATCGATTTTCTTCTACCTCAGCTCGTCTTCTCTCCTCCTCCTTTACATCTAGAGCCTTTTTAATCTCCCATTCTTCCAGAATCTTCCTTTCTCTCTCCTCGAACTCTCTCCTTTCCTTTTCGGCTCTCAACTTTTCCTGCTCCTCCTCGGCTTGGAGCCTCAGCTGCTCTTCTGGGTCATTAAGTCGAGCCTCCTCCTCACGGCGCGCCATCTCCGCCATTTCCTTCCTCTTATTCTTCCTCTTCTCCTTCTTCGCTGCCTTCCGCCTCTCCTTCCGGCACGCCGCCGCACATTCGGCCGCCTCTGTATTAGTGATATTAGTATTGTTATCTGCAGCTGGTGTATCCTCTGTCACCTTGCCGATCATGCTTTTCTGTTCAGACATCGTTAGGGTTTTGAAAGAGGCGAAATCCAGGCCTAACTGTAGTTGATCCGTGTGGGAAAATTGAATTACAATAGGCGGTGGCTCAAAAGAACCTCTACAATGGTGGATTGGCAATTGTATCATAGGGCTGTTTGCACATGATAGTGATTAAAATTAATTTTTATAGTAAATTAAAAATTTGGTAGTGTTTAGAAAAAAAAAATTAAGAATTGATTTATAAAAATTATTCTCTTCATATTTCTCAAAAGCAGCTTAAAAGTATCTCACATAATTAATTCTAGAAATGTAACATGAGTTTGCAAACATAACTAATTGTGAGAAGTAATTTTGAAAATTGATTTTGGGAGTGTTGTTGGGTTTGCAACCCCCTGGTGTGCCACACTCGGATTTTTAAATTTGACCCGCAAAGATCATTTTCCTTTGCCATTCATTGACCAAATGCTTGAGAGATTGGCCGGGCATCCCTTCTATTACTTCTTGGATGGATACTCCGGATACTTTCAAATAGTCATCTCTCCAGAAGATCAAGAGAAGACTACTTTCACATGCCCCTTCGGTACTTTTGCATGGAGGAGGATGCCATTTGGGCTATGCAATGCCCCGGCCACCTTCCAAAGGTGCATGGTAAGTATTTTTTCCGAATACGTTGGGAATATTATTGAAGTTTTCATGGATGATTTTAGTGTGTATGGTGAGTCTTTCGAAAAATGCCTTGATAATCTTGCTAAAATTTTGAAAAGGTGCATAGAAACAAATCTTGTTTTGAATTGGGAGAAATGTCATTTTATGGTTGAGCAAGGTATCGTTCTTGGGCATATAATTTCATCAAAAGGGATTGAGGTTGATAAGTCTAAAGTTGATCTTATTATCACCTTGCCTTACCCCGCAACTGTGCGGGAAGTTCGATCATTTCTTGGCCATGCAGGTTTCTATAGGCGCTTCATTAAGGATTTTTCAAAGATCTCTGCTCCTCTGTGTCGGCTATTGCAAAAGGACGTTGAATTTGAGATGTCAACCGATTGCAAGATGGCCTTTGATCAGCTCAAGGAGGCCCTTACATCGCCTCCCATCATCCAACCTCCGGATTGGACACTGCCGTTCGAAATAATGTGCGATGCAAGCAACTATGCAGTGGGAGCTGTATTGGGGCAACGGAAGGAAAAAGCAGCCAATGTGATCTACTACGCCTCAAGGACCCTAAATCCGGCACAAGCAAACTACACCACCACAGAAAAAGAACTCTTGGCCATAGTTTTTGCTTTAGAAAAGTTTAGGTCATATTTGCTTGGTACTAAGATTATTGTTTTTTCTGATCATGCAGCTCTTCGGTTTCTATTATCAAAGAAGGAAGCTAAACCAAGACTCATCAGATGGATTTTGCTACTTCAAGAATTTGATTTGGAAATCAAAGACAAGAAGGGAAAGGAGAATTTGGTGGCGGATCATTTAAGCCGTTTGATACAAGAAGAGGACGGCATACAAAGTGCTTGAGAGTGGATTGTTTTGGCCCACCATATTCAGAGATGCCCTTGTTTTTTGCAAGTCCTGTGACAACTGTCAAAAGACGGGAAATGTCTCCCAAAGAAATCAAATGCCCCAAAACCCGATTGTAGTCTGTGAAATTTTTTATGTTTGGGGCGTGGACTTTATGGGACCGTTTCCCTTGTCTTATGGGAATTTGTACATATTGTTGGCTGTTGACTATGTATCCAAGTGGGTGGAGGCAAAAGCAACCCGAACCAATGACTCTAAAGTTGTAGCCGAGTTCGTCCAATCCAACATCTTTGCTCGGTTTGGGATACCAAAAGCCATCATAAGCGATAGAGGCACACACTTTTGCAATCGAACAATCGACGCATTGCTGAAGAAATACGCTGTATTGCACAAAGTTTCGACGCCTTATCATCCACAAACCAATGGGCAAGCCGAAACTTCGAACCGGGAAATCAAGTCGATATTGGAGAAGACTGTGCAACCAAATCGCAAGGATTGGAGTTTAAGGCTAAATGATGCATTATGGGCATATAGGACTGCTTATAAAACTCCAATTGGTATGTCTCCCTTCCGACTCATCTATGGAAAGCAATGCCATCTCCCGGTGGAACTTGAACATAGAGCCTACTGGGCTATTCGGAGATGCAACATGAACCTTGACGAAGCCGGTGTACACCGAAAGCTCCAATTGCAAGAGCTCGAAGAAATCCGGAATGAAGCCTTTGAAAACGCCATGATCTACAAGGAGAAAACGAAGGCTTTTCATGACTCGAGAATTACCCGGAAAACGTTTGTGGTTGGGGAGAAAGTTCTATTATATCACTCTCGGTTGAAGTTATTTCCGGGCAAGCTCCGCTCGAGATGGGTAGGACCCTTTGTTGTCACTAAGGTGTTCGATCATGGAGCCATAGAAATTGAAAGTGGTAAAACCGGAAAAATCTTCAAGGTCAATGGGCATCTCCTCAAGCCTTATCTAGAACACATTCAAGAAAGCCCCGGTGAAGAAGAAAGAGTGGAAGACTCACCACCAAACTGAAAAAGCATCCGTCGAGCCAACGACGTTAAACAAAGGCGCTTGTCGGGAGGCAACCCGGCGTTTACTCGTTTTCTCGTATTTTAAATTCATAGCTTAGTAGCTTTACTATTATTTACATATTTTGAATTGTTTTGGTTAAAATGTGTGCAGGTACCGAACAAGCAAATCCAAGCCAAGACATGGTGTAGAATGGGGGTGAGGAACACCAAAAAGTTGGAAAAATGCAGGGGAGAACCATCTCGGCCGAGACACAGAAGCAATCTCGGCCGAGATGCCATGTGAGTGAAAAGGCCAATTTTTCTCTGGAAGACTTTCTCGGCCGAGACAAATGTCTCATCTCGGCCGAGATCCAGAGATACCAAAATCTGAAAAATTTGCTGGAAGATGATCTCGGCCGAGACATTACCATATCTCGGCCGATATTTAGAAAGGCCAAAATGAAGAAATTTCTCTGGAAGTATATCTCGGCCGAGACATACATGCATCTCGGCCGAGACGCGTTTGAATGGAAATAGAGCCAATTTCGCTGGAAGAGTATCTCGGCCGAGACGGGACCGAATCTAGGCCGAGACGAGAGTGTCCAGAATGGAAGCAAACTTGCTGAAGAACAATCTCGGCCGAGATAAGACCTAATCTCGGCCGAGACGGGGTTGTCCAGAATGGAGTAAAAATGCTGAGACTTCATCTCGGCCGAGACACGACTGAATCTCGGCCGAGATACCTTGCCGGGTCAAGTTTTCCTGAAAGCGTAGAACGGATCTCGGCCGAGACACAGAGCCCAAATTAGAATCTCGGCCGAGATTGAAAACAGGTATAAATACCCCCTGCGCGAAAATTAGGTCAGTTCTTCCCCAAACTTGCGATTTTCACACACTCACGCACACACTACTCTAATAATCATCCTTGCACTCGATTTCCATCTCTAAAATTCACACCACACCTCACTCACATCACCATACCAACTCTCCTTCGAAAATATTTGGATTTGGTGCACATTTGAGGTCGATTCAAAAAGGGCGCGAGCAACCCAAATTCAAAAACTTTTCGGTTAAACTCAACTGGTAAGTACGGCTATCTCCTCCTTTCGATTTATTATTGCATATTCATGTATACATTGTTGAGATTGAGAGTTAATTTTACGTTTATATGCATATTCGTTGAACTTGGTTATACATACAAGTGCTTGTATTGATTTTTTGCCATGTGATAAGTGCTATGCATTTAAATGATAAAATTGATTGATAGTTCGTATAGTTGCCTGATGATTGAGTGAGTGGAGTGTTGAAAAGGCTAAATTCGTTGTGGCATATTATCAAGCATGTGTTAGGCACCTTTTACTTGCACTTGAACTAGTGATTTTGCCACAAGTTTTTGATGCTTGAATTATTGATTTTAGGTACCCATGGCACCTCCGAAAACCACAAAAGGCAACACTCAAGAAGGTACCTCTGGCCGAAAAGTCACGCAAAAAATCCGGAGAAGCCAAGCCAAAGGCAAGGAGAAGGCTGTTGAGCCTACTCCGGAGGTTCCTCCACTGGAAGTTCCACCAACTTCCACTGACAAGTCCACAAAGCCCATCGATTTTGACATAGTGCTGACAACAGAGGAGCAACGAAAACGGTTTGATAAATTGATGAAGAGGGGGGTGTCAGCAACCCGATATGGCGATCCCAAAATCTTGGACATCATGGGTATCCGGCAAAACATTCTAGAACTGTTAGACGCAGCGGGTCTAGTTCAGTGTCTCGCCCCTCGCCCAACCTTCCTCAAATTTGTGCTCGAGTTTTTCAGCACACTCGAGATCGAGGAGGAGGTCAATTCCGGCTCTACAGTTCATCATTTCAAATTCCAGCTTCTTAACGAAGAAAAGACACTACGCCACGACACTTTGAAAAGCATTTATGGCTTCAAGAGTCCAGCTGTTGGTGATAGCCGTGCGTTGAGAGAGTTCAACGTGCAACAATTCTGGGGGCAAATTACTGCCGCCCCGGGAATAGTTGCACCTCAGGCATATGATCCAAGGAGCTCCAGGCTCACCTTCATTCGAAGCCCCGTGGTGAAGTATCTACAGAAGCTGTTGAGTTCTACCATACGTGGACGGAAAGAAATCAGCTCTCCTCGGTTATACGAGATGGAAATTCTTTGGGCCATAGTGGACAGGAAGCCAAGGGACTTCCAGCAAGACTTGATATCATGTTTTCAGAAGATAGTGAAAGAATTGAGGACGGAGAGAAAAAAAGAAACGAAAATGCCCGACCCGATCTATTGTGGAGCATTGATCACCCCTATACTCGAGCACTACCATGTTCCCCTCCCAGAGTACACACCTATCACCACTGATTATTATTTGGACTGGAAGGAGATGGAGAACATGCGCATTGCCATGCTCGGGTACAAAGAAGGCATATCGGGTCTGGCTGTCCCATACGTGCTCCAAAACGAGGGACCTTACCTCCGCTTACCCAACCCCGGACTGACTTACATGACCAACTTGCAAAGTACGCTGAATCTGGAACTGAGCTCTAAGGCACACCTCAGTGCCTCCTTGGAGCCAAACCGGGAAGAACTGACAAAATTCAAGTGTGCTAAAAAGCCACGTCCGGTGGCCCGGGTTCGGAGCGTGGGGGTTGAAGGGGAAGGAAGCAGCCAACCGGAGCAGCCGTCAAGGAAAAGACCATCTACTGCCATTCTAACTCAATCTGAGTTCCAGGAACGGCAAGAGGGCTTAATGGCGGCCATGGGGGACGAGATCAAAGGCGTCAGAGCCGAATTGGTGGAGCTACGAGCATCTATTGGAGCTGAGCTGAGAGGAATCAAGGAAACTATCCAAGAAAATCAGACCAAGATTCTCGACCTTTTCAAGTCAATAAAAGGATGTTTCACCGGCTCGAGCCCCCGACCTTCTCGCTCGCTGTGAGTAGAGCGACCGAGAAGTCTTACCTTTTTGTCCCAAACTTAGTTGCAAAACTAAGTTTGGGGGAAAACAAAAAGATAAGACCATTTCGGTTGTTCAAAACCCCCTACCCCCCGTTTTTTCTCTTTCATTATCTATACTGTTGGCCTGTGAGCCATTTGACATGACTTGCTTGATGGATTTCTTGTGGTGGCATGTGTGCCAATTTGATTTGTATATTGATTGCTTTTGTGATATTGTCCATTTGTATTGTTTGGTAATATTGCCGGCCTGTGAGCCATTGTCAATTTTTTTATTAGTCTTGGTTGGTAATATTATTACATATGCATTTGGCTATTTCGGATTTTTGAATAATCATTGGGTGCCTTAACGTCAATTTGTTTGTTTGTGTTGATAAGTACGCACACATTTTTCCCTTATTGTTATAGGAGTAGAATTCTTAATAAAGTAGTTCATTTAGTTAATGTTTTTGAATAAACGTGTAATAAAATGGTTAAGTTCGGCGAGCCACCAAATTGTACTCCTCTTTTTCCACAAACTAAGTTTGGGGAGGGGGTGGGATTCGTACAAATTGGCAGCTCGAGAAAGCAATTGGATGAGTTTAGGAAAGAAAAATGTGGCATTGATTAATGATGAAAAATTTTGGCAAATATTTTTGAAAGAAGCACATGGTAGAGTATGATAGACTTGTTGAAACAAAATTGAACATGCACTCAAAACTTTTGATCAAATTGCAGCCGAGTGAGTTTTTGAGCCTTAGAAGATACTCCCATCTTTGGAGTAATGTAAACTTTCTTTCGGTGTGAAATTCATTGAGTGCATTTAGTGGTCTCTAGAACTTGCCTTGATTCTCTATTTTGCATGAGTCGGTACATTGTGTGACATTGAAAATGATCTTAGGCAATCCTTGATTTGAGCCTACTTTCAAGCTTGAAAATACATCCTTTTTACCTAATTTAACATTGTCTCTAGTTGAGCCCCTTGAGCTTTTAGCCTCTTATTTGACAGCCCAATTCTACAAGCCGAAACCCTTTCGATTAGCCTTTGAACCTAATTGGACTATTTGAGTATGAGGGAGGTGGTTGGAAGGTAGTCGGGTAATTTGGGATTGAAAAGGGTGAACTATTGGGAATATTGAAGGGTGAAAGGAATTGAACAATAGGAAAAGAATCGAGAATACTAGTCCTCTCCAATTTTTGTTTGTGTAAAAAAAAAAAAAAAAAAAAAAACGAAAAATCGGAAAAACAAAATAAAAGTTAGTTGTATATACTCATTGTTGCTTTTGATTTGGAGAGGCTAGTAATATAATACCTTTTGATAGACGTTCTCAAAGTGGTAGAAATTCAAAGAAAATACACTCTAACGGAGAATTGAGAAAACAATTAGATTGTGAACCTTGTGGTAAGGGAAAGAAACCAATTTTGGGATTGGTTTACTAAGAAAGTAAAGAGTGAGGTAAAGTGATTGTTGTTTGAGGGGTGGATGAGATTAGCTAACTCATTTAGTCCGTTTTATAGTCACTTATACCCAAAATTATCCCACCTTACCCCAAACCAACATTACAACCCGTTAAAGACCTCTTTGATTCTTTGCCACACATGTCAGTATACATCGAAGTTTAGATGATTGGCAAGCTTATGGTAGGCACTTTATGTATTTCAATGTGAGCGTATACACTTCCCTTTTGATACACTTGAGAGTCGAGAGTTACACTCACCATGTGAGGATCTTAAGTTTAGAGTGTTTTGTCTCGAGAGTAGTGGATTTAGTCTATCACACATGCTCATTTTTATCATGATCTCTTACTCTTTTTCATGAAAATTCTGAAATCAAATGCCACTAAACTTTGCCCTAAACACGTGTTCTTTTGTCTTTCTCTTTCTTGTTCGGGACGAACAAGTTTTAAGTTTGGGGAGATTTGGTACACGTGTTCCGTGCACGCACTTTAGGGCACTTTTAGTGTCATTTTAGTGTCAATAACGTGCATAATTATGTGTATTTAGTGCTTTTATACTCTCATGGGCAAAATAATGCGTTTGTGCTGTTTTTGTGTTAAGACAGGTGAAAAAGGATCGAAAAAGAACATCGAACGACCGCGGAGTCGAAGGATCGATCGAGGCAGCAAAAGGAAGGGCCAACTGAAAATCTCGGCCGAGATATGATGCAAATCTCGGCCGAGACGAGCCTCCAGGGAATTCTTGAAGAAATGCAAAGATGAAGATCTCGGCCGAGATATTACTCAATCTCGGCCGAGATGAGTCTCCAGGGAATTCTTGACGAAATGCAAAGATGAAGATCTCGGCCGAGATACAATCCAATCTCGGCCGAGATGAGTTAAATCCCAAAAGCCCTAATTTTCTTTGTTCACGTCTCGGCCGAGATGCAACCCAATCTCGGCCGAGATCAGCTTTTGATCCAAAATTCCTCAAAACCCTTTTTCACGTCTCGGCCGATACATACTTGCATCTCGGCCGAGATTCACTACCCTGTTTTAAAATCCTGAATACGTTTTTGCCTATTTTTGTCTAGCACTTTCTCCCTTTATATATATATCATCCCATTCGAATTTAACCTAACTTTTAGACAACTTTTGGGGAGCTTTTGATACTTGGAGAGCACATTTCAGCCACCAAGGAAGGAGATTGGACAAGGGATTGAAGGATCATCTTCTCCAATTGACATCTTGGGATTTATCAAAATCAGTATCATGTTTCTTCATTTTTCCAGTTATTTTCTTATTGTATTAGTTAATATGGGTGGCTAGCACCCTTAGTTCATCCTTGATCATTGTGGAACCTTGAGTCGAGACATTGATGTGATTATTACGGTTAATGTTATCGAGATTATTGTGTATTTAAGTGTTTTGTGTTATTTGCTCTTGTTGACTCACATTTATGAATTGATTATTGGTTTGATCACCCTTTAAGGGATTTGTGAATGTGTTGCTAGAATAGGAGATTACTATCCGTAATTGTAGGATTTCCGATTCCCGAGTAGCAAACAATAGTTATTTATTGGGGATAACATAAAGTTCAACCACTAAAACCGAGTTTTCGAGTTTTATGTTGAATTTATCTCGTTGTCCTAGTGTGTAATGCTTTTGGTGATCGAATCTAAGAGAGCTTGTTCGAGGATTCGGTTAAACTGAATAGGGTTAGTCGAAGAGCTTATTTTGATTAACTAAGATTAAGGGATAACAAGGCTATTAGAGCTTGTTAATAGTCTTGAGATAAGGGCTTAAATCACAATTTAATCGGTGATTAACAATAGTTGCATCAATTGTTTAAGACCAAGGGGAAGAATGATCAAGGGTAACTTATTTTATTATCTGAAAACTAAAACTGAAAAAGATATTTTCTATTGTTTTTGAGTAATTGTTTCTTTTAAGTGCATCTATTTGTTTTTAATTGTCACTAGTAGATTTTTAGTTATTAATCAAACCCCCCCCCCCTCGTTGTTGCTTTGTTAAATATTTATTTCTTTCGTAATTGACCATAAACTTCTTGACATCATAATCAAAACTATTCGACTGTTCCTCGTGGGATCGACCCTTACTTGCCACTCTACTAGTTAGAGTAGTAAGAAGGTTAAGTGTGTATTCTCTATACACAAATTAATTTGGTAGTCGGAAACGACGCTACCATTATTCAATTTGATATTCAACATAAATCCTCATGCTCCACAAATTTTGACTCCAACCTTTTATATTTTGTCCCTTCTTTAAATTTTAAACTTGACAAATTTCAATAATAGACTATCTATATTTTTGGAATGACTCCTAAGTATCATCTCAATAATCATTTCTATCTCCATATGATTTTTCAGCATTATGACTTCTAATTACTCATTTTGAGAGTTAATTAAACATTACAAGATTCTCATTCCATCAAATATTTACTTCAAAAGTTTCCAATGTATCTTCAAAATTCAATTTTGCCTTCAAACTCAACATTATATTTAGCGCCAAAGATGGTCTTTCAATTTCATACGAAGGATTTGAATTTTTACTTGAGACAAGAAATATTATTTTACTTAACTAGGTCCGCCTAGATTTTGAATAACAAATCTTTGGTCACAAACTCTCAATGTTGTTTTTATATTTGAACTCAATTTTAGTATTCCTTTTTCCATGTGATTTTATTGGAAAATTAAATTGCATGGCGAATTAGCCATTTTGATTTCGCTTCTAGTTGTAAGGTATTCATTTTTCAAATTGTTTGAAATGTTTATTGCTGAAAGAGTCTCAATAATTTTTTTATTTCTTTCCCAAGTCTATATTTTAATTCAAGTCAATTTACAATAAAATTTCTAAATTCATCATATGAGCTCTCTCAATTATTTTTTATGCATCTTTCTGGAGTATTAAAAAAAAAAGTAACTCAATTGTTTATCTTTTCATCTTTATTTTAACTTCAAGACCAGTTCAAGGAGTCCTATTCTAATTCATTCTTATGTTTTGATTTGTTCAATTAGGTTGCTTTCTAAACTCCTCATAAGGCTTTAAACTTTATTTGAGCCATACATTGTAATTGTTTACCATTGTGCCCAATCTTATTTTAATTTCTAAATTCTTGGTCACCGTTTCCAAAAGATCCATTTACAACAAAATTAACGCAAGAACTTCTTCCCATTTATTTTTATTTGATAAAAAAGACACTATGAACAACTAGCAACGAGTTTTATTCCGTTTTTAAATTCAAAATATTTGTTTCCCACATGGATCGAAAATTTTAATTTGACTTCAAAAGAGGCACAAATCTTCTATTCTACTAAAACTCACATAAGCAAATTTATCTTTACACGGAATGTTCCATTTTCATCATATAAACTCAATCTAGCATTAAAATGTTATATTTATCATTTAGCTAAGTTTTACAAAACCAGATCATCCCTAAATTTCCCAATTCTTCTAGTTTAAACTCAATCTCCAAACTTAAACCAGTTTGAGCTTCATTCAAAAGTCTAAGAGTACCTAGGTCATGATTTATATTTATAATTTAGTTCTATTTTTCATTGTATTCCCATTTGACCAAAAAAATACAATCTCTTATTTTTAATCTACTAAAAGTCACATCAAGCATTTATTAGTGGACAATGAAAAAAAAACATGTTCAACCATGGTCAAATTTGGGAAGGATACACATAGCGGTATTTTTTATGGAAAATATTTGTCATGTCGTGAATTTCGAGGACGGATTTTTTTTTTTTTAAACAGGGGTAGAATGTAATACCCCATATTTTTAGCTTATTATTTAATTGCAAAAAAAATTAATTCATTATTTTAGCTAGCCCTGTAACGACCCGGAAAGAAAATGTGTATATATAGATATAATTATAATAATACTGAATATGGATAAAATGATAATAAGATATATATATATATATATATATCTTATTACTAAAGAAGTTGATAAATATTAGTATGATTTTAGTTTGTAAGCAAATGATGTTTTTCTTAGTTTAGATCAAACTTTCTTTTGAAAGTAAAAAATATTAGAACTCAATTTTTTATGGTATTTCGCAATTATAATTACTTGGCGTCTAACTTATTTAAAATAAAGTATTTCTTTGAAATTATTCGATATCCTTACTAAAGGTTACTAATAAAAGTTAAATTTTATGTATATTTATATTTTCATAACGCCTCTTTATTAAGGAAAAGTGTTGTAAAAAGTCGGGGCATTACACCGAACATTCGTCAAATCGGTGAGCACCCACTGAACGTTTTTTTTTTTTTTTTTCCCACATACTTCACTTATCTCCTCCTTACCCACAAGTAATTTCCTCCTGCCAAGATTTTTTGCAAAGGTTACACAGCACACTGAGTCTACTAGGAGGTAAATGCATGCATAAATGCAGATCATTGGCATCTGTTTATATGAATTACATGCTGCATTAGATACATACACATCATCCATAAAAAGTGGAACAAAGATACTACTTCCAAGTGGTTAGATAAGTTGTTCCCTAGATTATAAAAGGTCCAGAATCTTATCCATCAACAGTTACAAATCCCAAACCATACAAAGCAATAAACTACAAGGTGAAGGGAAATCATGTCATATTGTCGACAATGTCATCTGTTTATATGAAACAGGCCACCATCTTGTTCGAGCAGAAAATTGTAAAAAAAGGATAGCCACAAAAATATGCTTTATGACGTAACTTCAAAAATATAAAGAGCAATCTTAACTTATATTAATTTACCAAAGTGACACAGAAAGATGGATCAATACCTACTAATCTTGTCTTGAGATAGTTGGGCAGCAAATGAATCAAGTTATGTGGCCTCAGCAATATTATTGTGATCTATGGTCCAAATACGCACGATACCATCAGAGCAAGCTGTTACTATATCACCATTTTTCCTAGAATTTGGCATCCCAAACACAACCAGGATGCTCTATGGTCTGCACACAAACTCCATCTGCAACAAACATTCTTTTCATACAAACATGGAAACTCAGATCATGACATTACGTGTATCCTAATAAATAAAAAAAAATCTTAATCAAATAAATAACGAAAAAACTAGCAGCTTCAACAAATACAAGCTCCCTCAGCTGCAACAGAAACTAATGAAGTCAACCATGTTCATGTCATTTTTCCTTATAATGATTCCAGAGACCAACAGATATCAAAAAGACATTTACAAGATTATATAAACCAGCGGACTTAGTATAACTGATTTTTGAGCATACAGTATCAGATGTGATACATCAGTGTATCTACAGTTTTCCTTCAGAAAGGATTATCCTCAACAAATCTTGACCAATTTCAGCAGGCATAAACATAGCAAAGAAACACATTAGCAATATCATAGGTAACTAACGCATAGGATGCAAGCATACCACCCAAGAAAGAAAAAAGAATAGAATTCATTCAAAACATGAGGGAGTACCTTTCCATATCTTTGCTGAACAGTCGTCGCTAGCACTCACTATAAGTCCAGACACGTGAGCATCAACCGCATAGACAATGGAAGTATGACCAACCATCTCGAATAGAAGTTCCCCACTAAGTGTCCATAGCCTAATAGAACTGCCATTTAGAACTAAACTAGAATTAGCAACTACAAGAAAAGGGTGACACCAAGGAACCAAAGGGAAGGAAGAGAACAAATTTTCCACCTTAAGAAAGACAGAAACTAAATATAGAACTTATGGGCATCCAAAATATAGAAAATTCTACGTCCAAATATAAAATAACAATTGAAGAATAATTATGATAACAATATAAGCAAGCCTCAGGAAGAGATAAAGATCTAATGAAGAAACAAGTAAAAAAAGAAAAAGATAGGTGAATCCGAGACAAAAGCTTGCACTGTGCACTTCTTTTCAAAAACAATAAAACGAATCAAAATGAAGCTACCAAGTGTTCGTTTGTAGATTTAATCGGTGTATCCGAGACAAAAGCTTGCACTTGCCACATAACCAAATATTGTATCAACACCACCATAATTAATTTGTAACTCACTTAGATACGGATACAACAACAAACATAATTCATGAAGGATAGTGAAATAATTAACACAATCAGAGCAATACTCTCAATTTATGGCTACGGAATTAGATGGTTCTTCTTAAACAGAGAGGTTGCTGATAGGTTAAGTTTCACATTTAGTTCTTCTTTTTTTCAGTTCTTTTTGTTATAAACTTTCCAACCTCTTCCATTTTTCATCCGTATTGATAAATTAAATGTTAAAACATGATATCATCATCAGCTTTTATTGAATCCGTTTTCTGTTTGTACGTTTTGTTATTCTATTAGTAAATACGATTGCACGTTTGCTGGTGTGGTGATTTGTGACTTGGATACACTCAGAATAGATTGGAAACTGATTCGGATCAGATTGGACTGGAAAATGCAGTCTTGGAGCTGGATTGAAGAGCAGTTACAAAAGCTGTTAAATTCTGTTCTAACTGTCAAGTGCAACGGTTATTGTTAAAACCGTTGTCATTCCCAGCGCAGCAAGTTTTCCAGAATTTATTTCAGCTGTTTTCTTGGATCCATTTAAATTGGTTTTCTTCCAGTTGTAAAGCATGAATTTCGTTTACCAGATCCTATCGGAGTAGAATTGTAGCAGTTTGAGAAGAAAAATAGAAATAATTATGTGTGTTGTATGTAAAGATACACTTGAAATAACAAATAATGGGTGCCTATCTATGTTATATTCCTCATACCACCAATAATGGCTCATCACAACGATAGGCTGAAGCCTTATCGCAGGAAGACTGAATAAACTACATGTTAAATTTTTAGGAGATTCCCTGTTTTCACTTACCGAAGCACATTTTTCAGGTGTTGAAAATGGAATTCCAAGGGAGTATAGTTTCTCATCCTAATAGCCTATCTTAAAAAGACTCAGAGATTGAATTTCATAGAAAGATAAAATCTATTGAAGAAGAAGATACAAGAGTTGAGATAAAATCCGTATGCATGAGCTAAACTCATGCATAACTTCTTAAGCTAACTAACATCTATTCTTAACTGGCCTGTGTGAAACATGCCAACTGATGACATCAATGCTTGATAAACAGTTTCAAGTTTAGAGAACGGCTCGACTAAAGCTGCCAGAATTTCTTTCATTCTCAAGAGATGCGAAACTTATTTACTGGTCCCTACCCTTGACAGCAAGCACGCTGCACACTCTTCTTCCAGTCTCTCAATATCAGCAGCATAAGGTAAATGGGAATATCACAGTATGTACTTTATCTTTGCCAGGAGTTTGTTTTCTCTTGTTACTCGTTCTTGGGGTTTCTTCCTGTCAGTTTTTGTTGATTTTATTATTGACTTCTGTGAAGTAATTGTCACCTTCACCTATAATGTGAACAAGAGAATAAAGTCGATCGAGAAAAGACATTGAGACAAACAGAACAGTGTATTACTTTGCCATGATCTTCCCTAGCAGATCTAGGGACATCTTTATCAGAAGCATGTTTGGAACGTCCACTCTTTTTACTATCTTCTCCCCTCAAAGAGGACCCATGATCCTCAGCAATTGTGGTTCTGAATCTCTTGCACAAAAATCACCATTCTTTTCTTCAGAAATAGGCTCTCCTTCACAGAAGCACTGTCAACATATATCACAATAACCAAGTTCCCCTTTTCTGCCCGATCCGGTGATTGTGCTTCAGAATCACTGCCATCCTCCTTCCACAGACAGTGGTTTCCCCTTTTTAGCTGAGTCAGCACCTCCCTTTTTCCCGAGCGCCAGTGTTTCTTTGCTTATGAAACAGATTCTCCTCCAAATTCTTTCTGAGATTCAGCATCAGAATGGATACCACATCTTCCAAAACCAAGTTCCCCTTCCCTTTTCTGCCTGTTCCAGTGACCGTGCTTTTGAATCACTCGTACGTACATAGTTATTCCTCAGTGAAACTTCGTTAGGCAACGATTTATCCTTTGGGAAGATGGCGAAACTGTATTACAGAAAGAGGGGTACAAAATCTATCTCATAAAACGTATTTGCTTCAAAGCTAGTTCCTTCAAAATTATATGTGGCAAAGAACTGGGGGGAAAAGTCTATTGAGCACAAGAAGCAAGCATAAGTGGGAGGAAAAGCCCAATTTTACAAAGATTTAGGATCAGCGCAGAGTTCTAGTCCACCTACGTTTCAAGATTGAGGTGTGGCATTGGAAAGAAACGGAGCTAAGAGTCAACTGAAGCAAAGACGAGGATCATATAGCACTTGATGCTCTCCGTTTGGACATGGATTTTGAGCATCATAAGGAATTCTTTGGTTAGTTTTGTTTCTGCATGATATCATTTAAGCCAAATTTGTTGTATTGTGGTGCATTGATTCTCATTCATTATTTCAACACAATCTAATATGTGTAGCCCAAGATATGATCAAAATAATGGAGTTGTGTCAGGATGGACCCACAAGTGCAAAACTTTCACCTCCTTGGTGATTTGTGCCAATTTTTTATATGAATTGGGAAATGTTGTCAACATAAACATCGCAGCCCTTTAAGTCAGCTTTCCTATGCCTTGGATTTCAGCATGATCTGATATGTGTAGCCCCAGATATGATAAGAATACTAGAGGTGTGTCAGGGCAGACCCACAAGTGCACTACTTTCACTTCCTTGATGATTCGCGATAATTTTCTGTACCAATTGGGAAATGTGGTCAACATAAAAGTCGTAGTCCTTCGATTTATCTTTCATACGGCTCAAATTTCAGGATGATCTGATATGTGTAGGGCGAGATATGATCAAAATACTAGAGGTGTGTTGGGTTGCACCCACAAGTGCACTACTTTCACTTCCTTGGCCATTTGTAGAAACAATTTGTAAAAATTGGGAAATATTGTCAAAATAAAAGTTGTAGCTATCCGTCTTAGCTTTCTGAAAAACCAAGAATCTCCTAATTTAAATTTGTACATGACAAGTTATGATCATTCAAAGTTGTAGGTGTACATTTTAAAACTGTTCGCTCCGTACTGAGCGAACATTACTGAAGATGTTCGGCCTGTATTGAGCGAACATTCTCAAACATGTTCGCTCAATACCGAGCGAACATGTTCAAATATGTTCGCTCAGTACTGAGCGAACAAATTCACAAATGTTCGCTCAGTGTTGAGCGAACACCCCTTGGCCTTTCTTTTTTTTTGTTTTCTTTGCTTACTTTACTTAAAAAGTTCCTTTTTACCTTCCATGTATGATTTTATCTTGAATAAATTCTAGTCAACCCGAACACCAGTTGATCTTGAGTAGTTTAATGTTTAAACTTGTGCTAACAAAATGTTCGCCCAACCCTCAACGAACATCTTCAAAATACGGTCGAACGTCCCTTGGCATTTTTTTTGGTTTCTTATTTTTTTCTTTGCTTACTTAATTTAACTGATGTAAAAAAATGATGTATTTTCCTAAACTCAAATTTGAGCCAGTCAATTGACAATCGAACTTGCACACCTGATAACAGAATATCCATGACATTAGAAGTAGAAGAAATAACAGATTTATTGATTTCCATATTTTAGACCTTATAATCAGTCTAAGCTTCAGATTAGATCCTCTAAATGCATCGTTATTGGCCGCAGTTCCCACATGGTAATATGCTATTAAGCGAAGAAGCAACCTTTTCCTGCCCGAACATCATTGACTCTCTCAATAATGAAGTCAATATAACTATACTTCTGCTGGAACCAGAAAATTCTTGAGTTGAGACAGAGGTTCAATAAATTTGGACATATTAGGTGATTCCTAAAGATCAAAATTAATAATTAAGACCAGAAATGGCTACTAATCAGATATAATTAGATACTAACTTACATAAGTTTTTGGATCAGCATATGAAAGAACAAGGGCACTAGAGAACTTCTGCTTCAAAAGTGAACATAAATTTAGTTCATCTTTGTATGTATGAGTTTGTCAACTAAAATGTGACACTAATGTTGAAAGATTTTAGCTATATACTTCGAGGAAAAGTTTGACAAATCATGTTCAATTTTCTGAACGCATGCAATGTCTTATGCGCAAGACAGGATTTTAGAACTCAATGTGATGCTATTGATTTTTCTTCAAAAAGAATTAATATTTCAGTTTTTTTACGTGAATTATTCGCGTTTTAGACCTTTTTTACTGGCTCCGACGCTTCCTTCACTGGGGATCTCAATTTATGTGGTGAAAAGTCCCACTCTCTTTCAGCAGTTGATATACTTCCTATATAGCATTCAGTGCGTGTGCCAGGAGGGATGGGGGAATGCAAGCATAGAGGTCTTTGGTTAATTATCTAAATTCACATTTGCCGCATGAACAAGAGCTCCATGCAATCGACAACAAATCATTCTTTTATTATGCAGACATTGCTAGGAAAGTGGACTGAATCATGCTTTCTTAGAGTATCTTACTTGACAGTGTGATCTGTAGAGTCAATGGAAAAATGAAGTACCAGATCTCTGCACGTTTTGATTATCTTTTGTAACTTCAACAAAACCAAAGTCATCCTTCCTACCGAGTTTTGGCTATGTCATAGAGTATGCATGTATCAGCAGTTGTCTTCATCTGTATATTCTTCTTTTTAAAATCACTTGACTTTGATTTTCAGAAGCTGGTGCCTGGTAGTAGCCAGCTTCAAGCTGATCCTTTTGGCTTTCTCGTAAATAAGTAGCACTTCACCAAGTTAAAGCAGTGTTTGCAATTGTTTAAAAGAAGTTCTAACAACTACTTGTCTGTTGATGCAAGCAATGCTACATTTCCGAAGCTACAATCGCTATCCCTTGCTTCTTGCAACATGTCTTATTTTGCTGGTGTTGTAAACAATCCGTTGTGGCATACTTCGACCTCTCAAACAACAAGACTGGATGGAACTTGATTGCAAATAGAGGACTTCTATATTTGAACATTACTTGTGATCTCCCGGTGGATATTTTCAAATGGTCAAACTGCTGTTGTTGTACCTGGTGGGGGACTGTAGCAGCACTGAGATATTTGATGCACAATCTTCCCAGTTATTTACGTGACTGAGAAGGATACCAGTTGCTAACATTTATTTACTTGACTGACATATGGCTTCTGGATATGCGGCTGGACAAGATACTATTCCTGGAAGGCCTTTTGCTCCTCGAACAAGATCACCTCCTTTACCCTTTCTTCTTTCATCTCCTCTCCGATCAAGAGGTGAAGTTAAACTTCCATCAGAGCAGTTTTATGATGATTATGGTGGTGCTTTAGATGATGATCTGGACGATAGCTCAGAGTCTGACAGAGAATCAGAATATGATGGATTACCTCCACTCAAGTCATAGACTAAAGCTCAACTGGAAAAGTTTAATAAACTACAACAGAAGGCGTATTATGATGAGCTGGAACTAAGGGAATTTTTTTCATGAAGAAGCAGCTGAAGGAAGAGAGAACGCGATGGAAGACGACGACGAAATTGCAGGAAGAAGCTAAGAAGAGAGCAATGCTGCTGCATCTGTACCAGTTCCTGTCCCAGACTTGACCCTGCATTGATTGTTATTTAGAATATATTACTTCTAACGAAAACTAGTTTTTTAGGAATTCGGATGACTTCGAAAATCCACTCATTTTGTGGTGATTAAAATCCAATGATCTCATCCCTTGCTTTTTGAATCCCTCTAAACGGAAAACCAGATGGAATCCCTCCTTCCCGAGCAGCGTTACATCTACTCCATCAACGGCGTTAACGCCAAACAATTTCCTCAGTAATTTCAGCAAGCAATGCGTATGCTGCTGGAGATATGCTGCCGACAAAGGTTCCAAAGCCGGAGAGATTATTAGACAACTTATACACTGTTTCCAAACCAGCAAAACATGAAGAATCAACTATCACCGCATCTCATGAGGAAAGAAAACTTTCTGGATACATTTTGGAGTGGAAAGAAATACAAATATCAGCTGGCAGTTTCATCTAGGATCTTTTTTATGTGAGTTTGAAGAGCAAATATAGAATTGTCTACTTGTAACAGAGGTTCTTGATGAGCTGACGTACGTAGTTGGCGTAGATATATGCAACTTTCAGGCTGATGCACATACTTCAAACTTACAGAGAGCCTGCCTAGACTTCTATTGTCGAGACCTGTATTCTCTTGTGCAATGACATTGTTGGGAATGTGAATAAAGCGGTTGTACACAGTGTGATAAATCTATAATTTCATCTAATTCTGATGTCAAGGATATTCTTGGATCCATTTCATCTATTTAGGTTGAGCTAGAGCAAGATTCTTTAGGTTGAAATTAAGCTTATTGAGGAAGATTCTGTCAAGGGTAGGGGCCATTTATCATGGGAAGAGGCTGGGGAGCTTGCATGTCAAGACAGAGAGAGAGAGGGAGAGAGGGAGAGAGAGATTAATTAGAAGATTGTGCATAGAATCCAACGTCAGCAGCTTGTACAGCAACATCGATAATTTGCTTCTGTGCCTAGCATCCAACACATCATTTCTGAAGAGAAATGGGTTGACCAAGTTTTGGGCGGCTATATTGTTCTTTTAGATGCCCCGGCCAAAGATCTGAAGAGAAATGCGCATAATATCATGCTTTAAAAAGACAAAGAGAGAGAGAGAGATTATAAGTTTGTGCATAGCATAGCATGGTTGACATCATACTATGCTTTTACATCTAGTTTTGCAAGCTCATGCGCCAACTTTGTTATTTTTTCACTACTTTCACTTCCTTGACAATTTATGTAAATTTTATGCATGAATTGGGAAATGTTGTCAACGGAAAAGTTGTAGAACTTTGATTTACCTTTCGTATGGATCTAATTTCACCATGATCGGATATGTGAAACCCGAGATATGATCAAAATACTAGTAGTGTGTCGGGATGGACCCACAAGTGCACTACTTTCACTTTCTTGGCCATTTGTGGAAAAACAATTTATGAATTGAGCAACGTCATCAACGGGAAAGTTGTAGCCCTTTAAGTCAGATTTCCTATGCCTCTAGTTTCACCATGATCGGATATGTGTAGCCCGAGATATGATCAAAATACTAGAGTTGTATCGGGGCGGATCCACAAGTGCACTACTTTCAGTTTCTTGGCTATTTGTGAACATCTTTTTTATGAATCGAGAAATGTCGTCAACATAAAAGTTGTAGGTATCCGTCTTAGCTTTCTAAAGAACCAAGAATCGCCTAATTTCAATTTCTACATTACACGAAAATAGCATTCGAACACAAGGCGCACGGTTCGGCTGAAGTTTCCCAAGTTTCGGCCGAATTCTGTGAAGTAGCTTCGGCCAACACTTCAGCCGAAACTTGTGATAGAGCTTCGGCCAGAAGTTCAGCCGAAGCTATTGAAACAGCTTCGGCCATAATTTCAGCCGAAGCTATTGAAGCTTGTTCGGCCCGTTTTTCTGGCCGAACACTGTTATTCCATTTTTTTTTCTTTTCTGATTGATATTTTATGCTTATTACTTGTAGCTTTTCTGATTTTATTCTCATCTTCCATTTTTTACAATATAGGATAATTTATTTTCGATTATTTCCATTTACGTCACAAACAAAAGGGCCGTCATATTGTTAACTACTAACTACTGTCAATGAAACTCGCTACTACCTTCGACAGTCTTAATTATGTTTCTCCCAAGTCAACAAGGCATGCTACAAACATCCAATCATTCACAGAAGGGATCAAAAGAGGATGCAAAATAGATGAGCGTCAACCATCTGAACGAGAAGCGAACCAAACTCAACCAAAGTATGAGAAACAATCAAGCAGCACATAAGGAAAAATAAGGCCCAAGTCCGGATAAGCAGCTTCAGCTTGCAATCCAGAAAGTTTCCTTTCTTTCTTCATTCTCCCAATGAGATACGGTGGTAGTTGATTCTTCATGAGTTGCTGGTTCAGAAACAGTGTATTCCGCTTACCTCGTGAGACCAGCTTGCTGCACACTCTTCTTCCAGTCTCAATTTCAGCAGCATATGGTAAATGAGAATATCACAGTATGTACTTTCTCTTTGCCAGGAGTTTGTTTTCTCTTGTTACTCATTCTTGGGGTTTCTTCCTGTTCAATTTTGTTGATTTTATCAGTGACTTCTTTGAAGTGATTGTCACCTATAATGTGAACAAGATAATAAAGTGGATCAAGAGAAGACATTGAGACAAACAGAACAGTAACAAAGGAAGTCGTATTACTTTGCCATGATCTTCTCTAGCAGATCTACGGACAACTTTATCAGAGGCATGTTTGGAACGTCCACTCTTTTTGCTCCCCTCAATGAGGACCCATAATCCTCAGCAATTGTTGTTCTGAATCTCTTGTACAACCATCACCATTCTTTCCTTTAGAAATAGGTTCTCCTTCACAGAAGCACTACGAACATATATCATAATAACCAAGTTCCCCTTCCCCTTTTCTGCGTGATCCGGTGATTGTCCTTCAGAATAACTGCCATCCTCTTTCTACAGACAATGTTTCACCCTTGCTAGCTGAGACAGCAGCTCCCCTTTTCCCCGAGTGCCACTGTTTCTTTGCTTCTGAAATAGATTCGCCTTCAAATGCTTTCTTAGATGCAGCACCAACGGTTACCACATCTTCCAAAACCAAGTTTCCCTTCCCTTTTTCTGCCTGTTCCAGTGACCATACTTCTGAATCACTTGTACGTACATAGTTATTCCTCAATGCAACTTCTTTAGGAGACGTTTATCCTTGTCAGCTGAGTCAGCGGCTGGCGTTTTCCCTTGGCATTGCTGCTTCTTTGTTTCTGAAACAGATTTTCCTTCAGAGGCTTTTTACAGCAATATCAAAAGATGCTATCTCTTTCATGTTCAAGTTCCCCATCCCCTTTTCTGCCTGATCCAGTGACCGCGCTTCAGAATCACTTACACAGCCATCACCTTCTTCAATGCAACTTCTTCAGTCAATGTTCTATCTGAGTCAGCAGTTCTTTTTTTCCCGGGCGGTGCTGCATCTTTGCTTCTGAAATAGATTCCCCTTCAGATGCCTTCTTAGAAACAGTATCAAAAGATACGATCTCTTCACTGTTCAAGTTCCCCTTCACTTTTTCAGACATGACAGTTTCAGATCGACTCTCATCAGGATGATGGGTTGGCGATGCTACAATCATAGCCTTACTCTCAGGTGAAAGTGATAGTGGATTCTTGAACTGTACTCTCTTCTTTGTCCGGAGATTTGCCTGCTTCAACGGGTTTAACCTCAGTAGGAGAAGTACGCACATCTTTGTTAGGAATTTCATGGTTATATGACATCTGTTGAGATTCAGCAAGCTCTTCACTAGACTCGGAATTCACTGGATTTTGAGCATCAAAATCATCAGACTCAGTTTTGGATATTGATTTTGCATCAAGTTGGTGGTAGAAAGAGCAACCTTCACAAAGCATTTGCATCTGTCATAATTTCCTCAGGCCAAGTCAGGATGGACCCACATGACTACTTTCGCTTCCTTGACAATTTGTGATAATTTTCTGGATGAATTGGGAAACGTTATCAACGACAAAGTTGTAGCCCTTTGATTTATATTTCCTATGCCTCTAATTTCACTTTGATCTGAAATGTGTAGCCCGAGATTTCACAATACAGCAAAGTTGTAGCTATCTGTCTTAGCTTCCCAATGAACTAAAAATCACCTAATTTCAATTTTTACATTACAACTTATGATCATTCAAACTTGTACATGCATATTTCAACACGTTCGGTCGTACATACGTAATATGTTCTCTCTAAGCGGTCGAACATCCCCTAAAATGCTTACCTTTTTTTGTTTATTCTTTTATTTTTTGTTTTTTTCTTTTGTTTGTTTTTTTGCTTTCTTCACTTATAAATTTCCTTTTTACCTTCTATTATGTAAAAAATCATTTTTTTTTTAAGAAATAGCATTCATGAAAGAAACAAACTATCAAAGGGATGAAGTGTACAAGACAATGTTGAGTTGAGTTGGATGGATCAAAGGACTCCGGTGAGGAAGAAAATAGCACAAGGACTATAGGTGGGAATTCCGAAGTAATAGACATATCAGAGAATAAAGAAGAGATTCCAGATGTCGGAGGAAGCTGGGGTCAAGGCTCTATTCTTCAATGACGAAAAGGGAATTGCTACGGAGAACATTGTGGCAGGTGAAAAGAACGGATTGGTGGATGACAATATTTTTTAGAACAATGGCTGTGATTTGAGGATGAAAAAGGCAATTACAAGAAATTGTTGATTCGTCTGCAACTATGGTGAAAACTGGGGATCTGGATGTTGGAAATGAGAAGTTGGAGAAAGCCAATCAGAAGCCGGAGAATGATGTGTCAATAAATAAGAGCTTTCTTGAAGCCCCAACTTCTGGAACTGCAGAAACTTTGGATTTAGACAGACAAGGGCACAGGAGAGAAAAAGTCTTAGACAACAAAAGAGAACCTATAACGGGGATGCTTGAAACTCTAGAATCCAATGAGTCAATCATAACTGAGAGTGGCCTTGAGAAGGTTGAAATTGAAAAACCGTCCTAATGAGATGACAGAAGTTCAAGATGCCAATATATCTGGTGGCAATATTAGTTCAGGATCTCCTGAAAATGGTTCCTCGGGTAATTATAATTTGTTATGCAGTTCGACTCATGAATGCATGAAGATTGATTCTGCTGATGCACTCAAAGAACAGATTCACGAGCCATCATCTGAAATTGAAGATGGAGATGCTGTAAAAGGAACTGGAGTTGTTCCTAGGCCAGAATCCGAGTCCAGTGGAGATGCTTCGCATAAGAATGACCAGGATATGGACTCCAACAGGACAAGCATGAAACCGACCCAATTAGTCTGCGTCCTGAACTTGAAGAGGATCGGGGTGTAGAGCAGGAGGAAAAACCATTTATTTCTTCTGCCAATGTCAAAGATGACAAGACAACATAACTGAAGAAACTAGATGCAGAATTTGTGCAAGGTGAAACAGTTCATGGTCTGGCTGTTGATCACGAAGATAATATTTCAGTTTCAGCTTCTGGTACTCCTATGCTGAAGAAAGTTCTGGACTTGAGACTGACTTTCACTCTACAATTGATGATTGCAAAACGGTGAGGGATATAGCAGAAGTTGAGCCGAATCTTGTTTGAAAGTCTCAAAAAATGTCATTGAAATATCAGACAAGCAGGAGGGGAAGATGATATAAAGGAACCGTGTTTGTCTCGAGATAAACAAAAATAAGCCACACCTGTAACCAGTACTTTGTCATCTTCTGATAATTCTTCAACATCTAGCCTTTATCCTGCTCATCCTACCATGCTTGGGACCCGTTTCTCAGGATATGTCAGGATATGATCATCCACTGAGGCATCTACTACCTCAAAATATTTTACTCCAGCCAAACAGACCTTCCATTTTTTTTTTCTACTGTTAGCGCATCACATCAGTTGGAAAATGGTGTGTGAGTGATGACATAGCTGGGAAAGGCTCAACAAACGTGTTTTTTTCCTTTTCCTATTTAATTATTAAAAGTATGAAAACCTCCTAATTAACTACTTGGTGATGTGTTTGCAGCTAGATGATTTTTTTTACAAATAAGAATATATGATATCAGTAGTCTTTTAATATATCTATTGATGATTATCCCACATATTATGCAGCATTTAGCGGGAAATTGGTGATGGGTCTGTCGCTCTTAATTTCTTAGAATTGATCTATCAAAGACTTGCAATAATAAGGATACCATTCTTCTGTAACTCCTTCGTTCTAAATACTGCCTTCTCAATTTAAACGAGACAGATTTGGATTCACTGGCAAAAAGAGGACACCGTATTCATCATATTCCGATTCTTCAGTTGTGCACCTACAGTTGTTCTGTTGCTGTAGTTGAAGCCCTTATTGGTTATTATGTTCTTGAAGTCAACATGCCATTTTGTGTTCGGGTCCGTATTACTGCATATGGCTTTTTCAGCTAACGGACCTGCTACAAATTAATACGGGAGGCCTAGTAAATAAAAGGAGCAAAATCTTTGGTAACATATTAATAACCTGATGTCAGGAGATTCGAAGGAGCTGACCTGGGGAATAATCACCATATCATTACTGGCTTGATTTTGGGCAAGGTATTATGAATATTGTATAATAAATACTGGTTGCGTTAAGTACGGGAATCGTCCCGGTGTACCCTTTTATTACATCCAAATAAATCATATATCCTTTTTTTATTTAATTTTGTGATCTTGACTCCTATCAGTTCCCTCTAGATACAGTAGTCTAAGTATCAGCCCGCTATAGTTATCACACGAGTATCTATAGTAGCAAGTGCGTAAGATGATTTTATATAATACTGCCACAACCAGGTTCAGCCCAACAAAAAGGTAATCACATACCTTATCCAAAAGGCTTGTCGCAAAGTTCAGGTCATCAAAATCAGTGTGGATGTATTTTGATTTACAGATAGCAAATATATATATATATATATATATATATATATATATTTTGGAAAATTAGAAATATTCCAAAGAGAAAAATAGTTAAATAGTTAATAGTGTTTGACGTGTGTAAACTAACGTGGTGTAGGACGAAAAGGACAACATCCACTTGAGTCCTTTTGTAATTTATTTCTGCTTAGTAAGGTGAATCAGCATTGATTTGTCTTTTCACTTTTACAGCTCTCTCTCAGTTGAGAAGTTAAATGTTGTTTTTTTCTGCGTAAAGTTCAGAAGCTTTGTTGCTAACTGCTTATTAGTTTCAGAATTCAGATTTCCTATTCAATTCTGGAATAATATTTTGCCACTGGTTGCTGAGATTCGTAGTTATGAATCCTCCTAATCAGTAACTGTTTAATCCTCAGTAAAGCTAAAGCATAGTGTGCGTTGTTTGTCTGTTGCTTCGATCTTTTCCTTCCACCTTTTGTACATCACGAACAAGCTATTGCTTGTTGCATGGTTTAACCATTTATGCCCCTCCTCTTTCACTAACCTTGTCAGTATCTTGATGTTATCTTAACCCATCTCATAAACCTTCCTTTGCTTATGTCTAATCTTGTTATATGCAGTGCTCGCTTCTGTTTGTCTTTCCGTCAGTTTTTCTTCAACTTAAAGTTGCATCATACACAGGTGAAAATTCTTAATTTTCAGAAAGAGCAGCCAATAGCTGTATATCAATAGGTCGGGGTCTCTCATCATGTTCCATAAACTCGGCCTGAAAAAAAGTTTAGCAGAAGACCAGCATAGTACATACATAAGCAGCAACATGAGTATGCACCTGCACATCTTGGTCGACTAGCCGTTGGACTAGTGGCAGCTGTAGCTCAGTCATTTGTCTACCGTGATCATTTAAGCCCTGTGAGTTAGCTTTCCTATACCTCTGTTTTCACCACGATCTAATAAGTGTAGCCCCATATATTATCAAAATACTAGTGGTATGTCAAGATGGACCCACAAGTGCGCTACTTTCAGTTCCTTGGCGATTTATGAACGTTTTTTGTATGAACTAGTTAGAGACACGTGCATTGCACGTGTTATATATAATTAACTCAAAGTTATTAATATGTTTTTTTACTTTAAATAATCTTATAAAATTATATAGTATATATGTCAGGATAAAAAATACTTCTTATTCCATAGATTTCTAATGATTAAAAATATATACTCCTTAATATATATGGATCTTGTACCAATGCGTTGTATAATATGATTGAATATTTTAAATGCTTGATTTTAATAAATAGAAATACTGAAAATTAAAATCAAAGAGATTTTTTTAACAAAAGTGAAACAACAATGATATTGTTTATAATAACCTCATTTGTTCCATAAATTTAAAAAATAATTCTTTTAAATTTGTGGAGTGTCTTGAAAAAATAGTCCAGTTTTCAAGATGTCCATGTATTGTTTTATTAGTCAATGTATATATTAAAATTTCAATTTTATAAATAAGTCAATATTATTGAATAAGTTGATAAAAGAATATAAATTCGAATAACTAATCAGAGTTCATAGTTATAGAAAGTAGTACATTCATCTAATTGACAAATATAATTTTGAATCAAGTAAACCTAAAAGATTCATAAGTTCATTATTGTTATATACACATAAAATATTAGGCCTAACATACTTTTTCTATAATTTCTCTAATAAATAATGTCTATTTCAACATACATTTGCACATGAAATTCTTTACATATTTTAATGTGAGGAAAACCTTCTAGCAACTTAGTTTCAAGGTCTAACATCTAACTTTTGTTATGAAAATTCTTTTCTAATTTTTTTTATTATTATTAAGTAAAACTCTCTTTAATACAATTTACTTATCGATTTAAGATTGCTTGTTTCAATCCACTTAATTATTTTCTTAATTCAATATCGAAGTTAAAAATTATGTGTGATTTAAAATAAAATTCCTCCAATAGTATAATTACAAAATAAATATTTTTTTTCTCACATTGCACACCCATTTAAAAGTCTTATATATATATATATATGTTTAAACCACGCATTCTGATTTTATTTTTCATTTAGACTATACAATACTATATTCAACGCAAATATTATTTACTTTTAATCTAATCTATTCTCAAGCAAGAATTAACTTCACATTTTACTGTCTTTAGTTTTTTGCATTTTTTTTTATTTAATTATGTGATACTCACTCACAAAGTACAACTTTTTAATCATTCACATAGTACAACTTAGTCCATTATTTCTTTATAGTCCCTTTTTATTCTTCATTGTACCCTATAATTTTATATAGCATAGTAAATTCACTTATCAAGTTATTACATATGTTTAAAATATATGCATAATATTTTTATTGATTTAATAATTTATTTAATGTTATATGTTAAATGTTTAAAAGAATCTGGGGGAATTATTCATGTCCACTAATTTTTACGTTTGTCATTTTATCATTTCTATTATTAATAGTACAATAAAATTTCATACCTCAATTTAAACTCCAATTATTATAAACCTTGGGAATTTGATGTCTCTCTCCAATTTTCTAACATAATAGTGGAGGATATGTTGGTCTTTTTTGCTTTTTTGTTTTGTTTTGTTTTGTTTTATTTTGTTTTACTTTTGTTAAAAGTTATGTCATATATTTTGATATGTATAAGGATAAAATGATCGCACATATGCTTACTTCATGTATACAATCTATTATTTATTTCAATGATTTTAAATAAAAAAAATAAAAAATAAAATCTTGAAGAGTCATAAATTTATATTTATATATATATATATATCTATATATATATATTTCAAATTATCTCATTAACAATCATATAAGTTGTACCACATCACCTTTAAACTAAAGGTTATTTAATGCAAATGCAAAATATATATCAAACATATATATATTTCAAATTATCTCATTCTTGTAATGCAAAATATATATTATTAAATATATATACATGAGAATGTGAATTGTATCTCTTTCTGTTTTCAAATATATGTTACTTGAAATTGTGAACTAATACTTTTCAAGTAATTATATATCAATAATTATAGATAGTGTTAGTTAACTTTATTATTGAGATGTATATCATGAAAATATATGTACACATTGTTTTATCATGAATTAATAAAGAAGTTTCATAAAGATCGAGTTAAATTACTTTACTTTCTAAATTTATTATCTCTTCTAAATTTTGAGCTTTGTAGAAATTAAAAAGATATAATAGTTATCAATATATATTACTCCCTCCATCCCAGCTAACTTGTCACAGTTTTCATTTTGATCAGTCCCACTTAACTTTGCACACCCTTAAAAATGAAATTTCTCTCACAATCTCCACCCTCAAAATCTCCACGCTCAATCTCCACCTTTAAAAGAGTCAAAGAAAAAGTAAAATTTATTTTTTCTTAACATTCGTGCCCGGTCAACTGTGACAAGTTAACTGGGACGAAGGGAGTACTTATTATAAAAAAATATACATCAAGAATATTCTCACTTGAGTTTGAAATTTCACTTTTAGAAATATAAACAAAGATTGAGTATGTAAATAAGTCATGCATTGTTTGCACAATTAAATAATATCTTTCGATCCAGGGAATATGTTACAAAAAGTTATTTAAATTAGTAATGAAATATAATTATGAATAACGGGTTGACACTACAACAAAAGAAGTCTTTTGCATAAGACTTTTAGACACCACAATTGTGGTCACTAATAATAAGTTATTTGTGACCACTTGTTGTCACAAATCTCTCTACAAATTATTTGAGACAACTTTAAGACTACTTTTAGAGATAACTAGTTGTTGCAAAAAATATTTGAGACGCATTTGAGACCACTTTTGTGGTCACAAATATATTATTTGCGACGGAGTTATTGAGACGACAATAAAGTTGTGACAAATACTCATAAGTTGTGACAAATACTCATAAGTTGTGACAAATACTCATTATTTGAGACCACTTTGCTTAAGTTGTGGCAAATACTCATTATTTGAGACAACTTTTTTGTGGTGTCAAAAGACCCTTTTCCTTGTAGTGTGAAGAGTACTCTATATATATATATATAATATTTACTTTATAAGATAACTCTATAATTTATTCTCATTACTTTGTAAAAGATATTCTGTGATTTTAAATTAGTTTGTAAACCGCGTACAACCTTTTTAATTTTTTTCTACATGATTATTTATATTCACATTTTTTACCGATATTATATATGTGATAAAAAAGATATGCTAAAAATTAAAATTGAAATAATAGTAAAATATACGGCGTGAAATGTCATTGGATAAAATCGTCGTTTGATAGGAATACAAATTTTAGATAATAATTCTCTTATCTGATTTTTACGAATGTTTGACCAGCTACTTTTCTTAAAACTAATTTTTATTATTTAGCATAAAAACATAATGCATGGTATTTTTTCTTTGCACCGTAAGCATATGTTTTCTCGTCAGAAATATTATATTAGAATTACCTTGTAATATATCCTAAAAGTTATATCCATGATCTTATTGTAGTTTTCTTCCAATTTACTCCACATGATATATTGAATTTGCATATAATTTTTTTTTTTTAAATATTCGTGTCAAACAATGCATTAAAGCTAAATATATATTATGAAAATTTAATAAATTATAAATTTTATACTACATTGCACGAGTTTAATTAATTCCATATCTAAAAAATAAAATATAAATTTACTGCTTTTGATTATAAGTTTTAGATTTAAAAACAATACAAATAAGCAACATAAAACTTAGGAGATGATATTATTAACTTTTTGCAATAAATACATATTAAAAATATGGTAAATTACGTAGTTGTCCTTGCACATTTTCCCATAAATAATGTATGATAGAAGGGCATTTTGGACACTACATTATTTTGTAAGAAACACCCATATATTTAAGTTCTTTTACCTGCCGTTATATGATATATTTATATTTATTATTTGTTTAGTTAATTTTTTTTTAAATGAGATTTTAAGTGGATCGTTAGTAATTTGGTTATGTTTTGGATTGAGTTTATAGAGTATCAATATTTAAATTTTACGACATTATTTTCCAGATCATTGACAAAAAAAAAACAAAAAAAAAAGAATTACCTATTTATTTATATTTAAGTTCTTATACATACCGTAATATGATATATATATTTATATTTATATTTATTAATATTAGTTTAGTTGGATTTTGTAAATGAAATTTTAAGTGGGTGAAATTTTATTTAATTTAAGTTTATTTGGTTGTTTTCTATATATATTAAGTTTATAGAGTAGCACCTTTCAATTTTTACGATTTCCAAATCATTTATGCAGGTATTGTAATTTTCATGACCAATGACTTTTTTGCACTTCAAATTATGTTTGAATCATGCAACCTTCTCCTAATTATATATATATATATATATATAGATATATAATAAGATAACTCTATAATTTATCTCATTACTTTGTAAAAGATATTCTGTGATTTTAAATTAGTTTGTAAATCGCATACAACCTTTTTATTTTTTTTCTACATGATTATTTATATTCACATTTTTTACCGATATTATATATGTGATAAAAAAGATATGCTAAAAATTAAAATTGAAATAATAGTAAAATATACGGCGTGAAATGTCATTGGATAAAATCGTCGTTTGATAGGAATACAAATTTTAGATAATAATTCCCTTATCTGATTTTTACGAATGTTTGACCAGCTACTTTTCTTAAAACTAATTTTTATTATTTAGCAGAAAAACATAATGCATGATATTTTTTTTTTGCATCGTAAGCATATGTTTTCTCGTCAGAAATATTATATTAGAATTACCTTGTAATATATCCTAAAAGTTATATCCATGATCTTATTGTAGCTTTCTTCCAATTTACTCCACATGATATATTGAATTTGCATATAGTTTTTTTTTTAAATTTTCATGTCAAACAATGCATTAAAGCTAAATATATATTATGAAAACTTAATAAATTATAAATTTTATACTACATTGCACAAGTTTAATTAATTCCATATCTAAAAAATAAAATATAAACTTACTGCATTTGATTACAAGGTTTAGATTTAAAAACAATGCAAATAAGCAACATAAAACTTAGGGGATGATATTATTAAGTTTTTGCAATAAATACATATTAAAAATATGGTAAATTACGTAGTTGTCCTTGCACATTTTCTCATAAATAATGTATGATAGAAGGGTATTTTGGACACTACATTATTTTGTAAGAAACACTCATACTTTTTAAGTTAGGGAGATTGGGAAATGGTGTCAACCAAAAAGTTGTAGCCCTTTAAGTCGGCTTTCCTATGCTTCTAATTTCACCATGATCTGATATGTGTAGCCCGAGACATAATCAAAATACTAGAGGCGTGTCGGGGCGGACCCACAAGTGCACTAGTTTCACTTCCGTGGCGATTTGTGTCGATTTTTTGAATGAATTGGGAAATGTTGTGAACGTAAAAGTCGTAGGTATCCGTCTTAGCTTTCCAAAGAATCAATGTTCGCCTGATTTCAATTTCTACATTACACGAAATTAGCAGTCGAACACAATGGTACTGTTTCGGCCGAAATCTCCCAACTTTCAGCCGAAGCTCCTCAAATAGTCTCGGCCAGTGTTTCAGCCGAAGCTCCTTAAATAGTCTCGGCCAGTGTTTCAGCCGAAGCTCCTCAAATAGTTTCGGCCAGTGTTTCAGCCGAAGCTCCTCATGTTGTATACAGGTCTCGAATATACAAGTCTAGGCAGGCTCTATGTAAGTTTGAAGTATTTGCATCAGCCTGAAAGTTGCAAATATCCACGCCAACTACGTACGTCAGCTCATCAAGAACCTCTGTTACAAGTAGACAATTCTATATTTGCTCTTCAAGCTCACATAAAAAGGATCCTAGATGAAACTGCAAGCTGATATTTGTATTTCTTTCCGCTCCAAAATGTATCCAGAAAGTTTTCTTTCCTCATGAGATGCGGTGATAGTTGATTCTTCATGTTTTTCTAGTTGATAGCTGACAATTAGACAACGGACTCTACTCAATCTGCGTAACTCCAGACCTGTAAATAGACAGCACCTCAACAATTCCATTAGCTAATGCTCTTCTAAACACACAAGGCTTCAACGTCTTCCCTTTCAAAAATTTCGTTGCTCAACTTGATTTTGGGATTTATTGGCAAAACGTTCCAGCTCTTTGTAGTCAAAACCTAGTGTGATTACCCACTCAATAATCTTCTTGCCACATAACCAAATATTGTATCAACACCACCATAATTAATTTGTAACTCACTTAGATACGGATACAACAACAAACATAATTCATGAAGGATAGTGAAATAATTAACGCAATCAGAGCAATACTCTCAATTTGTAGCTACCGAATTAGATGGTTCTTCTTGAACAGAAAGGCTGCTAATAGGTTAAGTTTCACATTTAGTTCTTCTTTCTTTCAGTTCTTTTTGTTATAAACTTTACAACCTCTTCCATTTTTCATCCGTATTGATAAATTAAATGTTAAAACATGATATCATCATCAGCTTTTATTGATCCGTTTTCTGTTTGTACATTTTGTTATTCTATTAGTAAATACGATTGCACGTTTGCTGAGTGTGGTGATTTGTGACTTGGATACACTCAGAATAGATTGGAAACTGATTCGGATCAGAATTGGACTGGAAAATGCAGTCTTGGAGCTGGATTGAAGAGCAGTTACAAAAGCTGTTAAACTCTGTTCTAACTGTCAAGTGCAACGGTTATTGCTAAAAACCGTTGTCTTTCCCAGCGCAGCAGTTTTTCCAGAATTTATTTCAGCTGTTTTCTTGGATCCATTTTTTTTTTTTTCTTCCAGTTGTAAAAGCATTATTGAGAGATCATTCTAGAGAGCTAATTCATCTATCTAGAGAGAGAAGGGGCTGGGTTCTAGAGTGAGAAACTCAAGAGGGTTTGAGCTATGTTTTGCTTTAATCTTCTGCCAATGAACAAACATGACAAGACAACATAACTGAAGAAACTAGATGCAGAATTTGTGCAAGGTGAAACAGTTCATGGTCTGGCTGTTGATCACGAAGATAATATTCCAGTTTCAGCTTCTGGTACTCCTATGCTGAAGAAAGTTCTGGACTTGGGACTGACTTTCACTCTACAATTATCGATTGCAAAAAGGTGAGGGATATAGCAGAAATTGAGCCGAATCTTGTTTGAAAGTCTCAAAAATGTCATTGAAATATCAGACAAGCAGGAGGGGAAGATGATATAAAGGAACCGTGTTTGTCTCGAGCCACACCTGTAACCAGTACCTTGTCATCTTCTGATAATTCTTCAACATCTAGCCTTTCTCCTGCTCATCCTACCATGCTTGGGACCCGTTTCTCAGGATATGTCAGGATATGATCATCCACTGAGGCAGCAACAGCAGACTGGATCTACTACCTCAAAATATTTGACTCCAGCCGAACAGACCTTACATTTTTTTTTCTACTGTCAGCGCATCACATCAGTTGGAAAATGGTGTGTTAGTGATGACATAGCTGGGAAAGGCTCAACAAACGTGTTTTTTTCCTTTTCCTATTTTTAATTATTAAAAGTATGAAAACCTCCTGATTAACTACTTGGTAATGTGTTTGCAGCTAGATGATTTTTTTTACAAATTAGAATATATGATATAATTAGTCTTTTAATATATCTATTGATGATTATCCCACATATTATGCAGCATTTAGCGGGAAATTGGTGATGGGTCTGTCGCTCTTAATTTCTTAGAATTGATCTATCAAAGACTTGCAATAATAAGGATACCATTCTTCTATAACTCCTTCGTTCTAAATACTGCCTTCTCAATTTAATCGAGACAGATTTGGATTCACTGGCAAGAAGAGGACACCGTATTACCATACAGACATCACAGTAAAGGAATATTGTCCTGAGAAACAGAGCTATAGAAAAGGGTAACAAATTCGAAAGAGTACAATTCATCTGTAATGTTGTCATACTCCACCATAGCGCTGATGGACAGCTGGTTAACTCTTATATAATATCCAACTTGACAACGTGAGAGAACTAATGAAATGATGGAAGGCATGACGCAACCAAGAAAGCATGACCATACGCCAGAGCATGTAAAAAAGATGAAGTGTGTTTAGACAAGTGTACATATGTGTTCCGCTTTGAGCTATGGCCATAGAATGAAAAACTAACTAACTAACTTTATTGGCCATAGTATCATCCAAGTTGTTGATCGGGGCTGCTAGTAAGCCAAACTTCATATCTAGTGCATCAGAATCTGAAGCACATGAATACTCTTTAGAAGATAGATTTAGTTTACAATTAAGAACGAAAGCTGGTGAAAAGCAGAAGTACATAAAATTAAGGAAAATAGCATCATGGAAGCTAAACAAGTGATAAGGCTCCAAAAGAATATGTAAAAGAGTAGATAGCAGTTATTCTGGTTGCATGCCCAAGCATTGACTCAGAAATTGAAGTCAATAAGCTGATCTCTACGACTCCATAAGAGAAATTCTGGGTTAAGTACCTTTCTTGATGTAGCATCAGTAGTTTCTTGAACGAACTCGCAAGGGGCATCAGAGGGGGAGTTGCAAAATAGTCCCTACAGCTACTGTCAAGAGCCCTTCACCATAACCATTCTCGAAGCCTTCCTTCAAATAAAATCTAGCAACATCACAACTTGATCAAAACGTCAGCAGCTTGTACAGCAACATCGATAATTTGCTTCTGTGCCTAGCATCCAACACATCATTTCTGAAGAGAAATGGGCTGACCAAGTTTTGGGCGGCTATATTGTTCTTTTAGATGCCCCGGCCAAAGATCTGAAGAGAAATGCGCATAATATCATGCTTTAAAAATACAAAGAGAGAGAGAGATTATAAGTTTGTGCATAGCATAGCATGGTTGACATCATACTATGCTTTTACGTCTTGTTTTGCATGCTCATGCACCAACTTTGTTATTTTTTCACTACTTTCACTTCCTTGGCAATTTATGTAAATTTTGTGTACGAATCGGGAAATGTTATCAACAGAAAAGTTGTAGAAATTTGAATTATCTTTCCTATGGCTCTGATTTCACCATGATCGGATATGTGTAGCTCGAGATATGATCAAAGAACTAGAGGTATGCCAGGATGGACCCACAAGTGCACTACTTCCAATTTCTTGGCCATTTGTGGACATTTTTTGTATGAATTGAGCAACGTCATCAACGGGAAATGTCATCAACGTAAAAGTTGTAGGTATCCGTCTTAGCTTTCTAAAGAACCAAGAATCGCCTAATTTCAATTTCTACATTACACGAAAATAGCATTCGAACACAAGGCGCAAGGTTCGGCCGAAGTTTAGGTTGTTTCGGCCGAATTCTTTAAAGGAGCTTCGGCCAGAATTTCAGCCGAAGCTATTGAAAAAGCTTCGGCCAGAATTTCAGCCGAAGCTCTTCAAACAGCTTCGGCCATAATTTCAGCCGAAGCTGTTGAAGCTTGTTCGGCCCATATTTCGGCCGAACACCGTTATTGCATTCTTTTCTTTTTCTGATTGAATTCTTATGTTTATAACTTGTATGCCACTCATTCTAGCCTACTCCCAAACTTATAAAGGTGGCCATCACAGGGTGATGACATCTCAATAAAGAAAAAACACATCTTATTTCTCATAGATGCAATACATGCAGCTTTAACCACTTGTGATTTTCCATCTTTGCTGTTAAGTTTTTCACTCTTTTTTATATATACATGTTATACATAAATTAAATTATGAGGTGGTGGTGTTGTGTGTTGTATTCGAGTTCATGAATAGCCACATCATCAACCCAGCTTGACTCTATCCGCTCGGCTATACTGCTGCGACCCGAATTTCCGTTATTCTGCACCGTTCAACACTCTCTGAAGAAAGCTCCAGTTCACCGCTCTCTCCACTTCTCAAGCTAAGAACTTTTAATTTATTCCTCCAAAGCCCTCAATTTAAGTCTTTCTCCATACTTGCATGTACAATTTATTAACAATTATAGCATACTAATATTTACTCCATGCATGATGTCGAAGCAGTAGAAAGAAAAACATAAAATTAATAGAAGATGAACGAAGTCAGGGAAAATGCCTATCAGCTTTTTCGAAAGAAGTCAAATGTTGTTGTTAGGAAATGGAGTTCCTAAGTTGCTCAAAACTACGCGATGATGTGTATTGAAGTATTGTATAAAATCCTAGTCATTAGAATCGAAGCAAGATGAGCGGTGCACCCAACTCCTCTGGATCTTACATCAATAATTAAAGAACACTTTTGATGGTAAACTTGGAAGTAGATTTTGAATGGTCCAGTTTGTCAAGTAGTCTTTGTTAGAACAGCTTTACAAGCTTGTACCCAATGCTGACAAGGTTTTGCCCTCTTTTCACCTGTGTGTTTTTCTCGCGTGGAAATGAGTCACCACGGGATTACCAGCAAACATTTCCACCTCCTACAACACAAGAATAAATTATTTTAGGTTGAAGCTACTTCCTCTGTGATTGGCTAAAAATCGAGAACATGAAACGCAAATTTGAATCAACCCCTTATTTGACTTTATAGGTTCTAGATTTAGTCCATCGAAAAGGGGTATGATGTTAATCAATTAAAAGCTTTTGTCGTAAAAGTTTGGTAAAAAATATTACTCCCTCCCTTCTATAAAGAGAGCATTGTTTGATAGACGTACAACCCTGGTATAACTTTTCGGGAGAGTGGGAACCACTGGAATGCAAACCCAACCATTGTTAGATCTTGGAGGGTAAACAGGCGGTACACAGGCAGAAACTACTTCATGGACAAAGTCTGAACCCATTATTTCTGCTACATTTCCAGCTGCATCAGTACTGCCTAGTTCAAATAACAAACGAGTTAAAAGCTGCAAAAAACAGAAGTAATTTGACTCAGATACACACTGTACTTACTGATTGCAGAAAGAAAGTCCTCCATTTCTGCCATTCAATAATACGTCACAAATTACATCTTGTATGTGTGTGTGTGAACACCAAGTCATGATTTTGCACCTAATTTAACCAAGGGAAGTCCAGACAGATTTTTGCTGGGTGTGGTGATTTGACTTGGATACACTCAGAATAGATTGGAAACTGATTCGGATCAGAATTGGACTGGAAAATGCAGTCTTGGAGCTGGATTGAAGAGCAGTTACAAAAGCTGTTAAATTCTGTTCTAACTGTCAAGTGCAACGGTTATTGTTAAAAACCGTTGTCTTTCCCAGCGCAGCAGTTTTTCCAGAATTTATTTCAGCTGTTTTCTTGGATCCTTTTAAATTGTTTTTCTTCCAGTTGTAAGAGCATTATTGAGAGATCATTCTAGAGAGCTAATTCATCTATCTAGAGAGATAAGGGGCGGGGTTCTAGAGTGAGAAACTCAAGAGGGTTTGAGCTATGTTTTGCTTTAATCCTGGGTTGGTTATCTTGAGTGTCTCTTTCCTGGACTAAAAATGTCACTCTGGTCCGAAAGTTTCCCTTCCGTACTGAAAAATTTACAATATTACCCATAATCAAGCATGTTCATTCATAACTATGTTTGACTAGATTTTTCATCACTAATGTCGTTTTAGGAGAATAATAGTGGAGTTGCTTTTTTCATCTCTGTTCTCTTAAGGGGTAAGGACATAAGATTAACATGTTTTCTGATATTTATTTAGAGGTGGGAAGGTTTTGAGTTGCAAAAACGTTTTTCAACTTGCCGCAACTTCTCCGTGGTACTACTTGCATCTTTTTTGGCTTGGGCAAGTACTGACTCAATTATTGAGTTTTTCTCTGCTAATATTGTGGCAAGGCCCCCATTTGACATACAATTTTTAAAATTTGTCAAACTAACCCTCCCAAGCGACTGAGTTTTACCGAGCCAAATAATCTGCCGCTCTAGCGCATTAACCAACAGCAAGCAACTGCTTAAGGGGAAAAAATACTAGCTTGAGACTGGACAGTATTTTAAATTTTGATTTTTTTGGCGAAAGCATTTGAAATATACCAAGTTCAAAAGCGTCGCAAGAATTTCTGGAGGTATGTTTGGAGATGAAAATGCCATTTCCGGACTCCTTGATTGTGGCATATTGCGATGCGCCAGCAATGCTTCTGTATTAATACTCATCTGCTATAGGCTGACCTTGATCTGGGCTACTCACCATAGGCTTGGCTGTGGCTAGGTCTCGTTCCCCTATACTCGCATAGTTATTCGTTGCTTGCTCCAATTATTTTCATTTGCCTGATCTCTCGCTCTTAAAAGCTTCCGGCTGTGATGGCTACCCATTCTTGAGGCCAGAATTGACTTAGAAACAGCTTGATTTTATCACCTTAAAAGTGTTCATTCCAACATCAGTAAAACGTGATTGGCTGCTGCAATTACCGGTCCTTGACTTCTGATGTAAACCTGATAAGCCCCAGTTCACATACAAAATTATGCTAATTCTTTCCCGATTTTGCAAACAGGTTATATATCTACTTGTTTAGTCTTCAGAATTCAAAGTGTTTGGCAGTCAATTCTGGTCAAACAGTCTGAATGCTTCTTGAATGCATGTAAGGGGTGATATTGTAAATAGCTGCCAGAATCTGAACATAAAGCACGCTGTTGCTGTTGCTGTTGCATACATGCAGATGGGAAAGCACCCTCTGTGGAATTTCCTCTGCTTCAGCAGCCATTTCAAAAGAATGAAACACAGATCTTTGTTTTGATGGTGACAACACAATAGAAACGAAGAAAGGTTGCGGAAGAGTGTGTAACATGGTAACTAGATCTGGAGCTGTGAAACAAATCTAAAACTAATAACCAATAGTTCAGAGAGAACAGTGCTTAACCTGATGCTCTTGTACCAGAAAAGAGAATAATATGAAAAACCAAGCTAATAAATGTCAAACATGTTAATATCACTAATGAATAATCTAGCATGCTTGTATAGTGCTATACAGGTATAGTGTAATCCATGTATTGATATCACTAATGGTTTTGTCAAACTTTGTATTGATAGTGCTATACAGGTTTACGTATATTGAAGTGGTTGTTATCGTGGAGTTTTATTTCTGTTCATTTTCAATGGCTTATCCATGATAATTTTTTGACCAGTGATTTTAGGACACATTTCTTGTGGCAGTGGCGGAAATTCGATATCAGGGGTGCAAATCTTCTGTCTGATTCAAATTGTGTTCCTGCAGCAGAAGTCTTAGATATATAAGCATTAATTTGCTCATATGGGTTCTGTGGGACTTGCTGTTGAGGTTTCTCTCATATCTAATGAATCTCAGTGAGTTGGATAATATGTACACTGAGATACATATTGGTGAAAATGCCGGTGACAGTAAGGCAGTCTCGTCTTTAATTGATCTTGATTTTGGTATTGGTGAATTAGCTGTTTCTCGCATACCGTATGAATCCTCTTGGAGCTGATGAATCATCTGCAACTATGGCCAAACCAGCTGCTGATGGTCTTCTTTCAGCTTTGCCGAGGATGCTAGAGCAAAAAATACCATTCGAGGTGATGCTAACCTGCCTGGACCAAGAACGGATGAGGGGAAAGATACTTGTAAATTTGGTTCTTCTGACTTGGCAAAGATTGATAAACCATCTACAAACGGGGATGGTGAACCAGAGGTTGTTGACGAAATTGGCAAAAACCGGAAATCAAATGGCCATCTGATTGTATACACATCTTCTAGGAAGAATAGTGCTCGTGTTACAAATACTGAATTAAGAAACTGTAGGATGTTTGCCCAAAAATGCTCAGAGTCAGATTTGAAGTCCTTGCAGATTGCTAGAAGAAGAAGGAGCTTATTCTCCAAAGAACACGGTGTGCTTGACCCAATATCAGGTAACGGGAAAAAGATAGGGAGAGAAGGAAGTGGTAGAGGGAAAAGAAATGTTATCAGGGGCGAGACAGGTCATAAATAAGTGCAGAAGAGCTGCGCTCCAACTCGTCACATCACTTTAAAGATTAAAATCGGCAATCAAAGATGTGGTTACTGTTAGTGAAAAACTTATTGCTTCAGGGGAGAGCATTTCCTGGTCTATGTGACATTATGGAAAGTAAATAAGGTAACCGGTGCTGAAATCGAACATAATGCTAAAGCACTTGCTGAACTTGAACCAAAGCAGAAAATGGTTGACATCTCTAAACGTGGTGATTCTTTAGTAATTTCAACTGCAAACCTATGTACAAGTACATACAGCTGGAACAGAGTTTCCAGCAGTGTTTCGGGGTTTTCAAGGATGACCAACTCAAGAACCCTTACTACTACCTTAGAAAAAGCTTATACTTGAAGTGAATCCTTCTGTGTTTGCTGATGGCACTGAGTCCTCAAACCCACAGTCCTACGACTCATTACTTCCTTGTAGCAATGGGCAAAAATTCCCCGAAATATTCTGGTACAGAGGGACGGCACAAGAGCCAATCTGGAGTCTTGGATTTACCCAGCAATTAAGACATATAAAGATAAAAATGACTCTGTAGCCAAGCATCAAATTTATGAGGATGATACTAGTTGTCTTTTCAATGAGGTCGAAAGCCATTTGACAGCAGATATCTGTTTAAATCCTGTTTAGATCAACATTTATGTAATACTGAAAGAGCATGAAACTCGATAATGACACTGCGTGGAATTCAATGCAGGTTTAATGTAGGACAGTAACAATTTGTTCTATTCGCAAATAGATATATGATCAATGCAGTACTATATTTAAGCAACAGTTTGCCTGTTTTCCGTTTCCTTCTGCAGCTATATTTACTATATTCTGAGGTTTACTAGCACAAAAGTGAAAACTGAAAAACCTCATAAGTTCTCTTTTCCTTAAAAAGGAAACTTATCTATCGTTTCCCGGATAGGTGCTCATGTATCATAGCCACAAAGGCAAATGGACCCACAAGTGCACTACTTTCACTTCCTTGGCGATTTGTGCCCATTTTTTTTATGAATTGGGAAATATTTTCAACATAAAAGTTGTAGACCTTTAAGTCAGCTTTCATATGCCTCTAATTTCACCGTGATCTAATATGTGTAGCACGAGATATGATCTAAATACTAGAGGTATGTCAGAGCGGGTTCACATGTGCAGTACTTTCACTTCGTTGGCGATTTGTGTAAATATTTTGCATGGAGTAGGAAATATTTTCAACATAAAAGTTGTACGTATCCGTCTTGGCTTTCCAAAGAACCAAGAATCGCCTAATTTCAATTTCTACATTACACGAAAGTAGCAGACGAACACTATGAGTAGTTTCGGCCGAAACCTGTGAAGTATATTCGGCCGAAGTTCAGCCGCGGCTTGTGAAGGAGTTTCGGCCGAAGTTTCAGCCGAGGCTTGTGAAGGAGTTTCGGCCGAAGTTTCAGCCGAGGCCTGTGAAGGAGTTTCGGCCGAATTTTCAGCCGAGGCTTATGAAGGAGTGTCGGCCGAAGTTTCAGCCGAATCCGTCTATTGCATTCTTTTCTTTTTCTTATTGAATTCTTATGCTTATAACTTGCCACTCATGCACTGATAGAAAAATGCAATAACAGGACAATGCCAATAGTATTACAAACACAAAACCGGATGAATTTAAAAACATCGTGTAAACGAAACCGGAGCACATGAAAATTTATAAGCAGCAGTTTCTCTGTATATGGTTCTGCTACTCACAAATATTTTTACTTCAACATCAATGCCATTATCAGCACTAGTTAAATAGTCATATTTTTTATGTTTTTGCAAAGTACAATCACCTAAAAGCACACATTAAGAGCATTTCAAATCTTTGATCACCGCAAGGTGACTGGACCAGATTCGCATCATGTTTCTTGTTAGCAGAAAACTTTTGTGCAGTTCCCCCCGATCGCCTTGATGGTGACAGAAGCTCTTGCTGTCTTTTGAAATTACGGAGTTGCCCTGATAAGCCTTACTTGGCCCTTCACCAGCTTTAGAATCAAGAAAACTGTTAACAGGAACAGCATCACAATGGTCGAGCAGAATGAAATCCCGGTAAATATCACTTGTGGCTAACTGCAACAATAAAACTATCCATTATCTTTTAACAGGGATAGGCAATACGATATAGTTCGAGACGTAACGCAGGTATACCAGATACGACTCTAGCTCCCCAGCATCACCACTGGCATCCAAGCATTCACCTTCGAGCACAACTAGATTTGCAGGGGGCCGTACGGAATGACTGGGTGGTGCATCTCGACAGGTTGCACTATCGAGCATATCCTTTGCTTCCACTACAACACGATAGGCCAAATGAATCAAATTGTGTAATATGTACACTACCACAATTGCCAAGTACACAACCTACCAGGTATATCATCCAAACCCCAATATTGATCACCCTATTCATCTTTTGCACTTTTTGCACCTGAATCTGATCGAGCAGATGGACTTGCTGCTTGATCTTCTTGACTCTCAAAATAATGATATCAAACCATAAATTTCCTAAAAGTACAATCACCTTTTCCGGATGACGTGCCATAGCAAAAGGACAGGGCCTAGAGATTGATGCAAAGAAGAATCGAAACCGCATTGCCCGCCCATTGTACAACACTCGGAGCATATTCTCTCATAAGGAACACTGTAAGTTACACTAAGACCTTGCATTAAGGCTTCCCCAAGATTCAACTGCGAATTCCTGAGCTGATTGCTTACGGCCCTCAAAACCGTGATGGGAATACTCGTGCTACTGATGGAGAAGCTTGAAACTTGGAGTGTTGATGATATTAAAATAGTCGTTTTACTACAAACCTTGTAGCAAAACAGAAATTTTATTAATGAAGAGTCATGATTTTGAAATGTTCTCTATACATACGATCAAAACTGTTGTTTCAGTTCATTATCTTTGGTAGTCGCTCTTTCCACCTTTTTTGCATGCTTGATGAATCGAATCGTTCCCTGAACTTATGCCCTTAATAGTCGAATTATCAGAATCCTATTTCTCTGTTTCCTGAAGTCCCATGGTGAAATCCTCATTCGCTTCTCCAAACATGGTATCTGATATAATTTGGATGATTTTGCAGTTACGTAATAACTCCAAATAATGAGTACCCACAATTGCTTGGGTTACTTCTGGAATTGCTTAGTGGTGCGCTAGCTTTGTCTACGAAGCGCGAAGTGTTGAAGGTAGCTGGATTACACAATAATCGGTTTTGTGCTACATGTAGTTTGTTACTTCAAAATGTGCTTTGGTTATTGCTAGGTCCTTGGGATAACGGGTGCTTTAGATCCACATGCACAAAAACGAAATCAACTAAGCTTACGAGGTTCCCACGGTGAAGTTGCCCGCACTGCTGGTAATCCTGCTCAGCATATTCTGTCAGTGGATGAACTGCCTTTGGATCTTTGGTCATATCTTTCGACATCAGAAGATTATTATTCCACTTTAAGAATTTAAATTTGATTGTCTGCTTGGCTTGAGGGCTTCTTAATATTATAGTCTATTTATCTCATTTGGGCCTTCATGAAGGGAACCTCCTCTCTCCAACATTTGTCTGTGCCATGCTGATTTCCCTGAATCATGACTACTACTGCTACACAAGCTGCTGAAGCTACTGCCATATCAAAGTCATCCATTAACATAGACAAAACTCAAAGGCTGCTGGAGATTTGTGGCAGGACAGAGGGTGTTGCTTCGAAAATCTTGGCCGAGGGAAATACTATTGAAGTTGCAAGATATTCCTCCTGGAAGGCCTTTTGCTCCTCGAACAAGATCATCTCTTTTACCCTTTCTGCTTTCGTAGCTTCTCCAATCAAGACCGAACTTCCATCGGACCAGTTTGATGATGATGGTTTAGATGATGATCTGGACGATAGCTCAGAGTCTGACAAAGAATCTGAATATGATGAATTACCTCCATTCAAATCATTGACTAAAGCTCAACCGGAAAATCTTAGTAAACTAAAAAGGAAGGCTTATTATGTTGAGCAGCTGAAGGAGGAGAGAAAGCGATGGATGATGACGAAGAAATTGCAGGAAGAAGCCAAGAAGAGAGCAATGCAGTTGCATCTGTACCGTTCCTGTCCAGACTTGATCCTACCTACTTCTTTTGATTCTGATAATCCATCTCCCGAGTTCGGGGATCTGTAGAGAGAGCTTCTTTTGTTGAACTTGAGTCTAAATACTTTGTGAAGGTAGGCCACATCACTGAACAACAATCGGCCCTTGAGGAAGCTGCCGTCAAGGGTAAAGACCAGAAAATAAGTCGCGTCTCTTGGGAATGAAAGCTTTAGTCTAGCCATTCTCCAAGATTGACAGAGTTGTGAACCGACTCTTCACAGCATTGTCAGTTCTGGATGAAAAATGATACTATCTTAGAAAGAAGTGCTTTAGGAATTACGAACATGTTAATAAAGGGAGGCTGCTCGTCCTGGAAATACCGATCCTTGAATGGCTTCACGAGCATGCTCCTTCACCGTTCTATAACAGCTCAACACCAACTTGCAACTAATTCATCTTGAACTACACTGTGATGTAATATTAATAAATGTTTTCACCGAGATTCCTCAGACGTAACTGACCTTAGATTCAGGCTAGATACATGTACCTGTACAAACCTTAAATTTACGTCTTTGTTCATTTGGTTCGGAATAAAAGTCAAGTTCTTACCTTCCAGGATCATTTTCAACTTTAAGAGCTAGCTAGCTGGGAAAACTTTTTCAGCAGCAAACTATTACTGGTGCATAATGGGTTAATCATCAGATTACCTGAGTGGGATACTGAAAATATCTTCCATGCATCCTGGAAATCATTTGATGAGCAAAACAGAAAAATAATATTATCGGAGGTTAACATGAACATTAGAATTGTATGTACATACACAACTCATGCAGTTTATATGTATAATTGCTAATGAAGGCAAATTGAAAAAAAAATAAAAAAAATACCCAAAACAGTCTTCAACGCAAAGTTATGGCCTTTCAAACTTCCGCCCCGGTGCAACGCGCGTAACGAGTGGTCATAATTACGAAGGTGATAAAAGAAGCAACACACACCTACTGTGCACAGCGGCAGCGTAGTTAGGTTGATATTGTAGTGAATATGGGATGATTATTTATTCCTAAGAAATTCGACATTACCATATTGGAGTTTACCGTTTCTCAACTCCTTATATCTTAGCTCAGTTTGTTTCGTTTTTTTGCTATGTTTTTGTGCTCACGTATAATTAGTGTAATCAATGTACTGATATCACAAATGGTTTTGTCAAACATGTTAATATCGATAATGAATAATCTAGGATGCTTGTATAGTGCTATACAGGTATACGAAGGAAGAACAAAAAAATTAACAAAGGAAATACAAAGGAAGAAGAAATTTTTTTACAAAGGAAATACAAAGGAAGAACAAAAAAATTAACAAAGGAAATACAAAGAAGAACAAAAAAATTAACAAAGGAAATACAAAGGAAGAAGAAAAAATTTTACAATTGAAGAACAAAAAAATTAACAAAGGAAATACAAAGAAGAACAAAAAAATTTACAAAGGAAATACAAAGGAAGAACAAAAAAATTAACAAAGGAAATACAAAGGAAGCACAAAAAAATTAACAAAGTAAATATAAAGAAGAACAAAAAAAATTAACAAAGGAAATACAAAGGAAGAACAAAAAAATTAACAAAGGAAATACAAAGGAACAATTTTTTTTTTGTATTGTATTGATGTATTTTGTGTACAACGTACAAGGAGTATATATAACTAGAATTTATCTAATAAAGGAAAAAATCAATCTCCCAATTTAGGGGATTCTACTACAATTAGCCTATAACACATAAGGAAAGAACTAACTAAATTTTTTTCCTAATTCTACAGATGTGGCCTAAAACAGACAATATCATACCAATGTGAAGATATAGGCTCAGTCAGGGCCCAACAGATAAATCTGTCGGATGCCATTTCCATAAAATTAACTTAAAAAAAAAAAGATTTAACGAAAAGTAAAATTAAAAATCTACAAGTCTATTATTTCATACTCTACTAACTCACCTGGTAGAGTTAATTAAAAGAGGGGAGAGAGTAACTTTTGTTGGTTGCATAAAACTAGACACATGTCCGAAATTGGGCGACTCGGACACTACTCGAGTGGCCAACATGGAATTAGCCTCCAACTAATTTTATCTATACTAGAGTCACCGTCAAAACCCACTTCCCATTGTACTTTCAGTTATATTAAAATATGAAGGACTTTTAGAAAGAAAATCACATTAAGACTGTAAGTCCAGACCAACTCACAGTATGTGTTTTTTTTTTTTTTTAATAAACTCACTAATGGTTCTTTAGAAAACACTCATGAATGGTTGGAACTCCACAACAGTGACCAAGTCCTTTGCAGTTCTAGCTCAAGACGATTATTGGCTTTGGTATGATCGAGCCCGAGTCCGTTGGTAAAAAATACACAGAAATTTAATATCATATTTCATATTCAGATGTCACATTAAATTAGCTATCATATTATCATCTCCATACTATTATATTATGTGGAAGAGTATAATGTTATTTACAAATTAGATTAATATAATTTGTTTTTTCTTTTTATTTTTTATCTTATTTGGGGGGTAGTATTACTGTTGTATTTTGATATTTGTAGTAAGTGGAGTGACCGAAGGCTAAAAATATTAAAAATAGATTAGCGTATTTTCGAATAGAATTTTTTATTAAGAGAATATTTGGACTGGGCTGTTGTCAGTTGGTGGGATGTCTCAGCCTAAAGGTTTTTTACTTTATGAATTGTCAATCCAGATCGCCCAGCCAATTTCCATCCAACTCTAGCACATTTTTATCATTACATAATCATCCAATCATTATCTACATCACATTTTACAATTTTTAATACATTTGTTTTTATCATTACCTAACACTCTACATAACCTTTTACAATTTTCAATACATTTTTGTATCATTACCTATCATCTCAATACATATTGATTTGACACCACTTTACACATCCTACCCTACTACATCCTTAAACAAAAATACCTTTTTACTATTTAAATAGAGGTATCAACCGTGAATATGCCCCAGCGAACTGAGCACATTCCACTACATCTCAATCCAAATATTCCCTAATTGTTCTACTTAAATATTTGTTTACAGGAAATAGGAAAGTATTAGAAAATCTGCATGAGAATGAGAAGATGTTCGTGACTAGTAACAACAACAATAAAAACGCGGGAATAAAGTGATCCCACACGCATACACAACACAAGCAATGATTGGTCATCTTGGTGCCTACTTTACCAAATCCACAAATATCACATGTGAAAACTATCAAACTTGTCAAGGATTCTTTTCCAGACAATGATACTAATAAGTAATAATAATATTTGTCAACAAACATAATCACACATGCGACCCTTACTAGAAAAACACTTGCAAATGTTAATCTTGTTAAACTTAGAATAACTAATTTCATCCCGTTAAATTTCAGATTTTAACTATTTAAGTTATTCGAGCATTCACCATTATCTACCAACCTAGTCCGATATTAATCTTCTTTTTGTTTTTCTTTTATACTTTTATTGTCACATGAAATTGTGGGCTAATTAGTAATTAGTTCACATCGCCCATTCTGTAACAACAAAATGATAAAAAGGCTTCAAAATATTCTCCCTTAAAAAACATCAAAACTGTGGCACTTGTTTTCCAAAAAAATGAAAAGAAAATCCACGTTAGACTTAGTTGCGTAAAAATGGTAAATTTTCAAAATCTGGTGGCCAAAGCACTGAAATGACCGGATTATATCTTCTTTGTTTAATGGAACTAAAAATAATGATTTATATGATTTCTTTTATTTGTTTATTTAACTTAATTATTCAACCTTATAAGGCATAACATTGATTTTTATCATTTTCTTTTTTAACAATAACTAATAAACGGGGACATTAATTTTTTAAATATAACTCAGAAACAAAAAATATATTTTTGAAACAAAACTCATTGGAAGGAATAATTGTTAGGTGTTTATATTTGAAAATAGAAGAGGTTAGAAAAGAGTAGAATGAAAAGCGCATGGGGAATGACTGAAGAAGAAAGAAGCTTCCAATGGAGAAACAATCATCGGTCTCTGCAGTTTCATGACCGGAACTTTGTTTAAGCTATACTAAGCAAAGTCAGATATATACACATGTTTGGACAAGGACTAACATATTCACATCGATATGTTTAAATTAGATGAAGTACATTATGATGTGTATAATTTGTCACATTAATAAATTGGTGGCTCATGATTATTGTAAGAAGAGATGATTAAAAGTTGTTCACCTTGATGAATTTAAATTAGGATCCTGCTATTTGGCCATATTCTTTTAAATTTTTTTTTTCTTTTACGATCATCTTCTAATTAAAATTACAAGTATAATTGATAATTAATTATTACAAAACGAAATTTAAATTTTAATCGTTATTTTGAACCACTTAAAAAAGGTGGTGTCTTTTTTTTTTTTGGCTTTCTTTGACCCGCAATCCAGCGTTAATATTAAAATTTTAATTACTGCTTTTACAAATAAATTTCATTAATGATTTTCAATACATTTATAAAAAAAATAATTTTAAAAGAAAATTAATCCGCCCGGATAGAATATGCCAAGGTAGCTTTATCCTTTAAATTACTATATTGTAAAAAGTAGTATCGATAATGATTGATTAATTTAGTAGTGGTTGAAAGTGTAATTGAGATTTGTCGAGAATAAGAGGTTTTCAAAGGAGGGTGTGCCACATACTGTATCCGATCACATGCGCTACCCTTTATAGTTTGCTTCCACAATGTCTACATAGGTTAAAAAGTGCCATGTAAATTTAGATGTGAATTTGTGCTCGATTTTCAAAAGTTGTCGGGCATTAGAAACATTCACTGACTTAACATGTGTAAATTGGACATAAACAAAGTTAACAGATATAAATTAAAATATTGCCAAAATGAAATCAATTAGAGAAACTCCCACATTTCATTACAAATGTATCCACGGATTCAATTGTTTAATATAAATAAAAAGTAATGTTAGTCACAATCAACTTCAAGAGAAAATAACACAAGACTATTAGAAAGACGTCCCACAACAAAATGAGAGAAGAAGATGTAGATGAAGACAAACAAAATGTTAGTTGAATTTAATTTATTTATCTAAATATTGGCATCTATCTAAGAATTCGTTTCCTTATTGAAAAGGGGGTTGAGAGAGAAAAGAATGAAGCAATCTTAAATGTAAAATCCTTGCACATGCCTATAAAATAATTATCATGAACAGATGCTACTCGCAGCCAGGGATATATGTAAAATAGATCAATTATTTTTATTCGAATTCGACTAAGATAATTCGGACTTGAAAAGTTTGAGTTTAAATTCGAATTAATTATTAGATTCATATAATATTCGAATTCGAATACAAATCTAGTTATATTTAATTCATTTATATATAATATATTTTAAAAATTGAAAAATACATATATTTTTATATAACTATATAAAAAAGTTGTAAATGAAAAAATAAAAAAATTAATATTTGAATACTAAAAATATTAAAAATGCCCAAAATAAAAAACACATTGAACTTTTCGAATCTCGAATTATTCAATTTGATTCGTTTATATCCCTACTCCCAACATATTGACCAATCATACAATATGCCCTTTGTTTATGGTGCAATATTTGTCAATATAATGACCATGTTTTCTCTCCGACGGGCATGTCGGTGAAATATGTTGAGTCGCTCGATTAACCTTCCTATGAATGATTCATCTCAATTCATCTTACATTAAATAAAACTTGTATCTCTCCACTTTTAACAACCAACTATTTTAAAAAAAAAAAATCAAAAAATCACAGATGCCGGTCCATATAGAATCACACACGACACGCATATGAAAAAGTTTGATCCAATTCGTAAGTTATGTAGACCGGTCCTCATAAGATTGATTCCTTTTTTCTTTTGAGATTGGGGTTGAGGGACAAACATAAAATTTAGAAACACAAAATTAAAAGTCAAAGGAACTCAAATCCACCAACTAAAATGAATTGATACATGATAAATATTTCCAAAACTTAAGGTTACACATTAATACTTGATAAATCTGTAGAATTTGAATTACAAATAATCCAACTAAACATTGCATTTTGAGAGAGAACCACAAGATTACACACTAATGAAGATAATGAACAAATAAATCTGGTATATAAGGTCGTCGGATCACTGCTATTTAACTTCATATTGGTGGTTTTCGCACGTCTTTCGCCCTCTTTTTTTGTGAAATTCAAATTTAAAATATATAACAGAAAAGTAATGAATAATTTCGAATTTGGATTTTTGAGTTACATAATTTTGAATTTGAATTTTTTAATTACATACAAAAATAGAAACTTATAAAATAGACGGAAAAATATTAAACTTGGCTGACTTGACTTATTATATATAATATAGACAATAGATAAAGATGTTAAAAATGGGAAAAATTTATTTTTAGTCCTATATATTAGGCATTGTCTAGTAAAAATCATGTATGTTAGAAATTTTCAATTTTAGTCCTGTATGTTTGAAAAGTTGTTCAATTTAAGGACACTGGCCATCACCAACGGCCAATTTGGCCGCAATTAATCACGTTGGATGCACGTGACTAATAAATTTGAGAAAGATAAAGAAAGAAAGAAAAATAAAATAAAAAATAAAATGAGATGCACTTCATATGGAAATTAAGGTTTAAATTTTTCTTTTCTTTTCCAGATGAAGTTCTGACCATCTATAAGAGAAAAAAGAACGAACCGCAAGATGGTTTATGATTGGATCTCAAAGGCTTCTGCGGCCGAAATAGCTTGATTTGCCCCGGGCTCGAGCTTCTTTCTGTTTGGACGTGCGAGCCTCCCACTAGGGGCCCACTATGCCAAAAGCGAGAGAAACATTTTTATAATATAAATTTTTTTTATAAAAAAATCCCCGCGGCTTCGATCTGTTTCAACAAAATCATGGGAACTACTAAAGTAATTTAATGACTTGACATGTTATCTGAACAAATACTTGCCACATAAGCATAAGCACTCGAAAGTCCTAAATTTATTAGTCTAATTCCGGCTAAATTGGTCTTCGGAGATGGCCATGTCTTTAAATTAGACAACTTTTGGAACATACAGGACTAAAATTGAAATTTTCTAACATATAAGACTTTTACTAGATAAGGTCTAACATACAGGACTAAAAATGAAATTTTTCCTGTTAAAAATAGAATAAAACGAATAGGAAATTATATATTGATCTTACCAATATTATTAGTACTTTCATTTTTTTCTTTAATAAAATTAGATATTGTAGAGGCTATTGATAGATTTAGAGGGCACTAAACTGGGATCTTTTAGATTTTCGAATATTTTTATAAATTTATCTAATATTTTAAAATTAGAACCTAATACACGGAATACAAGAGTTTGATTTATAGTCTTTTTAGAGTATTCTCCTTATTTGATATTTGCCTCATAGTTTTATAATATAATTTAAAAAAATTGCTCCTATAAAACGAACTAAATCCGTTTATAATTAAGTTCCCTTGGATAAAATTTGTAAGTAAGTCGATGTTTCAACAGTGAACAAATATACCCAAAATAAACATGGGACATTGGTAATAGTGATAAGTTGGAGGCATCAAATTGTGTTCCCACGCTAACAAACCCCATAATGCTGGTGGCATGTGACATTCATAAAACACGTGCCTTTGAATCTATATATTCCTCTACAAGCAATGCTATACTCAACAGATGAATAACACGTCAGATTTTTTAGAGACATCAAGCAGATAAACGAAAATGATTCAATTCAAACTATTACTGTTCTAACGATGTTTACACAAATTAATCAGCCAGATAGAGGAAAATGATCAAATTCAAACTATCTGTTCTAGAGATTTTTTTAGAGACATCAACCAGATAAACAAAAATGATTGAATTCATAGGCATTGTCGTCCTGAACCCTAGTACTACCGTAAGTGCACGATGTAACTATTAATAACGACGAACAAGTTCGATCCTAAAAAGCTAGATTGTATCACTATGTTAATTTAATATCTTAATTCTAACAGCTCAACTCTATCTAGACTCTCGAATTGAATGGTGTGGTTCATAAACTAAAATTGTAAAACATATACTAAAAACACTTAGGGTCCACTTAGTTGCAAATCATCAATGACAATGGTAATGAATATGAATGAGAGGTCAATCATCCTATGGAAAAATGTGAGAGGAGTTGTTAATAAAATGGGGTATTGATTAACTTATTCATTATGTACCAAGCACCATAAATGAGAACGAGTCTTCATTCATTGTAAATATTTTTCTTGTTGAGCATAGCACAACACATCACATAACATATAACATGTTCTATGGAATATTACGCTTACATATTAACATCACAATCATAGCATTTAAGGTAAACAAACAAGCCATAGAATATAAATCAACATCACCTTGGCAAAAATAGAATACTTGTTCGTATTTATTGACTGCACAACATTGATAAATAATTTTGATATAAAAACGGTAAGGAATAAAAACTTGAACTTTTAGGTGTCGTCAATAGACTCCCTGAAGGTGTCATACTAAAAAATTTAAATTTTTTTAAGAAGCACAACTATGAATTTTGAGTTTTTGAAAATGAAATTGTTGTAATAGAAAATTCTACACAGGAAAAACCCTTATAACTCAAAAAATAATAGATGAATCTCTTGGAAAGTTTAATATAGTATAAAAGACATGTAGCCAAATAACATATTTAATATCAGAAATTTCGAACTACTATGAATATATATTTCGAATCTTTAAATTATAATAGAGAAAGTTTCAGATTCTGCACTGAAGTAGCAGAAATATCACATAAAATAAAAGCAACACAATAAAAATTATTAGTATAATATGTAGGAATTTTTTTCAAAAAAATAAGATTTTTCGGTTGTAATATAGTTTTGTGGCATGAATCTCATATTTGTAGTTTATATTCCAAGGATTTTAGAACTCCTAATTAGACTAAGAAAGTGTTTTATTGTTCCCCAAAAAAAATCATGGGTTTGAGCTTTGGTTCTAGAACATGGGCTCCAATAATAAAGTGTGAAGTAATTTAAAGATTATAATTAGACCTTAGAGAGTATTATTATTATTATTATTATTATTATTATTATTATTATTAGATTCTCTCGGAGTTTTGAGGTTATTAAATATATTATAATATATCAATATTTAAAAATTATATTTTTTTCCCTGGATAAGGTTGATATAATTATTACAACTAATTACCCGCATTTCTCGGTTCTGCATATTTGAGATTTGAAAATTTTATATATTTTAATATTATAAATTTTCAATTTTTTATTTTTTATTTTCCCTAAATAATTTCATTAAATAATTGTAAATACTTATAATTACGGTTCTCAGTAGTGTTATTAAAAATCAAGAGTATGTGCTCTAAAAATTTGATATAAATAAGAATTCCAATAATCTATAAAAATTCTGAAAAAAAAAAAAAAATCACAGGGGCATTGAATTTCAAATTCTGATATATCAGTAGGATAATTAAAAATTCATATATTAGTTTTTTTATTCTATTCTAAGTAATCTCTTTTTATAAAAAAAAAAATGCATAGATGTTTTTATATCATACTGCTTATAGCGCTATTTTCTATAATATAATAATGGAAATGCTCGGTCTATCTACTGCCGTTATATAATTATGTGCTCAAAGTTGATGCGTGAATATCTGATCCGTAGAGTCTTGATAAATGAATTAACTTATCTTTTATAAGATTATAATAGATCAACTAGTGAACGTGTTAACATGTACCATGATGGATAGACAATGTTGGGACGAAAATGTGTTTTTACATACCTTAATATATCAATGACAAAAAATATAAAATCCTAAACTAATCGAAAATTAATTGTAGATCGATTAACTAAGCTCTGTGTAGCTCATATGTTTAGGTCAGGATCAATACCATTAATGAAATTTCACCAAATCTTTTCCATCAAGATTCCTACTTAATAAAGAAAAAAAAAATCATGAAGTAAGTAATAGTCACAAGTCACAAAAGCTATGAAATTTGCATTATTTAAACGAGTATCACTCTCGTTCGATGCACGATTTTTTTTAAAAAATAATAATAATTTAATTAAATTAAATATTATATAATCTAATATTAAGAAAAGCAGTTGTTGCATTCTAAACCAAATAAATATTTTAATAGTTTTGATTAAACATATAAAAGATATAAGTAATGTAACTATCTGTTTCTCTAACGTGATATATGAATTTCATATAACGTATATTTTATAAATATATTGTCAAGATAAATGAACATTCAAACAAAAATAAATATCAAAGAAAATCAAATTGTTGTGTGAACATATATTTAAGTGAAATGAATATTCAAACAAACACTAATATTATCATAATATTGAACTCAAACATATATTTTGTGTGTCTGTATCTATATTGAGATGTGTGGACACCCACAAAAAGCTTAAGTGATAATGAATATTCAAACAAACACAAAAATTTAAGTATCATACAACCTATCAAAATATATATTAAATATAATAAATTGAATAATATTATATGTAAATTAGTGTTTTTTTATTTTTTTCATTTTAGTTAGATATTTTAACTTATCTAAATAATTTTCGAATTTTGAATATACCTATTTAATTTAACTTTCTCTTTAAAAAGAAAATTCTAATTTTAAAGTTTTAATATATACTCAAATACGTTTCTGGTTTAAATAAATTTTAATATTAACAAAACAAATTCAAAGATTATACAATAGTTGGAATAACAAAATAAAAAATATGAGTTTTTGAATATATCTTAATAATTTTACATATGTTAATGTTTATTCAAATAAATTCTACATTTTTATTATAAATATTACATTTATTAAAGATATAGTTTTAAAAAAATGAATTAATGCGACAAAGTAATGTTTATGATGCAAACTCTAAAAAATCTATAAATATCAGGTTGATTTATTTTATTTTATTTCTTAAAAGAAAATTAGATTGCAACATGTATAAAATCTCACAATTTAAGTTGCAAAATGTAAATTTTAAATAAAAATAACATAATAAATATAAACTATGAAAAAATGAATAAGTAATAAAAAAAAATTTCAATATTAATATGAATTCCAATAAATTCTAAAATTTTGATATAAATAAGAATTTCAATAATCTATAAAAATTCTAAAAATAAAAAATTACAGGGGCATTGAATTTCAAATTCTGATATATCAGTAGGATAATTAAAAATTTATATATTAGTTTTTTTTATTCTATTTTAAGTAATCTCTTTTTATAAAAAAATGCATAGATGCTTTTATATCATACTGCATATAGCGTTATTTTTTCTATAATATAATAATGAAAATGCTTAGTCTATCTATTGCGGTTATATCTCATCCGTAGATTCTTGATAAATGAATTAACTTATCTTTTATAAGAACATAATAAATCAGCTGGTGAACATATTAACATGTACTATGATGGATAGACAATATTGGGACGAAAATGTGTTTTTACATAACTTAATATATAATGACAAAAAATATAATGTCCTAAACTAATCGAGAATTAATTGTAGATCGATTAATTAAGCTCCGTGTAGCTCATATGTTTAGGTTAGGACTCAAGACCATTAATGAAATTTCACCAATTTTTTTCCATCAAGATTCCTACTTAAAAAAAAAAAAAAAAAAAATGAAGTAAGTAATAGTCACAAGTCACAAAAGCTATGAAATTTGTATTATTTAAATTGAAGACGACCAAGATCATGGAATTCATATAAAATAATCATAAACTAACTCCACCTAATTATACCGGTAATTTCAATTTGCTGAGTCAAGACGGAGTATAATATTTAAGGAGTTCCTTAAGTCAAATGGAAGTGACCTCTATCTTTGGAGTAAAGTATTCTAGAGTGACATTTTCATAAATTCTTTAGAATGAATAAAATTCTAAGCTGACCCAAATAATATTTTTTTTAATTATTATTATTTGTTCCTTAAAAATACAGAGAATAATAAAATTAGAGTAACATATTAGAAAGTCGTTACATATAACTATGTTAATTCAGGTTATTTAAGTTGAATATGTGTGGACTTTTGATGGATAATACTATTTTATTGTATTAGAAAATCTAGAAAAAAAGTGGTAGGCTGGACGGACGAAGACACGGAGATGCACAGTACAAGAGTTGACAACAAAACTATATAAACCGTCTGTCCCGCTGTTTATTCTACACTAACACTCACACACGTACACACTAAAATCTCTCTCTCTCCTACACACACACTTGTACTTGTTTGCACTCTTCATGGAGAATCCGATCACAACTAGGTGCTCCGTTCTCATCATCGGTGCCGGTATCTCTGGTACATATCTTTATCAATTTGTGTGTCGTTGCGAAATTCAGTAACTTCTCTTTCAGAGCATCACTTGTTTTTATAACCAACTGATTTGTGATAATTATGTATGTATTACCTAGGAATAGCGGCGGCGGAGGTGCTCGCGGAGAATGGGGTGGAGGACTTTGTGATACTAGAGGCGGCGGACAGAATAGGGGGGAGGATGAGGAAGGAGGACTTCGCCGGAGCCACGGTGGAGCTCGGCGCCGGTTGGATCGCCGGCGTTGGTGGAAACCAGATGAATCCGGTCTGGGAAATGGCCACTAAATCCAATCTCCGCACCACCTTCTCTGATTACAGCAGTGCTCGCTACAATATATATGACCAAAGGTCTGTTCCTTGATCAATAATGCCATTCTCGTGACCTACTTTTTACCCCCTTTTCCTCTTATGATAATAAGCTTAAGGAATAGATTAATTAATGCTATTAAATTTAATACTTTTGTATTAATGCAGTGGAAAGATTATTCCGAGGGAAGTAGCGGCGGCCTCGTACGACAAGGCGGTGGAGGCGGCCATTGATGAGCTGCAGAATGAAGGATCCCTTCCTGATTCTGACGAAACGCTGTCGTAATGCTCTTATCCAGCTTTATTTGGCTCGTCACTTTCATACAAAATCAGATGAATTTTGGCTTTATTGATTTATATTACTTAATATATTTTGTTGTCCTTTTGTGCTTATCAATGTCGATGATTTTGCAGATCTTCGAAGAGTCCAATTGACCTTGCAATTGACTTCATCCTTCACGACTTTGAAATGGCAGGTCAACTTCTTTTCCCAGACTGTAAAAATGAGTTTTTCACCATTCGGTAAAAACTGTGGTCTGAATGTGTGATTGGTTTTTACAGAGGTGGAACCCATACCAACTTATGTTGATTACGGAGAGAAGGAATTTCTGGTTGCTGATGAAAGAGGATACGAGCATGTGGTATACAAAATGGCAGAAAACTTTCTTTTTACATCGGACGGTGAAATCTTGGACAGCAGATTGAAACTCAACAAGGTAAACTACAGTTTCAATGATAATACTTTAACATCCATTTTCATTATGAACTATTCAAATATTAACGGTTGATTTCCATGAAACTGGGTATAGGTAGTAAAAGAATTACAGCAATCAAGAAACGGTGTAATGGTGAAAACGGAGGATGGTAATGTTTACGAAGCTAATTATGTGATATTGTCCGTTAGCATCGGCGTTCTTCAAAGCGACCTCATCTCCTTTTCGCCCCCCTTGCCGGTGCGTATCTTTCATTAGTAAGCAATATACAACATGATCAAGTTGACAATAGAGTTAAATATTGATCTTTGGTACAAATTATGTTAACAGAGATGGAAAACGGAGGCCATATTGAACATTGACATTACGGTCTACACAAAGATCTTCCTAAAATTTCCTCACAAGTTTTGGCCTTGTGGACCAGACAAAGAGTTTTTCATCTACGCCCACGAGAGAAGAGGTTACTACACGTTTTGGCAGGTTTGTTTAATTTTATGTTATCTAATTTCTTAAGGCCAAACTTGATTTGACTAAAACTGAAGTTTGCCAATTGTTATGTTTGGCTTTGCCATTAGCACATGGAGAGCACCTACCCAGGATCGAACATTCTGGTTGTTACACTGACAAATGAAGAATCTAAACGGGTTGAAGCACAATCGGATCAAGAGACCATGAGAGAAGCAATGGAAGTACTTAGGAACATGTTCGGGCCGGACATTCCAGATGCTGCTGACATTCTTGTACCACGCTGGTGGAACAATCGCTTCCAACGTGGTAGCTATAGTAATTACCCGATTTATGTTGATCATCAGCTCGTACAAGATATAAAGGTGTGTGTATCTTCTTGCTTCCGAATTTTCTAATTTGCTTTCGTAATCAAAGCCAAACAGGCCAGCACATCGCAGGCCCTTATCTGGTTATCTTCGACCACCACGGCCGCCTCTAGTGATAATATTGTAACAGCATTACTAAAGCTTACCATGTTTCTTGGCTATCTATTTCCTGCAGGCACCAGTAGGGCGGATATTCTTCACAGGCGAACATACAAGCGAAAAGTTTAACGGCTACGTACATGGAGGTTACCTTTCAGGTGAAAAATCTTGCACATAATGACATAAAACTCTACAATTTCACGGCTTGTATAGTTTCTAATTTAGCATATTGTAATGTGAGCAGGCATTGATACTAGTAAAGATTTACTTGAAGAAATGAGGGCCGAAATTCACAGGAAAACAGAAAATGATCAGTGTCTTCTATTAGAGCCTTTGTTAACCTTGACACTGACACAGCCTGGAGCTGTATTTGACATCCCAAGACAGCTTTTTCGCCTTCATAGTAGCAGCAACATGGGATTTCCGGAGGCTCTACTATGATAAAATGAATCGTTTGATTATGCAACATAAATACGACTGATGAAGAAAATGCCAGACGAATTTAATTTATTTGGCAAAAATACTAGATTGAAATATGAAAACAGGTAGGAAAAAGAACGTCGATCAATCATTATACTTGATGTATAAGATTCTTTGTTTCTTCTTAAAAGACAATTATATTGTGTAAAATCTCTCAGTTTGGACAAGTTCTAACTGAAGGCTATTAATTAAATTGTTTATATTTTTGTCTCAAATAACTTGTAAACACATTTTGTTTCGCTTTACAAAGTGGATCTTCAACTTGAACCATTACTTAGAGTTAATATAAAGCTTCCAAAGCATGGTGATCAGGTCAAGGAGATTAAGTAATGCCGGCGCATAGGAAATAACCATGGAAGTAACTTAAACTTGCACTACATTGGAGCAAGAACCGTATTGTCATAACCTTTGGCAAAAGATAACAATTTAACATTACACACACAATATTGAACAATCATATTGTGAGAGTGAATAGTTTTCTCTTTGAAATGAAACTGATACCCAATTTTTTTGCCTTGTCATCATAAACTTGGCCGGGGCTATGTCACTTGGAATTTTCCTTCTATAAACTTCCTATTCTAAGGCTTAAAGTTTCTATATGTCCATGGATGCATGCATCATGAGTGCGGCATAATATATCTTGAGCCTGCGAACTTGTAAATGTGTCATACTTATCATGAATAAAATAAAGAATCATACTTGTCAGGAATATTGCATGCAAAGTGAAAAATTGAACATAACTCAAATGTGCTTAGGGAGTTGAGCAAAGAAGCAGAGGTGGCCGCGAAGCATATGAATCTCTTTTTTTTCTTTTACATAATTTGCTTAAGAACATTAGAAATATAAACACTAGTACTCCAGTACAAAGTCAATTTTTCACTCAAATATCCACAGGAAAATAGGTTAGGACTCAAATAGATTAGAAATGTACTTAGAATTTTTTTACCTGTAACATCCGCTGCCTCTTTGTACCACCATCAAGTTCTAAGTAGTCTGGAGAAATTGAAATATAGAATGAGGTGAGCAAGTGACAGGGTCCGTAGGACATATTTGTCGACCTTAAACACAACTCATCCAATAATTAGCGAATGCATACAACACACTGTAACAATAGATGTTGGCAAACATAGTAAACATTTTGCCGATTGAGTATAGCATAGCACAACATATAACATATCTTAGCATTGCATATAACATGATGCATATAGCCTATTGAATGTTGCTCTTAGATGTTAACATCACAATTATAACGTTTAAATTAGACAAACAAACTCATACAACATAAATCAACACCTTGAAAAATAGAAGAAATTAGTATGTAGATGCAAAATGTCCTATTGTTTGTAGCCTTCGCTACCTCGTTCTCTTTTCCATTTAGGCATAATGAACCTATCTTGGTATTTCTTATGTATGTATATGTATGTAAATATATATATGTGTGTGTGTGTGTGTGTGAGTGATATTGAGAATATAGGGCATGATTGATAGTTTAGGAAATAATTTTGGAAGAGATAGAAATCTCTTGTATGTATTGATTCACTATGCAGCAGTGAATAAATAATTATTATCACAAAAATGGTAAGGAGTAAAACTTTGAAAATTTAACTGTATCTAACCGACTCACATAAATGGATTATTAAAATTTCAAAAAAAATTAAGATATATAACTATGAATATAGAATTTTAAAACCAAATTTGTTGAAACAGAAAATTATGCGCACCAGTAGGAAATTTTCAAGATATATAATTGTATCTAATATACTCACATAATAGAAAATATTTGTTCAGTCGAGCAAATGCCTTCGTAATTAGTCAGGTACGACACTGATAGATTTGCACGAACGAGCAAGAATCTTGCTCGGTGGAGAAAAATGTTGTTTGCAATTTGGACAACCGAGCAAGTGCTCGGTCGAGCAAAATGGCGAGATGTCACTTTCTTGTACACGAAGTCAGGGGCGGATCCAGAAATTGATAATGGGTGGGCTAGAAAATAGATAGTAGTGAATATTAATGGTGTAAAATCGTTCACAATTGGTATCACGTGATCAAGATCATGTGTGTATATATTTATGTTTTAAAAAACGTTAGGCCTAGTATCACATGATCAAAAAAAAAATTTGTGTGTGTTATATTGATGCTATAAAAGATGTTAGGCGCTAGTCGGATAGTAGACTAAGGTCTAGCATCTAATCGGAACTTAGGCAAGGTTAAGCAGGATCTGGGCGGGGTTAAGCGAGAAAAAATTGAGCATAAACATAAGCGGTTGATGATAGTCTAACCCTTAGGCAGGGCAGGGCCTATTGAAGAGATTTATATATTTATACAAATATTATAACAAAATATGCACTCGTACCATAATTAAATATACTATATTATTTATTATATATATATATATATATAATGTAATACTCTTTTGTATGTAAAATAATAAATATCATGTTATAAATATTAAAACTTAATATAGCTGAATATACCCATAATATATAAGAATATATAAAATGTTAAGCAATCATACATGGAAAAATAAATAAAGAGAGTTCTGGATTACTGTGAGAGAACCAATGTTGCTTCCATTAATAGTTGAGAGAAAGTATGAGAATTATATACCACTAATTCTAAATGGAACATGAGGAGAAAATCGGAAGAATGAAGAAAAAGTGAGTTGTTTAAGGCGGAAGGTAAAAATAAGATTTAAATGACAGGGGGCTGGACCTAGTGCAGAGGAGGCTGCAAATAAAATTTCAAGTCATAAAGTGGATCAGGAAGGGCTTTGCACTGGGCTGAAGCCCAGTGCTGGCCAACAGTAGATCCGCCTCTGCACGAAGTATAAGTTTAGGAGGGGAGGGGGGAGGGAGATTCACTTCTCCTATTCTAATTCAAAATCCTTTCAAATATTTTTCCCGGACCTTTGCACTCAAATTCTTCCTCCTCGCACACGCCCACACTAAATTAAAGTATCGTTTCGATTACCAGTGGCAAGTAGAATAACTGAACCGGTTCAGATTCACATTTTGTTATTTTTTACCGTTTGTGTTTTTAGAGATCTTCACTTTTTCAGCATTTGCAGTATGCTTCCTACTCTCTCTATTTACGTTTAATTGGCATTAGATTTTTTAAATTAAATATTTTTAGAGACATTTGGGTATTCAATTTCGATTAATAGCATGTCTAGTATAGGAGATTTATAATTGGTCGATTATCAAATTATAATGTTGCTTATATTTTTCGTATGCAATTTTGGTTTATTGAGTTATTTCATGATTATGCATGTATGGTCTTGTTTTTTTTTTTTTTTTTTTTTTTTTTTTGATAAGATGGTCTTGTTAATTTCATAATTGTTTGAAATTAGTAGTCGAGGCTTCAACTGGGAAGCCATATGTTATGATTATGTTATTGAATATCTTGTTTATATGCTTTTAAATGTTTGAAATTTATTTGTAAGTGACTATGTGGAGTGGGGATAGATAGTGTAGTTGAATACAACTTTTGTTTGGTCGAAGACTTGGTCAATGAAAATACAAAGAAAACACTGTCGAAATTTTCTAGATTTCATGGGCATTTTCATTAGTTAGTTTACTTGCATATCTATAATCATTTAGTTCATAATCAATTTGATCCCACACTTACTTTTTGTTATATAAATGCAGAACTGGTACCAAAAGAGCAAGAAGATATATGAACGATAAGAGCCCGAGTATTACGGGGTTCGTTTGTTTGTTGACAAGAGGGAAACTTGGAATAAGTTGGCCCAATGGACAGTAGCAGTTACACAGTATTCTACGCTAGCTACTACTAGGCTCTGGGTATCCACGCTGACATGTGGGAACTTATAGACGGGATTCAATGAAGAGGTGTTCTGGGAGGCAGATGACCTACATACATTAGATGCTACTTTTCCCGTATTTATCCCGTATTTTTTAATAAAAGTAGAAAATACGGTTAACACCTAAATATAAGATAATAAATAAAGTTAAGAATGATATTTAAGATTGCGTCAACTTTAATTTAACGTTATGAACGGTATCATATTCCCGAGTAATGCACAAATTTGGTCGATTAGATGCTACTTTTCCACGTTCGTCTGTTTTATTCACGAATGATACCTGAACTGTGAATAACTGACAGTGCCGAATAATACATGTATCCCTATTTTGTTACTATGACTTCAATCTCAGTATTATTCGACAATACCAATTATTTGATTTCAGGCTTTATTTGTGGATAAACTAGAACAGATAGAAAAAATGATGGAATTGAAATATAGTTGAGATTTCGGTAAATAAGTGATAGAAAAGATTAGGTATGAAAATATATATTAACATAGTTCTTTCCAATTTCATAAGTGAAATGGACAAAATGATTTCTATATACAGTAGATGGCCCTCATCCACCATCATCAGGATTTCAACTCCCTAACCCACACCGGACCTACTCCACAAAAATACATAACCTATAGGTCCTACTAGGAAAATGCTATATATAAACTTCACGAATGAAACTGAACCTACAGTCCAATTTCCGTGCGACTATCATGCAGTTTTCAAAACGACATCATAAGGGGTCAGGACATATACAAAATGATATACAAAAGATGTCCACAATGAGCCCACTAAACTACGTTATATATATTTATATACGTCTATATACATAGGCCACGAGCAGTTCCAAGCCCGGCAATGGTTTCCAGTCACGGCCCCATTGGCCCCATACAAGACCCAGTTGATGAAAAGTTTGAATTGCTCTTGTCGTAGTCATCTTCAAATTGAGCCATCTTGCGACCGACACTCGAGGTACCTGTACGGATTTGACCTTCACCGAAATAAGGATCGTATGCAGACGGCGTCGATAAGGGTAGAAGCTGGCTGACATGCCCAACAGCCGAGTGTTCATCATTGATGGTAGTATGCTCATCGCGACCCTGATTCACATTAGGTGGAGCTTGTGGGCTGGTATCCAGAAAGCTTAGGCTATGTAAGTATTCGAAGGACTTCCTCAAGTCTTCGTTCCTTTTAAATTGACCAAATATTATGTCCAACTCAACCCATAGTGGCTCCGGCTGAGAAACATACTTCTTTGCATAAGGGTAGGCCTAGCATTCATAATATTAGCAATAAAATATGTGCTTCAAAATAAGTTCTTCAAAAAAATATTTGGTACAGATGCTTATGGAAGGTAAAAGTATAGTAAAAATACCTTTATGATGGCCGCCCAAGTAGACGCATCGGCCACAAACTTATCCTCGCCCCCATTCATATGCACACCAGGCCAATTAAACACTACCTCCCACAAATCGTATCAGGTGCTCAAACTGCCAAATTTTTTCACAAATTTATTTCGTGAAAAAAATTTCCCAGCTACGATAGAGAAGCGTGAAGTGATGTCGTTGAATGCATCATGCTGATGTCCATTGTGCAATATGTGTCCCTTAGTTTTGAACTCAATCAGCAAGTTAAGAAAGAGCTTCTCCTCGCGCGGTGTCCACATAACCAAGTCAAACATTTCATCAACTTTATGAAAACGATTTGTAGCCATAGCTGAAAATGTAAATGTGTTAAGAAAAACAGAATGCATATTCCACTGAATATGAGGTATGAAACTTCAAACTGATGTAATATATTTGCTTAAGGAGTACTGTGTATTTCGCTGACCAACAAGTGAATAGTTATTATGGAGAATGACCAACCGGTGGGAAAGGTGCACCTTAAAAGTTCTATTATCGCAAGGACCAAACCAGCAAGATATTGAAAAACCTAAACAATGCCACTATTCTATAATTCTATTAGGCAGATAATGCTCTAATTCGATAATACTGTAACATAATAAAACAAGCACGCCCAATCAAGAAAACAATTATAAGAACAAGAACTGGGACAAAAAAAAAAAAATACACATCTAGAATTTGTTAAATGCACCTCAAAGCTTATTTAAAATAAATGGACTAAAGAAAAAATATTGTAGGAGAAAAAAAAACTTGATATGTTTCTAACAACATCGAACTTTTAGATAAGGAAGTTTTTGGATGAAAGAGGAAAAACAATATAGCACAAACTGAACATATTCACAGACCTATGATAATGGCCCATGTTGTTCCCATTATTCAATCAACAAGTTACCCGAGTTCAAAATGCACAATCAACCTTACACTGTATCATCCATACTCCAAAAAAGGTTTGCATAAATATAGTACATCTAAAGAGTGCATTCCAAAAACCAAAAGTATTTGCGGAGAGGAAGGTGCAAAATAAGTCTGCCAAATGATGCAACTATCACCTCAAAATTGAAGAAGAGTATCCAAACATTAGAAAAATACCCAATTCTTACTCCACTTTAATTTGCAGCTTAACTAATAAGTTTCACTATATACGAATTCGATTGCAATGAAAAATAAGATACTTCGTACTGTTTTAATTTATGCTTCTTAGAACGAGTGTTGACAACGTTGTAACTCAAGCAGTTTAGTATTTTTATGATAGACTTTTGTTAATTATTTTAAACCAAATACACACAATTTTTTATGCAAAAACTCATTAAAAAATAAAATAGACTAACGAAACCCAACCATCATAGCTAATATTTTTTCACAGAAGAATAAAATAAAGTAACGAAACCTAACCATTATAGCTAATATTTTTTCACAGCTTATGTACTAATGCGTTCTCCAAGTGGAAAAAAAGTATAATCATAATAATTCTTAGATTTTTGCACAAAAATTGTAAAAGGGCACTTTTCTTGATCTATAACCAGCATTTAACAATGAAAAATAGAATCAAACTTGGAACTTTTAACAAAGAAAAATAAAATCAAACTAGAATATAACAAATTAAAAAGGGACCTTTCACTGAGTGAAAGTTCACATATTAATGTGTTCGCCCAATCTGAAAATTTTCAACACTGTTCACGCAAATCTGCGATTTTTCAACATCATTTAAACGAACCGATTGATACTAAAGATTCCGAAAGATGTGAAATCAAATACATAAAATCATATTTACCAAACAAAACGGCTGGAGAAAAGGAAAAAATGGGTTTTACCCTAAATCCCACTTTCTAGTCAACTCATGAAGCGGCCCCATATGCATTCAACCCATCCCTCACCAGTTCTTACATATCAAGAAGAAGAAGACGATAACAAACTATCCGTACGTACCGATTCAATCTTAACTTGTTGCAGGGATCGTCACTTGGGAGGCTTGGTAGAAGAAAGCCCTAGCCTATGCCATCTCTTGCACTTCTATTTGCTCGTATGAAACACAATTTCAGAATTAAGGAGTCATTGAATTAATTAGAAGGGTATCTAGGTAATTTTGATGTGTGAAAAGTGATTTTGGGGTTGCAAACACCAACACTAAAAAAAGCACTTGTAATTAGTATAAAATCACTTTTTTTCCAAACACTACCAAATTCTAATCTTACATCAAAAATCACTTTAAATCACTTTTCTACAATCACATTTGTTTGCAAACACCCTCTTAGAATTGCATAAGATTCTATAATTTAAAAGTACAATTAATATTACAATGTATGGTTCTTTACAACACCCACAAATTTCAAAACATGTTGGTAGAATATGTTTTCTTAAAACACACAAGGTGTTAGAATAATATACTTTTATGTAATGGTCCTAAACAAAGATGTAAAAATAGCACTCGCACGTGTCAATGGCTAGTTTTAACATAATTCTGAAGCATCATACTGCGAGAGTGAAGAGGTTTTTGTGTTTGAGACTTTCTAGCGTATCCTTCATACTCTGGTCAACAGAAATAAAGTTGAGCCCCAAAGATTTTGCCTTGTCATGGGAGACTTGGACAGGTGGGATTGCATTTGCAGTTGGATTCTCCTCCGGGCTATTGGGAAGGTTGAGGGTAGGGTAGAGATTGTGCAAGATATTCAAAGCTTCAGAACAAAACAATACTTTTGCGACAAGACAATAATTGCCATTAGCTGATGGATCCTCAAATGCTGCAACATGTGCATCCACAACATCTCTAACATCAACATACATGAAAACTCCACCTGGCATTGCACCGCTCGTTCCTGCAATGGCAATCAGTGATGCATGTATTGCTAAACAACTCAAGATGTAATATTAATATACGTACCTTGTGTAACTAAGCTGATAAAATGAGCAGAGGTAGTATTCAGAGTTGGCTGGAGAATAGGGCCAATCACCAGCCCAGGGTTCAATACAACCAAGTCCATACCATTTTCCGCTGCAAATTTCTTCGCACTATCCTCAGCCAATGTTTTCGAAAGAGAATACCAGTACTGAAATTAATTATCACAATTACAAATTGACCGCCAAACTATTGGTGATTTTGGACTAAGGCATATAAGTATTAACTTTTATTATTTTTTCTCCAACTATTGAAAATTGTATTTTATTGAGAGCATAATTGTCATTTTCTATCAATTCAATAGAACAAAAAAAAAGAACAAACGTGAAACAAAGCAATAAAAGAAGTAAGAGAGCCGTGAAATTCAATAGAATTCCTAAATCCCAATTACTAATCAATTCGAAATACCCAATAAACAAACCTATATACATCATTCTACATATCTTTTCCTGGATTCAAATTTGGCTACAGTATTCTCTTAATTGTAAAGTATCTGCATTCTCTTTCTCTTTTACTTCTCGTAAAATGATAATTATATACTCACAAAAAAGTTGTCTAATTGAGTCACTCAGGGGATACTTGTGTTGAGATGTTTCCATTCGGATGGGACATGACCCATCCCCAACGTACTTCATTTTATAATCGGATGACCAATCTGTAAAGAAGCTTAAATTCTAAGCGTGGTGTTCTTCATTCTGGGAAAATTCCCTTTTCTGTATTTTTCGTAATGATCATAAAGGACAATTACAATGCCTATAAATAGGCAGAACTTGTGCAAAGAACTACCAATGACTATTTGACATCTGGATTATCTATGTCATAAATCTGAAAAATACTATCCTAGTCAGCAAGCAGAATCAATGTGCTCAACCAAATATTATCCTTATGCATGTGTGTGTTGGAGTAGTCACGTGGATGCTCATCCTCATGCAGAAAGTGTGATTCTTCCTTCTAGTAAACTCAGCTGGACATCTCAACACAATCCCTCCACATTCACACCGTATTATCTAATACACATTTTTCGATTTCCAATAGGTACCTTTTATAATTTTCAATATAGCTTTTACAATTTTCAATGCACATCTTATCCTACAAATTCCTTAAACAAAAATATTTTTCACTATTTAAATGGATGTACCATCAAAGAATGTGTCACAGCAAAGCACATGTCACTATATTCCAGCACATATATCCCGTTAGTGTGCATTTGGCTGGAATTTTAGCTCCACCACCAAAGTTGAACTTTTTAGTACACAGAATAAAAGTTAAATCTTCATATGCCTTAATTCAAAATTACCGATTGTTTGACAAACAATTTGTAATTTTCACAAAGAAGTTGATCTATTAGGTACAGGGCAAAAATTATTTTTTGTCTTATAATTTTTTTCACGTACATTTTGATCTCAAATATAGTTAAGAATTCAATTTAGTTCCATAATTTAAGAAATTGCTCGTAATTGGTTCATTTTTTCACTGTTGGCGACCAAATCAACCGTGTTGATCCCGTGACAGTTAAATCTTGCTAATTTTAAATTACGTGACATCTACGCACATGAGCTTTTCTGGTTGATTTGGTACTGACGACGATAAAAAAATCAATTACGAGCAATTTTTTATATTAGGGGCCTAAATTGAATTTTTAATTACTTTTTGGACTAAAAACATAGTAGCGTTACCAAAATGGTTTTAGCCTATTAGCTGGGCCGTACTTTGAATACGATATTTCCGGTTATGAATGCATGGCATAAATAAAATGTAAAATTGGGGGAAATGTGTTGGTCCGAAGAATATTGTGTTTGAGATTGTAACAGTAAGTATAAGAAATGTGTGTAGTGTAGAATTAAAAAAGGCACAAACCTTAGCATCCTGAGTAGATTGTAGAGGAGAAAACAATGTTTTATCAAGTATTAAAACGTCGTCGGTTTGGGTGGTCATACTCTTAAGCAAAAGCGAGGCCATAGAAGATGTTAAGACCACCCGTTTAACCGTCTTGGCCTTCAAACATGAACCTAGAACATTAAGTGTTCCCTTCACTGCAGGCTCTATAAGTTCCACCTGTATTTATATAAATATATATAGAGTAAGATGGAACTAAAATAGGGGGGTTGAGCTTGTGTTGGAAGGCCAGAAGGAGCACATATTTTTAGGTAGGTAGCGTGTGTATATATGTATATATTCCTTAATTTTTTTAATGTTCATGCCCTAATATTGTACAAGTGATCCAAAAATTTTAGACATGCAGTATATATTTCTTATTCTTGAAAAAGCTTTTTCAACATTTTATATGCAGTCGGACAATGAGGCAGCTTGACAATATTTTCAACTAACAAGGATAATTAGTGTAAATGCAATATGTTTATATAAAAAAATGAATATTTGTACATATTTCATTGTTGTAATGTTATGTAAATTAATATTTAAGCTTATGCTTGTATTGTGTGTAAATAATTAGGGGTGGCGTAGATTGAGGAAGGTAGGTAGACCTGTGGGTTGGTGACATGATCAAGTATAACAGGAGATGCAGTGTGAAAGACGCCATCGCAAGCATGAATGGCAGCATCAAATGATCCTTGTTTCATCAGGTCGGCTTCGAGTATTTGAAGCCTCTGGTCAGCTCCTTCAAGCGCCTTCAAGTGTTCCACCTTACTTGGATCACCTTTAAAATAATTCTGATTATGATTATGAAGGAGAAAATAGAGAGAAAGAAAGTGGTAATACTGACTGAGGTTGCGAACTGTAGCCTTGACAGAGTAACCGCGGTGGAGCAAAAGCTTGACAAGCCATGAAGCAATGAAACCCGAGGCTCCCGTCACGCACACCACCTTCCCCATAGCTTATCACATGTTGCAACTTGCAGCCGTATATGTACCCATCACACTCCATGTGCCCCTGTTTATGCTTATCACATTTTATCATTATTATTTTTGTTTTACTTTTCTTGTTTTTTAGCCTTTTAGGGATAAGAATCGATCATAAGAAGCACAACCAAAACCAAAAACAATACATGTACACAGGGTGGACCCAAACCAAATGGTTAGGGAGGCTCCAAAAATCAAGAATCCAGACAAATATTAATATATATGTAATAATAAATATTAAACATATTATATTTATTATTTAAATAGAATATTAATAATATTTACTATTAAAAATGTCGAAATGTATCATTAGTTATTCATATACTAAAACTTACACAGTGTATTTACTATATACTATGAAAGTCATCTAAATTTATCCTAATATTTGGGAGATCAAAATACACACATTATTCAAAATAAATACACAATATACACATTATATATATTTTGGGCATAAAATTAGTGAGACGGGAATGGGGTTGGGAGAGGTCAAAGCCACCCCACCCATAGGTGTAGGTCCGTCCCTTTATGTAGATGTAGTAATAACTTATAACTTCCAAGGTGTTAGTGCTAGTTCGGCCACTATTATTCGTCGAGCTAATCCTAACCATTTTTGGGTTAATCGGGTTATTTTTAATGGGTCGAAAACTTTGTGAAACTTACTCTTAACTCTGTAACTTTACATTATCAGACTATGAGTGAAGTTTTCAAAATTAAAATTTATAAAACATACATGATTTTGGTCATCATGCACAATGGCCTATCCAGGAATTGAGAAATACGGGTACAGTAATTTTATTAGACTATAAATATTATATAATATGATATGTTTATAAAAAAGATAATGTTCTTTACATAGTCAGGGACGAAACCAAAACTTCTTAATGAGGGGACAAAATATTTTTTGGGGGATATTTATTTATTTTTTTGGAATTTGAGGGGGGTAAAATATTTTTTTTGGGATATTTATAATAAAATTTAAATTTAAGGGGGTGAAAACTGATTTTTAACTACAATTACATTGTATATGTATTGATAGGTATGACCCGATCTCTCCGGGTCGGTCTAGCCCGTCAGGCGGGTCAATTGGGCCCAAGAGCGCAAGCCCATTTGTAGCGCAAGCCCAATGCAGCCAAGCCCATTCGTGACGTCTTTGGAAGTTGAGAAAAGATCCTCATGATCTTTTCCAACAACCATGCAGATTGGATTGGCGGATTTATAGGGATTTTTTTAGGGTTTCTATGGTATAGTATAAATAGGAGAATTGTTGCTGAGTTTAGGGTTCCGATTTTGAATTCTAGAATTATAGCTTGTAAAATTGTACTCCGGTATTCAAGGAAGAATAGTGAAACACCTCAGAAGGTTATTGCCTTCTCCCGTGGACGTAGATCTCCGGATCGAACCACGTAAATCTTTGTGTCATCTAAATTCTTGCATGTTTTGATTGTTTTGGATTATTACTGCGATCGTGATCCGTTTGATATCCGGGTTTCGGCATTATCATGTATATACACAGAAGTTTTGTCAAAAAAATTGAGGGGGCAGTTGCTGCCACCAGCCCCCTCTGGCTTCGTCTCTATACATAGTGACATGAATAGCCTAAATATATAACCTGTTTTGTCATCAATTTCTATAATTGTAGTGAATTAATAATTGAAATTATTAAGTCACGATTTTCACTTTCAATTAACGAGTTCCAATAAATGACAGTGGAAGTGATTGATTGTAAAATTGGTGGAAAGCAAATAAAGGTCTTGTCAAAATGCATCTAATGATGTTAGTGGCGACACAATTGAATGTCAAAAAATATAATCTTGTTGTAATTAAAAACTTTAGTTATTGATCAATAGTGATAAATTTTAAATATCATATTGCAATTGAAAATTAAGCAAAATTAATCAACCCAAATAAAGAATAGGTTAAACTTTGAAGAACTCGAATTATTTATTAGGTAGCTTAATTGTGCATGGCTTTTATTTAAAGGCATAATTGTTTTTGAGTTCCCCACGTCTCCTAATATAATAAAATATTTAACTAAATCACACGGAAGAGATTCGGACCTGGGTTGCTAAAAAACAGAACACATGCCATTAATTAGACATGAACCACTACAACACTTCATATATGCATACTACTGCTATTACCTATAATATCTATCTATCAATCCCACGAAGTTTGCAAATGAGATCTTTCTATTTTAATTTGTATTCTATTTTATATTTTAAAACAATCACTATACGTCACGTGTATATGATGACATCACTAATTAACACATAACGTGTAGTCGATACAATAAAATATTAAATGGAATACAAATTAAAATAAAGAACCTAATCCGTGAAGTTTGGGGGTACTTTTTGCTCCATGATACATTCGCACTTGATCGTGCATGTTGGAGCTCGCAAGATTATGACATAATAAACACCCCTAAATGTAGGAGATGCAGATTTCAAGCCTCTAAAACATTGACAATTCTGCTACTAAGTTATTGAAATCAATACTTGCTTTAGGAAATACGGTTACAAACATCAATACTAGAGTATTACAATTTACACATCATCAAAAACATAAAAATATTACGATATAACATTGAGTTGGTGAAAACTATAAAGTATTAATTCATGAAAAATATTACAACACAACATCATCTACTATAACTACATTATAGACTAACCAAGTCAACAAATGGCGGTATTTTCTACCCTACTATATATGTTCCATATTGTATTTCCTTTTAAGAAAATATATACATTATAACAAAAACTACGCCACAGCTTTAAGAGGTTAGCCCCACGACTATAGAACATCAGGCAACTTTAAACACCAGCCCGACAATGTAATTAATCTAATCTTACACAGTTTAGGACAAACCCCATTGACTCTATAATTTCGGGACCTTCTAATATGTCTAATAATACCCTTGTACATGTGAGAGTTTAGTAATGCTATTGACTATTTCTGAAATTACTTTATTACATTAATTTATGATTATTCATTAACCACTAGAATTTTTACATCATGCGCAATGAACAACTTGTAATATATTTCTTTTCTTAAAAATAGAATTAAAATATTCTATTTTAAAAAGAAAAAAAGGACGTGTAAACTAGGTAGCTAACAAATAAAGTTAATGAAATATATCTAATTTATTTATATATGTGGCTCAAATCAATATTTATTACAACCCACAATAAATACTTAAATCAAAATTCATTGATCACCCAATAAATAATCAGGGCCGGACCTAGTCATTTCCGGACCTGAGTCGAGTTTTTTCAGAATGGACCCCTAAATTATAATTTTTCTTCAATGGACAAACAGAAAAGAAAACACATAAGAAAAATGAAGCATTTTCATAATGCTGAAAATATTTATATCAAAACATAAAAAATAAAAGACAAACAAGTTGAAAATAAATATTTAAATACAACTCGCCTCATAGTTTTGACGGCAAAAGTATTAACCAAGGGGTCAATCAATAATTTTTATATATATCAGCATATTCATGTGGGTCAAGGCTCCAAATCGTAATCAAATTGAAATATATATTTAAAATTAACTCGAGGCCCTTGAAGGCTGAAGTAGGCCCTTCTGCCAAGAAAATATTATAATAAAATTGAGTCCCACAAGGCAGCCCAGGCCCAGCAGTTTACAGCAAAAAAGAGGCGCAATATGACTTGAATGGGATTTGAACACACGTTTGCACAACCCACATGTTGTTACCTTACCACTAGGTCACTTAACTCTTTCATGCAATATTCTGAACAGATTAATATATATAATATGTGTATATATATAAATATATGTAAAAATTATTTCGGGCCCCTAAAAAATTGTAATTTTTTCGGGCCCGAGTCGACGGACTCTTCCGTCTAACGGAAGGTCCGGCCCTGTAAATAATCACTTATTTTTATTTTATATTTCATTTCAAACTAAGGAGAATTCCATTACAGAATGTAAAAAATGAATTGAAAATACAATTTGTTATATCGGAAAAGTTGTTATAAAAGAAAGAAAAAGAAGGAAGAAAAATGCAGGCAGTGTCTAGTTTTTCAACCATCACGATACGCGTCACCGCTAAATTATTTAATTTGTTTCTACGAAAATGACAGGGTTTTTTCTATTTGTGTGTTATCTATACTTAATATAATAACAAAATCCGTCCAAATTAGTAACTTTGAAGTTTTCCCGCCCAAAATTTATTACTAATTTTGGAAATAACAATTTTTTATATACAAAATTCAACCCCAATATAAAATATAATTATTGTCAATAACTTGCCATATATTATCCTAAAATAAATATTATAAAGCTATTTGGGTTGATTCCGCCCGTGCCGAAAAAAAATATTTTCTTAAAATTAACTTTTTTAAATAAATTTATTGGGTATTATTAATGAAAAATTATTTATAAAGACGGTATTTAAATTTTTAACATTACAAATATATCCCCTATCAACCGCATATTGTAATTCCAGCCCTAATCATCAACATGACTTCTATGGAAGGATGCTGGAGATATTCATATATTACGAAAAATAAATATCCATATTAATATATATTTTAGTTTTTAAAACTTTCACTGCACTCTTTTTTCATTAACATATAATTTTTCATATCTTATTATTTATTGATTATAATATTTTATTATATTAAAATTATATAAAAATATTAATTTATTCATTTACACTTATAAATCGTGCATCGCACGGGGTACTACTAGTATATTAAGTAAAGATAAATATTACCTCCACTATTTTAGATCTCATTTTAATTTATAAATAGTTGTCATATTAGTTTTTTTCCACGTTTTCATTCGATACTTTTCTTGTAATTACTCCTAAAACATTCTTTAGTTATCTGACCTATCATATCTATATAACATAGTTGATGGCTTATTTGTCCATTTCATACCCGTTAATTTTTTTTATTCAAATCTAGGAAGACATTTAAAAAACAGAGGTGGTATATAAGTTTGTTTATAGAATAAAACTATGATTGATAGTTTTTTTACAAAATTAAAAATTAAGCTATTAGATTATAATAAATTATTTAATTATTTTTATTGTAAATATTAATCTAATAGTTATTTGCAATTTAAACTCAATAAAAATAATTCTTGCAACTCAAATTTAAACAAAATAATCAACAAAAGAATATGTGTTTTTCAAAATATAATATTATTTTAAAATATGTAATATGAATGTGAAGTTGATAAAAAGAAAACACTAAAAGACAACTTATTTTTTGAATATTTTCAAAGCAATTCTATAAAGAAAAGATAAAATATGAATCAAACACAAGCAAGCGCTTGTACTATTTTCTAAAGAAATTCCGATGTATGGAAAGTTTCTAAATTAAACACAAGGCAAATTCTTCATCTTTAAGATAGACATGACCTATCGATAGCAATGAGTCGGGTTCAAACTTGAATTTCTTCGAAATTCACCTCAATCAAACCTACTTAAAACTCGGACAAAAGAATTTTAGCGGATTTAAAGTTAGTAGTGAGTTTTGTTCAACTATCTCGGCTTAATTCAATCCTTGTATATTAATTATACATATTTTAAAATTTTATAAATATGTAGCACAAAATAAATTATTTTAAAATAATCCACACCCCTTCCACCCCGTGAGGATACATTGTTTTAATATTAATTTCTTTAGGATAGTTTGAATTATATTAATGTGTTTTATTTTATGTTGAACAAGTAATGAATATAACTTCTTTGAATGATTTCATTCGTACGTTTTTTTATTTATAAATTACGGTGCTTATTTGATAGTTGGTTTAAGAGTCATTTATCATATTTTATATTTGATTTAATTTCGTTCCACTTTGAGATGGAGCTAGTAAGTAAACCTAGCAATACAAAGTAGGTTACGAATTTAAAATTTGTTTTATGAGGTTGGTTACGAGTTTAGCAAAATTGATCCCATACCTGTCACATTGGTAACTGATAGTTTTAAATAGGAGTGGTCTCGTAGCTTACCAAACCTGAGTTGATACCGACGCAGTGCCCACTGCAATAATTCACCCCTTTTTTTTCCTTTTCTGCTTTATTTTTATCTTTGTATGAAGAAAGTGGAAAGTTTTTTGCACTTCCAAATTCAGTTCAAATCTAGAAATGTTTTAACTCGTAGGCAGTTACTTCCGTCCACGCATTTTTATTTCTTTTATGTTTTATATTTAATTTAACTACTACTGTCCACTGCCTTGCACTACTTTCTATTTTACCAATTTTTTTTTTTTTTTTTGGTATTGTAAGTTAATTAATTTATGTATATTAAAAACTTGGTCGTTAATTACAAGTGAGTTTATTATTTTAGAGAGAAATATAGATAATTTATTAGCTTTGGTATTACAGAATAAAAAAAAAAATGAAAAATGATAATGTTGGTGCTACTAAAGAAGTTGCACGTTTCTGAAAATATTTCTCTTTTTATGAAATTGACTAGTACACTGGACGGATGTTAAATTATCAACTATGATAATATTTTAATTATTTAATATAATGTGTTTCATAATTTATTTGAGAAAGCGTGTAAATGTTTCTGTTTCGTAATAATTTGATGGTTATAAAATCTTAGAAGTAGGACCTATAGTGCATTGAATACTCAACTCACTATAACAAACAATACATCACCTTAATTAAGTGATACCCACATCATTCCATGAAATATCGTAATTGTCCTCAGTGGCATTAGTGTCTTAGTAGTGACCCCAAATAATATTTGACTAGTGAAATGAAATGCACAGTTCAAACTTTAAAGTCAAGTTTATATACAGTTACGACAATATATGGATCAAACACGAGGCAGAGGTTTTTTCTTGAAGCAGAGGTTTTTTGTTCTTCTTTTTAATGATATGGATGATGGTCTAAAATAAAACAAGAAGAATAAAGGAAAAACAAGAATAGGGTGGTAGAAGGTTTGATTAGATGGGGTGTAGCTGTAGATTAGTAGTGATAATTAATATTTATGTTGAAAAATGAGAAGAAACATTTAGGATCCAAATAATTGAAGAATAAAATAGTCAAAAAAAAAAAAGAAGGGGTGGTGATGAGGGCTTGATGAAGACAGCCCTCGATAGGTTTTAAATAAACATAAATTGAAGGAAATATCTATGCAAATATTGTAAATGGATGGAAGCAGAGCATCAACTCTCCTTTCCTTCTGAACACAAAGCAGAGCATCAACTCTCCTTTCCTTAAGCTCGGCTTCAGTCTTCTGCTCCCTACATCTCTAGGGAACCGTTACACTCCAGCTCAAGCATCAGAGTTCCAGAGTTGACAACTAGATACCCCTAACGTAGTCCTAACTTAGCTCTGAAACCTTCAGCTTCGAATCTACCCTCTGTCCAAGTCATTCCACAGCGCTGGAGGGAAAGAACAGACTTCAAGAGGCAGAATGGCATCTTACACCGCTGGAGGGTTGAAATAGGCCATTCTTCCCTATCAGGTGGGACTGTAGATTGTGAATCAATACGATTTGATCAACTCCGGAATTCAAGTGTTGGGCTTCTTTTGACCGCACTAGTTTTGTCGGTCTACTCAAACCAAATAACTCACCAAATTATCACAAAATTACCCGAAATATGTTTCGACTTTAAAAATATATCATTCCTTCTATAGACACCAGGGTCAAACTTCTAAGCTTTTATTGCAAAACAAGATTTTCCGATCTGGTTAATTAGTTTCTACTTCATATAGCAATTTTGGAAAAGGTAACAGTGAAAATATAACAAGTTTCAGCAGGAATATTCCCTTGCAACAGTGAAAATATATACAAATTTTGAACCTTCTACCACATTACCATTATTCTAACCAATTTACAAGTCATTTGACCGAAAGAGCTCAAGAATGTTGCTAGGTTATCACAACAATACAAGAATAAAACCACGTAACAAGAAAATTCACTAGTCAGCTTCTGCAATTCTAAGGAATCATTCATCCTTATAATTAAGACTAAAGCAAATAAAAGAAACTTTAAGTTAATCAGATCATCGTGAGGAAACCCCATACAAATAATCTCTTACTGCAGCAAATCCCAAAATGCATATCTCAAATGATCCCTCTGAAATGCAGCTTCCATGGACACGGAAAATAATCAACAGTCGTAATCCCCTGTAGAAAAAAATGATAAATCCTAAAAATCACGGGAAACCTATGTCTGATGGGGTACTCTTGGCAATCAATGAGATACACACGTTTGGATCATGCTAAAACCTAGAAATACAGTTAGACAACACATCTTCTCTTCAAGTCACAACTATGCTAGGCTAGTTTTTGCAGGAAAAGTAGACAACATTCAGTTCTTCCCCATGCATCCACGCAGTTGTGTCTTAAAGTACTATCTTAAACACTTGGAGCTCTAAAATTAAAATTCATGGCATATCTTCAATATAGAATTCATACAACTAGGTGCGACAGGGCCAAGACATTTCCATTTCTTAACTTGTAATCTTCGACCGACGGTTATAGCTGCACTTACGTCAAATACAAGTTCACTAGACTGTATATATCTAAAAAGCATATAAATAAATATAATTCAATATATAATCCATCATACACATACGTATGAATGGTCTGTTAGGAGAATAGTGATTTTGTTCACAACTTAAAATCTGAAATTTCACCTTCAAAAGAAAATTTGAAATTTCTACTGTTGGATGAATGATAAAATGCCGATCATTGCCAAGCATACATTTTCCATTAAACAGCTCAGTTTCAAACAATCAAATCAGTTGCACAACGTTTATCTTTCCAATATGGTACAACATTTACCATCACTGGGAAATCTATGCTACAATCTCAAAATCCACTGTGAGAATCTAACTCGTAATGTCAAACTAAGAAAGAAATTTGAAGACTTCAAACAAAATTGATAAGAAAATACATCAAAACAAGTAAATTATACTCAAAACTGTGAGTTGCTGAGAAAAGTAACCATACACCTCGTACTCTGGAACAACTTATCTATTTTTTGCCATATTTCAGACTGAATTTCAAGAAGCTTCCGCGCTTTTTCCTGTATAATGGGCTGCCGCCTTATACTTTCACCATGAATCTGGTCACAACGAAAAAAAAACATAAATGAAGCACAACATATGGATTTAATTACTATATAATGAGCTTGCCGGAGTATTATTTTATGAAATAGAAGTATTGATCTATTAATAGGCGTATTATGTCTTCAGTTATCATCCTTAAATAAAGTGTATTTGACATATTAAAGTTTATTTGATGCTTCTATGGTACTAATGATCTTTATAATGCAAAATAGCAACAAGAATGAATTCTTACCTTTAAGAATAATCGAATCAGAGCTTGAATAAACTCAAAGTTGTTTCTACTTGAAATTTCATGTATGAAATAATCCAGCAGAAGTTCAATGAAATGCAATTCTGGTCTCTTGCTGGTCTCCTGCTCATCATCATCGTCGTCGTCTATAATCTGAAGCATCCTAAGTTCCATGTCCAATGTCGACGAAGATAGACCTTTAATATAATCCGTAAACGCCACAACTGCATAGAGATGAGGACAATGCAAACGAAGTTAAGTTTCAATGTTTTAAAGCAAGTAGAAGCTTTTAAAACTAAATCTTCAACATAAGCAATGATGGAAAAAAAACTTACAATTATTATCCTCTGCAGAGGATTCCAGGAATCGTAAGAACTGGGATGCTGGAATTTCAGCTTTTTGACTTGTCTTCTCTGTTTCACCAGCTTCCGAATCCTTCTCACCTTCAGCAGATTCTCTAGGTTTAAACACAATGTCACCAGAAAGAGATGGAATTGATGGCAAGAAAAAAGGGGCCTTTTCGGGTTTCTTTGGTGGCTCAATTGGTTTATTCCTAGCCTTTATTATATCCAAATTGATCAAGCTTTGCCACTGACTCTTAGGCAACAGAGAAAGGGTGACAAGATCTGGTATCTGTTGATGTACAGCTGGTAACTGAGGAGCCTCTTGCACTTCTTGAGCATTTTCCTTAGCCTCCTCAAAATCAGAATCTAAAGAATGTCCTGCTGAAACAGATGGTAAATGGACATTAACAATTTCTTTGCCACTCCCATAGGAACCAGTCTTACCAGGCGCAGAGAACATCGCCTGATTAACCCACAGATAAACCCCATTCTGATCAACATGAGTTGTTGCTAAAACATCCATATTTGGGGATAAAGACAATGCCGTTACGGACACATCAACATGTATAGCATCTATTTGTCTAGCCAGGATTACATCCCAAATTCTGAGTGTCCCATCCATGCTGGATGTAACTAGCCATTTTCCATCCTCACTAAAGCACAAATCTGTAATACGATCTGAGTGACCTTCAAATTTTCGAACCAACCTCAGTGCAACAACATCAAACAAACGAATAACCAAGTCATCGGCCACAGTAGCCAGAAGACCATTGTAACGGTGATAGACAATCTTGACCAGTGAACTACCTATTTCCCACCTGGATTTTAGTTCACGTCCCTTAAAATCCCAAACTTTTACATCTCCATTGAAGCCAGCACTTATCATGATGGTATTGGTTGAATCACAAGCGAGGCCAACCACTTCTCCATTGTGAGCACATGTTTTTCCTTCTGACATATCGACATAACTGCCTCGACTAATTCCTGACTGAAGATTAAATCGCTCAATCCAACCACCTGCAGTACCTACTACTGCAAAATTGCCGCATGCACTGATGGCACAGGCTTTAACTGGTGCCGGGTCCTCAGGATTAGGTGATAGAATGTGCTCTCCTATGACAAAATTTTGAAGCCTCCAAACATATGCTTGAGAAGTATCCATATGGCAGGTAACCACATTGCACCAATCACGTTCCCTGATTTCGGCAACATCAAATGCGATAACAGGCTTCAGTTTTATTTCTGATTCCTTTAGCTTGAGTTTCTTTGCTCTTTTGGATACATGGCGCTGAGAAAGTTCTCTGCTCTGCTGATCCTGGATGACAGAGAAAAGACGGAAGGCACGATCCTGGCCCGCAGAAAGAACGTGACGTCCATTGGCATAGAATTTGATACACCGAGGAGGAGCGCTATGCCCACTTCTAAAACGTAGTAGACGAGGATCACCATCACTAGTATCAAAAATCCACATTTTTATAGAGTTGTCAGCTGATGAACTCATCAATACAGGCTCACTTGCAAAAAAGTGAAGAGAAACTATTGAGCAATCATGGGCCTCTCCAATAACAGACTGAAGTCTCCTCTTCTCTAGATTCCATATGCTTATGACGCCTGATGAACCGCCAGATGCTAAAAGAGGCTGTCCATCAGTACAGAAAGACAAAGCAGTCACTGCTCCTCGAGCAGAATTAGTAAATGTAACAATTTCTTCATCATATTTAATATTGTGAACATGAATTTTTCCATCAGAACAACCGACAGCAACAACATCTAAAGCCGGAGACGGAACGCAGCAGGATATGGCCGAACCCCAGCCTTTGAAGTCATAAAGTTTTTTCTTTGTGCTAATGTTCCATAATTGCAAAGAACCTTCTTGACTTCCAACAATTACCTGTTATGAGTAGCTTCTTGTAAGACGAATCAAAAAAAGTGACAAGATATATTCCTGCTCGTATGATACCAGCAGCATGTTAATGGTGAAACAACAGTACCTTGTTCAAATAAGTATCTGGATGCATTATGCAACTTGGAGTAAACTTGCTTCCTAATGAAATATGAGAAACTGGAGAATTACTCTTGGTCATCCCTTTGAAAGCCCAGATGAAGATATCGCCTTTTACATCAATGCTCAAGATGTAGTCACCAAAAAGCAGCAAGTAATTGACTTTGGCATTGTGGCTTTCCCAAGTTGCCACCTGTAAGATTGATAGCAGTAAGGAGCTTCAGTTTAAGTTGAGCAAAATCATCACCCAAACATAGAAGCCCAAAATATCATGCCCTATATGGTTCTACAAACTGACACATGGATGAGAAACCACCTCACCAAAATTTTCCATATATCAGTTTGCTCTCTGTTTCTCTGGACATATCAATAACATGGATGCTTACAACTAGAGGTATCTCCACTTCACATTTTCTCCAGGTTTCAAGCATGCATCTTAACTCATAGTGCACAAGAAAGTAAAACGGGCAAGTATAAAGGAAAGCATGATAAATGAAAAGTAAAATCTGAACATTTAAAGAGGGAAACAAAGAAGAAAGCATAAGCCATATGAACCAGTTACGAGAAAACTGAATTAACCAATTCTTACTGATGAGTTCACTACAGAAGGTATATTCTTGAAATAAAGTTAACATCATCATGTGATAGATACAAAAGTCGAATACAGCAAACTTATACAATAGATACTACGGCATGCAAACGCAAAGCATACCAAATTCAGAGTGCAAGTCAGCTACATGAATCCTTTTCTCACCCCTATTTGGCAGATGGAACATAACAAGTGAGTGGTTCCTTTTGACTTATTTTTCCACATCACTATTAAGCTAGAGTTTGAAGCATCTTCTAAGGAAGACATACTAAAAATATAACATCCTATACTTTTAAAGTTACGTCAAGAATTACCTGATGAGCACGTTTGAAAACAGCAACATTGTGTCCATATGCTGCAAATGTGTAATCACGATATGAAGCCAAAGCTCGTATTTTCTTTGGCAGTTGAGGCCCTGCAATTTCCACATGAAATCAACAATCTAGATGTACCCATACAAACAAATAAAAGAAGCATCAAAGCAATATAGTGAAAGTGACCGGACAACACAGAATCTAATACTACTTCAGTGAGATGTGCCAAACCAAATGAAATCACAGTTAACTATGACACAAAATAGAATTCTGAAAATGGCTCTCCTAAATTAAGCAGACACAACTCGTTTTTTTTTTAAACCTCAGAAACCATTCCATCTACAAATGTAAGCTCAGCGGAAAAAGACTCAGGTAGATGTTCATTACCTATTAAACATTCTCTAACGCTGCTTAAAATTCAAAGCGAAAAAATACTTAATATGATAGAACTGAAAAAATAATACTATAATTATATATGCAGAAAGCTTACCGACAAGAACCAAATTGAGCTTCGCGCACTGCCAGAAAAGAAATTAAGCAACATTAGATTCTCCATTGAGAAATAAACTGTATACTGAAAGTACAAAAGTTAGGGGAGGGGGTGCAAAGAGCAAACTGAATACGTTGTAAATTTGAAAAGCTCTGCCGACGCTAACGGTGACAAACGTTTCCGTGCCGAGACGCTGTACAGAGAATGGCACGTGAGTTGTTATATATCCAATTGCTCGAAATGGTTCGAATATTCCCATTATCAGTCGATTTTATGTGCTATAACTGACAGAGAAAAGAACAAATAGCAGAGTTCTGCAAGAGAAGTGAGAAATAGATGTGTGGCGGCAGAGATGATCAATAACTTTGCGCCGGCACAGAAGGAGGAGAGCGGCGGACGGCGGTGGAGACGAGACACTGGGGTTTTGGCTTCAAATACGAAGAGGGTAGGGGTTTTAGTTTGGAGATGAACGCAAATCGATTTTCTGAAAAATCGAGTTTAAAAGAGAAGGACAAAAAATCGAATTACGCTAAGTTGCAATAAGCGATTGTTTTTTGCTGGGTTTCTTTTATAACCCAAAACCTTGGGTACATGTGATGCATCATACTCTTATTGTACCTTCAATCGGTCCAGTTCAATTTTCGCGCGGTTCACTTCGATTTGGACCGGGTTTGATCGGTTCGAACCGATAATTTTTAACACGGAGAAATTAATTACTTTTTACCTCTTTTTTTTCAAGAAAAATTACTCTCTCTCTCTTCGCGACAGCTTCTCTCTCTTTGCGACAGCTTCTCTCTCTTCTCTCTCTCACTTTTCAATTTTGCTCTGTATCTTCACGATTCGGTGGTGTTGCTTGCGATTTGTTAGGGTTTTGTTGCGATTTGGTGGGGCGGCGTTTTTGTTTGCAATTACTGCTCGTTAGGGTTTCATTACGAAGAATGTAATCTCGATTCCTTGTTTAGTTTTTGTATTTTGGTGTTAATTTTAGTGATTTATAGTTAATCGTTCTGCATGTTATGGTTTGTGTAGTTTTTTCGGCGTTTCTAGTCGTGATTGCTGCTCGTTAGGGTTTCGCTGCGAAGAAGGTAATCGCGGTTGATTGTTTAGTTTTTCTGTTTTGGTGGTTCTGTAATCAGGGAAGGGTTTCTTGGATACTCGGTCTGCTGCATTTGGCAGCCGATCAATATACATATCCATAACGCAGACAAGCAGCATTGATAGTTTTCAAGAATTGCAAAGTAGCAATATCACGAAGAAATTGAGTGTGTTGCTTATGATTGGCAAACAGACAAGCAACACTGTTGATTGGTTTTGTTGATGACAGATTTATTCTTATGATTACTACTACAAGTACAAGGGGTCAACAAAAACAAGATTTGCACTTAACGGTTTGAATTTGCACTTGGGTTGTGAATTTGTTTAGGTTATTCTTGAAATCATGTTGTATTACTGTATAAGTTTGATAGGAGTTGCGTAAACATTGTTCTGTTTAGCTAATATGAATGTGTTAGCACTTAGCATGAACCTATTTCCAACATCAAATCTGTGTGGGATTTTTTTATGTAGCTTCTTCAATTTTGCAGAAATAGCAGTTATGCATTTTATTGGTGATGGAAATCCTATCTTCATATTGTCTTTTGTAGTATATTGTAATAACGAATGTATGTTTATGGTTTAGTATATTTTTTGTTATTACAGTATACTTAATGTTTGCTGATAGTATTTTTCATTTGCTTTATAGTACATGCTTGTAAACTGTATACTATGGATGTTTATGTTTTAGTATAATTTTTGTTATTACAGCATTGTTAATGTTTGCTGATGGTATTTTTATTTTGCTTTATAGTACATGTTTGGTTAAATGTGAGTTAAGTGGTGAATTTCTTTTTCATATTGTCTTTTGTAATTGTATTTGTCTTTTACAATGCTTTGTGTTTATGCAGGTTCAAATGGAAGACAAAATCAAATGGAGAACTTTGTCTGTAGCTCTGAGATCGAAGGGAGACATTGTAATAAGTGTTTTTTCAAGTGGTATAGCATCTTTACTTCTACCCGGTGGAAGGACAACACATTCGAGGTTTAAAATACCTCTAAATCCGCATCAGTCTTCAACATGTGGTGTCAGATTAGGGAGTGATCTTGATGAACTTATTGCAAAGATAGTAAGTTAATTATATGGGATGAAGCTCCAATGATGCACAAACACTGCTTCCAAGCATTGGAAAGAACGTTGAAGGATGTGATGAAGGTTGTTGATAGCTCAAATGCTTTCAAGCCTTTTGGAGGAAAGGCAGTAGTGTTTGGCGGAGAATTTCGTCAAATATTACCTGTAATCCCAAAGGGCAGAAGCCAAGACATTGTGAATGCAACAATTAATTTTGTATACTTTTGGAATGATTGTGAAGTTCTTAGGCTAACAAGGAACATGAGATTGCAAACTGTAACTTCGGTCGAGGAGTGTGCAGAATTGAGGGAATTTTCTGAGTGGATAGCAGGCATTGGTGATGGAATCATTGGTGATGGGGACAATGGTTCTTCAATTGTACAACTTCCTGGCGATATGCTGCTTTCTAATGAAGGAGATCATATTGCAACTATTGTTGAGAGTACGTATCAATCGCTTTCTGAAAGAATTCATGATCCTGAATATCTCCAACAGAGAGCTATCTTAGCTTCTACTTTGGATGTGGTTGACTCAAGTAATCGGTATATGATAAAACAAAACACCGGGGAGAGTCATAGCTATTATAGTTCTGATAGTGCAAGCAAGTCAGATCTTACAGTTGAGGTAATGACTAAAGTGCATACACCAGAATTTTTTAATGCTATAAAGTGTTCGGGTGTTCCGAATCATGAGTTGGTATTGAAGGTTGTTAGACCTGTCATGTTACTGAGGAATATTGATCCCACTCTTGGATTGCATACCGGTACGAGGTTGATCATTACAAGGCTTGGCACACACGTTCTTGAAGGAAAAGCGATGACCGAAACAAATATTGGTACAAAAGTGTTAATTCCGAGATTGTCGTTAACTCCATCCGATATGAGAGTGCCTTTCAAATTCAAACATCGATAATTTTCTATTACTGTTTCTTATGCTATGACCATCAACAAGAGTCAAGGTCAATCATTGTCGAACGTTGGACTTTTTTTAGAAAGCCAGTATTCAGTCATGGCCAGTTATACGTTGCTTTCTCAAGGGTTACGAACCGATGTGGTTTGAAGATCCTGATATGTGATGGAGATAAACAACATAGCAACTCTAATGTTAATGTTGTATATAGAGAAGTGTTTCACAACCTTTAGTGTATGAGGTAGTTCTTTACTTTGCAATCTATAAACTTTACAGTAACTATATGTGTGTGATTGATATATGTAATTTTTTTTTACTTTAATGCAACATTTTTTAAACTCCTTTATAATATATAATTAATACCATGATTTTTACTTATTCCTAATATAAATGTGTAAATATATCAAGATGAGAGAAATAACAAAAAAAATAAAAAAAATCTAGCCCGTGCAATACGGGTGCACATCTAGTTAATAAAAAAAGATAATGAATTTGAGGAGAGTGATAAAATTTAGATGAAAATTTATTTGTCTATTCCTCCCACCCCTTAATTCTCTTATCCTAAGCTAAAATCACATTTTAGTATTTATTTAAAGTCATAGTACCAAATTTGCAAATAAATAACATATTACATAAAATAAAAAGACAAATATGATACAAGTTACAATTAGTCCATTGAGCCTTAATTTTTAGGGAAAATTTGTTTAAATATCCTATATGTTTCCAGTATTTATGAAAATGTCCTATAAGTTTTGAATTGTTGAAATGCCCAATAAGTTACAAACAATTGATAAATATACCCCGTCACCGGCAATTAATTGTAATTGAACCGGTGACGTGTGATGTGTAATTAAACAATAGGAAAAATTGGTACAAATGCCCTATATATTTCCAGTATATTTATGAAAATACCCTCTAAGTTCCAAATTGTTGAAAATGTCTAGTAAGTTACAAATAATTGATAAAATTATCCTGTCATCGACTATCAGCTGTAACTAAACCGGTGACATGTAACGTGTCATTAAACAATATGATGTGGCATTTGTTCTTTTAGATTTATCTAACGTGGAACATAAATGAGACGCAAACTTTTTAAGATCCCAAAATGAGTAGTGGTTAAGGTCAACATAGTCAAATTTACATCCCCTAAGTAAGAACTTGATTGAAATTCTATCTGTCCTCCATAATGAATACATGATGTATATTCTGTCTCATTTTGACCTACCAAAACAATAGGAAACAAATCACAGTCAACATACATAAATACAATCCATTATTTGTATATAATAATACTAAAATATAAAGACCCCCCACCATTGAACTTTTATTCCACAAAAAACAGTTCATAAAACCCAAAAGTGTCGTGACTAAACACTTGGTTTTCTTACCATCAGCAACATTTCCAGGTCATATAAGTGCAGCTAGTCAACATATTTTCAATATTTACTACCACACACCATTTATTTGTTTGTAAGCTTATTCAAAATGATTCTCTTTTCGATAGTATGATTACGATGCAAGAGCTTATCGTGAAGAAGGCGAGAACATGTGGGAGTCATTGGAGGCAATCTTTGGAATTCCCCCCGACGATGTGCTATAGGAAAAGTTACCAATGAAACTCAAGCTACTCTAACACAAAATTGTAACTCATTTGTATGATGGAGGATGAGTAGCGGTTATTGTTTATTATGCATCAGTTTAGCGATAATTAGGTCTTTTATGAGAGCTTTTCGCTACTCATGTTTTAATTTTGAGTGTATTATGTTCGTGTTCCAGTTCTAACTTTTTTGGGGTAATCTTAAATACTAATTCTATTTTCATGCTCATTTTTTGTGATTTATACTCCTAAAAAATCAAGATGACAAAACTCTTGCCACGCTAAATGAAAGACGTGGACCGCAATTAAAGTCGAAATAATACGAAAGAAATATATACCAAGTCTTAAATGTCGGTACATAAATTATAGTTGACTTTAAGAAAGTTTGAACAAGGGAAACGATGATTGTTGTACACACATTTTGTAGAAACTTTTTGTACGTCACTTTAGCAGAGACTTCACTGCATCCCCTGATAAATTAAGGTCGTTCAAATAATGGAAGGATAAAACGTGCTATATCGATTCAATCAATTACAGGTTACAAACCTGAATTAATAATTCTGGTACCACAGGAATGTTTAGGTCAATCGGTATGCTTCGGTTTTGGGCAGTTGGGCGGTACAGACATTTTTGCTTAGTATGATCCTTCGATTTACACACATTGCACCTTCTCTCTTTTCGTGTCCTAGGTGCACGCACCTCATCGACATCACTCGAGAACGGGGTGGGGAGGGACACATAGACCTAGAAATGTTATGACCTTCGCCTTTGCATTGACCGCAAACCTGGGGCTTACGCCAAGTAGAAGACTCAGTCCCTGAAGGATAACGTTCTTCCTTAGGACGACCCGCTTGTCGAGGGTTCTCGGGGGGCTCACATGACTTAGCTTTAACATTGTCAGGCACATTCCACTGACTTGGGTCGGGAACTGGGTAAACTAAGCCTCTCCACATATTCCTGCAAGTTCTTTAGCTTGTACAATCTGCTACGTAGGCGATTTGGTTGTGCCTCACCTTCCTGTATTGATTTTCATGATAAATATAATCTTTGTACAATACAAAAAATAATATGATGGAAATATTTGAGAACAACTTGCAAACCTGATTGCAGCCGTAGTGTGTGTATAAAGGAACAAAACATGGTCAAACATCTTGCATGAACATGATTTTTTGCTCAAATCCACAACAAATACCCTTCTATCATCCTCTACCTTGAAGATGTGCTAAGGTTGGTAATAGTAAACTAAGACAACTCGTTTGAACTTTCTTCAAGAGTCTTGCAACAGCGTCTCTAGTAAGTAGACCGGTCATGGCATGTGTGGCGGCTCGTCTCTCAACAAACTACTTCTCGATGATGATCCTAATAAACTCAAATTCTGTGCATACAGGTAATATTTGCCCACAGGATCCGACTATTGAAACTCTCGATAATGTTTGAATTTATAACACCAAATCTTTCAACATGACACATCGATCGAGCCCACCGCTTATAACCTTTATCATAGAGATTTTGGGATGCCTTTGGAGGAGCAGATTGTATTGCGGCCATATACTTATGAAATTCATCCACCCTACATGCATATGCTGCTCTTTCGAAAAAGAACACGACATGTTGGCTGTACGAGATAAGATTTTGCTTCAAATGATAACAACATAAACCGTGAACGACTCTTGGAAAGCTGCAAATGCTACGCTAGCATGCCCGTAAAAAGCAATGATAAGGTCCGGGGGACAACCATACGCCTTTTTTAACTGAAGCAAGAACCAACTCCAAGACTCTCGATTGTGGCTTTGATGTTAATTAGGAGATTGAATACGGGGCCAGGATCTCCTAATTAACTGCTAGTTCATCAAACGAGTTGGTGTCCATGTTCAATAATGGAGCAGAATTGGGGCTCGCAATATGCCTCGATAAATTACCTAGGTTTTGTATGTAGAAAGGGTGTCCATCCCCATATGGGCCATATCTAGAATTGCCAAGAGATTTTGTGTAATAGAAGTTCAACTCATTATATCCAAAAACATCCCTCCCGACCCGAATCGGCTTTAAGTAGATATAACAGGGTCCTCATTCGACTCCAGCAGATACTACACATCAGTGCCATTATTTATCTTTAGCTTTATTGTTCTACTACCGTTGGCATCGAGAGAATATAATAACATACTTCATTCGTATCCACTAGCACGATAGATTGGATGTTTTCAAGTAGAAAGATAAAACTTATACCATTCGGGGGCACTGGGAGTATTTCATCTTCACCGTCCACATATTCAAGATTTTCCTAATGTCCACCGAACCGAACAACAATCATTTTCCAACTCATCTACATTAAGGAAGATTTTATTCATAAGAGTGATTAAGCTAAAACATAATAACAAGTAATTTCTAATTTATAAATTATTTATAGATATTCTTGGAGGGGTGTAATGTTTCTTTTTGTCATTGTTAATAATTATCTTATTTTTTACTATTATTAAAATAGTCTAATAATAGTTACTATAAATTTTACTATATAGATAAAAAAAAAGGCCATTCCATAAAATCTTTGATAAGGAGCCCAATCTCGTATTTGATGGTCGGCGTGGCAGCATCCATATTGGCTTACAGGAACAACCAGAGTGGGAACTAAAATACAAGTAGTACAACAATAGTAGTTGTTGTTATTATTATTATTATTATTATTATTATTATTATTATTATTATTATTATTATTATTATTATTATTATTATTATTATTATTATTATTATTATTATTATTATTATTATATTATTATTATTATTATTAGTAGTATTACTACTAGGGATGGCAGTCGGGCGGGTTTTACTGGGTACCCACCCACCCAAACCCGATTGAAGAGGGTTCGGGGAAGACCTAAATGGGTTTGGGTAGGGTTTGGGATTTTTTTTTAAATACCATTAGTAATTGGTTAGGGTTCGGGTTTTAGTGTGAGGGTACCCGCACTACCCGAACCCGCTATGTTTTATAAAAAAATTCAATAAAAAATATATATAAATATGTATTATGTAAGAGTCGAACCCTCAACCTTCCATTTTATAAAGACCCATTTTTTGTTTTTTATTGCAGGACAATGAAGCTGTCTTATAAAGTCTTCCTAAAAGAAAATTGTATTTGTTTTACTAATTAATAGTAAACATTCAGGATTATCATATTTTATATGATTGTATGATGCTACTAAATGTATCGTTTTGTAATTGGTAAATATAATTTGGTCTTTTTTTTTTTCTTTTTTACATTTCATCTCTCATTTGTTTTTATCTGGTGTTTAATTTATATTGATTGCTAGCGTATTGGTTTACTATTCGTATAGATGATTCGTGAAATATAATATTTTTAAAATGTTAAATACGTATTGGGTGGGTTAGGGTACCCGATGGATTTCAGTAAATGGGTTTGGGTGGGTTTGGGTATTATAAGTATCTTTTTAAATGGGTTTGGGATGGGTTTGGGTAATATAAATTTTAAATGGTTAGGGTTTGGGTAACCTTATTTTCGTGGGTACCCACCCAACTGCCATCCCTAATTACTACTACTACTACTTCTACAACATCGTACAAAAGTCAACGATATAATTATACAAATAATCAAAATCTGATCAGTAACACGATATTTGAGACGATCGTATGAAGTACACGATCTTTCCAGGCTTCAAATCGTGTAAAGCATAACATTTATTCAATCTGGGACACTATATAAAAGATAATCATGTTTTACACGATATGGAATATACGTGTACATGAGTTCTCTTAAGCATTTTATCGTATAGATAACTTGAAACATGCATATAATTTTGTACACGATAAATTAACATGCATTATCGTTCACAGGACAACATGTAATAAATGCGTTTTAATCGTGTATGAACCATGTACGTATCGTTTAATAATCATGTTGTCATCGTGTAACAAAAAAAAAATTATCGTGCTATAATCTTGTACTATTAAATAAATGACCCATCTTTTTATTTGTTTTTAACGCTAGACTAAACCTTATACAGTGATTTAAGAAGTACACGATAATAAACGAGAATGAAAGAGCATACCGTACAGTGTTTGAGCTTACTTTTGAATCCTTTTTTCTGAGGAGTTGCTGAAAATCTTTGCAGATGACAGAAAAGAAGATTCGTTGAAGGTAATTTGGTTTAGGTGAGGGTGAGGGTAACAAACAAGGGTAATTTGGTTTAGGTGAGGGTGAGGGTAACAAACAAGAGGAGTGGGTTGTGTTAAAACTGAAGAGGGGAAAAATGGAAACTACGCAAAATTATGACTTATTTAACATGAAAAAGGTTAAAAAAACAAAAAATTCCAAGTGAGTGATTCACCATAAACTTAAAAAGTGTATAAAAATTTAATGACTAATTTTATTTTGATCTCCATACATTTTTTTTTTTTGTTGTGGGGGTGGATCAGTAGAATTTACCCTGAATTTGGGCCTGTTGTTTGTTTTCCTTTGGCCCAAAAGTTAAGATTATTCTATTTTCCTGAATAGAAATCATAATTCAGATAACGCAAAACCCTAGGGCTCAGCTGATCTTGTCAGCCATGGGAATTCTGTCGTGGTTTAGCAAAGGCAACAACACTAAAAATGATGAAAAGGCTCCGACATCCAAGCCCAGCCCGAAACCTGAACCTGCGGAAGCGCCAGGCATGAATGGCGCAGTGGAAGTCCCAAGACCCGACTTTCCGGCCGGCGATATTTCAGTTTTCGAGTTCGGTTCGGTGGCGGCCTCCGCGGATAAGGTTACCCTTGCTGGGTACTGCCCCGTCTCCGACGACCTCGAGCCCTGCCGATGGGAGATTCTGCCCGCTAGTGGCTCCAACGCTCCTCAATTTCGAGTTGTTTTTTGAGTTCTGGTACAGAGACATTTAGAGAGAGGAGAGGGATTGAGAGAACTTTTAAAATTGTTAAACATCTTCTTCACTCAATTCTCTTGTAACCTAATCCAATTCGGTTTAAATTTTTGTGGCGATGTTTATCTAGTCTCTGTTGTTTAATAATGTGCAAACTTGGAGATTATATGGTCGTAGTTTTATGGATTGTGATCTGCTTGTGTATAGTGATGTGTTGCAAAAATCATCTACATCTAGTTCAATGTTGTTGAATTCTTCAGGAGGTGAATCTTCAATGGTGTTAGATGTTGTAAACAACTATTGGTTGATGCAATGCAGCATAATTAGGGAACTTCCAATGTTGTTTTAGTCTGGTGCCTTTTTGAAGTTAGCAAATTGCAGCAAGTATATCAACAGTTAACACATCTAATTTGATGGAGCTTCCCTGTATTGAACTGGTACACAGACAGTATAGCCATTGTAACTGCTTATCGCAGGTTGATGAAGCAACGCAGATCCCTTGAGAAAACAAGAATTCAGTTAGTTTCTCAGGTCTCTGATCTCCTCTTTTTGTCTGTAAATTTATCCATACTAACGTGGAAGAACCGACTCCTAATTACTTCGGAATGTTAACTAGTTCTGTTTTCTGAGTTCCCAAGATTTTTGGTGCATTCGTAGAGTTTGGATATGTAGGTGCTTGCGAAAGAGTCTTTTGAACAATAAGAGATGATAGTAAGAGATTGTTGTTTTTCCTCAATGGCATCATAGAGATCTTGAGAACAGAGGAATGGTAGGAAATCTGGCATACTGGTTTACGAGCAGTTTGATTTTCGGAGCTGTCATGGGACAACGTTAGTCTGTTACGTTGCCTTTAAAGCGGCAACATGGGATTTCTGTTTCAATGGATGCAACTTAAAATGCATGTTTCTCTTTGCTTTGGCCATTTTATTGAAGGAAGGCAAGGGGTGCTCACGATAGCTTAGCTTATCTATTAATCCACAGATGTTACATAAATCAGTTGTAGATAGCCTTCAAAAGTCGTCTTAAAAGATTCTCAGCGATTGCCCTCGTCTTATGTTTGGCATTACCAGTAATTCTTACTTTGTGTTGGAAACCAAATTCAGCAATTTGGCCATTATAATTTTCTCCTTCATTTATTAAAATAATTTTCCTGGATTATTTTGATTTGATGCTATCATTATAAGTTTTCTTACCGCTGAGTTGAAATCTTGAAATGAATCAACGGATACAGGGAACGCTTCTCCTGTTTGTTTCAAGCACTGCATCCTTGAGGATTTAGAAATTGATTAACTAAGGGTCGCTTGATTGGGGGGTTTAGGGACAAGGAATGAGAATGAATGATGACTCATTCTCATTTATGGTGCTTGATACATAATAAATAAGTTAATCATTATCTCATTTTATTAACAATTCTCCTCATTTCATTCCATAGTGTGATTGACTCTTCATTCATACTCATTATCATTGTCATTGATGATTTGCAATCAAGCGGGCCCAAAGTTTTATTTTTCTGTGTCATCCATTAATTTGTTTGTGTCCATAAGGTAGATACCAGTTAGAGAAGATTTACGAATAGATAGAATTATAAAAAAATTGAGGTTTGAAGTATAGAGAAGTCAAATACACAAATATAATTAGTTTAACATGAATTACCCCAGTCTGGAATCATCAACGAGTTATATAGAATTTGCAGCCCAGAAAATTTCTCAAGACAGCTCCGTAATTAATAAATTAAATTGTTTTAGTATAAAACTTCAATGTCCAACATAAAAAATTAACACAATCAATTAAAATTATTATAGATACAATTAAAAAATAAAAAATAAAGTGATTTTTTTTTTTTTTACCATGTCATCTTTAACCAGACCATATTTGTTTTTCCTAGAATTCTGAAAACCCTACTCTTTTTTCAAGCTTTCATCAATAGAGAACATAATTACAACAAAAAATCACTGAATGCTGAAAAATCACTCAATATCTTAACTTTCTTGAATACCCCATATCAAACAATATATATTGGAAGAATATATGTTTGTGTTATTTCCCAAATCACGTAGAACTGTGTATACAAAATTTTCCCAAGATTAATTCCATAATTCTTCTTCTTCCTTGTGTTTTCTCTCTTTAATCACAGACGGATTGATTTTTTTCCCAAGATTCCATAATTTTTAAATATTCTTCCTTCTGTGTTCTCTTGTTTCATTCTCCTGTCTTTTGGCCTCTTCGTTTTCCTTTCTCATTTTTTATTTATTTTTATATGTTTCCTTTAATTGTACTAGTATTACTCTCGTGCGATGCACGCAAGTATGTTAACATTATAATATATTTTAACAAAATTAAATACTATATGATGTTATTTTTAAAATGTGAACCTTGTTCACTCGATAAAATATATAATTCAAAATTAATTATCATATAGTAAAATTTTAAATAGCGTAAATATCCGTTTCTCCCGTAAAATTTATGGATTGAATATATACTTATTATTTATAAAAAAATTATTATTACGAAATAAAATTAAAATAAATATTAAATATGACAATTAAATACATATATTAAAATTATTTTTTTAACTCATATGTTAATATAGGCAATATGTATCCTTCTTAACCTATGCGAATAACCACAATAATCTCATTAATTACATATGTTAAAACAAACATAAATATAATAACATGCCAACTTATTAAAATAATAATTATAAGATAATAAAATTATGTTTTTAATCGATCCAAATTATGTTTGTTCAATAGATAATATTTTTATTGCATTGAATAATCTACGAAGTTGTGTATATATATTACAATGATCACCATGCACAATTATTTTACGTTCAAAATAATTTTTTTTATTAAATAACAGTAAAAAATTGTAACAACGTGCAACGCATGTGCGTATTGGTAATTGGATAAAATATATAAAAAAGTTTTCAATATATAGTTGTGATTTTTATTTTCTTTTGACACATTAACCACGAGGAGCTAGAATTGAATATAACAATACGAAAAATCAGTTGTAATTACCGTTGGTTTAAGTTCCACTACCCGCCATGAAACTGATTGAGATGTCGTTGTGACTTTTCCTTCCTATATAAATTATAATCCAGTTGGAAAAATATCTCAAACTCTTTCCTTCCATTGTCTTCATCAGAAGTATCTTCAATGGCTATGATGCTCTCATCTTCCATTGCAGCCAACCCTCTTTCACTAGGCATATCTACTCCATACTCCACCACTAAAATCCCCAGAAAATTCTCTCTCTCAGTCGCTGCCTTAACCCCTTCTTCCTCTTCTTCAGCAGAAGCTGCTCATGACTCCCAATCACCCACAAAATCGGACAGTTCCGCAAAGCGATCATCTCCAAATGGGCCTTTCGTTGAACCGCCGGAGTTTCCGTACAGTTATGCCATGGCAAATCCGAACGGAAGCCCCGTTGTTCGATTTATGCAGTCTACCGAGTCCACCATTGAGAGGGTATGTAAAATTCACAAACACCCCAATTATTTCTTACTTTTTTGGGGGGTTGGGTAAGAGAAGATTGTTGCATTTGAATTTGAGGCATAAACAGTTTCTGAAGAATCATATCATACTGTAATTTCATAGCTGAAACATTAGCATATTTTGAGGGATATACCTGTTGGGAATATATGTGTATAGAAAATGGCTACGCAAAATTAATCGAAATAAGGAAACCAAGGCGTATTCGTCCTCTTACATGGTGAGATGGAATATAATGGACGTTTATTTCCCAGGATACAATGATGGAAACCAGTAGCATGTCTAACACGATCTTCTACCAACTAAACAATGTGCCCCAAGTGTATCACCAAAACAAATGGTTTTATTTTTAACTCTTCTGAAAGCCTGAACTTTCTGTTCCCAAAAAATTGTTTTATATCCAGTGGGGATATAAGGAGCTGAAATTTCAATAAATTCATCCTCAATTCAGTTTCATTCCTTCATTTGACTTGGCTGCTCAATGAAACTTTGCCAAACATCGTATAGTTTGATCCTGCTGGCTAATTTTCATCTTACCTCTTTAATTTATTTATTTACTGTAATAATCATTCCAATGAATTGCTGCTTGTAGGTAACGGTGTTGCTAACTTTACCAAATGCATTTTTAACGTGTGTTCAATATTTTCTTTACATGCAGGTGATATTTGATTTTCGCTTTTTGGCGCTTCTAGCCATTGGGGGTTCTTTAGCAGGGTCTGTACTCTGCTTTCTCAATGTAATTTCACTATTTCTTACACTCTCTTATTCCGTATTATCAGCTTAGACAGAAGGGGAATAATCTCTTTGAGTACTTCTATTTTGTTCGAGCAGTTAGCAAAATAAGTTGATCAAACCTGAGCTAGCTAAACGTCAAAGATGATCACCATATTCAATTTACCTGGTTAAATTTCAATTAGTTTATGGGATTGTCACTTTTTCATACTTAGCAAAGTTTTTACATAGTCCTGATTGCATATATAGGATATGATTTAGCACGACAAACTGATGCTAGACGTCTCAGAACTATATGACGTTCTGAATTTGTGCCTCGAAAGTCCTTTATCTGGATTCTTCTTGTTGCTATATTTCAAAGAATCAGATGTAGAAGATAGAATGAGAAACATCTCTCTGATAGAGAAGGCTCATCTGCTGGTACTAGCAACAACGATGGGGGCGTATTCAGAATTTCGCCCAAGAGCCTGTTTCCTGGATAAATGATCTCATCCAGTGGATTTATATGCTTTATTTGGTATAAACAGGAATTTCTTGCTTCCTGAATGTCACTGGTCTTACAACAGTATTTGTGAAGATTCTCATGTTAGAAAATTGCTGTCTTAAAACTGTATGATCGACAATATGTCACTACTGTCTTTACAATTATATGTAAAATGCAGTTAACGCATCAGTAAGCAGTTTATCCATGACCTAGGCAACATATGTAAAGAATAGGAAAGGATTTTTCTTTGTTGAATAGGTTAATTTAGACCTAAGTAGCGTGGATTATTTATATAACGTCACTTGTAGAGGGTGAAACTATGGGCCGATAGTAAAATATATCTTATTTGCACGAATCCTTGTAATGAATGCTCTGTGTATCTTCACAAAGTTGTGTTGAGAATGAATGAATTTTTGTAGGGTTGTGTCTACATATTTGATGCATACAGAGTGTACTGGACCAGCTGCGTTAAAGGGATCCATTCTGGCCAAATGGTTCTTCGATTAGTTGAAGCTATTGGTGAGTTTCATGTGGTTCTTAGAGATGAAAAGTCGCTTTTTCTTTTTGTGAGGAACACTCATTTTTTTCATTTTCAATTCTATATTTTCAAATAATCTTGCATTTCACACCTCTGTGCTCACCTTCTGGACTAATTTTTTATTAGGACTTTTGGTTCAGGAATACCAAAGCAAATGTAATCAATCCAAGCCACTTTCATATACATACTAACCACACATATTTTCAACGGGAAATTGTTGGAAATGTGAAAATAAAACATCACAGTTTCTCCTTCTCCTTGGATCAACCTTGCATTGCGTATTTTATCAATATTCTCTCTTTTCTGATTGAATAAAATAGAGTTCTTTTTGATGCAGATGTATATCTTGCTGGGACTGTTATGTTAATATTCGGGATGGGGTTGTACGGATTGTTCATCTCAAATGTGCCTCCTAACACGTCTCCTGCTGATGACCGTGCACTCAAGGGATCTTCCTTGTTTGGCATGTTTGCATTGAAGGTATCAAGTATCTCCCCTCTGCTGCTAAATCTCAGCTTTTTTAGACCCATTCCAAAATTACATAAAACTTAGTTGGCACGCTTCACAAGAACCCATCTTATGAAATCTGATTTTTTTGTTGAATCAATTCTGAGTAACTCACGAGCCGACTGACGTAACTCGTAACTATGCCACCTGCAGGAGAGACCGATGTGGATGAAGATCAGCTCACTGGACGAACTGAAGACGAAGGTGGGACACGTCATAGTGATGATCCTTCTGGTGAAGATGTTTGAGAGGAGCAAGATGGTGACAATAACGACTGGGCTGGACTTGTTGAGCTACTCGGTGTGTATATTCCTGTCTTCGGCTTCCTTGTACATTCTTCACAATCTGCATAAGTCGGATTCGGATTAGTGGACATTGGTGGATGTTGGTATTACAGAGGAAACAACATAGTATTGTTTATACAAGTCAAGACTGGACATTGTAATTATGTTATCTTGCTCTTTGTTAACTACAAGGGTTTCCTTGTCAAATGCTCTTGCTATTCATATGCCTAGTTACATGTGACAGCTCGCTCACTACCCAAAACGAAAAAGGAATTTATTGATTTTTCGGGTTTTAAATTTAATAGCAGTAAGGTTGAGGCAGGAACATGCGTGACAAAATATAATTTGAATTCTTGATAAAGAAGAGTTTGACCTCAAAAAAAAAAAAAAAAAAAGAAGAGTTTAGAAAAAAAAGATGCGTCTGCCGGGAGTCGAACCCGGGTCTATTGCTTGGAAGGCAATTATCCTAACCGTTGGACTACAGACGCTTAATTGATACCAAGCTTCGAGTATTTAATAATTTTCCGTTCTTATCAAGGCACGAGGCACCTTTTTCCAGAACCTATTTCCTCACTTCTCTCGGTTGTTTTTAGCTTTTAGTTTGAAAAGAGCTATTATAAATTATAAATACTTTTAAAGGTACAAAACTACAAATAACTCTACTTTTCATAGAATAGCTTCAAGTCACTGAGTAAACTTATTTTTCTAAGCTTCTTACTATTTTGATAAATAAAAAAAAAAATTATCTTACTTTAAGTCCTATTTCAATGGAGGAATTTAATTTGTTAAGGGATTTAAAATGAATAGATTCAAAATCCTTATATTTGAAATGCATGAAACAATTAAAAATAATAAGAAGCGGTAACTCTTTTTAGGCTATTACGAATGAAGTACATTGATTTTGTATATAATTAGGGTGCATCCCCCAAATGTAGCGGCATTATGGTACTCTCATCTTTGTGATATTCGTAGATTTTGAGTTGAGCATTGGATAGTATCCCCAAACGCAGGCATTCCGGAGTATAATGCTCCGGAAAATAGTTGATTCTTGCCTTCACCAACACTAGACATTGCATCTGCATAGCATTCTTCAGGAAGTATCGAGCCATACTCACAGGTAACTCCCTCAGTGTGAATCCTTTTATTTTCACATATTTTAACACTGGAAATAATATTTGCCATTTGTTCATGTACTTTTTCCCATAGTTGTCCCAGTACACACTCCTTGCAAATGCATTCTTCCTCAACTGCCCAAAAACAAATACAAAATTAATTTAACTCTTTTTTTTTTTTAAATAATTAGAACAAAAAAAATTGAGGGCTTACGTTGATAAAAACTCTCTCAATATATGGACATTTCTTCAAGAAAATTATGACATCAGAGGGATTCATAAAACTCTCTGGTGCCACAATTAAATGGAATTCCTTTATTTTCCATAAATAAAATTCCATTTCCTTGTATTCATGTTCCTGATACCGAGCTGTCAGCCCCTGCAATAGTTCAAAAATAAAACATTATTCACCAAAAAAAAAAACGAAAATGCGTTGACACATGTTAAATGCTTATTAACTTTGTTTTATAAGATTTGTAAGACAAAGAGGACTGGTAATTAAAAAGTTACCTCAAGAATGGTGCTGCTAACAGTTAAGGTCTTGACAGAAGCCAAGGCATTAACAATGTCCTTTCTATTAGAGAGAACCTGAAAGCTTCTTGGATAAGCGATGTTAAGAATGACATCGCTTAGACGAGGCAGACTGCAGTAAAAACTGAACTCCGTAAATTTTCCATGGTAATGGAACGTACAGAGGGCAGGAGAATGCAGTGCGATACAATGCACATCCCAACAGTCCTTGATCACTAATGTTTCCAGGAGCTTTCCTGAAGCCATGAATGATCCAACAGCAGTGCATTTGATGAGTACCAAGGCCCTCAGGCCCGTACAGTTGGCACATATTGCCTCCACAAACTCGGGATGGGCCCTGGTGTCTTGCAATGTGACCTCCTGCAGGTAGCGCAGCCCGTTTGAGTCGACTGGGAAGTAAAGCTCGCAGTTAACGAGCTTCATGATTCTCAAGCTAGCGGTGTTGATAATATCGTAGCTGATCATGAGGTTTTTCCTGGAATGGGTGAAGTGGAGTTCGATTTCCTTTATTTCTAAAGAAGCAGCTTTCTCTATCCAGTCGGAAACTACGTGAGCATTGTCAGTTGCATCGAAGTACAACTTGAATGTATCGGCGCAAGAATTTGAATGAGCTGTGAAGAAGAAAAAGTTGATGAAATTTTTATATTCGTCTCTTGATAGATTCTGCGCGAAATCTCTGTCGAAACAGAGATTACGACAGAATTTCCAGGAGTTTTTGAACCTTTTGGAGAGAACAGAAAGGCTGCAAAGCTTTTTGATGGGAAGAAAGGAGAGAATGTTTTCGATAACATCCTCTGGAAGGGAAAGGGAAAGGGTTTGCTTTGATGAAGCAGACATTACTATTGACAGAAAATATATTAATATGTTTGAGAAAGTTGACAATGCAAAGTTGAGCTAAATCCATGTAGTTTATATAGGAGTTCATTTTTAAAATTAAAAATAACAGCTTGTAAATATGATGTACAATCAAATTGATTGTAATTTACTTATATGTCTCCAATCTAGAAGGATTAATCAGAATTAGGTAGCTGCTTATAATTATATTGCAATTGCACATTCTGTATTTCAAATTCCAGGAGAGGACAATAGAATTAAATGATTATTATTGTAGAATTTTACTTACCATGTTTCTAAATAAGGAAACAAATCCAATCTATATTATGCAGTATTTAGCAAGTACGTAAGTAGTAGGTAGTCTATATACATACTCCATTAATCCCATTTTACTTGCCAATTTTTATTTTTTTGGTAATTCATGACTACAGATTATCATGATTTAAATGCATTTAATATTTTTTTCTCATAAGCTCTAAAACTGGAATCTTCATTATATCAATTCAACGAGAAAATAGCAGAATTATACTTATTCTTATCATATGTACCAATAATAGGAACAATTTTAATGTCATTTCATAGCATTAAAGTATAGACGAAAACAAATTTATTATATGTTACATTACAAGGGCCAACAGTCAAAGTGGAATCTGATTCTTTAATCTTTATTGATCTGTTGGCGTTGACTACAGAAAGAATTACAATATTTTAAGGAAATCTATAATATGCTTAGAAATGTAAAATGCACTTCTAGATTTGCAGGTGTGATGCGTTTAATTTTCAAAAGAGACGTTTCTAAGTATTTGGTGGTGCCGGCTAATGTCACCCCATAATTTTTTTTGTACACCATACTTTCTTAGTTCACCACATATATAAAAATATTTACTTCTTATTTTCTTTAGACATCACATAATTTTCCTAATTTATCATTACATATAAAAATATATATTTAAAAAATTAATAAAATACAAACGAGTCATCTTCTCCATTCATTTGCCATTGTCATTTTTGCGCCTTCTCCTCACTATCAGAATCTTATAATACAAAGGAACGTCACTGGTGAACTGCAAACATTAAATCAAGCAAATTAAGTGTAGATATTTCACAAAATAATAATAATAATAAAAAAAAAATAGTAAACCCAACCTGAGTAATATACAAGAGGAAGCAAGATGTTGAATAGAATTTAAAAAATTATCTTGAAATCTTGTGAATCCAATATTTACCAAAGATCAAACTAAAGATTATTTTTATTCCAAGAAAAGTTGTGAAGTACTAAAAAGATATGTTGGTGGCTTTATCCGCACCCATTTTGAAATACAAAGAATTATAACCCAACTTTCAAGTAAAGATGTATTGCAAATTCGACTAAAATCAACATTTCAAGAAGGATATATAAATTAGTCGAGATAAATTTATTTTAGCCAGGCTAGTAAAAATAATACGGATATGTAAAACAAATTATATCCATATATTGTCTATAAAAAAATAAATTATGGTAGATGCATAATGAGATGGTTGGATCTCAAATGTCGATGGCAAATGTGTATAAATTGTATGTTTCAGATTTAAATGGATGAATAATTTTGCTTTCTAGTTGGATTGACACATAATTTAAATTATTACTCAAAACTAAACTTTTTCATGCTTTTATGAGAATTTTAGTATGATTTATAGATCGAATAATCATAAACTTAATAAACTTGTGTATCCCCCATCCCCACTAAAATGATATAAAATATAGATAAAATAAATTAATATATATATCCTTACCAAGGGAGGTGGTAAAATAGATTTTGTGCAATTCCACCATTCTTGGCTTTTGAATCTTTTGACCAATTTGTAGTTTCTAAGCTACAAAAATCAACTGAGTGAAATGCTATTAAGTATTAATAATATATATAGAGAATAAATACATTTCTTTTTAAACAAAGGATCAGAATCATTTAACTCTCAAATCTTACTCCGATGAGAAAGGAAGTTTAATAGGGTCCCCAAAAAAAGCACAAAATACAAACAAAACAGGTTGCATACATAAAGTGATGATAAAAGAGACAAGAAAGCGTACGCTAGTGAAATGATGTCATCTATAGATTTTATAGAATAGAAAATCTAAAAAAGATGAAAAACCGAAGAATAATGTATTTGAAAAAAGTGACGAACGAAAAGAAGAGAGCGCACGAACGCGATATAAGGGATTCGCATGATAATCTTACAAAATGTTGCTCCTCTCGATTTTATAACTGAAAAATTGTTGTAAATGGAAATTAAGCACTCAAAAAATATTTCTGTAAACAGCACCCAATATAAAACTTCTTCTAAATTTCATAATCTTTGAGGGGAAATTGTGATAAGCGGTTCAAGATTGAAATAATAATATGTAAATCGATATGAGATTCTTGTAAGTAACCACTTATTTCCATGTGTTTTTCGGTTATGAAGAAAAATACACAACAAAAGTATGGAAAGCTTCATGCATATTTGCAAATGATAGATAAAGAACTTTACACATAGGGATTTCCATCACCTTAGAATTGAATAACAATTACCTCTTACTCTATTTGATTTTGGCAATAATATTAGTATTTGACACGGCTTTAAATTGTAAACATGAAAATACTCTTATTCAAAAGTAACATTCTTATGAAAAATATCCTTTGATCCCTACGCAAAAGCAATAAACTAGTAAGATTACTTTTGATTCATTTACAAATACTTTGTCAAATATAGATTTTCCCTTCATTAAGCTTTTTAAACTTAAAGAATAAATTTTACTAAAAAGTTACATATCATTAAATAAAAAATTCATCAAATAATAGAAGCCATATAAACAAGAATTTATTATGCTTTTGAGACGGAAGGAGAATTATACATCCACTCATAAATTTGTTTATTTAATTAGTATTTTTATCTACATAATCTCTTTCGTAAATATCTTCGCAGAACACAAATTTACTATATTCATTTGCCTTTCGAGAGAGAAGACAAATAACAAATAACAGTCAAAACATTGTTTAAGATTCTCGCTAATATATCCAAAAATAGAGGCTCCCGATCAAGCCGCTAAGCCCAACTAGAGGCTGTCGACAAAGGGGTTCTTATCAAGCCGAACCAGCCCAAATGGCATTGGGTTCATAAATTGTATGACCCAGTCCACTGACTTAATCTTAATTCATTTTTGGTTGGCCCGCTAATAGCCCATCAGTGCAGGGCCAAACGGGCTCGACTTATTTTGGTGTCACCAAAATAAATGGCGGCCCAACTTTGTCTCTAGGTCGCTCAGACCGGCCAATTTGTCAGCTCTACCTAAAAAACAATGGAATAGTAATTACAAAAGTGACTGGGTTGAACAAGTTGATCCCATTACAAGCTCCGATTGTAGCTCATAGATACAGTGACAAACCAATCATAACCAGATTCACCAATTACTGTACAGTCCATATGCTACAAGATTAGTAGAGTTGAGAAGCCATACAAGTTGACTATGATATGGATCATATTTCTCACTGAGTAGTCACACTCTTTGCAAGATTTCTAGGCTGATCAACGTTGTGTCCACGAAGTACGGTTAGATGATACGCCAGAAGCTGCAATTAAGGAACAAATGTTAAGGATATATATGATGCATTTAAAATAAAAAACTCGGCCCATAAAATGAGCATGCACCATCAGAAGACACAAGGTTATATTTGCTTTCACCAAGACATCTACTTCTCGATTATTAATGTCCTCTATATCAAAATATCCACTCTTTTGTAATATTTGGGCCAATTTTTCCAAAATTGTGCTAAACCATGTTTTTGGCTAGCTGAGCACATATTTCTCTGGATAGTCAAAATTAGATGTTGTCTGTATTGATGCGGAATATACATAGATATGATTTCAAGCATGTCTATACAGTATTACTATCCATATACACACAAACACGATGTATATATGGACATCTGATATAGCATCCTATGCATTTTCTCAAATGCAACACATTCACAAGATCAGCTAATTTTGCCAAACCACTGTTAAATTAACAAATTTGAAGGAAATGATCAACATAGCAAATGTTCCAAAGCTTTGGCTTTTATTTTTTATTTACTTATTTATTGTTATTTATTTTTTATCTTCAATATACTATTTGAGAAATAAATGACCACATTACCTGCAAGGGAACTATGTTAATTACAGGCTGTAGACAGTCCTCAACCTGAGGAACTTCAATTACACGAGAAGAACCCCCAGCACATACAGATGCTGCATCTCCTTTAGTGCACATCACAATAAGTCGGCCTTTCCGAGCATGCAGTTGCTGAATCACCGACTGCTGCTTGCTGTCCATGATAAGAAATCTCAGACACTACCATTATAAGGTATATCAGAGAGACTGTGTGTGAGAGAGAAAGAGAGAGAGAGAGAGAGAGAGAGAGAGAGAGGAAAATCTAGCAAAAGAATGAATGGTAACCTGAAACAAGCATCACGGGTAGCAATAACAACAATAGGGAGAGTTTCATCAACCAAAGCCAAAGGACCGTGTTTCATTTCACCAGCAAGTATTCCTTCACTGTGCATAAGTGCCACTTCTTTTACCTTCAATGCACCTTCCAAAGCTGTTGCGTAGTTATATCCTCTTCCAAATACCAATAGTGATTGCTCTGCAATCAGTAATTGAGCGAGATCTTTCATTTCCTGATCAAGCTTGAGAACATCTTTCACTTTCCCTGCAATTTATCAGAGAGAGGGATCACGGACATGGTTAGAAAATTTGAATATAGTTTGGAAGAGCCCCCGGGTAAAAACTAAAACAAACATACCTGGCAAGTCAAAGAGACCATCTATTATTGCTTCCCTTCTTGCTTGATTAGATATTGTGTCACTTCCAATTGCAAGAGCCAACATAGCCATCACTACGATTTGGCTTGTGTATGCCTGTTCACAGAAGTACGTATATAATATAGAACCATCTCTAGGCCAACCAGAGAAGGGGGGGTGGGGGGTGTTATGCAATTCATGTACCTTGGTACTAGCAACACCTATCTCACAGCCAGCATTCAAATGGACACCACAGTGGGTATTCCTGGCAATTGCACTGCCAACAGTATTCGTGATGCCAACACATAATGCACCATTTTCTAATGCATATTCCAATGCCTGTAAGGTGTCAGCAGTTTCCCCTGATTGACTGACAAAGACAGCTGTATCTTCTCTATATATGGGTCCCTGCCTATCCAGTAGATCACTAGCAACTTCCATTGTTACAGGGATACCTGCAAAAGAACATTAGTTTAGGGAACAATCGAAAAAAGAGGTCTGGCCAATGCTCGTAATCATTGCCAACACTTACCAGAAAGTTCTTCTAAAATGGGCCTTACAGCTAAGGATGCATTATAGCTGGTGCCACAGCCAATTACAACAATCCTTCTGCTTCTCCTTATGGTTTTGAGATGATCTTTTAATCCTCCTAAAAGGACACTCTTGGACTTGCATGATCCTCCACGTATAAGCCTTCCCCGCATTGTTGTTGTAAGAGATTCTGGTTGTTCATGAATTTCTTTCTGCATATAGTGCTCATACTTCCCTTTGTTAATTTGTTCAACCTCCATTTCCAGAACTGACAATGCACGTTGAACAGAAGCAGGCCTTGTTAAAGTCCCACGATATTCACCTTTTTTAGCATGTTCAAACTTGAAAATGAATGCACCTCCGTCCTGGAGCCAGCAAAATCATAAAAGTGAAGCTCGGATGACAGAAAATGGGAAAAGAATCCAGCATTTCTTCAAGTGTATGTGCTATGTGTGCCTATTGTATGCCTATTTCTATATCTATACATAAATATGTATCAGCCTGGATTTCTAGCAAAATCGAGGATCTTCGCAACTAAAACCACAGCAGGTGCAGATATTGAAGTGTACCTACCTTCTATCAAATAAAGGGAAGAAAAAAATGGTTCCCTTCTATCCTTGGATGGCCCTAAAGAATTCATTTGTTTTACAATCGACTAGTCGCATAGAATACAGGAAATTATATTTATATATATACAACAAAATAAAGGACCTTCCGTTTCTTCTAGATAAGTATATTTGATCGGAATATTTGCAACTTTATGTCTCACTTACTATACTATTTCAACTTTGATTTGTTGTTTCAACCAACCAATTAACTTTTCGAATATGTATGAAGTATTCGCATTCTTTTTTAACAAAAGAAAATCGCATTTCATTTTTATTTGTTTACCCATCTATGAAATAGTACATGTGAAGTAATGATAAAAAGAGCTGTATTTAGGGTTTTGGTTCGCAGCAAGTGCATGTCAGAAGACGTTGGTAACGAATCGTGTAGGGTATTTGGTTTATTATTAGGAATTTTAGGTTTTTATTGGATAATGCATATCTTCAGTCAATAAATAATTAAATAATAACCAACATCCTTTATCTGACTTTTTTTCTAAGGTTGCATTTGGATTGAATGATTTGAGGATAGATAGAATTTACAGCAGCAAATCCTTGTTAGGTGTTTGGATTGATATGGACTTGAATGCCATTACTTTTATTTTGAACTCGCACTAGACAGAGTGTCGAAATCGATCCATTTTGAATCGCAGCCAAAGCATAATTCCACATATAAATTAATCCCACCCAACCTCCATGATGAAGTTCCCAAGTGAACATGCAAAAACTTGTGTCATGCAGACAGAATTAATTATGTCATTTTGTGAACATAAGGCAGTGACCACTGGCTCATTGTAACATAAATCAGATAAAAAGATAATATAATAGTAGTTAATATATAAGGAAACTGGTTTTAATTTCCTTGGAGGATCCTAAGCAAAAGTCCATATGCATTATAATTTAATAATGAAGATAATATTAGGTGGTACAGCACCAATGAATTAAATTCCAAAGAAATATAGAAAACCTTTAAACATTTGACATCAGGCATATCGTAAGTCCTGATTACATTGAGAGAGTTAAAGTTGATTGCATGATTATATTGATGAAGTTAAAGCAGCATAAACAATACAACAATGACAAATTTATGATAATGAGATTGTATATCCCATTTATCAAGTTTCGCTTGTCCAGGACAAGATTAAAACACTGCAAAAATCTGATATTTGAAACTTAACCTCCAGTTTTCTCTACCTTAATATAAAAGGAAACTAATGATGATGTTTAAATTCATCCAGCACTTCCTCAACATTATATGATGAGACAGAGCCAATGTCGACTAGGTACATACAAAATTTCATAAAAACCACGTGGTCAATATAGTCATCCAAGAATTACCTCATGACTTGACACTGAATCCATCCTCGTTTTGGGTTTATGTAATCAATATTTGATGGCAGAAATCCCTAATCGAAGTCTAATGCAGGTAACAGAACATAACATGCAGCAGGATAGATTTAAAAAAACATACCAAAGAAATACCTTAATGTGAACAACTTCATCATCCTCAATTACTAAGACCTTTTTTGTGTGCTCCACCAGAGCACTCGCATCACTTGACAGAAAGAGTTCCTTCGGTTGGCCATTGCTTGAAAGAAATTTCACGTCATTGAAAGATGGGCCAACACCAGTTTCTTCATTTAACTCCTGCAATAACAGATGTCACTTTCAAAACATATATACCAATGTTTCATTACTCTCATATGTAATTCTCTTCTGGCAGAGACCGCAAGAGCTTGGCAACTGTAAGCTTGACGGCCCAAAAATATGATGACATAATTCAAGACTCCAGAGAAGATGCTCCATAGTATAAATTAAATAACAATGATCAGAAACAACTTATAGCCCAACGAGGAACATTGAAGTATAAACACAAAGTTGCTTAATTTGTTAACCACCACCAACCCCTTCCCACCCCAACAAAGAAACCCAGAAAAAAAATAGTGTCTTTTCAACACAGATTGCTTTGAACATGATCTGCATTATATGAAACGGGTAAACCAACTTGCAAGAGGATACAAGAAAGAGGCTCTAATATATGGTAGGGCTTAATATGATTTTGCTTCTCGATCGCTTGGCATTCCTAAGGTCAAACACCTCATCAAGATTTTAAGCTCAGAGAATGCAAAAGGTCATTACCACGTAAATTTTTTGCCTAAAGCAAAAAGCATTCTCATATAGGTTCCCATCCTTTCCCTTGTGGCAATAACGAAGCTATATGGGCATATAGAACCGTTGGGGGGTAATATATATCATACAACTTACAAATCAAGTGAACCTTTCTTGATGCATTTTAGATCAAATTGAGGAATCAGATGAAAAAAGAATGCGGAAGCATCAACCTATTTTGATAGAGAAGAATTGAACATTCGAAAGAATAAAGCTATATCCTCAACCAGTAGAACTATGTTTTGGATGCCTTATGGCCACTTTTTTTCAAGATGTACTGAACATTTTGCTAGATTAGTGTATTACTTTATTAGTTTTTTAACATCTAACCCTAGTTTTTATAACAAATTACATTTGAAGAATAATACGAAGGAGAGGGCAATGATAACCATTCAAATGTATTCGAGCGTATTTTCCAATATATAGGAAAGGCCTAATTGTTAGTAACCCACAAAAGAGAATATTTGCAGAAGTTACATCCGTATTTGAATGACTTAAAGAGAATGTAATGTAAAAAATTAGCAACAAGAAAGGGCCACATACAACTTACTTTCACGCCAAGGAGTAAGGGACTACCGCGTTTGCAAGCAATCAATTCGTTGGGAAAATGCCGGGTTTTGAAAACCAGAGCGTATGCTCCTTCAAGATGCCTCATTACTTCAAGTACAAGTTGACTAAATGTCATGCTACTGCCACCTATAAGATTGAGAAACGGCAATCCATGAATAACTACCAAAACCGTAGGACAAATAAAGTAAAAATAATAAATATGCAAGCTCTTAAACTATTTAGAACAAACCCCAGTTAATCCATAAAACCCATCAAGGTTTAAAAAAAAGACAACATGGATGTGTCTGATACTATTCACCAACAGAAAACAGAAATAAATATGGTTAAACAAAGTTTAAGATCTCTCATACTAATGCACTAAGTTTCAGGTGAAGTTTTTATAGCTGAAACGCTAGTGTACATTCATGCTTTTGATGTATCAACTTAAGAAGTTTCCAACATTCTTCCCATAACTTTATTGGTACCACTGCAGTAATCACGTGGCTTGTGACTTTATGTTCTGCTATATAGGGAGCATCTGTGCTTAATTTGCTTACAAGGACTCTTTAACTATTTTAATCTTAAACTACATGCAATTTGCACTCCACGTCTACGTGTATTGTTAAGCGCTACAAAAGTCTTTGAGCCCAGTTACTTTTTCCAATTAATATTATGAAGATAAGGGCCAAAAGATTAAATGGAATCAATAACTAGAGATTTTACAGCCATATGGCCGACGTACCTTCTACTTTTGTATTGTCAAAGATGAACTTTGCAAGCTTCGGGATGACCTCTGTATCAGTTTCAGATTCAAAAGTAAAACCATGTCGAACTAGGGTCTCTTTTAACACCTATAAAATCATTTACCACAACAGCAATACATGATTGAGAAAGACCATCCAAAGTACCTACTATAGTGTTAGAGCAACATTACTCATAGCTTTAAGTTTCAAGTTTTCAACTGTAATAAGGGTTAAAGAACTTAAAGAATTATTGTGATGACAGCGAATTAAACTGATACACAGATAACATACAAACACAGAGAAAACACAATACCCCTGTGGAAATCGCACAGAATGGAAATAAATAATTGCAAATAATTTTTTTATAAAATATCCCTATGCATATGGATAGGAGAAAACAGTTATAAGGATATCATAAGTCCAAAGAGCAACCAAAAATACGAAAGCAAGCAACTTGGCATATCTGACATATCCCAGTTTTTTCAGAACCACTAAGAAAATAGCTCTCACTTCTTTTTTCTTTATCTTTTCCAAAACAAGAACGCTATGAAATTAGCGGTAATATCTAGGGAGTGTAAAAGAAAACATTTTATAATTTCAAATAAGCAACAGCAGAGTTGAGAAAGCCTATTTGCCAAAGCATCATATAGCCACAATATTTTCTAGTAGGGATCACCAATTTAGTTAACTGGCCGAATTGAACTGCGACCAATATTTCATTGTGAACATACACTAAACCTGGATTCTGATTCAGTGTTCATTTTCCATTTACAAAATTCTATTTTGTCCGGAATCTGCATAAGCCAATTGAATCCAAAACTGAATTATAATTTATAAATCACATAAAATAATTCTGTAAAATGTTTTAAATTTTAATACTTATCTTTATTGTCTAGCAGTTTTCTATGTATACTCGGAGAAACTAAACATAACAAAAAAACATATGCAGTTTATTTTCTACTTTTTCTATACATAAACAACATTCACCATATTAGCAAATTTAAAACCAAAATAGAAAAAATTATAACGAATATCTCGGTCTTTGTTTTCTGGCCTGTGGCTTGGGTAAACCAATTATGGTGTCCGTCCGCATTTCACTTCAGTTAGATCTGAGCCAGCTGAATGCTCTTATTTGCTACGCATAATGGGACAATGAGATTTTCATCGTCCAAAAATATGTCATACTGTTCCATTTTCTCAGTTCCTCATTTTCCTTTATGTTTCCCTTTTTCTTTTTTGGTTGGCAAGGGGCATAAGGATGCGTCCACGGAACCAAAATCCAAATCCTCTTCAATTTGTGACATATAATCACTCTTATTAAGCAATAATCATTCAACTTTATCTATCTAAATGCATAAAAGAATCAATATTCATCCAGAAATTCAGTAATTTAATGTAAACAGTGCTACCTAGTTGTTGTTAATTTGCAGCTTCAGGATATACTCGAACAATAACAGGAGGCAGCACAACCACCACATTCACACAACAAATCAATCAAAGGACTAAATGCGACTACATGATAGATCATAATTGAAATAGAAAGATCAAGACCAGAAGGACAAACCAACCTCATAATTAGTTATAATACCATTATGAACAACCAAAAACTCATTTCCTCGATCAGACGTATGAGGATGACTATTTGTCGGAGATGGTTCACCATGCGTTGCCCAGCGGGTATGTGCTATTCCGGCGTGCGTCAAGAAGGATTCTTCCAAGTTTAAATCAGTAGAGGCAACCTCTGGAAATATGAAAACGAACCAAAGAGGCAAAAGAAGCCGTGAATCTCATGTTTTAAGCTAAGCATAATAACTAGTGCTTAAATCATAACTAGATAGCTCGATACAAAGCTTCAAAGCAGTAAACACACAATCATGGAAAATCACCACGATTCTGGAAAACTAAATAGATGGCCTTTACCAACTATTGAAACAGGAAATCGTTACGCAAAGTGTAAATCTACAAAAACTAATACACATTCGAATTATCAAATGAAGAGTTGCATAATTAGTTCAAGAAAACGACCTAAAAACTAAAAATCGTAGGACTTCACCTAATTTTATTTCCCCAGATACATAATAAAACAAAATTCAATAATTACTATCGAGGCTCTGATAGATAACAACCTTGATAGACGGATTTGACAAGTGATTCGATGTTTCCTTCTTGGCGGAACACGAGAGGTGGAGGGGCAACGGCGTAATCCACATTGAGAGCGGAATCAATAGAAATTCCGGCAGAATCATAGCCTCTGTACTCCAAACGGCGGAGGCCATTGAAAAGCACTTCGAGAATGTAGCGTCTCTCTCGGCTAACATTGTAATTCAGATACGCGAAAATCCCGCACATACTTGTTGTTTCTTAGGGTCCCTTTCTGTTTGTGTGATTGCTCGTTTTTGGAAAGATTTGCAGGGAAAATTATGACATCCAGGGGGGAGTGGGAAGGGGCGCACAGTTTTGACTAGTCAATTGTAACATCTTTTGACTTGAAATTTCGTATGGAAAAATGACTTAAAAGTAATTGGAGCAGTTGTGCCTGTAGTGGGATCGATTATTTCAGAACTTTGTTGCCAACTGCCAAGTGTATCAAATCATTCCACTAAAGCCCACACCCCAATACTACTCTTATATTTTAAGTAGTATATTCTATTAATCTATTCTATGTGGTGCTTCTACTATATACTTAGGGGATGTTTGCTTGGGGTTTGCCAAACCCATAATCAGTTTGGCCAATCCCAAGTGATATTTGTTTGGGCTGGTTTGGCCAAGCCACGATATTAGGGTTTGGTGGAGGACATCAATCACAAATCAAGAAATTATTTTAATTATTCTCCCAATCATTAATAACTACCTCTTACTCATATTACATCACATTTCACAATTAATAATTAAATTTCCCACCCAACCAAACATCACTCTTTAACATCCCAAGCCATTAACTCCAGCCACTTCCCCCAGCCCAGCCACCCCAGCCCCAACCAAACATCCCCTTAGAGATGCACTTAAAATTGTGAATATTGTATTAAGTTTCTTTCAATCTTAGTCATTAAATTAATAATATGTCGGTAACTTGTAATTCATTAAACAGGTTATAAAAACCATGTGGTTTTCACATATAATCTGACGCTTTATATTTAAAAATTTGAAATTTCTCTTAGATTACCTTTTTCTAAATAAATTTGCAATAAATAATATATAGTTCAAGATCCATTTTGCTTATGTGCTTTGTGCTTGATTTTATTGAATTTATACAAGTTGAACACTGACACTTGAATAAACAAGAAAATAGCGATGGCCGGCTAGTGAATGTTGGTGAATATATTCGAATTTGATAGTTAGATCAAATTTTAAATCCGATTGTCGATCGAATTTCAAATTCAACCCAAAATAAACTTTTGGATATATTTGATTCGATTCGGAATTCGTAAATTCAAAATTTTCAAGAAAAAAAAGAAAACCAAAATTGTTATTCTTTAGAAATTATTTGATTCAGGAGTAAATTTATATAGATTCGATGTAATTCGAAGTCGATTGTTAATTGAATTTCAAATCTGATACGAAACAAATTTTTAAATATATTCGATTCGAGATCGTAAATTTAAATATTTCAAAAAAAGAAATAATGTTGTTCTTTAGAAATTATTCAATTCGCATTTGTTTCGGAAGCAAATTTATATAGATTTTCGATTTGATTCGGATTCGAGATTCAAAATTGGAAAATTTAAATATATATTTACTTTAAATAATTACTTTAAAACGCTCTCGATATATATTTACAGTAAAATACTCCCTCCGTCCTGACTAACTTTTTTTACTTTCCATTTCGATCCGTCCCACTTAATTTTTCACACCCTTAAAAAAGAAATTTCTCTCACAATCTCCACCTTCAAAATCTCCACTCTCAATCTCCACCTTTAAAAAAGTCAAAGAAAAAAAACTGTTTTTTCTTAACATCTGTCTCGAGTCAACTGTGAAAAGTTAGCTGAAACGCAGGGAGTATATAATTATTTTAATTATTTATTAATATATTATATATTCAAAATAATTATATATATATATATATATTGAATCGAATACATGTATATTTGAATTCGATTTGAACATTAAGCGAATCTAAAATATGATTCGTATTCGAATTTAAATTCAAATCATTCTAAACGAATCGGGATCGCAAATCAAATCATAATTATTTGATTTGATTTACATTGTAGGTTCGGGTTTATAACAAAAAAAATTCAGATTGGTTCGGTTCGAATAAAGTCAAATAATCAACAGATATTATCGGTTCGGAGTTCGATGCGGAGCGGATTATCTCCCAGACCCATGTTCACCCTTAATAAAAAGTCTCTTCCTATTTCCTAGTGGACCAGGAGCCGAGCCGGTTCTTCTTATCCGAACCGGTTCTTCCCTCACGATTCACGCCTCCGCAATTTAAACGCTGAACCTTATAAACCCTAAAGTTAAAACGCACAACCCTAATAAGAGAATAGGAAAATGACGCAGAAGGGAAGTTTGTTCAAAGGGCAGCAGAAAAAGAAATCAATTCCTCCAAATCGACATGGCAAAATCTCCCACACTAGAAAGGGTGATTCACATCACCAATTGTATGAATCTACACTTACTTACTTGCAATGATGGCTGATTTTTAGTTTTTATTGGCTACTGTAGGAAAGAGAGCGGTGAAGCCTTCGAAGGTGACTAAAGAGATGGAAACTGATAAGGTATGCTTTTTTTGTGATAATTTTCATTGGGTTAATTGTTATTTTTTCTTACTATTTTGTTTCATCGTTTCTTGTTGTAAAGATTGTTTAACGAGAACTGTTTCTTTGGGTGATTTATTCTTATTCCCCTAGCAGCCATTTGATTGACAAATTAGAATGATTAGAAACTGCATAGGTAACAGGACTACTTTTCTATGATACACACATATAGTATAATGTGAAGGGGAAAAGTATGAAGCTCCTGAGGATCTCCGAAGATAGTTATATATTTTGAGGTTAAGTAGGGGAGTTACTCAAATGTCATTGTTGAGTATTTTGGGGAGTTGTATCTACTATCTGAATGTCCTTTTGTTAAGTATCAAGAAAATGTAAATTTCTCGACTTAGAATGCTTAGTAGGCCTGGTATATCATTGTCCATGCAGAAAACGGAGTTGCCAACAAGCTATGTTTGGGAATTCGTGTTGACTTAAATTGATGTCTTTGGAGTTTATGCTTTATCAGTCTAACCAAACTTGGATAGAAAGTTATTGTCTGTGGAATATGTTGTTGAATCCAAGCAATGACCTGCGCAGGTTATTTAGTAATATAAATGGATATGGAATTTTTGGAGGATATATTGTCTCATATCCTTTCAAATGCTCTCAACATTGGTCTAAACTTTAAGTTTGAGTAATTTGTCTCAACAAAATTTACTGGTGGAGAGAACGAGATGATTGAAACGTAATGTATGACAATGAAGTACGTGTCGGGTTTCTCTAGCTGTGTTATTCCTTTTGGTGCTCTGCTCTAAGTACCACTGCCCTTGCTTCCAACGCTTGATACAGTGAACATATTTAAGATGTTATGCTAATTCCCGATTCATGTATCTGTTTGATTTTCATTTGTTGCTTTGAGGATCAAAGCATTGGTTTTCGTAAGCAAATGACTCTGTCTCGGCTATGCCTAAGAATAGGAAGAATTTAAACTTTTTTAAGTTGAGAACTTTGCATACCCATCTCCCTGATTGGTTCCGTTATTCAAGGATAGACGTTGACATTATCAACTAAGAGTCTAAGAGCACACATGCCACTCCTAAGGATTCGAGGTTACTCTGTGTATTTATTAACTGTGTTAATAGTTACGAACTCTTTTTTAAATATAAAATTGAAGACCAAAACTTGGTATGATTGTTAAATATTCTCAACTTTATTATGATACAATCATCGGTAAGAGAGACGTGCAAGTCTAAACTCTAGAAAGAGGGTTTCAAAATGATAATGGGCCATAGTAGCTAGACTGGAGGAGTCCTATGTAGACTAGGGACACTCTTTTTAACTTCTGTACATGGTCAGCCAATCCTGTCCATTCTTTCAACAATCTTAGAGGTCATATAGTGATGGAAGCCGAGTCTTGAAAATATTAACCCAGTTTCAGGCAGTCATGGATTTATATTGAAATTTGGTCTTCTGCTTAATAAATGTTTCTGTTAATGATGCTATCTTTTGGGGTTTCCAGGAGCTCAGCAAGTTTATAAACCACTGCAATGAGATAAAAGCTGCAACAGTTGCTAATAAAGATGGTGGTCAGTTGAGTATAGTTAAACCACAGACAGATTCCTCAAATGGGGCCAAGAAGTAGATGGTACACTGCGTGCCTAATTGTAGTTTTGCGAGTTACAGCAGTACAATCCTGAAATTCAAGTGTATGAGGATAGTTGTGTTCGTATAATTTTGCTTGTCTTTCCCCTTATTGGTTTCGTTATTCTGTATAATTTTGGTCGTCTTTCTCCTGATTGGTTCCGCTTTTCTCTTGGCTGGACGCACTGGGTAGTGTATATGTCTTCGTTTCCATACAGAGAACTGATTTTGAGATTTAGCATTGAGAGAAGTTTAAGAGATGAAATATGTGTTCCCATGTTTTGCAATTATTATGATATGATTCTTGCCAGTTTCGCAGATGTTGGAACTTGTTTTTCTATCACAAACATGCGACTGAGTAAATTAGATGGTGCTGGATTATGTTAGATTTTCCCTGTGCAGTCTAATTGCAGAATAGTGTTTGCATCGTTGCTGAAGTAAGAACTGTGCAAAAGTATGGAGTAAGCTTAGAAGCTTCCAAAAGTTTTTGAAGAGCCCCTACATAACCTTGGTTGAAATGCTGCCATACGTATTTACTTATATATATTTTTATATATATATATATATATATAAAATTTTAGCTTAACATGATAAATCATGGATAGAGTAATTCCGTCGTTCTATTTGATGAGAAGTTCTAAAGGAAAAGTAACTCAATCGAGCATTTTCGAGCCGTTTTCATTAAAACACAACAAAGTTCATACTATTTATATTAGACTTTGAGTTCAATCAGACTGACCTCGAAGTTCATCAACTTCACTATTGAGTCAGTGCTAGAATTAAAAATTGCATCCGATCGATTATCTTGCTCCTTAAAACATCTTTTTTAAAATTTATAAGCTTTTAAAATGTGTGTGACAAGATAAGAGGATAATAACTTATGAGATGTAAAAATACCTAAAGAAAAACACACACAAACAATGCATATACTCACCTCATGTACTAATTAAAGTAAGTGTTTGATGGATGGTGTATTTCAAATTCGTCAACAAATTTATAGATAAATCCATCAATTTAATTGTGAGTTTATAAGTCTTTTTATTCAAACATTTTATCAACTTATAAGCTCTTGTGCAAAAACATCTTATAAAACCCTTCAAACAACTTATATATTACCTGCTCCGTCCCGGCCTAACTTTCTACTTTGATCGGACACGGAGGTTAAGAAAAAATAGATTTTATGAAATCTTAGACTTTTTTAAAGGTGGAGATTGAGGGTGGACTGGAGATTGTAAGAGAAATTTGTCATTTATGGGCTGACAAGTTAAGTTGGGACAAACAAAAAAAGAAAGTAAAAAAGTTAAAGGGGAACGGAAGTAGTATTAGATTTTATAAGATGTTTGAATAAGTGTTTGCATTTGGTTTTTCTAAATGATTTTCAACTTATAGCTTGAGAATAACTATTTTATAATGTTTGCTAAGCCAACTTTTACTTTAAAAGAAGTGCTTCCAATGTAAAAGTAGAAATTTAATGTTTTTCTCCACTCAATGACAATAATATGTTATTTTTTAAAAGACATAAGTGATTTTATAGCAAACACTCCAACTTCTACTTTGATCGGAAATCACTTTTCTGCAAACACTACCTACTTTTTACACAAGTGATTTTTATAAAATCTTTAATTTTAATCACTTTTTCAAAAGCAAACACCCCCTAAATATAATGCCCAACACGAAATTCATAGATTTCTTCCTTTCAGCATTACCAGAAAATAATGGATGAGAAACGCTTACCACGTTAGTACACCAATCATTGCTGAAGAGGAGTCGAAGAAAATCCGATAAATTTTTAATATAGTTTCTGCATCTAATTCGAACCACATTATGGGAAGCTCAAAACTTACAGCAGCATATCTCAAAGCAAGTCCACTTATTCAAATTTAAAGAGTACACACGGCACAGGGTCTTGTGGGCAACAAGTTATTCGAAAATTTTCACCCTTGGACACAGTCGAAACAGTACCCTAGAATGGGCAAACGTACCAACAGATCTCCGTCATAATTATTCCATATTCAATCACCCTCAACACCCCCAAAATTGCTGCCGCCGCTACATTTTTTTCATGCATCCAAAGCTAACACAGGTCAAGTAAGTACACAAGAATGTTTACTGATTCTCATTCAAACTGAACAGGTAATATAACAAATCTTGAGCAGTGAATTATGCTAATCACTCAGCTTTGTTCTCCACTGCTCCAGGCTTCTCATCTGACTTTGAGTCGGAAGAACAACACCCACCACCATGGTGGTGATGGTGATGGTGGTGTTGATGCCTCCGACCCTTCAGCTGTTTTCTCATATCATAAGCATCCTCTCCATCGGCGTAGTATTTTGCCTCCATATCATGAATCTTGTATCCTAAGGTTTCAGTGTACAAGTTAAAGGCAGCCCTGTTGCTTTTCCTAACATGCAATGACACGTACTCTGCCCCGTACACCTGTTTAAGAAGAAAACACAGATGATTAATTACTATTGAATCAGATAAAGGCATAATATCCTACGACTATTACAAATTCCTTAGATTACAATTTCAAACGTCGTCCGAGAAATAACACATAGAGACCAATCACCAACAGAACTTTCTCTATTCCAATTAATATGTTTCCAACTTCCAGAACCAAGTGACCAAATGCCCACAAAGCAAGGTCATTCTAAGTGCAATTTTGCAGTTATGTACTTCCGACAACATTATAAATATAATACAAGTTCTAGAGGGGCATCACTAGAATCTACCATGTAAGTTAAATATGTGAATGACACATTCTGATAAAGGGAAAGCGGGACGTGTGAGACGAATATATCATCTTCTACAACTACGAGTCACATCCTGATTTGTGCACCAATACATTAAATACTTCTTTCCACTACCTTCTTCGAGTAATCCAATAGATTCAGACAGATATCTGCTGAAATCGCTTAAAGACAAAATCAGAAATCACACTTACCCAAAGAAATTCCAAAGCACATTAAAATAAATATAGAGATGCAACAGGTTAAGAATTTGCAACTATTGCAATTTTTTGACAAGTTCTGGTATGGCTCATTACAACCTAATGATACCTGCTCACTACCCATAGTTCTCATGTATCTCCCCGGGTTGAGTATCCACATCGTAGACCCCCACCCCAACTCTATCTTCCTTATAATTGAATCGGAACATAGTGCATAGGTACTCTTCGATACAGCAGGGCTGAGGCAAATCCAACCACTAGACGAGAGTATAGAAGAGCTAGTGAAAAGGATAAAAAAGTGGGGCAAGGGGCCAAATAAAGATGTGGATCGATCGAGCACGCGACTGAAGGAAGAATACTCGCTGAAGGTCACTCTCCTAGTCAAACAAGGGGAACTGCATTCAAGAACTTCCAAAGAATTGACTCAAAGGAGGAAGGTCCCCTCAATGATAACTTGATCGAATGAAGATGTACCGTAATAAAGGATAAAAGAGATCAGGCCAAGTAGCAAAGTTCGGCTAGAAAGATCATAAGTGTTCTGCTGCTTACTTGCATCTTCTCTGAAAGAGAAGAAGTGCTTTAGTTTAGTTCTTTCTCAACGGATTAATAGGTGTAGCTATGTAGCTCTTGCTAGGGAGTGAAGAGGAAGGCAATGGTCAAAGGGAAGAATGAGCACATACATAATTTTAGGAAGAAAAAAGAACAAGGTCAATGAAATTGTAAAGAAACCAAATTACTCAACTAACCAGAGATTTATTGTTCTCTCTACAACTCTCATAAGAATTGATATGCTCAACACATACAAGTAATCATCAGATAATATGTGTGTATGTATATATATATATAGATATATATATATATTATAAAAGGAACAAAAAAGAGTTGGATGGTTGAAATAAAATCCAATTGCCGAAGCTCGCTATACTGTAAGATAATCCATTGTTTCATATCAAGGAACAGAAACTGTAGAATTGAAACAAGTGAAACTTCAACCAAAAACTCCTTATAGCTTGCGAGGCGACCATAATATAAAGAGATAAAAAAAGAAAAGAATCATAAATCAAGCAGCTGACCTGTTCCATGGCGTTTTGAGCAGCAGTCATGAGTTTGGTGGCAAGCCCTAATTTACGGTGAGTTCGAAGGACGGCTAGGGAGGTGATGTGGCCATGGCACTCGGTGGTTTCCTCCTCCATTTTGGCCAAAACATAGCCGACAATCTTGCCATTGTAATCCTCGGCGACATAGAGGAGCTGCGGCCATGAGAGAATGTGGTATAAGTAATATTTCATTTGATAATTCTCCGGCAGGCAGAACAAATTGCAGGTCTGCATCGCCAACAAATCATCCACTGTCGCCTTCCTGATGCACACCATGGTTAGATTATGCTTTTGGTGGCTAGAGGATTAGGGTTTTCAGTATTTTGGTCTTCAATTTGGGGCAACCAATTGGCAACAAGTCATCAATTTCCCTTTTTTTTACTTTAAATACCCAAATTTCAATGCATTACAAATACAAGTACGGTGATTTAATTAAAACTAAATTTTCATGCAGAGCGTAATATTTTGTGATTGATATATTAATAAACTAGTACATCATTAAATATTTTTTATCAATAAAAAATGAATATGTTGGTTATCAATATAAATAAAAAAGGATCACATTATTAGTTTTAAGTAATATCGAAAGAGTTGTAAAAAGTAACTTTTCATAAAATGTATGTATATAAAGTTATAGTACTTTTTCATAAAATATACGTAAATAAATTTATTAAAGATAATAATAATATTATAGTGTAAATATGCTATAGGTTATATGTATGTGAAATTAAAATAAAATTGTTAAATGTTGAATTATTATAATATACTTTATCCGTCCCGACCTAATTTGCACACTTGTTCTAGCGTGTATATTAAGAAAATATTGTTTTTTATTTTTTAGTTGATTTTTTCAAAGATGAAGATTATAAGATTTCTTTCCATTTTGGGGTGTGCAAAATAGGATGGGAAGACCGAAAAAAAGAAAGTGTGCAAATTAGAGTGGGACGCAGGGAGTATTTAATATTTCCAAAACTATGAGAGAATGACACTTGACAATATAACCGAGAGAATGTCACTTGTCCAAGAAATTCCTCTTTTAGTATATAAGGAATAAGGGATATATTATTATTTTCAATCCTAATAAAATTATATACTTATATGAGCGAACCAACGTTAATTTTTTTTTAATAATAATTATTATATATTAAGTTATATACGTTAAATTAATAATACTAACATTGCCGATTTGTTTATTTTTTCAAATATATTTTGAAATAAAACACCAAAAAAAAGAAAAAAGTAGCGAACAAATGAAATGCAAAGAGAATCAGTGGCTTAATCTCCAATGGTTTCTGTATTCTTTTCTTTCAATAATATTGGAATGTGGTGAAAAGTGACTTACTTGAGACTGTCAAGGAATTTTTTTTTGGTGTGCCTATACCAAGAAGTTTCCATTGCACTTCCATTGCTCTTATCCCCAAGATGTATAATTTCATCGTTTGGTCTGACTTTAAACCTATAAGCTTGTGTAATGTTATCAACAAAATTTTAGCTAAAATGGCTAATAATAGGTTGTCATTTTTCCTTCCTAAACTAACCCTCTTGTCCAAAGTAGCTTTGTTCCAACTAGAAATATCTCGGACAATATCATTTTAGCTAAAAAAATGGTCCATTATTTGAATAAAAAGAGCAAGAGTGGTAAAATGATGTTGGAACTAGATTTACAGAAAGCTTATGATAGGGTGAAGTGGAAAACCTTGTATTTAAGTCTCAAGCTATTAGAATTTCCTAAGTTTTTTATTAAGTATGTGAAAAACAACATTAAGAACTCTTGGTTTCCATCCTTGTTAATGGCTTTTTGACTGGATTTTTAAGTCCACAAGAAGCATTAGACAAGATGATCACATTTCTCCTAGTTTGTTTGTCTTGTTTACTAACTTGTTAATTAATGGTTTGGCATATTTAGTTAATTCATACCCTGTGCTGAAATTCAACAAAAGAAGTACATATATTTATCCTTTGCAGATGACACTATCATTTTTGCATTCATTGATCTTTTTGTTCTTAAGAGGTTGCTTAAATTTTTTAGTTTGTTTGAATGTGCTTCTAGTTAGAAGATTAATTACTTTAAAAAAGTTCTCTCAAGAGGTTGCTTAAATTTTTTAGTTTGTTTGAATGTGCTTCTAGTTAGAAGATTAATTACTTTAAAAAAGTTCTCTCATTTTTTGAAAGTATACTTCTGATTATAGGGAAAAAATTATTGATTTATCTAACTTTGTTGAGGAAAAATTACCTTTTAAATATCTTGGTGTTCCTCCATTAGGTAGCACTAAAAATGTCTTTTTTATTTTTCAAGAGATATTTGAAAAAATAAAGAATAGTGTAACTGGTTGGGATAAGCTTTTTCTAAATATGGGAGATAGATTGGAGCTTATTAAGAGTGTTTTGGCTTCTATTCCTATCTATTTTTTTGGAGTCATTGGTCCTATCAAGGTTGTCATTAATAGATTCCATATGCTTTTCAATAATTTTTATGGGGGATCTTCATATGATCATATATATAGCTATTCGTTCAAAGTATGTTTCCCTAAACTAGAGGGTGGTCTAAGGGTTAGAAGCCCGTTTGACATAAATAAAGTTTTGTGATTCAAGCTTGGTGGAATTTAGGACTTCAAAGACACCGTTGTTTGAGGTATTGAAAGAGAAATACATTAAGAAAACTCATCATTTCAATGTCGAATAGTCAGTCCCAATATTGGGAAAGAATTCTTAGTGCTCAAGTTTTAAGTTATTCTTAGATTTTTGGAGGTTGGAAACATATTTTTTTTGTTTGGTAATTGATATGAATCTAGTCCTCTTTGTAAATTTGTTGTCTTTAATTGTGATGATAATGTGTGCACTTACTGGACTGTTGATGGTTGACATTATGTTGTTTTACAAGTGTTATTACCTGGTAAGTCATCAACTGCTTCTCTGAGTTGTTTACTACTCCCGATGTTGATGATAAACCATTTTAGAGACATCCATTATGTGATTTTTTCATCTTTTTTTTCTGCGTGGAATCACTTGAGACTTTCCCAGCCCTCAACGACTTGGTAGTAAATGATGTGGTCCAAATCTATCTTGAATATTCTTACTATCTTTATTTGGAGGTTAGTCAATAATGTTTTGGCTCTTGATGACAACCTTAAAAAGTAAAGGATTTGAGGTCGTTTCTGGATGTGCTTTTCGTTTGTCAACTTGTGAAGAGACTGTGCACTCCTTTATAAACTACCCTTTGGTTGGTAAAATCTGGGATTTCTTTTACTCTTTATTTCAGATTGCTATGCCCCAAACTGTTGTGTTGCTCAATTTCTTGTTTTGTGGTTCTAGAAAAGGAAAATTTACGAGCACATTCGAACTTCTCTTCATTTCCTTATTTTATTGGCAAAATTGGCGAGCTTGTAATACTTTCAAAATTTAGGATAAAAAAGCATCTGATTCCCAAATTCAGCATGTTGTAATTGATAAGCTTGGACTAGCATCTAATGCTAATTTGTTACCCGTGGGCTTTTGGAGAGGCATTTGGTATTTGGCTACAATTTGAAAGTTTTTGGTGTTGATAAAACAAAAGAAAAACCCATTTTAGCTTCGATGGATACCCCCAGATGATGAATTTTTCAAACTAGACTCCGATGTGGCTGCAAAAGGTAATCTAGGATTAGTTAGTGCTAGTGGTTCAATTTGAAATTGAAATATTAGAACTTGTGCTCGTGTACATTGTTCTTAAGTAGTACAACTTGATAAGGAAGAAGAACAAAATATAGTTAGTAGGTCATATAAATTCTTAGAAAGTAAGAACAAAGATAAGACAGTAGTATCAAAATTATGAATAAAATTAAGAGGAAGAATCCATCTTCCCCTCATACCTCTATCATTAGTGAAGTGTTATACACAAATACAATTTGGACTTACCAAACTTCAGGACTCCCTCCTAAGTTGCCAATATCATACATACTCCCGCTAACTACTTGCCTGGTCTCCTGGTTCCCCAGTCGGACTCGATGCACGGAATCCCTTCTGTAGCACTACGAGATCGCTCGACCCCATTTGATAATATTTTGTTGAAATTGCCCTAACAACTAGTCGATGTTCTTACACGGGAAGAACGTCGAACTACAGATTACAACACTCTCTCTTGACCAAATATGACTGTTGTAATTAAGATTGTCTAGTTACAATGTGCTTCCTCAAACTCTCTAAATAGTACTCGTTCTCTCTTCTTCTTCTCTGCATCAGTCTTGATTATGATCCTCTTTCCATTTTGTCTTTTGGAGAATCATGGTTCAAATGGTAAGTTTTGACCTCTTCACTTGATCTTTGGATATGTTGTCACTTTACATGGAATGATTTTCTCTGGAATCCTACACGGATCGTGTGGATTTACATTGGGTCACACGACCGGGTCGTGTGCTGTAAAAATTGCAGTTGTAGTCCAATTTCAAAGTCATTTTTCAAGGTCTTCGAGTTCGATTTTGACTTTGGCTCTTTCGGACAAAGTTGTAGCCCTTTGAGTTGGCTTTCTAATGCCGCTGATGTCACCTCCATTGGATATGTATATCTCAATATATGCCAAAATACTGAAGGTGTGTCAGTTTGGAATTCTGCATTTTCGCCTCTTTCTCGTCCTTTTTCGACTTCTTTCCATTCGTCGTACTTTTGACCTATTTTACCTGTAAAATGCTAAAAAATTGATCTTTCCGATGAAAGAAAGAAAATATGAAATATATGACAAACGAGAGCTTAGAATACACAAAAATATGATCAAACCTCTATTCTAAGCGTATTTTCATAACCAAAAACCCCGTTTATCATTTCACAACTTCAAACTGTTCCTCTGTATTCTTTGAAACTTTCAGTTCTGTCTCACAATTTGTTCTTATAGTCGGTTTTGTTTTTTCTCTTTTTCTCTGGTTTTCTTTTTTGCCCAGCCTTAGAACACACAAATGATTTCCTCACGATTTCTCATTTTGTTGAGAATCTATTCGTCGACTTTCGAACACTGAAACCTTTACTAGAAGCATGCTTGTAGTGTAAATCATACATTTCAGAAAATTGTGCTTCTTTTAACCCCAAGTAGTGAACCAAATATATCTATTGATTCATTTGGAAGTATGTCAAAAATAAGAAAAAAAGGCAGCAGATAAAGTGTACTGTCATGCAACTAAATTTGTACTGCTATAGAGAATAAAATGTACTGTTGTTTTTACCTTGATTGTTGTTGTTCAAACCATCATCTAAGATCAATCTGGTGTGTGGTTCTACAGAACTTGACCTTTCAATTTCATGCTCATTATCAATAATCATTGCATCAGAAACTGAACACATTAAAACAACTTATAGTTCTATATATAATTTATATATATATATATATATATATATATTATTTTTTAATATGTTACCCTGATGATTTTCTTAACCCAGTTTATCATTATACACTTAAATATTCATATCTATGAAAAAAATCAGAAAAAGGTCAAAAGGAAAGTAAATTGTAATGCTACTAAAAGTGTACTACACTTCAATATTCACAGTTTCAGTTTCGTACTCATTTTTAATTAGGATTCCATAAAAAATGAATTTATAAATAAAAGAGGCTTACCTCATAAAAAAATATGACTACTACATCTTTGAATTTGCAATTACTTCTTGTAAAAATCATCTTCTTATTATTTTTTGAAATATAAAAACCAATACCTTGAATTCAATAAAATAGAATGAAAACCTAAATATACAAAATTTAATCTGAGATCAATTTTTAAATATTTTCTTCAGCACTAAATCGCGCAAAAATTTAAATGAAAAGGTTTCATTCCTGATTTTCGAAGCCAACTAAGAAGAAATATTCTTGGTTTTTTCGTGGATTTCGATCGAAATCGGCGACTATGAGGAACGATCGCTGATCGACGGGGCTGAGAGAAAACTGAGGTGAAATAGTGATCAACGAGGTAAGGAATCGCTGATGAAATAATGATGAAAGAGGTGAGGGATCATATTGAAGATGAAGATTGACGGCTTAGGAGAGAAGAACAGAGCGAGCTATGAGAGAAGGAGCTAAGAGAAATATATTGTGGCTGATTTTACCTAATGGATTAAAATTAGTAAGTGGATTATATCTGATGTACAATAACACTAATATGCATCTTATGCACCTGAGTGTCACTCTTTTTCTATTTACTAATTACTATATCTGAGTTGAGGCGTCACACGAAATGAGATCCATATGACCGGCTACGAATCTCCTATTCCACAATGGTGTTATATCTCCTATTACACCACTTAGATTTATGCCATGTGTAAATCCATTAAAGTATACTATGCAGGGTATAATTTCATAACATAATCTTCATGAAAGAGTGTGAGATATTCTCCTAGAAGATATCTGTTTCTTTTAAAATTTAGTTCCAGAATTCTTGCTTCACAATATATGTAGCCGTCGGCAAATCACAATCCATGTTTCTCTGAAAATCTTCAGATAAAAAAGAAGAGAAAGACAGGAGAAGAAAATGTGTAAACAACTAGAAAGAATACTTGGAGATAGAAATTTAATTTACAGTTCTGTATTTCGTAGCCATGAATTCTGCAGCGGGCCTCTCATTTTCAATATGCAGTTCACCCAAAAATAGCTACGTACCGCAAAAATTCTGCAACCGGTTTCTCACTTTTTTTCTTTTCATTGGAAATGATTACATCGAAAATCCTCAAGATATTGGAATTTTAGGATGAGATTTCCAAAAAAATCTTGTTGGTTATGCTATAGTGCAGTTTTGTAAATTTTAATGGATTTACACGACATAAATCTAAGTGGTGTAATATAAGATGTAACACCGTTGTTTAATAAGGAATCCGTAGTCTGAATGACCGCCACCTATAAGTTTTTGTCTTTATTTGGTGGAAATTTCAAATTTTGTTAGAAACTCTACATTATGCAACAGTCCAAATCTGTTGAAAACATCAAAATACTTCTCAAAATACAAGCTACAAATGGATAGAAGTCGCAACAGGCTAAAGAAAAATTACACATTGAAAATAAAATGCCATCATCACAAGTTTGTCAAATTATATATTTCTGAACTTCCACACTCTAATATATCTATCACTGTGTGCAGTAACGACTTTCTGCATTCCGACAGCCAAGCATGAAATAGGAGGTCGACTTGGCATCAGATCTATTCGGTCATCTCCCGAAAGCCTTACCGCTTTCTTTTTCTCAACAACAACGTTCTTCTTGTGTGTCAAACGATTTGTTGATACGCTGCTAGTCTCCTCCATGATCCACCGGGAAACTACTTCCCCACTATCCTGATCCAGGACTCTCAACACACCGTCAATTCCACCAACAACCAATGTGGACTTATCATTCCGCAGGTGGTGCATAGAATAGAGCACGTTAGGACTGACTCGTGTTTCCCACAGTCTCCTCAATGTTCTGCAGGAAACCAAGTACACATTAACTCCATTGTGTGTGTTTGTTATGTTCACGACATTTTCATGAACTTGACTCTCTCTCCCCTCCATGTTTGTTATAAATATGACACATCAGCTCCCCTTGTATTGTATCCTCGTATACAGGGGTAGAAACACCAAATTCCCAACTTACGGTGTAGTCACATGAAAGAACACAGTAGCGTAAAAGGATCGAGAAACATATTTTTCTATGTGAACAGGAGAAGGGATAAGAAAGCCTAAGCAGCATACCTTAGGTCCCAGCAAGATGCATGGCCTGTATTAGATCCAGCAAATAGTGAATATGAGCTTGGGTTCAAACACAAAGTCTTTATGCCTGCTGCAAAATGTCCACAAACATGGATATAAGATGAATATGAACTTTTGCATAACAATCACTTATATCTAGACTTTCTCCGACCCAAAATAAGCGGCATTTTACAAACTCAATTGGTAATTGCCCTGAATCTTCTAAATTTGCTTATAACATATTTTGGACGGAATAACTTCTTTCAACAGGACCCCTTCCTCAAAATAATTAAAATACGACACAGGAAGGCTTATAGTTTTGTAAAACAATCAAGTACTTCTGTTGACTTGTCAAAAGCATGACCCTGAACTGTGATTATAAATATGCAGCATCAAGGAAACTGTATCTCATGGCCAGTCCAGTTTTTTGTCTTTTATGAGTGAAAGATGCATCATGCTACGGCACGACGTGACTTAGGGAACCGGTAGCTGAGAACTGTGCATCATACACGATATTAATGGAAATTTTGAATTTGACATTAAAAAATAAAAAAAATCTATGGCAACGTCCTGATACTTGGAGGGCATCAATGTGGCAGGGCATTTCTGAAGTAAAGATGAGGTGAAGTAAAGCTTCCCGAGTCAATGATATAACATAAGGATGACGCCAAAGTCTGAATGAGGAATTTTGGTTCAAATATGCAGAGTAAGGAGCAGAAAGGATCTGAGAAAAAGCTAATGTGCCTAAGCTGTAGCACCAACGTGCCAAATCAGTTCTCCAGCCACCTTGACATTAGAAGCTAACAAAAGAACACAATTTACTGCCAGTTTTCTCCAAGAGAGAGGATTTAGGTGGAATCCATGAAATGACTATCTAGATTTCAGATAGATTAACACTGTTACATCAAAAAATTCTTAACTTAAAACACACATTTGTGTACGTTGTGATGGTATGTGCACCAACTTTTTTCAAAGACTTATTCCCACCCTCATGAAAGAATAGTTGGTGCAAGTATTTTATTCACTTGGTAATGTGCCACTCCTGGGCATAAAGAAAGAGATGAGTATATTGCGGTCCCAGTCCACCATAACTACATATGCCAGTCGACTCAGCCAGTAGACTGCCGTTTACTTCAATTCTCAGAAGGTTTACAACTGTGCTTCATGGCAAAATTTGGGGAATTTAACCAGGCAATAACTCACTGATATTTAGATGATTTTCACTATAAATAACTGAGGGTAGTGTATATGTTTCTTAGCCTTCTCCAGAATATATTTTAGGCTGTGATTTGTCCTGTGGCTGCTTGTTTATTCTCTAAGTAGCAACAATTACCCCAGAAAAGTTCAGGAAGTCAATTGCCACAGAGTTTGGCCGCAGACGGTTGGGAGTGGGGAACATGTTAAAGATGCCCAATGGATTATCAGTTTGCCAACTAATTAAGAAAGAGGGATAATTTCCCAATATAGATAACAAACACTAAATCATCACAAAATAAACAAGAAATCAAAATTAGCAAGTTTTATAACAAAACCTGAAGAGCTAGGTGTGTCCAAGGTAACCACCCGCTGATCTGATGAAAGATCTGATATTGAAATACTACCCAGAGAGGAACCACTGACAATCAATTGCTCATCACTGAAAGATAAACATGATACTGCCCCAGGATGCATCCTGTACAATTGAACAAACATTAAAATATTTCCCCAAATCACTGTATGAGGCAACAATATGAAAATTTCATCTGTAGTAATTAAGAGGTGGTGTCATAGACATATCCTTCATTGTGATAAATGATAAACCACCCTTTAAGATATATAGTGACAGAGGAACTTTTACAATAGATACTTCAACTATAATTTAAAAAGATGGCATTTGGGAATGGTTTGATTACCAGCATCGTGGTTATTTGAGAAGCTCAAATGTATTTACATACTTTTTTGCCTTAATATAATATCAGCAGTTGCCCAAAAATTCGAATAATTGTAAACCAGATGAATATTGTCAGGCACTAACAATATGAAGAAAAAAATGAGAAAAACCAAGGTACGAACAGCGAGCATGCCAGGCAAAGCTAGTGCATGATAATCATTCCAGAAAAGTTGGTCAAATATGGGTAAGCCAAGGAAGCCACGTACTTGATTATTTGTGAAATCCTTCTGCTGTACATGTCAAAGACGCGGGCTTTCCCATCCTCACAGCCAACCACTGCCTGTGGATCTACATAACTGCAAACGAGGAAAATTATGGCCTTTTCTGCAGAAGGCAGGAAAAACTTGGAAGAGAAATGAAAACTCCTCGTCATTTTGCCAGCCAATATGCAAGTTTTCAAAATTGTTTCAAGCAAATATGCAAGTTTTTCAAATTGTTCCATAGAATGTGCAATCGTACATCACTACAATATATCAAGTGAGAATACTTTCAATTAGTGAAAGTGATAGGGAGAATTCCATTAATGGCTTATCTATAGTCTAGTTGTTATGTGTTGAAGATGTGGTTCTTAGAATTTAAGGAGCGCATGTTAATATGTTATCATAAAATGAAAAATCACCCACCGCATACACATTCCCCTTGTAAACAAGCCTTCACGGGAGGAAAATAGATCTCTAGTCCCGACACGTCTCCATATACATATACGAGTCCCCACAAGACCAACAACCTATAGGATAATAAGAAAGTGCCAACGTTTATATGCAGTCAATTCAGCTTAGACAAAAATAAGCACAAAGTTTATATGCAGACATCATACAGTATTCAGACAGACTCGATAAACCTTGCTGATCAAATTATTCAAGCACAAGGCATGTCATTTTTACTGGCACAATTAGTCATTGCTTACCAAATTCTTCTCTCTTGTGAGATTGGAAAGACACAATGTAATAACGTTTACAAAAGGTTCCCCGACATATAGGAAAATATTGGAAGGATCAAGAGGTTAATCATTACCTTCCCCTCATCAAAATCAAAATCAATTAGCGGTGCTTTATCAGGCAGACGATATTCATCCAACCCTTTACAGCTCTCTGCAGACCACAGACGCATCACCTGCCATTATTCCAGGTTACAAGCATTACATGAAAAGATGTATTATATTGTCCATACAACATGAAGAATAGAATGTATAATTATTTCATTCACATGGCGGTCCACTCATTCTAATAAATTGTGATCAGTTAGCAACGCAATCATCAGAATTTGTTCCACCACATCTATTTAGCATAGCCCAATAACAAGCACATAACAAGAATTCTTCTTCGAAACGAAAAGAGACAAACCAGAATTTCCACTCCTATCTCCATCATAAATATTGCAAGCTCAACAGTAAGATCAATCATTAATTAGAATTGCATAGTCAATCATCATGATACATCATCATCATCATCATCATCATCATCATCATGCATCATCATCATCATCATCATCATCATCATCATCATCATCATCATCATTATTATTTTGTGATTGTTTATATAAGGTCCTTTACTCAGGAAAAAAAAATTAAGGTCCTTAATGAGAATTGGTACACGTATGAGAGGAACCACTAATTTTCTCAATTTGACATCTTTCTCATTTGAAATAATTCCTTGCCTCAAAGATGATCTTTTAAAAACTAGAGGCTTGCAAAATTTCATCAATAGATTCGGAAGATTTGATATCTCATTTGGACTTTCTGGTTCACATATGTGTTTTCCCGGAGGGAACAAATAGGTATGACCTTCTGACCAATATGCAAATGCTTTGAAAATGGAGTTGAAAAATGTGATTGATTTAAGATGACTCTTAAAAACTTAGATGTTTGAATTATAGAAACTACCATTGAAATATGGGCTATGTAGGAAAATGAAAAGGAACAAAAAATATAAATTTATAAGTTATAAATACTACATTGACATTTGTTTGTATTTTGCACGCTAGGTACTCAAGGCATATAATGAAGTAAATAACTGAGAATCTGGTGGTATTTGAAGACAGTAAAATTTTGAAAACTGCATGTCACAGCTAGATGAAACTAGATTTGTAAAAGCCTAATCTCACATCTATGATGCAATTTTATCGGAGATGCACATGATTTAAAAGATAAATGGGTTTGGTTTCTGAAAAGCAGAACAACAACTCATAATCCACTCCAAAGCTTTTCAAAGTCAGTACAAGAACCCACCTACTTTCACCCAGAGAAGAGGAATTACTAGTAACTATACAAGCATGTAGGACAACATAAGAAGAAAAGGGATGTCTTAGTTACATGTCAGAATTAAAATGTTGAAAAGATAGTCAAGGTAAAGGTCTCACTTCTCACTATTATGGCTCACAAGGTTTTATCTATTATGTTTGACAAAGTGTTTCAGCGACTTGCCAGCGCAATGAGAGTAGACCCACACTACCAGAAGATTTCTGGCAAACTAAATTTCGCTATAACATTGCAGTGAATTGGATGCTATATTTGAACCATTTCTTGTTGCTGGACCTGGCAATACTTCATCAGTTGGTTTTCTTCGTTCCCTAATTTAGTCATCTTTCTAATGCAAAAAAAGAAAAAAAGAAAAAAAAAAGCAAATTGCAAAGGATTGGAGGCGCACCTGCTTCACACACTAGTTCTTGCTTCACGAGCTTAAAGTGGATCCCGTAGGAAGATCACAGAGTACATACTTACAGAAACACTTCTATATAGTTTTTAACCTTTGAACTCAGTCAGGACAGTAGATTATATAGGAAAGATTCTACTTTGTAAAACAGTCGTTTGACTTAACAATGGTATAAGCTACTTGACGATGGTCCAAGTTATCTTTAAAAGAATGGCAAGCTAATGGTTTTAGTTTGAATTATGATAATATCATCTACATGTAACTAATATACTGAATTCAACATGAGAAGAAATATGAAAATTGCACACTAATGAGATTAATGTTATAGGGTCAGGAAAAACCCTAAGTATAAATGCTTCCTACCTTATCTCCTACACCAGTAAGAATCATACCCATCTTCATTATACATTTGTTGAACCTGAAAGAAAACCAGGCTAAGAAAAGTTATGCCATTGAACCACACTTAAGGCCAAAATGAAAACATAAAATCTTGGGGGGGGGGGGGTGTTGTTCCTACACATCCCTTTTCTACAAAAGTATACAACACCTGTAGAGAAAATGAAATATGCAGCAAAATATAAGGAAGTGTTGAGATATAGTTTCATACTCGAACTTAAATAAATTAGGTATCCATGAACAAGAAAACTAGTGCAGAAGAATCCAACAAGCCATAGAAAATACTGTAATATATACATGGGAAAACTTGCCTAAAGCTTCTATGTTAACAAAGCAGCTAAAATGTCATATGAAAGTACATCAAGGGCTTAGTCTTCAAATCCTGAACAATTCATCAGTGGGTTAAGCATCTTTGTCAAGCAAATAGAGAATAACAATAATACTTTAAGCAACGTGATGCTTCCTTTGATCATAAACGTCGTCCTTTTTTGTATGGTCTTTTCCTCTTCAGATATGGAAGTAGCTAGTGAAATCAAATTTGAAGAATTTCAAGCAACATATGGTCGAATGAATGACAAAATCAGGCAGTTTGTTGATTTATGTTGCTAAACTCGTGCATGTTAAGCTTTGAAGTTTCCAAATCAACCAAAGTTATCAAATACTTCCTCCGTCCCGGCTAATTTTTCACAGTTGACTGGGCACGGAGGTTAAGAAAAAATAGATTTTGCTTTTTCTTTGACTTTTTTAAATGTGGAGATTGAGTGTGGAGATTTTGAGGGTGAAGATTGTGAGAGAAATTTCTTTTTTAAGGTGTGAAAAGTTAGCTGGGACGGGTCGAAAAGGAAAGTAGAAAAAGTTAGCGGGGACGGAGGGAGTACTCAATATGAATAAAGTGTAAAAGGTAAAATGATTTACCCTACCGAGTGTCCTTTCCACTGAAAAATATCAACAGGACCGTTTTGTAAACACAATCTTTGTCGATCCATGGCAAGCTGCTCCATCTTTATATTAATCAATCTTTCTGAATAGCTAGACAAATCTGACAAGTGAGCAGGACCAGTCTGGTGTTGCTTGTAATACTGTATTTGCAGTAGCTTCAGTTTATTAATCACCGTGCTCCTTCAATGAGGATAAATTGAAAATGATTATTTTCACCGCATAAAACATATTGTTTTGCTACGCAAATTTGCATTAGAATTTAGAAGGAATGTAAAGCATTATGCAATAGCCATACATCATCCATGGAGAGTGTTTTTTTTTTATCTAATTTTCCTACCCATACCATAATTACAATATCGCAATTTCCGAATCCGAGTTTTTGCACCCTAACGAACGTGCTCATCATCAACCACATAATTTGCCAAAAAAAATGACTTTTACCTTGAATCAAGGACTGTACTAGAGATAAAAATGGTAATTATCACAAGAAGTGAGGAAGATTTTGAGAAGAGAGAAGTACCATGACTTGCAGACGGCGGAGCAGCGAATGAGCTGGACAAAGTCGAGGAAAGCGAAAATCATGCACAAAGCGTCGTTTCCTAGAGCGTCGATGGTGGTTGCGGAGGCACGACCTCGCTTCTTTGCCGACGGCGGCCAGAGGCCGGCTGAAGACGTAGAATCCATACCAGCAGAAATGTTGTAGCTCCTTTCCGTTTCCCGTTTGGGTTTGGATAACGAGAAACTTCATGGAGGTTGGTGGGAAAAATTAGAGGCCCATAAAAGTGGGGGTTCACAATAATCAATGATGAACTAGAAATTGGTTGGCCTACAAAATGAGCAACCAGAGGCCCATGTAAGTTGGAGGAATTCTATGAGCATAAAAAAAAGCTTCTATTGTGCACTTGGACTGTGGGCTTTCAATATTTAAATTATGGACTTAACTTTTATTATTTAAGTTTGAAATATTATTTTAGGTTAGTTAGAAATTTTATAGAATAATGGTTATTTTATAAATAAATTATCCAAAATTAATATTAATATTATATCTTAAACTTTTCGGATTTCATAATTTTATGTGCATGCAAGAGATTCATTCCCCCTTATAAATAAATAAATAATCGATCAAATTAATTCAATTTCAGTCATGAACTGCAAATCAAAATGTATGCAAGATTTCTAATATCTGCTATAATTTTGTCATAAAACTACCTTTTTTTTTTAATGCTTGTCACTTAGAAATACACGTTATACAATTTATAGATATTATTGGATTTGATTGTACTTCTAATGTAAATTGTTACTCCGTCCGTCTCATAATGATAATTCCATTTCAAAACTTTCTTATCCCAAAGTAAAAGTTTTGTTTCAAAAGTTGATATCTCATTCTATTAGTTTAAGAATTATTTTTTTTAAAAGTCGTGTAGGTGATAATTAATGATTTTAAGAGAGTTGTATTGTAACCAAATTGACTAAAAATAGAAAAAAGTCATACATTTCTAAATATAACTCTCCTTATAAGCACAATAAAAGTTTTATTGAGGGATGTGGGGTCAACATCGTTATTAAGAACATCAAGAACACACTTAACAAGATCACCCCTCACAATCTTCCAGAATTTTTGGAAAAAGTAAGGGGACATACGTCTGGCCCAGGGGCCTCAGAAGGGGTGCATATGTTTGAGTGCTTTATAGATTTTCTCCTCCGTGTATGGTGTTGTTAAGGTTGCGTTCATCTCCGGTTGAACTTTTCCATCTACAGCATCGAGAACTTGTTCAACATTGGATGGCGGGACGGATTTGAATAATTCTTCGTAGTAACTCTTAAAGAACCGTCTTGTAGCCTCCTCCTCCTCCTCCCACCTTCCACTCTCGTCCATGACTCTATCAATAGTATTGCGCTTCTTTCGTTGACTAGCTTTCTGATGAAAGAAACTGGTGTTGCGGTCTCCCTTCCGTAACCACAATGCCTGGGACTGTTGCATCCACAACTCCTCCTTCTTCTGATAAAGGTTGTCAAATTCCCCTTCAATATATTTCCCCTCGGCTGCAACAGCCGCCGTTTGTGCATGGCTGTGATGTTTCAACAACTTTTCATGTAGCTTCGAAATTCTCTCTCAAACATTCCCAAACGTCATTCTATCCCATTCAATAAGATTTTTTCCACATCTTTCAATCTTCGAAGCTAGTCAGGTCCACCCGATTCCCAACTTTGTCGAATTACATCTTCGAGCTGTTCATGATGACGCCATATCTTCTCAAAGCGGAAGATCTTTGGCCGCTTTCTCTACATTTTCTTGGCTGCTGATTTAGGTGCTCGTCGGCCGAATTCCATCGTGATTGCATGGTGGTCGGATTTATACCTGTCCATCTGAGTTATATATGAGTATGGGTATATGTCCTTCCACTCTTCGTTGGCCATGAATCTGTCTATGCATTATTGAATATTTCAGTCATCCGCTTGACCATTTGTCCACGTGAGTTTGTATCCCGCATGAAACCCAAGATCATGCACACCACAATCCTCTACCGTCGTTCAAAATAGATGCATAGACATAGCAGCGATTGGACTCCCTCCCAACTTTTCCACCGACCACAGTATTACATTGAAATCTCCCATCAATAACCATGAACCTTGCACCTCTGCTCGTATATAACGCAACATTGCAAACATTTTTGTCTTGTTTTATCCCTCTGGCCAGCCGTATATACAAGATAGTGTCCAAATCATATGAGATGTACTATCCTCCACCCGTGCCGTAATATTGTGTAGACTTGAAAACAAAACATCAATTGAGCAATTATCATTCCATATGACGCAGAGTCCGGCACTACACGCTCTACCTGGGCCTGTTCAGTCAACAGAAAAGCATCCAGAATATTCAAAAGATCTTTGGTTAATAAGATCAATTTCCGGCTTGTAATATCGAGTTTCCGTAAGGAACACTATATTTGGATTTCTTTCCTGTAGGAGCTTCTTCAACGCTCGAACTGCCGCTCGGTTCCCAAGCCCGCAGCAGTTCCAGCTTAAGGCGATCATTGGGATTGGCGATGCCCGAAATCAAACACCGCTGGAGTCTGACTCGTTGCCTCATAAATAGCCCTAGCTTTCTGTCGTTATGTTTCCTCCAAGTTCACTTCGTCAATATCCATAGTCGTATCAGTCTTTCACTTACGTATTGTGAGCTGCTGTCGGACAGTTTTCGGACGCTCTCTCCTGTAAGATTTTTCTATTTTCACCTTTCGAAGTGGAATTGAGTATGGGGCCTTAGCAGCTGGTGCATGCGTTGGATTTGGATTAGCGGGGTTGATCTAGTGTTGGGCTTCGACCATTTCACATAGGACATGGGTAGGGATCATCGGGGTTGGAGTATGTTGAGGTGGTGGTAATATGGGCTGTTGCTGTAAGGGTGGGTGTATAATAGTGATGGTTGATGTAGTTTGGGTTGTTGGGGATTTTTCTGAGTTCAAGGACAGTGAAGGTACAATTATGGAAGGGTTAGTTTGGGTTAAGTAGGTGTGCATGGGGGTGTAGCTATAGTCTTAGAGTTGCATGTGGGAGTTATGAGAGTTTGTCGGCTGAGGCAAGGTTTTGGTGACATTTGTGGCTTCCACTGAGGTATTTGGTGGAGGTGGATTGTTTTGGTTGGTGGGATTGGATAGTGGGGTCCGCGTCAAGTTTGAGTGGGTCTGTGTAGTAACTTGTGGTGGATGGGAGGGTTATGAGTATGGTTTGTATGTTTCGCAGCTAGTGGGTTTATGGTATGTGTTGTGTTTGCATTTTAAGGAACCAATCTTCGGCTAACTGATTAATGACTACTTGCTCCTGAGGGTTCAATATGGTTTTCTGCTCCAGGTATTTTTCCGGTATCTGACTACTTGATTACGCACAGAACAATGATTTCTTTGTCTTCTCCCTTGATACCATCTTTTTATCCTCCGTAGTAACCGTACACTCTTTTTGCAAGGATGCTTTTATGATATCACCGTATGAGAGTTCCTCCTCAATCAGATCGCAAAACTCCTCCGAATCTTCAAACGTGTCACAGTCTTTTTTCAAGTGACCTATTCTGCCGCATATGAAGCAAAAATTTGGTACGCGCTCGTACGTCACCTGTATCTAAAGTTTCTGATTTTTTATCTGAATATAGGTTCCTTTCCGCAGGGGTTTATCACTTACCAAACGAACTTTGATACAAACACTCCTTCGAACTCCCACCAGTATTTTTGTGTCCACTTCCAGAAACTTGCCAAAGCGCTGCCCGATGGCCTGCAGCGTATTATTGTTACGAGCAGCCGCCGGTAGGTCGTACACCCGAAGCCAAAAGGACGTCTCCTCTATCTGAATTGTCGATGGCAGTTCGTCAGCCCCCAACTCCTTTAGCATAAGGAGATGCTTTCCAAAGTGCAAGGGTTCAAGAGCCAAGACATTATCCACGTCTCTAGCGCAATTAAATTGAAAGGAGAAAAGATTAGTCCCGACGTCCATGGCCGTCATTCCCCTCTTAGGCTTCCATGCATTTTTCATCTGTTCAAGCAAGCCATACGGGTTGAGCGATTTATTCGTGCACACTCTCCATATCAAACATAGTGTACGCTTAGGTTCATCACTCTCCTCCAGATCAACAACCCTAATCGGTTCCTCGATATCACCGCCCTTTCCATTATTCAAATCCGTTGCCATCGTATTGCCCAAGCTTCGACGTTAAATTTTTCCTTCTTCCTTCGATTACCTTTATAAAAGTTTTCCTTCTTCCTTTGATTTCCTTTGTAAAAAAATTCCTTCTTCCTTTGATTTCCTTTGTTAATTTTTTCCTTCTTACTTCGATTTCCTTTGTAGAAAATTCCATTCTTCCTTTGATTTCCTTTGTAAAAATTTTCATTCTTCCTTTGATTTCCTTTGTAAAAAATTTCCTTCTTCCTTTGATTTCCTTTGTAATTTTTTCCTTCTTCCTTTGATTTTCTTTGTAAATTTTTTCCTTCTTCAATTGATTTCCTTTGTTAATTTTTTCCTTCTTCATTTGATTTCCTTTGTTAATTTTTTCCTTCTTCCTTTGATTTCCTTTGTAAAAAAATTCCTTCTTCCTTTGATTTTCTTTGTTAATTTTTTTCTTCTTCCTTTGATTTCCTTGTAAACTTTTTCCTTCTTCTTTTGATTTTCTTTGTTAATTTTTTCCTTCTTCTTTTGATTCCTTTGTAAAAAATTTCCTTCTTTCTTTGATTTCCTTTGTAATTTTTTTCCTTCTTCCTTTGATTTCCTTTATTAAAATTTTCCTTCTTCCTTTGATTTTCTTTGTTAAATTTTTTCTTCTTTCTTTGATTTCCTTTGTAAAAATTTTCCTTCTTTCTTTGATTCTCTTTGTTAATTTTTTCCTTCTTCCTTTGATTTTCTTTGTAAATTTTTTCCTTTGATATTATTATTATTATTATTATTATTATTATTATTATTATTATTATTATTATTATTATTATTGTTGTTGTTGTTCTTCTTCTTCTTCTTCTCGTACCTATTGTATATTAAGTGTTTGATAATTTTGCCACAGGTTCTAGCTAAAAAATTAATAAAATTATAGAAAAAAAAATCAGATAGCACAGTGATGGAAATTTTCTGTTGCTAAGCTTCATAGATCTAAAAAAATAAAATAATTGTACTGATATAGTGATGGAACATAGACGAATTTTTTTTTTTTTTTTTGTAACGGAATAATTCCGTTGTTAATATAGGCAAGATAGTGATGGTAAATTCTGTCATTAATTTGTGACGGAAATATTTCGTCATTAATCTTTTATTGACGGACTAGTGATGGAATTTTAGCCGTTGCTATATAATGACGGAAATACTCCGTCACAACATTATGACGGTTTTTTTTAGAATTGTGACATAATTTCTGTCACTAAACTAGTGACGGAATGAAAAATCCGTCATTATTGGTTTAGTGACAAAGGTTTTTGAAACAGAACATTTCCATCAGTAATCCGTCACTATTCCTTCACTGTGACGGAATTTTTCAGTTTAGTGACGAATATTTCCGTCGCAGTCGGTGATTTTTTTTGTAGTGTATTGTATGAAAGGATGTGAAGCCTAGGGGTTGAAGTATCTCATTAGACGTTTGAAGACGTGTATTCAAATCTCGCTTGGTATAATTTTCGTAGCCTTTTGCCTTTTATCTACTGGGTGTAATTTTTGTTGCCTTTTTATTTCAACGGAGAATGTCGACCCTTCTTTTTCTCTTTCTTTTTTAAGAAAAATAACATAAAAGAGAGAAGGAGAAACATAATTTGAGAATGTTCTTTTTATCTATATTTTTAATCAAGTTAAATCACCATCAAGAGGATTTTCTTCGTACATTTAAGAATTCTTCACTTTTCAAGTCGTAGCCACGACCATATCATAAGAAATAAGAAAAAGAAAAGTAATTATACTTTTCTAAGACAAAGGTAATTGTACTCTGGTACTATAGTTCTTTTATCATTAATTATTTTAGTGATTGTCAAAATTGTTTCACACCGTTAATTGTTAACTAATATTTGTATGTGGCATGAAAATTTAAAATCTGATCTTATAAAAATAGGCTAACAATTGAATGAGTTAAAACATTAAATTTTAATTCTATTTTTCTTCTACGGCCCTACATCTCATTTACTATTTTATATACATTTAAAAGGTGTGGAGAATATTAACGAATCACTTAAGACTTCACATGGAAACAAACAATTGATGATGTATTTAATATTGTGAGCGTCCCATCCTTATGCGATAGACTAAAACATAAACTAGGTCTATCTTTGTAAAACACGGGAACAATATTTTCACCAATTGAAATACAATCTTGAATCTCCAATAAAGGACTAAGACAATGTGAGTTAAAATTATGGAAGGGTTAGTTTGGGTTAAGTAGGTGTGCATGGGGGTGTAGCTATAGTCTTAGAGTTGCATGTGGGAGTTATGAGAGTTTGTCGGCTGAGGCAAGGTTTTGGTGACATTTGTGGCTTCCACTGAGGTATTTGGTGGAGGTGGATTGTTTTGGTTGGTGGGATTGGATAGTGGGGTCCGCGTCAAGTTTGAGTGGGTCTGTGTAGTAACTTGTGGTGGATGGGAGGGTTATGAGTATGGTTTGTATGTTTCGCAGCTAGTGGGTTTATGGTATGTGTTGTGTTTGCATTTTAAGGAACCAATCTTCGGCTAACTGATTAATGACTACTTGCTCCTGAGGGTTCAATATGGTTTTCTGCTCCAGGTATTTTTCCGGTATCTGACTACTTGATTACGCACAGAACAATGATTTCTTTGTCTTCTCCCTTGATACCATCTTTTTATCCTCCGTAGTAACCGTACACTCTTTTTGCAAGGATGCTTTTATGATATCACCGTATGAGAGTTCCTCCTCAATCAGATCGCAAAACTCCTCCGAATCTTCAAACGTGTCACAGTCTTTTTTCAAGTGACCTATTCTGCCGCATATGAAGCAAAAATTTGGTACGCGCTCGTACGTCACCTGTATCTAAAGTTTCTGATTTTTTATCTGAATATAGGTTCCTTTCCGCAGGGGTTTATCACTTACCAAACGAACTTTGATACAAACACTCCTTCGAACTCCCACCAGTATTTTTGTGTCCACTTCCAGAAACTTGCCAAAGCGCTGCCCGATGGCCTGCAGCGTATTATTGTTACGAGCAGCCGCCGGTAGGTCGTACACCCGAAGCCAAAAGGACGTCTCCTCTATCTGAATTGTCGATGGCAGTTCGTCAGCCCCCAACTCCTTTAGCATAAGGAGATGCTTTCCAAAGTGCAAGGGTTCAAGAGCCAAGACATTATCCACGTCTCTAGCGCAATTAAATTGAAAGGAGAAAAGATTAGTCCCGACGTCCATGGCCGTCATTCCCCTCTTAGGCTTCCATGCATTTTTCATCTGTTCAAGCAAGCCATACGGGTTGAGCGATTTATTCGTGCACACTCTCCATATCAAACATAGTGTACGCTTAGGTTCATCACTCTCCTCCAGATCAACAACCCTAATCGGTTCCTCGATATCACCGCCCTTTCCATTATTCAAATCCGTTGCCATCGTATTGCCCAAGCTTCGACGTTAAATTTTTCCTTCTTCCTTCGATTACCTTTATAAAAGTTTTCCTTCTTCCTTTGATTTCCTTTGTAAAAAAATTCCTTCTTCCTTTGATTTCCTTTGTTAATTTTTTCCTTCTTACTTCGATTTCCTTTGTAGAAAATTCCATTCTTCCTTTGATTTCCTTTGTAAAAATTTTCATTCTTCCTTTGATTTCCTTTGTAAAAAATTTCCTTCTTCCTTTGATTTCCTTTGTAATTTTTTCCTTCTTCCTTTGATTTTCTTTGTAAATTTTTTCCTTCTTCAATTGATTTCCTTTGTTAATTTTTTCCTTCTTCATTTGATTTCCTTTGTTAATTTTTTCCTTCTTCCTTTGATTTCCTTTGTAAAAAAATTCCTTCTTCCTTTGATTTTCTTTGTTAATTTTTTTCTTCTTCCTTTGATTTCCTTGTAAACTTTTTCCTTCTTCTTTTGATTTTCTTTGTTAATTTTTTCCTTCTTCTTTTGATTCCTTTGTAAAAAATTTCCTTCTTTCTTTGATTTCCTTTGTAATTTTTTTCCTTCTTCCTTTGATTTCCTTTATTAAAATTTTCCTTCTTCCTTTGATTTTCTTTGTTAAATTTTTTCTTCTTTCTTTGATTTCCTTTGTAAAAATTTTCCTTCTTTCTTTGATTCTCTTTGTTAATTTTTTCCTTCTTCCTTTGATTTTCTTTGTAAATTTTTTCCTTTGATATTATTATTATTATTATTATTATTATTATTATTATTATTATTATTATTATTATTGTTGTTGTTGTTCTTCTTCTTCTTCTTCTCGTACCTATTGTATATTAAGTGTTTGATAATTTTGCCACAGGTTCTAGCTAAAAAATTAATAAAATTATAGAAAAAAAAATCAGATAGCACAGTGATGGAAATTTTCTGTTGCTAAGCTTCATAGATCTAAAAAAATAAAATAATTGTACTGATATAGTGATGGAACATAGACGAATTTTTTTTTTTTTTTTTGTAACGGAATAATTCCGTTGTTAATATAGGCAAGATAGTGATGGTAAATTCTGTCATTAATTTGTGACGGAAATATTTCGTCATTAATCTTTTATTGACGGACTAGTGATGGAATTTTAGCCGTTGCTATATAATGACGGAAATACTCCGTCACAACATTATGACGGTTTTTTTTAGAATTGTGACATAATTTCTGTCACTAAACTAGTGACGGAATGAAAAATCCGTCATTATTGGTTTAGTGACAAAGGTTTTTGAAACAGAACATTTCCATCAGTAATCCGTCACTATTCCTTCACTGTGACGGAATTTTTCAGTTTAGTGACGAATATTTCCGTCGCAGTCGGTGATTTTTTTTGTAGTGTATTGTATGAAAGGATGTGAAGCCTAGGGGTTGAAGTATCTCATTAGACGTTTGAAGACGTGTATTCAAATCTCGCTTGGTATAATTTTCGTAGCCTTTTGCCTTTTATCTACTGGGTGTAATTTTTGTTGCCTTTTTATTTCAACGGAGAATGTCGACCCTTCTTTTTCTCTTTCTTTTTTAAGAAAAATAACATAAAAGAGAGAAGGAGAAACATAATTTGAGAATGTTCTTTTTATCTATATTTTTAATCAAGTTAAATCACCATCAAGAGGATTTTCTTCGTACATTTAAGAATTCTTCACTTTTCAAGTCGTAGCCACGACCATATCATAAGAAATAAGAAAAAGAAAAGTAATTATACTTTTCTAAGACAAAGGTAATTGTACTCTGGTACTATAGTTCTTTTATCATTAATTATTTTAGTGATTGTCAAAATTGTTTCACACCGTTAATTGTTAACTAATATTTGTATGTGGCATGAAAATTTAAAATCTGATCTTATAAAAATAGGCTAACAATTGAATGAGTTAAAACATTAAATTTTAATTCTATTTTTCTTCTACGGCCCTACATCTCATTTACTATTTTATATACATTTAAAAGGTGTGGAGAATATTAACGAATCACTTAAGACTTCACATGGAAACAAACAATTGATGATGTATTTAATATTGTGAGCGTCCCATCTTTATGCGATAGACTAAAACATAAACTAGGTCTATCTTTGTAAAACACGGGAACAATATTTTCACCAATTGAAATACAATCTTGAATCTCCAATAAAGGACTAAGACAATGTGAGTTAAAATAAGGCAATTCTTGCAACCAAAGAAGGAATCGGGTTTGGTCCTTTTTATTAGGTTTACACAAAAAATGAATCAAATAATTAGTTAACTCAACTTTTGAAAGAGGAATGAAGATAATATGGTAGAATTTATGGAAGTAGGGAGCTGTTTTCCAGAAATGAAATGCTTAATAAGGAAAAGGGCACTAGCAGGTTGGTACATTGGCACTTGATGCCCTGCCCCTCTCACTGTAGCAAACGTTACGTTTCCTTCGTAAACTTGTGTATACCCACCAATCTGCATTCACAAAAAAACCAATTAATGTTGTTTAATTAATTCGCCTATAAAATTGCAATTGAATGAATGAATTTAGTTATGGATTTGGAGACCAATTTGAAATCCACCTTCTAACATACATTTTGATTACAGTGTGTGGTGTTTGTGTAGTGTATCTAGTGCATGTGAGGTATATGAATTACGTGTAAAGTGTGTGTAGTATATGTAATGTTGCGCAATTTGATTGTAACTTATAAGATTTTAACAAAATAAGATAGCCTATAGATACAATCTTTTAGCTTATAAGTTATATGAGCTTATTTTTATATTTTATAAGTTGTTCAATATCTTATTTTACTGAACATATTTTAAGAATTTATAAGCTTTTAAACGTCTTATTAGATATTTTAAGAAGCATATAAAATTATATCAACACCCTCTTCGATTCAAACTATATGGCTCATTTGAAATTATTCCACACATTCTATTGTCATATCAAACCCTTGATCAAGATGTGATTCTAGCAACTTTCTGTAGATGGAAAGGATTTTTTTACCTAAAAAGAATATTATAATAAAAGTATAGTAAGAAAATAAAAGTATTGTGTATAATATATACCTGACCAGCAAGGTACCAAGGGAGCCAGGGAGTAAGAGGAGGAATTTTCATGTGTTGAATGGAAAGCTTTGTTGAAGTTACTGGTACTCTTCCATCCATATCACCACTACATTTATTTCACACCAAAACATTAATTATCCTCGCGCTTATCATCATGCTAAGTATAAAGATTATCTAGGAGGGGACCTGAACAATCCAAAGAACAACCACACATCTTTACTATTTTATTATGTCTTTGGATATTTTCAATTATTATATTATTCACCGCAATCAAACCATAGACTAACAAACCAACATTATACAAGTATGTATTCCTATATGAATTAGTTAAAAAGTGATACAAATTAAACTAAATCAGATAATAATTTATGTTTTCCTAATGACAGACTTTGACATATATAATAAGAAAATTATAGAAATATGAAATTAAATTACCTAAATATCCATACTCGAAGACCATTGGCTATGAAGTCTTTGAGAAGAGGAATGATAGTTGATGGGCTATCTGTCCATTCCTTAATAACTTTGCTGCAATTTTTCCAAGAGATAATTAAATAAACTTCAATTCATTTTAACTACTAGAATATATTGCAATTACAAAGTTGAAATCTTCGGTTATTTTAAAAATACTATGATGAATGTAGCAACTCCTATATATTGTGTATTAGTAGACATAATACATAGTTTTTCAAATCGGGAAAGACCTCAAAGTTATTTATAGAAAGAATGTCGTTTTAGTTATTTTTGGAAAAATTAAGTATGAGTAAAATTGGCAAATAAATCTATACAAAATTCATTTTGTTAGGAATATTTTGTGGAATATGGAAATAGTCAATTAAAATAAATATATTGTTTAAAGTAAAATTGGAAGAATATAATTTTTGTTGCTAAAGCGACACTTATTTTGAAAATTTTAATTTTGTTTAAAATGACACTTATGTTGAAACGAAGGGAGTAAGAGATATAATAAGGAAGATTAACCTGCATCCTTCCCAGTTATAAGGAATTTTGGTTAGATTGGCATGGAGTGCCTCTTGGACATCAGGCCTATTTAAGTATGCATGAACAAAATTGTCAATGCAAGGATCAACACTTGTTACCTGCATCATAAAATTATACATACAGATATTCAGATTTCTTGGCATCATAATTATACAACATATACTCGTAATGCAAAACAGCTGCTCATTATTTCCTAAATATGATTTTCCTATTTCATTATAGTAGTTGGATTATCTATTCTAGCATTTGCTTCATCCAATATATATCACAATATTATCTGTAACAGTATCATTACTATGGTATGAGAAAAGCAAAAACAAAACGTTCTAGTTAAAAAGATACCAAAATTGAATCCAATGAACCAAATCATTGGTAATTACTATTTTACAACCGATTGAAAATTTGATTAAAACCATCAAATTTAGCAAAGTTTTGGATTTTGTTATTGATGAGGCCCCAAAAAACATCAATATTTAAAATAATGGATACTCATTACTCACTGAAGTCTTGTTTGGGGTGTGAGTGAGGGTGGAATGAGTGCATGCTGGAGTGAAAATATTATAGATATCGAGAGCAGCAGTGTTTCTTTGAGCTTCGAGTATGCCCGCCATGCATTCCGTTGCTAGCCCACTTGACGAGTCCGAAAAATCACAGTATTTCAGAATCCGGCCCAAATTCTCATTAGAAATTAGAGCATGGCTTGCGAAATATTCGTACATCCCTTTTTCGTCCGTCTCGTCGTTTATCACAGCATTTCCAATCTGCATTATGCATACTTCATTATTCCGTTCCAGATAACCAAAAAGTTCAATTCTAGTTATGAAATCAGAACACTTTGGCACTTGACAGACATTTCATTTTCGGCAATTTCTCGGCCACTTCGTTTCGACATGGCCGAAATTCCTGAAATTTCTGGAATGATTTGATTTTTTTTTTTTTCGTGATTTGATTTCTTTTTATTTCACACCGACACACACATATACATATCTTATAAATGAAAGGTTAAAAGTATAATAGTTTACCCAGAATTGATCTTTTGGGCAATTTGTGTGATTTTCTTTTTCAAATTTAGTTTACCTAGAATCTAGAGATGAAAATCGTTAATGTTAATTTAACATATGATCTGAAAATATATATGTGATACTTAATCAATATTAACTCTTTACAATATGCTAAAATATATCTAATTATATGATATTATATATATATATATCAAAATGGAAAGTCGAAATATTTTAGTACCAAAACATCTCATTTTATTTGCAAATTCAGAACATTCATCGAACCGACATTGATAACTTCGGGATCATGCCCATTAAAATAGTATATTTATAATTATATTATTGAAAGGGGTGTTATTTGGTTGTCTTCTTTAAAAAAAAAAAATTCTCCTAATCTAATAATAAAGAAAAAACTCTCCCCTCCTTCCACGGTGACTCAAACCCAAGACCAAAGTCTTAGGTAGTAGATGCTCTGCCACTTGAGCTATCCAACTTCGTCTATTTGGTTATCTTCTTTTCTTTTAAGTACATTTTTTGGTTAGGATGAGGTTGGTGGAAATTGATCTCCGGAAGCTTAGTTGTCTTCTTGTATATTTAAGCTTTTATATATCCGTCATAATTAGTGGTGGTAATGGGGGCAGCTCCATCCAGCCCAACTCGTCAAACAAACACCATTTGTCAGACTGGGCCGAGCCAAATTTAATAGGGCTGTAAAATAGTGAGAATGACCCAGCCCTTCCCTTAAAATATAATAAAATTTTCGGTCAAGTCATGGTCCATCGGATCATCGACTTATCGAATTGTTAGGATTGTCCAACAAAGTCCCACATCGGATATACATGGGAGGATCATGGGGTTTAATAGGATTGGACTATCTCTATTGGTATGAAGCCTTTTGAGAGTTAGCCCAAGAACAAATCCGTGCGGGCTTGGCCCAAAGCGGACAATATCATACCAATGTGGAGATGGGGTCTAGTCAGGGCCCAACACGAATATGACTTATTGGCCGGATAAAATTACAGATTATGACTCCATCCATCTAAATCGTTGTAATACTTATAAATAAAACTTACAATAATCCCTTTGAGATTGATAATAGTCTTATTGGCCTTCTTGTTGCGATGGAGAATTGTGTATGCCAATTGAGGCACGTAATGACCCGCGTAACTCTCACCGGAAATGTAGAAATCCCTATTTTTATACTCGGAGAATCTCTCCAACCAGTTTACTAAGAAAACATAGTTGTCAATGGCAGTTCTTTTGTCTCCACCAGACATGAAATCGGACGTAGTGTTTGAATAAGAGAAACCAACCCCAGCTGGAGACTCCAAAAACAACACATTTGCAGCTGCCAAAAAAAAAAAGGGAAAATAAATAGTTAAGGCATAATCACTTGTGTCATTTCTGATCGATTTGAATCATCTCCTGCATAATTTTCGTATTTCTTTACTATGTCACCTGGTCACAACCACGTGAAAAATAATTTCCTTGTGCAACATGACAATTCTTATGATTGTCTTGATTAAAGATATAATTCAACCAATATTTCCATGTGGCAATAGTTAAGGCGAATGATTATGCAGAAGAGGAACAATCATAAACGTGGAATAGGATTAAAAACCATGGTTCCATGAAAATGGATTTTGGTAGAGTGTTTTGCCATCGCTGTGAACCCGGAAGGGGCCGAGCTCCTCCATCGCTCCATAGCCAAAAGAAGAACAACCAGGCCCTGTTAAAGTTTCAAAATACCAAATTTTAATAATATAACCGTAGCAAACATAACTAAAATTGAAGAGCTAGTACCTCCATTGAGCCAAAGAAGAAGAGGCAATGAGTTATGAGAATCCTGAGCTTCAACGAAGTAATAATAGAAGGCTCGGCCCGCGATTCGATCAACAGTAACATATCCACCATACTGCTTCAACCCAACCTCAGGTTGTCCAGGCAATCTCTCTATCCTATCATTCTCTTTCATCCCTCTATCTTGCGTCTCAATTATTATTTCATCACTTGCAGTGTATTCACTTTTATCCATTTTCTTACTGTCCCTCAATTTAGTATTATAAAGATGAGATAGAGCTTCAGATTGTTTCATCCCAATGCTTTGTGACATAAAACATGTCAAAACTAAAGTAGAGAACATGAATAGAATCTTTCCTGCTTGACGAACCATTTTATCTTCCCTTTATTTAAAACCAACGTATTAAAACTCGTTATTGATAGTTGCTGTTCGATCGACAGACTACGTGTTAACTAGGTATAGATGGAAAAGAATCGAGAAAAATATATATAGAAACTAGAAACTAACCCCTATATATGCAAGGATTAGTTGAAGTTGGTCAATGAGTTTACAACAAAGTTTAAGAGAACAAAAAATTGAAAGTGGACAATTGGATGATGGGGTTACCGTTAGAATGCCATTCTACCAATCTGAACGCCCCAATATATAGACTTAATGAAGAGTATATGTATAGTTTTAGTAAATGCAGTTGGATAGATCATTTAATTTAATTTATTCTCTAGCTACTAGTATGTGATAACCCAAGTATCTGACAAGATTTGCGTATCTCATAATCCGATTATTTTAATTAAGAGGGACATTTTAGTAAGCGTAATGTATTATACGTCAAATTATGCAACAAAAAATAGAAATGAAACATGGATCAATTGAACAGCAAAAGCACCAACATTTTTGTTAAATGATGTTCCGTATCCTTGGAAGTTCTGTTTTTATATCGCAGCTTTGAAATATTTAATAGAATGGTATCAAAAAATAATAGCCTCGTAAATAATAGCTTCTCAAATCGTAGCACATTGTGGACTTTTCAAAGTTGAATTTTTGGATGGCCCAATGAAATGAGTATAAAAATCCCTCCGCAGCCCTATAACTAATAATGGCAGGTCTAAAATAAAACTTAGGGAAGAATGCAAAAAACGGTCCTCTTAAAAATGAGTGTGCATTTTTAGAGCCCGCTTGATTGGGGGTTTTAGGAGTAAGGAATAAGAATGAATGAAGACTCATTTTCATTTATGGTGCTTGATTAAGGGTGAGCACGGGTCTCGGAGATTATCCGGTCCGCATCGAAACCCGAACCGAAAGCACTCCGGACCGAAAAGAACCGTTGACTTTTTGACTTTATCCGAACCGAACCAATCCGACATTTTTTTTTGACAAAACCAAACCGTTCCGAACCGAGGAACCGAAATCAGAACCGAGTAGAACCGAAAACTGTATATAAACAAATTTTAGATCACATTGATTCTTAATAATAAATAAAGAGAAGTTACATAATCTATAATCCAATATGATTTAATAGTATTTGTAAATGTAAATGTAACTTATTTAATAGTTTGGTTTGATTGCTAGTTCTATGTTGATACGGTTGGATTGATTGTTTTGTTGCAAATAATTAAACTTATTTAATAGTTTTTTGAATTTCCGTAAATGTAAGTTTGACTTTGAAAAGTGTGCATTGGGTTTGTCTCACTAGTAGTTGATGTAAACTTAGAGAGGTATATGAAATAATATTTGTGTATTTTGTTGTCATACGAGCATTATTTATGGGATCACGTAATTTATGTGCATATTTATTTCCGTAGCATAATGACTTAAACAATTATTCCTCTTGCTTTTATTAGGTGTCAATGGGATCACGGACCGGAAGAATAAGTTGAGGATGAAAGTTGAAGATGAAAGTTAATGTAAAGCTTTAATTGATTAAGAAGTGGAAATATTGAGATGTTAATGGTTATTGTTTTTGAGTTATTATGTAATATGTGAAGTTTATTTTGCTTAATTTGACTCCTAGACTTGTATTCACATATGAACTATGTTATGTGGGTCAATTTTAATGTCTTTTATTGAACTATATGTTGTTTTAACATTTGATATGATATAGTCATGTTTTAGGGAAATACTATTATTTTGAGTGAAAAACTCCGAATCTCCGAAATCTCCGAACCGAACTGATCCGCTCCATTATACCCGAATCTCCGAACCAAACCGACCCGATTTTCGGTTCGGTTCGGTCGCGGAGATTTATTTTTTCGGTTCGGTTCCGGAGCCAAAATTTCGGAGATCTCCGAATTTCGGGTCGGTTCCGGAGCAACCCAGATCTCCGGTCCGCTCCGACCCGTGCTCACCCCTATGCTTGATACATAATAAATAAGCTAATTATTACCCCATTTTATTAACAATTTCCCCTCATTTCATTCTACACTATGATTGACTCCTCATTCATACCCATTAACATTGTCATTGATGATTTGTAACCAAGCGAGTCCTTAGTTCTTTTAAAAGTAAAAGATGTTTCTTGGTCCTATTAAATTTCATTTTTTCCATTTCAGTCTCCTGAACATAAAAAATTGAAATCTCGTAATTTTCTGACAACTACTTTATTATATTTTGTAATGATTTGAGCTTACTTATTGGAATCTTTGTGATGTCCAAGTGTGTGGTTCTATTATAATGTTATTGTATTACAACAATACCGTTATGTTGTTTTCAAATAATAAGTGATGCGATAAAATAAGAAATAAAAAACAAAGTAAATTTCACATTAGATATGCATGCTAAAAATGATGAAATTCGGAATTTTGCTTATCATTATTAGACTAAAATATTGAAAATATAAAAGTTAACAGGATCAAATTATATTTTTTATGTGCAACAGGATTGAAAAATAAATAAAGCAATTAAGCATTTATGTCATGAAAGCAACATTAGAAATAAAAGCAAAGTATGGATTGCATAGGGGTTTTAAACCAAGGGAGGCAGTTTATTAATTATTGAGTAGTACTTTTATCTCACTTATTAAGCTTCAGTTATTGATAAAAAAAATAAAGATGGTCACATTCTAGGTGCCTCTTTGGTAACTAGCTCGTACGCGTAGGGGTTTCCCAATTTTGCCCCTTCGTAGCAAATTGAAAATTGCATAAATTGTGATCCACGTGATCTCCCTTAGACACTCTAAATTTATTTTTTGAAATTTTGTAACCTTGAATTAAGATGTTGAAATTCATATGGATTGTACAGAAAGACACTGACTTCCAGAGGTCAAATACATGTGAAGCAACAGATAGATAAGTTAGACTAAAATAAATTAAAAAAGCGGATTAAATTTGAGATAAATGATGATTAAAATTGTGAATAATTACCGTAAGTGAGTTCACTATTCATATCTCACAAACCAAATAAACCACCAAGACTGTTGAGTTGTAAACACGGGAAGTGAATCATATATATATTGTATTGCACTTTTCATACGTCTTGAAAAATAAGAAACATTATCCGACGTATGAAAAGTGCAATACAATATATATATATATATAATGGTTAATTACAATTCCACCAAATTATCAGTGTTTTTGCACATAAATCACTAAACGTTTTTTCTTGGCACAAATACATACAACTATACGAGTTTAACAAATAAACCGCAAAACTTATATTCCGACAATTTTCATCAGAATTTTGCACAGGACTTGCGCGTGATACACTTTTAGGGGTGTTTTTTGTCCGAACAACATTTTTAGTAGGTATATGAGCTACTCATCTTCAACAATATAGGTTCTTGAGACTGTGAAAGAGAACCGTTGATTCAAATGAATTGTAAAAGAAAAAAAAGGTGTGAATGAAATTTACACTTTTGGCCTAGTAAAAAAAATGTTTGGACAATAAGGGATCCTTAAAATTTTATCACGCACAAGTCACATGCCGAATTCCAATGAAACATGGCCATAAAATTAGTTTGGTGGTTTATCTACAAACCGGAAAATAAGTTTAATGGTTTATCTGTCAAATCCGTATAGTTTGTATGTATTGGTGCCAAAAAAAAAAGTTTAGTGGTTTATTTGCAAAAACACTGATAGGTTGGTGGAGTTACTGTAATTAACCCTATATATAATCTCAATATAGTATATATTGAAACTTTAATCTATTATGTACTGAACTTCCGTATATTAAATAATGCTTAAACCCTAAATTGAGAATAAAAATTAAGACGTAGGCCTATAATTGTGAAGAGACTCAACTTCAAATTTTATATTGAAAGATTTTCTAAAATATAGGCATTCCAATAAAATTTATCCAAGAAAACTTTTTGAGATTTAGGCTTAGGCTTCAGATTACTGCCATCACCAAAGTAATTAGGGTTAGGAGCCTTAATGACCTAATCTAGTCGGGCCTAGTTATTTGGAGGCCCGTGGTCCATGGCTCATTGATGAGCTTAGGAGGGTGCTCGCAACTTGGTTTCATTCAAAATAAAATAAAGTATAACACTTTATCCCTAAAAGACCTGATTAGATTTTTTTTCGATTTTTGGGTCCGTGATTGTATATTATATTGACTTTTGAGAAATCACGCCTACAAAATTTCTTCAAAACTTTCTACCATGAAAAGGGAGAATGAAACGAATCGATTGTAATTAGGGATGAGAGTAGGCTGGGGTTTACAACGAATTATTTGAGCTTCCTTTACAAACGTCAGGCTCAAGTCTGATTTATTATTAGTAAAAGACTTTTTTTATGGTTTAAGTCTGACATTTTTCACTACGAAGTCTGGCTTGGACTTATTTAATGTTTATTAAAAGTTTACAAAAGATATCTATGTATACGTTTATGTAAGGTTTTACACAATTTAGTTATATAAAATGAATTATTTATAATGATTAAAGTATAAAAATATACTCCCTCCGTCCCAGCTAACTTTTCACAGTTAATCGGGCACGAATATTAAGAAAAAACAGATTTTATTATTTCTTTGACTTTTTTAACGGTGGAGATTTTGAGGGTGGAGATTGTGAGAGAAATTTCTTTTTTAAGGGTGTGAAAAGTTAAGTGGGACGGACCAAAATGAAAAGTAGGAAAAGTTAACTGGGACGGAGGGAGTATATTCTATTATATGTAATGTATATAAAAACATTATATTTTGTATATAATATTATATATACTATACATATACTACCTCCGTCCCACTCTAACTTTTCTACTTTCCTTTTCTGTTTGTCTCAAATTAACTTTCCAGTCCATAAATGGTAAATTTCTCTCACAATCCCCACCCTCAAAATCTCCACCCTCAATCTCCACCTTTAAAAAAGTCAAAAATTCCACAAAATCTATTTTTTCTTAACCTTCGTGCCCGGTCGAAGTAGGAAAATTAAGCCGGGATGGAGGGAGTATTATTTATAGAGTTAAATTTCAAGTAGGCAAGCATGTTAGAATTTTAAAGCCGTATTTAAAGCACAAGACTAACCTACTTGAGTAAAAAAGGCCTGAAAAAAGCTTAGACTTGACTCATTTATTGAATAAGATGGGCCAAACAAGGCCCTATATAGGTCGGGCTATAAGCCCATGTCGAGTAGCCTGGTCTATTCTCACCCCTAATTATAATTTAATCGGTTAAGCACCATGTATCTGGTTAGTTGTGAGAGAGTAACTCTTACTCGTTCCACCCAATCCTTCTTGGGATTTGTACTAGAAAAGAATAGAAAAAAACCAAAAAAGAAAAAAGAAAAAATAAAAGAAATTGGAGTTGGGCCGTGTGTCTTGCAAGATTGCAAGCACAAATGGAGGAGACTTTGTTTTTTCTTTTTTCTTTTTCCCGAAAATGATAGTTTATAGATAAAACTCGAAAACACAACTACAATGATCGTAGTCAACTGGGTAATATCTCAAGAGAAATTTAAAGAAACGAAAAGAGACATCGAGACTAAGAATGACAATGGGGCAGATAGGGGTGGGTACTTGAATACCCATGTCCGCCCCATTCGGGCGGGGCGGGGCGACCCGCTGTGGGTCATAGGTCGGGGCAGGTTGACCCATTTTTTTTTTTTTAAATAAAAAAAATTTAGTTACTATAATTTAAAATAAATGTTGACTTAATACATTTTATACAAATATTATTTCAAAGAGTCATCATAAATTAAAAAAGAAAATAGTAAATGCTTTAAGGAAGTGAAACCTTGATCTGCTAACTAGGGGATAACTGGACGGATGCAGGGGTGACAATTATAATTAATTCGATTTTGGAGTGTGATAGGATAAAAGTGAACTAGAGGATCCTATAATTTTGTGATAAATTGATACCCACACATATACGGAGACACACACATGCATGTGTATATATATATATATAATATTAATTGTTTAGTAAATAGATGTTTGGCTATTATTATAATAGAGTGAGCAAATGGTTTGGTAGCTTTCTACGATATTTAGAAATTCACTCCGCAATCTGCACATGTTAGTTATACATATATAACAAAATATCTCGTGTTGATTTGGGTTTTACAAGTGATACTCATATTAACGAGTTTCACTGATATTCGTTGGCACGGACTCGCACTCACTTACGTGAAGGTTGGACTGGACAATTATGGTTTCTAAAACCATTAATTTTTTTCTTATCAAGTTTAGGATGTACCATAAGAAAGAATCATATATTTCCTGCAAGGTAAATCAAATCACTCAATCTTAGATTAAATGTGGCATGGTACATAACAGTCTGCTATACAAGTTTATTAATGCTTATGTTTTAAATATTTGGTCAAATTTGAGACATGAGAATGAGCTTGAATGAATATTTCATCATACGATTTATAAACAAGTACTACATCTCTTTGGCTAATGACAATAGATTATATTCACATGACATTATATAAAAAATTTGCATGAAATTAGTGATACTGATGACCACTTATTTTTAGTCCATTTAATACTTGAGTGAGTCTTGTGTGACGGTGACGAAATACATTTTTACAGAAAAAGTTGATACTTTTACAGGAAAAAGTTATACTTTTACAGATAAAAGTGATATTCCTTATATACTAAAAGATAAACCACTTGGACAAGTGTCATTTACTTAGAATTTGATAATAAAAATTAATTTTTAATATTTAAATCTTCAACATTTCTATTTTTTATTATCCAAATATTCAAGTTTTTAAATTCAAAATGTGCCATGATTTACATAGTTTATCCTAGATTTGATACGAATTTTAGTTATAATTTTTTGAATAATTTATTAATTTAACTTTTATTTCTAATATATCAAATTTTTTTAAGATAAAATCATTTATCAGAAAGTGGATGATTAAAGATTGATAACACTGCATGTTATTTCAATTATGTACTTTTATTTTAATTTGTCTTTTGTCACCGCCATGAGCGGCTAGTAGGTTATTTCAGTCCCTAGTCGAGTCAAACCCTAGTTTTATTATCCTGTGATTTTTACAGTGATTGTTAAACAATTGATTACCTTGAAACGCTGTTATGCTATTTGATTATCTTTCAATACTTATGTGTTATTGTGCTAGATTGATCACCTAGAATTATAATTGCATAAGTAATGCTAGGTTATCATCGTAATCCGTAATTGTTACGAACATATAGCTACTTAGTAGCGAATAGTGAGTGATATCGCTAGGGTAGTATATAGCTCGGTCTGAATGGGTCCGAGCTTACGAGGTCCACACCGTGTCTATCTCGTTATCCTAGTACTCTAGGAGTCCGGTTTATGAGATTTAGAGAGCTTGTTCTGAAATCACTCAACTGGATACACTAACCAAAGACCTTGTTTTGGTTAGTTTAACATAAGGGATAATAAGGTTAGCAGAGCTTGTTGCTAATCTCGGGGTAGGAGTTTTAAGGTAAAAATTGGTTAACAATTGCATCTATCACAGGGTACTAGGAGGAGAGAAGATTAAAGGCTAGGATTCGTCATATTATAAGTAGATTATTTTCATTATTAATTGCTTATTTTCTATTTTAGATTATTTGTTAATTAAGAATCAACTACAAACCCCCATTTATATATATATATATATATGTATATATTCATAAATTGTTAGTACTAGGTTTTATATTAACACTATAAGTTTTCTTGCTCCACGTGAGATCGACCCTACTTATCACTTCTACAAACTAGAAAGGTAGCTAGGTTTACTAATTTACTACACCTCGACAGTACGATCATATATATATGTGTGTGTATCTATGTATTATATACATATAATCTAATAAGAAGAAAGGGAAGGAGGGGATGAGGGTTGGGGGAGGGGGGCTATACATTATTTTTTACCTAAGAAACCAGGAATCACGAGGCACATACTGACCGGTTAGTTAACCTGCTATAGTCGACCAGGGGACATTTTTATCAAAAAATGTAAGTTATAGGACATTTTTACAAAGTGATAAACTTACTGGTTAGTTTTATAATTATGCAACAGTTACTTGGCATTTTTATTCATTTTCCCGAAAGATATTCACAAAAAAGTATAGAACTCAAAATATTGGTTTATAATTATTTATTCTTGTAAATCACTTCATTAATTTCAAATGAGTGCATTAATCAAAATATTATAACAAAACTGAGTTGATATATGATATCAATCAAAATATAGATTTGTTTGTTTGGCTTAAACATAATTTAGAAATAAAATTCAATAGTCATTTGACTTATGAGAAAAAATGTGGCTGTACGCATATTTATGAGTTTTATTAAAACTATAAGAATTCCATTAGTATAATATGATAAACAAAAGGCAATATACATCTTAAAGTCCTTAAAGTATTGATGTTTGTTTTAAATAGTCCTTATCATTTTATTTTAATTGGTCCTTAAAGTTCTAATTTTTTTATTCAATTAGTTCCCTGAAGTATTTTTTATTTTAATTAGTCCCTTATGTTTTGGAATTATTTCAATTGGTCCTTAAACTATTACAAAAATCTATTTAAGGCCCCTAGAAGAAAAAAATACATAAAATATGTGAAATCACCGATTTAATTCAAAATGATATTGTAACATATCTTTTATTAAATAAATATTTTGTAATTTATCATTATGATGCTTTCCCCCTGAAACGAAGGTGATTTATACAAACATATCGATTTGAATAAAACTCCGAGATTATATTTTTTCAAGAATTTCATCCAAACTTTGAGAAAATATTATGTGCTACTTTATTTTAGTTAGAAACGTACTAATTTGATCTAGATATTTTGAACTCTAAATATCTTGAATTTAAAGTAAAATTGAACATTATCAACGAAATAACTTTAATTTTTTTAAATATTGTAAAGACCTTCAAACATAAAAATTCAAAGTCCTTTCGTTGATAATGTTTAGTTTTACATTAAATTCAAGATAGATAGAGTTCAAAATATCTCAACTAAATTATCACTAAAATTAAAGTACCACAAAGTATTTCTCAAAGTTTGAATAAAATTATTGAGAAATTATAATCTCGAACTTTTGTTCAAATCCTATTATAGTATAATTCACCTCATTTGATGGTAAAAGTATCATAATAAAAATATACAATATTTATTTAATAAACGATATGTTATAATATTATTTTGAATTAAATCGGCGATTTCACATATTTTATGTATCTTTTTTTTCTTTTAGGGGGCCTTAAGCTAGAATTTCGTAATAGTTTAATGATCAATTGAAATAATTGTAAAACATAAGGGACCAATTGAAACAAAAAATACTTCAGGGACTAATTGATTTAAAAATTTATAACTTCAAGGACCAATTAAAACAAAATGATACTTTAAGGACCATTTAAAACAAACATTAATACTTTAAGGACCTTAAGATGTATAATGCCTAAACAAAATACAAACACACACATATATATATATACACACATGATGGAATCTGTATATTTACTTATATATCTATCTTTTGCAATTTATTACATTTAATAATCTTTACAATTATTATTAACAAAGCCAATAATCTTGTGGTTTGATGGCATCGTTCTCGCTCTCTTAATTAAGAGGTTAAGGGTTCTAGATCCATTCCCCCCACTCCCAATGTACTAAGGTTGAATGTTATATTATTTGGTGAACTTGTATAATATATCCACCGTACCTTTACCCCCTTTTTTTAATCAGAAAATAGGCATGTTTGAATTAGTAATTTATTTATTTTTCAATACATTAGGAATATAGGAGTGGGATTGGATCTGGAGAAAGAGCAATGATGGTATGAAAACAATTTGCAATATATCGACGCAAACGATAGAAAATTAATGAACAATAAGAAGTAGAAAAATGTTTGGTAATATTTAGAAGATTGAGGTGAGGCTGTGCAAAGAATTATTAATGATGGGTTGAAGATGTGATTAATGCTAAGATTGGTTTCTTGAGGAATCGGGAAGGTCAGTGCCACCAAGAAAATGCATTATAAGTGAAAGGGCTCTCGCAGGTTGGAAACTTGGGACTTGATGCCCTGCACCTCTTACTGTTGCAAATGTTAGGTTTCCTTCGTAAACTTGCGTATATCCACCAACCTAAAAATACAGAAATCTCTCTCAAAAACTAGTATTACCAGAATCGGATAGCGTATATAGATAGATATATAATTACCTCTCCGGCCAGAAACCAAGGGTGCCATGAAGTTTTGATGCCAAGTTTCAACTTCTTGATAGAATGTTGCGTCGAAGTTACTGGTATCCTCCCATCTGTATCCCCACTATATTGCATACCACAGAATCTTTAATACATTAACAGAACAAACAAAAAGAAATAAAGAGCAATTTACCTAAATATCCAAACTCGGAGACCATTGGCAATAAATTCTTTCACAAGAGGAAGGACTGTAGATGGGCTATCTTGCCACTTCCTCAGCACATTGCTGCAATTTTCAAATACAAATACTTTTAGCTAATTCAATTATTTGGTTAGTGATGCAACATCATATTCATTAACTAATCATCCATTCATTAAATGACTAACTTTTTAACTCCCTTCCATCATCAAACTTAGAAAACTAACATGACTATTAACGGTGATGCAAATAAAGTATAAAAAACAATACATACCTGCAAGGTTGCCAATCATAAGGAATGTTGGTGACATTGGCATGGAGTGCCTTCTGCACCTCAGGACTATTCAAGTATGCGTACACATAATAGTCACTGCACGGATCCATATTCAACGCCGAAGTCTTCTTCTTGGGCTTCTCTGTCAGGCTAGAATTCGAGCATAAAGGAGCATAAATATTATAAATATCGATAGGGTTTATCATTTTATCAGCTTCTTTAGAGGCTTCATCGCATTCCTCTGTTTGGGTCGTCACATTCGGAGAGAAATCGCAGTATTTCATCACTTTTGTTGTTATTTCTTCCGAAACCAAAGCATGGCTTCCAAAGTATTCGTACATGCCTTTAACGTCCGTCTCATCATTCAGCACAGCATTTCCAATCTGCATTTGTTTGATGAATGGTGATATATTTGATCATTAATTGAATCGTCACAATTATATAGGATTTTCTTTTATACGTCAAAAACTACTAATATTGATGATTTAAAATAGTGATTTAAAGATGGTATACACCAAACGTACAAAATATGACTCATGTATTATAGTAGAGTATGCAAGAGAACATATATAGTAACCCTTATTAGAAATTTACAAGTCAAAATTAGTATGTTTTTTATTCAAATTTTAGTTAAGTAAATTAACAAAATAAAAGATACACAACCACGGGTCGGAAACAGCAACTAATGAACTCGAATAGAAGTATATACATTATAAAATGATAACTAATGTCTAAATTTACTCGAACTACATTAACTATTAACTACAACATTGGTGCATGTTTTTTTGGTATCTCGACTGCATTACAATGCAATAAGAGGTGGTATTTTGGGCCATGAGGTCCAGCCAGGCCGGGTAACCCGAAATTCCACGGGATCAGAAATTGTATTAGTCCATCCTAACTCATCTTTTTAAAATACAATGAGATTATAGTGTCGATCCGAGGCCTGTGGAACTGGTTCATACTTTGTGCCAAGATTCTTACGGCCCATTTCTTTTAAGTTGAGCTACCAAGTGAACCCGAGCGATTTAGCCACCTCTTATTCCAACCATGGAGGAAAGTTGAAAATGAAGCACATAGAAATAAAGTAGCTAGCACTTGTGAAGTTGATTGGAAAATAACAAGATGTAATCTTGCACATGCTCACATACATTGCCAAATAGATGAAACAGAGGGGACAAGGGGCCATGACCATAATTGAGGCTTGGCCCAAATAGTATAGTGCCCCCACTTAGTGATCCTCATCATACTTGTAATCCAAAACAAATAATTCCCCCATGTTCACACAAATGGGCAAACTTAAGTGCACAAAAAAAGAAAAAGAGAACTTACAATGATCCCTTTGAGATTGATAAGAGTCTTGTTAGCCTTTTGGTTATGATGGAGAATAGTGTGCGCTAATTGAGGCACATAATGACCTGCATAACTTTCTCCAGAAATATACAACTCTCTGTCTTTGTACTCCGGAAATCTTTCCAACCAATTCACGAGGAAGGCATAATTGTCAATGGCTGTATTTTTGTCTCCTCCAGCCACAAAATCCGACGTCGTATTTGAATATGAGAAGCCAACCCCAGCCGGAGACTCCAAAAACAGCACATTTGCAGCTGCAAAAATATTCACGATCAAGTTAAAATCATGTTATTTAAGTTGGTTTTTTATTTTATAAATTGAATGAATCAAATTAAGAAGATTACAGACCATAATTCCAAGCAAATTTGTTCTTGTAGAGTGTTTTGCCATCACTGTGAACCCGAAACGGTCCGAGTTCTTGCATTGCTCCATATGCAAGAGAAGAACACCCTGGCCCTGTTCACCATTCAATAATTAGTCAAAGTTGGAAAAAAGTTGATTAAATATTACAGCATAAAAGACAATTTGTAAAATGTGAATATAAGAGTCGTTGTATAACAGCTAAAAATTAGGTAACATGTCTAGATCAACGGCAATATATTCAGACAACCAATAAGATGGTTTGAAACTAACATGGTGTCCTTTTCTAGAAGGAAATGTGTTCTTTTCCTTTTCTAAGAATTTGGGGAAAAGGTAGTTGGTGCAACATGCCAGGGATAAGGGTCAGCTAATGAGGTTTCCAAGAAATAAAAAAATACTGAAATTCTAGAATGGCAAAAGGATTAAAAAACAGAACCAAACTTTTTAAACAACTGACATCTTTTGCTGTTTCACATTTTCAATGAAAAGTTACCATCCTTTATATCTCTTTATGTTAAATATTCTCGGTTGCAAAAATTCTTCAAATAATTCATGTACAGGCTCTAGGTTACCGTTTACAATATATATTTTTTCAATTCCTGTCTACCTAACCACGCATATGTAATAGTTTAGTACACGAAAAGAAGGCAAAAAGGAAAAATAAGTAAAGTAGTACACATAAAAAATCAAAAAAAAAAAAAAAAAAAGAAGAAGAAAAGGGATCACCTCCATTAAGCCAGAGAAGAAGAGGCAGTGATTTCTGAGAATGATGAGCCTCTGTAAAGTAATAATAAAATGCTCGACCGGCCGTGGGATTGACGGTGATATAACCACCATACTGCTTGAACTTGACCGGTGGTTGTCCGGGCAGTCTCTCTATCCTATCATTCTCTCTCATCCCCTCTTGTTTTGGATGAATTTTGACTTGAAGAGAGTGATGGCTTGCATTGTAATGGCTTCTGTCAATGCTCGTATTGCCTTTCAGCTTCTCCGTGTAGATTCGAGAAAGAGCTTCGATTTGATGCTTTGAACTCACGTTTGAAATCAAACATGACAGAGAAAGTAGAGTGAGAAGAAGGGCTGTTCTGTTCTCCATTCAGAATATTGGGAGAGAGACACGAGAAATGGATCAAATAGTTTCTAAGTATTTATCAGTGGTGAGATAGTTTGTTTGCATGTGTCAAAGTCTTAACAATCATGGAAAATGGGTGAGATTGGATGATTGAAAAGTTTTTTCTATTCAAGATACTATGTTTCAATTTCGGTGTGTCAATTGTGTTCTACACCTAATATTACGATTTTATAAGATGCTAATTTGATTTTGAGTTTTAAGTATAAAATTAAAATAACATAATATTATGTGTAGAATACGATTGAACACTATAGTCTGGACAGAAATATCCGAACTCTTTTTGTTTAGACAAGAAAATGCCTCCCAACCTGGTGTAGTTAATTAATTATTGGCCAATGGGGTACTGCCATGTCACGGGAAAGGGGGTGTAAATTGCCCCTTTAGATGTAAGATGGTCATCTGCACTTCCATGTGTGTGTTTGTGTGATTAATAATGAGTATAATTTAGAAATATTTGTTTTGGCAATGAACATGGTACAACTTGATCGGATTGGTGAATTTTTTTAAATTTTTTTGTGTGAATAGACATGCACTCACATGTCACAGATAATAGATTGGCATGTTACTCTGCAATATAATTAGGAAATCCCTTATTATTAGCTTTCCATATGTCATTCTCGCCTATTTTCAGCAATGTAGTAAATGGTGTTTAGATTGTAATAAATATTGATGTGTACATTTGATTATGATAACTCATTTCGTTCATTGCAAAATTTGTGGAGTTTGTATATTTATCATATTTAATTAATGGAGTAGTTTATATTATACTATACTAGTTGTAAAACTAATATTTCTCCCTACTATATAGTACAACTTTTCTATTAGTTGGATAATAGTACAATTGTTTAAAAATAAATAATTATTACTTATACAATTTCACTTATTTATTGAGTTGATTTAATCATATAAATGGCATTTAAAATTTGACAAATTAGATAAGATATTAATCTTTAAAGAAGTTTCTTAGAACAAAATTATTTAAAACATAATTCTCATTTTAAAGTATGAGAATAATACATTAGTGAAAAAAATAGTAAGTAATCTATATGGTAACATGCAAGTTTTATGGAATTCTTTTTTGCTAAGGCCAAGATTTATTTGAACTCGCAGGAAAAACACAATCATAATGAAAGAGATGAACAAAGAAAAAATCGTGATACTTGCAGTTTTAAACATAAGAAGTTGAAAAAATCCGAATTAAGTAGTTGCAAATCATATTTTGTGCCAATGAATTAAATTTATTTTGCAAAACGTGATTGTCTGCACAACTACTAGAGAAAACAAGGAGACTCGATTAACAACAATAGAAAGTCAGAAGATCCATCGGAAATCAAAGATCGAACGCCTCACAAGATGTGGAAGGCCCGAAAGATTTATCGAAAGCTACACAAGACCTGAAAGGTGCACAAGATATGGAGACCACACAAACGCTACACCCAAACAAGAAAAAAGTATCACAAAGACAAACTCAAGGGCATAGAGTTTATAGGAATTCTTGTTGGTACATAAAATGATTGTCGATAAGATATTCAATGTTGTCAAAGTTTCAAAATGGTTTAACTTAAGAGTTATCATACTTTAATTAATAATCGCTAGGCACAAGTTGAGCGGCATACTCATATCCCGCTTCTAATCAGAGCGGGTGGCGCAGTATAAGAGTGGTGAAATCAAAAGAAAATACATGCAGTCAATAAGAATCTATCATCAGGACATAGATTGGTAGAAATTAATCACTAATTTTTGTGATAGAGTTTTTAATAATTTATCTAATCTGCGATTAAAATTTTGCAGACATATATATAAATTTAGGTAGGTAAAAGTGAAAAGCGGATTTAATGGGCTTAAATTAAATAATTATTACGATAATTGATGGATGGAAAATTGTAATGAGAGTATGAAGTCAACCATGCATGTGATACGAATATTAATATAGATACATATTACGTACGAATATAAAAAGCATTATTGGATGAATATGTACCGTACCAAAATTGATACACTTCCAGAACGGTACCGTCATTCTTCTTGTCTAACAAACATATGGAATTTCTTGGAAACTTCGTTTTGCCTAATCACATTACTCGCTAAAACAATTCATCAACTTTGTTTCCTCAAATTTGCAATTAACACATGATTTTTCAAACTCAGCCTTTTTGCTGTAAAATTTTGGGGACATTGCTATTTTGCCCCCGATTTCGATGCCGAGGAGATAGCCTTTGATCAAATTGATGGGACATTTGTGGTATTGGCATAATAAGGCTAGTCATACATTTAGGATTACAAACGATTCGAGTCGAGCTTACTATATTTATATGTTTAACTGAATTTCAGTCGAGCTGAACTGATAGGTATGGTCTAATCTTTCCGGGTCGGACTAGCCCGCCATCCGGGTCAATTGGGCCCAGAAGCGCAAGCCCAACACAGCTAAGCCCAGTCGCGGCATCTTTGGAAGTTGGGAAAAGATTGAAAGTTATGGACTAGATTAGGATATGGGCTTTAATTATTATTAGGTTATACTAATTAATTAATTAAAGCAGACCAGAATATTAGGCCCATATACCTAGGGTATATGCGCTATATATATGTCTATTCCCTATTGTAGGGAAAACGAATCTTGTCAGAAAAACACCATATTGTTCAATAAGGGATTTCCTAGCGATCATTATTGAACAGTTGTACCGAGGATAGTTCCTGCGGCGGACGACATATACGCGTGGATACCTGAAGTGGTGAATCGTGCAATTCTGTCCGACCAATTACGCTACAAGTAAGTTGTTCCAACTTTAGCGTAATTCATGCTCAATGTTTAATTCAATTATAAATTACGATCAATATTCTCGGTTAGTTACTCCGCTGCGTACATTAGATGGAATCGAGAATTGCTAACAGTGGTATCAGAGCTCGGGGCTCAATTTATAATTAATTTGCGTTCTAATTAATGTGGATTAAAATTATGCAATCTGCTTTTGAAACAATTTGCAGTTTATTGTTTTAAAAATAATTACCTGAAACAATCAATCAAAATTATGTTTTGGAACCTAGATATTGGATATCTTGTTTGATTGTTTGCTTAAATTAATCTAATTGTTGGTTGAACGGGAACGAAAATTTTGAACAACTGGGTTTCCAAAATCATCTTCCTCGTCATTGGCCACGTCGTCAGTCGCGGTGACGGCGGTGTCCGTCGCTGCTACGCAAGGCGGCGGCGGCGGAGTCCATCGATAGAGCCCCTGCTACTGTTGCGTTGACAGAGACGATGGCGGCAAACGCTGTTGCTGCGTGCCTCCTGTCCTTCAACGACGGTGGTGGACACGACGGCGGCGGAGTGGATCTGCTGTTGTTCCATCTACTACCGTTGCTGCGTCTGTGGCAACGTTCGTTGGCGGCAGCGACAACCATTGCTGCTATGACGAGGATCGCACTGCTACTGAAGTGGCGGCGCTCGTGACGGCGTCTGCCGCTACTGGCTGCGACTGCACGACGGGGTCTTGAGCCTGCAGTTGCTGGTCGCGGCGGCGGGACGGCGGCGGCGTGGGCGGCGAGGCAGTGGCGGCGGCCAAACCCTAAAGGGTATTGGACCTGGGCTGGACTAAGTCTGGGCCGGATTGTTGGTTGCTGGGCTGCTGATGGACTGGGCCTGTTTTAATCCTGTTGGACCATAATAAATCTGGGATTGAGTAATTTTAAACTGGGCCTGATTTATTTTGGGCCCAGCAGAATATTAAAAAAAAAAAAACTGTTTTTTTTTTTTTTTTTTTTTTTTTAAATTTTAATCAATTAATTAAATTGATTAATTATATTAATTTGTCAATTAGATTAATAAATCTTATTATTATCAAAATAATAAGAATAGACTTATATTTTATGTTAATTTGGAATTAACATTAAAGTATATTTATAATAATTTGGGATTGATATATTTATCTAGTTGACTAATATTAATTAGATTAATAAATTTTGAATAGTATTATTATTTTGAAAGAATAATACTAGACTTTATATATTTATGTTAATTAGGAATTAATATTAAATGTATATACATATTAATTTAGGATTAATATTTAATTTTAATCCACATTTAATTAAAGAATAAAATTTTAATTGGATTAATAATTTTATTCGTTGAGCATTTATTTGATATTATGTGATAAGCTATTATTTGATTTTATACTTATTCAATTTAAATTATAGTAATTTAGGACCGCTTTTATGTTTGGGTAGGCGGCGCCCAATACATGTAGTCCGCGAGAAAATGTATGGGTAGGCGGCGCCCAATATGTGTGGTCCGCATTTTATGCCTGGGTAGGCGGCACCCAGTAATTGCGTTTAATTTAATATTAGATATTAAATTTAACAATTAGTATCACATATACAATCCCCAAATAAAACCAAGTCTTATTTAGAAATAAAAGCGTCGTCCATCATAATTGTATGAAATTCTTGATCTCTTCGTCCACGAGTTTTACACCAAAGTGTTTACTCTAAAACGACGAGGTCGGGGCTCATACATAGATGCATGGTTGGCATCGTGTGATGGAATTGACTTGCTTAGACTATTTTGTGACGCCAAAGCGACCAAAATAATTTAAGGACGCCAAATTAATTGGATTAATTAACCAAGAATTGCAAAATTGTTGTTGCAATTGGCTTAGAGGCCTACCTAGTGATATTATTGTAGTCATCAGCCAAAGCAGAGGCTACAGTAATATAGACTTGGATCTTGGACCACTAAGATTTATAATTATTATAAATCCGTATTTTGTGTTTGGGGACGCAAAATATGTTAAAATTAGTGGGAGCTAATCATTACAATAAACCCTTGTTTTGATTAGTGATATGAGTGTGATCTTTATTTACTTTATTCTAATTTACGTTTTCCGTTTGATTATTTTCTGATCAGATAAAATGTCGAATTTGGCTTATAAATGTTTGATGGAATCAAACAAGTTGACTGGGTCCAACTTTACAGATTGGCTCCGTTGCTTGCGCTTGGTGCTAAGGCAAGAAAAGGTTGAGTACGTCTTGGACGAACCAATCGGTGTCATCCCCGACAAAACTTCTCCTGAGTATGCTAAGTTTGACGCAGATGCTCATAAGAAGCATGTTGAGGATGCCACGTCGGCTCAGTGTGTCATGTTGTCTTCGATGAGTATCGAACTGCATAGGCAACATGAACACATGCTCCCTTATGAGATGATAAAACACTTGAAGAGTCTGTACGTCTCACAAGCTCAGACAATGGAGTATGAGATACTCAGTGACCTCTTTAAGTGTAAACTTCATAATGGGGCCCAGGTTTCTGAGCATGTACTGAAGATGATTGGATTAATTGAGAGGTTGACATCGATTGGAACGGTGTTACCCGCAAGTGTCTCAACTAATCTGATTTTGCAGTCACTTCCTAGTTCTTTTGAAAACTTCATAGTGAACTTCAACATGAACAACACGAAGGTGACTTTGCCTGAGCTTCACAACATGCTTAAGACCTATGAGTCTTCCACTTCTAAAGGCAAATCTGTGCTCATGGTGAGCTCTTCTGCGAACTCTTCCAAAAGGAAGAATAAGCAAAAGAAGAAGAAGAAAGCATCTAGCGATGTGGCCTTGAAGCCTAAGAGTGGAGGGATTCAAAAGAAGCCGAAACTGCCAAAGGATGAGTGTCTATTCTGTCACGAGAAGGGACATTGGAAGAGAGACTGCCCAAAGTTCAAAGCACAAGGTGCATTGAATGGGAGCTCAGGTATGTTTGTCATTGAGATAAATATGTCTATAAACAATTCACAATCCTGGGTATTAGATACAGCTTGTGGCTCACACATTTGTAATAATGTGCAGGGTCTAAGTGACAGCAGGAAAGTGAGGCCTGGGGAGGTCGACTTACGCGTGGAAATGGAGCAAGAGTTGCTGCTGAACGTGTAGGGACTTATAGATTAGATCTTCCTTCAGGATATAGACTAGATTTACATAATTGTTATTTTGTTCCTATAATTTCAAAGAATATTATTTCCATTCCAATGTTAGACATTCAAGGTTTTTCCTTCCATTTTGCAAACAGTAGATGCTCGTTTTCGCTTAATGGATTGTTTTATGGAAGTGCCTCTCTTTCGAATGGTTTATATATGCTTGAATGTGAACAAAATATTCTCAATGTACAAAACAAACGACCTAAGCTAAGTAATACGAATAATAAAACCTATCTTTGGCATTGTAGACTTGGTCATATCAATGAGAAAAGAATAGCAAGATTGAGAAAGTTAGACTATCTCACATCATTTGATTTCGAATCATATGGTGCTTGCGAATCTTGTCTCAAAGGAAAGATGACAAGTAAACCACTTTCTGGGAAAGGGCTACGTGCCAAGGTTGTGCTTGAGTTGATCCACACAGATGTGTGTGGACCGTTCCCAACTCAAGCAAGAGGTGGATATTCGTACTTCATAACTTTTACTGATGATCTCTCAAGGTATGGATATGTGTATCTGATGAAACACAAATCTGAGGCCTTCGAGAAATTTAAGGAGTTCAAGTTAGAAGTTGAGAAACAACTTGGGAAAAGTATTAAGACTCTCCGATCAGATCGAGGAGGGGAATACTTGAGCCGAGATTTTCTTGATTACTTGAAATCACATGGAATCCGATCAGATTGGACACCTCCAGGTACACCACAGATGAATGGAGTATCTGAAAGGAGAAATCGAACTTTATTAGATATGGTTCGATCCATGATGAGTTTCACCAGTCTCCCTATATTTCTTTGGGGTTATGCCTTACTTACCGCAGTTTATATTCTGAATAGAGTTCCCTCTAAATCGGTCGAGAAAACACCATATGAATTATGGTGTGGCAGAAAGCCGAGTCTTAACCATATGCGGACCTGGGGTTGTCCTGCTTTTGTTAGGAAGATGATGACTGATAAGTTGGAAACTAAAAGTGAAAAATGTTATTTTGTGGGATATCCTAGAGAAACCAAAGGATATGAATTCTATTGTCCTGGAGATCACAAGGTGATAGTATCCAGGAATGTGACGTTTCTTGAAGATAATTATGTCTCCAAGGAACAAGGTTACAACACAGTAGATCTTGAAGAAATTCAAGAACCACAAAGTAACATAGAGGATGAGGCATTGTCCAATGGAGTGGACAAGAACTCAGTGGGAGTTTTTGATGATCTATTGGGAGGGGAAATGACTCTTAGAGGGTCACCTCAAGACAATGAGATGCATCAAAGACAAGATATTGTATCAACCCCACCTCAAGAAAATCATAGTGAAATTCTTGAGAATATCCAAAATGTTGAAAACCTCAACATGCAGGAACCTCATCACGATCAGAATAAACCGCCTGAACCAACGCAAAACCAACTCAATAGGCCTCAAAGGAATCGTCGTGCACCTGAAAGACTAAATCTATTGGTTGAGAACCAAGATGATGAGGTTGATTCAGAAGACGACGAACCTAAGACCTATATCGAAGCGGTGTCAGGCACCGATTCGAAGATGTGGCTGGCTGCCTTAACATCTGAAATGGACTCGATGTACCTCAATCTAGTCTGGGAACTAGTTGATTTGCCAGATGGGGCTCGCCCCATAGGCTGCAAATGGATCTTCAAAAAGAAGAGAGATGCAGATGGCAAGGTACAAACCTACAAGGCTAGGTTGGTGGCAAAGGGTTATAGTCAACGCGAGGGCATTGATTATGATGAAACCTTTTCGCCAGTCGCTAAGATCAAGTCCATTAGGATATTACTTGCAATAGCTGCATACTATGACTTTGACATTTGGCAAATGGATGTTAAAACCGTGTTTCTCAATGGAGAACTCGAAGGAACTGTGTATATGTCACAGCCTGAAGGTTTTATATCCAAAGAAAAGCCGAATGGAGTATGCAAGTTAAAGAAGTCCATTTATGGACTCAAGCAAGCATCTAGGAGTTGGAATATTTGCTTTGACAGAGCAATCAAATTGTTTGATTTTGTCAGAAGCAAAGAGGATCCATGCGTTTATAGTAAACGCAAGAATGGAAATGTTGTCTTCCTTATCATATATGTTGACGATATACTGATAATGGGAAGCGATCGTTCCATGTTGCAATCCGTGAAAGATTGGTTGTCTAGCTCCTTCATGATGAAGGATCTTGGTGAGGCTTCCTACATCCTTGGAATTAAGATCTATCGAGATAGACCTAATAGGATGTTGGGATTGTCTCAGTCTACTTACATAGACAAATTGCTGAGACGCTTCTCAATGGAAAATTCTAAGAAAGGATTTCTTCCTATGGGACATGGCATTATATTGTCTAAGAAAGGTTGCCCTTCTAATGACAAAGAAATGACTTACATGAAGAAGATCCCGTACGCTTCGGCTATAGGATCTATTATGTATGCCATGATATGTACTAGGCCAGATGTGGCTTATGCACTCAGCATGACAGGCAGATTTCAGCAAAATCCCGGTGAGATACACTGGAGAACTGTCAAGACTATTCTTAAGTACCTTAGAAGGACTAAAGAATATTTCTTAGTCTATGGTGGGCAGCCAGAGTTATCAGTTACTGGGTATACTGATGCTAGCTTCCAAACAGACCATGATGACTTCAAGTCTCAGTCAGGATATGTTTTCATCCTCAATGGTGGTGCAGTGAGTTGGAATAGTTCCAAACAGAGCACAACTGCCGATTCTACCACTGAAGCTGAATATATTGCTGCATCTGAAGCTGCCAAGGAGGCTGTTGCTTTGTTAGAGTTCGTAAAAGAACTAGGTATCATTCCAAGTGCCAGCAGTGCAATACCGCTGTATTGTGACAACACTGGTGCGGTTGCGCAAGCAAAGGAACCCAGAGCCACGAACAGAAACAAACACGTTCCCCGGAGATATCATTTGATTAGAGAAATAATAGATAGGGAGAAGTAAAATTAGATAGAGTACCCACTGATGACAACTTGGCTGATCCTTTCACCAAGCCGTTGTGTATAGCAAAACATAACAAGCACTTTGAGAGCTTAGGTGTTAGACATGTTAGTAGTTGGCTTTAATTCAGTGGGAGTTTATAGTTTGTATGTCTTAGAAACCTTTTTGAGGACATTCAAAACTTGATCACATTCTATGATAATATGTTTATCTTATGGGTTTATGCATTTATTAGAATAATTATTTTGATGGTTTGTTATTATTCTTGTGATTGTTCCCTTGAATTATGACTGTCATTTATGGTGTGAGACATAAATGATATAGTATGATTCTAAAATTACCATAACCGATGGTCATCAAGAATGGGATATTGATGACATACAATAGGTTAGCATGTGGTCTGCATCATATTCTTAGAGAATATAGTGGGTCTCACGGCTATTAGATATTAGATATCTATGATGGACACATGGATACTTTGGAGAGTATTGGTATACCCTACTATTAAACCGTTTGTTTTAGTGTCTTCGGTTTATTAGTGTGTGGAGTACGTAATGATCCTTTGACCTGAGGTCAATACTCATTTTGTTTGTTAAGTGATGAACTTTGACCAAGCACAACGCTTGCCTCCCAAAGGAGGATAAGACACGTCTTGTGTTGGGTTCATCATAAGGCAAATGGAAATGGTAGTTGAGTCAAGAATGGGATTCATTCCTCGATTGAAACTCGAGAGAACACTCATATTTCTCTATATTATTTGACAATAAAGTCATTGGCCAATGCAAAGGATATATTCAATTAAAGTAATTGAATATGATCGAATGTGTCATATAATAAAGAAGAGAAAAATGATTGAGCTATTTGGATAGACACATGACAGATCCTAGGCTCAATCGGGTGGGTCGTGAATGAAGGGATATTACATAAACTTCATATAAAGGTTGTTTTACGAATTCACGTAAACGTCCTTCATATATCGAGTTCGCTGCACAACGCAGTCTAGGAGTTTTGTGCAGACTTTAATTGGATTATCGTCGATAATGGGGGCCTGAAGGGTCACACTTTATGTGTATTGTTGTTCTGCTTAAGGGTACAATATTGGTGTTAAGAATTATATCTAATGCTAGTCCAAGTGGGAGATTGAAAGTTATGGACTAGATTAGGATATGGGCTTTAATTATTATTAGGTTATACTAATTAATTAATTAAAGCAGACCAGAATATTAGGCCCATATACCTAGGGTATATGCGCTATATATATGTCTATTCCCTATTGTAGGGAAAACGAATCTTGTCAGAAAAACACCATATTGTTCAATAAGGGATTTCCTAGCGATCATTATTGAACAGTTGTACCGAGGATAGTTCCTGCGGCGGACGACATATACGCGTGGATACCTGAAGTGGTGAATCGTGCAATTCTGTCCGACCAATTACGCTACAAGTAAGTTGTTCCAACTTTAGCGTAATTCATGCTCAATGTTTAATTCAATTATAAATTACGATCAATATTCTCGGTTAGTTACTCCGCTGCGTACATTAGATGGAATCGAGAATTGCTAACAAAGATAATGGGTAAAACCGAATATGAAACGAATCACAATCACAGCATGCAAGAATTAAAATGACATCAAGGTTTACGTAGTTCGATCCGGAGATCTACATCCACGGGAGAAGGCAATAACCTTCCGGGTGCTTTCACTATCTTTCCTTCGATGTTGGAGTACAATCTTACAAGCCGTCATTTTAGAATACAAAGTGGGAACCCTAAATCCATCCACAATTCTCCTATTTATACTATACAATCGAAACCCTAACTAAATCCCTATAATTCCGTCAGCCAAATCTGCATGGCAGTTGGGAAAAGATCACGGGGATCTTTTCCCAACTTCCAAAGATGCCGCGACTGAGATTAGCTATGTTGGGCTTGCGCTTCTGGGCGCAATTGACCCGACTGGTGGGCTAGTCCGACCCGGAGAGATTGGGCCATACCTATCATGAACTATATTTGAGAATGTTTGATTATGTTCGCGAATGTGTTTGAACGTGTTTGGCTATGTTCGTGAACATTTGTGTTCGTAAACAACTAATTATATTACTCACGAACATCAAATAAACACATATTTTCCTAAATCTCCATACAAATAAACGAATTTAACAAAATGCTTATTGTAACAAGAGGTAAGAATATTATATTATATGTAATATAAACACTATTATTCTTGTTGTTTTTTTTTTATTAATTAAGTTTCGAACAAATTTGTTGAACGAGCTATTCATATTCAAACTCTATTCGTTTATAGAGTGACTCCATCATTTATTCATTTATTTACATAGACGAGCTTGCTAACGAATTGTTCAACAAAAGCTAGGTTAGTTTGCAGTCTACTACATCATTATAGTAATGGTGACATAACCTTTTTCATATTTCGTATCTTCCAAGACAGATTTCCGGTGATCGGGTCGGGTGACGAGTTGATCAATGGGTGCAACTCGTCGGAGTAGCTCGCCATTGATGTGAGAATTGCAAAAAATAATTAAACTTATAATTGAAATTGCAATTGGCCATACATTGCGAATTTATCACCAATAATCCAATTTTGTTTAGAATTTAATAAATTGTAATATGAATTTAAGGAACATATAAGAAAAAGAGAAATGTTTGTAATTATAAAATAACAAAAAATCCGTGCAACATAATCCAGATCTGAAAAGTAGGTTTCTTAGACCATGTCTTTTTCCAAAAGTTTCTTAAAAAAGAAAATTATTTTTGTCCAAGTAGTCAGCAAATTCACTTTAAAAAAGTGCTAGTACATATGGTCGTAGTCCTCATAAAATTGTTAGTATTCCCATTACTTTTAAGCTTTATCTTTAAAAGCAAAAACTTGCGTGCATCTAATGCAGTTGGATTTTTAGGATTTTAGGGACTAGTTTAGAGTTTAGGATTTTACGGTTTTTAGGAGTGTTAAGGTTTTTTAGAATTTAGGATTTTAGGACTTTTAGAGTTTTTTAGGATTTTTAGGAGTTTTTCAGGGATGGTGTACAATAAGTCATATTATGCATCTATGCACCCAAGTCCCACTCATCTTCAAACAATAACGACACTGAAAATATCACACCAAAATTGTTAATATCTAAAAGGAAGGGTTTTGACATGATCGTCAAGCTGATCGGATTGGATCCTCTACTCCAATTTATATTTCATCTTGAGTTTCATTACATCTAATATACGTCATAGAATATCCATTTGTAAGCCGATCAGATTGAATCATCTATTCCAATTCGTATTCTATTTTATGCTCCATTACATTTCTTTTCCGTTATTTCTGTTAATTTCCTTTAATGCGGATTTGCATCTTGCTATCTTTTTAGCTTTTACGTTTTTATTAGCTATGTGACTTGTCAAACGATGTCGTGGGCCTAATATGCATGTATTGCCGTTTCTTTTCTGCAGAAGTTCGATCGTTATAATTATTTTACGAATGGTACTGTGCTGATGTTGATTATAAAAGTACATAAGATATTCTGCTCTTTGCTGTGTCTCCCCGGCTTTGTTGCCATGAATTGGGACGGGATGTATGGATGTGTGATTTTAAGTATCCCTGTGGATCGGGTTCAAATTGTGATTATTGTTTAATGGTTGTTCGAATTTAACCGTTTTTCACAACAAACTGGACCGGTTCAACGGTCATTTTAAAAGAGTCAAAATGCCAAGGGAAACGCTATAACCAACAGGTTTTTATTGATTATCACTTGTTAGATGAATGTACATGTATTTTACTTAAGTCTTTAGTCTGGTCTTAGCTTCTTGCTTTTTTCTCTCTAATTTTTCTGATAATCTATTACAATGGGGGTGTTGGGGTATTTATAGCCATTTGAAGCAGCTCTCGCATGACTGACATGTGTCCTGACAAGCATCATGGTTGGGGCTAAGTGGCATGATTCCACGTGGAACCTCTTTTGTTGAGCTGGCACACCCTTCTGCCCATGTGTACTCCCTACGTTGCAATGATCATGACAGTCGATGGTCAGGATATGCGTTGCCATCGGCCTTTGCGGACTGGTGCCGTCGATCGAGATGAGGGAGCGGTCTACTCGTGATGAAGGAGCGGTCTTGTAATCATAGCGGTCTACACGGATGTTAATTAAGCTTCCTTTGATCAAGTCTTACAAAGAAGTATGCGAACGATGTCCATAAGTGCCCCCCCCCCCCCCCCGCCCGAGTTAGGAGAGCGGAGAATGTTGAGATGATCTACTAACTCACGATATGCCGTCAGGATTTTTTTTTTTTTTTGCAGGAGAATGGGCCACATTTAAAAAATTCAAACGTTTGATTTGGGGGGAGGGGGTTTGACATGTCATCGACCGAGCGTGACATGGAAAGGCAGACGTCTTGTCGTATGGCTGCGTCGTATCATATGCGCGCGTGAACCGAACGCGCGGACACGTGTCTTACCGTCATTGGCTTAATTTGCGGTTGTATCGTGACCGTTTAACCTTTTTAATCATGTTTGTTGATTCTATGGAATTTCTTTTGCTATAAAAGTTGAACCCTCAGTTCATTTTTTACTTTTTACCTTCAGTAAAATTTATTTTACTGTCCATAGCCTCTCTCGAGCTTTTAGTTGATCAAGTTTGAGGGTTGAAGATCGTTTGCAGTGACTGTTGCTTCAGGTAATTTCCATTTTACTTTTGTTTTCCTGGTTCCTATGTCTTCTCTGGGTTCCAGCTCTTCTTCCTCTTCTTCTAAGACTATTAGTGAGAGGGAGTTTAGGAGTGCTTTCCCCGAGCCTGATGTAGAAATGAGTTCAGATTCGGAAAGTGTGGAGGAGGAGAGTACTTATAATATCAATTTGGGTGAAGAGATGTCCGTTAACCGGAAAAAATTAATGAGGGATTTAAGGGAATCTGGGTATGATGATGAAGATATCGAAACGGCTTTAGCGGGGGGACGATGCCGACGCAATCCGTCGTGTGAACCAACTTTTTTAGGAGATTGTCGATTCATCTAGATAATATGATTTTGAGATCAAATTCTTCCTCAAACACGAACATATGCTAGAACCGGAAGTTTTGACTTTTTTAATACTTTTTTTAAATCCTTATACAACATATTCAACTTATTTTTTGTCCGATGATTTTACACAATATGACATTTAATTCGCAGTTCAAATATATTCTTTATGGTTCAATATTACATGAGATTCACTTTGTATATTGCTAAATCCTTATAAACATTTGCGATGCATATTCAAAGGAACTTTTGTTTTTCTTGAATTCCTTGTATTCATAAGTATGTGGAAGTGTATTGTAGAAAGTAATATAAAATTACATTAAACTAAAAGTTATAAAACTGAATATCAATTGAATATAAAAGTGAAACAGTTAATTGAGAAGTGGAATTGATAATTAATTCGAATCTATTTGAATCCGGCTATTACATAATTGTGTAGACTGTTGAATCTTTACACTTGTTTCCGTTAGCCTATTTTCCTTATTTTTTTTTTTGTTTAAAACAGCATAAGATATATTTTCTCTGTGTAACTTGCGCTAACTAAGCACCTAAATAGGTTGTGTACACAATAGAATTAGTAAGGAAACGAATAATTAAAATTGAATAGCATGAATTACCTTGCAAAAAGATGATTTCAAGCATATCTTGACACTGTATCTATCAACTCTTTCTTTTGCCGAATCACAATGCGTTATTTATGTGGATGAACTGTCTTCAACCTCATTTGCAAGTACCAAATTAAAGGCTATTATTGATTGTAAAAGGAGAGGACTATGCATTGAAAAATCAGTGCTTTGAGTATTTATATTGGAAATTCGAAACAAATTTTCTAGGTTGAAGGCAGTAAATATCATTATGTTAGTATAATTGAAAATGATCTGTAAATTGTCGTTATATTGTTGACATAATTTTCATTTTATATTGTTATTAAAAGTTTCAATTTTCGAGTTATATAGTGAATAACTAAAATTTTGTTGCGAAATTGTCAGAATAGGTTTAGTTGTCATCATATACCATTTATGAATATCAAGGGTGAATTAATCATTAACAATAATTTGTAATGTTCATTTATTATTTAATTTTAACAGATACATAGTTCATTGAATCTATCATTTTATTATTTAATTTTATGAGATACATAGTTAAAAAAGACAATGAAGAGGCAACTTTTTTTTTTTTTTTTTTTTTTTTTTTTGCGTTCTTATTTAATTACGACTCTTCGAATACTAAATATTTTTACAAGTTACATTTTACATCTTAAGATTAATTTATGCTCTAAGTATTAAAAATGAATTAATACGTGAAAGACTTTCCATGAGACCCACATGTATGTATATATGAAGAGACAGCAATGAAGTCGTCTTTTTTCTTTTCTCTCTAGCTTAACATAACAAATAGCCAATTATGTATATATGTAGTTGTGTCTCAGCTCTGCCCAATTAATTGCAAATCTTGAGGAAGAAATTATTCTATTTATCTGAAGAAATTTCTGATGCCTTTTGGAACCACTTTTGACCCCTTCATTACATAAACAAATCCATTGCTTAACTTAAAATTACATCCTATGTCTTCTAATATACCAAGACTGGATAAATTTCTCTTGAGCTAAAGGATATACTTGACATGAGTCAACAATTTTGTGGATCCATCTTGTGCCTTGTGTCTGATGCTTCCAATGCCCTTTACAGGGTAGACTTGATCATTTTCAGGCATTACAGTCCCAACATCTTGATCTTTGAAATCCAGAAACCATTCCAGATGTGGGCACATGTGAAAGCTACACCCTGAATTAAGAATTCACTGATTTTCAGCTTTTGATTCTGATACATTCAGTATTTAGGCTTCATCTTCCCTTCTGCAAGGTCTGTAGTGTTTGTCTTCTGATCTTTCTCAGACTGTTTTCTTTTCCAATAAAAAAAATATTTCTTTAGATGACCTGGCCTCTTACAATGATGACACCTTTTGGTCTCCTTTTTGTCAGTAACTTTTGGCTTGGATTGAGTTGCTTTCTTGGCAAAACCTTGCTGTTGTGGTTTCTTAAACTTAGGATTCTTGCCTTTCTTGATGTTTAATCCATCACTAGCTGACTCCATACTTAACTCATTAAGTGTTTGCAACTCCTTAGCCTTGAGAGCAGTCTGCACTTCTACCAACGAGATTTCACTGGAACCTCCAGCCCTGTCGTCAAACCTACTACCATTCGTATCTTTCTCACCCTTGATCTCACCTGGTCCTGGCTCATTCAACAGCTTGATGTGAATAATGCATTTCTTCATAGGACACTTCCACAGGTCGTTTATATGTCTCAATCTCCTGGATTCAAGGACCCTCAACTTCCCAACCATGTCTACCGCCTATGAAAGGCCATTTATGGCCTACGCCAGGCACCTCATGAGTGGTATATTGCTCTAAAATCTTTTATCGTTGACTACGACTTCACTGCTTCTCTATCTGACACCTCACTCTTTCTCTACACCAAATCCCACATCATGATGTTCTTCCTCGTCTATGTCAATGATCTCCTTGTAACTGACATTTATCCCTTTGCTATCAAAACATTTATTCACTCTCTCTCCACCCGTTTCCCTGTTAAAGACCTCGGTCCTCTAAGTTACTTTCTTGGCGTAGAGGTCATTTGCGCCCTTAGCCAACACAAGTATATACATGACCTTCTGTCCCGAACAAACATGTTGGTGCCAAAGAAGTATCCATCACTGTCATGTGTCTGTCTCTTTCTGCCTTGACGATGGTTTTCCTTCTACCGATAATCGTGAATATCGTCAAATTATCAGAGCTCTTCAGTATCTCTCCTTAACTCGTCTGTATATCTCGTTTATTGTCGGCAAACTTTCTCAATTTATGCATCGACCCACTATCACTCATCTTACAGCTGTCAAACGGGTACTTCGCTAGCTAAAACATACTATCTTTCATGGTTTACTTTTTCGCCAAAGCAAATCACTTTCCCTCGCAGCCTTTTCCGACTCGGACTGGGCCGGAAGTCATGAAGAGTGTATGTCTACTTCTGCCTTCATCGTTTACCTCGGCTGCTGTCCTATCTCCTGCTACTCTAAGAAATAGCGCACTGTTGCTCGATCATCTACTGAGGCGGAATACCGCTCACTTGCTACATGCTCTACTGAGATACTCTGGCTGACTAACTTACTCAAGGAGTTTCGTATCTCTCTTCCCTCACCTCCTATCCTTGTCTGTGATAATCTAGTCGCAACATATCTATGTGTCAACCCTGTTTTCCATCCCCGCATGAAACATATAGTCATTGATTATCATTTTGTTCGTAGTCATGTTAATTCTGGTTCCTTTCCTGTTTCCTACATTTCAACTTTAGATTAATTGGCCGATGTCCTCACAAAACTACTTTCTTCTTTAAAAGTTACCATGTTTCGTTCCAAGATTGGTGTCTCCAATGGATCCTCCATATTGCGGGAGCCTAATAGTGATAATGATACAGTCACATCCAAGATTGAGGATCAGCATAAATCATCATAAGATATGCCGCCAACCTGTTAAGAATTGGTTTTGTAAACTGTCAAGATTTGCTTTTGTAGCTGTAATTGTAAATGTTGATCCACATATTTTAGGATCTAGAACATTCCCTGTACGTGTATATATATTTGTAATAAATGAATTATAAAGGTGTGCATCAACAAAATATTATTATCTTCCTTATGTTGAAAGCATAATTTTACGTAGCCAATGAATACTTGGAGAAAGGATCAATTCCATACAAGTTATATATCGAGGGATTTCAGATTTTTTCCATCTAGTATCCGCTTAAACAGATTTGCAATCAAAAGGGCGACCTAGTTTGACCAACATGAAGCTCACAGTCAGTCCCACTACAAAAAACATTATCTTTTGAGACAATAAAAAATAGTCTTAAATTTTATGAGTTATCTTACACCTTCTTTGGGAGATATGAATTACATGAATAGTTATATCCACCCTATCAAGGCTAGGTAAACGAGGAGGAATTCTATGGTGCACCTGGGACACCGGTGCATCTATAGAACTTACCTGGTATACCGGGTATTACCTATAATAATTATGTGAGCTTTTAATGTTTTGGATTGTGGGCATGGACTTTTGGTTGTTGGCTTTGGGTTGTGGGCCATATGTTTTTATTTTGAAATGAATAATTATTGTAATTCATTTATTAAATTACTTTTAAATAGTTAATTTTTTAGCAGTTTAATAGAGTTACTTATAATTGAGAAATTGCCTGAAATTAATAACACATCTTAAAGTTCAATTGTTTCGTAAAATAAATATATGTATAAAACACACATCCCTCCTTAATAAAATAAATAAATACATTGAGTAAATGAATGTAGTTCGAGCAATAATAAATCGGCCTAAAAATATTATAATAGTAACAAAAAAAACATTTGTAATGTGATTTTTAGCCACAAATAAAATTCTTTTAAGAGCTTAATAGCATTTTGTCCATCATTAGTTAACCATCCTGATTACGCGTTGACCCGCCAATCTATATTGGACCAAAAAAATATTTTGTTATAATCTAAAATTTCATTGTTTGAAATAAAAAAAAAATAATAAGTAAAATAAAGGTAAATACATCCACTCTAAAAATTAATAACTTCTTAATTTATCGATGAATTTATAAGCCTTTTAAGTAATAGATTATTCATGATCCTGATGTTATTAATTTATACATGTTTTTAATTATAAAATATATAATTTATTTTAAATTTATTACTATATAAGTATAATTTTATTATGAAAAAGATCATCTCAAAACTATATTTAGTGCAAACTCCTCCCCACCACCCCCTTCCCCCCTCCCCCGCAAAAAAAAAAAATCAAATATATTCATCTGCCACTGCTTTTGACGTGTGAAAAAGAAAAATTAGAAATGATAGAAGAAGATAATTTTAGCTGATTGAATTAGCTTTTAACAATTTAATTTTTCATAATTCATAATCTATATACACAATAATTATAATATTATTTTGAAACCTAAGAATATTAATGCAGAAGAAAGTATATAAACTATTTAAAAACAATATTAATGAAAAGGGAAAATAATTTGATAAGTTGACCGGGGAGGGAGGACGAGTCTGCGTTAGTTATGGTAAGGTGGGGAGAGGGCGGTTGGGGGCATTACGCTAGTCAGGAAATTTGGGAGGAGGGATGGACAACTGAGGTTGTGGTTTACTTTTTTATAATGCAAAGTTTTTATTTTTTTTTATAACGTAGCATATTGTTCAAGTAGCAAGTTTTTAAATTCAATAATCATTTTTAGTAGTTAAAAACTTAATGGCTGAACTGTATTGAGGTAACAATACACCCGATGTATCCTAGAAGCCCTCGTAAACGAAACCTGAAAGTAAAATAAAGGAAAAAAGTATAGTATGAATTAAGCAATAGAGAAGTGGAATCCTCATCCCAGCACTCATATAATGGAATGGAATGTATGACTATGATGATATATTATGGTACGTGGTCCCTAGGAGGAGCCTTGTCTGTTTCTTTAAAGACAAAGTTATATATGTTAGAGTTTGGTTAAATAAGAATTGGAGAAACAAAAGGGTTTCATCTTTCAAGGTTGTTCTTTTCCCAACTCAGTATCTTCCGTTTATTTAAATAGATCAATGGAACCATTAAACAAAATTGCTACTTTTCTACTACATTAATTGCACAAATTTCAAATTCCTACATTTTAGGTTATTACCAATTTTACATAAAGAAAAATATTACTATTTATGATGAAAGATATTATTTATTTTAAAAAATTGTATCAACCTAAAAATGTATTAATGTTTACATTGAGAGAAATCACTTGTTACAAAGAAAAATGTTATGGTGATTGCTGAAAGGCAATACATTTTGTCTGAATAAGTAATATATTACCTTCTCATGGATCCGTCGTATGAATTTAAAATCAGTGTGCCTAATATATATAAGATTTTGTGTAAGGAAAAAGAAGAAAATAATATAAAAAAGGTTTTAAGACATTTATTATTTTACTTCAAGAAAATATTAAATTAGAAATGAAAAAAATCGTATATAATCACATGATATCCGCCTCTAAACCAAAGTAATGATGGATTTGAGACGAATGTTTGATCTTTATAATGCTCGTCTCTAAAATTTATAAATCAATTTATTCCATTTCAAAATTTAGTTACAAAATTTTCTATTTTTATTTAATGACAGGTATTATTGGTTAGTGATCTCCATCCGTAATATAATGTTTTTTTTGTGTGTGGAGGGGGATAGGTCTAAATTTTGATTGTCGGAATTTTATTTGGAAGTTGTAAGCAAAAGTATATTCTTGGCCAACAAACACAAGTTCAGCGTCCCTTGCATTTCTGTTTTTAGTTCATTACGTCAGTACTCAGTATTACTATTATAATCAAATGATCCACAAGGCTTTAATTTATTCTCTCTCTAAAAAAACAAATATTTGTTCCAATATTACTATGAAAACTAAAATTTTTATATTTAAAATAGTGTTCCATCCATCTTCTATTTAGTTATATGATAACATTACAGATAAATAGGTGACATAAATTAATTTAATTAATAGAAAATAAAATACTACTACTATTAAAAAGCATTAAAAGTAAGAATATTTGAAAACTCAAAAACAGTAGAAGCAACGTTAATGAGTGAGGCCAGGTAGGCTGGCAATAACAAAAATGATTGAGAAGTAGTAGCTTTTGTAAAGTTATAGGAGTAGTATTTAATTGGGAAATAGGAAACATAGAACAGGACAAGTCGTTAGAAAAGTGAACATTTTTGTTGCAAAAGGATAAAATTGGAACTCACATCCCATCTGTAATTTTGTCCCTTTCACACAATCAGTGACATCCAAAAGATAACAGATATTAGTTCCCCTTTGTTTCATTCGCAAAATTTAACCAAATACCAAAATCTATGTACTCCATATACATTTATTCTCATAGATATATATATATATATATATATATATATATGGGGGAAAAGTGACGTGGGAATATATATAACATGCAGTTTTGATCGAGTACGCAATTCACAGAACACGCCCGTTTTCGACACTAAAAAAAGTGGCCAATCAATAACAGTCACGTCCATGTGTGTCCTATTAAATAATTTTCTCACGATAAGGAGAAAAAAAAAAAAGAAAAAAAAAAAAAAGAAAAAATGAAAACAAAATTGGGTAAGAGAACCTACAGCTACTCAACCCCAATTCTCCACCGTCACAATTTGGCGGCACTTCTACAACCCTGCCATCATTATTGGACACGCCATTTCACAATTCTCCATCGTCACAATTCATTTGCATTTTGGTTGCTCTTATTTTCTGGGCTTGGATGTTTTTCTTTTTCCGATCGTAAAAATGTTTGTCAAAAGAGGAGTCGGAAGCGGCAGCGTATATAGGTGGTGTTACTGAGAGATCAGGTTGGATAATGATTATGATGATGCAAGAAAGATGATAATTTTGACCTTCATTATGTGCCATAATTCTACCTGGGGAAGAGTGTGGCGCGGGAAGATTGTAGAGGCGGCGTGGTGGGTGGCAGAATTGCATATCTGAGGACGATTTTCTCTACATCGCGTCTGAAACGGTGTTGGAAGAACAAAAGTTTTAATTAATTTCTTTTTCTAATTTTTTAGTCTAAAAAAATGATGCCACGTGTTGAGATGTGATTATGATCTATAGGTGTTGCGGACAGTTGCGTACTCGAACAAAATTCATATAACATGTTTGATTCCACTTTAAAGGCGCTTAACTAAAAAATGAACTTCAGAGAACGAACTCAACCATAAAAAATTTGACATACACTTCGACATCCAGTAACCCTCACTAATTAATATTCTTTTTGCACAAAAGATTTTTTTTTGTTTGAGAGAATGCCTTATTTTTTTCGTAAAATATATTATTTAAAAGTATGATTAGATATCAAATGTGACTTATAAATGATGTACTTTAATATAAATTTGATGATGAAAACTTATATAGAATTTGATAAAAACACATAATGTATGGAAAAATACAAGAATTATTTAATTAATAAAAATATTATATATTACTGAAAAATAATATTATATTTTATAGAAAAAAAGTATTACTATAGGACTTAACAAATACTTTTTCATAGAAATAGTATTTTTTCTGTAAAAAATCCGTTTAAAGAATAGATAACAAATATTGTATTTTATGTTCCCTTTCAATAAAAGGCGTTCGAGTTACGATATGGGAAGGACATAATTCGGATCATATTAATATAAACACCGGCATGGATGGAAAAATATCTTTAGTTCTATAAATATAAGTTTCTTATACATTCAATTTCAGTCGATTAGAGTTTTTTATTCGAATAAAAAGACACGAGCCAATATGAATATTTTTTTTAGAGAATATCTTGTAAAATATTCTAGTACATAAAATTTATTCTTTAAAGATTTATATCTTTTTGTATTTACAAAGATACAAATCTTATGTAATAGAATATTCTACAAGATATACATGGACTCTTGTTATTGGTATTAGTTTTGCAATTTAAAAAAGAGGCGCAGTTTAAATCCCCTAAATGGCTAAAACTTAAGAAACAAATATCTTGATGTTTATTGGATCCCATGCTTTCTTCATGCAAACTTATAACAATTATTCCAGACACGTCTTTTTGGGCCTTAAATACATGATGTTGGGCTCTACAATCGATACGAGTTTGCAAAGTACAATATCACGTGGATTAAACAAAAAACAAAGCATTAACAGTAATGTTCATAGGAAGAAATTCCATCTCACTCATGAGTGGCGGCCCAATATGACATCAGTTCGAAAGGAATTATGGGCTGAAAATGGAATTAGATGGCCCAACTAATATCTTACCGGCTGCAAGCTTTAATACCCTAAATTTAAACCCCTTTCATTCTGGTATAACATTGCCATGTATTACGCTTAGATTGTGGTACTTCTCAGTGGAATGCGTTTTTGGTAGATTGTGGTTTGAGAAGATTATGGTGTTTTTGGATTTGTGGCTACAGAGCATGAATCTTATTTTTCTTATTTTGGATTTTTAGCGAGTGATATTCAGACTCCGTTAGAGTCTTCTGCTTTCATTAGTGTTGCTCATGTTCCTCATGGTTGTAATGTTGTTGGATAATTATGGACTATAATTTTTTACAAACTAAATATTTGGTTTGATTATGGATTAAAAAAATAAAGATCCATTAAAACCAATTCAAACCGATATAATATATATATACACATATATATAATTATAGATATAATTTTAATGATATATTATAATTAAAAATAAATATATAAGACGTATAATCATTTCCTTAATCCAAAAGAAAATATATAAACTTTGATTAGGCTGTGATTTTTTTCCTTTTATCTAATTTCAAAAATTAAATTAATTAAATTATTTAATGTTGAACACTTGTTTCTTTCTAGCACAACTTCTTTGATTCACAAATCCGAAATTGATAAAGTTCTTTTCATACTTTATTATGCAATTAGTGATTTATTTTTATTATGCAATTTATACTTTATTTATTATTTAGTTGAAATTGTAAATTAACTATGTGTTTCGAATGTTTTTTATGTTTTCATTTTGGTTCCAATTAATGGATTGAATGATATTTATATAAGTTATATTCATATTATCAATTAGCGATTTTATCCTTATTAGTCAAATGACCAATCCAAACTAAATTCAGAGAGCTTTGGCTTGATTATGTTAAGTTTTAGCTGGTTTGATTAAAGTTTGATATATTTAGAAACTGATTTTGTTGGTTTGACTATTAGATTTATTAAAAAAAAGATCAAATCGAACCATGAACCCCTCTATTATTATGTTTGAGATTGATCCATTTAATAAACTTAATATAAATAGCATAAAATTACAACAATCAAACAATATTTGTAGTAATTTATAAATTTTAAAGATTTAATAATATTCGCAGTTAAACATAATAATTAATAGAAATAGAAAAAGATCATTAAGATTATGAAAATTTTAATTGAACATATTAAACTCAATTTATTCCGGAATAATTTGTTAAATTTGATCGGTTAGACGCTATTTTTCAATTTTATCTATTTTATTCACGCATAAAATTCAAAATTCGAATAATTAACAGTGCTAAATAATATCCGTATCCTAATTTTGCTACTATGCCAACTTTGACATGTAATTATATCATAATGGTCAAGCTTGAATTTGTTACTATGCCGAATTTGACATCTAATCATATCACAATGGACAAACTTGAGGGATGTTTGAATTGGATTGTAGATGTTCGGAACCCATCTAGCTTGACGCATCGAGAATTTGAATGATTATTTGGACGCATACATTGCTTCGACTAGACACGTCGAGGATGTGCACACCATTTGGACACATACATGTTAAAGTTGACAGAAGTTACTTACTGAAGACTGTCAGTCCCCTCGATAAATGTCTGAAACATTGGATAATTTAGCATTTCTTCACAATTCGTGTTAAACTGTGTTATTTTTTCTCCATTTCTCAATCCTAGCATGTCAAGTGCGCAACTATGCAATTCATCGGTGGATGGTATCCTCCTTTCTAGGTTGTGTTTTATCTCGTAAAATAATTTCCAGGTGCAATCTCCACATCACTTCCATATTTAATTTGAAGTTTCACTACTCCTTTGAGCTGATGCTCGTGACCATTGGTTGAGCTGGAGGCGGAGATCGACTACCCGATGAGTCGATGTGCAGGGAAGCTGTCGGAGTGTCTAACCTCAACTAAATCAAGCCAAGATTTCCATTTTTCATGGATTGTGCCTGGTCGAAGTTTGCCTTCTTCTGGAGGCAAAATCCCAAAATGCAATAGGTTCAAAAAAGCTAGAAAGAATGCACAATCCTTAACACATTGATGTTATTGAAGAAAATCAGGTTACTGGCAATCAGATTAGTGTTGTCAGAACTGTGTAGTGACGCTAAACCAGGCCTGGAGGGTCTGCTGACCAACAGAAGAAAGTTCTGCAGAGATGAGAGAAATCAGAGGCCCGGTGAATCATGCAGATTCATCTGTGAGGGATTCAATACAGGGTATATAGAAAGCAAACAATGATTTTGCTTCAGGATGGATAATATTGGGTTAGTAAGATAAATTTCATAGGATAGAGCTGCTCCCCGCACCTGCATAATAATATTCTATTCCCTATTTCATTGAATCAGTGATTCAGTTCAAGAACAAGTAAACACAGAGAAAAAGCTGTGTCTGTCTCGTTACCCAATCCAGGTTCAAATTCCACGGGTGCAAAGAAATAAGCCTGCACTTCCATTACCTCAGTCATGAAATCAATATACAAGGTGAAATTCAAACTGTGCCGAATTAATAAAGTCCTCGTTCTGAATTAGTTTACACGAAAGAAAAAAAGATCATCAGAGACGAAATTTAGTCTCTGTGCTTGAAAGAGTTTCACCATCAGATGCCTTCCTTTTTCTACTATTCCCGCATGAAAGCCTGGACAAGAGAAATTACAACAAATAACAGAAAATGAGAGAGAGAGACAGAGAACAATTGAAGATTCATACGCTTCATGATGCTACATGGGGAAAAAAATACAAAACAAAAGAAGTACCCGAGTTGCAGGGTGGTGTCTGAGTGTTCATCAGCAAGGCCACCATTGCCAGCAGTTTCAGGACTTCCAGAATCTTCCTTGATGGCAGGGGCACTATCTTTTGCAGTTGAATTGTACTCGATACGCAGTGGAGGAGTCGCAGAACTGGTGGACGGCAAAAATGCTCGAAACTCTTCCACCTATATATATTTCATGTTAATCCAAGATAAGATTTCCTGTACAAAAAAAGCAATCGTTCTTCATGAAACAAATGAAAGCTCGGCTATTGCCTGTTGGCGCAAGGTCTCGTTTACCAGCGCCGCCCGTTGTTCCTGCACAAACAGCAAAGCAAACAGTCTTTATAAATGGAAATCAAATCTATTTTTATGACTTTTTTAGTTAAAGAGAACTTCTATTGGCTACATGGTGATAAAAATAAAATAAAACAAAATTGTTACCTGCAATCTAGATTCATGAAGTTGCTGCATTATTATCTGCTCCTGAGAATTATTGGAACCGCCAGTATTTTAGACACCATAGCATGGTTACAGAATGCGATATCTGAAAATTTAATTTAGCTACAGTGATTATTTAGAATAATGGTACCTTTCTCTGCTTTATGCATATCAGCCCTTCAGTTAATTGTTGTTCGAGCTCATTTAATCCTTGTAAGCCCATGTTCGTGATGTCTTTACCCAATAATTGCCTGTACATTACAACTGCTAAGAATATATACTAATTATTCACAACAGAATTGATGAGATTTACCAAGACAGAGGGAAAATCGTACTGCTGCTTCAGTTTGAGCTTTTCTATCTCGTATTTGAGGATATCCGCCTCCTTTGGTTGCTGATTCAGCTTAAAAGCAAAACGATAGTAACAGGAAAATCTCAGAAACCCAACTCATTTGATGTTATAAAAGAACACATAATTTTAGCATGGTAATCATTTCATAAACCGAAGCAACCAAGAATTAGCAACTTTAACAAGAACTTACAATTTGTAAACAGAAAAAAAGTTAAGAAGCAGATGCACTTAGGTAACTGTTGTGGAGTTTTCGTTTCAATAAAATTACTGTATATTTTTAATATCCTATAGGTGGTATCATCTGTACATAGCACAAAAAATCATAAGAATTTTTCTATTCCTTATTCTACAACTGCTTTAGCAACTACAATATCAACCAAGGTGTTAACTCGATTATCTATACTATTTTTTAACAGATACAGAGGGGACTAGTAAAGAGCATAAGTAAAGTAAATTAGGCGAAATTCCTGTAATATGAAAGCAGCATACCTCAAGCTCTGGTTCCTCTGGAGGACACTTTGTACCATCCACACACTTTTTATACCTTGAAAGTATTTTCTTCATGCTGTAAATAAACGGAACGTCGTAAAAATCATCATTGGTGATATTTTCCAAGGCTTAGGATTTTTTACTAAGATGTATTGAAATGCCTCATGTCTCATATTCAGAAATACTGTCAACATTGAGACATAGAGACACATCCAAACAAACAACATACAGAAAACATACTGCAATGGAATTCAAAGACTAAAGCAAACATCAAATAATCTGTAGTAAAATTCGGTAGATATTCAAGGCAACAAGAATTGAAATACAGTCCAAGACTACAAATTCAAATAGTGAATGACTGCATTTCATTCATCCAACATGAAGACATCAAATCCAAATGACTTCAAACAAACATAATCACCAACAATCCAACCATCCAACCACATTATTGAAATCAAAATCTAAGGAAGTAATAGAATAGGCATTTAAACCTGCTTATTGAATCAAAATCTAATTTGTAAAATCTATCTGTCATCTCCTCTGCAAACTCAATTCTAATAACTAAATAATGTAGAATCTAATGAGTGTTCATTTGGCCCATGGCCCCAAAGATCAAGAGGTATCACTCCTAAAATTATAGTAGGGCACATTCACACACACACTATTATTGTAAATCTACAGTATAAGCCATCGATTAGTTTATCACCAAAAAAATTAATTAAAAGAAAAAAAGTGGAGAGAAATAAAATCCTATGAACAACCAACAACCAACCAAATACATGCAACCACAAGAAAAATTACAAGGAAAAAATAGGAACAGACAACAAGACATGCAACCACAAAACCACAATAGTAGATCTAAAAACGATGGAAAAAATCTGAGAATCAAAATAAAAAAGAAAGGGCGGCATGCAAAACCTGGAACTAGCAAAATCAAACAGCTTTCCTGTGTTGGAAAAAATGATAACAGCGACTTCAGCCTCGCAGAGAACCGCCAGTTCACCAGCCTTCTTGAACAATCCCCCTCTTCTCTTTGAGAATGTAACCTGTCTGCTATTAACATTCTCAATCTTCTTTATTTCTATTTTTCCCCGCCCCATTTAATCGCGAATACAAAAGTGAATAATCAAAAGCCCAAACCCTCTAATTGAAACCCCCGGCAACAAGTACTACTAATAGTCTCGGCGGCGGTCTGTATTGAAGGAGAAAGAGGAAAAGGAAAGAAGGGAGAGAGAAAGAGTTGGCGAATGAGGAGGAGAGAGAGAGGCGTTGAGAGAGTATTTATAAGTCCACAAATGGCACTGAAACGGCAAGCTTTTGCATGGACTACTGTTGTATACAATTGCATGACTCTCTCTCTCTAACTTGTTGCCACATTAAGGTCGGACTTTCTTTTATTGGCTATCACCGTGGGCCCCAGTTTCCACTGTGAAGGGTTTCACATTATAGTATATATCCATATATACGTACAAGAATTGCTTTACACAGTTGTATGCGTATAGGGAAATCTGTCTAGATTTGGTTAATTTTTTAAGAATCTTTATGAGAAAAACACCCTGCACGCCCTACATACAAGGAAACCGGATTACCAATTGCCAAAATCTATTATTAAGGTGTTGGTTATCAGACTGCACTACCAATAGTAGATATCCTAAGCGTATGCTTGTTTATAATTCCACCTTCGGACGGGAGATGTGACGATGTGATTTAAATGATTTTATTCATTATTACTTAATATTTTTTTTATTTTGATCATTTTTTAATAATTATTTGGTAATATTTTATCAAAAATTTTGGGTTCAATTTTTTCAAATCATATTCAATCCATAAACAAACATACCCTAGTTAATTAGTACGCGACGTACTCCTTCTATTTTAAATTAATTGATCTTTTAGAAACAAGTGAAAGAAAGAATTTAATATATTGTTGCCTAAGGGATAAGATCTGATGACATCAAATCAAATATTAGTAAGGAACTGAAAAGTAAGAGATATTTTAGGATTGACATACGGACAAATTGAAAGAAATGGTGAAAAAAAATATTAGTAGGAAATTGAAAAGAAAGAGATATTTTAGGATTGACATCGGCACAAATTAAAAAATAAAATTATGAAAAATAGCTAAAATGATCAATTAATTCGAAAAATAGACTAAAAGATTAATTAATTTGAAAGATACCGGGTATTAGGCTATGCAAGAATTAGCCCTATTTTTGTAATTTAACGCCACTTTTGCGAGTATTGGCGGTGGCTATTTTTATTAGGTTTGTGCTATTTTTGATAATTTTATTTATTTTAAGAAAGTTAAATTTGAATTTTTTTAGTTTCCTAATATAGAAGTAATACATTAGCCCTATTTTTGTAATTTGACGCCACTTGCGAGTATTGGCGGTGGCTATTTTTATTAGATTTGTGTTATATTTGATTTTTTATTTATATTAAGAAGGTTAAATTTGAATTTTTTTTTTCCCCTAATAAAGTAGTAGTACTCCGTTTGCTGAGAGTGATATTTTAATTAAACTATATAGATTTAAAAATGTAACCATTTTATGTTTTAACTAGTAGTATTTTTGTGCGATGCACGATTTATAAATGTAAATGAATAAATAATAAAAAAATTATATGTTTTCCTTGCAGCCCACCATCACCCCAAATCACTATTCCTTGCAGCCCACCCCCTTCGGCCCAATCTGCTGGGCCCGGTTCCTCTACCCCTGCTCCTGCCGAGACCAACACTCCTGCTAAACCCCACAATCCTCCTGAGCCCACTACCCCTGCCGAGCCCAATGCTCCACCAGTTTCGCCTGCCGACGCCCCTGCTCCGGCTCCGGCCGCCGGACTCCTTCCGTTGACCCCTTCCGCCGATTTCGATGCTCCTGTTGCTGCCCCTGGTCCTTTACCTCGGGTTCCATAATCTACTCACCCAATTCAAACTCGAGGAAAGTCCGGTATTTTTAAATCTCGCCACTTTGTTGATATTGCTTCCACTGTACTACTTGCGTCACTAACCTCTTCTGCAGAACCAAAAGGCTTCAAATCAGCCATGAATCTCCTCATTGGTTGCGTGCCATGCGCGATGAAATGACTGCTTTACATTCTAATGACACGTGGGATCTCGTTCCACGTCCCGTGAATGAGAATATCGTTGGCTCCAAATGAATTTTTTGCACTAAATTTCATTCGGATGGTTCGATTGAACGATACAAGGCCCGCTTGGTTGCTCAAGGATTTACTCAGATTCCTGGCTTTGACTTCACACATACTTTCAGCCCTGTTGTTCGGGCCACCACTGTTCATGTCATCCTGTCTCTTGCGACTCAAAGATCATGGCCTTTACATCAGTTGGACGTCAAGAACGCCTTCCTCCATGGTGTTCTTACCAAACCGGTTTACATGTCTCAACCACCAGGTTTTATCGATCCCTGTTTTCCTAATCATGTCTGCAAACTAAAAAAGGCGTTGTATGGCTTGCGGCAGACTCCTCGTGCCTAATTTGAGCGTTTTAACTCCTTTTTACTATCTTTAGGATTTATTCGTAGTCGTTCTGACACTTCTCTCTTTTTTATTCATCGTCCTAACTTTACAATTTATCTGCTTCTATATGTTGATGATATTATTGTTACAGGTAGTCATCCCGATCACCTTCGTCATCGCGTCAACTCTGAATTTGCGATCAAGGACCTCGGTCGCCTTAATTACTTCTTGGGTCTTGAGATATCTCATACCCCTACTGGTCTCTTTTTGGGACAAGCCAAATATGCTCACGACATTTTGTCTTGAGCTCAACTTCTTGACTCTAAACCAGTTTCCACACCTTTACCTGCTGGTGAATCTTTGCAAAGCACTGGAGATGCTTTTACCAATCCAACTCTTTATCGGTCTCTCGTTGGGGCACTGCAGTATTTGACTATCACGCGCCCGGACATCGCTTACGCTGTCAATCATGTCAGCCAGTTCCTCCAAAATCCTACTGATGATCACTTCACTGTTGTCAAGCGCATTCTTCGCTATATTAAAGGCACGATTCACCACGGTTTATTCTTCACTCGTTCTTCAATTTTCACCTTACTCGGCTACTCTGATGCTGATTGGGCCCGTTGCATTGAAACCCGGCGTTCCACTTATGGTTATGCGATATTTCTGGGAGGCAACTTAGTTTCTTGGAGTGCAAAGAAACAACCTACTGTTGCTCGATCGAGCTGTGAATCCGAATACCGTGAACTGGCTAATACTGCCCAGGAGATGGTCTGGCTCTCCCATCTTCTCTCTGAATTGTGTGCACTACCTTCTTCTCGTCCGCTGCTTCTTTGTGACAACAAAAGTGCCCTATTCCTCAGTCAGAACCCCATTGCACATAAAGAAGCCAAGCACATCGACTTGGACTGTCACTTTATTCGCGAACTTGTAGCTGCGAATCAGTTGGAGACCCGTTTCGTTCCATCTCATCTTCAACTGGCGGACATCTTCACTAAAAGCTTACCTCGTCCCTTATTTGAACTTTTTCGTTCCAAGCTATGTATTGACATTAATCCCACACTTCGCTTGAGGGGGGGGGGGGGGGGAGTAATAGAGAAGAATTATGTATTTAATTAATTTGTTGTAATTTAATAGAGTGTAAAATAGGATAGATATCTGTACATATCTTGGGCATTATTTTGTTGTAACTTCCCCTTGTTTTTCTACCAATTAATGTTGTACACACTTATAAATATAGTGAAAACCCGATCACCAGAATTACGGTGAATCGTATAATCACTCTCTCAAAAATGACATAGGCGGCGACTATTCACAGCCCACAAAATTCTTTAATGCAGCCCACTAATTTAATAAATTAGAATACAATTAGTAAAAGACTATAACACCCTTAATTAAAAATAAAATAATCAAATACATACATATAATTCAAAAATGTAAAAACCTTAGAAAAATATAAATTTTTTTGCCACCTTCAAACATGTCTTTCTTCTAAAACTTCGGAAACCCTAGATTCTTAAGGTTTCATATTAGTTTTCATTTTTTTTATCGATGGAGGCCATAAATAACCATTGATGTTATAAATCAATTGAATTGAAGTAGACGACACAAACTTAGAAAATTGAAACATCATACAATTAATCAGAAGTTGCTCCAAGAGATGGAACCAAATTATAATTTGAACAATTAAACTGATGAAAGATAAAATTTTGGAGTTTCGCATATTACTGATTTTTAACCTTGTAAACCAATTGTTTGATAAAACTGGGAAGAATACGATGTTGTTTCAATGCTCAAGCAATAGGTTCTTCAAAACCCCCCAAAATTCAAATCACTTACAGTACATCCTCTTAAAGGTGAAGCGACACAACCGCCGATGTGCAGACCGTATTAATGTCCTTTTCTTTGTGTTTTTTTAATGTTTTTATTTTATTTATTTATAATGCTTTAATTTGAACTATCTATTTTAATAGAAAAAGGGTGTAATAGATATTTAGTGGGTTGTATTAAGAAATTTGTACAAAATTTTAAATAAAAGTGGACTGTATTATGAAGTGAATTGCGTTAATAAATTTTGTGGGCTGGGAATAGTCGCTGCCAATGACATAAGAAAATCAATTGCCATAATTTGTGCGAAAAATAAAAGTATGCTTAAATTTTCAACAGTTAATATTTTGCCAATGTAATGAAAAAATCTCTCAATTTTAATCATTTAAGAAAATTAAAGACATTTTTAAATTAGCAAGTCGGTTGTGACTAATATGTTTATGTAAATATAAATTTTAACATATGAAGATTTTTTATTTGAAATAAACTTTAATTAATTATTTTACATTAAAATAAATCATTCCATAAGTTATATGTATATCAAATTATAAAGTTGATATTTGTTTTTTTTTTTTTTTTTTTTATTATTTTCTAACCTCATATTTTGTTCAGTCATTGTTAAACTCTTAGTTTGTTAAAGTGAAGCTGGTCCGACTTCAAAACTGTAAAAAAAAAAAAAAAATGGTGTACTGATGTATTTAAAGATTTACTGACAATAGTTGCAAATTGTAAGATTAGGTATCAAATTTAATACTTACATGTTTTCAAACTCTTCTTCAAGTAAATTTCTTCTACTAGATCAATCAACTCCAATATTTCCAAATAAATTATTACTAATAAGTTAGAATTAGAATATTAAAGTTATAGGGCAATTATTTGATTTGCCCGACCAAATTTTATCGTCGATCCAAATATTATCGTGCCTTATCAGGTTTGACCCTATAACGACCAGGCCTGATAGACATCCACCCGAACTCAAAATTAGCATATGAGTTCGTGTTTTTTGGTAACTGGTCGTGCCAAGTTTTCCACCTCTTCTTAACACTAAACAAAACGACATTATTGTATATAAAATAGAATTGTTTAAGGTATTTCCCGTGCATTGCGCAGAGGACATACTAGTTTTATTATATAATAAGATTGACATAAAGGTCATGAATTTTCACGTAATTAATCCTATTATTTACACATTCAAATTAATTGTTCCTATTATTATGAATGTGCAGTTATTTAAAAACAATAGCATCACTTTTTTTCCTTAAAAAAAAACGTCATGTTGAAGATAAGAACGTGCAATGGGCAAATGCGTAGGTGATAATAGAGTGACACTGTTTGCTCGCCAATTTAAATTGGATTGGATTTGATATATAGGCCGCAATTATTTACCATTTCGCCTATATCTCCATTCTGAAGTATGTATAAGATTAATATACAATCGACATGATATAAGAGTTTAGACATATACACTATAAAGTGTAGTAGTAAATTCGGCACATCGTTTACATATAACAAATTTAAAATCAAACTCTTTGACCTTTAAAGTTTGTCTTCTACAGTTTTACGAAAAAATAATGATGTTACATTCATAAAATGTATCTACATGTATTAAATCTGCTGAATAACAACACAACATACAGTAGTTCTACCAATGAATGGTCAAAATTGTTATGTTATAGTACACATGCCTTATTACACATGAACATGACCTTCGGGATGAACCGTTTGCTTTTACAGGTCCGATATAGTTCTTCCTCGCCTACTAGCTTATATGCTCACTCTGTTGCCTTTTACATGTAGTAGCATTTCTCGTCTATATGTATGACATTATGCATGCTTTCGTATTTGCATTTCATGCTACTAGTCTAAGTGTGATTTAGTTTGAATTTTAGGGGGAAATATTCAAATGTAATCCCAAAAAGTTTTGGGAATTCACTGCTGTAAATTTCATTTTTTTGGAGGGATTTCTCCCGTAAAAAAATTTCAATGCAAAATTTCATTCTTTTTGTTGAATCTCCTTCGCAACAGTTAATTTAATATTTTCTGTTTTGGACATTGTTTTTTTTATTCAGTGTTAAAAAAAAATGTGAATTCAGGTTAAAAAAAATTAAAGAATTGGAGGGAATGGTTAAAACACTAATCCCAACCCCAAAAATTAGTGAAATTTAAAAAAGACAACAAAACATCACACTCAACTGCTTCTTCTTAGTCTCTGTGCCCGGCCAAGGTTGACCAATTAGGCCGGGATGAAGGGAGTACTATTTACATGTTAAAATTAGTTATTTATTGTCAAACTAAAAAAATACTATTTAAATGTCAAAATTAGTTATTTACTGAAATTTTAATAATACCATAATGTCTTGTAGCCAATACAATTGAAAAAATCAACCTAATTGAAGGCTTGAATTATATAAATTCAATTATCAAAAGGTCCAAATTTTGTTTGTTTCGGGTCTCAGATTTCGAATTTTGTCAATTGGAGACTTACATTTTATATATCTCTTCAAGAAGGCTCACATTTTCTATATCAGTCTCAACTAAGGACTCATTTTCTATATCATTCTCAGAGTGATACATAAAATGTAAGCTCCAACAAGGCCCACCTGAAAACATACTAAATTCGGACCTAATGAAGGAAACAACTAGAGCTAACAGGAACTTTATACCAAATGGATAAGATTAAGAAAAAAATTAATCTAACCTTCGTTTTGGCTGTTCCCAAAGCATAAGTAAGTAGATTTTAAGCAAGGGACAATCAGCACAGCATCTATTTGAGTCCAATCAAGTAGACATGTATGCAACAGATTCAGCACTGACAAGTGTATCAATACACTTTCTTGCACATGTAAAATAAAAGAATTAAGTAACTCAATTACTTCTCCTCATACTGTTATTTCATATCTTTACAGACACACACCAAAAAAGGGTATCTAAAACCTCTAACCTAATCTTGCACTGCGAAGCGCAGATAAGTGAATCACGGTTGTTGTTGTATCGCATCGCATATGAAGAAAGTTTAAGAATTTATAATGGTTAAGTAATGATACAGAAGAAACAAGTTTTTCTAGCAGGCATCTTACAACTATAGCCAAAATTTCCGAAAATAAATCAAAAGATCGAAGCATGCTAATGGCGATTTATTTTTCCAAACATGGAAGCACTGGTTAGAAAGAAAAGTCCAAAGGAAGTATCCATTGATGAAAGGGGTAATGCAGCAATATGAGGATTTAAAAGCTATATCCCCTATTTCCCAGTTTGGTATAAAACACAAATTTGCTGCAAGGCTAATCTAATCTCATACTCTGTTGCTCAGACTTTTCCACTTTTTTCTCTCTGTAAGGAACTAACGCCTACCGTCCGTCATCTGAATTGAACTCCATAAAATGCCTGTAGATAATTCACATGAACAGATAAATGCTGTGTTCAACTAAATCTAGTAATCACTGGTACTGTTGCTGTACAAAAGCAAAGAAACCAACATACCATGTTCTGTGTGTGCGTTATCTGTGCATTGCATCATCACCCAATGTATTTGCAGCTTCATCAAAGAGTTCGGTGGGTTCACCAAATTTTTTACACACATAAATGAAATGCGAATCTGGATCTTCCAAGACATAATCTGCTGGCAGTAGACCTTCTTTCTCTGTGATAGGGACAGGCTCCAAGTGTGACCTCAAAGCAGTGGTTCCAGCAGGTTTTTGAAAACCAGGTCTGGCTGCAAACGGACAGGGATAAAATCACTAAATGGCGCCATTTCCATTTCAAGCAATTACTGGCAAATTCATCATGTCATGGGTGATAGAGACTGCCATCAACTTCCCTGAGATGTGAAAAGTAAAGTAGACAATTTGCTGCTTTGTCACGTATGTGGATGTGGAGGGGGGTTTAATTTTTATTCATCACCTATGTATCTATTTATTTATTATTTTTTGGGTATGAACCACTTGGAGGGGGGGTGGGGTGGGGGGGGAAATCATGCAACATTGATTTCTGTCACGAACCCCAATACAGAACAAACAGAATAAGTATCTTCACATTCAGTCGCAATTTGCTCTTATAATTTATACAGCATAATAGAGGAATGAAGATCAGAATGCCATTAAATATCAAAACTCAAATTACTTTAATCCACACTAAAAACTGACCCTCAAGTCCCACGCATTGGGACAAGCAGAATTTCCCTATTCAATTTAATGAATAACTGTATCTATATTCTATTCTATCTGTACTCAATCCATGAGAAGTTCCATGTAAATAATCTAAAAAACAATTGGAAAGAGTAGGAAAGATAAGCTCCGATCGGCCCAACCACTAATGCCACATAATTGCATCACTTTGCTGCCCTACTTAACAGTCCAAAGCTAGCAACATCCATTACATAACAAATTTATTTTTCACTGTTGTGGAAGACGAAAAAATACCACAAACAAGGATAAAGAACGTGATTTTCTTGATTCCAGTTACATATTTGAAATTTATTTCTAATTTGCTTTGTATTGGAGTCATGAAGAGGAGAAGCATGCAGTGTTGCATTTATAGTGAAAAGACATGGCGAAATTGGAATTTGTAGGATTCACTCGACATATCAAATGCGCTGTGCTACATAAAGAAGAATCATCAAATTCCGACTAAGCTGACTTTTGGACAATATATCACAAACGTGAAATGATTTGGCCCAGATGCCTGCCAGCACATGCTATATAATTGTTTCTTTCTTTGAAAGTATCAAATACAGAAAGCCATCCATATCAAATGTAATTTTATGCATGTAGATGTGATTAAAATTCAACTCCTGCTGATTTACATATTTTTCCACATTTAGAAAGATAAGTGCACCAGTAAATAGTTAAGATATAATACTATGCATCTCTAAAAAATCTAGAAAATAACAAATATATATGTACATATACATTATGAAGAAAAAAATTGGCATCCTTGCATTAATGGTTCCCCATATCATCGCACTTAAAGCTTGTTTAACTGCCAAGTTCACGAATCTAACCTTTTTTTTATAAGAAACAGAGACGACTCTAACACAATGAAACATGTGTCAACAACACAGACTGCCCAGCCAAAACTCTTGATGCAATAAGGACAGTCTGCTATACAGTCGACGTCTGATAAGCAGTTAAGCACTAGGCCTTCCATAATCTTTCACAGTTCACTCTTCTAATTAAGTTCAAGACTATGTCAAAAGAAGATAGGGCCTCGCAATAAGATCACTTGAGCTAAGACCTATGATATTCTTTAATAAAAATTACGCGTGTGTGATTGCCTTTCTTTGAGATCTTCAGCTACCAACAGTATAATATTCTTTGAAACTATAGCAAGTCTGACAGTGGTACTCTGACATCAACTTCACATCAATAGAAGTGAAACAGCACAATCAATTGGTTATACACACCAATCACAGCTAAAGGCCAATATCTACAATCTGGAAGTGGACGGCAGAAAAGGTATCCCATGGGCCATGACTTGACCATGATACAGGTCTGTGACATGGGATGCCTTAATGTAGTTAAACATAGTATATTACTTCCTGAAACCAAACTTAAGCTACATGAATCACTATGTTGGAGGAACAGTCACTTACGTATGATGTACAGTTCGATTTTCCAATTGTAAACTGGTTTGTTTATATGGGGCATGCGCACAGTAGGGTCACCATATGTGATCTGCAAATGCATGGGAGGAAAATCTACTTTGGGTAACAAATTGATGTAAAAAAAGGGGCCAGACGGAACATATTTCAGCCATAATTACCAACATATAAACTCCTCCAGGTTTAAGAAGCCTACAAGTGGAAAAATAAGAACATGTCACTGAACAGACAGCACGGAAATCGATAAATTAACTTTAAACTAACCAAATAAAGATGATATAGAACATCAAAAATATGAATGGCATGAAGGCTTAAAAAAACCAAGAACCTGCTTACTTCCCCCAACATCTGAGAAGCACTAAGTGGAGCATCAGTGCCACACTTTAGATCCATGATACATAAGACAGAGAGAAGATGGACAGAAGTTAGCAGATTGACATTAGAAATCATAAAAGACAGAACTACATATATATACACATACATATATCTATAACTTACCATCAATGAGTCAAGAGTCCCTGTCAGGCAGATCAGCAGGTCAAACAAATAATAGCGCAAAAATAAATGATGATTAAGTTACAGCACATGAACAGAAGTACAAATATTAAAATGCATATCAGAATAGGATACCCACTTACCTTTATCGATGACACTCTCAAATGAATCATCAGGGAAAAGACTCATGTCCCTAACATCCATCTGCATGTCTGCAAAACTTTTTAAGGACATACAAGAATACATGTTTGATGTTTTTTTACCCAGAAAAAGAGGGAATGAAGGCCAAGCATGAACCATTTAGAAGACTCAGTTCTTTAATAGAGAATAATTTAAAAACACTATCGCAGAACAAAAAGAAAAAAGTATTTTTCTTGAGAAATAGAGCAGAAGATGCTACAGTACTTCTGCAAGGATACACTTCAATTGAGGAATGTGCTCATACTTCTTTGCCATCATCTCAATAGCCACTGCTGAAATGTCTATGTTCATTATATCTTCAAAACCATCTTTAACCATGTCCTCCGAGATAACTACCAGGCAATTTTATATTATGTTTTTACCAATTTATAAAGGACAAAACTATGTCACATTCACACATATGCATACAAACACAAAAATACACAGATATACATCATTCAGATTAATAAACATATCCATATCTGTCGAATACTTACAGCTAGAGAAACATGCACATTCCTTGAAGACCGAACACAAGCATAAATAAGATGGAAACTTATTCTAGCTGAGCAATCTTACAAACCAGATTCCCGTGAAGGCAACAATTACCGATATATTTTCTATCCCTTCTAAATACATTCAAATTCAAAACAAATCAACAACGAAAGGTAGCTTAATGATATGCACGACCCCCACTCTCTGCCTAAGAGTGAAAATCAAAACAAATTATTCAATACTCCACTAGACAGGGTTATTGAAAGCTTGTTTGAGCACATTTAAATCCAAACCCTCAACAACTAAAAGTAGGTTAATGATGCCCCCGACACCTATCCCCGATAAGGCTGAAAACCAAATCCAATTATCCAATACGCGAGTAGAAACCGTTGGTTAACAGCTCGTTTGAGCTCGCCTAAATTAAGACAACAAACAAGCTCGAAAAGAATTTCTTTGAGCTTGGCTCACACTGGATAAGTGATGAAGATAACCATATATCAGCAAAAAAATGAAGAAGATTGAAACTTCAGTTAAATGAAGTAACTTAAAACAAAAAAAATCTAACAGGAAATTAGTTTACCGGCATTTCCACAACCAACCATGAGGACGCGCGAATTGGGGGAAATATATTTCCGAATAAAGGGGCGCAGAGCTGAATAACGTTGGTACCAATCGAAGGAACCGCAGTTGGCTTCTTGTACGTAGCGGGCGTCCCAGTAGACAGAGTCGCCATAGTTGTAGGTGTTGCATGCCGAGACATCTCTAAACATGGTGTCGGCTGGTGCGGTGGTGTGAGGAGAGCTGTGGTTGAGGAAATTTCTGGAGAGGAGAGAGAGTATAAGTGAAGTCTACGCTTCGTCTTGTTTCTGAATGTACATAGCGGAAGGTACAAGTCTTGGAAGCGGAAGGTACTTTTTGGGGAAGTTGTGATTCTCCCGAATGCTGACAGTTCTGTCTGTTATTCAAGTTGGCCTTCTTTAATGGGTATAAACTTGATTTATTTTGCAACTTTTATTTCTATTGATTGATATATTTTTCTACTAGAACTTTCCTGCTCTCTAAATATATTATAAAAGTTGATATATTGTGGCTGTGACGCAATAAAATATGATGCAGTATATCGAAATATAATTATAAACATATGCAAAATTATATATTTAATAATAAAAGAAAATAAATGCAGCTTAAAAGAGTATTAGAAATACACAAATATAGATAAATTACTAATTAATTATATATTCACTTGTTATCATGAGAATATCTGTATTATTCCTACACATATTACAATAGTCATAATATTTTTGTATATGTCACATTTTATCGAGTGTTCCACGAATTTTTTTTTAGAATAACTGCATGTCGTTGTATTAAATAATTTTTTGTTAAATATTATAGTATATCAAAATTAACCTAACTAAAATATTTTACATTAAATAATTTATATACTTATTTTTTTCAAATTATAAACTTATAGTTATACAAATTAATATTAAACATTCTCTTTTTTCAAACTACGTTGATTGACGAATCGCCTTAACTAAGATATTAAATTCTTTTCGGTTGTTAATAATGTAAATCTAGAAAATTATATTATATTTTCTTATTTGTTCTTTTATTTATTATATATAAATTGTTTGTTTTTATTTTCTGCACTATTAGTCAATTTAACTTATCTTTAAGAACCTTAATTTTATTATACACACACATGTATATTATCTTTACTAATATAATATCATAGTAATTTAGAAATAATAAAAATCAGAAATGTTTTATTTTCCAAATTCAGAATTTTGCAATTTTAGCACTCTCTCTTAAGATTTTTAAAAGTATTTATTATGTCACTTGAAATTTGTGATATTGGATCTAAATATATTTTTCGCTTCAACGAATTTTTTTTGTCGGTAACATAAAAAGTTATATACAACGAATGCATGGATCTCCTAATAGACAATAGGTCGGACTATCAGACCTGTTAACATAACATATTATACTTTCATATCTTTGATTGTAGATGTGTTGTGTTGAACAGTGGGAAGGAACATCTAAATGCCTTCGATGCTAAATCTAATGAATGAGTATTTTTGGGATACTCCTCAGTGAACAAGTCATTTAGAGTGTTCAATAAGAGAACACTTGTGGTGGAAGACTCACCACACGTGATCTTTGATGAGCCTTACTGTAACCCAGAAGGAATTGAAGGGATTACATCAAGGGTCAAAAGATCAGGCTGGTAAAAGATAAAGAACGTGTTCCTTATGTTGAGATCCAACAACCAATTCTTACTGACGAAGAGCCTACTGTAAAGGAGGAAGTAGCTACTAAAGGAACTTGGAACCCTACAACACAAAGATAGACATGTAGAAGAGGAAGATGATGAAAAGGCCCTACTTGAACTTAAACATGGCATACGAGTCAGTCCGATAAACAGGGAGTTCTTGAAATTTACTTGAGTCTGCTGCCAAAAAAAACAAAAACAAAAACAAAAAAAGAAAAAAACAAAAAAAAAAAAAACAAAAAAACAAAAAAAAAAGAAGAAAAAAAAGAATAAAAGAGAAAAGGAAAAAAAAGAAAAGAGTGAACTCCTGGCCCGCATGAGGATAAACTGTGCACGGCGACCACCAAAGGTAAAGTATGTGGTTAAAATGCTAACTTACCCCACTTTGGCTAAAATGGTTAAAGAATAGTCACTCCTGGCCCGCATGAGTATAAACTGTGCACGACACCCTCTCAAAAAAATAAAACACAAAGTGAAAATTTGAACTACGTTATGACTTGATCTCTTTCACCGAGGTACGTAGGCAGCTTAGAAATATTCTAAGTTCAGTCTAAACTGCGTTTTCCTTTCCGAAGTTGCTCCAAATTTAGAAATCCAAGCTTCAAGTCTGTCAAGTTATTTGATTTCGTCAAATTGGATTGTCAAGTTCAACCTCAGATAATCCACATTTCCAAGTCAAATAGTCAAATTCATCAAAGCCCACAATGTTGAAGATTCAACTTCCAAATTCAAGAACTCAGTGGTATGAGTATAAACTACCAACAAGTTTCAAATTCAAGTTCGAGGCTCCTTGGCACGAGCTTAAAAGGTCTACAAGTCAAATTTAAATCAAGAACTCTTTGATATGAGTATAAACTATCGACAAATTCAAATTCAAGTCCAAATGAAGAACTCCTTGATACGAGTATAAACTATCTACAAATACAAATGCAAATCAAGAACTCCTTGATACGAGTATAAACTATCTATGAATACAAATTCAAGTCCAAATGAAGAACTCCTTGATATGAGTATAAACTATCTACAAGTCCAAATTCATGAAGAACTCTTTGATGCGATTATAAAAATGTCGATATGTCCAGAGGAACTCCGAAAGTCAGTTCGAGACTTATCCACTCCAAGATACATCGTCCGTGAACAAGTCTCGAGGGGGCATTTGTTGATATGCAAATTTCGTATCCAATTGAAATGTGCCACGTAGTAAAATATATGTTGAAAATCAATTTTATATTGATTATTTTTATGTTAGGAATTAATTAAATATAATTCCTAAGTTAAATAATCAATTTAATTGGTGATTTACTATATATTTTATTGACCAATTGAAAGCCGCCACATGTCAATATGATGCAGATATTGCTAAATTAAATTAAATTAATTTAGTAATTATCCAAGAAGATGAGGATAAACATCAAGTCATGTTGGACCAATCAGAATGCTCCATGTGTCAAGTTGTTGCAGTAATTATTAAATTAAATACAATTAATTTAATAATTATCTTATGGATAATGATATTATGAAGGACCAATCATATCGCTCCGTTCAGACTCAAGCCCATTAGGGTTTTCTCCATCCTACCACTATAAATAGAGCCTCATTCTCCACCAAAAATGACAACGACACAAGTCAAGAATCAAGTGAAGAATTCCGGTATAAAATATCAAGCGAAGAATTCCGGTACAAAGGAATTTCAACGTTCTTCGGTGTTCTTCGACGTTCTTCGAGAAAATCGACAACAAGACAAGCTCAAGAAAGGTGGTACAAAACCAATCTTGAGCTTAAGGCGGTACAAAGCCAAAATCCGGCGTTACAAAGCCGGTCCGGTATTACAATCCGGCATTACGAAGTCAATCTTGAGATTCTTTTCAAGGCGTTACAAAGTCAATCTCAAGATTTTCAACGTTTGATCCGAGATCAAGGTGCTAAGCCCCTCCGATCGGCGTTTCAAATCAAAACTTCAAAGGTGTTCTTCGTCGTTCGTCAAGATCTTCGAAGCCGTTCTTTCCATATTGAATCAAAAGTATCGTTTAATTCAAAATCAAGCTCACAAGCCTTTGAATTAACGTTACTCAAGTCAAAAGTCCAAAATCGAGGAAAATCAAGGTTAACTCCGACGTCAATCAATCGAAGAGATGAATCAGAGGAGAACTAGAGATAGGATCCACAAAATTGTAAATTTACTCATTTGATCCAAATATTTTACTTTGTACATCTTTTTCGTGTTTATACATTTTATACACGAAATTTGTTGTTACAATTATTCTTTTTATGAGCTTGTTTTGTTTATTCATAAATATTCAATTATATTTAAAGCTAAGATCAGTCCGTTTTCTCTTAATAAAAATCTATTTTTCTTTATTTATACATCTTATAAAAAAAAAATCTAATTTTAAATAATTTATTGCACTCTCATCCCTAGATACGCCACTTGTTGATATTAATATATATATATATATATATATATATATATTTATTATTGAAAGTTTTTTCAATACAAAATCTTCGATACTGAAAACTACATTTCTTGTAGTAAAATTACCTTCATATTAAACTATGACGAAATAGTTTACATTGTCGCCATATATAACATTTGTGACGATTTTTTTTGTTGTTGTCTATACTGTTCATAAAAAAAGGTGATAAATTGGTACTCATCATTACTAAATATGAACATCTCTGACGGAAAGAATGTTGTCAATTAATATTTTAAAAGATTAATGATAAAATTTAATATTGTCAAAAATTAAACTATGACGGACTATTGCCAATCGTCACCAAATTTAATCAAATAAGATGAAATAATTTTGTCACCTATTCATACAACTAATTAATTATGAAATAATATTTTGTCATATAAAATAAGTATTTGTGACGATAAATATCGTCGTATGTCAATAATTTTTTCGTCTTTAAATAAAACGGCGATAAATTGATTCACATCGTCACTAAATATAAGTATTGGTGACAAAAAAATGTTGTCAATATTTTCTTCAAACAATTAGTGACAATATATAATATTGTCATGAAAGAAAATAATTGGTTACACTAAATGTCGTCACTAGTTATTGTGCAGTTGTCACAAAAAGGTTTCCCTCCAATATTTTGGTGCGAAATTATATCTCTAAACATTATTGTGATGTATTTCTAATGATGGTCATAATAATGAAAATTAGTGACGATAAAAATGATTCATAATGAAAAAAATAGAAGTTGTCACAAAAATGAATATTTTTACGACGAAAATTAAATTCGTCACTATTAAGTAACAAAAGGTGACAAAACTTTGTGCGTCAAGAAAAAATTCGTCACAAAATGTGTCATTTCCTGTAGTGGTAGTAGGTTTGGTTGCCATTGTTTACTCCAAAAAATCGCTTTATGGAGGAAAAAGTCGGTTATGTTTGATTGGGACCGAAAATGCATCAAAATTTGGGACAAAATGTGGTTTTGTTACTAGGACAAAAAATGCAAAAAAGTCCATGGAACTAAAAGTGCTTGCAAAGTTAACGATAAACATAATATTGTTACTAAAATTGCATTTTTAATTATTAGGACCAAATTTAAAAACCTTGAGATCAAAATACAATTGTCTTGTATCTTGTGGGATAAAAATACAATTTTCTTGCTAACTACTTAGCACATGCTTTGCATGTGCACGACTATACTTAACTAACTTATTAATTGCTAAGCCAACTAATGATTAGGATAACTAACTTCTAAACAGACTGATTTATATATTTTAGGTTAATTGCAGCAATCCCAACAAACTATTAGCGTTTTTACCTATAGCCACTACTTTTTTTTTGTGACACTGATATATATATATATATATAAATTATACGATTTTGACAGATAAACCACCAAACTTATTTTTCAATCATTTTGTGTCGGAATTCTGCACGAAACTTGCGTCGTGGTAAAATTTTAAGGGCTTGTCAAACATCCTTCTTAGTATGTCGACAATGTAAAATTCTTTCACACCTAACAATTTATTTGAATCACTAATGGTTCTTTGCCCCAATATCTAGAACTTCAATTGTTTAAGATGAACAACTCTTCTACCAACTAAAAATATGTTTGGACAAAAAAAATCCTTAAAAATTTATCACGTACAAGTCACGTGTGAAATTCCAATCAAAGATAATCGAAGGATAGAGATCTATCAATCAAAATTCGTATAATTTATATGCATTAGTACCAAAATAAAACGTTTACTAATTTATATGAAAAACGTTAATACTTGGATGAAATTACGGTAGTTAAGATCAACTAATTATAGGTGTACAATATACTGTGAGAAATCAAAGTTGTCCCAAAAAAGATTTTTACATCTACGACATCGGCACAGTAAATATTCTCCCACATGTATATTGGAACTCATCGAAAAGTTGTTCCAACTCTACAAAATTTATTTGGTTTCACTTATATAATCCCACGTGCATGTGCTATTACTTCTATCTATCTTGAACTTGAAGCAGCCGGCTATAACTGAGCCAGGTGGATTTATGCATGCACACTCCCAAACGGTGCCGCTTCACTGCAGTGATCACACGTAGTACCACAAACTGCCATCCCACCACGCGTCATCTCCACCGTATCTTATAAAAACTGCCCCAGAACCTAGAGCTTCCGTACAACTCCGCCGGAAGAAATGCAGAAGGATGGAGAGAACAGAAACGATGGGCGGGAAAATAGTGGAAAGGAGAAGCACGATAATACCCCTCTTATGGCGCTGAACCACGTTTCTAGGGTTTGTAGATCGGTGAAGGAATCCGTCGAGTTTTACACCAGAGTGTTGGGGTTCGTACTCATCGAGCGGCCGGGCTCCTTCGACTTCGACGGCGCGTGGCTATTCAACTACGGCGTGGGCATTCACCTGGTGCAGTGCAAGGACGAGGATAAGTTGCCAAAGAAGAAGGACCATTTGGACCCCATAGACAACCATATATCGTTCCAGGTTTCTAAATTTCTCTGCCTTTTCGATCTAATTTTTTATTACGTTTGAAACATTACTCGAATTGCCTGAATGGTAGTGTGAGGATATGGATGCGATGGTGAAGAAGCTTGAGGACATGAAGATAAAGTACATGAAGAGAACTGTGGGAGGAGAGGAAGGGGCACCAATTGATCAGTTATTCTTCAAAGATCCAGATGGATTTATGGTGGAGATCTGTAACTGTGAGAATGTGAAGCTTAAGCCTCAAGGGTCGATTGGGCGGATAAAGCTTCCTTCGGATAAGCATAATCCCCCTATTGAGTTGGGTAATGGAGAGGACATCAGTGTGGGCGTTTAAAACCCTCTCTGTAATTGTTTTCTTATTAATCAAATTTAGTTCTCTCTCAATTCTTCGTTAGCTGTAATTGCGAATGGCAATGGGAGAAAATTCGGCAAATGGCGATAAAACTGAATACCCCACAGATTCCAAATTCAAAGACAGCATTAACAGGAAAAATGCAGATTTTTACTGGAATCAAAAGTCTGAGAAAGAAAAATGGTCTTTGCCGTCACCCTTTTTCCACCTATAAGGGTGGTTACTTGTGGTTACTAGAAGTAGTAGTTATATTTTATTTACTTTTAATTAATTTTTTAATTAAATTTGCAAATATGATAAAGTATTTTGTAATTACATTAATAGTTAAAATAATTGTAAAAAAAAATTTTGGCTACATATTTAGGTATGTAGTCTGATTACTATTTTTTTATTAATTATATTTTATTTTATAGTGATAAAAGATATATGAAATATCATTAACTTTCATAGATAATTTTGTTGGTTTTCTGCTTAAGGAGGAAAGTTTGTAGATAGAAAAGACCGATGAAGTTCATATGCAGCTTTGAGAAATCGATAAGAATGGTAAATTTTAAAGGTCAAATGAAGTAATTTTATGAATCGGACACAATTGACAATGTTCTAAAATTTTAGGTGTTAGTTGGACAATATTCTTAGGTACAGAGCTGCCTCTTATACGAGGTCTTAGTTGGACGACAGTCTGCGGTGCAGAGTTGCTTATTATACGAGGTCGAAGAGAGGTCATCGCAGGTAAAAGAAAGAGCGAAGTTGGGGATCCTGACTTGTTTCATAAATTTATATCTATATATATAGATATATAAATAACGTGGATACAACTTTAGAGCACTGTATAGCCTACAATGTTCTTAAAAAGGCGTTAGGCGGTCTAAGCCCCTCTTTAAGAAAAAAGTGGTGTGAAGAGAGGATTTAGTGGTGTGAAATTGTCAAAAAAAAAAGGTTACGCTGGTCAATTTCAACGTCGTCAAATTCAATTAGGCGGAGTAACCTACCTAGTCGTCTAACCCGCCTTGTTTTAAAAAAAGAAAAAAAAAACTTATTTTGTTTTATTTTTTTTCCTTTTGACCTACAATTAAAAAAAAAAAAAATTAGCAGGAGAGGTTCCCCTCATCGTCTTATATTTTTATATTTTGTTTTATATTTTTATTTGAAAAAAATTTATAGAAAAAAATTATTTTTTGATGACATATTTGATCCTTGACTTATATTTATGGTATTTTTATTTCTTTGTAGTTTGTACATGTAAATTAAATATTGCACTATTCTTGACTATGTTGGCTAACAGGCAAAATATATTTTGTTTAGGATAGGTTGCTATTATTTTAAAAAATTTATATATTATTTACTTATTAAATATTTAGAAATAATTAAATTATTCGTCTAAGGTGGTGCCGCCTAGGTCCCATCTAGGCGCTCTAGGCGCTAGGCCCCAGTAGACCGATCGTCTAGAGTTATTTAGAACACTGGTAGCCTATAGGTTGTGCTGCGTGTTTTGCAAGTTCTTGATGAGGGATTGATTCCCGCTTTGACCAATTTTTAGGTCTTTTTTTCATCTTTAAAGAATTAATGCAATTAATACTACACATTGCTCTTTTAAAGTAAAAGTATTTTCACTTAATAATTTTTAGGTCTATTTCTTTATTTAAAAGAAATCAGTGGCATAAGTATAGTATAGTCGAGAAACCATTAAACTTAAGAAAAACATCAGGGGTAGAGTATAAAAAAACAAAAGTCTTGATTTAATTGAAAATTTATCCTACAAGAAGGGCCCATCTAATCATAAGCTTATCATGTTATGTTAAACACTACTTTTTATATAAAAAATATGTACTCTTCGATTATTTATATTAAATTGTATGTCAAATTTAGGGGGGCTTATTTCAAACTCAACTCAGGCCATTAAATTAGTAAAGAATGACCTTGCTGAGATGTAGAGAGTAGTTGGGTCTAGGCAAGACTGGCGGGTCATATGCATCATCGGGCAGTAGACTGGACCATACAGACTAGTCGGGGTCTAGATATTAGTTGAGGTCTAGGCATGCTTGCCGGGGCATAGTCCTCGTTAGGCGAGGAGAAATCGGAAAAAAAACTACAGTCAATGAAAACCTAGCGGCTGGGGATAATCAAAGCTAGATGAAATTTTTTAATTACTAATATGATTTCCACAAAAGATATTATTTTTATTCAATTATAAATTTAAAATTAATTTGTAGTTAATTTTTGTAAACCTCGTTTACGTTGATCTTAGGTTTGTTTTTGTTTCGTTTTCCCCTGTTTTTTAACATAAAAATGGAGAATATAAACTCATCACATTTATCGCGGGACAACTAGATTTTTTATTACGAGAAAAATAATTACAGCTATTTGTTTGTTCAAAAGACATAGCAGTTATTATAAACCTAATTTGGTATTGTTGATTTCAATTCCATACTCGAAAAAAATGAGTCCATTTAATTTTTCAACTTAATGAATTCCGAATCTAGAGTAAAACTCAGCTTATTAGGTGCCAAAAAAGCAAAATCTGGACATGTTTTCCTCTCGTTACTTTTATTTTATATTATAGGTGATGTCCAAAAGTTTATGCTAAAATCTTTATAAAAGATTTTTTCTCATATGAAGTATCATTCATAAAATCTCTTTATTTTAGTTGTAATTGTCCGAAATTTATGTCAAAATATTAATTATATTCATAACTCTTGTCCTATTTATGTTGCCATTAAGATATTATATTTCTATTTTGGGCAAAGATTTTAGGCGGAAAAATTAACCCCTACTATTTTGGAATTGATTTTTCTTTATATATATAGATTATTTATAACAAAAAAAATATATATGTGTGTATTAGACAAATCTTATTGAAATTGTATAAGACTGATGGGACTTGATAGATGAAAAATAATCTATAAAATGTCCAAAGTTGTAATTGATGAATGATAAGTATAAAATTAGTATTATTATCATTATTTAGACGAGATTCCTACTTTACTAACTTGTAGTTTTTTTTATAAGTTTGAGTGAAACTTGTCTTAATATATAACTTTTAAGTTTTTTAATAATACACTTGCTTTCTTTTTTTTAAAGAATATGGTTTGGTGCATCTTGCTAATAAGATTAAATGGAAAGACTCCGAAGAATTCTGAATAACTGGATCGAACAGATCCAATCATCGGAAGAAACTGAATCGATCAACGGAGCGGTTCTAGAGATTTTATTTTGAAAATCTTCGAGTTTTGATTCGGTTCTGAAGATTTTCATATTTCCGGACTGTGCTCACCCCTAAAAATAAGGTTACTACCGTAGGCTTCAAGAATTACCGTATTTTAATTTACTGTAATTCCTTACTATGTTTGATGTTGTGGACATTTTCATAAATCATCCTGAGTTGTCTTACGGCGAGCTACTTTCGAGATGCAACGTTTCACCTTGCAAGAAGTGAGCCCAATAGTCATATATCTAGTTCACAACAATTGTGCCATGCTAATTAAACCCCATCACGTAACAAACAAATCGATATTACAAGTAAATATATCTCTTTACTTGCAGAGACCATCCTATATTTATACAATCTCTTTTCCCTAGACGGAGGACGTAAAAACACCATTAGTTTTAAACGATTTCATATTATATGTTCCAATTATAATGTTTTAACAGTGTCGCAATTACATATTATCTCGGTCCCAATTAAATTTACCTATTTATTTTATCGGTTCGTCCCAGTTAACTTTACAAACTCATAAATGAAAACTAATTCACACAATCTTCACTCTCAAAATCCCCACCCTCAATCTTCATCTTTAAAAAAATCAAAAGAAAAACAAAATCTATTTTTCCTTAACATATGTGCCCTATCAGGATTGCAAATTTAACCAGAACGGAGGGAGTATTATTTTAAGATGTCAATGTAATTTTAAATTATAAACACTAAATTAAAACGTTGTATTATTAGGTGTAAATATGGTTGGAATATCCTAGTTGGCAGGGAGAAGGCAAAGCCCAGCGTTTGATCTGGATGACACAATAACTCTTCCTTTAAGTAGAGTTTTCTTTAGCAGCAAGTCCCTTTTCTCCTGGGAATTAAACTAGTGTCATTTTTCAGTGCAAGGCAAGATGATGATTATGCGAACTAGTGTAGACCCCTCATTCGCCCTGCCCTAACAAATCTTAACCCTGCAACCCAACAATACATATTTATAAATACAGCATCACCCACCCACCTTTCTACTTATCCCAAAACAAATAAAATCAACATGGGAGGCACCTCAGGTCATGTATCACTAGGACTTGCTTTCTTGATCATAGGCCTATGGCACCTCTTCAACTCCATTAAACTCCATTCTCTTCACCCATCATCCTACATTTCCCTCCCATGGTTCCCAGTTCCACGTGTCAAATACTTAGAGCCCATCACCATTATCATAGTCACCATCACCTTCATCTCAATGGAGCTCTTCGTTGGCCGTGGCCCTGTCGCCCCAGACGGCGCCATCCCAGCCAAGAATCTCCGTCATTTCGAGCACTCTATCATCGCTCTCTCCTTCACCGTCTACGCCTTCTTCGCTGTCCTCCTCGACAAAATGAGGCCCCCGGCCCAATACGGGCTTCTTCACTTCCTCCAGGCCGCTGCATTCGGGCAGCAGATGCTGATCCTCCACCTCCACTCGACCGATCACATGGGGGTTGAGGGGCAGTACCATTGGCTGCTGCAGATTGTCACGTTTGTAGCGCTGCTGACAACGGTTTTGGCCATTGGGTACCCGAGGAGCTTCTTGAACTCGTTTGTGAGGGGGTTTTCGGTAATTTTCCAGGGGGTTTGGCTTATAGTAACAGGGGTTATGTTGTGGACCCCGGAATGGATGCCTAAGGGGTGCTACTTGAAGTCGGAGATAGGGCGTGATGCTGTTCTTTGCCACGGTGGTCGGGCTTTGGATCGGGCAAAAGCACTGGTGAACCTTCAGTTTGGCTTGTATTTGGTGGTGTTAAGTGCGGTTTGTGTGGGGTTGTACTTGCTGGTGATCAGGTTGTACCCTCAAGAAAAGGTGGAGTATCGATCGTTAAGCAGGTATGAGGAGCAACAGGAAGAGAAACACAAAATTTGCACTTCACTTACAATATGAAAGGGAAAAAGTAAAGTGTATTGTAATTTGGTGTGGAGATGATGTTACTAATATTTGTCATCGAATTCGTTAGCATATATGAAGAAATTATAGTAAGTTATATTCGTCGTCAAATTCAGTCATGATATAAACCATTCAGATCTCCTCATCATAATCCTCTTTGGTCTCCTGCTCCATAGAGGCCAATTTAAAATTTTCAAATTAATTTGGCAACCATTCATTATATATGTGGGTTTAGGAGTACCAGAATGATGGTTGTTATATGTTCCTTGTAGAAAAAGGATTTGCAGAGCACCCACTTGTATGTCTTGGCTTAAACTCCACCATCATTCTCTTACTTGTTCCCAACCTCTAACGTCATCATAAATCAAAACCCCCCCAACACTAAATTAAAATATATAATATCTCATAATTAATCAGATGACGTTTTTATGTTTTACCTAATCTAATGACTCACATATATGCATATTCCACAATGACTCAATATTACATTACATTCTCTTCTTTTCTTAATCATCTACCCTAACTCTCAACACTTCCCCATCTATCTATCTATATATATATATAAAAACAACAAGATTGTTTTCCTCTTTTGAAAAATATTATTTTTTCACATCCATTTACACATATTAATCTACGAAATTATTTTATGTTTTTGTTAGGAATATTGTAATTAATTGTATTGATTGTAGAGTATCTTGGTATTTTCTGTAATTATTCCATAAATTAGGCAAACATAATTGTATTTATACTCTTGTAATTTGATTTTACATCATTAAGGAAATACAATCCTACATGGTATCAGTATCCCAACCCTAATTCTATCTCTCTTCCTCACCGTCGCTACCCTACCCAGCGCCGCCCTCTCTTCTCATCTCTCCCATGGCTAATTCCTCTAAACATCCTACCCTATCGGTTACCAACATCAAGAATGTCATTCCCATTCTTCTTGATACCGAAAAGGGTCAATATATCTCGTGGTCGGAACTGTTCAAAATCCATTGTCGGGTTCACCAAGTTCTTCACCACATCATCCCCAAGGAGCCCACTCCTGTCGTCGCTCCACACGCCGCTCAAGCCGCCGGCGTCGATGATGACACTTGGTCTCGCTTGGATGCGGTTGTTCTTCAGTGGATTTATGGCACGATTTCACTCGATCTCCTCCACTCCATCATGGAACCCGACTACACTGCACATAAAGCTTGGGAAAACATAAAGAAAATTTTCTAGGATAACAAAAATTCTCGGGTTGTTATCCTCGAAAATCACTTCTTCAACATTTGTTTGGATGATTTTTCAAGCGTCTCCGACTACTGCCAAGAGTTAAAGATGATTTCGGATCAATTGTCGAACGTCGGCACCCCCGTTGGCAACCATCGTCTGGTACTTCAATTAGTTGCTGGTCTAAATGAAAATTATGACACCGTCGCGTCTTACATAAATCAGTCTGATCTTCTCCCAAGTTTCTACGACGCTCGGTCCCATCTACTTATGGAGGAATCACGGAAGTTGAAGCAAGCATCCAATGCCGCTGCCTCAGCCGCCATGGCTACCCTCACCACTCCCTCGCCGACTGATACTCCGGCGACTCAAGGTCGGGTTCGTGGTAATCCTTCTACCAAAAACTCACATCGACAATCTCCCAAGCAATCCTCTCGTAGTGAACCAAGTATTTCATAGTGAACCAAATCGCCTCACCAGATCCGTTAGATCTGAAAATTGTACCAAATTGTCCCGAATTTTGGGATGATTTGGTTCGGATCTCAATATATTTTGGATCGGTTCCGGACCATATATTTTTTAAGAACCAAATTTTGGGACGGTACTAGAATTTTTAAATCCTTGAACCGTACTGTCTCGTGCACACTCCTAAGTTGATGATAGGTATCAGCACTAACACACAGCATGGGAAAACATAGCATGCACAACAAGTAGTTAGGAATAGTTGTTAGCAAGAATATGCAGTTAGGAAGATAGCATACGGTTATAACTTCTTTCTCCCTTCTGTAACTACTCCCTTTCTCTCTCTAGCAGTTTATCTAACAGATGGTAATCATGTATTTAAAGGAGATGTAATCACAATGTAAGGTAGCTGAAAATGATATGAAGAAACTGTCTTTCTCTGCATAATTCCTTCTTCCTTTCTACAATTCTAATATGGTATCAGTTTAGCTAGGTCTATCCCTTAGGGTTCTTCGTTCATCATGTCTTCTTTCTCTGCCCATTCTCATTCTGAAGCCAATCAATCTTCATCTACGCCTAAATTCATTCCTGTTGCTTTCAACCACCCGCTTTCCACCAAACTTTCAGCCGACAACTTCCTCATATGGAGGAAACAGATTCATTCTACGATTCGTGGCCACAGATTGAGCCATTTTCTCGATAGCTCCATTAGATCTCCCCCAAAATTTGCCACAGATAATGATAAAGAAGCTGGAGTTGTCAATTCTGCCTTTCTGGACTGGGAGCAGCAAGATCAGCTCATTTTGTCATGGATTCTTGCCTTAGTTTCTGAATCAGTTCTGCCTCGCCTTGTTAATTGCGAAACTGCTGCTCAAATTTGGTCCACGGTGGAGTCATATTTTTCTCTTCAAATTCGTGCTAAGGTCAGTCAGTACAAACTCCAACTGCAACATCAGAAGAAAGGATCGTCTTCCATGAATGAATATCTTTTGAAAATTAGAGAATGTGTGGATTTGTTAGCACTTGTGGGCCACAAGCTTGATGATAAAGCACATATTGACGCGATATTTGACGGGTTACCCCCTGAATATGATACATTCATTTTGTCTATTAATACCAGACTTGATCCCTACACTGTGGTGGATATTGAAGGTTTGCTTCTGTCCCAAGAAGCTCGGGTTGAGAAGCAGTTCAAAAATCTTGAAAATGCAATGGCAAACGTTGCTGTCAATAGTCAAGGCAAGAAATCTGCCCCTCAATTCAATAACCGGCCTCAACAGAACTTCAATCCAACCAATCCAGGATACAATGCCTCCAATAACAGCAACAACTACAGGGGCAATAATGTTCAAAGTAGAAAACCTGCTGGTAAAGGAAATAATTGGAAGACGAACAATGCCAAAGTTTGGTGCCAATTCTGTGGCAAACCCAATCATATTGCCCCGTACTGCTGGTACAAAGATGACCCAGCCTATAATCCACCCACATCGTCACAACCTCAGGCCCATATCGCTCATTTTCCTCAATTCCATTCTGTTCCCCCTCCATTCACTCAACAGTCTATGTCTCCTTTCCATGGTTCTCATCCATCAACTGGTCCTCTTCATACCCCTGAGACTTCATCATCTAGCTGGTATCCAGACTCCGGGGCCACTCACCATATCACTGCAGATGTTAACTCTATGTCTCAGAAATCTCAATTCCATGGTAATGATCAAGTTCATGTGGGTGATGGTAAGGGTCTCTCTATCCTTCATACTGGTTCTTCATTCATTTCTTCCCCTTATATTCCCTCCAGATCCCTTTCTCTTAAACAGATTCTCCATGTCCCTCAGATCACAAAAAACTTACTAAGCGTATCAAAATTTTCTAAGGATAACAATGTGTTGTTTGAATTTTATCCATCTGCTTGTTTTGTGAAGGATATCTCAACACAGGAAGTATTACTCCAAGGGCATCTTGATCAAGGTCTCTATGTCTTCAATCCTGTTCAGCGCAAGACATTACCAAGTAGTGACCCTGTTTCTTGTAAAATTTGGCATTCAAGACTTGGTCACCCTAGTGATGCTGTACTTAGGACCATCTTACAACAATGTAATGTGAGACTTCTCAATAATAAGACTACTGATGTTTGCAACGCATGTTGTTTAGGCAAGCTACATCAAACTCCCTTTCCCAATTCCAATTCTATCTACACTCAACCTCTCCAATTAATTCATTCTGATCTTTGGGGTCCAGCTCCTATCATTTCATCCAATGGCTATAGATATTACATCAGTTTCATTGATGCCTACTCGAGATTTACTTGGATATATCTGTTACGACAGAAATCTGAAGCCATTCAGGCGTTTACCATCTTTAAAGCCCAAACCGAGAAACAACTTAATTGTTCTATTAAATCTCTTCAATCTGACTGGGGCGGGGAATTTAGAGCATTCACTCAACTTCTTGAATCTGAAGGTATCACGCATAAAATTTCATGTCCATACATTCATCAACAAAATGGCTTGGCTGAGCGAAAACATAGGCATATAGTTGATGTTGGTTTAACCTTGCTAGCTCAAGCATCCATGCCTCTCAAATTCTGGGATGAAGCCTTTAGAACAGCAGTTTACCTCATCAACAGGATACCTTCGCCAGTCACATTTTGCATATCACCCCTGCAAATTCTATTCAAAGTAAAGCCTACCTACAGTCAGCTCAAGGTGTTTGGATGCTTATGTTATCCCTATCTCCGGCCATACAATTCCCACAAGTTCAATTTCAGATATCAACCTTGCACCTTTTTAGGTTATAGCCTAAATCACAAAGGTTATAAATGCTTAGATTCATCTGGCAAAATGTACATATGTAGGGATGTCATTTTTGACGAATCACATTTTCCTTATGCTTCCAGCAGTACCACCTCTACTTCATCCTCTCAATCTACTAGTCAGCAGCTCATCCTACCTACTACATATCCCTTATACTCTACACCTCCTTCACCTACTTCCCCCGTGTCTCCTCTTGTGTCTTCTTCTCTTCCTTGTGCAGGTACAGACAGTGATTCTATCAGAATCAGCAATAACATCAGTGAGAGCACCTCAAATAGAGTGGGTGAGGACAATAATCATACCAACAAACACCACATGATCACAAGAAGTAAGCATGGGATTTATAAACCAAAAGCTTATGCTGCTTCTTGTGAGCCTACCAACCCTGCTGCTGCCCTACTAGACACTAATTGGAAACAGGCTATGACAGATGAATACCTCGCATTGCTCCGGAATAAAACATGGAGATTAGTTCCCTTGCCCGACGGGAAAATTCCAATTGGTTGCAAATGGGTGTTCAAAGTCAAGGAGAATCCCGATGGTAGTATTAACAAGTATAAAGCGCGACTGGTGGCTAAAGGTTTCAATCAAAGACCGGGCTTTGATTTTACAGAAACATTTAGTCCAGTGGTTAAACCCACTACCATCAGGATTATCCTCACTTTGGCCATCAACAATAACTGGAAAATACGCCAAATCGATGTCAACAATGCCTTTTTAAATGGTACTCTAATGGAAGAAGTTTACATGACACAACCATTCGGCTTTGAAGATCCTACTTGTCCGAAACATGTTTGTAAATTGGAAAGATCCCTTTATGGTCTCAAACAAGCTTCTAGAGCTTGGTTTGAGAAACTTAAACATACGCTTATTTCTCTTGGTTTTTACTGCACAAAATCAGATAATTCTCTGTTTATAAAGACTGCTCATGGCAGTACCACATTTATTCTTGTTTACGTAGATGACATCTTAGTTACAGGAACACATAGTTCTGAGATTCAAAATCTCATACAACAGTTACACGTCCACTTTGCTCTCAAAGACATGGGAGAGCTAGACTATTTCCTAGGCATTCAAGTCACTAGAACAGCTGCTGGGTTACATTTGTCACAAGAAAAGTACATTAAAGATCTACTTTGCAAGACTAACATGCAGTTTGCCAAACCAGTAAGTGCCCCCATGACTTCCGGAACAAGGTTAACAGCTTATGGCAGTGATCCTGTAGCAGATGTTCATCTATATCGAAGTATCGCAGGCGCGCTTCAGTATGTCACGATCACGAGGCCCCAGATCTCCTATTCTGTTAATCGTGTATGTCAATTCATGCAGCAACCACAAGAGGTACACTGGAAGGCAATGAAGCGCATCCTGCGGTATTTAACTGGCACAATCAAACATGGTCTGCTCCTGAACAAAACCGGCCACTTTAAACTTGAAGGTTTCTCAGACACAGATTGGGCATCCGATATCGATGATAGACGCTCCACAACCGGGTTTTGTCTTTTCTTCGGTGGTAACCTTGTTTCATGGCAGTCTCGCAAGCAACACACGGTCTCCCGCAGCTCCACTGAAGCCGAATATCGGAGCCTAGCCGAAATTGTAGCGGAAGTCACCTGGGTTCAAGGTCTCTTACAAGAAATCAGCATGTGTCCGCAAACCAAATCCATTATCTGGTGTGATAATCTTAGCACCATCCATTTGGCCGCCAACCCCGTCCTACATGCCAGAACAAAGCACATCGAGTTAGATTTATATTTTGTCAGAGAAAGAGTCCAAAAACATTTGATCGACATTCGACATGTGCCTACCCACGAACAAATTGCAGATGTGTTCACTAAAGCCAACTCCAGCAGCAATTTTGGTCGTCTTCGAGACAAACTCAAAGTTCTCTGCATCAGTACCTTGAGTTTGCGGGGGGGTATCAGCACTAACACACAGCATGGGAAAACATAGCATGCACAACAAGTAGTTAGGAATAGTTGTTAGCAAGAATATGCAGTTAGGAAGATAGCATACGGTTATAACTTCTTTCTCCCTTCTGTAACTACTCCCTTTCTCTCTCTAGCAGTTTATCTAACAGATGGTAATCATGTATTTAAAGGAGATGTAATCACAATGTAAGATAGCTGAAAATGATATGAAGAAACTATCTTTCTCTGCATAATTCCTTCTTCCTTTCTACAATTCTAATAATAGGATATTTTTAACAACTTTTAGTAATATAGAGAACATTTATAAAGGGTACAAAACATAAATGATATTTTACCGAATAGTGGAAACATAAATGAAATTTTACCAATTTTCAAATCCCATTCCCATTCCCATTCCCGTACAGGCAAGGGCATTCAATTCCCAAGTCTAACGACTCATTCAAGAATAAACGCCTTCAACGGTCAGCTCAGATGTCCATGAAACAACAATAACAAATATGGCGAGGCTGTTATCAACAACGTTTAAATCACTGAAACCCCATTCAAATTCTGTTCCAACAAAATCATCCCAAATCCCACCCCTATCGTCGTCCAAGAAACCCTCATCATCGGTTTCAACATCTTCAGCTACAGATTCCTGGGCTGTCTACCTAATCCTCTCCACAAATCCACCCATCAAGACTTATGTTGGTGTCACCAATAACTTCTCCCGTCGGTACATCGCTTTCCGCTTCCTCTATGCAAATCGAGATCGTGAATTCAATTGTTCTACCTAATGATTATTTGATTTAATTATTTTTTGTCAGCAGTTTCTGCCCAACTATGTTGTTTAGGACCATTATCCCTCGATATAGTGTGCGTATAGAGAAGGGGGGAGGGACGGAGGTCGGAGATGCATAGTATAGATATATAGTAGATCAAATATACGTGTAACGACGGGACTATTAACACTCCAATTTCCTCTAAATACATCCCAGCAAAGTGTTCAGTCTCTTTGTCCGAACAATTACCCATTTGAACATGTTTTGAGGGGTTTGGCTGGTTTGTTCAAACACCTCACTTTCATGTTTTAAACGTCTTCGATCAATACTAACCGAACACTAAACAAAAACTAATTTTTTCATCGGGTGCATTTAGAGACATTAGGGGTTTTAACTTTATTGTCTTTATCCAAAAGGGAACCAGCAAACATCTGTTGTTTAAAAAGTAGCATCTGTGGTGAATTGTGATCCGAAAGAAAATTTCACTGTGTTGAAGAATTTCTGCCCACAAGAAATGGAGGCTTCTGTTGTTGGGCTTTAATCTGCAAGACTGCAACTAGTCTCTCGTTATCGTATTTTGCAATATTATGTGAATTTCCTAGGATATATGCAAGTGCTGTCTTTTCTTGTTTCACTGAGATTGTCATTTTAGGTTGAAACAACACAACGGTGAACTAACAGGTGGTGCAAAAGCATCATGTGCAGGAAGACCATGGATTTGTGCCTGTCTTGTACAAGGATTTACTAATAAAAGTAGAGGTAACCAACCAACTTTTGAAGCTCTTTTACAGTTTTCCAAAAGCATCTCTTGTATGAATTTTTCATCCTTTAATTGTGCCATTCTTGCAATCGAGCTCTTCAGTCAAAATTTACCATTATCTTAAATACGTTAGCTTTTTTGTAATTATGTTGACTTCAAGATGAACTACTTGTTTAAAGATTAGGGCCAATGACACCAGCCTCTTGTCTATGACTTACGAGCCATGATATTTCGAAAGAAATTGTAAGCTTCTGTTCTGCACCATTTATTTGAAATTACAAAAATTTACTCTATTTTGTAAAAAAAGAAGAGAGAAGCATGAATCAGGAGATAGCAAAGCAGATCGATTGAGTAAGGAGTATCACCTTGATGAATGCCCTTCAGTTAGAAGAGAACTAATTTCTGTTTTCATTGGAGAACAAGGGGAAGGGATAAATGACATTATCCTGACTTGTTATATTAGCGGGGAAATCATATCGATGATGTGTTTGAATCTATTTCTCAGACAAAAGGGATATATCTTCAGATATTACATGTTTAGATACCGATTTGATCCTGCATGTATATAACTATCTAACCTCTAAAAAATTATTTATATACCTTTCTGGAGGAAATGTCTCCTCCACTTTACAGTGCTAGGAATCAGGTAAGAGGGAAAGTCATGCAGAGTTATACTGAATATATATACTCCAACTACATAACCGAAATGCATTCAAAAGAAATGCAGATTTTTTAGTAAAATGTTGGAATTAAATTTTAATTGTTGTGGAGCGATCGGATTTCATTAATCAACGAGGCATTTAGTTGGTTAAAATGGCTGAATCAGAATGCAGCATGCTGTTTAAAGTGGACCTGATTTCTATGACTTTGAGAATGTTGAAGTTTAAATAGGGTTTTCACATTTCAGTTTCCAATATAAATGTCTAGTTCTTAAGGATATATACATCATAATATAGTTGCTTGAGATGTCCACTAACATGGTAGCTTATTTTCCTGGGTATTTGAAAATTCGATGTTTAAACTCTATGAACTTCTATTAATGTGTTCAAGATCTTCTGGTACAGAAATTTGACCTGATAACTATGAATCCATGCCATGTATTGTTCTATGACACGGTCTTTGTCATACCAAATTGCATGTTTGCAGCCTATGAATTTGAATCAAAGTGGAAAAGCATTTCAAGAAAATCACCACGGAAAAGAAGTTACAAGAATCAGGAGCAACCAGAGAATACACAAGTCTTGCTATTACAACACAGATTTGCAGCTCTCAACCGAGTCAAGGATTTGATTGATTGTGGTGATTTGGAGATCAATTGGCACTTGGATCCTATTTAAGTCATTCAATGTGAGTCTGATTACACGAATGAAATGTCTGTTTGCATTTCTATCTTTTCATCTCTTTCATTTATATGTTATGCTGCTACTTTTCCTGCTGTCCATGTCATGACTAGTCAAAGTAGACCACGTGAAAGCAAAAGTCGGTCCAATTTGCTTGAACATTTAGCTGCCAAATGATAGTAAATTCAACTGAAGTAGATTTGTCCTATACATTATCTTATATAGGGCCTTGATAAGCCTTTTTGGCCTTGATTTCTTTTTAATCTCAAGATCCATGTGGTTTCTCTATAAATTGCCTGGTTGCAGCAGAAGTTCTTTCTCGTAGAATGTGAATCAGATGCATTTTCTTTACCAAGATAAATTTCTTGTATTTGAGAAAATAATAAAACCAGGGGGTGTTAGGTGGCATGACCGCACGTGAAGCACATGCTATACATACCAAAGAAAATTCTGGCCAACTGAATTTAACAGCGTGTACAATATCCAATTCGTTTACCATATTTTAATAGGTTCCTCACGCAGCCATTATAAATCCATTGAAATTGTAACTAGTAATAAGCTTTGAATCAGCCCTGAATCTGTTCAAGATTAGTGCAGGTATTATTAATCCATCATTAAACTTTGAGTTTGTTTTAGAGGTCCTCCTCTATTACAGAGGCTCTCAGGTTTGTCCGTTATTTGGAATCATTCCATAACCCTACCCTCGTGTGCTCTCTTCCTATCCATGTAACAGAGTTTGCATGTGGATTAATGGTTGGTGCTGCTTCTGTAGGCCCAGTAATAACAAATGTATAGATGGTGGCATTACTAGTTGGAGGACAAGGAAGTTGAAGGTTTTGTGATCCAGGTATCGATTGCGTCAACTGGTTTGTGATGTTGTAGTCTTTATATATGCTTGTAAAAGTATGATGACAGGCACTAATAACACAGAATAATAGAGGAAAAATTCTTTAAATGTAGTGATAGATTGTCCTATTTAACTAAATACAAGTGTAATGATATAGAGTATTTTCCAGACCTTTGTGACCTAAAAAGCCCTCCTAGACATGACACAAATTCATGTCGTCAAATCCAACTACTTTTTCATTGGATCTAAGTATTATTTAGCACTTTTCTCGTGTTTTATTTCATTTGTCCAAGACAAGATCCATGTTCCATAAGACATGGGTGATCAGAACAATTTTTTTTTGTCTCCAATATGGGCCCCGTTTCAACACAAAATGGAGTTTTTGACCTGATTCACCTATAGTGACAAATTCAGTAATTTTAAACAGGGTATGCACACTATATGAATTTTCATACATACAAAACAAAATAAAAAACTATCTATACAATTCAAATTAGCAAGAATTATAAAAAATATACGACATAAAAAATTATACAAATTCTAACGAGAAAGAAATGGAGATGGAAGAAAACAAACACAAAGTATGAAAATTCTAAGGATTCTTTTATTTAATTGGTCCAAAGGTGTATTCATTTATAATTTTTAAAAGTTAAAAGATGAAGAAAATACAAGTGAAAAATTTATTGACAAAGTCTTTATACACCAGGTGCACGGATCTTAAACCCGTAAAATTTGGATTAAATAGAGGCTTCATGAAAAGTTTAATATTGAAAAGTACTAATTTTTATGAAGTAATGTATTACCTGGGGGTGAGCAAGACCGAACCGAAATCGAAAAATCGATCCGAACCGAGTTATTCGGTTCGGTTTTTTATATACAGTCGGTTCGGTTCCAAATATTAGAACAGAATTACGAGTGATTCGGTTCGGTTTTAACAAAAAAGAATTCGGTTGACCGAACCGAACCAAAATACTCATATTTGAGTATATATTTTCAATTATTTATTTATTATATATTCTTTTTCTTGGTTGAATTGATATATATAAGTAATTTTCACATTGTTTCATGCATGAAAATTAAATCTTAAGCCTATATTTTGGTCTCTTCTTTAATTTGCCTATTTTAGAGAAAAATTATCGTGAAAATCGAGATTTTTTGATATAAAAATTAAAAAAATAAAGAAGTTAAAATTTTAAAAGCTAAACCGAATCGAACCAAACCGAAATTTTTCGGTTCGATTCGGTTTGATTGAGATTATGTGTTCGATTTTAGAAAATTTTTAAAAAAAAATTGATTTCGATTCAGTTCGGTTTTCAACCGAACCGACCGAATGCTCATCTATTACCTTTTAGCATAAACACCAATATATTTTTAGTATAATACATTTCTTTATAAAAAGTGATAAACATAATCACTAACATTTTTTCCAACATTTCTTTCATTTGTCTACTTGATAATAGATATTAGAAAAAAAAAACAAAAAAAAAAGGTAAAAATTATGAAACCCCCATACCACAAATAACTTATTCATCGTAAAAGTAATTAGATGTAAAACATATATATACATATTACACGTATACTATATACATATGGAATTTATGGGAAAAAATTATACGTGCGCCATTGTTCACCTAAAAGATCTTTTGCATTTGGAATGTTTAACACTGTAAACATGACACAACTCCAGTCTTCACGTTGTCAAAATTTCGAGTAAACTCTTATAATTTTTATGAATTTACGAATTATTTTTCTCTAAACGAGTTAACTCATGATAAAATCGAGATCTAATGAAATCGGAATATACTCTCGAGTTTGCTCATGTGATTTTACGAGTTTTACGATTTTACGATTTTGTGTACAAGTTTAACAGTTTTATAAAATGATTTTTATTCTATTTTACCAATTAAAAAAACATTTAATACGAATTGTAAAATTTATAATAACTTAAAATTGAGATTTTAAAACTTTTCTAGAGCAAATTATACACAAAGAGAGCCAATTTTGTTGAAAATCTTTTTTATTATCAAGTTCTAAAAAAATTTGAGCTTCATAAAAAATATATATATTTTTATGTATTATTTAATTTCACTAAGGTTATTAATTGTCTCTTTAAATTAAACTATTCATAATTATAATTTAGAAATGTCTTACTAAATGTATATATGAACCATGATGCCTAAAATATTTCTTCATATTGTATATTTTTTCTTTTTGATTAATTGTGTATATAATATGTGTTTTTTTTTTATATGGAATATCTATTTAAAAGTTGTTGTAACTAAAATATATATATAGAATAATTTATATATATATGTGTGTGTGTGTATATACGGTTATTTTGTATAAGTAGTAGAATTTTATGATTTTATGATTTGATTTTACGATTCGATTTTACTTAAAATCGCGAGTTTGACAAACTTGTTCACACCCATGTTTGGTATAAAATTATTAGTATACCACTCAATCAAATTGGCTCGCTAGAGGTGTACTCTGGGCTAGACTGGTTTCAGTCATCAGCAGTTTGAGCCTGGCCAAGGTGAGTCCCTCCCCTGATTGCTATGGGGTGATCATTCAGACGGTACAGTTGAAAATCGAACCGACATCATTGACAATCGAAAATTTTGTTAATTCTTCAACCGGATCGAAGTAAGATGGAACACGGAACCGAACCATCGGTTCAGTTCGGTTTAAACACCTTGCTGTTTGCATTCCTTTGAATAGACTATTATAAAAATGATAGTTTTAGCACAGCAATAGATGAAAATCTGACAATGGAAGAACATTGGAATGAGGGTCTTCTGCTCTTTGTCAAATCTGAAAGTTGAAGGAGCGAAGAACATTGGAATGAAAATGGGGACGACGGAAGGAGAGGAGTTGTCACGTAGTGTCTAAGAAATGAGAAGCCAAAGGAATATATATATATACATACACATATATAATGTAGACATAAAAAGTAATTTGGTTTGGTTCGATTCGACAATAGAATTTTTTCTTATATAAAAATCGTATCGAATCGAAAAATATTTTGATTTTAAAAATTTTAACCGAATTTTTTTGTCAACCCGAAGCGAATGCCACTGAATCACTCAGTTCAGTTCGATTATTTAATTCCTGTTATGTTGTGCTCAACTGTAGTCCTAACTAATTAATCTCTTATATTTGGATTGGTATGTAACAGAGCACTTCCAACTAGACACATTTATTTATATTTACGACCATTACAATAATATAATATATTGTAAAAGTCAAATCAATAGATATGATGGTGAATAATGATTAAAAAGTTCTTGAAATTATTAAGTTTATATTATTATATTATGAAAACTCATTTATATAATGATTAGCTGATTGATAATGATTAAAAAAGTTGTTGCAAAAGAGAGTAAAAGTATATTTGTTTTAAGATGTAAATGGATGTAATTCTTCCGTATGTTAAAATTCGGAGTATTCTATGTCCAAAAGGAAATAGGATGGAATAGGATGTATAGTGTGGAAACCGAATCACTATGGTAGTTAGTGGTTGTTTAGTGTTATTATAATAGTAAAAGTTATCTAAGTAACGATTGATTGAGTAATAATAGCATAGGAGATGGGAAATGGATGTGCTCATTCCTATCTCTGTTTCATCTAATAGTAAAATATTATTGGGTACATCCTTCATCCGATGAACCCAACTTTAAACACACGTACCCCTGAGAGTTTGAACGAAGATGTATGGTTTAATTTCCACCTATATATCTTATGGACAGGCGTACTTTCGGCTTGGCCTCTTGTCTATCCAAATGGGGCTAGTAGTCCAAACACCCTTGGAGATGTTAAGAAGGGATGGATCCAGGCCAATTTTATTGGAAACTAGTTATTAAAATCATATGAATGTAGCAAGTTACTATTAGACAATCGAATTACTATGGGAAATCAATAATTACTGTTCACTACTAAATTACTATATTAAGAGTGTGTCTAGCTAAGCTTATTTCAAATTTTTTATAAGTTGTTTAAAGAGTTTATAAGATGTAATTTCTTAAGAGATTATACGTTAATAAAATGTTTGGATAAAATAGTTTATAAGCTTACAGTTGAATGGAGTTATTTAGCTATGAATTTATATTCTAATTTGAAAGTTAATATCGAACACACATTTTGATTAGTATGTGAAGGGTGTGATGTGTTGTGTGTGGAATGTGTAGTGTGCACAAAAAAATGTGTGAAGTGTGTGTATGTGTATGTCGTATGTAAAATTTGGGTGTAACTTATAAGATCTTAAAAAATAAGATGAACTAAAAATACTTAATTTTTTGTGGAGCTTATAAGCTATAAGAGCTTATTTTTGCATCTTATAAGTTGTCTAACATCTTATTTTGCTAAACATATTTCAAGAGCTTATAAACTCCAAATATCTTATAAGATGTTTGGAGGAACTTATAAGCTTAGCCAAATACCCTCTAAGTCAACATCAAATGCTATTAATAAAACAATTTATAAATGATATTAGTTGCTTCTGTTAATACCAATCTATTACAATAAAACCTCTATAAATTAATGAACTCTCTAAAATAATAACTTTTTTTAGTCCCAAATTGGGCCAATTAAAAAATTTATCAATTTGGATAAGATAATATTTTTTTTAAAAACCTCTATATAAATTAGTGGTCCCATCAATATCATAAATTAATAATTTCTTCAAATTACAAAAATAACAAGGACAATTTAGTAAAATATCAATCCATTGTTGATTGCTCTTTGTTAAACTTCAAATCTACTTGAATTGCATCTCTACTTTTCTTATCCCATCCAATAGTTCTAGTGTTGTGTTCTCAAATTGCACCAAAATATTGTGAAGCGTTCTGGATGCTATAAGTGATTCCTTTCTCGTAATTGTTCCGAATGTATTGTATCGTCATCATCGTCATCCTCCACATTATTGTCGATGATGGTTGCTACAATTTCTTCTAACATCTGAACTTCTAAACATGTATCATTTTCACCTGGGTAATTCAATATACTATTGACATTCATTATTCAACATTGGAATCATTTAAATTCCTTGACCCTTCACCGCCCAAATGAATTTTACAATATCGAAAGTAATTTGCTATCATGTCTTGGTGAACATTTATCGTCCAAGTTGAGACTGCAAGATGGAAAGCATCCAACACATTAATCTTTTATGTGTTACATTGTCCCATCTTATAGCCTTCTACTATTCGAAGGTAAAATTTTCAACAATAGTGCATCTTGAAAACTCTTACTATCCCAGCATCACAAGGTTAGTTTTTTTATGTCATTGGGTGGCAGGAAGAATAACTCAACATTTTGTAACCCTTCAATATTTCTTAGATGTGTTGGACAAACAAAAGTATTCTACCATGCATTTTCTGGTCAAACCATCAAATATACTCCTAAAAAAGCAAACTAATCATCCAGGCTCTTTTGTTGGCACCGTAATGGCAACCCAAATTATTCATATTGACATTTTTGAAGCAACGTGATTTTGCATATTTTCTAACAATCCATAGAGGAATTTTTTCAGAGCCATCCTCGTTGCAACAAATAACAATTGTGAGCTTTTCTTTATCATGTTTTCTTTCTTCCAATAGCTTAGTGGCAAGAGAATAATCAGCTTGTAATCTGTAAAGCAAACCAGTTTCATCCATATTGAAAACATCTTTCATAGGGAACTGGTCTATTTTTTACTAATGGACTCCAATTGCTTCTCCATTTCTTGTATATCCATTGTACCGCTTTCTCCAAAACGACGAAATGACTTGATACCATGTCTTACCTTGAATTTTTTGAGCCAACATAAGGCTGTACTCAGAATCTTGCTCTGTGTATAAAATTTTCATGCATCATTTGTCTTCTTCAAAATTAGCTCTCCAGTAATATTTCTCACAGTCTTGATGTCAGAGAAACCACTCAAAAACCACCTTCTTCATATCTGGATATTTTTCCCGTTTATGCCGCTTGATATCTCCTATTTGGAAGTTAGTTGGAAGATCTTTTGGATGTGTTAGATAGTGTAGCTTGACTAACTTTCAAATGATACTTTTCATCAAACCACGATATCAAATCTCTTTTAGTGCATGTTGGGGATCTCTTTTGTACTCACACAAAGTTTTATGAGTTTGATCCGTCATAGTTGATTTTGAAACACCTTTTAGATGAGAAGTCATTGTCTTATAAGATTATTATGAATTTTTATTCTGCTTATATAGATTTCCTTGATCGATGGATATAATATATAGTGTATATTAATTAAATGCAATAACTTTCAACCTCCAAATACATGTGATATAATGCATATCCATCAATGTATGTATAACTCCCTCCACCGATAAAAAGAATCCTATTTGAAAAAATATAACTATTTTTTAATCAATTTGATGAAAGTACAACTCTCTAAAAACTATCAATTTTGTACTTACTCGACTTGTTTTATTATTTGATTTGACATATAAATCATATATAAGTAATTCGTGAAATAAAAATATTATATTTTTTACTTGAACTAATAAATTGAGTCATTGACATTTGAAACACGACTCTCATTTTAGGAGAAATATTTTTCCTTAATATGAATGGAGGAAGTAACTAATATAAATATAAATATTATTATTAATTTGACGGTATTGTTTTTACTCTATAATCCATACATGCTGACATCATGTAGGCGTCGAGAGAGATGCAAAGACATAAACATACGAAAGCCTCTTTTCTGTAACTAATAGAACCAACAAACAAAAGGTCCTAAAACGGAAAAGATTGGATTCCTCAGGTATCAAAAAAGTAAATAGTGATGGATGATGTTTACATAAAGGTGTTCTAAAATAAAACTTGAATTTTAAATAATTGATAGAGTTATTACTATAGCTAAATTTACAAAAGTAAATTTAGTTGACTGCTATTTAATATTTACAGTCAGACAGGAATTATTTTTGCATTTGGTTTTTAATACCCATAATAGTGCTATCCACTAAAGATTTAGCGGGATCAGAATTGCAATAATATAAAATTGAGTGTATTAAATAAATTTAAGGACTAATTAATAGCCAAACCTTTCATATATATATATCTAACATTTTAGTCAAAGCTTAAACATAATATGCAATTTTGGTCAAAGTTTATTATGATTAGATGTGATTATGTGAGAGTAGTTATTTAGTTAAGTTAGTTGAGAGAGATTGAAATGTTAATTTGGCAAAAATTGTACATAATCTTATTATATGTTATGGTTTAATTGAATATTTGTTAAAAGCTTTCACTAAAATTGCACTATATCCAGAGGTTTGAATTGTTTTTAATAAAAAGTTATGATTCTTAGATGACATATAAATAGGAGTGATTTAGTTGGTGAATAATAAAAATGTGACATGGCACGGCAATTAAATAAACAAAGTAGGGTCTGATTTTGTGATAATAAGTCATCTATGTCATATTCAGTCAAAACAAATTGTAACTGAATACTTGTGTTCACGTGATATCAAATTCTTACTTGTACGACTGTTTCAACTACTCATAACTTCCAGGTAATAAATAAATAACTCATTATAAACTACATTACGTATTGATTAAAATTATTTCTCATTTTTATCTTTATTTTTCTTATATTCTTTATCTTACACCACAAACTCCACCTATAATTTGCATTATCCCCTTTCTATAAAATCAAAACATTAATCCGCATATACAAATTTAAATCAAAATTCAAAATAAAATTAATTTGCTTATTGTTTTAACTACGGTAACAACGTGTCAATACACATTTAATTATGTAATTTATTTTCGAGGGAATTACACCGCCATTCTTAATACAATCGGAGGGGGCAGATTTTCACTTTTAACCACAAGCAACATGTCGTATAATTTATTTTCCTTTACATTTCTTCAACTTTTCTACTCGATATTTGAAAGGATTATATTTTCATGTTAATTCTTTTAATCACAAAAAATATATTAAATTAATTGCCTCTTCACAATCGTCAATTCAGCACCCGTAATGCATGTGTAATTAAATAAAAAATTATTTTAAATTGTCGAGTTAATTATGATTTATTGCTAATTTTCATTATTTTATGTAAAATAAAAATATGAGATCATTAAACTTGTATAATTTTAGGGAGGATTATTATTTGCTTTAGTTTTACAATTTTGAATCTTAACAATTTCATATTGTTTCAATAGTTTGAACTATTTTTCTATTGATAAAAATAATATTAATTTGTTTGGACGGTACACTTACTATAAAAAAAAAACTTAGATTCATTAGTTTAATTGATATTGAATTAGTATACATAAGCCAGAAATATTTGAAATTTGATTATAATCATTTATTTGAATACGGTACAATAATATAGTTTACCACTATTATACTTAGGAAGCTAAACGTGATTGTAACTACTCATGCCAATGTTACTTTTGTTTTAAGGTGCAAATAGATAAGATTGATTTTGTATGGTTTTCATTTAAATTTTGTGAAGAACACTAATTGTGGAAACTCTAATTGTTCGACCTTGGATGTTTGAACAACATGCGTGTCATTTTAACATGGGGAGTGGGGCCCGAACAGAGTGAAGGTCGTTCTATCGTGGGGGTTAATACACGTAGTATATGCACATATTTATGCCGATTTATACGAGTATTTTGGTAGTGTTTGCATATAAATTCGGCGTTTTGTGTTACAGTTGATCATCTTGGGTTGAAAAACGTGTTTACTTGTTTTGTAGTGAAAATCATATGTTTTAGAAGTAAAATTAGTTGGAATAAGGTCCAAGAGAAAAGAACAAGTCGATTAAGGGGTGCAAATGAACGAAAAGGAGTTTGCAGATGGGTCGGGCGAGCCAAAATAGCTCAAAACCCGTTTACTTTGTTTATTGTTTTTTTGCACTTAGTTAATAAATAATTAATCAATCGTTTTTCGAGAGTCTACATAGAGTCGAGTTATTCTAATTGGGGTACTTAGTTGACATAGGTACACAGTCCTTGTGGAATTGGCCTTGTTCACTGTGGTATGCACTAGCATCATACACTTGCGGTAACACTAGCGTTATAAATAGTGTGTCAGGGGTCGAATAGAGTGAAGGTAGTACACTTTGGGGGCCGAACATTAAGCATGCTTCAATATGTTTATATTTAATAGGTTAAACAGTCATTGCGGTCAGTTTCATTTTCAAAAGTGAATTTGCTCTCAAAAAGCTTGAAAATTGTTTGTGAAATTAACGAAAATGTGGAAAGGGAACTTGTCTTCAAGAGGTAGAGTTTCTTCATCGATAATTTCACTTAAAAATGTTCCTTGATAATATACTGATGAGTTTTTCAAAGACCTAAGGTTTCTGATCAGAATATGATTCTTTATCTTCTTTATAAACTTTTTTAAGGAATTTTCGGGTTTCATTTTCTAATAGTTAAGTTTTATTGTTATTAATGGTATTTTAGTGTTTTATAATTTTATTGATATTACTTAAATTAGTGGATTGTGAATAGTTAGTGACATAACCCAAAGTAATAGGAATTGGAACTTATAGGGCATCTGCAATCAATTAATTTGAAATTAAAATCACATTTGGCAACGAGAATTAATTTTCAAGGTCTTTACAATTACTATTTTCTGATTTTATAATGAATTAACTAAAGTCATTTTTATTTTTTTTGGTTTGGGAAATTGAAATCAGATTTCCAGAAGATACTATTTGTTATTTTCAACTAATTTTACATATTCTTGTGAATAAATAGAAGTTGATTTCATATTTTGACCTACTTTTGCTACAATTAAAAGTAATTATTAACCAAATATTTCAAATTCTGCATTATATATTATTTCGATTCTCATATAATATCAAAATAAATTAATAACTTCTTGACAAGTATAATCAATGGCAGACACCCCTTATTCTGAGTGAAATTAAACTTAATCCAAATTAATAGTATTATCCTACTTTCTTCATCCCGGCTGAGTTTGCACACTTAAGCCGGCACATATATTAAGAAAAACTGTTTTTTACTTTTTAATTGATTTTTTTAAAGGCGGAGATTGAAAGTGGAGATTTAAAGGGTGGAGATTGTGATAAAACTTTCCTTTTTAAGAGTGTGCAAATTTAGATGGGACGTCCCGAAAAAGAGAGTGTGCAAACTCAGCCGGGACAGGGGGAGTACAAGTTATTCTTAAAAAATTTACGCAATAAATTCTTATTTAATCTAGTGCTATAGGTAGATGGTGTGGGTGCACACGACAACTTCTGTCATGAATTAATGACATACATGTAGTTTTAGTCTGTTACGTATGAAATATGGCATCTAATTAATTCACACCCAACACTGTGGAATTATACCTCCTCCTGCAACCCAAACCCACCCCCACCGCCCAAAAAACAGCAAATTCAAATTTATACTCCCATTCCCATTACATACATCCTTTTAAATACAACCTCTTTTGCATTCTTCGACTAACTCCTATTAATTTAGCTCTAGATGCTGAGTTTTTATTGATTATTTATATTTTTCTTAATTCATATATTTACCGTTCTGACTATATATTCACACACTACACACGCTACACACATTTCACACACTAATCAAAATGTGTGTTTAATAGTAACTTTAAATTAGACCCCAAAATTATTGCTAAATTACTATATTCAATTGCAAGCTTATAAATTATTTACCCAAACACTTTGTTAACTTATAAGCTCCTTAAAAATTACATCTTATAAGATGTTGGAGCTTATAAGATGTTTAAAATAAGTTTAGCCAAACACCCTCTTAATTTTTACTCCCTCCCCTTCCACAAAAACTATGCTTATTTTGCATTCCATCTATCCCATAAAAATAAATTTGCTATTATATTTAACACATTATTAATTTTTTATATTGATCTTTGTTTTATATTTAGTGTATCTTGTTACTCTTCATACAATAAGCATACAAAGGTGGAATGAAAAATAAAGTTAAAAATTATTGCCCTAGCTATAATTATTTTCGTTTTTAATGTGTAAAAAACTTGTAATTCTATTTTTATGAGATTGAGGTGAGGGAGTACTATAGCTTTTCAAAGTTAGAGTGGAGACTAATTTATATCATTACTGTGAAGAAAAATTGGATGAGCACCAAAACTCCCACAAACATGAAATTTCTTTGAAATGCAGCAACTTTCGACTATAATAAATCAACCAAGAAGTAATTAAGTTTTTTGTCAACCCACCATTCAAGGTCTTTTCCCTTGAATTTGAAGTTAAATAGTTTCTTTTTATTATTATATTTTCTTGAAAGTCTGAATTGCCACATGAGCACTTATATTGACTATGTTAGATGTACTTAAGCAACATGATTTAAAGCTATTAACACCCTAATTTTCTTTTGCTAATACAATTAAAAATGATGATCCGTTAATTTGTTTTGAATATAAAAATATTTGATTATACAGACTAAATATAGAAATGGAGGATGTTAATAACGACCTGCTGTCATAAATCATAATCCACAGATCTATTTGGAATTCCACTTACAATGGCGGTCAACTCACAGATCCTTCACTTCCTCTCTCTCTCTCCATGACTCCATTTACAGTCTACCAAAACCTCACTGTACGCAATCATAAATACTTGCATTCAACATCACTCATTTACATCATAACAATAATTCAACTATCCAGATGGGTTATCTCTCATGTAAAGCTGAATCATCCATCTCCATTGCCGAATCAACATCAACCACCTCTCCCTCCAACCACAAACAAAAACCAATCAAACTCCAAGAATTCAACTACAAAGATCTCCAATTAGCCACAAACAACTTCTCAGAAACCAAGCTCTTGGGCAGAGGCAGCCATGGCCTTGTCTACAAAGCCGTTCTTCGCGGCGGCCGTCTCGTCGCCGTCAAGAAGCCCTCCAGAACCGCTCATAGAAACGAAAACCCTAACGAATTCGACAACGAAATTGACATTCTGTCTAGGCTGCAGAGCCCCAGGTTAGTTAATCTTGTTGGCTTCACTAGTAATCAGTCCCGAGATCGCCTTTTGGTGGTTGAATTCATGAGTAATGGTACTCTGTATGATGTTTTGCATTCGAATTCTTCGCGGCCCCCAAATTGGGGTAGGAGGATTAAATTGGCTCTGCAAACTGCTAAAGCAATTGATACACTTCATTGTTTGAATCCACCTGTAATTCATAGGGATATAAAGTCTGCAAATATATTAATTGATAGGAATTTCAATGCAAGGTTGGGGGATTTTGGGCTAGCTTTAAGATGTGTAGATGATTTTAGGTTGAGGTCAACTCCTCCTGCAGGGACAATGGGGTATTTGGATCCTTGTTATGTAACTCCTGATAATCTGAGTACTAAGAATGATGTGTTTAGTTTTGGGATACTGCTTTTGGAGATTATTAGTGGGAGGAAGGCCATTGATGTGGCCCACTCGCCGCCTTCGATTGTGGATTGGGCTATTCCTTTGATTAAGAGAGGGAAACTGTTGTCGATATGTGATCCGAGGATTTTGCCTCCTAAGGACGCATATGTGAGGAAGATGTTGGCTGTGGTGGCTGCTAAATGTGTGAGGTCTTGTAGAGAGAGACGGCCGTCGATGAAGGAGGTGGTGGAGTGTTTGAGTGAGTTGAGTAAACTTGTTCCGATTCATTCTTGGAATGGTATTGCTAATCCTTGTTTGATGGTGGAGACTGTGGGTAGACCAGTTCAATCGAGAAATGTTCAGGTGAAGGAAAATGAGAATCTTGATGATGGGGATGCGAAAGTTGGAAAACCATTGTCAAATCCTAGGAGAGTGTATTCGGATTTGGGCTTACGGAGCAATTTGATGGAGTTGATGTCGGATCCTCAATTTGTTGATGAGGATGAAGGTGAGTCTAAGTTGGAATTGAGAAAAAGAGTGTCGAGTTTTAGGTTTGAAAGTAAGTTTCCGGTCAAATGGTAAAGAAAGCGAACCTTCACCATAAATTGATGGGGGCTAGTTCAATTGGATTTTGAACAAGATTGAGCCCTTTTATTGGTGATTGAAGATGTAGCAAAGCTTGGATTTGTACGTAAGCTTCTCTTACTTGAGATCATAGGCATTCAAGTGTATATTCTGCTGCACCACTGGTGCATTACCCTTCTCTATTGTTCATTTTTTACAGTTAATTATGAATAATTGTCAATTGTAATAAGCCTCGTCTTGTATCTTGGGAGAATTTTTTTGTGATTGTATGTCATTCGATCAATAAATTTGCATTACCATAATCTCAGTGAAGTTGGTATACTGTCATATATAGCTTTGCCTTTTCGAGAAGTTGTGTATCTCAACATCTACATCCCGGTTGCGAAGTCATTATAGCACCAAACTGATGTATGACTCGGCACCATACGGACCTAAGAGAATCGAAGAAAGATTGTCAGCATTATGTAACTGTTGCTAGTAGGTCATTTTGTTAAGGTAGTTGTTTCATGTCTGGTCTTGAACATATAATAATTAATCTAGGTAATTTCCATTTTACTAGGCATTTGATCCAATCTCATATCTATAATCTATTGAAGCATTTAAATAAGTGAGGAGTTGTCATTTTCATGATTTGTGAGACAGCTGTAAATGTTTGTCTAAGTATGATTAAGATAGAGTGAGATTGGATATTGAAGTTGGTTGGTACTTTATTGTCATGAATCTGTACTCTTGCTTCTTGATTACTGTAAGTTGGTTGCTCATCTGCTTAGTTCACAGTGCTCCTGCTCAATAGGTGAAGCACGCCTTTAAGTGATTCAATTTTAGCTATTTTTATTATCATTTCGTCATATTTATTTTTGTTTGTAAAAATAACTGTAAGTTACTACATAATATTTGTTAGATAATTTGAAATAAAGAAAATGAAGGGTTTTTTTAACACAAATTGTGTCTCATTCGAAGTATTCTCGTAGTCAATAACTTGTGCATGTACTTGTGTGTTATTGTTCTTGTTACCCTTCTGATTCAGTAAATATCTTTAAACATCACATACGACTTAAATTTCATTGTGGTTATTTGCCACAAAATTCTGTTTCATTCCGTCCCAAAAACTTAAAACAATGTTGACTAATAAATTGATTGCGACTATTCTCCATTTACAAAACATTAAATTAAATTATTATAAATTAAACACTAAAACATTAAAGAGTCAGAAAAACAAGAAAAAGAAAGAGAAGTCGCTTGCCCCTCAAACCCCTGACATAAATCGTGGTCCTGCGCATCAAATCCAACTCTAAATTATTTTTGTGTTGATACTACAACGAGAGATTACAAGATGGTTGTGAGTACTGGCCGTAGCTTTGGAGATTAGAGCGCAATACTAAAACGAGAAATTGCAATGTGGTAGCAATCGGAGCTTCGGAGATTGGAGGCGAAGAATCGACGGAAATCGTATGGCTCTGGCACGGTGGAAATCAAGACTCTGAGCAATGAAGAGTTCCGCCAAAGGGTTGATGCTTTCATTGATACACAGGAGCAAGAGGACATCGAAGGGCTAGTGAAATTGCTTCAGTGCAATTAACAAGAAATCTAGTGCTAAATTCAGAGTAAAATGTTTAGGTTTGGTCTATTTGATTTAACACATTATAGAATTGTTTGAATCTGCATAGTCAAACAGTAATCACGACAAGTCTGTTTTATATATTGAAAACACGAAATAACATGATAAGAAGTACATAATAATCACAGAATTAACGAAAACAAGTAAGAAGAGCTTACTTTGTCGATATTATGTAATTATCTATTGTTATTTAAGTCTTCATTGATGAATATTTGAAGAAACTATGGTATATGAAGTTCTGAAAAAAGGAAAAAAAAAACCTCGCACAGAAGAAAGAATTACTTTTTAATGTTTCTTATTTTCTCGAATTTCATATATATATCAAAAAAAAAAAAATTCTTTTTTTTTTATGGAACTGATCTCGCCTGTGTCATGGGCGCGAAATCAACGTAAACTCGCCCCTGGCAGGGGCGAGTTTAAATTCTTTTCTTTTTTATGGGTATTTTAGATTATATATATATATATTATCTATTATTTAATTTTCTTTTAGGATTATATATATATATATTATCTATTATTTAATTTTTTTTTAGAATTATATATATATATATATATATATTAGTAAATGCTCCCGTGCGATGCACGGGCTATTTTTTTAAACAGTAAATCAATATTAACATGAACAATATTTTTATTGAAAACGCATTTTTATTTGATAATATATAAAAAAAAGAATATATAAATAAAGTTGGATGGATATCTATCTAGCGCACATTGTGTGTGTATATTTAAATGAAGAATGATTCCGTGTTGATGCATCTTGTATGTGTAGTCCATATCAATAGAAACCACTTCCTCCAAATTATCAGACTACTCAACACAAGTTGGAATATTTGCACGTGCATTTCTCTTCTCAATATGGGACCTCATTTTCTCGAGTATATATACGATCTGTACCAATTTTAAAATCGTAATTTGCATTATGTCTGATTCATAATTAAGTATTAATATCCTCAAAACAAGTATTATCTTTTAATATAAACGTTAATACATTTATGACAACTGCACATAATCCTAAATCCGCCTCCAACCCGAATTGATCAACCGGTGTTTTACCAGAATTTGTAAGCCTTGTCTTCATGTCGCGGGTGGAACACATATTATTTGTAGTCTGTATTGAAGGATATTATTACTCTCTTTGTTCTTAAAGTTGCTTTAGAAAATTCAATTTGTTCAACAAAAAAAATCATTCTAGCAAAAAAAATAACATTCCTTCTAATATTATTTCTAAATACATCCCAACAAATCACGTTACAGATCTCATTAATCAATAACTCTCTCTTTGAATGTAATTAAAATTTGGGAGAAATAAAGATTGATAGATAGAGATTACATATACATACACACAAACATATATATATATATTATATATATATAATTATCCATTCAAAGAATTTTTAATTTCTCATCAAAATATAAACACAAATTCACATGTATACTAGATGCATGAATCTTGGATCCTTGTAAGGTTACACAGATGATGCGGATCCATGGAAATACACTATTAATACGAAAATATTACTTATTCTAAAGAAATACATTATCTTTAACCATAATACATTTTTCAGAACAATAATATTTTTTCAAAATAAACACTAATACATTTTCAATGTAATACATTTGTTCAAAACAAGTTATACATTTCAACATAACCACTAATATTTTGTTAATGAAAGAGTGTCCATAGCCAAATTTTACAGATCTCAACTGATCTGCAAGAGAACTACTCAAGTCTAAAACTAGTATTTAGGAATGTAGGGAGTAGTGTTTAGCCGATAGGTATTATTTACTTTAAAGAAAAGTATTCATAAAGACTAATATTCCTTTCACAAATGAACATCACCTAACACAATTTAGAGGGTGTTTGGCTGAGCTTATAAGCTCCTAAAAACATCTTATAAGATGTTTAGGAGCTTATAAGTTCTTGTCAAGTGTTTGGCAAAAAAAGATGTTTGAGAGCTTATAAGACACAAAAATAAGCTCTAAGAGCTTATAAAATCTAAAAAACAAATAATTTGCTATACCCCATCTCATTTTCATCTTATTTTTTAATATCTTAATTATTACACTCAAATTTCACACACAAATCACACACTTACACACACTACACACACAACACACATTACACACACACCACAGATAGTTAAATGCCACATTCCTACCACATCAACAGGTGTTCACCATAGGTGCAAATGTTGTCCTTACAGAGGCGGGCTTGAAAAGAATTATCGATACACTTATATTTGGCTTTAATGAGGTTTGGTAGGAACGGGGTTGCATCGAACAAGAGCATAGGAGAATAACATCATCCTTTCTGATCCCCTCAGATATGTGAATTAGCTGGCAATCATGAATTCTTATGTGCAGGATTTTGCACAAAAAAAAGATAACTTCGCAGTCATAAGCCACATCCAGAATGGACTATAGCCTCACACCACGTTACATATTATTCATGAGAACCTAATGCAATTACTAGGATTGCCCTATAATAAAGGTTATCGAGCACCTTCCCATGCACACACTTAGAAAAATACGAGTTCATCATAAAACCTCTCAATCTTGTTTCCCTGGGCCCAAAATACTATGGTGGACTAAGAGTTAAAAGGCAACTTGGACATCCACACTATCAAATTAACAAATCCCACATTCAATGTTTCAGATAGAACTAAAATTCTAAGCCGACCCCACTTTAAAAAACCTCCTACACACTAGCTCTCTTCCATCATACAATCTTGTGAAAAATTCACCACAAACCAACACCAACCTATGAGGATGCCTAATGTTTTGTAAGACTACGACCAACTAAGATTACCATAAGGGAGTTATAACTCCTACCCTGACAAATGCACAAATATATATGTTGTCACCAAGAAAATACACTTGTATAAAAGTTATAACAAACTAATAAATAGAAAAAAGGACCACTTATTTCAGCATTCTAAGGAACAACGATGATTCATTGCATAAGCAATTGGCGAGTATTTTAACTGAATGTATTACATCACATATGCAGCAATGAGTACCACGTTTAAGTTGTAAGTTGTTCATGTAATTAACCATTGTTGCTCTACATAATGCAACAACTAGTGATCCTTCTTCATGTCGAGTTAGCTTGTTATTACTCTTCTGTAAATGAATACTACAATTTTACTTTCTCAAAATTGTGCTGACATCATTATATTATTTGCATATTTGTCCAGTTGTCAGCAAAGACACTTCTGTTAGGATCTAACTCTTTACGACAGCAAGAGTCCTAGATTTTGTATTCCCAATTTCTTTGTTACAAGGCATTATTGTGTAGGAGGTTGTCAAAGTAAAGCCAGTGTACAACTTTGGCATTCTTTGTCTAAAACAGTGAATTGGAATTTATAGATAATAGTTACTATTCATTAAAAAAATTAATATCCAAAAACCCAACAAATATATACGGATATCAATTGTTACAAATAGTTATCTAATTGTATTCTCATATATTTTGATTATAAAAAATTTAAAGTAAACATATATTTGCCGCATAATATGAAAATAATACATGCTATACATAGATATGTATATATATATATATAATGCTGAATTCAGCTGTACCTTTTCTTGGAACAAAAATTATGATATATTCAAATTTACCATAGTAAGAACTTGTATGGTAACCATTTGATGTTTTAAGCTAGTCTTGTAGTAAGTTACTTCAAGAAAAAATCACATTTAGCCAGGTGTTAAATGCCAAAATTCTCTTCTTCAGCAAATACCTATCAGGGAAAATATTAATAAATGCTTTTTTGAAGCTTTTCTTAATTATCTAGCTAAATTTAATTCCAGATCTCAAAACAGAAATCATCACAAAATCAGGACATACAACATTCTGAGAGGAGAGTTTAAGTTAAATTCACAAATGTATTGAACTGCAAGGTTAAATTATGCTAGTTCAAGAAAAAAGAGAGCACAATGGGGGATACAGAGCTAGTATTGCTTAAGAACAAAATTCACAAGAATTACTCACAGGATCTAGTGTCTTTGAATGGAGGACATATGCCTGAAATCCAACTGTCAACTTTGCTCTTTTCTCTTTTTCTTTGCCTTTTTAACCTGCTCGTCATTTATTTCCCTCTTTCTCGCCACTCTTTCGTTATCTGGCCTTTCATCAACTCCCTCTGCACTTTTCATCTTTTTAGTGGTACTGCAGCACCAATTTTAGATGACGGGAATAATTCAGTATAAACAATATAGACAAACTCAATATGATAGGGAAGAAAAATCAGTCTTAACCTGTCAGCTTGAGACCATTCATCCAAATTCTTGTCCAACCATCGGGCACATCCAGTGTGGTCAGCAACCAAGGATCCTGATATATGGAGTATCTCTTCATCAAAGCTACAGTGAGAATGCACACGATTGAGTCCATAAAACATAATAAACAAGAGCAGAAAAATAAATTAATAAAAAAAGAACCAAAATATAAGAGAAAAATAAGTGAGTAGAAATGATTTTTCCTTTTTTTCATTTACTTCCAGACAAAAGGAAACTCCAGAGTTTTATTTAAATGCACTGTTAGAAAACATTATATTTCTCAGTGACTAGATCAGCCAAACATCTCTCTTCCTCATCTAAGACCAACATGTCTCTCCAATAGTTTGGATCACACGTTAGATTTTCTCCTTGTTTTTTATACAATACTCCACAGAATATTATGAAGGAACTTTCATGAAGTTATGCAACAGCATACAATTAATTGGAATATGACCAATAATCCACGCTCAATGAAGCCATTTCTACAACAAATGTCGATTTCAGTGAAAAATTAACTTTAACTTAAATCACTGTTAAAAAGTCATTGCAAGGACATTATACACGAAGTTACTTAATGCATCTGCAAAGTTCACATTTTAAAGGTTCAATTTGGGTACTTTCTTAGCACTTGCAATTCACATGGACAGCAACATGTTTCCAGAGTGCAAGATCACAACCATTTAATCTAGCATTGTGTAAGAAGAAATGAGATTTGTAAAAATGATATCCATTAACCATAGTTGAAAAGTTGAGATATAGGTCTTGAATGTCATCTGAGGTTTTTACAAAGTAGTAACTATTCTGAATTTCCCAAACCAAAATGAATTTATGCAAGTTCAAAGAGTTCACTATAGAATGTGTAGATTAATGCATAAGATATTCAGCCAAATTAAGGCACAAGGACAGCAAAACCGAGTCCCTAATGAAGTTGTAGAAATTAGCCCATGAAGTAACTGAATTACCAAATACAATGAAACTCAAAGTCCCTATGTGATAAGTAACAGAGTGTATAGATTCATGATTATAATATTCTAAGAACTAGGGAAATTATTTGGTCTAATATTTTGCCAATATATATTTTGTCAAAACAATTTCTTCTCCTCAAATTTGATGAGAGAAATGCCCTACAGTTCAAAGGCTTAAATACAAGAACCAGAAAGTAAAATTCATTTAACAAAGCATATTAGTTAATCATGATTATCAACCCAGCATTGACATAAAATTATCGATTTATGTCGTGTTATCAGACACAGCGGCCTTGAAAGCAGCTTTTTTTAGCTCGTTCACCACTAAAAACCAAGGAAAAACAAATTACACCAGACACTTTGAAAGAGGCCATAGTAGTATGTAGAAATAATATTTCACCTTTTCACCACAAAGCGCAGAATAGTTCCAACATTTATCTTATGTTTATTATGAGATCTGCTAACATATACTTCCTTTCCATGTTTCTGCAGCAAAACGAGTAGAAAGGGGCAGCTCATTAAACTTCTGAAAACTAAGTACATTCACACATTTTTAATTCAGAGGTATTCATTTAAAAAAAAAAAAAGAAAAATTTACAGAATAAAGAACCGAAATTTGTGGAGACCATCGCGTTCACGTATAATATTCAAGAAAAGATAATTACAATTTTATGCTTGAAATCGTCACGGATGTCTTCATCTGCTATAAAAGCGGAGGAAAAACCAAGAACCACAGCATGAATCGATTGCGGAGTAATTTTAACCACCTCTCCCTCTGTCAACAAATTGGAAATAGTCAATAAGACTAACACATTGATTACTTGCCATCTCATTTATCAAAAGTTCTCTTCATTATTTATCCCAAAGTAATCAAGAGTTTTGGACAGCAGCACACCCACACCACATCAAAAAAAAAAAAAAAAAAAAAAACAAACAAACAAACAAAAGCAGCTAAGTTTACCTAGAAGCATATCAGGCTTCGGATTGAAAAGCAACAATCTAGCTTTTAATTTCACGCCAAAATATGGGTGAATTCCTGGTAAAATCTTGGCTAAATTGCTACAAATATTGGGATCATATGCCAATACAACACCATCAAAAGTCTCGTTGTACCTTTAAGAAAGAAGAAAAGACCATCTTTAAGCCTTTAGGATCCAAAACTAAAACCAAAGAAGGAAATTTATACAAAAAGATTATGTCGTATATCATTCAGTGTATAACAGGAAGGTAAAAGCGATCCGCAAATACATTACAGACACATCACTCAATCAAAACTTACGTGAACAGCAAAGAGCTGAGCTCGCTGAGGATGGCATCGCTAGCGCAAGCCGCCTTAGACGGATGTAAATACACAACTAAATTGGCTTCGCATTCTCTCAGTGCATCCATTTGCATCCAAACTAACACAAATTCTGAGTTTTTTCTATAGTTAATAGTGTTCGATTATGAAAGCTAAAACCCTGGAAAAACCCTAGTTGTTCGGTTAATTTCACTGCTGAATTGAATCCTCGGCGAGTGTCACATTTTTTTGGGCTAAGCCCATTACTGTTATTTTGGTCACGTGTGTGAACTGCTTTGGGCGAACAATGGAGATAACCTAAGGCCCAAGCTGGCCTCCTGGTCCAATAAAAATAAACTGTTTCTTTTTTTCAAAAAATGTTGTAAATAATCTAAATTTTAAAATAATTATAATAAATCTCTATAACAAGTATTTATTCAGTTCTTATTTGGAACCAAAAACCAATATAAATAATCCACACAATAAATACGGAACATAAACCAAATAATCAACTAGAAATTTATTGCAATTTTTCGTACTTCTAAATATACAATATGATTGTCAAATCAAAATTGTAAAGAAACTCTTAATATAATATTTTGATACGTCAAAAATAGAAGAATCAGAAAGATATTCATGAATTTGATATTTGAAAGAATATTTTCAAGATAAAAGAGGAAAACATTAAAATGTAGCACGAGTCGACATCTATAATCTTTTTCTTTAATTTTTTCTTCAGAAAATTGTCAAATATATTCCTAATTTGGAAATGGATTATGCGTGAATTTACTATGATGGTATTCTCATTATACTATTATTTTAAAAAAAAAAAACATAAAATTATTCATAGATCCAAAAAAAATATCAAAAGAGGTTGAAATCATATAGATAAAGTAAAGAATAAAAATAAAAATCTAGAAAAAGTAAATCTGAACCTCAAAAATATAAACACTAACTGGTGAAGGGTGCGTTGTGAGTAAGTTTCCAGTTTGTCTCCAATGTGGTCCCTCGACGAAAACAATCCACATATTCACATATGCATGCAAAAAATGAAGCAAAATGGAATAACTTAAACAGAACCACAATTAGTACATAAATTGGAACTCTTTTTGGCAAATTAGTCAATAATGTTTTTTCTTGGTTTCTAAACAAGGCCAGATTTTGAAGCAACCCAGCTGCTCGTATGATTTTTTACTGTTCCTTCCATTGCTTATTATTTCTCCTACATTCTTCGAGCTTTAATTAATGGCATCTGGGCTTCTTACTTAAAGGTAAAACCTGTGTCATGATCTACATCTTTCATATTTCTGTCTGAAAATTTTCAAGTGATTCGCACAACTTTTCTTGTGAGTCTCTGTTTTATTATGGTTGAATTTGCTGCTGTTGTGAATTCTGTTCTAATTGGATTCTCATGATGCTGGGTCTTGGATTATGTATGAGAAATCGCTAAAGATGTGGCCATAGCTTGCAATGTTATTACTAGCTTAGTTCAATATCTTTAATTTTTTAAGTTGTTGTTATTTGCTAGGGTCTTGGATTATGTTGGTAATGTTCCCATATTTATGTGCCTATCGTTGATGCGTCAAGATCACGCCTGCTGATTTTAGCTCTGTTGCCGACTAATCCCCCACTTGGGCGCTAGTCTCTCATTGACACCTATGTTTTTTCCCTGATTCTTCCCTGCCTAAAGACACATATCCCCCTAGGTCTCGGTTAGTCACTAGGCCCAGTTTGCCTTCTAACTAGAGTTTAGTGGCTTCTACAGCATTGGATTTTAGATAAGAGAAACAAACCCTTTTTACGAGATTTTGACAAATCAGACTATCAGTCCTTATGTGCATGGTAGGTAGGTGAGCTTTCTCATGTACTCTGTGGTTCAACGGAGCACAAAGGATACCAATGTACTGCGAACATGTCTGCGTAGCTCATGAATTGTTGTTTAGCTCTCAGATATATGTCAAAAAAGAGTTGTAACGATAGGGCGATAGTTGACGTGGAACAAATCAAACAAGTTATGTGAAATAATTATTGTAGGAGAGCCTTGATTTCTTTTTCACTCTTATTACAGCTCGAATTTATAGTTATTAACACTTGCATTTGGTTGCTCCTTTCAGATTGCTGCTCCTAAGGATGGAAATTATTTCTTGTCATGCTTTACGCTACTGCTACATTGTGAACTACAGTGGTGTAAAGCAGAATCCGCCTAAGCTTTCCTTATTAAGAAGGGAAAGATTGTTTTATTTTGTCATAGAATCGTGGTCTTCATCTTCTAGATATTCTCTCCGGAATAGTTTAAGGTCGAACAGACTTAATCAACATCAATCTTGTAGGACAGTTTGCTCGGTTAACAATTATGAAAGTGTTGATTCAAATGTCATGAGTGATTCTTTTAATGCCTATGTACTTGATGGTGGAGAGGGTGGGAGCAGAGTAAATGATTGTGGTTCATCAATACCAAAAGTCTCGATTCCTAGTGTGCCAGACGAAGACAATGTGGCTTCCATTAGCAGCCGTTTCTGGGGATGGAAGCCAAAAATAACTGTCCATTATGAAACATCAGGATCTGAGAATGGAGATGCACCAGCTGTTCTTTTTCTTCCTGGATTTGGAGTGGGATCGTTTCATTACGAAAAACAACTAAAAGATCTTGGTCGTGATTATAGAGCTTGGGCTTTAGATTTCGTGGGTCAGGGCATGTCATTGCCTTTTGAAGATCCAACATTGCAGTCTGAACGAGGAGATAAAGGTATGTTAGTTGGAGAGACTAATGTCTGGGGCTTTGGAGACGAAACCAAGACCTGGGCCAAAGAACTCGTTTTTTCAGTGGACTTGTGGAGGGACCAAGTGCGCTCTTTTATTCAAGAGGTAACTCGTTTTCTTATGATTTTTACCGTCATTATTGCCACATGTCTTGTTACTTAATTTGAGTAGTCCTAGCAGCTGAAGCCGGATTATAGTATTATGTCATTTAGCTATTTTTTATATCACGATTAGAATGGCTAAACCAATTTGGTAAAGAAATGAAGTACGTATATACCTTGATATTGCAGGTGATTAAAGAACCAGTTTATCTAGTGGGTAATTCTCTTGGAGGGTTCGTGGCTCTGTACTTTGCAGCAAGCCACCCTGAGCTCATAAAAGGTGTAACCTTGCTCAATGCAACTCCATTTTGGGGATTTCTCCCTAATCCTCAAAGATCTCCGAGATTATCCAGACTGTTTCCATGGGCAGGAACTTTCCCTCCCCCTTCTAGCCTCAGAATGTTTATCCAACTTCTGTAAGCTCTACCAACCTTATAATTTTCTATTCCTTTCTTTGTCTGGACATTTATAAATTTTCTGAACTTAGAATCCTTGTTTGTCAATCTAGATGGCAGAAAATAAGTGATCCAAGAAGCGTTGCATTAGTACTGAAGCAAGTATATACAGATCACTCTACAAAATTTGATCAAGTGTTCTCCAATATCATTGAGACAACGCAACATCCAGCAGCTGCTGCCTCGTTTGCTTCCATTATATTTGCACCTCAGGCACAATTATCCTTCAAAGAAACTTTAACTAGGTTAATCCGATAAAAAGTCAAATTACAACATAATTCTTATTCAATTTTCCATGTTAAGATATCCACTTGCTTGTGGTTATAGGTGTAGAACGAACAATACACCAATTTGTCTGATGTACGGGAAGGATGATCCTTGGGTGAGGCCCATCTGGGGTTTGCAGGTGAAACGCCAAGTTCCTGATGCTCCGTATTACGAGATAAGCCCTGCTGGTCACTGCCCTCATGATGAGGTTCCTGAGGTAGGCTGTTGAGCAGCATGACAAAAATGTGCTTTATATGTATAATTATAGAATAAAATAGGTGCTCAATCTGAACATAGTAGAAGCATAAGTTTAGTAAAACAAAATAAATAAAGAACTTAATTTACACAAAGCTTAAGAAGGGTGTTTTGGGAATTATGTTTTCATCCTATCATCTCATGTTATTTCCTTTTGTTTTCTATGTATATTTCCAGGTTGTCAATTTTCTTCTTCGTGGTTGGATCCAAAATCTGGAGTCTGACGGTTCATCAATGCTGCCTTTGCTCGATTGTTCCGAAAGCATGAATAATGGTGTAACCAAGGACATGGAGTTTACCAGAGAAGGTTCTAGGAAATCTGTTAGGGTGCAATTCCATGGCTCCAAGTCCTCCATTTGGAATTGGTTAAGCTCTCAGTTGCCGAAACAAAAAACTCGATAAACACGACCTCAGCCACCATGTAAAAGACAATGCAGATATGTTATCATCCTGTATATTCATGTTCTTGATAATGAATATGTATTGACACTAGACTTGTTCCACCACTTGGTAGAAATCATTGTAAATTTAGTCTCAAACTTTTATTATACGGCGTGGTTTATGGTTTCATCAAGTCCACGGGCAGACTGGATGAATGAGAATGATTTAAAACGAAGGCGCTGTGCAATCCTAATGTTGTGATGAAAGGGAAGATTGTGGAATTATGTGTATTTTGGAGAAACAAAGTAATAGGTGTTTGCAATCCTAATGTTGTGATGACTTTGGAAAAGAAATGTTGTTATTGCATACTAGGTGTTTGCTTTCATGGAAGGATTTGGATTTAATGTGATCATATCATTTGATAACTTGATCGTTGATTGCATTCAATTGAGAGTGGAGTCGGTTTCAACTGAAGAAAGATATTAAAAAAAAAAAAAAAAAACCCTCAGTCGAACCGAATCGAAAATGTGAATTCAGTTACAACCCTCGTTCGATTATAAACTATACGGTTCGGTTTTGTTTTCATTTTCTAAAAATTCGGTTAATTGAAACCCGACATTTAATTTTGACACTAAAAGACATCTAATTGTATCTGTTTTTTATGTGTTAGTTAACTCATAATAAGATTATTAAACAACGGCAACATTTGATTAAGCACCATTATATTAATGAAATGTTTCGAATTGATAGATTATAAATAACTTCAAAGAAAATCAAGAAAATAACTTCCGAAAAGTAAATTCTCAATTATCATCGAACTTCAGTTATTAATCAAAATAAAACCAATTTATTTCAGTCCGATAACATTTGGTTTCTTGACATTGTTCGATTCAATTTCTAATTTTATGGTTACTTCAGTTTTGTCGGTTTGATTCAGTTCGGCCACTGAACTAACTGATGAACACTGCTAGTTGAAAGAGACTCGTCGAGATTCATGTGGGGAGTTAAAATAGAACCATAACTTATTTATGTTGTAGCTAAATATATAATTTTTTTAACGAAATAATAGTAATATACTGTAAATAAATTTTATTTATATAAATAGTTGAGTTGTTTTTTGTTGGAATTCGTGGGTTGGACTTGAAAGCATGACATAATAAACATAATTTGCAAAGTCGAGGCGCAGGTCGGATTCCCTGTCCGTAAGGCAATATGCGTAATTAACATCAAACTGTTGAAGAGGCCAACCATGAGAAACAGCCAAACTGAGAACAAGACAAGCTGTGGCTTGTTTAACATCTGGGCTATAACTATCAGAATAGTTAATGCCGGGGCGCTGATGAAACCCTTTAGCAACAAGACGAGCTTTGTATTTCTCAATAGAACCATCAGGTTTGTGTTTGATACGAAAGATCCACATACGGCCAACAATATTCTGAGACAAATCAGGAGGAACAAGATCCCATGTGCCATTGTTCAAAATGCAGTAAATTCAATTGACATGGCCTTACACCATCGGCCATCAGATAAAGCCTGAGTCACACAAGTGGATTCAACAACCGACTCAAGATAAGAAGTCAAGCAATAACGAGGACTAGGCTTGAATATCTGATTTTTAGAACGAGTAATCATCTAATGAGCAGAAGGTTGTTCATGCACCGGTGAAAGAGGTCAGGGGGAGGGGATGAGGGAAGAGGCGAAGCCAACATGGTATGCTGCATAGGAGGTGGGGTTGGAACTAGATCGGGAGACGAATTTTCAGAAGGGGGATTGGGAGTAGATACATGAGATGCAAATGAAAACACATTTTCTACAAATTCAACATGCCGGGGAGTGTATAGACGATTCGAGGAAATATTAAGACATAGATATGCACTCTAAGTAGTGGAGTGAAGAGAATATGGACGAAGCTATGGAAAGCATCGACAACCAAAGACAGGGAGTTTGAGAATGTTAGGGGGGCTAGTGGAGGAGTTTTTCATATGAGGAGAGCATTTTCAGGTCAACTTTGGAAAGACGATTGATAATGTATGTGGTAGAGGACATAGCGTATATCCAATAAGAAAGAGGCATAGAGGCATTATGGAGTAGGACAAGTCCAGTATCGACAATGTGACGATGTTGGCGCTCAGAAGTACCATTATGTTCGGGTGTGTGAGGTGGAGTGGTGAGGTAAGTTATACCACTACTTTGAAGAAAGAACCGAAGGATAATGATATCGGAGTAAAGTGTAGCGATGGTGGTTTTGAAGAAATTATCAACAAGTAGTTTAAAAGTTGTGAACATAGAAATAACATCATATTTTCATATTTACTAAAATGATCAATAAAAATAACATAGTAATGAAACCCGTCAACGATGATGTCCAAACATCTTAATAAAGCAATTTAAATAGTCGAGTGGAATGTAAAGAAGAGTCGACAAACGGTAACTTATGACTCTTAATATGACACGAAGTACAATCAAAACCAGCAATAGGACTAGATAAGAGTTTATGACTAGATAACATAAAGTTTAAAATTTTAGCAGACGGGTGACCTAACCGAGCATGCCAAATAGGCATTGGTTGTTTTGCAGTGATAAGGGCATGAGGAGACGATGCAGCACACCCTATTGGTCACACATAAAGTCCATTAACCCGAGATTCTTGGAGAAGAATACCACTCGTGCGACTGGCCTTAACCTGAAAACCAGTGGCAGAGAAAATTACAACGACATTATTTAGATTGCACAAACTAGAGACTGAGATAAGGTTTTCGCCATTTTTGGAACAACAGGTACATTATCAAAATGTAATAGAGGGGCCACTGAAAAAGTTAAAGAACCAGTGCATTTGATACTCAAACCTTTACCATCTCCAATAATGATGTCGTCGGTGCCACTATATGGTGAATGGAATGAAAGATTTTTCAAGTCTGAATTAATATGGTACGACACACCCAAGTCGAGAATCCATTTCGAGGCGGAAGGGGCAGCAGCTGTAGTGTGCATCAAAGGTGAGGAATAAGCTAGTTGCGATGCCCGATGCTGAGACAAAACTGGGGTGGGATCGAAATCTGGGCCGCGACGGGCTGAATGGCCTTGAGTGCCACATAATTGACACTTGCCTAGATAAGGTTTAGGCGCATTAAAAGACAAAGAGCGAGAGGGTTGTTGGGTTCGAGACCGAGTGAAGCTGCCTGAAGACGGTTGTTGATCGCGGCTGGGCAGTGGACGGGATTGGTTTCGACCAGCAGTGAACATCGTTGCTGGCTGTTGCAATGAAGGCTGAGATCGAGACGCAAGTTGAGCCTTGGTACTAAGAAGCTTTTCATGAGCTCTTCAAAGAAATAGATGAATCCCAAGCCTGAATTGCATGGGATAACTCACGAAAAGATTCATCCTGACCATTCATAATTCGAATAGCAAGATCTTCATCATCAGTTATGACACCAAGGAGTGCGAGTTCATCGACAGTGCTCTTAATGTCCATCATAAAATCTATAATAGATTGCGTACCTTTAACGATATTGTTATAATGCAGGGGTAAAAGTTCTTACCCCCCGGCTATCTGTACCTCCTTCCAATAAGAGAATGCCTTTTAGATTTTAGAGGAGACAATTTCCATTTATCATTTCTTATGCGATGACGATAAATAAAAGTCAGGGCCAATCACTTACTCATGTTGGGTTATTCTTGAAGAAACCTGTGCTCTGTCACGATCAGTTATATGTTGTTGTCTCTCATGTCACGAATCGAAAATGATTGAAGATCTTAATATGTGACGATGAAGATCCGGAGAGAAAGACTACGACTAACGTTGTTTATAAGGAAGTATTTCAGATTTTTTTTTTTTTTTTATATACAAGCGTTTTATTGTATAAAAAATTAAATTTATTTGTCTAACATTGGTATTCCTTGACTCATCGTAGTACATATTACATGAGTAAGATAACATTTTTTGCTCGCTATCATATTATATATATATATATTAATATTAATTATACGTTTTTAATCATGATCAACCATAATTTGAAATTGCAATTAGAATAATTGTTAATAATTAAAACATCTTCCGGTACATCGCACGGCCAACTATTGGGTATGTTTACTTAAGACTGGAGAGTGTTGGACCAAATCTAGCTAAGGGAGTTAATGAGTGTGCTTTATCGAAATTTGAGCCCTTAAATCTACTGAGTTTAGTCTTAAGTAAACATAGCCTTAGTTTTCTTGCCAGAGAAAATCTTTATTCTCAAATTTCCTACATGTCACAATCGTTTCTTCTTTCTTGTTTTATTTTTCAAGAATTATATGCATCCCAGATAGCCACAATTTGCTAACAATTGTTTTATTTTTTTATTATATTTTTTAAATGCATATAATTATACATGTGATACTACTAGGGTTTGAGAATTTGGGTTGGCTCCGTCACCCCGGCAAAATTCTCCACACTTTGTACACAGAGAGAAAACAATGGGGAAGAGAGCGAAGACCTCAAGGAAAGGAAAGAAGGCATGGAGGGCCAATATTAGCACCGAAGACTTCGATGACTACTTCGAGAAATCAACAAAGGATGCTCTTTCCGGCGGTTCCTTGGCCCAAGTCCCCAGTGATACTCTCTTTTTCGTTGATAAGTCCAGTGGTATGCAACCCTAATTACACTCCCTACGTATGCCTTTTACAGATGAAATATGAAAATATGGACAATCGTGATCTTAACCTTGTGTTTATTCTAGTAATTTTCCTATCGAACTTTAAGATTTATGTGGCTCTCTTAAACGGAGAAATCACGGCTTAAGGTTTTCTTAATATGCTAAGGAAGCTGAATACCAACATAGTTCTTTAAAGCTTTTGTATGGAGAACTAGTTTGGAAGCTCCTCGTCCTTTACTTTTTTTGTTGCGGAGAGAGGGAGGGGTGTGCGTTGGGGGTCCAATTGTACTAGTATTTGGAATTTTTATGCGTTGTTTCCTCTTGCTGCCATGGTTTTGTTTCTCTGAGGTTGAAGTTGCAGCGAGAAGGGTACAAAGTGATTTTTTTTTTCTGAGAGGATTCTGCTGGGACCAGAGTTTTTCTAAGCGGCATTGGGACTCATGGTTGTGACAAACTGATTTACACATAAAATACAAGATAATAGGAAGTGCAATTATATGTGACTGGAATCTATGATTGATAGTTTTGAGCTTATTCGACTGAGTTTCTTTGGATATATATTTGTGTTTTGTGGAAAAGATATTTGCCATTCCAGTAGAATTTCTAGTAGATTTTTAGCTTGTTTTGTCCTTTTTAGTGGAGGGATTTCGACTGTGATTGTGGCTAATTTCTCAATGACCTACTTGACAATAAAATGTTTAACTCAATAATTTCTTGCATCTTTACAATTTCGTGATCTTTAAGAATGTTTAATGAAACGGAGGTTTCTCATGTCTTCTTCTGCTGGCAGATCATTCTCTTAAACGGAAGATTGAGAAAAGCAGAGAAAAAGTACTGCGGTGTGATAGTGTGTTGCAGAGAAATCCTTTTATTAAACCTGTTCCATCCTCTATACAAAAGAAGAAAAAATCCAAGAAAAGTGTTAAACCTGTTCTAGCGGCTAAAGATAAAGATGCTGCAGAGGAGTTCCCAAAGGTTAGATCTGATCTCGACATATTTCAGAGTGATCCTGCAAGTAATTTGGTGAGGCTGTTCTCGAGATATTTCTTATCTAATCATTTCAGGATGAAAGTACACATGATCCTGGCACTATTGACTTGTGGGAAGAGAAAGGTATTTTCTTGTATATAACATTTGCTTGCTTGCCAAATTTGTCAACCTTTTAATTTTGATAGATGCTGCCATTTTACTTTTTGCAGGAGAAGACAATGTCAGAATTAAAAAGGTGAAATCAATTGGAACAACTTCGTAAATATATGGAACATATATCGAAATCGAAAGGATCCAATTCGAGCAAGCTCTTCTTTGCTTTTCTTTTTGGCACTTGCCTGTGTTGATGTCTTTGAAAGATTATTATCAGTTTTCAGTTGGTTGACTGGTTTGACTTCCTTATGCATCAACACTTGGCGTGTTACTATTGAGCAATATAATAAGTATTCTGTTTCTGTGTGTTGACTAACAATTGTAATGACAGAAGAACAAGTCGACCATTATACCCGCTGTTGAGGTTGAACCTCCTGGATGTTCATTCAATCCCCATCCTGAGAGCCACCAGGTACATCTTTTTATATTTGAATTTTTATTTCTCATCTATCTTTCCGATTAAATATTTAAGCTTACTGTGCTATTTATAGGATGCATTAGCTCGGGCCGTTGCAGATGAAATGCAGAAAATTTATCAACATGAATTGGGGCCTGAGCCCATTCCTTTAGTTGTTCCTGGGGAAGTTCTTGATGAAGAAGAGGTTAGTATCCCATCCTCAACTAAATGAACAGGTGATCACCACCATGATCATGTGCTTTCTCTTATCGACTTTATTCACTCTCCTTATGTACATCAGAAATATTTCCTTGACGCGGATGACGGAAGTGATGATGATGATGGTGAAAGCGATAGTCCCGCTGTCGACGGAGATGCAGACTCAGAAAATAGGTTGGTTCATACCATAGTTTTTCTTCTCCCAGTTAGTCTTTGAATTTATTTATTTGCATTTCGCAGTTAATCTTAATTTGATTTAATCTTCCTTTTTTTGCATGAATAATTAGTCAAATAGCTTTGATTTCTAATTTTATGGGTTCAGGTCTGCTATTGGTCATTGGTAGGGGTGGGATCAGGTCGGGTACCCGATAAAAGAACCCGATTTATCAACCCGATTTTGCGGGTACCCGACCCGTTGGGTCGGATCGTTTTTTTTTTTTTTTAATAATTTAAAGTTGATTTTTATGATTGAATCTTTTTTTTCTTGTCTCTTTAAGGTTGTTGAAGGAGGTGTAGACTTATGGTTAATTTTGTTAAAATAGGGTACCCGATAAAACCCGACCCTACCCCGCCCGACCCCAACCCGACCGACCTTAACCCGATACCCGATGCACTAAAAAAACTCGACCCTATCGGGTAAAACCTGCGCGGGTAGGGTCGGTGGTACCCGAAGCCAAATTCCCACCCCTAGTCACTGGTGGTAATGTAGATAGGACTTTTACATGAAATTGATCCACATGATAATTATTGGTCACTCAAGTTAAAAGGGAGGGGAATGTATTATGGCTGTCCTAGAGGTACCTGTTTGTTCAATCTGCTTAGGGTTTGATTAGGGATGTAAACGAGCCGAACCAAGCCGAACAGTACCAGGCTCGAGTTCGGCTCGTTTAATTTTTAGTGGGCTCGAGTTCGGCTCGAGTTCGGCTTGAGCTTATAAAAGTATGTTCGAGTTCGGTTCGTTATAAAATTACCAAGCTCGCGAATAGTTCGAGTTCGATTCGGAAAAAGCTCGATAACATAATAAAGCAAACTTAAGTTCGAGCTCGGGTTCGTGAAACTTGTAATAAAGCTCGAGAGTCACTAAAACAAAGCTCGTTTATAGACTAAGCTTAGAGTTCAAATCCTATTGAACACATATTTTTAAATGGTCTAGAGTTCAAATCCCATTGAACACATATTTTTTAAAATATATATATATATATATATATATATATATATATATATATATATATATTCGAGCTGGCTCGCGAACCAGCTCGGCTCGCGAGCCTACGTTCGCGAACAGGCTCGCGAGCTTATGAACCAAATACTTGCAGGCTCGAGTTCGGCTCGAAAATTTTGTCGAGCTCGAAATTGGGCTCGGGTTCGGTTCGTTTAGGCCAGCGAACGATCCCGAACGAATATTTTTTCGAGCCGATACCCGAATAGCTCGCGAACAGTTTGGTTTGATTACATCCCTAGGTTTGATGCATTAAAGAAAGAAACTCGCCTTAGTTATTATATCTGTATGTCCATTCTATTTACTGTACCTTACACAAACCATTTAGAAGGAGGTATAAAATTGCATTTTATGAAAGAATTTTACTTTGATGGGACCTATACAGGACTCCAAAAACCAAACAGGTAACAAGAGTTGTGTTGAACCGGAGAGCTAGACGGAAAGAACAATTGAAAACTGAAGCAGAAGCGAAGAAACTGGAAGCAATCTCAAAGGATATAGACAGGTAACAGATCAATTCCTTCAGAGTTTCTCCGGTTCACAATTATCTTACTTACTAACATGAAATGCACAAAAATGGTGCTCTTCTACATGTAGTTTACCAGTCATAATGCAAGAAATAGAAAAAGAGGATGAAGAGAAACATAAAAGACATCTTCGACGTATTGTTGCTAAACAAGAAAGATTGAAAGTCCGCCCACCTCGCTTGGGGAAGTACAAGTACGGCATGACATACATTCTTTTAATATTTATAATTTTCTGCTCATGGCCTAACATTTCTTGTTGAACATGAAAACTACCTTTGAGGTGTTCCTATTTAGCTTAAGCGAGTGCTAGAAAATCGGTTCTTTCTGCCCAGTATATCTGTTTGGTTATAGTTATTGTACTATCAATCGACATCTATAATGCTCTGGCAAATTTCATGACGTGATACTTAAGTACACTGGTGTTCTCTTTCTCAGATTTGAGCCTGCTCCTCTCCAAGTCCTCTTAACCGAAGAGAAAACTGGTTCACTTCGGCAGTTGAAGGTATACAAGGACTTCTATTTGGATCTCTTCCCCGGATCAATCAATCGAGAGCTTAAATTCTACAACTTCACTAAGTTTGTAACTGGCTGGCTGGTTTCACTTTATATATATATCTTTTTTTCTTTTATGGCAACAGGGCTGTTGTACCCTTGTGAGAGATCGTTTTAAGAGCCTGGAGAAGAGAGGATTAGTTGTCCCATCAAAGAAGGGCAGCAGGTTATTTAAACACACTTATCAAATTATTGTGCATTAGTTGAAGTGCATGTCCAATGTCTATTGATTTTGGTGTATTATACCCATTTAAAGTTGCAATTCATCTGATCCATTATCCATTTTCCTTTTCATAGTTGATTTTTGCATTCGTGAAGTAACATGCCCATGGAGTTGATGCAATACAAATGTTTTACCTACTATTCTTAACAACTAGTTGAGTTGTTTATCCCAGCAGTCAGTGTCGATATATGTGTATATATATATATATCTTGCATGGAGTCGTCTATTTCATTGGTTCTTGTCTAATATGAGTTTCTTGGGGTAACAGTTATAATTAATTTTTGTCCTAATTGTCTATAAAGAAGTTCTGGAGAAGGAATTTATTGGCCAAGTATGATTGCTAAACTGCTAATGTAGTTGTTTTGGGTTATCTTCTGATGTTGTCCAAGAAATATCTAAGGGCTCTTTGTTGCAGAATGTCTAATTCCTAATACTTGTGATGTTCTTGCCTGTGCAGGAAATAGAATGGCTTCTGATAACGTCAGCCGAGGCTCGTCTTGGATGCTGAACATGTAGTTGAGAGCAGTTCATTGTTCCTTAAGTTTTGATCATAAGCTAGTTCAGGATCAGATAAAAATCTGGAGATGATTCAGTTCTATGTTTTATCACTTTGATGTTTTATGGAAATTTCCTTCTTGTTGGATATTAAGGTTATAGAATAGATGCAAGTATAGCTGTAATTTGGTTTGTGCTATTTGAAGCATCAGGTACTTGCTGGATGTAGTTTTGGTATGTTGGAATGAATTTACTATTATTTCCCTTTTCTTTCAGTGCATTCTTTGTAATAATCGAAATGAGAACTGTGTAAAAAATTCAGACGCAGAGAGGGGAGACTGTTGTAGCACATCTTGGTTCGCAAGGACAATACTCTCCTTTCATGGCAATTTGAGGGACTCAATGATCTGTGGAATTGTTGGTGTTTATATATCTGTGATTGTGTTTTGATATAAATGAATTTAAACGAAGTTACTACTTTTGATGGGAAAACATAATGCAGATCACTTATAAACAAATTCTTTCTCAAACCATTTATGCAATTTGTGTTTTGTTTTTGTTTTTTAAGAAAAGGAACTAGTGAAGGCATAAATTCTTTGAACAATTTAAATTATATACTACCTCCATCCAGCTCTAGCTTGCCTATTTTTCTTTTTGGTTTGTCCCAAGTTAACTTGTCAGTCCATAAGTGATAAATTTCTCCCACAATCTCTACCTTCAAAATCTTCATCCTCAATCTCCACCTTTAAAAAAGTTAAATATTTCATAAAATTTGTTTTTTCTTAACATCCGTGTCTAGTCAAAGTAGACAAGTTAGACCGAGACGGAGGGAGTAATATATACGTAGTTTCTAAAATACTTGCCAAGAGAAATAGTTACACAAATTGGTGTTGTTTTCACCTTATATTTAACACAATCATTCACGTACCAATGGATGTGTATAAGATAGAGTTGAAAGTATTTCATATCAGTATTTAAACTTTTTTTTTTTTTTTTTTTATCAGTTACTAATCCAAAGTATGTGTTATTGTCATATTGTAGCCTGCTGATAATTTTAAGATTTCAAGAACTCTGATTTTTCTTATAACAAATTTTTAAAAAAATCATAAATTTCCATGTTTCTAGAATCTGATTTTAATTACTTACAGTTAAATTTTATAATCTTAAGATTTTAAGATTTCTTTTAGAATGACATTAATGTTTCAGAAAAAAAATATTATGTTATTCAATTATATTTCCCAGATCTTTATTTTATATTCCAAAAACTATAATTTTTTTTTTCTTTAAATATTGTTTCTGACAAATACCCCTGAAAACATGAATTTTGATGGGAAAAATAGCAGATAGGTTGCAATCTAACAAAATATCATAGGTTGGGTTATTAATTGATAGATCAATGAGATAAAAGCGAAATGGTTCAGGTGGCGAAAAAATTTGACCCTAATATATAAGGTGAAAACAACATTGGGATCAAGACATTATACCTGGTGTTTATAAAGATTAACCAAAGACTACTTTGCCCTTATAGAGGTATAGTATCGGTAATTACCCCTTAAAAGAAGGTAAACACCTAATAAGATGTTCTCGAGACGTCTTTCCATGGGACTGTAGTTAGTTTTATCATAAAAAACATTTAACATTTGATGTAAAATGTGTTTTTTAGTGTTGTAAAACATGTTACTTTGAGTATTGATCTTTATATAAAGTGCCACAAAAATAATTTTTTGTATTTTTTTAATGTAAAAAATAGTACTCTTTATGATAAAAGTAACTTTCTGAGAGACGGTCTTATAAATGCATTAGCAGGGTTATGAACGAAGGTTGATGATTACAGAAAGTGGATCAAAACCTGGACACAACAAGGTTCAAACAAAAAATATCCGTTGACCATTTGACTTTTTTCTAACCACATAGAATTGATTATTTTTTTGGTACAGATCTGAATATTTCTCAACTTTCTAAATAAAAGATCGTATTAAACAACATCAAGCCAAACCAAATGGTACTTGATCAAATTATCGAATATAATATAAATTATAAATTTTAAAAAAATTATCTCTATATGATTAATTTAAATAATAATTAAAATTAAGCCCCTTTAAGTAACCATAACTTCTTTATTTAGTTGAGTTTAACATAGATAATTCAAGGAGCCTTATTGTTTTATAATCTAATTTTCAGAAGAAAAAAAAAGTTAGTGAATTGAAAATTGTAATAATCGTTGGACTTGAATTTTAACTTTTTGGACTTAATTTTCCACATGACATAGGCATAAATCCCAAGTTCTCAGAGTGTGAGTACTAACCATTAGAGCAGCTTAAGTGGTTCGTACTCACACTCAGAAAAATTTGGGATTTCTGCCTGGAGGTCTCAGGTCGAGTGTGGGGAACGCTCGAACCTGAGACCTCCATGCATAAATACCAAGTTCTCCGACTCCATGCATAAATCCTAAGTTCTCTGAGTGTGAGTACCAACCACTCCATGCATAAATTCCAAGTTCTCCGACTCATGCATAAATCCTAAGTTCTCTGAGTGTGGCTACCAACCATTTAAGCTGCTCTTTTAGAAGTGGTCTGTGACTAGAGGTCTCATGTTCGAGTGTGGGTAGCGCTCGAACCTGAGACCTCCATACATAAATCCCAAATTCTCTGAGTGTGAGTACCAACCACTTAAGCTGCTCTTGTAGAAGTGGTCTCTGACTGGAGGTCTCATGTTCAAGTGTGGGGAACGCTCGAACCTAACGCTCGAACCTGAGACCTCCATACATAAATCCCAAGTTCAATGAGTATGAGTGCCAACCACTTTAGCTGCTCTTGTGGAAACGGACTCTGAGTGTGAGTACCAATCACTTAAGCTGTTTTGGTTGTTGGAACTCATACTTAGAGAACTTAGGATTTATCCCTGGAGGTCTTAGTTGCTCTGGCGGAAGCTGCTGTGGTGGTTGATACTCACTTAGAGAACTTAGGGAGAACTTATGATTTATACTCGGTGGTCTTTGCTTTGGTGGTTGCTACTCACATTCAGAGAATCTATGGAGAACTTAGGATTTATACTATGAGATCTTAGCTGCTCTAGTGGTTGATACTCACACTCAAAGGAACTAGGAATTTTAGGTAAGGGGGCGATATGGATTAATTTTTTTTTTTTTTTTTTAACTTTTAGTTTCTTATGTACAAGGACTAATTGATGTATTTAGAAGTTGAGAGAGGGTGACGAGAACTCGGAATCTTTTGGAGGTCAAAATTCAAATTTTTCTTATATTACACTAGTCACGTTACATGTATATACTCTCTGTTTTTTTTTTTGAAAATTGATTTGGGGGGGAGGGGGGAGGGGAGGGGGGCTGCCACCACCTACACCCTGGGTTCCGTCTCTACACTCAGAGAACTTAGGATTTATACTTGGAGGTCTTTGGTTCGAGTTTGGGGAAAGGCGAAAGAAACTCATTTTCCAGATATGGGAGATTCTTACGAGTGTGGAAGATTCTTATAAGTAAGAGGCCGTGAGAATCTCTATATCATGTTGGAAATTAAGCTAAAAAAGTTAAAGTCTAATCCCACAGATCGTTACGATAAAATGTAATGTCTTGCATTCTAGTGTCAAAATTTTATTCAAGTATTTATTATGTCTTTACCTATTTATTTGTACACACACACATACATATGTGTGTGTGTATATAAATTACTTTTATTTGGTTTTGGGTCTACGGCCTAATTGTATTGTAAATATTTTATTGTTTATTTTTGGAGCCCATATTCTAGATTCAAAGCCTTACCTCATAGTTTTCCTTGATGAGAATGAACAAGGAAGCATATTCCTATCTCAACTAGAAGTTCTAAAACCTTAGAAATAGAAACTATAAATATAGAGTTCAATACTATAAAGCGATATCCCAACTAAATAATCTGATTTTACTCCACAATTTCATTTATATCTTCCCACGAGCTTTTTCAGCTGTCTTCGTCTCTAAATCTCTCATGCACCGTATCCACATGTATTCCACTTTATAAATTTCGATTCATCATCTATAGACCTCCAAAACTTTTGGAACTTTAATATGTTTATTTTTATGACTGAGATGCTGTAAAAAAGCCAGTGTAATTAGAGGTGTATTCTATTTTAAATGATTTTTCTATTGTTTGAGCGCATGGTTGGAAATATTCAGTTTTCTGAATCAAAAAATTCGAAATAAATATTTATAGTTGTTCAAATATTTCAATTTTTTATATGTTGTTCATATTCAGGTCCTTCATCGTATACTATAATTTAAAGGCTATCCGAACTTTATTTTTTTGAGTTATTAGGTTTTTCCAACTACTGCACATAATTTTCTATTTCAATAGTTCCTTTAAAAATTTCACTTCCCATAGTTATACATCTTCAAATTTTCTAAAATTTTGATATGGTCTTTCCAATTGAGTCTATCACCTACATTAAAATTTTTCATCCCTCACCGATTATGAGAAAGAAAATAATTACTCAATACCGCGCAGCAAATAAATGCATGCAAGAATTTCCTATTTCTTTCAAACTCGTCCTCGAACTTTTTTAAAGTCTCTAACAATCCCTACATTCTAATTTTTCTAAACCTTATATATTAATTGGGTTACTAATATGTACTATCTCCGTCCCGCTTTAACTTGTCTAGTTTCCTTTTCGGTTTGTCCCAACTTAATTTGTCAGCCCATAAATGACAAATTTCTCTCACAATCCCCACCCTCAATCTTCACCTCTGAAAAAGCCAAAGATTTCAAAAAATCTATTCTTTTCTTAACCTCCGAACCCGATCAAAATAGACAAATTAGGCCGGGATAGAGGGAGTATAAACTAAATTTGAATGTTAGATGAAGGCACATTAGATTGTATATTTTAGTAAAATCTAACCGTATATCAAGAAGCTACAAGGTTTTGAGGTGAAGTTTTTAATTATGCAAGTGGTTTATTTTGCTCATATTAATTTGGTTATGTGATGTAATTTGTGATTGAGTACTTGTATGAGTCCATCGTGTATATTAAAATTTATAATTTGAAGCATTAATACGTGAGTCAAGGACCATAAAATAAGTCTAAGATCGTTAAGTGGTCCTTGTACACACTGTGCTCAAGAGCCAGAGACCTAAAAAGATTTGTGATCATTATGTGGTCATAGAGGCACCGTGCGCATGAGCCAATGACCTAAATAGGCACTGTAAATTATTGACCGTGCGCATGAGCCAATGACCTAAATAGGCACTGTAAATTATTGACCGTTGATGGTATGAATATCAATTTCTTGATTATATTTTGTGTAGTTGAATTTGATGTCAACAAATCATTGCCCTTACCGAGTTATCTTTATACTATCCCTATCTAATTTTTTTTTATATTAAAGTGTTTAGGGCTGGCGTGGGACAGTGGATATGTGAAAAGAGATATTCATTTGCAGAATGTTTCATTTCAATTATTGGAATATTTAAGAAATATTTGGTTGAAATATTTGAATTTTATAGTTAACTTGGGATATTAAAAAATTATTTGAGTCAGTGTCCCTTTTTATGTTGAAATACCTTTATTGAATAATTTCCGCTGCGAATATTGTAATGATTTTAATTTGCAAACAAATAATACTTATTTTAATTTAGATTAAACACTCTTTTGATAGAAAAATGTTAAGGTACTAATATTAAGGTTTTTTATAAATTATATTTACTTGGAGTCTAATTTATATAAAAAAAAAAATCTTATATGAAATGTTCTTACTAAACGTTACTAATAAAATTGTATTTTATGTATATTTATATTTGTAGCAGTGCCTCTCAATTAAAGAATAAAAAAATGAATAACGTTGTATAAAATGGGGAGTTATAAAACTGATTTTGATGTAATAAAATTATTCATTTTGGTTAGATGTTAATATATTTTTTTCAAATTGAATTTGGTATAAAAAAATCTTCAATTATTCAATTGAACAAAATCAAGCTGAACTACTTCATTGCATTCGAAATTCTGAGTTGAAATCTTCCGAAAGAAAAAATAAATGTAAAACATCGTTTTAAAATTGGTTTCGGATAGTAATTTAAAAACTAGTTTAGGATAGTAATTTAGGTTGAAGGAAATAAAGTGGGAAAATGTTACCCAAAGGTAACTCAAACTCAGGACCAAAGGTAATAGTGGATGCTCTCGTCATTTGAGCTATCGAACTTCGTCATTATAAAAGGTGAAAAATGTAATTTCTGTAAGAATTAGTTAGAAAATGATCAATTATTCATTAAAGTGGGTATGAGGCTCAATAAATTATCAACAATCCATAATCAAACGCAAAACAAACATGTCCCCCGTGTTGCTCTCAAATAAAAAGAACTAGATGTTTACCCGTGCGATGTACGAGATGAGTATTTTTTTTTATAATAATAATGTACTCCTTATATTATTTGTGAATATAAAATCGAGAATTGATATTTTTTTGTCCAATTATTTTCCTTCCTCCTTACATATCCTTTTTCTACGTGTGTGGTTTTTTACATTTGATACCTTCTATTATCACAAATTGAAACTACCAGTTAGATTTAAAAAAATATTGACTATTCAATTTTTGTATTTTACTTTTTATACATTTCACTATCACAAACTAAAACCGTCAATTATATTTTTACAAATTTTGTAAATTCGATTATTTGAATGCATGATATGATGAGGCTGATTTATGTAAAATTTTATATATAACTTAAAATTTGATTTATTTCTCTCCTATTATTTCAGCATTGCATTACATCGATTGAAATAATTACATTGCATATAAGGACAAAAAAATGTTAAATATTTTAAATAATTATCGTTTGAAAGTCACGTATATTAATAACATAATATTAGTATAAGAAATCACAAACATATTAGTTACTTAAGTATATGAGTGGTCAACTATAGTATCATGTCATATTCAAATAAAAATAATTGACTTATTATTTTTGTAAGTAATATCATTTTCTTTTCACAAAACAGAAAAAAAATAAAAAAATAAGCAAACTAATGCAATCCACAAAGAACTTCAGCAAATATAACTAAGTTTTTTTCTATTGTGAAGTGTAAACCGAACTAATAAGCATCTTTTATTAACTAATTTTAAACCAAATAATTTAAATTATTCAAAAACGATTAAGATTAGAAAAAAGGCAAAATTCAGGTAAATAATTCCAATATTTTTTAAAAAAATTAATCCGTTCAAAACTTATTCTGGAATTATATCACATTTTAATTTTATATACAAATGTTTAAAAATCAAAATATATCATTATCATCCTAAAAAGGTATTTTACCCTTAAAAAAGTAATATTTTAATTCTAATATATGCATTATGGACGTTAATTGGAAGATCATTAAAAGATGAATAATTTGATATAGTTCTTATGAAAAATCAAGTTGAGACGAAAGAATTATAAGACCTTGAAAGTTCGAAGGGAAAAGATAGAAAAAAGAAAAGATAAAAGAAAAAAAAGAAAGAAAATGAATTGATTGGATGAAAACCTACCAACGAATGTGGGTGAGACACATGACTCTCCCTGTTTTTAGGGGTTCTCTTCTAATTACACACCTAATGTAAATTTTTAGAGCAATACTAATAATTTTAGAAAAATAAAAATTCCACGAAATTTTTTTTAGAGCAATTTTAATAATTTTAGAAAAATAAAAACTCGACAAAATAATTATGGAATGATATGTATTTTTTCCTATTTTTTTATATATATATATATATATATATTTAGTATTAAATGTAGATATACAGGGCCTCATTATTTATTTTAAGAAAATGAAAAAGGAAAAATCTGCTGGAGGGAATCCACACGTATCGGTATACTATTGCGAGAGGCTTCAATTTAACAGGTGTAGACCTTTGCTTTCACAGAATTTCTGTGGGGTTTGACATATTTGCGCACATAATCAAAGATGGGACCAATCAAAACCAACAACAAAAGTGTATTCTCTTTCAAAGATCCCAGCACATCAGACCAGGGACATGTAAGCTTAATCTCAGGTAAGTAACAAGCTGCACTCATGCACCTACAATTTTGGTAATTTAAGATTATCAGGATGTTTTTCTGTTTGCCCCACTTGAATTCTGATTCCCTTTACCACTTTGTGAGGATTTATCAGTAGGTGTGTGATCCTGCCTTTATGCTCCAATTTTGTTTTCGGATTTTTTCTATAACTAGATCAAAACGACGTAGTTTATGTGTGTGATACATGGTTGCGACACTGTAGGATATTACTATCATATGTTAACGTTTGATTGATCTGGAACATTCTGCTCTGTAGGTAATCAATTTTTTGTGGGTTTGGTGGGCCTTTATGGAATTTATGCTATAGGCAAAGCTAAGATTATGCTCTTCCCTTGACTTTGCTGTGTTTGAGGGCATATTTTACATGAATCTTACATTTTACTAACAATCATGTTCTTTTTGATTGATAATTCTCTTAGTTGCTGGAATTTTGTTGGCAAAATTTACTAATATATGTGAAATCTAGCAACAAATTCTGTTTTCTGCTATAGAGCAAAAACAAGGTATTGGAAATTCCAAAAGGGGTTCTGTTTCTTGCTTGAGAGATGAAAGAAAACGTGGATGATGGGGAGATTGAGCTTCCAGACCATGTATTGCTTCCGAATTCGGATTCTTCTAGTAATATCCAAGCATCACTCTCGTCGGATTCGTTTCTTGATGATTTGTTGAGAAGTGCTCAAACATGTAGTCACACTCACACCTGCAATCCCCCCGGCCCGGATGCTACACACACCCACACATGTTACCACACACACACTCATGTTATCCCGCCCGGAAAAGACACGGAAATTTCGAAACCTAGGAGGCCTTCTGGGAATAGGGAAGCTGTTAGGAAATATAGGGAGAAGAAGAAGGCTCATGCTGCCTATTTAGAGGAGGAGGTTAAGGAATTGAGGCTTGCGAATCAGCTCTTGATGAAAAAATTACAGAAGCAGACGATTCTTGAAGCGGAAGTAGTGAGGCTTAGAGCCCTTTTGCTTGACCTACGAGGGAAAATTGACAACGAATTGGGGGATTTTCCCGTTAAAAAGCAGTGTAACTCGGTAAATAGGTTCACAGTAGGGGAATGTGGGATTCTACCAAGTAGTGTGAATAACTTACCCTGTAGCGTTGCTGGTTCTGTTCCGTCCAATTCTATGAGGACATCTGGGAAAACGGGACCTACATGGGAACGCGATTGCCAGCCTGGAGCTGTTGATTGTGAAGCCAACGTGAATTATACTGAATGTGCCGAGAAATGTTTGCAGGAGCGACCGGAAAACTTAGTGTCGCCTTGGCCTCAAGAGGGAAAGTAAAGGCAAGTTACTCCATCTTAATGCTTAATAATGTTGTATAGGTAGTATATGCGTAGTTAGCTTATTACGTGTTATTCGAGAGAAGAGAGACAGCTTGCTTGTTGAAATATACACCTTAGACTTTATATATGACATTGTAGACTTTTTTCGACCAAGTATACGTGGTTGTTATTATATGTTCATAGGCTGCTTAATGCTCTGTCTCTATGGATTGAATCGAACATCCAGATTATTTTATGATCTTTCTTTGCATTGCTTTCATCACTAGTTATGCCTGCTAATGTCCGTGCAAATTTACAGTTTGTGTTATGTACTAGTCATAAGATTACCAATCTTCCACTAAGATTTTAGAACATTTTTATGTGAAGGAGAAAAAAACATGAACGGACTTACGTGTGTTAGTCTGTATGCAGTTTATGATGTCAATTGCCATCACTTACTCGGTCGAATTCTCTTGTAAATGTCGTTTTCTGTTTTCTATTCTAATTCTATTGATACATGTATATTATGTACTGATTATGTAAAACTAATACACATGGGACATATTGATGGTACTGTATGAATTGAAGGCCAAATAGTATTTGTAATGGAGGATTACACGGCGCGGGAGTTGATTGTTATTCAGTTGGTTGACGACTCAACCTCTATACTAAAAAAAGTTACATGACGCACGCAATAAATAAATCCTCTCCAAAACATAAAATTAAAGAAAACTAAAAGAGAAAACAGAAAGAAGGAATACTTTGTGGGCTCAACCGTTCTAGTGAAATTGGGCCTTTCCAAGGCTTCCTTTTAAACATTTAACATTTAAAATGGGCTGCATTTTCAAACTAGTAAAAACAATTGCAATTTGGAAAAGAAAAGGGAAAAGAAATTGGGGAGATATAAAGAAGAAGAAGAACGAAATTATAATATTACTCCGTCCTCCGTCCCAAATGAACTTGCATTATACACACATATTAAAAAAACATTGCTTTTGAGAATTTGTTGACTTTTCAAAGGTTGGTCGATGGTGGAGATTTTGAGGCTGGAAATTGTGTTATAACTTTTCTTTTTAAGGGTGTGCAAGTTTGTTTGAGATGGACGAAAACGAAAAGTGTACAAGTTCATTCGGGACGGAGAGAGTATAATTTAAAAACATGTAGGGATAATTGGATTGACATGCCCCCATCCGGATGGGACATGATCCATCTTCACATATTTCATATTACAGCCGGATGATCCATTCCTCCACGTCCACACCTTACTATCTACATTACATTTTTAAATTTTCAGTACACCTTTTACAATTTTTAATACACATCATACTTTACAAATTTCTTCACCAAAAATACTTTTTCGCTATTTAAGTGAATGTATCATTCGAAAATATGTCACAAGCCTATAGTAAACATGATACATTCTATTACATCTCAGCACAAATATCCCCTTAAAGAAATGTTTAATCTCTATCTATGACTATGAAGAGGTGTCGAGGGGCATATGATATGGGTTTGGTAGATGATAATGAGAATAAGACTTTATTCAACATTTGATGTTGCATTTGCATGGATTGGGTTGTAACGATATTAATTGGTCTGCAGCATCTTGTATTTAGATGAGTGGGACAAGCCATGACCTACGCATATAACACACTATATCATATCATGTATTTCATATTAGTTTATCGATGTTTCTAAATAATATTCATGTGTCGATACTACTTTAATACTACCCGTTTCCATTTCCAACATTATTCGCCACGTCTCCCATTATATTTTAAGGTTTTCTTTTCTTTTATGCCAATGCATAAAATTACAATCTTTATGTACTTGAATAAGTTAAATTAGTTGAACAAATGAAAATGTATAAGCTAGAATTTAAGAATTTTTTGTTTCGTACTAAAATTTCTCATCATGCGATGCACGATTTAAAATATATTTATATAAATTAAAAAAAAATTAAAGTCTAATAATAGAACAAAATAATTGCATACCTTAAATTTTATTAAATAAAAGATAAATTATATAATAACTATTTTTAGATTAATTATATAGTAACTTTTAGTTTCACTAATAAAAATGATTTAATTTATAGAGAATTCTTTTTTATTATATAGTAAGATATAGCACAGTGCGACCATATGAAGAAAGCCGAAAAAATTAGGGTAACAACCCGTTGACTATGGTGCAATAGATTTTGAAAAATTATAATAGTTTTCTTTAGTTTTTGTTCATAGTATGCAAGATTATAATTGATATTTACTTTTTAAATATAAAACTATAAATTATGAAAAGGAAAATACTAACCGGATGGCTAAAAATTCGTTGATAAAAGAAGACAAAACACGCGTGCAACAATATGAACGCGTAGTGCTAAGTATTGCAGTGACATTCTAAGCCAAATAAAAAAGAATTTAAACATATCTATACCACAAATACTTAGTCAAAGATTTGGATATATCTATACCAAAAATACTTTAGCGAAATTTAGAAATAAAAATGAGCGAAAAAATGTTACTCTCACTATTAGGTTTAGGTTTAGGTTTAGGTTTTGAGTTTAGGTTATTATTTATAAAGGGTTGTCTTTTTATATATTGTAAGACTAGTTGGTTCAGAGTATATAAAAAACATCTAAAAAAGTTCGGTATTTTGATATATGTAGATTTATTGATTTTTTTATTATTATTATTATTATTATTATTATTATTTTTATAGTATTTTGGTAGTTTGGTAGTATATCAAAGAAATTTGATATTTAATAGTTAGGTATACCGAAAATTTTGAGTATTTTAGTAGTTGAAAATATAGATTACAACTGTATACCAAAGAATCTCTTTTGAGTGGATATACCGAAGAATTTTGGTTTACCGAAATCTCGGTGCATCAAAATTAGCGATATATCAAAATTTCGGTACGATATTAACATTTATCAATATTGTATTGAATTTTTGATAAAGCAAAATTTTTGGTACGATAACAATAATGATAATGACAAGTAGATTTCATGCCTTAGATTTCTAACATGATAGTTGTGTTGCGACAAGATATTTATGTCAGAATATAGGTAAAAATCTCCTATGCACTAGGTGCAAGGTATAATTTGGGTTAAGTATCATGTATAATATCTTTAAGTACAAATGTTAATACATTTTCAATCTGATACTTTTGTTTTAAATATGTACTTCCTTGGTTTCGTTTTAATTTGCCTCATTTTCTTTTCGGTTTGTCCCAATCTAATTTGTCAGTTCAGAAATGATAAATTTCTCTCGCAATCTTCATCCTCAAAATCTCCACATTCAATTTCCACCTTTGAAAAAGTCAAAGATTCCACAAAATCTATTTTTACTTTTTAACTATCGTGTCCGGCCAAGATAGACCAATTGAATTGAGACGGAGGGATAAATATATTTGGATATGAACATTAATATTTTTTGATGAAAAATTATTGTTGATCTGAATTGCATGCAAGAGTGTACAAGTAATGATGCAAGAATGTACAAGTAAGTAATTGTGTTTTTTTTAAATACACAGCATTATTAGTTGAAAGGTGACACGTGGATAAATGATAATAGCGGGTGCACAAAGAAGCTCAAATAATCGATAAAGTTGAATTATGTGAGTACATGAAAACACTCTGCTATTTGATCCGACAACATTATACTACAAAAGATTCCGTGACTGAAGCCCACGTGCCTACGGAGAGGTGTACAACACGCGCCCTAAGTACGAGTCCTGACGAATGAATTGTCAAAAGTAGAGGCGAGCACATGTGTTGAAATCATCACTTTCACAAAATGTACCCACTTTCTTTTACGCAAATTGGAAAGCTAATTTCTTAAAAAAAAATATATATATATATATATAGATATTTTCCAATCCCAATAAAAAAAAACTTGTCATCAAGCTGATAAACAAAACCCAGTGCTTTTTCCATGTTCTTTCTTCAAAATTCTTATAAATCTTCATGTCTTTTCTTATTCTTTCTACTGTTAATCTATTAATTTGTGATTTAAAACAAATTTTAAAAGTATCCTCTTCTACAAAATTTAGCTTTGATCATTCTCGGCGTATGGAAATGAAATATGTATCTACGATTTGAAATATTGACAAAACAATATTATTTAATTTATAAATAAAATGTTATGTTACTCTATATTTCGATTATTTTTATGTGAAAAGAATATTGATTGGAGCTCTTTTTTAAGTGTATGCCATGAGCCACCTAAATATGAAGATGGATCCTTAACAAAATAAGTAACCGAACACCCAATTGTAAAAGTAAAGTAGAAAAGCAAATTTATTTTTGTTTTTGACACAATATAATTGTATGCACACAGAGGGTCGGTATATGATTGAAGTAACTTTTCTTGTTTTAGTACATTTGTTTAAATATTTTTGCATATTTGGTGTGTCCACTTGAGACCAATGATAGCACAAATGTATATGGAAAAAGGTGGTGCAGTAAATTGAGGTATGATTTTTTGGTAGATTAGTAGTTGATGTCGCCGGTAGGGTACCCTTCATTATGTTGTGTTTGATGCTGTATATTATTACAAATAAACTACTTCATTTGTCACTTTTTTTTCGTGGAAATGGTGCTCTGTATCATGTACACAGGGGTCTCTACCCTCTTTTTTGCTAGTTCAATTTTTTTACCAACAAAATATCCATATTATCTTTTATGTTCCTATTCCAGTGGGAAGCAATTACAATTAATGTTCATAATTTTGAATCACCCAATACATTATTGCGTATTTCTACAAGATTTCATCGTGTACACAATATTGTGTATTTGTACATAATTTTGTCCATACGATATCGTTTGCACGATAACGATAATATTATATCGTGAACCCAATAAGATATTATCACGATATAATATTATCGTGTACACCATAATGTTATATCGTTGTACACGATATGTGCACGATATGATTACACGAAATCGTGTGAGTGAGTGAGGGTGATAGTACATTGAATGAAGGGCAAAATATGTTTCATCGTAACACACATTTTTTTTGGGTGTTTTATTGGTAAAAAAATGAAAGTGAGAAAATTGAGGGTTATGACCCTCTGACAGGGATACAGTACCAACGAGCCATTTTTTTCCTGCCATTCTTTCTGTTGGAGTACACACACACACACACACATATATATATATATATATATATATATATATGATTCGTATTCCCTATCTAACGTAGACAAGCTAATGTCCACACCAGCTATCAGCTGATATGTCATAATTTTATTAAAAGAATAATTAGTTTATCCAGATTTTAGGGATGGGTGCATTAATTAGTTCATTCAAAATTTAAGAATTTAATATTTACACATCAGCGATGAATATATTAATATGTACTCATACTGAATAGTGAAGCATTTCTGCATATATAATAATCGCAAAATGCTCCAAATTAAAGCAAATAATTCGAGGATCCTATCCGGATTTCATGTACCCCTTATGTCCCATAAAAAAGTTATATTTGAAAAAATTATTTGTTTCAAAATAAGAGTTTTAAAAATCCAAGTTTCATTTTTACTAGTTTAAGGAAAAAAAATAATTTATAAATTAGTTAGATATAATTGAATAAGTCAAATAAAATAAAATAAGTCAGTGTGTAATTTTGGAGAGTCATATCTTCATCGAATTGACAAAAATAAAAATAAAACAAATTATACATTTTTAACATGACTTTTTTTACGGAACGGGGCTGGACATTTTAGTTTGATTAATATTGATGCATACTTACGACCCAACGTAGGAAGGTAAATTGGATCCGAAAAAGTATAAAGGAACTAGAAATAATTTGTTAGAGAAATTATGAGATATGATGCACATAGGACATATAGTAGTAGTTTATTCTAAAATGTTTAACTTTTAAAAGAAAGAGAAGTGGTTCTTGAAATGATAATTATAATAATTAATTTTGGTTAATAATTTAGATAGTATGGGCCATGTGGGGTTATTCTAAAAACTAAAAGACATTTGACAAAGAGAGAAAAGAGTAGGCTTCCCCCTTCCACTCAAATCAATATACCTTTTTTTGAGTATTACATTCTCCCAAAACATACCAACTCTCTTTGTCTCTCCACTTTTGTGCCTTTTGGAGATTATACTAATCATCATTAATCATTATCATAATAATACCAATTCTTTTATTAACTATCACTTGGAATTGCCTATATATAGCTATCTTCAATCATTCATTCTCTTATTCTCTATATGCTACTTATATTACATTTCATTTCATTAATACATATAATCATTACTATACACTATCCATGTTTATATGCTAACTAGTATTACACTCCTATAATGAATGGCTAAAAATATCTATAAATGAAATCAAATCTATTGACTAAATTTAATCTTTGTCAAAAAAAATTAAAGCAATATTGGACGTTGAAAAATTTAAATTACAATGTTGTGTGTTTTACTACGAATTGATTAAATCTATCAACAATTAGAGTCTAAATATAACATTTTTCTTGTAGTAGAATACTACCTCCGTTTTTTTTAGTTGTCATTCTAGCTTATTAATATTAACCCTATAGTTATGAAAAGAGTTTATAATATATAGAAATGATTAAGAGATATCAAGAGATTTAAGGAAATTAGTTGAAGGTTGATTTGTCAACTTCTTAAGTCCCTTAGTTTTCATACAAAAAGTTAGAATGATAATTAAAAAAAATGAAGGTAGTATATGATTTTACTAGTGTACTTAGCAATTAATTGATAGACTATAAGTTTTGGTAGAAATATTGAAATAACAATTAACTAAGATAATTGAATAGTAGAGGACTACAATTATGATATATGTATGAATATGAATATATTAATAATTATCACCAGATAGTAAATTTTAGTCACTGTTTTATTGTCAGAAAACACTCTCCTTACTATTTTTCAATTATCTACTTCTAAAAAAATATTGGGGTGAAACTGATTCGTTTAAGCATGTTTGCATCCCGCCTAAGAAAAAAATATGTGGAAATGGTGTGGCACGTTCTGTATCTTTGGAACCAACTTTTTTATTCATTTAACATTTTTTTTTTATGAAATATCCAAAAAGTAGTGCGCTTTCATTTTAACCCTTGTTTTGTGTCAGCCTTTGGAGAAATTGCACCTACCTGTGAGTCACCGCCCAACCCTCTCGGGCAGCATCTCGTGTAACATCGTGCAATGACATAAATCCTCGTATAGTGCACATTAAAGGGTAATCTTGTGTACACGTAATAACAATCTCGTGTAAATTATATTATCTAATCTCGTGTAACTCTCGTCTACGCATCTCGTATACCCATCGTGTAAGGCTATAAACCCTCGTGTACTCTCGAGTACAGGAAAAATAAATCTCGTGTAGATTGTATTATCTAATCTCGTGTAACTTTCGTGTAAGCATCTCGTGTACCCTCGTGTAAGTTCGGAGTGCAAACAGTAACGTCAATCCTTCAAGAGCCACTATGCTTCCCTTAACATACGTCCTTTACAAACCCGCCAACAAGACATCTCTGTCTGCATCCCGCACAACAAACCCAAACCCGACACTTTCATCCTTGAAGCATGCGGATCACTATTCAATTTTAATGTCCCCATAGACGGTTTTTCCCAAACTGTCCTTTTATTAGTCGGAACCTCTTCAGTGTAGATGTTCGGTATACCATGATCCATTTCAAAAGTCAATCGCTGGGCCGTGTTAACAATGTCTTTCCAAACAAAATATTGACCTTCGAAATAATACTTGTTACGTGCACACCATATTCCCCATGCAAGGAATCCCACGAATATTATCCTTTCTTTCTTCATAGTCAATAAACGCGTCCAAAAGAAAATTTTAAACGTGCCATAGTTAATTTGTTGTATGTCTAATCTCGGAGGGCTTCGTTTCCATATGAATTTACTTTTATTGCAACTAAACATCAAATGCTCAATATCCTCCAATCTATCTCCACATAAGCAACAAACATCATCCCCATCCCCACCTCTTTTGCGCAAATTACATTTGGAAGGTAAAGAATTTCAATTGCACGCCATAAGAAAATCCATACCTTTGGGGGTAAGTTAAGATGCCAAAAATGCTTCCATATAGGATCAATTTCACTTATTCTTGGTTTGTCGCGAAATAGGCGAGTATTTGTAATGTTTGGAGACTTACAACACTCAGTTTGAAGTTGGAAAGATCAAGATCAGATTTGGTGAAGCAAATTGAAGAAAATAATTAAGGCTCAAAGATAACGGTTTTCAAGTTAGTTGTAACCGCTTTCTACAACGGTTGTGCAACAGTTTAAAAACCAATATCTAGGCCCATCGAGCTTTCAATTCTGTTAGCTCAGTTTGAGATCAATTTTTATCCAAGCCTCTCTCCATTCATTCTTCTGAGTCTATCTTGTGATTAGACAGAAAACAAAAGAGCTTTAGAGTGAGAAACACATTAGAGATTAGAGTTTGGATTGAGAGCTCAATTAGTGTGTTTTGTTGACGTGCTGTGATTGCACATTGCTGTTGTAAACTCTTGTACTCTTGATTTGATGAAGAAAGCTGCTAGATCGCTCCGGGGACGTAGATCACATTGATCGAACCACGTAAACCAGTGTTCTTGTTTTATGTTTTGATTTCATATTTCATTTGATTGAGAGTGTGAGTGTGAGTGTTCTTGAGAGTTTGATCTTATTGTTTTGATTCCCACAACAATTGGTGCCTTTTGTGGGAATCCAAGAAAGGGTTGAGGAATTGAACCCTGAAGAACTCCATGGCTGCAATGAAGTATGATGTAGAGAAGTTTAACGGAAGAAACGATTTTTGTCTTTGGCAAGTGAAGATGAAGGCATTATTGGTGCATTAGCGCTTGGCTGGTGCCCTAAAGGGTTCGAAGGAATTCCTAGAGATAATGGAGGAGTCTCAGAAAATCGAATCCATGGAAAAGGCACATTTTGCAATTATCTTATCACTTGGAGATAAAGTGCTTAGAGAGGTTGCAAAAGAGCTAAACTTTCAAGATGTTTAGTCTTGACTTCATAACATACGTGTTAGAAGATGAATCGAAGTCTAAGAGAAAAACTCTGTCTAGACCAGATGCTCCGCTCTGGAAAGAAGCTATTAATAGCGAAATTGAGTCCATCATTCAAAATCATACTTGAGAGTTGGTTGATCGCCCGCAATGTTGCAAGCCCTTAGGATGTAAATGGATCCTTAGAAGAAGATACAAGGTTGATGGTTCAATAGATAAGTAGAAAGCTTGTTTGGTTACCAAAGGGTTTAAACAAAAAAAGAAGGATATGACTTCTTTGACACATATTCATCTGTGGCGAGGATCACTTCTATTTGTGCTTCTCGGGATTGCTTCTTTGTAAAATCTTGAGATTCACAAAATGGATGTGAAGACCGCGTTCTTGAACAGTGACTTGGAGAAGAGATATACATAGATCAATCAGAATAGTTTGTAGCACCTGATCAAGAAAAAAGAGTGTGCACGCTTGTTGGGTCATTAAATGGGTTTAAACAAGCTCCGAAGCAGTAACATGTGAATTTTGATAGCACAATATTGTCGAATGGTTTCAAGATTACGTGAAATGTTTATCAAATGTGTTTGTCATAGTATGTTTTTACGTAGACGATATGTTGATCATAGGGAGTAACCATGATGTAATCATTAATACAAGACGCATGTTGAAACGTCACTTCGACTTAAAATATTGGGGGGGGGGGGGGTTTGGCCTGATTCTTGGAATCAAGATAGTTCGAACGTATGAGGGAATTGTCTTGTCACAATCTCATTATGTTGAGAAAGTGCTTAAGAAATTCAATGCTTATGATGATCCACCGGCCAAATACTCATGGAACTCATTGTTCATTTGAATAAGAACGAAGAAGATTCAGTGACTCAGTTGGAAAAGCCGAGGATCATAGGGAGTTTGATGTACATAATGAATTGTACGTGTCCTAATCGTGCATGCTTGGTGGATAAGTTAAGTAGGTTCACGAGTAATCCTAGCAAGGAGCATTAGAGAGCAATTGTAATAGTTCTAAGATACTTATAGTTTACCTTAGTGATGGGGTTGCATAACATGAGATATCCAGCTAAACTGGAAGGGCACTGTGGTGCCAATTAGATTTCGGATACATACGACTCTTTTTCCACATGTGAATACGTCTTCCCTATAGGTGGAGGAGCAATATCTATAACGTCCACTTAGAAAACATGTATAGCCCGGTCCACCATGCAATCCAAGATTATAGCTTTGGATAAAGCTAGTGAAGAAGCTGAATGACTACGTCACTTCCTTGAAGATATTCCATGTTGGAATAAGCATGTGCCGTCAGTGCTGATTCATTGTGATCGTCAAGTTACAATTGGTTGGGCGCAATGTGACATGTATAACGGTAAGTCCAGACACATCCGTTGTAGACATAATATCATGAGATGTTTGATATCAAGTGGTGTAATATTGATCTATTACGTAGAGTCGAAAGACACTTTGGCAGATCCTCCCAAAGGGTTAAGTCGAGATTAAATATGTAAGTTGCTAGATGGAATGCATTTAAAATTCACAAAGCAAATAACTGATATAGTGGTAACTCAACCATGATGCTGGAGGTCCCACGAACTTGGTTTAATGGGAAAACTAAGCTATAAAAGTTTGAGTGGAACACTTGGAAAAAAATTCAACTCATCCCTAGAGAACACCATTCAAGTGTTGAAACCTGCAGTATATGGTGAAGTTAAGTCATTTGACTTTTAGTGATTTTTAAACCCTTTGCTGCTGAGTAAGATATGATACTTGGGATAGGAGATCACATATATACAAGTGTGAAGTAGGGGCCACTTCATAGGTAAACACTTTTGAATCCAAATACGTGTATATGGCCAAAACAGATAAAAAAAGAGAGGACAAAAGGTGTTGAGGTCTTATTGACTATGGAAAGTTCAAAGACACAAGCTATCTATCCTTATGCAATAATCGCTCTTGAGGACTGAGTTGCATGTTTGCTTACGTATATGCATTAATTTTCACTCATGTAGGAGATTGTTGGAAATTGATTTAAGAGAACCATTTTGAAAGTGGCTAAATATTTAATTCTTATAACATAAAATAAATCTATGTTACGAGTAGATGGTCGTGTGTGTTAGTTTTCTCAAAACATATTTTTGGTGAGTGAAAAATTAATGCACAAAGTTAGTCACTTCACATATAATTTTTTATAAGAATGTGGGTGGTGGAAAAGACTAGTGAAGTCTATCCCACATCGAAAAGTTCATGATGTGGATTTTAACTATAAGTTAGAATATTATGGAGAGATGTTGATTGACACATGTGGTGGGCAAATGAGCATTACACGTGCTTGTTCGGCTCGATCGACAAGGTTTACTTTTGCTGTCGGGTTTAACCTCATTGACCGGTCTCAAGTGATCGTAAAATACCGACATGTAACCCTAAGAGGTGTAACTTCTTGGAGTTAAGGGACATCATGAAAGGGTCAATGGGGTAGTAACTCCTAGAGATTGACATGACATGAATTTCTTAAAGCCACAATATAGGGCATTTGAATGCCCTATAAAGTCACTCATTGAAGGGCTATTAGTCCCTAATTATGAATAGAGGAATGCCATATACTATATAGGCACATGTTGTAGGAGAAAAGAATTAGAAGAAACACGAAGAAGTTGGATAGCTCAAGTGGCAGAGCATCTACTACCTAGACCTTTGGTCCTGGGTTCGAGTCACCGGGGGGAGGGGAGGGTTTTTTCTTTCTTTATTCTTAGATTAGGAGAAAAAAAATTAATTAGAAGAAACACTTGAACTACATCACATTAGCCTACATTGCATTATAAAACTTCTCCCTTATCAAGCTTGTGTTTAAATTTAGAAACTCTCCCCAGGTCTCAACATAGTTTTGGTTTGTAGTTGCTTTTTGAGTAGTGGTGCTACTATTCCAAAAGAGGAAGTCGTTTTAATTTTGGAAACGACACATCAACTGTGAGCACTAGCCGCGACTTTTGTTCGGTGATGGATTAACATTCTGTCCAACATTTATTTTTATTGATCTCCAGAATGCAAAATCAACAACGTCCATCAATTCCAGGAGGTTCCCAATTTTCAGTACCAGTAGCATTATAAATTCATTCCAGAATTCGTTCTAGAATCTGTGGTTATTCGAAATGTTGGGTCAACATTACATCCAATATCAATTTCCTGAATTCTTCCAGAATACTTATTGAAGGAAGGTCAACCTAATTTGCTGCCTAATCCCAGAAATCGGCCCATCAAAAGACGTATCTGGAGTCCCTTGAGATTGTAATATATTAGTGGTTATATTTCTGTTTTACACGGATCAAAGATCCCTTCAACTAATGTATAAGAGAGTTACTCAATCTTTATTGATACCAGTTTATTCCATGAGAGTAATTATGAAGAAAGCATATCACTCGTATGTTATGTCTCTCCAACAGTTATACCATGGATCATATGGTTTGGATTAACACGATAATCATATTGTTGATATATTTTGATTACCAAGTGGCTTGAGGGAATGAGTATTCTAAGGTACTTTGATTAGTCTAATTACTCCCTTACCATTTCCTCCAGGGAAAAATCGAAAAAAAAAAAAAATGATATTTCGGAGAAATATCAACTTCGAAGATGTTATAACAAAATATGTATGATACCTGATGAAATTATTAAAAATTTTGACCGGCACGTCCGACACGTCCGACACGTGCATTTTCTGGCGTAAATTTGAATTTTGGGATGAAAATTGGATAATCTCAGGACATATGGGACGAAATTAGAAAAGCAGAAAGTTGTGGGATATTTAGTGGACATATGATTTTTTTCCGAAGCCATGTGCCAAATTACCCCCAAATTTTGGCCGACACATGTCCGGCACGTGCATTTTCCGGCGAAATTTTGAATTTTAGGACGAAAATCGGATAATCGAAAAAGATATGAGACGAAATTGAAAAACCAGATAGATACGGGATATTTAGTGGAAGTCACTATAGTTATGGGACGGTTTATGATTTTTTCCTATATCAAACTATATGAATCCTATCACGATTATAATCTAAGTCTCTTAGGTTGTGTTTGAGTTGAGTGAGTTGATATGAGTTTTAGATCCACCAAAATCATTATAGATTAGGATAAATTTAAAATTTCCAACATCAGAAAAAGTCAAACAAATTAAATGAATTTGTCAATATATATGAATTTTATATTTATCATCTTATCCATCAACGTGACCTTAAATTACAAGAGAATTTGTCTTGAGATTGACTACTAGTTCTTCAGCTTCAAATAGATTTGAAAAGTAGAAAATCAGGAAAACCTCGTTGGTTTTTGCAAGAAATAAAACGCAATTTGATTTTGATTGTAAAATATATTTCTTACTTTTTACAAATTACAATCATAATTGAAATGAATATGTAAAATATGAAGCATGCAGTGTTTAGGGTATGTTTGGACTATGATCAAAATTTTGAATGGGATACAATACATACTGATGAAATAAAATAGTGACATTGTCATTAGATGTACCGTGTACGCCTCCTAATCCAAACATGCCCTTAGCAAGTGGGCCAAGATGATCATTATTAGGAAATCAGAGTACGTGATAATATGAAGCTTAACATACAAATTAATAAAATAAAAATGAATGAATTGAGACAATATATATAATTTATTTAGAGCACATGTGACAGCGATAGGAGCATTATGAGAATTCAATAATTGTATGCTTGGAGAGGCGTCTGGTCAACGCCCATTTCAATCAAGAATATTTTGTTCCCTCCCTATGTTGCAAATTAAGCAAAATAAAGCAACAACTTCTTCCACCTTTATTTTTGGCCAACAAACCCTACTTTATTTTTATTCTAATATTCAGGATGTTATTTCCACACAAAATAATATTACCTACAATAAATTAATAGGATTTATGTATCTCATATATATCAATCTTCTAATATACAACATGTCGATCTAACTCAAGCTCAAATAAAAAAATGAGCATTCAAAGAACATATTAAGTGATACTTTTTAGACGTAATGCTTTTTTAAAAATATAATGTTTCTTTTAGAAAACATAGTATTTCATGTGTTTTATCAATAAATTATGTGTTATTAAATTTGTATAAGTTTTCAATGTTTTTAAAAGTATTACTTTCAGAAAAAAATATTATGTTTATGGAATAAAAATATTTGTAACTTTTACTTAACCGGTTTAGTAAATGTAAATACATTTATTTCATAAATTAATAAATTATTATGTTGTCAATAAAAGAATTGTATGTTACTGCAACACATTACTATAAACAAGGTTTTTTGCCACTACAAAATACAGTTACAAACAAGGGAGATAGTCACAAAAAATATTTTTAGTAACTACATATGTAAAAGTAGTTACTATAGGTTAACAACTTATAATGAGATGCAGAAAGTTTTTTTGCAACTACTTTGCAGTTACTAATGTAGTTGTAACTATTTTTTTCAACTATTTTGTACTTACTAATGTATTTGTACCTAGAAGTAGTTGCAAAAGAGCTTGTCATATTGTACCAAATTTGGTTGAAATTGTATGAAGTAATTTATGTAACTACTAATAGTTACAAAAATGGTTATTTTTAGTAACCACTATTGTGATTGCAAAAGACTAGTGACAAATACCCTTTTCTCTTGTAGTGACAAAGGATGTCCTTTATGTAACATTTTTTGAGATTACTAATAGTGTTTAGATAAAGAATGAGTTATATGTTTTAGTTGAGTCTTATAGTTCATTAGTTTGCTACTATTGTAATATTGTATGATTAACTTCACAAAGTGTATCATATAGCAAGACTTTATATAGTTTAATATTTATAAATTAGTTGCAAACATGTCAATTTAAATATTTAAGATAAATATTTTTATTTAAATTAGTTAAAACAATTAAATTTCCCTATTTTTATTAATTTTCCAGCATTTTTCAAGAAATGCAATGATATTTTCATCGATAACGATATATCTTCAAAAATAAATTAAAATAATAATAGTTTCGTAAAAATTGTTATTTCGATCTTGAATTTGACAACTTATATATCCTGTTAGCCAAGGTGGACCCATCGTCTTCCTTTATTTGAGTGAGTCTTGTCTCTGAAGGAATACACTCTTACAGGAAAAATTGCTGTTTTTACAGGAAAAAGTGATACTTTTACATATAAAAGTGATATTTTTACTACACTGATATTTTTATAGATAAATGTGATACTTTTGTACAAAAAATGATACTTTTTTTTTGTTCTAAAAAAGTGATACTTTTACCATAAAAAATGATACTTTTTTTTCCCGTCACACCGTGTGACGATCGTGTGACGGTCTCATATAAGTTTTTACCCCTTTATTTTTCCTTGCTCAATCTAAAAAAACATAGAACGGTTTTCAAAAATCTTAAAATTCTGCTCAATATTACAAACAAAATGCTTGCTTGGGCTCATAATAAAAGTCATATAATTTTCTTAAAAAAGTCCTAAATAAAGAATCACATTTCAAAAGCTAATGTCTCTTTTAGTATTGCGAATTAAAATTTTGAATTTTAAGTTTCATAGATTAATTGCATATGAATATTAATTAAGTCAAATTGAAAATAAAACACGTCTTAGAAGTGCGACTGAATAACTTTTAGAGAATTGTACCTTCATTAAATTGACTAAAAAAATTATACATTTTAAACCATGACTCATGAATGAGTATTACAAAATTGATAAGCAACACACTACTGCTGTATCAATCCATTATCCCAATTTTATCCATGAAACCTGTTGGTTGCATCCATATCTGATGGATCCCAATATGGTTGGGATATATATCTGACGAGATATTTAATATCTTATTAGATATATTCCCAATAGGGATGGAGATCTTATCCATAATAGGAGATAGATCTCTCCCATACTAATATATATATACGAATATACTGGTATTCGTAGACTACGGAAAATACACCACAGAATACATATTTCTCCCTTTTCTCTCTAATTCTCTATCTTGGAGAATCACCGGAGTCCTCCAAGAGTCTAGGGTGTGAAAACGACGGCGGATGCTCTAGTAGTATTCGTCCAGAAGGGCTAGTAGACGAATCAAGTGTACGATCCAACAATTTGGGAATCAACCGAATACGTTCCGCTGCAATTCAATTGAGGTATATCGATTCCCATATACGTGTATATGTGTTTACGTGCTTTAATATCTAACAGTGGTATCAGAGCGAGATAGATTCGTTCTCGCCTGTTCAAATTTTGTCTCATTCGTCTGTTAATTATTTGGGACAAAAAATCCCATAAAATTGGTCATAATCTTTCCTTCTTTTCTTGAGAAAAGCTACTGTGTTTCTTTCCGAACCACAAACTGAAAATTGGGACGCCGTTGACGGCGAATCACTGGCCAAACCACACGACCGCTGTGCGAGTGCGCGCCGGCGGCGCGACCGCGCAACGGAGTCGCGACCGCGCGCTGAACCTGCGCCGCTGCTCCTGCGTACAGCGGCGGCATGCCGCTGCGCGAACGCGACGGACATCGCTGCGCTACGCTCCGCCGCGCGACGCTGCTTCCCCTCTGCTCCGCCTGCGCGCGGCACTGCGACCTGCTGCGGCGGCTGCGCGCAGCGCTAGTGCCTCATATTTTTTTTCGGCGCGCGACGGCGGCGCGAGCGCGCGCTGCTCCGCCGCTTCTTACGCACGCTGCTGTCGCTGTTTCTTCGCGCTGCCGCTGCTCCGGCGGCGGCTGCGGGGATGACGGCGGCAGGAAACTAGGGTTTGCAGAATTGGAATGATTGGGCCCTGTTTTTTTTTAACTAATTTGGGCTAGGCCTATTTTTTGGGCTTAACCAAAGAAGATCGGGCCATTTTTTTATTAAAATATAATCTGTTTTTTGAAAGAAATGGGCCGGTATTTTTTTAAAACTAAAGAGGGGCTGCATTTTTTTTAAATTGGGCCTAATTAACAAGTTTTTTAAAAATGGCTGCTCATTTTATTATGGGCTATTTCAATTAATTAATAAATGATTTTGTGTTAGGCCATTTTAAATTAATTACATGTTATGTGAATTAATTTAATTGTTTGCGTATTTTTACTACGTGATGTGATTGATGTATGTGTGAGATGGTTGATGACAATGGTGGTTATACGATATTACGCTGTATTTTTTTAGAATCATGTAGTAGGAACGAAAATTGCAATTTATTTATTTATTTATTTTTTCGTTTCTCACTAGGGCACATGTATTAGAGGGGCCAATTTTTTAGGCCATGTAATTTTTAGTTGTTTCGTATTTACCACCATAGGTCATTAACATCTCACTTTATTATTATTATTTTTTTAATGAATGTTCTTGCAATGGACAATTTTTATTCGCGATCATTTATTTTTTTATTATCGTCTTCAATTGAGTGGGAGATGATTATGAGCCAATGCGGCGAATTTTCGATCCCATTCACTTGTGAGAAATAATAAAATTTTATTTGGACCCGAATAAAAATATTAAATAGACAACCTTCTAACATAGTTTGCGCAAATATTAACAGAAATAGATGCACAAATAGCTTTTTCTGATCTTTACGGTTCTGGCAAACTAGATGGCCAGAACTATGCCATGTGGCACCGTAAGATCAAATTTCTGCTACATAATATGAAGGTCCTTGACCATCTCACCGAGACTATGGCCGCGCCGGTTGAGCCAGAGAACGGTCAAAATGCCCAATATCGTCGCGATTTAGACGCGTACAATAAGTGGGCGAATCAAGATCGGTCTGCGCGCTATACTATGCTTAGCTGCATGCAGGATCATCTGATTCGTGAATTCGAGACGTTTGCTACAGCTAAAGGGTTGTGGGACAGCTTAAAGGTCACGTACGGCACTACCTCGGCAACGAGACTAAGGGCTTTAACCCTTAAATTCAATCAGTACGTACTTGACCCTAAGCACACCATGGGCCAACATCTTGATATCATGAAAGACATGATTCGAGAGCTTCAAAATGCTGGAAATGAACTCACCAACGAACAACAAGTTTTGGCAGTCCTAAGGTCGCTACCTGAGTAGACTTGGGGACAAGTTAAGCTTGTGCTCACACACAACGAGCAAATCCAGACCTTTGACAGCGTCGCCAGTCATCTTAGACTCGAGGCTGACCGTCGAGAGGCGGAAAGAGCACAAGCAGCTGCTTTCGTCGCACATGCTGGGCAACGCAAGCCTAACACAGGCAACCGTTGGAAAAAGTAAAAGAATGCAGGACAAAGCACCGCGAAAAACCAAAACTTCGGCCCGCAAGGTGAAAAGGCTAAAAAGCGTCACCGTGGAAAAAGGGGCGGAAAGAAGAAAGACACCTGCTATAACTGTGGAAAGACGGGTCACTTTGCTCGTAGTTGTACTGAGCCAAAGAAGGTAAGACCCGCTCCTAGCTCTACTGATTCATTTGTCTGCTCACATGTGTTAGTTGTTAATTCTCTGCATGGTTGGATTGTAGACTCAGGAGCAACCAAACACGTGACAAGAGATAGAGCAGGATTTGTAGATTATCATCGAGTACCATCGGGCAGCCATTACATTGCTATGGGAAATGGCGCGCAAGAAGAGGTGGTGGGAGTTGGTGCATACCAGCTCACACTTAGCACTGGGCGCGAGCTGCTCCTTAGTGATGTGCTTTATGCGCCTAGTATTCGATGTAATTTACTTTCAGTTTCAGGACTTTTGAGTCAAAATTTTTCTTTCCTGTTTGAAAAGACCATGTTATCTATTTTTCTCGGCAACAACCTTTATGGCGTAGGACATATGAACAATGGATTTTTCATGTTAGATTTATCTATTGAATGCACTACTTTTATTTCTTCATCTGTTGATATTTTGAATGATTCAAATAAATGGCATGCACGGTTAGGACACATAGGGCATGAAAGGATGACTAGGTTAGCTCGAGAAGGCCTTTTAGGTAATCTCGCTAAAGTCGACCTTCCTGTGTGCGAACCATGTCTGGCAGGAAAAGCCTGCCGGAAGCCTTTTGGAAAGGCAAAAAGAGCTACTCAACCTCTAGAGTTAGTTCACTCAGACATATGCGGACCCGTAAATGTGAAGGCACGACACGGTGCATCCTATTTCCTCACATTTATTGATGATTATTCGCGCTATGGTTCAGTGTATCTCCTGTCTCACCGCTCAGAAGCGCTTGATTGTTTTAAGCGATTCTTAGCGGAGGTTGAGAACCAAAGAGATAGGAAACTTAAAACGTTACGCACTGATAGAGGGCGAGAATATTTGTCTGATCAGTTCAGGCAATACTGTGAGGAAAAAGGGATCATAAGGCAACTATCAATTCCTTACACTCCGCAACAAAATGGTGTTGCAGAGAGGAGGAATAGGACACTTCTGGACATGGCCAGATCAATGATGGTGCAAGCAAATCTACCAATATCTTTTTGGGGAGATGCAATCTTAACTGCTGCCTACATATTGAACCGTGTGCCGTCTAAATCAGTTACTTCGACGCCGTATGAGTTGTGGCATGAGAGAAATCCCAACTTAGAAGGTTTGCGTCCTTGGAGGTCAGCAGGGTTTGTTCATAATACTTCCCATAAGCATGGGAAACTTGGTCCTAGAGAAGTCAAACATATTTTTATAAGATACTGTGACCACTCGAAAGGCTATGTGATGTATGGTGAACATCCTGACGGAGGAATGACAGAAATTAAGTCGCGCGATGTCAATTTCCTCGAGGAGGAATTTCCAACAATTGGAGAAGTTAAAGGAGATCTTAAACTTTATGAGTTACAAGATCTCGAAGACAACGCTGGAATTCCTGGCGAGGATGCGGTTTTACAACCAATCCAGCAATCGACGGGAATAATGAAAGTGATCTTAGAGTCAGTGGGAGAATTCCATTGCATGAAGACTCTCAAGATCTAGAGTTGCGTAGGAGCAAGCGTGGAACGGTTCCCCGAAGACATTTTGAACTCGAAGGGGAATCTTTCATGTGCGCAACAAAGGATGTTGATGAGCCAGCCACTTATGAAGAGGCTGTAACTTCTCCAAATGCTTAAGAGTGGATAAGTGCTATGGAGGAAGAGATGAGTTCGATGGCTAAGAACCAAGTTTGGGAGCTATTCGATCTACCGTCTGGACGCAAGACAATTGGGAACAAGTGGGTTCTCAAAGTCAAGCAAAAAGCAGATGGCTCGATAGACAAGTATAAGGCTCGCCTAGTGGCGAAAGGCTTTACCCAAAGAGAAGGTGTGGACTATGAAGAGACATTCTCCCTGGTGGTGAGGTTTGCCTCTATCCGTCTCATTTTAGCAATTGTCGCCCATCTTGATTTGGAACTGTTCCAAATGGATGTGAAGACAGCATTTCTGAATGGAGAACTGGGTGATGAGATCTATATGGATCAACGTTCCATTTATGGACTGAAACAATGATCCAGACAATGGTACCTTCGATTTCATCGAGCTATCACTTCGATAGGCTTTACGATGGTTGAGGAAGATCACTGTGTGTATGTCAAAAGGGATGAGAAGAATTTCACAATTCTCTCATTATATGTGGATGACATTTTGCTGGCGGGAAATGATACGGAGATGATTGTCGCCACTCAGCAGTGGCTATCATCTACTTTTGAGATGAAAGACATGGGAGAGGCAGAATACATACTTGGTGTTAAGATACACCGAGATCGCTCAAAGAGACTCTTAACTTTGTCTCAAGAGACTTATATTAAGAGGGTTCTGGAGCAATTTCGTATGCATAATGCTAAACCCGTTGACACGCCTATGGAAAAACATTGTATTCTTAGCAAAGATCTATGCCCAAAAACAGATGATGAGAAGGAAAGCATGGCTAAGGTTCCTTATGCAAACGCGGTAGGGAGTTTGATGTACGCAATGATGTGTACTCGACCAGACTTGTGCTTTGCAGTAGGGATGGTGAGTAGGTATCAAAGTAATCCTGGACGCGCTCAATGGGCTGCAGTCAAAAGGATACTTAGATATCTAAAGGGGACAAGTGATTTAGCTTTGTGCTATCACGGTGGCAGTTTGAAGCTACTTGGTTACAGCGATGCTGATGGATCAGCAGATAGAGATGAACGCAAATCCACATCAGGATATGCATTTTTATTAGGTGGCGCTGCTATCACTTGGAGTAGCAAGAAGCAGCCTTGTATATCTCTATCCACTATGGAAGCAGAGTACATTGCTTGTACATCTGCAGTTCAAGAGGCTATCTGGTTGAGAAGATTTCTTCAGACTTTGCGCGTCACGGCGCATGTAGATGATGAAGTAGTTGTCCTTTGTGATAACACAGCTGCACTAGCATATGCTAAGGACCCCAAGTATCATGGGAGGACCAAGCATATTGACACCAGATACCACTTTATCCGAGATAATATTGCGCAGGGGCAAGTGGTTCTCAGGCACGTTCCCACTGGTGAAATGATAGCTGATCCTTTCACCAAGCCTTTGAGTAGAGATGTATTTCAAAGGAATGTTAGGAGTATGGGACTTCGTAGAATTTAAAATTCTTTTAACCTGTCTGAACAATTTTATTTACCAATAAAATGTGCCCTTATTATATGTTAGAAGTAATGTGTCTATTATGTGTGATATGTCACAAGGCTTGGATTGTCCCACTCACACGGGAAATCGCCCTGGCGCTTTGGTAAGCGAGCAGGATGAGACTGGCGGATCAAACACTTGAGTGATCACCTTCGTGAAAGGAACAACACGGAAGGTTGTTGCCCATAGTCGCTTTGGCAAGAGGCCAAGATGAGATCATACTTGATCGATTATGAAGAATGTCCTAACTTCATAAAAGCTTCTTAATAGCTGAGTGTGCGAATCATTAGGAGTTGTGTTGGAGACAAATTCCTAAGTGGTCCGCAGGTCAGACGCTAGAAGAGCGACTGGACTAAGACTCATATGATGTTCAGAGCGTGACATGCCCAAATTTGAGTGGGAGCTCCATCATAGCATGTATTCATACTACATGTGCTTAATGCCGACCTTAGTAAGAGGAGTGACCGAATAGATCCCTGCTTCGTCACTGTGTGAGCTCTTATAGTGTTTTATGTGCCCTTTGGGACTTTGGACTTTGTCATGAAGTGTAAGCTTGATGACGCTACTTTAGCATGTGTTCAATGGCCATGGTTGATACGGTCTGTCGGAGCATGACTAAGAAAGCTGTCAAGTCCAAGCAGATTGACATTAGAGGCCAAGGAAAAACTAAGCTGGTAATGCACTTGTGTACTATGGCTCATAGGCCGGCCGACTAAGTCGAATTAGTTTTGACATAGTCATGAGCATAGATACAAGTTAAGGGGTCAAACATGCTCTATATGAATACGAGGGGTCAGAGATGTTTGGTCTAGTGCAACCACATAGTTTGGGGTACACAGCGAGTCTCCTGAGTTGATGAGTTATGTTAGTTGGGTGATAACTTAATATAACTCTCCTCACTTTGTTCCATTCTGTTCTCGCTCGGTCGCACGCCTTAGTCTCTGTATGAAAGAAGAGATATGATGATGAGAATTGTGGAGTCTTTCAGATTCGAGTAAGTCGGATCAGATTTGTATGAGTGGGAGATGTTGGTTGCATCCATATCTGATGGATCCCAATATGGTTGGGATATATATCTGACGAGATATTTAATATCTTATTAGATATATTCCCAATAGGGATGGAGATCTTATCCATAATAGGAGATAGATCTCTCCCATACTAATATATATATACGAATATACTGGTATTCGTAGACTACGGAAAATACACCACAGAATACATATTTCTCCCTTTTCTCTCTAATTCTCTATCTTGGAGAATCACCGGAGTCCTCCAAGAGTCTAGGGTGTGAAAACGACGGCGGATGCTCTAGTAGTATTAGTCCAGAAGGGCTAGTAGACGAATCAAGTGTACGATCCAACAATTTGGGAATCAACCGAATACGTTCCGCTGCAATTCAATTGAGGTATATCGATTCCCATATACGTGTATATGTGTTTACGTGCTTTAATATCTAACAAAACCAAATTATGCCTTGATATCAAAACAAAGTGTAAAGATTTCATCACTAATTTATTTTGAATACTTTAATAACCTTTGTAATTACGATATAATCAAACAGAGCTCAAAACTAGTGTGATAGACCCAAAACGTTGATGTGGGAAACGCTATCACCAAAATATATAAAATAAAAAAATATAAAAATAAGTGTGAATATGAACGATAATAGTGTTTTTTTTAAGGAATAATAGTGCTTGTTATTAGTAGTTACATCAACATTCTAGCTAACTTATGACTACCCCTCAGTATCTTACATGTCTCAACAAAAAAGGTTTTATCGATCAAGGATTTAAAAGATATGTCAACTATCAATTTAGGTCTTGATCTATCGATCTAGAACCTAAAAGATTTGAAATTATCAATGGAAGATCCATAAGTCTAAAATCATCAGAATATCTATTTGGAAAATTGCAAAACTCACAAAATAAGATTCCACAAAATAAAATTGTCTCGAAGTGATAATCAGTATAAATATACGTAAAAAATCTTTCATGACATTTTTTTAAATTTGTTATTTTTTTTTTATTTTCTATAGTTTCATATTTGAAAATAGTTAGTTTTTTTTTTCTGGTTTTATTAAAAATCGGTAATTTCTTTTTTAAGTCATACACAGGGAAAAAAATTATTTTAAAAAAATCTGTAATTTTTTTTTAGTTTGTTATTTAAATCCATGTAAACATATTAAAATGTATTTTTTTCTTATGTAAATTCATTTTTTTTGTTAATGTGTATATTTTAAAATTAATTGCAAATTATTTAATTATTTTAGATACATCACGATAATTAAAAAAATAATATAGTGAAAGACTTTTGATGTATATTTCATTACTTATTACTTCGAGATAAGTTTATTTTTTAGATTTTGCAATTTTTCAAACATGTCCTATACTTATTTTGGATTCATGGGTCTTTCATTGATAATTTCAAAATTTTTAGGTCCTGAATTGATAGAAATTATCTTTCGAAACCTAAATTGATAGTTGACCTATCTTTGAGGTCCTTCAGCGATAAAAATGCAAATAAAAAATCATTGTAAATGTAGTAAGTACATATTTACGGTCCATTGTACGGTAGCTTCTTCTAAGACATTTATTAAAAGACAAGATTAGGGCAAGTTGTATGCATATGGAAATGAATTGGGAGTTGAATGTGATACTTTGAACGGACCACATCTAGAGTAAGTCATCTGATAAAATGTCCCTTAGTTGTAACAATAAAATTTTATGGGGGGTGGGATAGTGGGAAAAGTGCTAAAACATGCATTACTCGAAAAGAAGAGAACAAGAAATAAAAGAAACAGATGAAAAGCAGTTTTTTGGTGTCGGAGATGGGTTAGTGCAAACAGAGAAACAAAGTTTGTGGAGCATTACTTACACTCTAAAATAACTCACCACTCTTCTATAACACATCACATGCCAGACTACCAATTTAGTTAACCCAACGACCTTCGTTCGTCAATTATGAGTTTAATTTATCTCGCAAGCTTAATCGAACCTAATTAAGTCCAAGCAAGAGTCCACTAACAAACTTATTCTCGAGCTAACGAATAAAGTATTATGAAATTTGAATTTAATTTATTTATCTTGACGAGTTGCTTTATACGACCTCGATCGAACCTTTATCAAATATCTCTTCAAATAGTTCAATAGTTCATGAGCAGTTTAATTTATTTATGGCAAGGGCAACTAGCAAGTTCTTGATTGAATAATTGGAGTCCCGACAAACCGCCCCGAGACACACCAACTTGAGGCCTGCCTAACTTTGAGTTTCCCTTTCTACCCTCAAGCTTCATTTTTATGTTTGTTTGTTGTACAAAACCTTGAGCCTTTTTCACTCTTTAAAAAAGAATGTTTTAGATTACAAAATCATTTGTGGCAATATCCCACGGTACCATATCAAACCATGCAAAAAAAAAAAACATTCTCTCATTTTAGCTATTTTTTTCTTCTTCTTTCTTTTCATTTATCTCTCTTCTCTGTCCTATATCTCTGTCACTTGAGCTAGACCAACTCGTGAAATTAACATCTAGTGTAACTACAACACAATATTATAAAAGTCGCTAGACACTAATGAAACAATAGATTGAGGCCTAGTAACTAGTCGGGGTCTAACTTGATTAGGTGGGGAGGAATCATAAAAAAAGATAAGGTGACCGGTGAGAGTCTAGCGCCTAGACGGAGAATAACCAGAGATAGCCGGGAATTTTGCAAAAGCGCTACAACATTATACTGAAGGTACGTGTCCCTGCAATTTTTTAAGTCAACCGTTGTTATTAATTTGTGGTGGATGTATTAGTTTCTATGTGTTTTAATGCTTTAACGAAATGAAGTCTTGAAATGCTCGAGAAAGAAAATTTACACGAAGGCTTACATGAATTGCCAATGTTTACACGAAAGCTTAACAAATTTGTTACATAAGACGGCCTCAAAGAAGTGTCAATTTTATGTTTTAGCTCAATATGTAAGGCTAATTCACTTGCAATTTTTTCTGAAGGTGACTCAATGACCATTATTTGTAAAGAAAAAAAAGTTCAAAAAAAAGCAAAGAACCAAAACAACTTAGAAATTTATTTCAGCTTTTTATTTTAATATTAAATTATATTTATCAATTTTTTAATTATATATATCGTACTGTCATTTAAAAAATCCTGGACCCGCCACTGGAGTAGCTCAACCACCAATTATAGCAAAATGAAACCTGCATTAATTTCAATGATCAAACAAAATTAGTTTGGGGAAGGTGCATAGGAAGATCCCAATGAGCATCTTGCTTAGTTTTTGGAGGTGGTAGAATTATAATGCATGAGGTGTCCGACGAGGTAATCAAGCTTCGTCTATTTTCATTTTCTCCCCGAGATAAGGCCAAGTTGTGGTGCAAGTCACTGCCTTTAATCAACATCACTATGCGAAATCATTATGTTAAAGTTCTTACTTAAATACTTTCCTACAAGCTAAATGTTAAAGTTGAAAGGTGAGATCACATAATTCCAGCAGTTCAATTCAGAGCCACTATGGGAAGCATGAAGGAGATTTCGTGATCTACTTTGTAATGCCCTCGGAATTGTTTTCAAGAGGAGGACCAAGTCTGCTACTTTTATGATGGGTTACTTGGACTCACGAGGATGATTATTGACACAGCTGCTGGCGGAGCCTTGCTATCAAGGAATGCACGAGATGCAATAATCATTTAGAAGATATGACACTTACAGTTATCAGTGGCCAAACGAGAGGGATATCGTCAGGTGAGTAGCGGGAGTATTTGATTTCTAGTCCTGTAGCAGCACTCTCTACTCAAATATCATTATTGTCGAAGGAATTGAATTCATTGAGAGCCGAACTGAGGCCAACGAACACTCCAAATAGTCAGACCATTATGCCAGTTGTTGCCCAGGAGATGATTGAAGACGTCAACACATAAATTTGAATTTTTTAAATACTTTTTGCAGTAATTATCAATCGAATCAGTATCAACCTGGTGTACCGAACTATTCAGACTTGTCCTATGGGACTCTCGATAACGCGCTTCAACCTCTTCTAAAATATTCAGTGGCATGTGGGATGATTATTGAGGGGAAGAAGCCATGTTGGTCCCACGTGGCAGAGGTTTAGAGGGGGGTGAATAAACCTCTAGCCTTCCCTGATTTTTCTTTTTCTAAACGTGAGCAGTAAGTTGATGTTTGTTGTAGGAAACTGGTTCGTACAACAGAGCTTACAACAAGAAGTTCCTATAAAATAGTTAGCTTAGAGCAATATGTTCTCTCTGGAGCTTACAACAAGTGATGCTCAAATAGTTTTATGCGGAAATATGTTAAAACTTTTTCTACTGATAGTGCAGTAGATACTAGGTGTGTTACAGTAGCAGTAAGAATGATATAAAAATACACAACAACTATAGTGGTTCCAAGGCGGGGATAATCCTTCTAGGTTCACTTTTTCCTCACACAGAGAAAATTCACTAATTTGTTACCGTACAATCTTAGCTACAATGATGTCCAAGTCCAACTTGGCACCTCACAGTAGTTTTTGCCTATCCTTGGAAGGCTACTCCTATACTATACAAGTTCCTCAGAAATTAACTAGTCTAATTTGAACCCCTGATTCAGCAGAAGGCTCCCTGTTAAAAACCACTAAAAGAGAACGTTTATGAAAGTGTTTCTTCAACTGGAATGAGATCGCGATTTCTTCTTGGATCCTTGTTGGCTTATACCTCTCCTTATGTCTCTCTTCTTTTTTTATCCCTCCACCTTCTGGATCGATCGAGATCATTTTCAGTATACCTCCATCACTGGATGTACATGATCTGTTCAAAGTTTCTATATTGTACAGTGCTCCCAGAGTGAGTTCTTCCATTAACCACCATTCTTCAGGCGGGATATGAATTTCCCAATATTCTTCATTCCTTTTAGCTTAATTTGGTAAGGAAGTGCTCTAGCATGAAGATGGTCTCTATAAGCTTTCAAATGATACTTAGTTTCACCTTGAACATTCTTATAATATCTTTCCACATTCAGATGGTCGAAGCATCTGAAAATTTCTGCCTTGTAAATCTCTCTCTATGTCAGATTCCTGTTCATTGGAACCTGTGAAGCTCCAAGGGATTGGAACTCTTCGTCTTTTGGGCCAATTCTAATTGAACATGATAATCGAAAGAATTGGAATGGTTGTGTTTCTCAATAGAAGTCACGAGGGACCAGTCTAGTGGCAAAGAATATCTCATGTAGGTTTGCGTTTGCTTTTAGCAGAGCACTTTTTATCCTTATATCAGACTCTGCAAGAGATCAATATAGATTCTCATCCCCCGAGTTCCGTTTCTCCACATGTCTCTTGGTTTATTCTTCTTGTTTTCTTTGCTCAGCAAGAAGGCTTCTTATGCTTCTTTTTTCTGGTGCTCGGCAAGCCTTTGCTTCATTTCTTCTTCCCCCTTTTTGACATCATCAATATTCACTCATGTGTGAGCTCCAACAAAGTTTGAATATTAGACAATATAACCCTTTTAGCATCTCTTTCACTCCGCAGCTGAGAGATTTCTTCTTGCAAGGAGGCAATTCCTGCAGTACCCATAACAGATATAATGCCCTCAACTTGTCCACCAAGGAATGAACAATGTTTGGTCACAAGTTGACGCAATTCAACCTTAGCTATTTCAGTTGCACTGAAAATTAGATTTTGAGTTCTTTGATACTACGTGAGATTACTGATACAACTTCACATACAGATCCTCACTGCTTCACGTAAAGTCTACATCGAGTACTGGGTTAATTATACAAGACACTCCAATCTTTCTAGAACATGTTGGAGTGCCACATCAGTTTGTAGATTAAAATTCACAAGAGACTGTCTCATTTCTACAACAGTTTTATTTTCCCGTTGTAGAGACTTCTCCTCTTGTCCGCTTCTTACTGTCTGAGAAACTACAGAGATATGCCTGAGCCACTTTTGTGCTGGAAATTCCTCAAGAGAGCTTGATAGCTTTCTAGGAATTTCTTCTACAGTCTTTGGATCTTGTGGCCCTTCAAGTAGTCATCTAACAACCACTATGCAACAAAATGATTCCGCCGGGGATGTTGTAGGCTAATCTGGCAGCTCTTCAATTGATGTAGCATCCTGTCCTACAATAGTGTTGCTGTATTCTTCTGCTTGGTGCGGTTCCCCCTCAACTTGTCCATAGGGTTGCTCAGTACACTGATGTGATTGTTGAGTGTCTGCAACTCTTTTAGTGCCCTAGGTTGTTGCATCTTTTACTGCAATTATACTAATAGCATGAGCTTACTCCTTGGAAATTATCTTTATCTCTCCTCTTGTTCTAGTTCCATTGCAGTTGCCTTCATCTTTTTAGCATATACATGCTTTGTCTTCTGGCACAAGCTTGCAATGAAGTTTTGCTCCACTTCATGGTACTCTTCTTCCAGCAGATTGTCTTCCTTTTCATCTGCAATGCTCCTGGAAGAAGTTTCATTTAGACTTCTACATAGTCCAGGAGTTGTTCATCTTCATTTTGTTCAATTGATTGCGGAATAGGAGTTTCTTCTTTTGTTGCAACTGCCCTTCATCAACTTGAACTGGGTATGCAGCAGTAACCTCAGCTTCAGCAGATGTACTGGGTGTCTGTTCATGGTCTTCGCTTGCTGTTGCTGCTTTCTATTGGTATAGTAGCTTCTTCTACTTCTGCTACTACTTCTTTAGTGTCCCCACCTAGTAAACTTCGTGGCTCTAGTGCACTAGGTGTTTGAGAGGTAGTTTCTGCCTTGTCTGCTGAAACCTCTTCTGCGGTTGATTCATTGGCGGCCTCTTGCTATTGAGTTTTGGATACAACAGATAGAGTAATGTTGTTGTCATAAAAAATCTCAACAACAGCTGCTTGTGCTACAAAAGGTTCATCAACAGGTTATCGAGAACTGCTTCCTAAGCCTCGCATGAAAGCAGTTTCGTGCCTCTGAAGATAGTCCAACGTGCTTTACGTAAGGACTTGATGGAGAATTCTTGCTTCATCTTCGTCCATCTCTTCTTCAGAGTCATCTTAAGAAGGGTGTTTCAAGGCTACCTTCTCATGTAGGCATCACCTTCTTACTACCCTAATCTGATCACCAAATTCTCTGGAGGTTACTTCAGCAATATCCATGAACCCTGGCCAGGTGGTGACCAATTTCTCATCTTCCTAATACGCGTTGTGTATGCATACATTTAGGCCAGTTTATACGAGTATTTTGGTAGTGTTTGCATATAAATTCGGTGGTTTTTCTTTTATATTTGATTATCTTGAGCCAAATAACGTGTTTACTTATTTTGCAGTAAAATTCTTATATTTTAGGACCAAAATCCATTAGAATAAGGTCTGGGATAAAAAAACAAGGTTATTAGGCATAAAACTTGCAAGAAAAGAGGTGAAACGGTGAAAAGAATGGAAAGCAGCGTCAAATCTTATGCTGACACGAATTTCGTATTTTACCCATATCTTGAGATCTACAACTCCGATTGAGGTGAAATTGGTGGAATTGGAAAGCTAATTCAAAGGCTACAACTTTTTCCGAAATAGAAAAATTTCAGTTCAAGTCCATAAACGCGTTTTTGGCGAGATTTTCCTATCCCACGTCATATTTTCTTCCTCTTTATCCTAGAGATGTACTCCTATAAATACCCCAAGGTTATAAACACGTGAGAGAAATCTTTTATCATTGGAAACACTTGGAGGCTTAGATTGAAGAGCTAAGAAGCGGGAAGTGAAAAAGATCGAGATTGAAGACTCCAGGTTTAGTCGTTCTTATTTATTTTATTGCTTTAGAATATTTGTCTATGAATGTTCTTTTGTTTTAATTATAAACACGAGTAGCTAACACGTTTGTGTTCTAGGGTTGATTTGTGTTATTCTAGACTCCGTTCTATGTGTTTATCTTTTACGCTTGTTCTTATTTTATGAATTAATTAATTTGTCCAATTGATTACACTCTACTTTTTTAATAACTCGAAGTCTGAGAGGAGATGGTTCTTAATAGGCATACGGCGTATAATATAGGTATCAACATTCGTCCGAGAGGAGTGAGATATTTGTGTAGGCATTGGTTTTATGGTCCCTTTGGAGTTACGTATTTGATGGTTAGCCCGAGAGGGTAATTATTCATACGTAATCAACACATTAGCATCGTCCGAGAGGAGGGCTAATTAAGAGTAGTGCCGCCTAATAAACACTAGAATTCGATTTAAAGGTCTAGAATTATAAGATAATCATACATAGGAGATTGTAACTGAAATCAAACCCTACAATATAGTTTTAATCCTATGTATTCCTTCGTGACTTCTTGTTGCTTCTTTGAGAGTTGTATATATATTTTATTTACTATTTTTATGTACTTTAGTTTAATAATTAATACAATCACCTTATATGAGAGTCTAGATAGGGTGCCATCAAGGATCAAAATGTGTATTTTCCGGAAGGGTGGCTCGACGGGCTCGAGGCAGTTCGGGTCGGGTACAGTGACATGACACCGTGGCGAGACGGAGCGGGCGACGCACCGGGATCGTGAGTCCGGGTCTATTCAGACCGACACGCCAACGCCCGAAGTGGGTTGGATCTGCTAATCTTTGCACCTATTCGCGGACGGGCGCAAGTCCACGATTCGGCTACTGACAAGGCGTGGGTCAGCGACCAGGTATGAGTCACTTTGGCAGAAAGGAGCAACCTAGCCAATTGGTGTGACCACAACAGTCCGGATCAGCCAGGTGCCTTTCCGGAAAGGCGCCCAACTCTTCATAAACGATAAATATATCCTCATTCTGCATTTCATTTCACTCCAAGCACAACTCTGCATTTGCATTCTAGTATCTGTAGCCCTCCCAAATTTGAGTCTAAAGGAAGTCTCGAGTAGTTCGCCAAACCTTTAGTCTTGTTGTGCTGCGATCACAAATAAAAGTTATTGTATCTTGGGGACGATTGTCGAAGACTGAGAGCACTAGAATTCAAGACAATATCATCTTACCGATAGCGAGTCAAACTCCTGCCTCGATTTACCAAATTTTGTTAATTGAGTCGTTCTTTATAGTACTCATGACCGATATTCAACTAGTTTACCTCTCTTACTAAGTTCAAGTGATATTTTGCAAGGGCAAAAAAGATGATGTATGTAGACTTGGCACAGGTCCACAATGACTGGTTTATGAATTGAAGGGGTGTGATCGAAATTGAACCGCCTGATATACGATAACGATTTCTAAACTGCCTCTCCAATTCCTTTTATATTGAATTAAATTTGAATAGTATAATTGAATAAGTACATATTAAACTTTTACAATTTATTTTTCACTTATAACTTACAAAAATACAATTTACAATTAGAAAAAAGAAAGAAATAAAGATGAACTTCAATTCATAACTAGAACTGTCGATTTCAAAATTATGGGACTAGAATCGAAACCTTATAATAGTGGTTATGGTTCCTGTTGTAAAACCTTGCCAAGAACACTCAAGCAACCAACTCAAACCTCACAAAACTCTCAACTCACTTCTATGGAAATGAAATGAATAAGAACAAAAAATCAAGCACAAAACAATTTACGTGGTTCAGCTTGTAAAAGCCTACATCCACGGGCAAAACCAGAAGGAGAATCACTAATATGAATCACAAGGTTACAAGAAATCACTCAAGAATTAATCTCTTATAACTTGAGATTAATCTTCCTCTCAAGCTCTCAATTTCTTGTTCTAGTCTCTATCATTTGTTACACATTGCTTTAACTAACTTCTAATGTGTATATAAGTCTCTGGAATGAAAAGAAAACCGCTGCTGAACTGCCAAACTAGCTCAAAGAAGCAAAATAGAAAAACTGTTTCTGGAAACTTAATAGACAACGATTTTGTGACAGTTATTCTGTTACAAACCGTTGTCTTTTCTGTAACAGAAAAACTGATTTTCTTCTTGCTTTTCCAGAAGTTGTTTTCCACGGCTTTTCCAGCTTGTAGCTTATTCATTTCCTTCTCAACTTCTCTCACCAACTCCTAGTTCAACTATACTTAACATTTTTGACACTTATCTTCCACAGTTCCGATATCTAACTAGGTCAATGTTTCGAAATCGAAGTTGTGTTCACGTCTAGTTTTGCGTTAATCAATTTCCTCTCTCATGTAATTGCACGGTATTGCAAGAAATTAGACCATATTCTTTAGGAAAAAAAAATCACAAAACTTATATATTTTTTCAGAAATATTTTTGCTAGCTTTCAAAAAGAAAGGTGTTTTGTATAAAATAGTTTCATATCCGTTGAGGTCATGGGTCCTAGTCACGGAACATATTTTAAATGGTGAAACAATTAATATGTCAGCACACGACAAAGTGGGAGTTCGTGTCTCGGTTGGAACTCACATTTACAATGAAGTAATCACTTGAGGATGATCTATTGTATGCAATTGTGGTAGTGTTAGTATCTTGAGATACATGAGAGACACATCGTATGCCTTAAACGGGACAGTTCTTGAGGGATCAAGAAACTTAAAATACATGACATTACATATCACAGTTTAAGTAGAACAATTCCCGAGGAATTAGACTGATTTCTAAGAATCAACCGGCAAGATGTCAATTTGAATTATTGAATCAAATTCGTATTTGTTTCACATTATACATCAAAAATTCTGAAACACATTATTTATATTTTTATAATAAACTAGTAAATGAAGTTAAAGTTGGGTTACTCATATAAATGTTGGTTTACTTTTATTCTATGCTGCATTTGGATTTAATGATTAATTTGGAATTCGCGGTCACAAATTCATAATTTCATTTTGAGTTATTTTTTCAAATTTTGATTAATTTCAAATATCATGTATTTTGGTTGGATTTGAAATCCAATAATTTTAAATCAATGCATTTCAAATTTCCGATCGAAACAAAACCTTAGTAAATTGGGGAGGGGCCAGGGTGCCACGTCACTTCAATGATTACCACCCAAATCTCGGTTAAAAAGATATAAGAAAAAAGGGCTTTGGCAGCATGACTGGAATTTATTATTAGAAAACGAAGTATTGGTAAATGACAAGCCGAAAAGAGAGTCCAATAATTTAAAATGCAACAGTAAAATAAGTGGGATCAAGATGAGAGTTAGTGGAAGAGTGTCAGAATAATAATCTCACGGTCACTTAGGCAGCTTTCTCCATTTTCACAGTCCTCTTTTACCATAAAAAAACAAGGGTAAAATAGTGCATTGAAATTAATAAGGTCTGAGAGCAATTTAATTGAATTAATGGTCCTGTGCCATCTGCTGTTGCTGTCGAACTGCTGCTACAAAATTCCGCAGAGCTGGCAGCTGCATACAAAGAAGGTGGTACCTTGGCTTGGCTTTTGTAGTAACTTCCATTGCTAACAAACATATATTCAAACATGAATCAAAGAGGAAAATTCATTTTTTAGAGAGAGAGAAAGAGAGAAGCTTCTTACAGAAATGGGCTCTGTCTCTCTGCTGATTATCTTCTTTTTCTTCACTTAATTACTCTGCTCAGAGAGGTGAAAGAAAGATCTTTCATGGGTAAGACTTTGAAGTATATTTTGAGATAAAAGTTTAATTTTTTCTTGAAAGTTTAAACAAATCTTTGTTTACTTTCTCAAATTTCTTTCTTTATAGAGAAATTCAACCACCCTGTTTTTGCCTTTTCCTTTCTCACGGGTAATACTCCTTTTTTTAACACTTTCTTTTTGTGGGGTTTCTGCAGGAACAAGAGAAAGATGAAGTGAGCTAGTGCTACTACTCTATTACAGCTGTGTGTGTGTGTGTGGAAACAAGAAAAGGAAAGGGGCCTTTATTTCTTTTTTCTTTTTCTTTGTGTGGGAAAATTCCTTTTTGCTGTTTCTGCACTCTTTACTCACCACAATTAGAAGTAGGTTTGGAGGGTTGGAGTGGAATCTACTACCAACCCCAAAAACAAGAAAACATGGATGCATATGAAGCTACCAAAATTGTTTTCCAGAGGATCCAAACTTTGGACCCTCAAAATGCTTCTAAAATCATGGGGGTTCTCTTGATTCAAGATCATGGTGAGAAGGAAATGATCCGTTTGGCTTTCGGCCCTGAATCTTTGGTCCAATCTGTGATTCTCAGAGCCAAGAAAGAGCTTAATTTAGCTTCATCAAACATGCCCTCTACCCCTTCAACTCCTTCTTCTCCCTCACCTTTCACCAACCCTTTATCTCTCTCCAGGCAGAATTCATCTTCTAGAATGATTGGTGCTGTAAATCTTCCTTCTCCACTCAGTACCACTTTCTCCGACTTCCAAACCCCAGATGATTTAATCAGCCCCGGAGGGTATAATGGTAATTCCCATTCCCCTTCCCCTTCCGCCATGAATTCTGCAGCTGCTCCTTTTTACTCCAATGGTGGAGAAGTTGATTTAATCGACGAGCTTCAGCTTCAAGATCAGCTCTCTTTCCTCAACGACGGCCCCAAAAGCTCTGACTATTTCTACCAGCAGCAAGATTTGTCTTCAAGTCCGCCGTACCCGCCGTCGTGGGGCGGGTTGCACCACCGCCGGAGCTGCTCCGTCAGCGATATTATGGGGTCTGATGACCTGAGTGGCGGATTTGGGTGGAAGCCATGTTTGTTCTATGCTAGAGGCTACTGCAAGAACGGGACCAGCTGTCGCTTCCTCCACGGCGAAGGCGGCAGCCACCTGGCTGACGCCGGAGCTGCGGTGGGGTCGCCGAGTAAGATGGAGATGATGGAGCAGTGTCAAGAGCTGCTTAGATTAAAGTCAACTCAGCAGCAATTAGGTTCAAATAGCTTCCCTTACTCTCCAGTGACGGCTAACAAGTGTATGAATTATCTTCTTCAACAGCAGCTTCCACCTGACAGTCCCAGGTCTTGTATCCTTAAAAACAACTAATCACTGTTTCTTTATGTTCTTTTGTAAAATCTAAAAACTAACTTATGTAATGTTTTAGGGGTCTGATGATGGGTGATGGAATGCACAAATTTGGGCGGGCCCGGCTCGAAAGAGGCGATTTTGGGATGAACCCAGGTTCCAGGCAGATTTACTTGACATTTCCAGCTGACAGTACTTTCAAGGAAGAAGATGTTTCGAATTACTTTAGGTGCATTATCTTTGTCTTCAAATCAAGAATTTTATATTCTTGCATTTACACTTCTAATCCGGTTTTTGTGGTTGTAGTAACTTTGGGCCAGTCCAAGATGTGAGAATTCCGTATCAGCAGAAGAGGATGTTTGGTTTCGTTACATTTGATTATCCGGAGACTGTAAAGATCATTCTTGCCAAGGGCAATCCTCATTTCGTCTGCGATGCTCGCGTGCTTGTTAAGCCGTATAAGGAGAAGGGCAAAATCCCAGATAAGCATAGGTCCTGCTTTTTCCTTCTCTTTCTCTCTCTAGAATTTCAAGATTGTTAGAATTTTTCCTCAACACTACCATCAATGCAGGAAACAGCAACAAATGGAAAGAGGGGAATTCACTGGATGTGGTAGCCCTACTGGCCTGGAAGCCAGAGATCCTTATGAATTTCAGCTTGGTAATTATTTATATCTGCATGAAAACAATCATCTTTCAAAATTAACATTTCTGAAGGATTTTTTTTTTTTTTTTTTGGCTGCACTAGGTCCAAGAATGTTCCAGAATACTCAGGACATATTATGGAGGAGAAAACTAGAGGAACAAGCTGATCTGCAGCAGGCAATTGAGCTTCAAAACAGGAGACTAATGGGCCTACAGCTTCTGGATATCAAGCGGAACAGCCACAACCGTACCCTTTCCAGTGGTGCTGTTATTTCATCGCCGACTTTCTCTCCGACGTTCTTCAATCAGAATGGCGTAACGAGCAATCGAAGCAGTCCAGAGGCCAAAGAAGGTCTCCATTTTCTTATATTTTTTAATTACAAATATATGTTAAAGGGTATTGTACCAGGAAAATCATCACGTTATCATTATTGCAGAAAATGGCTCGATTTGGAAAGATAAGGAAGTACAGCCCACTGTAAATGCCATAGAGAGAGAAAAAAAATTATCCACTGAAGATGAGATTGGCAATGGCATAATCAGCCCGGATAAGGAAACTGGTTCACATGAAAGGTATATAACTTAATCTATTTTATCTTTATATTATATTAATTAATTTCATTTTCCATATGGTTGAAACTAAATGTTTTATTTGAATATAGTTTGGAGCACAACCTCCCAGATAGTCCCTTCGCCTCTCCAAAGGCTGCCGGAGACTACATCACCGCCTTCTCCACGGACACTCTGGAGGCGGAGAAAGGCGGTGCACCGCCAACTAACAGTAATCTGATCACTGGGCCTTCGCTGTTTTCTGCTACGTCTTCACTAGACATGGCTCCTCCTTTCAAATCATGCTACTTCCAAGTACCTAGGTAATTAATAACTAACCATTGCTGATTATGTCTAAACATTATTGTTCCTAATTGAAATCATTAATCATGATTGTGATATAGGTTTGCCTCCGGTCACGAGACCATCGGAATGTAGTCTTGTCGGCCTTTCTAACCACCTAAGATGAAGGTAAATGGTACATTAATTTGTGCTACACAAGTCTAATTTAGTACTTGGTACTATAATTGCAGTTGGTGCACCCTCATTTAATATGGTTGGTTGTGTTTTGTTTTGTTTGTTGCTAACAGGCCGATATGTAGAGAAACCCACCACCATGTACCGACGTTAATAACACCGGAGCCGCCACGTCACTGCCAGCATTAGTACTCACCAATACTATACTAATACAAGTTGCATACATAAGAAAAAGGGAGTAAAGAAGAGTGGGACAGCCATCCATTTTCCCCCTCTATTGTTGTACTGTTATCTCCTTTCACATCTGTAGTTGGAATTTATTGGACCACAGGTAAAAGAGAAGAACAATAGTCGATAGTAAAAAAATATTCAAGAGATTAGCCATCAGGGGCTGTAATTTTCTTTCTTTACTCACCACCATTGATGGCTTTCTCCCCCTAAGAGTAATTTATTAGGTAAAAAAGAAAGGGCAGTTCTTCTTGCCTCGTTGTAATATTGTACTAATACAATGTATATTATCAGAAAAAGAAAACAACATGATCAAATTAGTAAAAAAATCTATTTTCTTCATTTTCTAACACCTTTTCTTTTGGTTGATATAAATCTCCACAATGGTATAATATTGTCTTTTTAGTTTGAACCGCACGGTTTTACTTTTGGGCTTAATCTCAAAGACGCACTACTAATTGAGATTTTTTTATTTTTTAATTTGTCTACGATTCTTCCCTGTATATTCAATGTGGAATTTGCCCGACTACTTCAATTTATATTTACTCTTTTTCTCCAGAATTGCTGAAGTAATCGCTATATTTTAGTTGTGGCAAATATTTCATTTTGCAATAAATGTTGTCCGAGAATATTGTTCTATGTAATAGTTTTACTGGTGAGTTTGTGAATTGAGAGCTACAAATGTAATTTTAGAATTAACTTGATCCAATAGTGAACTGTTTTAACCTCATATACTACATCAGAGACAAACAAAATACACAAAATGTATGGATGAAGATTATGATGTCAAGTAAAAGAAATAATCAACAAAAGAACAAAATTTAACTAAACTAAGTTATCATTGCTCATGTATATCAGGCTATCAGCTGTATATAGGGTACGTTTATGATTGCTTTAACTTTAAAATAACTGTTTAAACTTAGAGACCGTAGAAAAGACATATTAAGTAAAAATATGCAGTGTTTGTAATAACAAGTGATTTACATTTAAATTTTCTTTTTTTTAATGGAAGGTGGATGTAGAAGCAGAAAAAAAACATGTAATTTTCAGTTTTTAGTTTGTTATTGTTGCAAAGCAAAATAAGTAGTAACAAAATACTCAAATTTAGTTATAAGCTAGAAGTTTAAAAAGTAGTTATATTTGTAATTGGTTTAAGAGCTAATAATGAATTTTTTGAGAGTGAAAAGGGTAGTGTTTTAGTATGTTTTGTAGTATTTGGAGTAGATTAATGTGTGTGATTGGTGTCGTTTTCAGAGGTTGATTAGATGAGTGACAGAGTGGTTTAAATATTAATAAATATATTTGAAATAATTTGTCAGTTAGCTGCAGCTGTAGATAGTTTTAGAGGGGAGGTGGGGTCTGTCTTTTTGCTGCCTTTGATGGAGTGGAAGGGGAAAGGGTCACAGCATCACATGGGGCTGACAATGCATGCGGACCCCACTTATTAATCTACTGTTGATAGGGTCCATACCACCAACACCCATGTGATTGATCCCCTTTACTTTCTTTATTACATATTACCAATTCCATAGGGTGTAAAAACACCAATTTCTTATATTTTAACTAATTTCATTTTTAAATGGGGAGATTATTATAAGGCTAAAAATATCTTCTTCAAATATCAAGCATATATGTACGATTAAGTGGGTGTTTTGCTCAACTTATTTTAAACATCTCATAAGTTTCAATATCTTATAAGTTGTTTTAAGAGATTATACGATGTAATTTTTAAAAAGCTTATAAGTTAATAAGGTGTTTGGATAAAAAAAACTTATAAGCTTTGATTTAGCTATAAATTTGGGCTCTAATTTAAAAATTAATATTAAACACATATTTTGATTAGTGTAAAATGTATATAGTGTGTGAAGTGTATGTAGTGTGTGAAATGAGAAGTTTGTGTAGTAGGGGTTGCAATTTCCGACACGACCCGAACAACCTGACATGACCGAACCTGTATTTTGAGGGTTAAGGTCAACCCGAACTCGTCTGACCCGGAAAAAAATTGTGGGTCGGGTTGACCTGCAACCCATTTAAAAAAACAGCAAATTAAAAAGAAATTAAAATTAAACAACGTATTTAAAAAATAATTATAATAAATGCATAAACTCAATAGAACCTAATAATCACATTGCTGAGTATTTGTTGTGGTAACTAATAATCATGTAAATGTATTGTCTAGAACTTATAGAAACCAATATTCTTCTACAACTAATGTTATTTTTTTTAGCTCTTAGATGACAAATTCTTACAAATCACATTCTGTTTTTCTTATAGCTCTTAGATAACGAATTCTTACAAATCTAAGCATATATTCTTCTACAGCTAATGTTATTTTTTATATAAAAGATGCGAGTATAAAGCATTGATCATTAAACAAACAACAACCTTTGATGAAAATATGGTTAGAAAAGAGCATGCAACAATTACATTTGGTATTTGTAAGACTATGATAAATTTTACTAGTAAAAGAAATTCATTGGATGAGCTTATAAAGATAAATTATCTAATTAACAGGATATTAGATGTGCTCAACAGAATCTTAAAAAATGAGAGTGAGATAGTGGGAGTTTTTAGAATATTTTAGAAACTGCGCAATTTTGGCTTTTAGAGTTTTAGTATGATAATTTTGTGTTGTATTGTTATTGTGTGGGAATATTGTTATTTTAGAATATTATTTTTGTGAGAGAAGTAGAAAATTAGAAATGAATTTCTTTTTCTTTTTTTAAAAATTCGGGTTGAAAAACAGGTCGGCGAGTTGACCCGCAACCTGAACAGGTCGGGTTCAGGTTGCAGGTCTCGACCCGAATATAAAAACAGGTCGGGTTCGGGTTGGTAAAATTTTTGTAATTAGCAGGTCTCAAACCGACCCGCGAACCTGCAACCCGACCTCTTTGCCACACCTAGTGTGTAGTGTGTAAGCAGGTCCATTACACAAGACGAATGACATTCTACGAAATGCAAATATTGCACAAGGACACACACAAAAATTTTCTCTTAGTACTCCGGGGTAATCATATCTGATTGTACTCCGAATAACCAAAGCTGTAGAAATCATACCCCGCTAGCCTATCAAGCATCTGATCTAAAAAGGGATGAGAAAAATGACCTTTACGGGTAGCCGCATTCAATTTCCTAAAGTCTATACACAACCGCCATCCCGTATCTAGCCTAGTCATTGTGGTCTCATTATTCTCTCATTTAGCTACGATCTTACCCACTTACTATCAATAGCCGGAAAGATAATACTTGCATCTAACTATTTAAGCATATCTTTCCTAACTACCTCTTGCATCACTGGGTTAAGTTTACGCTGATTTTGAACATTAAGTTTGTACTCTTCCTCTATTAAAATTTTATGCATGAAGATAGTTATGCTAATCCCTTTTAAATCAGAAATAGACCAACCTTTAGCAAACCTTAGTTCTCTCAACACCCTCGACAACTTATCACGCTCAACAGTTGAAAGGTAGGCAGCGATATTACCGGATTTTCACACCATCATCAAGGAACTCATACCTTAAATGAAACGGTAAAGGCTTCAAATCTAGCGTTAGCACGTCCTTTTCATCTTCGAGTGTCGCTTCTTCCTCGCTCAGGTCCTCACTTTTAGTGCTCTCTTTTGGTACTTTCTGCAACGAATTCAATTCCCTAACACAATTTAGAAGATCAAGTTCATCAGAGTCATGGTCATGTAAACAAAAATCAAGTCATGACGGCAAACTTTTAAAACATCGTCATTATCGGAAGAAATAAACTTCATATCAAGCTAGTATCTATACTATCTACCATACTACACTCTTCAATTTTATTTACTTCCTCTTCATCGTGAAATCTCATTGCTCTGTATATAGAAAAAATAACATTTTTGTGATTGACCCTTAGAGTTAGTTCACCTTTTTGAACATCAATTAACACTCTTACCGTAGCTGAAACAGGCACCTAAGATCAGTGGGACGTCCTTATCCTCCATCATATCTAACACCACGAAACATGTCGGAATAATGAAGTTACCAACCTTTAATAAAACATCCTCTACAATACCCTTTGGGTAAGTCTATGACCTATCTGCCATTTGTAGGGCATTGTAGTTTGGGTTTTCTTTTGCCTATTTCAAATGTACTAAAAATAGATAAATGCATTAGATTAATACTAGCAAGTAATTCACACAATGCTCTTTCAAAAACCTCATCTCCAATGATACAAGTAATATTGCGCTTTTGAGGTATCTTTCTCTGGATCACCGCACTGCATTCCTCCATCAGATTGATCGTCAAATAAGCCTCCAATTTCCTCTTCTTCACTATCACCTCTTTTAGGAACTTTGCATAGTTTGACAACTGCTATAAAGTATCAACAAATGGAATGTTAATGTTTATTTTCTTGAAGATTTCCAAAACTTTGCTAATTGTTCATCAATTTTCTTTCTATGGAAAGCTTGAGGAAAAGGAAGAGGGGGAATGTATTTAGGAGGAGCAAAGTTAGAGCTAGATGCTGGCTTCTCAGCACTTTTTTCATTTGACACTTTGCCCTCTTTGTTGGCACTTTCTTCTTTCAAGTGCTCTTTCTACACCGCTTTCGCTTTGCCAACCGGCAACTTTGGTCCCTCGTACTCAATACCACTCCTCAGAAGGGTGGCTTGACAATGTTCTTTCGGATTAACCACGAAATCATTCAAAAATTCCTTTTTGGTGTTGGGACCCGATGAATTGCGCTATTTGATTGATTTGAGTTTGTATCGCCTTGATGCCTGCCCCGTGACTAACAAGATTTTTATTAATCTCGATTTGCAAATCATTGAAGTTCTTATCTATCTGAGCAAACTTCTCATCAGTTCTTGACATGGAGGATGTTATAATGTCATATTGAGTTGGCTTTTTCCCATCATTTATTATTCCGTTTAAAACTACGATGCTCGGAGACGGTTGAAGTGCACTGTTCGAATTTTCGTACGAAAAGTTATGATGAGTCCTCATACATGCCCGACTAGTAGTGATTTTGCTGCTGGGTTCCTCAGAAATTGTTGAAGTTTCTCTAGTTCATACAGTTCACATCTTCAACAAAGACCTTCTGAGTAACAGTTGGTTTTGCACTTTGCTCAGCCTGAATACAAGTAGCAGCTTGGGTAAAAAAATTTAGCTGCTTGGAAAGTGTTGTGATTTGTGCCGAAAGGGATGCTATCGGATATGTATCAGTCACGACGGCTACTCTCCTGGGTTGATTTCCCTAGTCCAGCAATTGGTAACTGTTGATAGACATGTCTTCAAGAATAGAATAGAGTGCATCTTGTGCACTCTTCGAGAACAAAAAAACCACCTGCTAAAGCATCTAGGAGCACTCTTATGGCCTCAAGTAGCCCATCGTAGAAATAGCAAATCCGTTTCTTCTCGTCAAACCCATGTTGAGGGAAGTAGATCCCTTTAACATTCTCGAGCTTCACACAGTGGCTCGGAGTCTAGCTTCTTGAATCGCGTGATCTCACTCTTTAGTCTGAGTGTCTTACTGGACGGAAAGTATTTCAGTATGAACTTAGTACACAACTCATCCGAAGTAGAGACATTGTCTGATGACAAAAAATATACCAGAGTTTAGCCTTGTCTTGGAGGGAAAGGAAAAACATTTTGAGCTTCACCTGATCTTGTGGCATCCCGTTCACCTCAATTGTATCGGTGACCTCTAGGAACCTAGCTACGTGTGCGTTGGGATCTTCGAGTACCTCTCTGCTGAACTGATTCTACTGTACGATGGAAAACGTCATTCCCAAGTTCTTGACTCCTAGTCCAAAATCAATGTCGTCTTGAGTTCAAAGTTGTTAGCATTTACTGGGGGTCGCATAACCTCTCCGTAGTTCATATTTTGTAAGAGACAAGGGACGTCCCTTATGGCTGTCTGATCCCCCTGAACCTGGTGATGTGACTGAGGAATCTGTGGACTGATGGGTTCTGTACTTGCTGCACTGTATTAAGCAAAGTAGTCTTTGCACTTTCTGTTGTTGCATTGGACTAAATAGTCTGCATAACATCTTTTCCATGAATAAGTTCTTCTAGTGGGTTAGTCATTTCATTAGCTAAATTTCTCCTTGTTCTGCGTCTACGGGTAGTCGCTTACATTGCAGGGTGAAAGGAATAAGATTTCTCATTCCCTTAGAGCAGGTTTACATGCACTACCTGAGATCACAACATGAAGAGAAAGTATTAAAACGAAAAAATAAATACAATCTGTAAACGTAAAATGTCTAGAATAATGATGAACTATTTATTACGATAGAAACTGATGTAGCTACCGATCCCGAAAACGGCGTAAAAAACTTAACAACACTAAATCCAATTCTAGAACAATTGGCAAGTGCACAGTGTAGCTATAGCCAGTAATGAGCAAGGTGGATCCCACAGATATCAGATCACTATGTCAATTTAATACTCTAATCATAATAGACCAACTCTATCTACACTATGAATGAGAATGTTTGGTTTTTAAGATGAATCTTAAAACTATTAATTAACTAGCTTGCTAATAGAAAATAATTACTAAAAGATTGATCAGATAAAAGGGATATATTTCTAATGGTCGATTTCAGCTACAATTTCCTTATGATAAACTAACCTAGTTATTTAGACTTTTAGACCGAATTTCAATTTTTATTAGGCGATCACTCGACTATGTTGATCCTCCTCTCAGACGATGGTAATACATAGGTTACATATAAATAGTTATCGTCTCTGACTAACTATTGTATATGTAACTCCTAAAAGCATAGAAGATTTATTATCTAGCCATATATCTCAAACCTCGGTTATTATTGAATATCTAAGTTATGTGTCATAAGCCTATTAATAAATCTCTCCTCTCAGGCATCGATTTATTAAGCCTAGTTGAATCTAACAATTGATCAAATAACTAAATTCATGAACAAGACAAACACATAGATAAAAATCCAGAATGGTTGTCTAGATTAACCAAAGCAATAAAATCATAAACTCATTGCAACCTGTTTTCTAGCCCTAGAATACAAGTAAAAAGCTAGCTACTCATGATTGTAATCAACAAAACATAATATCTGTGGACAAACATAAAGTCTTAATCACAAAATAGTAAATTGATACACCCCGGAAATCGTGAATAAACTCTACTCCGGTTCTTGCATTAATTTTCTCTTTTTTGTTGCTTGCTTCCTACTCAAAGGCTTAGAGCTTGTATTATGACAAAAACTACCTACATTCTGATGTCTAAACCCCTTTTTATAGTTTGGGTGAGAAAAAAATTATAAAAAGCCGAAATTGATACAAAAATATGGAAATTCACAGGCACAATAATCTACTCGACCGAGTAGAATAAATCTACTCCACCGAGTAGTTGATCAACACACAAAACACCAATTTTCACGAATCTCGTACTCAACAGAGTAAAGCAGATGTTCTCGACTGAGTATGTATCTTGACTCGCCACTCGAACGAGTGTCAGCTTCGTGATTTCCTCTTCTTTTCCTTCTTCCACTCGATCGAGTGGGAGTGGGACCAATCTCACTCGATCCAGTAGATCTTTTGACATAGTGCTCTCCGAACTTCATTGTTTCACCACTTGTTGCTTGTTTCTTCTTTAGACCTCGTCCAAATGAACTTTTTAACCTTAAAATTGCATATTTCACCACAAAACTGACACTCATACGTTAAATGGCACAAGATAGTGAAATCAAATAAAAATCGAGCGATAATATATGCAAATGCTATCAATTTGTACATCTAAATGAGCCTAACTAAAAATATGCATACATAACGTGTATCACGAGTCAGGGCAAGCCACCCGTATTGTCACCTCCAAATGCGTGTGCAAAACTAAAACTCCTGTAAACAAAGTTAATTTGAGATATTATATATAAAACCGAATAATAAATGAAAAGTTTGTTTACAGGATTTTTTAGATATTTGATTTTTTTTTCTGCAAGATTAAGAGAGCATGAACTAATCACAAGCTGACACAATATTTTTTTAATAGAAATTTTCTATATATATAAAAAAAAAAAAGATGAATTCAAAAATTGGTTTTTGGTGGCAATTTACTATTTATAGTGGCAAAGTATATCAGGTGTACGGTGCAATTCAGATTGAGTATTATGATCTATGTTAACTGTATTGTTTGTTTTGGGTAAATGTATTATGTTCTAGGTAAATGCATTATAATACATTTACCCAAAACAAACAATACATTTAAACATAAATATTAATACATTTTCATCATGATAATTTTACTCAGAACATGTAATATCTTTAAACATAAAACACTAATACATTTTTATGCATGACCCAGATTGCACGGATCTAAAATTCGTACAATTGATGTACAAGAGATACACTCTTTATAGTAGTACCCTAGCAAAGATAAATATTGGATCTTTGTTTCTCAAGAAATTGCACAATATGCGAAAGCAAACTATTCAAAAATGAAGGAATCATATCTTACCATAATCTACACACTATATTAACTTAATTTCCGATATACATAAATTAGTTAAACACAATCCATTATCAATTTAAATACTATATTGAAATGGAATGGAGAACTATATATAAAACTTTCTATTTATATTTAAATTTATTACTCCCTTCGTCCTGGCTAACATTTTCTGTTTTTTATTTCGATTCGTCCCACTTAATTTTTCACATCTTTAAAAAAGAAATTTCTCTCACAATCTTCACCCTTAAAATCTCCACACTCAATCTCCACCTTTAAAAAAGTCAAAAAAAAAAAAATTTATTTTTTCTTAACATCCGTGTCCGATCAACTGTGAAAAGTTAGCTGAAACGGGGGGAGTACATAGTAAAGTTATTTAGTATTTATTTTCGGCATTTAGTGTATTTCTTTATATGTGCCCGCATACATTATTTCTTTGCTGGTACTGAGCATGATCTAACATATTTTTGTTTTCCTCCGTATTAAAGAAATGTAATGTAATTTATATATATTGTTGAAGGTGTTAGGATTGAGAATATATGAGAACGGTCTTAGTCCAAGATACAGATGAGTGGGGTCAGGGAAATAAACAAAGGTACTTATTGAGTGTTGATCCAATCATATGACTAAATTAATCTCATAATTAACTTACATGCTCTTCATGTTACCTCAACCAAAAAAGGGTTGCTTTCTTGAATAATATCAACAATTTATGTCATTCAAGATCCACTTCAAGTGTGCAAGATAAGGTGAGACGGAGGGAGTATCATATAGAACATAAATAAGATGAAACATATATATTTCATAAAATGGTTGATTTACTTAATATAGTATCAATTAATTATCCATGTAAATCAAATTTATTAATTAAATGTTGATGTGTATATTCGAATTGATTTCATACAAACTAATTATAAAATGTAACTGAATTTACAGTGAACAACATTTAAGTAACATTAAAATCGATTACACCGATCTTCGATAAAGCATTTTCATTAAACAAAAACAAAATTGTTAACAATTTCTATTACAAAAATGTCTAATATTATTGTAAACACGTCCAATAAAATCCTAGAATGCTTCAAAGATTGGATCATATCGTGGCAACCAGTGAAACGAACAACATCATTTCTCCACTGCATCAGACCGACAACAAACTCTTCGTCACCAGTATTAATAACGGCGATTCTGTTACGTAAATGATCGGGAGTGATATGTTGTCTCACATAGTCTCTAGGAATAGTCAACAAAAAACATGTATAATCAACATAATTAAGTAAATAAAAACAAAAAATAGAAAAAAAATTACAACATATATGTAAATAAAATTACAATTATTCCTCTGAACATATGGTGAACCACAAATCAACCATGAAATTTGAAAAATCGTCATTATCAATGGCAATCGGATTGTTAGCACTACCTACATAACCAAAATATATCAATTTACCAAGAAGATACATATTTTGCTAAAAATAATTTTAACTTAAAAGATGTTAAGTGACATTCAATTTAGAGATATCTTCAATGTTATTAAATATTGTTAGTAATTATATAATAGAACAAAAGGAAAAAAAAAATCATATAAAAATACTAGAGTGTGTAACGAAGTTGTCTATAAGATTTAAGACGAACTATACATAAAATCTGTTGACTAAACATAAATAGGTAAACTAACATGTAAACATATAGGTTGAGAATTAGATTATAAACTTCTCCAACATTCCAAATCCGCCGATTTGGGTAAATAAGAAAGAAGATGAAGATAATAAAAACCCGACAATCTCTTCTTGGATCTGAAATTTTTGATTTGACATAAACGTTAAAACTAATAAGTGCATGCATATTCGGAATTTGAGAAATTAGTAAACCAATAAAATATTTACAAACTTATTTACAATGAGATGAATATATAAAACATTCTTGATTTTAATCAAAGAGCTCGGGACATATGAGAATTGAGAGGATTCAACCTACAAAAAGCATGTTCTCAAAAAGAAATTGATCGCGAGGATGGAGAGATGAGAGAACAGTCACCGGAACCTTCTGAAAAGGATAATTAAATACTTTCTACATAATGAAAGGTGCTCTGGGTTAGTGTAACAAAAACGACAATCTAGTAAGGTTTGTCAATCATAAATTCATAATTAAGGGAAAATTTAGATGGTGAATAGTAGATGTTTTTTATTTGGTAAAGATAGAATCTTGGAATATTTCCCATATCTACCAATTTATTTGCAAGGAAAAACGATGATTAAACTCACAATATAGGTGACACTTTTAAATTATCGAAAAACATAAGGTGTAATCTATTATATAATAAGTGTTATAGAACATTAAACCCTTTTAAAAATTGCATGTCTGAAGTAATATTACGAATATAGTTCTTTCATTATATCTAAAAGGTTAGCACACAAAATTCATTGTTATTTTTATATATTAAAAGGATGAAAACATGCCTTAGATATTCAACATAATTAAAGCATGTTTTAAAACAATATCTAAGAAAGAAAACAAAGATCTCTTAAAGATCAGAAATTATAACAAAAAAGTCGAATTCAATTATTTTTTACTTTTTTTAATTATAATATCAATAAATAAAAAAGTCATATAAAAATAATTTAGCTGAAAGATTTAGCAAATAACATACTTGATTAAGATTTCTTAGAATAAATGTTAAACATAAAAAAAATTATGTGAGTAACAACAAAGAAAAAAACAGAAGGAAATATTGAAAACCAAATGCAAAATATCATTATGAATTCATATGAGTGTTGTAAAACACAAAACCCTAATTAAGAGAAGTTTCAACTACCTTGATGTGCATGAATACTCAACAATATCCAAGTTCTGTATAATGGCATCAACAAATTGTAAAAAAAAAAAAAAAAAAAAAAAAAAAAAAAAAAAAGAACATGTGCAAAAAATAGCAATCAAACTACTATAGAGAAACATCATATTTGCGTAAAAAAATCTATGAAAATACTTCAAAAAAACTTCAAATACCTTAATAATGTTGACTAACCACGATTCCTCGAGGCTTGCACAATGAAACGAACAACAAAGCAAACATGAAAAAAATAAGGGTTAGTCAACATAATAACATAAATCACGATAAAAATAATACGAAATAGAGAAGATTACTATGTTTAAACTAAACACACAAACAAACTAACCTATATATATAACAAAAAACAAACACGAAAATGTAGATTCAAAAGAATATATAAATCAAATATCTTTCGATGTCCATAAAACTCGATGAAAGTGCAAAAAATATTAAAAATAATAAATTCAATGTAAGAAACCTTTATGAATGAATAAATACCGTATTAGTGGTGGAGAAGTACAATGAGGGCAAAAACCACTGCAGCAACTGAGGATTAATGATTTTGAATGTGTTTAAATATTAAAATCTAACAATTTGCATGCGTATAGGGTTTGGATTAGGAGAGTTTGACAATTTTAATTACGATAAGTTTTAAGATTGACGAATCATATTTTATTTAATATTAGTATATTTTGTTCTTTACATTTTTAAGGGGTGGATCAAGGAAGATTTGAATATAAATTAATATTAATGGCCACTAGAATTGTTATTATTTGGCGCAAGACTTGCAGAATTATAAAATCAGAAAATATAATATTGTAATCACACAATTAAGTTTGATGAGACATTGAGATGAAGACACGTCATTCACCTAATGAGAATATGTGCATGGGTGGGAAATGAGTTTTCACTAAAAATATTAAAGGGTTCTGCTTATATATATAGATATAGATATAAACATAAAGAGAAAAATAAAATGAAGTTTGTAGTTAATTTTTTGTGACTAAAGTAGAAGAACAAAAGTTGTTGGTTTCATTAAATAAGAATTAGTAACATTTATTGTATAATAGTATTAAATAAAGGAATCACATGACCACATTCCGAATATTGTGCGTAAATACATGTTATAAAATAGTTTATAAGTAGTGCGTCCTTTTAAATTAATGATAATTAAGATATTGGTGGAATCAGCTTTCGTATAATTTCAATTTTTATTTATATTATTTTACTAGGGTTTACGATTATTGTTATTGCTAGGATACAATTGTCACGCTGTTGTTATTATCACGAATTACTAAGAATTTTTTTGTCAAAATTGATAATTTGTGGCGGTCATAATTTTCGATAATCATGAAACGTTATTCAGTTCGTAGCAATAATAGACCAGAAAGAAATTGTGGCACGAAAAAATATTTGCCACGATTTTTTTTTACTATTTTTGGCACTAAAAATGTGGCCCTACGCCAAGTGGAATACAATTTATATATTACCAATCGTCTTTCGTGTAATGGGATACTCTCGACGCTGGCACATTTCTTCTTTTTCCATCTACAAATTACACATAATTAGGGACGGTCTTGGGACGGTCGAGGAGTTGCCGACGGTTAGATTTTCGATTTTTTTTAGTACTATATATATATCTACCTGTATATATATATATCTTATATAGCAATTACGGATGAATAATTATATCAATAGATGATGTAGCTTAATTGATTAGTGTTGGTAAGGAAAAGTCTTGTCCTTAGATGAGGTTTCAAGTTTGTTGTCTCTCTAGAATTATATTTTTATTTTATTTATTACATGTAGACAGTTACATAACATGTTCATTAAATAAGTTACGTAGTATGCTACTTAATAAATTTTTAAGGGACCTCATTTTCTTTTTCACATCGGATTCTTTGAAACATTGGACCGACTCTGCATATATTGGTATGTGTAAGATATTTGGTGAAGAACACAAGAAATATAATAGACCTAGTGGAGGTAATAATCCACCACAAAAAAAAAAATGGAATGTTTTTACATGAGAATAAATTCAATTAACATTTAATTTGGAATCAATAAAATAAATCATCATGTACTATTCACATTTTGATATAGTGGAACGTAAAATTTGTTTTTTGACAAATTACAACATAAAGTCCATAGGTTCTTAACTTAGCAACCTCTGGCCAAATTTTCAGGCCCAATTCTTACCCCGTAATCACGCATGGCCCGAAAGAGAACTAAGTTTGGATCCCCCGCTGTGAGACATGTGCCCCTTTAGGACTATGTGCAAGTTACGTGGTAAGAATTTGACCTGAAAATTTAGTTGGAGGTTGCTAAGTTAGAATCCATGAACTATATTGTAATTTAAAAAAAAAAAAAAAAAAAAAAAAAAAACAAACAAACAAAATTTAGATTCTAAAATATCAAGACGTAAATAATACGTGCTAATTTATGTTATTGACCCATTAATATGCAACTAAAATGTTGTATTCGTGGCAATCAACATTTATAAGTTTGTGGTAATATAAGTGAAACTGTGATAATTATAATTTCCACGTGAAAATTATATTACCTCCGTCCCGATGTAATTTGCTTATTCTGATTGGGCATGGAAAATTAAAAAAAAAAAGTTAGATGTTTTGGAATTTTTTACTTTTTGAAAGGTGGAGATTTTGAGAGTATAGATTATGAGATAAATTTCCTTTCTTGGTTTGACAAGATTATTTGAGACAAAATAAAAAGGACAAGTAGACAAATTAAGTGGGGACGGAGGGATAGTATTTTAAAATTGTGGCAACAATAGATCAAAACAAAAACAGCGGCAATTAACATTTATCTTATTATATGTGGCAGTAACAAATCATAGGAACATTTAGTCAGGTCAAGAAACGATATGAAGGACAAAAACAGTCGTAATAGACTAAACTTGTAGTAGAATTACAAATATGAAAAAACACAATACTGAAAAGTATAAAAAAAGGAAAATAACTTTATATCCTTTTCACTAAAATAAATAAAATTTCTTTGAAGCACATTATAATAACTTTACATTTTGGAAACATAACGAAGCCCGCCAAAGTTCCATTTGTTTTTTATAAAGTTCCATTATTTTAGTACATCAGAAGAATAAAGACGAGAATTCGGTCTAGAATAAAATTCGTAATGTATTAACTCTATATGAAAGAATGAAAATTAGATGTAGTTCAGCTGGTATTATATCTTGTAATTTAGATCAGTGATTGAGATCAATTGTCACAAATTCTACCTCCATCCTGACCAAAAATTATACTAAAAAAATAAAGAATAATATTAACGAAATACAAGAGTTTGACTATATTTGACCTGACCAATCCGTCACAAATTTATTAAGAAAAATTAGCAATCAACCCGACACGAATCGATTAACTTGATGTTAATTTGAATCGATTCAAAATTAATATTGTTTTTTAAAATCTAATAATTATGTATGTATTTATTTAAGGTTTTCCTCAATATATTGGGGAAAACAAATTATCTTTTCACATGCTTTTCATTACTTTATGTATTTTAGTCACCCGTAAAACCTTATATTTTAAATTATTTTTAATAATAACATAAATCGATTTAAAATCGAATACGAAGGCAACCCGATTACACATATTGGGTGTACCCCGAAAGGCAGCCCACCTTAAAGGCGTTAGTTTTTGACATCGTTTGGTGATTATGCTGTTTAAATCACTTTCAGTCGTATTCGTTCTCTGTGTTGGGAATCTTGGGAAATTGAAGCCATTTTATATTTACAAGATACACGAAAACGTCCAAAAAACGCACTAATAGCACGTGCGCTTCAATCGAGGTTAAGTTTTATTAAGTGCTCTTCTTCAACAGGATCAAGACCTATTTTACTGACAATTTGCTCTTTCAATTTTGGGAAAACACAACCATTTATTGGTATTTAATTATATATTTTATTCGCACCATATTACTTTTTTTAGGGGTGGCATAATACTACTATCTCGAAATTTTATAAATGTTAGTTTTAAATTTTATGTTTTAGTTGTTCTTTCAATTTTTCTTTTTTTTAATATTTGTTTAATACTATCTCTATAATTATTCTTAAATAATCTCTAATTATCTAACATACTATATCTATATAATCTAATTGAGAGTTTATTTGTCTATTATCCATACCTCTTAGTTTTCATAACTAATCCTGAAAAGACATTTATAAAGAAAATGGAGGTAGTACTTATACTGTAGGTAAATAGTTCATGTTAAAATTTTATCTGAAGAATGAAAAAATTATCATTACTATAATAATATATTGTAAGAGAAGCATATACAGGCACAACAGACTCTTGTTACATATATTAAAAGAATAAATACATAATAAATAAACAAAACCTGGAAATCAAGGGGAGGACTGCTCCACATGCCCCTCTTAAATATCACTCGGTCTCAAGTATACTCCATCAACTGTGTCCCACAACTAATACTATGTATATTGTTTTGAGATACTAGTCTAATTCAAAGTTTTAAAAATTTGATCAAAATAACGTAGCATTGAGTGAGAAAATGGTTGAGACATTAACTTGAATCCTCTGAGATACTTCATGGTGCATTTTAAAGATAGATTAAAAAATCTTTTGTGGAGAACACATTGTCATTGTCATAATCAATGCAAGAAAGATAACATGAGAAATAAAACGACACACAGATTTACATAATTCACTAAAAATATGTTAGCTACGTCCACGGGTGAAGAGAGGAACCAATTCACTATATCAGAGTATTTACAGACGAACTATTCTCAGACTACCAAGTATTCATAAACAGACCGAGTACGAATTCTGAGTACTCAACAGAGAGACTTCAGAACTAGTAATACTAAGTACAGAATAAATTCATAATGATTCAGAATGACCTAAGATCAACAATAGAGCAATATATAAACCCTAAACAAACTAAAATTGAAATTAGGCCAAAATTGAGCCTAAATGTTCAAAATAGACTGACTTAACGGACGCGACCGCGTTGAACCGTAACGATCTCGTTTCGACACAAACAAGCAACCTTAATTATGCTCCCTTTGTCGCGGCTGCGTCACCCTGTCGTGGCCGCATTCGTCACTCAGTCATCCCAGCCTTATCCAGCCACCTTCTGTCGCGGTCGCGTCCATCCGTCGCGGTCGCGTCCCTCAGATTCGTCCAGAACTCAGCAATAACAATTCAAGACATTCAAAGATCAAACTCCACCTTGACAACAGACGTGAACCCAAAAACAAACGACATTCAAGGCACTAATCCAACAAATCTGCACCTTGACTTGAATCCTCTCACAGATCAACATATGTCCTCTCACATACCAAAATGTAATAGACGTAACAGACGTAATAGATGCACCCCAAAAGTGCTCAGATTATACGAGCAGACTCTCGTACCCAGATTTGTTTCAAACAATGCGACAACTAATAGCTTGTGACGTTCAACAAATTTGAAACTTCAGACACACCTCTAAGATACCGAAAAAACCTTTTCAGATGCATCAAACTTCCCGGTGCACTAGCATAGGGAACTCGAGACAATGTAACAACAATAGAAATGGAATCATCTTCGGATACCTCAAACGATGCAAAGCTACCATATCCTCAAACCCATACTTCTTTGAAGCTTCAACTTCAACTTTTCTAGCTTTAGTTTGTTGAGTTTATGGTGGTACATCTTTCAGCTCAGTGACAGAGTGCGAATCTCCATCACCTTCCTGTGACTCATTCTACTCCACCCGTTTGTCTACACTATCATTTTCAGACAAAATAATAGACTTCATAGTAGGACTAACCTTATCAGACTTTCCTTGGAAAACTCAAATGCTGCAGCAACAATACAAACAGACAAAGTTGAACCTTGCAATAAATACAAAGTCCCCCGCTTTACACCTTTCAGAACCATATTCGAACCCTTGTAGACATTCAGAACTCCACCTGCATTGAAACTGGACCCCTTACTATCCAATAGACTAAGTGATATCAGATTCTTTGTCATGTGTGGAACATGCCTAACATCATTCGACATGCAGAACCTATCATCATGTTTCTGTATCCTAATTGAGTCTATTCTAACCCCCTTACAAATAGAATTGTCGGTCACAGAAATATTACCTCAATCTACCTACTTGTAAGTTGTAAACCACTCCCTATGCGGACATATATGGTAAGACGCCCCAGAATCAAGAACCCACACATCAGTGAGACGTGTTTGTATTAGGGTTATACTGTAAAACATACTTTTAAGTGATGCTTTGTATATAAACTGTTTCTTGCACTTTATGGAATGACAATATATTATCACTGTTTGCTTTAAATGTTATGAATGTTATATATATTTATTGCATATTGCTTGAATACTTTACATTGTAGATAATGTGGTGTGTAGTAGATCACATTGCCAGTTCCTTGTAATAAGTATAATGATTCACAACTTAGATGAAATTAAATAATCCATTGGTAGAAATTGATGTGTAAGGCTCGGATTGGTTTGTCTTGACCAAAAGATTACACTAGTACATTTGTTGCACTGAATTGGATTAACAACGAGATAATTTTTAAAACTGACTTGAAAGAAAAATTAGATCTCAGTGGTTATTGTTTTCTTAATTTATGTCACTTAATTGAGATTGTATATAATTAATTAATGTTGCTTTGATTTGTTATGGGTAAAGAGTCAATGAGACTCAATACTTTATACTTTGGGCAATATTATTAATTATATGATAGATTGCTAAATTAATACAGAAAATCGAGTCTTGGTAAAACAAGTTGATTATGTTCCCTTGATGAGCTCAGAATGTTTTATCATATCAAACATGTACAGTGGATTAACTTCTAGTATGATAATAATGTTGAGTTGTCTATTCTCAAGGAATAAAAGATATTAATTAATTAAAGCATTCAGTAGATTAAATTAATTAATGGAATTGAACTTTAAACACGGGAAAAATAACTGGGAGCCATATTTCGTAATATGGATTAGGATGACTAGTTCAATATTAATTATATAGTGGAGTGAATTAATATTAATGGGCTAAACTAATATTGATGGTTTAATATTGATATTTAGGCCCATTGGGAAACCCAATCCTATTCCTCCTAAAGGTCCTTGAGTAGCCCAATAAAAGTCTATTAACTAAGAGGATAAGAATTAATATGGAATAGGAGATAGGAAAGAAAATATATGAAAAAATATCTAAATTTCAAAGGGAATAGGATTTTATCCATATTTTTCTCTCCCAAGTGGGAGAGGATTTTCGATTTCCCCACTCCTTTGGAGGCCAAGTTTTCGGCCTCTTCAACTATAAATAGGGGATCAATTTTGGTCCCCATATGCATAATTTTGTATATGCACATAATCACATACATTTCACACACAACACATACTACACATGCTTCACACATACTTCACACACTTTACACACATACACACACACTACACACATTTCATACTTAACATACACATGCACACACTACACACACTGCACACACTACACATACACTTGACACACTATTTCTACCCCTAGTTTGCAGCTAGACGTGAGAAAGGTCGATCTCACATAGACTGTGATCCTATGTTAATTTAATACCCTAATTAGAATAATCCAACTCTATCTAGACTCTAATTTATGGTGATTATTGATTAAACTAAAATTGCAAAAAATAGTAAAATAAAATACTTAGAACGCTCAAAGGAGCAAACAGTTAACACGAAGGCATAAATCAGATAAAAAGATGTATCCTAAGATGATTATTCTAATATTCTAGACATTTAAACCGAATTCGAGTGTTTATTAGTCAATCACTACTATAGTTAACCCTACTCGCGGATGATGCTAACGTGTTGATCACGTACGAATAACTACTCTCTCGGGTTAACTGTCACATACACAACTTCCAAGGGATTCTAAGACCAGTGTCTACACAAATACCTCAGTCCTCTCGAACGTTATCGATATTTATGATATACGTCGTATGCCTATTAATGCCTCCCCTCTCGGGCCTCAAATCATTAAGAAAGTAGAATAAAGTAATTGGCCAAATAAATTAATTCATAAAATAAGAACAAATACATACGACAAACACATAGAATAGAGTCTAAAACAAAATAGAATAATCAAAACATAGTCAATCGGACATATTTTCTAGCCCTAGAATACAAAGGAGTTTTAGCTATTCACGTTAATAATAAAATCCAACATATGTTCAAAGACAAACATAGAAGATAAATTAAAATAAACTATAAACGACAAAACCCGTAATCTTGATCTTCTCCTCGTGTTTCTCGCTCTCCAATTCAAGCCTACAAGCTCTCAAGATGATCAAAGTATGATAGATAGTCTAATTTTCAGACGTGGGAACCATTTTTTATAGTTTGGGATGATTAGGGGTGGAAACAGACCGAAAATCGACCCAAACTAGCGAAAAACATGTGAACCGACTTTTCCGCCCGGCTGGGCCATCTTCATAGTGCAAAAATCATGTTTATAGACTCTTTTTGGCCCAATCGGGCTAAACTTCTGCCAGGCTGAGCTGACTCTCAAGCCTGACTTCGAAGTCATTTTTTAAGGTCTTCTGGTCAAAATTGGCATCGGTAATTGTGGCAAAGTTGTAACCCGTAGAGTTAGCTTTCCAGTGACACTAATATCACCTCATTTAGATATGTAAATCTCAAGATACCAGAAAATACTAGAGGTGTGTCAAGTTGAAAATCTTGCATTTTGCCTCTTTTCGCCGTTTCACCTCGTCTCTCGCTTGTTCTTCATCCTAATGGACTTTTATCCTAAAATAAGGCAGTTTTAGTACAAAACAAACGAACACGTCACTCAGCCCAACATAATCAATATGAACATAAATCAACCACAATTGTATGCAAATGCTACCAAAATGATCCTATAAATCGACCTAAATGCATACACAACGTGTATCAATGCTTCACATGTACAAACTCCAGACATGCACGCACACACTACACACACACACTTCACAAGTACAAACTACACACACGCAGACATGCACGGACTATACACTTTACACACATTTCATACGTGCGCATGCAACACTCACTTCCCACGCACACAAACTTCACATACACACTGCACACACTCTAATTATTATCCTTCTTTAAAATGTTTGAAAAAAAAAAATAACAATTCATATTCACTCATTTGAATTCAAACATTCAAACAAGTGATTTGAAATGTGTGAATTTTCAAACACAAATAATTTTAAATGAAATTCTTTAATTTTCAAATCCCTTCATCTAAAGACAACCCAAAACGTCCAAGTCTATTGAAACATCATGGTTGGATAGAGGATGTGAAGTAAATAAAGTAAATCCGTGAGTTAAACCGAATGGGAATTAGTAATTAAAAAATAGAGTATTGCATTCCATGATTAGTTTATTATTATGTACATGCGTTGCACTGATTCTCCGAAATAGGGAGTGGAAGAAGGATATTTTGGTGGTTTCTTTATTGAAATCCAAAGGTAGAGGCAGAGGCAGAGGCAGAGGCAGTATGAGTAGTAGTGATTAAAGGAGAGGCGAACAAAGTGGACAGACTGGCAAAAGTAGATGTGAATGAGCCCACATAGATTTTCTGATTGCAATGTTTAGTGCTAGTGGGACTTCCTCACTTACTACCATTTTCTTTTACTTAAACAAAACAATACCACTCAATCTTCGCTCTAAATATCATTTTCCCTTTGATTATGACTTCTCATATGGAACACGTCTATTATTGCTCATCATGTCAATATAATTACAGTCTTGCGATGCACGGTTTGAATACTTCAGTGCATTATTCCTGGACTTCTCCATGTCAAGGGACACAACCACTCGTTCAAAATGTGACCTTCGTTGTTAGACCCGCTATGTGATTCGGGCCGTACGTGTCGAGTGACACGACGGCCAAATTTTCAAAGTACTTCGAAAATCTTACTATTTCAACTTTCCACTCGACCCAACTCACCTCCAAATCAATTCGGATCCCTTGTTATATTACATGTTTCATCTTCTATTACACAATTTTTAATACACAACATGTGTTAATTAGTGACATCATTCAATACACGTGTTGTAGGTAGATAAAACGCAAGATGAAACACATAAATAAAACATGTGATCTTAAGTAAACGGATCCCTGGTGTGTTTTCCTTGCCTATTTTCTCGTATTTTTCTGTGTGTTCTTCATAATATTAATTCCTCCAATCACCTTGAATTAATATATGGGCCTTACTTTTGTTTTTGCTTTTGTTTTTTGTTTTATACCTGAAAACTTGTAATATATATGAACATGTACCGTTCTAAGGGTCAAAGTATCAAACATGAAATAAGTATAAAAATGCATAATATTGGCTCAAATAATAAAAGCCTAATTCATGTTTATATGTATGCATAAATCTTTTGCATCAGTGCTGAACAGTGATATTTAAACATGCAAAAAAAAAGAAAAAAGGAAAAAGGGGACATGATTCATAGTTGTTCAATTAAGGTCAAATATCGACCTGATTAATCATCAAACCAGGTATAACTTAGTTCTTAAGACTTTATACCATTTCAATGATGGTTAATTCATTTTTCAGAAGAACACCATTATAAATACACGCAATGTAATAAAATGATATTATCAATATGCATTAGCTGTATGGAAATAGAAGATAAAAATAAAAAATAAAAAAAAATAAAAAAAATAAAAAAAATAAAAAAGCATTACAATAAAAAATGCTAAATGATTTGAAATGATCATGAGAAAAAAATATATAAGAAAGCTTGCAGTATATTTTTTTTTTCTATGAAAGAATGAAGAAGGAAAAGCAAGGTAGCTTAGAGTAATTGGAAAAGTCATAAATAAAAGATTAGATGTGACCTCCAGTGAAAATTTTAGAGGTATGTAGTAGATATTTTAGGAAGCCCATTGGGCCTGTTCTGACAAACACGGTCCCCTTCCTATTAATTGGAGTACTTGTTCATGTTGACCGACTTTGCCAGACCTCAATATTTTCGATATCAAACAAACAAAACAAAAAAATTAATATATTTTTGAAAAACAGTTGAAATAATTTAAAATAATATGAAACAAATGGAGCATCAAACTACTAGCCTTAACCCTGTAATCGCTATTGTACATGATAAATCGCGTGCCATAAATTTTTATCTTAAATTAATTGTTCATTCATATTATGCACGATTTATACCAATTTTTCAAATAATAGTAATAGTAGAAGTAGTAGTAGTACTATTAATACAGGGGTGCATTGGATTTCAAATTACCTAACAATATAATAAAACTTCAAATGTCGATCAATACAATATGTGTAATAGGTCATATAAACCATAAGTCAACTTGCCAATTTACAAATTATGAGTTTTTGAACACTTCCAATATATAGGGCTACAAACAGTATGAGCTTCGAACTGAACTTGTAGGTGTTCATGTTTGGTTCATTTATTTTTAATTAAATTCGAGACGAGCTATATTTGAGAGTGTTTGAATATGTTCATGAACGTGATTGTCCATGTTCACGAATATTTTTGCTCCTGACCAACTAACTTTTGTTCACGAATATCAAATAAACACAATTTTTTCTATAGCTGTGTACAAAATAAAGAATTTAACCAAATGGACATTAAAAGAAGAGGTAATATAAGAATATTATCTTATATTATATGTAGTATGAACATTTTTTTTTCATTGTTCCTGGTAATTATAGTTGGATTTCGAACAAACTTGTTCGCGAGCATTTAATGAACAAGTCAATCATGTTCAAGCTCGATTTATTTATAAAACGAGCTCAAAATTTTGATCATTTATTCAAATAAATGAGCTCATTAACGAGTTGTTCAACTAATAATATGTTGATTTGTAGCCCTATCGATATACGACATTAATAGTTGTATTATCTTTTTTTTTTTTTTTCTATCGCTTCAAATTAGAACTCTAAGAGCTTTCCGGCATGTGACTCTAAAGAAAACAACATATTATTATCGAGAATTAGAGATTAACTTGTGCAAGAATAAACAACGTCAATCAATGATTGACCTTATCTTTTATTGTTCTACGTAAAAATTCATTAGAGAAAACTGCCAATATTGATCTTTAAATGACGTTTTTGCATCCGATGAGATCATTGAGAATCTCGAATCAACATTACCTGAGTTGCACTTAGCTTGAGCCATTAATTTGCTCCGATACATGATTTATAGTAAGAATCAACCTTATTTATACGTGATGTTAAATTTAAATTTAAATATTATATGATGAAGACAACTATAATAAACAATTTTGTTATATAAAGATAACATCACTTTTTTGCGCAAAATTCGCCATTCTCTACAATGATCCTCTGCCATCATTTTTTGCAGCTATAGAAAAAAAAATTATGAAAGTTCTGTAAAAAATATTAAATAAGTCATGAATATAATTATTCAATAAACAATAAAAGTAAAAATTTATTCAATCCGAGGCATGTTATATAGCATTTGTCCAATCATTATCTTTATGGACCATACTTCAAACTTTATTTGGAGTGGTACAGACAACTTATTATTGGGCCTAATTACTTTAATAATTTGGGAGCCCAAATTATACATATGTGGATCACAATTATAGTCAACAGATTAAGTAGTTGATTCCAACAATGATTTCGAATATCCAAAACATGCTTACATGTGTATGAATGAGGGGTCAATCATACTATGTAATAAAAATGAGGAAATTGTTAATAAAAAGAGGTAATGATTAACTTATTTATTATGTACCAAACATCATAAGTGAGAATGAGTTCTCATTCATTCACATTCATTACCCCTAAATCCCCAACCAAGCAGGTCATAAGTTTAATTATTTATATACTTGTTATATTTTCTCTTCTTTTCTCCCATTTTATCTTGCTTAATAGATAAAAAGGAACATTATGAGAGTGTTTGGCTCAACTTATCTAAAATATTTTATAAGTTCTAACATCTTATAAAATGTTAAATTTTATTCAAAACATAAATTTTTAAAATGTTTGATTATAATAAGATGATAGAGCTTATAAAATTTTAGTAATGATATTTTTGTAATTTAAATAATAGGAATTGAAGTCGAAAACCAAAATAAGATCTTATTTGAGAAATAAATTTGACTCTCCTTACTCTTTTAAAAACATCTTATAAGTTATTAGCAGCTCATTTTCAAATGAAATAAGGTCTTATTTAAAAAATGTTACCAAACATTTTAAATGAACTTATAAGCTCTTAAACATTTTATAAGATAATTTGAAGACTTTATGAGCTCAACCAAGCACCTTCTTATGTCTTGGAGACTTGAATTACATTTCGGTAGGCTCATATTCCCCGTGAAAAAAATTGTTCCGTGTCAATATATATTAGCCCCCTTGTCCAAAAAAGAATGCTGCTTTAAAGAAGATAAAATTATTCAATAAATGGTCATTTTAGCAAAAATCAAGATTCTTTCAATCTTACCCTAAACAAATTTGATTTAGTTAGTTATATTTTCTTATTCCACAAAATATATCTCAATTAAATAAATTGTGTAGGAATCTATTTATCATTTCTACCCATCCTTAAGTTTTTCGAAAAAGTCTTAGAGCCGTTTTTTCATTCTTGTTTTTTCTTTTCTTTTTTCTTTTTTTTTTTATTTTTTTATTTTTTTTAACTAGAGGTAATATATACCAAACCTATTGGACATACTGACCTCGTCATTATTTTCTTCATTTTTACGGATGTCTGGGAATGAAAATAAATGTACACTACGAATTCTTGGAATATCGTGGTCACTTTTGATTAGTGTTGAGCTAATTATAATACAACTCGTATTTCTTTGATTAAAAGGATACAAAAGATTTATCCATCCTGAGGTGCCGATTTATAATAGACATATAAAAATTATTGTACGTCGAATAATAAGGTGTTGATTTTCATATGAGAGGTGGAACCTTCACGAGAAAAGGGCGAGATGATATCACTAAACTACTAAAATGTTTAACAAAAGTAATTTGTTTGTTATTTATAATGATCAAAGTCCATTTTAGGCCTATAAACCATCAATTACATAATTAAAAAAAAAAAAAATCTGATAATATAATTTAAAATAAAGTATTTCTTCCTCCCTAAAAAAAGACTTCCGTTTCAAGGAAAAAACATTTGTCCAAAAATATTATTTGTCAAAAGTCAATTTTTCATTATATTAGCTAAATTAAAAATTAAAAAAGTTTAATTTTAAGAATATATTACACACTATTGAATAAGTTAAAATCAACAATTGAAAAATTGTACGAGCGAAGAATTTATAGGTTTACAAAATTGTGGCTTTAAATTGACTAAAATAAAAAAATTTGTATCCAAAACAATTTTTGAAAAGAAAAAATCGGAAGTAGTATTACTAATTGTGTATTATTATACATGCAAAAGATTAAACAAAATAGTATTTTCAGAAAAGAATATGTAATAAAATGGGTGAGAAGAGCCAGTCTAATATTCCCGCCTATTCCGATGGGCATTAGTGTTACCCCTTTGAATCTTTCCTTCAACTGAAACCAGATCAATCCAGAAGAAAATTCCGATGAAAAACATTCTTTCTACTAATGATTTTTTCTTTCTTGTCGTCAAATCTACTTGAATTAATCTTCAAAGCACATGTTAATGTTATACTATTAGCGCTGCTATGATGGAGGATTATTTGAAGAAGAACTTTGAGGTAGATGCAAAGAGACCATCCGAAGAAGCTCTCCAGCGATGGAGATCGGCGGTTTGGCTCGTCAAAAACCCCCGCCGCCGTTTCCGGATGGTCGCCGATCTCGCCAAGCGTGCCGAAGCCGAGCGGAAACGCAACCAAATCCAGGTTCTCTGTCTACTTTCCATGAGATGTGTGTATAACCAAAGAAGGTCTAATTTAAATTGTCAATTCCCTTTCCTAGAGTATTTTGCTATTGTTGGTCCCCTCGGTGTACAGGAAACTGGTAAACTATCCTCGTTTTTTCGGAGTGGCAATTTCCTGAATGTTGCAGTGAGGTCAAATTTCTGCATACTTTTCTGTCATTCAAATCCAAACCACGTTAAACTTATATTGTCAACTTGACTCGTAAACCCTATGTAAGAGAAAATTCACGACACACGTTTTAGTCTGTCAGCTGGTACTTTTCAGCTAGCTTTGTGTTTGAACGATGCAGGTTAGATACAGTTGCTTTTTTATTTTCGAATTTTTCTGGTGATGGTGTTGCATATTGCTTCCGCATGTAACAGAGGATTTCACTGTGATTTACGTGCTTTATTGCATGGACGAAACTTGAGAACCGAAACTGTGATCTAATCCTAATTTTCCATTGATTATTTATACTGGTGTTATATATTGTTAACAGAGTGAATTATATATAGCAGAGGAGTATTTCACTCGGTGATTGTAGTTAACGAGTACTTTTTTGGATGTGCTAAAGCATAAATGAAATTTATTTCAATACAAAGTTGTTTTGCTCGTTGCACAAATAACAAACTCAATACCATAATGTTTCACTGATATGCTAAAGCATAAACAAATTCAGTTCATTACGATATTCTTTTGCTGGTTGGACAAACCAACCACAAACTCAAAACCAAATTTACTGTTCTTTGTGTAATTAATTAAATCTCTGTAATGATGAGATACTGCAACCCTCTTATCGGAAATTACATTCAGAAATATTAAATTGTTACCAGAACTCCATCTACATGCACACCAAAGACTTTTAGCTTAGTTGACCAAAATACCAAAGTTCTGACCACGTGGAAGTATGTAAGTTATTTAAATGTTGTAAATAACTTTAAGAAGTAATATTGGAAATTATTAAGCACTATAGGTCTGATATTATTATGTGTTGTTAATATGCTTAAAAGAAATCTTCTGCACTGTTGAAAGCTTAATCCAAGATATGTATCGATATGTGAAGAGAGTTATTGAATTAAGTTAATTATCTCAGAATCGTTATTGTTAACAAGTTGATTTAGGAACTATTTGCCAAATAAATGAGTTAATTGATGCTGGATCTCTGATTTACTGCATGTACTCATCCTACATATTTCATTGTCGTGGCTTGAAAATCCTTGATATAGATTGCATAACATAAGGTGGTTTACCCTTTGAACTGCATGCATAGCAGCATGAACTATGAAACAACCTCTACTGCCCATGGCTAATGGCCCCAATTTTATAAGTACTTCCGAGTACAGAGACATGTGATAGGCCAACATTGCTCGAACATACTGTTGTTTGCATATAGAAAAGGCATAACTAGTAGAATCACAGTTTTTCAGATTATGGAAGTTTTCTTTCTTAGGACTTTCTGTGTGATAAAAATGGCATGCAATCATGCATAGAGATAGTTGTCTTAACACGAGAGAGCTTAAAAAGTAATTCATGCAGTCTTTGGTTTCCCTAATTTATCTTGTGATCTTTAATCAATTGCAATTTTTTTTGTCCAGGAGAAGATGCGAGTAGCTTTGTATGTGCAGAAGGCTGCATTGCATTTCATTGACGGTATAATGAAGTGCCAATTATTTGCTAAATTGTTACCAGTTGCTACTCAATTTCTTTCTCATTTCATTTCTTTGGTATTACAGCAGTTGATCTAGCAGACAAGCACAAGATCCCCGACGAGGTTAAGGAAGCTGGATTCCACATTGGTCCTGATGAACTTGCTTCAATAGTACGTTCACATGATCTGAAAAGCCTGATATCCCATGGTGGAGTAGAGGGATTAGCCAGAAAATTGTCGGCTTCACTTAAAAATGGGCTATCATTGAGTGAAGTTTCAACCAGGCAGAAAATCTTTGGCCTAAACAAATTTGTTGAGAAACCTCCCAGGCCTTTGTGGATGTTTGTGTGGGACGCCATGCAAGATCTCACTCTGATCATGCTAATTGTATGCGCCGTAATCTCTCTAGGGGTTGGAATTGCTACAGAAGGGTGGCCAAAGGGTATGTATGATGGTATTGGAATAATCCTGTGCATTATCTTGGTAGTGGTGGTCACAGCCATTAGTGATTATAAGCAGTCTTTGCAATTCAGGGACCTTGATAAGGAAAAGAGAAATGTATCCGTTCACGTGACAAGAAATGGGATCAGACAGAAAGTTTCAATTTATGAGTTGGTAGTGGGGGATGTTGTTAATCTGTCTATAGGAGATCAAGTCCCAGCAGATGGACTTTACATATCAGGCTACAGCTTGTCAATTGACGAATCAAGCTTATCGGGTGAGAGTGAACCAGTTAATATAGGCAAACAGAGGCCTTTTCTGTTGTCTGGGACAAAAGTCCAAGATGGATCAGGAAAAATGTTTGTGACATCTGTTGGTATGAGGACCGAATGGGGAAGATTGATGGTCACTCTGAGTGAAGGAGGAGAAGACGAGACGCCATTGCAAGTGAAGCTAAACGGAGTAGCAACTGTTATTGGTAAAATAGGTTTAGTTTTTGCAGTTCTGACATTTGTGGTGCTTACTGCCCGCTTCTTAGCTGTAAAGGCTATTCATGGTCATATCACGAGTTGGTCAATGAGCGATGCTTTGGATCTTCTGAATTTCTTTGCTGTCGCTGTTACAATACTTGTAGTTGCTGTACCAGAAGGGCTTCCTTTAGCAGTAACACTCAGTCTTGCCTTTGCAATGAAGAAACTGATGAATGATAGAGCACTCATTAGGCATCTCTCTGCCTGTGAAACAATGGGTTCTGCTAGTACCATTTGCACGGATAAAACAGGAACATTGACCACAAACCACATGGTGGTGACAAAGACTTGGATATGTGGAGATGAGAAAAGTGTGGAAACTAACAAGCCTGGAAAAGTACTCAATTCTTCAATATCCGAGAAAGTAACAAAAACCCTGGTTGATGCCTTATTTCTAAATACAGCTGCTGAAGTGGTAAAAGGTAAGGATGGTAAGACTGAGATATTAGGTTCTCCAACAGAGACAGCTTTGCTGGAATGTGGCTTGCTATTTCAGAGAGATTTTGAGGCACAGCGAAAAGAGTCCAAAATTATAAAAGTTGAACCTTTTAATTCTGTGAAGAAAAAGATGTCGGTCCTTGTGGTGCTTCCTGATGGTAGTCTAAGAGCATTTGTTAAAGGGGCATCTGAAATTATTCTTGGCATGTGCGATAAAGTCGTGAAGAAGGATGGGGAGTCGGTTCCCATATCAGAAGAACAGAGAAAGAACATTACAAATGCCATTAACGGTTTTGCTTGTGAAGCTCTCAGAACTCTTTGTCTGGCTTTTAAAGACATGGAAAAAACATCTGATGAATCTATTCCCGATGGGAACTACACACTTCTTGCAATAGTTGGAATTAAGGATCCATTACGTCCTGGTGTTAAAGAAGCAGTTCAGACTTGTTTAGGGGCTGGGATTGTTGTGAGAATGGTAACTGGAGATAACATTAATACTGCAAAAGCCATTGCTAAAGAATGTGGTATCTTGACTGGTGATGGTATAGCCATAGAAGGGTCTGATTTTCGTGATAAAAGTGCAGAAGAAATGAGGGAGATAATACCCAAACTACAGGTTTAATAGTGTTCATAAGTACATTCATTAAATCCACATAATGAAAAAGATTAATAGTGTAAAATATATTTGGGACTCCTTTATGCAGGTTATGGCACGGTCATTGCCTTTGGACAAGCACAAACTAGTAACTATGTTGAGGAAAGAGTACGATGAAGTGGTTGCAGTGACTGGTGACGGGACTAATGATGCCCCCGCTCTCCATGAAGCTGATATTGGACTAGCCATGGGTATAGCAGGAACTGAGGTCTGTATATATTCTGCAAAAAACAAAAAGTACTTTCTTTCTTTATAGCTATTTTCTTCTTTAGGATGGGGAAATTTCTAGATAGAAGTTCAATACATATTTCGGTTCCCTGTTGTCTTGTATATATTTATCCTGTTGAATAGAAATGTACAGACTGGAATTTTCTGGGATCCTTATACTCGTATATTTCACATAAAGGATCCTTTGGCCTTCTGCTCAAGTAGGTTCCACAATCAGTATTGTATGAGCTACATAATAAGCAAGTATAGTCAGAGACACTACTTCATGTGCCCATTAAATGCTTGTTAGACAGAGGAAGTCCCTAAAGACCTCTTAAATACTCTCAGGTGGCGAAAGAAAGTGCTGATGTGGTGATAATGGATGATAACTTCGCTACCATATTGAACGTAGCAAAATGGGGTCGTTCAGTTTACATCAACATTCAAAAGTTTGTCCAATTCCAGCTGACTGTTAACATTGTTGCGCTCATGACAAACTTTATTTCTGCCTGTGTTGCAGGTAACCTTAATATAACAATCAAATATGTCAAATCCATCTTTCTCTAAATTTCTTACATATTGATAGATTGAGACTAACGCATCGCTACAGGTTCTGCACCACTAACTGCTGTGCAGTTGCTTTGGGTGAACATGATCATGGACACTCTTGGTGCATTAGCTCTTGCAACAGAACCACCACATGATGGTCTAATGAAACAACCACCCATTGGAAGACATGTTAATATCATTACCAAAGTTATGTGGAGAAATATTATTGGCCAAAGCATTTACCAATTGATCGTGCTTGGAGTACTCACGTTTGATGGAAAGCAGCTCTTGAACATCGATGGTCCAAATGCAGATGCTATCCTCAAAACATTGATATTCAACACATTCGTTTTCTGCCAGGTAGAGATATCTCTTGATTTACCTTTGCGTTACATTTGGACTGAGTGATATGAAATCCAAGGATTTAAAATAATTGGATTTCAAATCCACAAAAATCACACAAAAAATAGTTCAGAATGAGAGTGATGGATAAGAAAATCCTGACTTGATGAATGTTATCCTTGTTTGCTGCTCTTCTTATTGGAAAAAAGGAAGATAAAACAGTAGTAACTCGTAAAGCTAGACGTATTTCTCATTTCTTGATTTATATATGATGTTCAACAAAAAAAATGAACTTAATACACTCATTTGAATCTGCACTGTGCCATACCTGATTCCTGCAAAACACTAAATTCCAGGTTTTCAACGAAATCAACAGCCGTGATATGGAGAAGATAAACATATTCCGAGGCATATTCAGCAGCTGGATTTTCATTGCTATAATGATTTCCACAGTGAGTTTCCAAATTGTGATGGTAGAATTGTTGGGCCAATTTGCTGGTACTGTTCCACTTGATCGGAAACTGTGGGCCATTAGCGTCGTGGTGGGGGCGATCAGTTTAGCCATTGGAGCAGTCCTGAAATGCATCCCTGTTACCATGAACGACACAAGTATTATGAAGCATCATGATGGTTATGAACCATTACCTTCTGGACCTGACCTGGCTTGAACAACTCCATAGACTTTTCATTTGCTTATTGAAAAGCTCGACGGACTTGCAAACATATATTCATAACACCCCCACCCCCCTCCTTTTTCCTCCTTGAAAGTAATAATGTAGGGATAGTGGGGATCCGGGTCAACATTTTTTATCCAATACAGGAAAGAATGAACAAGAGAGGACTTTTTATTGTACAAAAATGACACCTTCACTTTTATATAAATAATTTTTATTCAAGTCCAACAGAGGGGACTTTGTGATATTTTTGGCTTTCTTGAAGCATTCTGATAATTTTAGGTTTGCCACGAATGAGAATTTCCATTATAAGCTGAAAAGATACATGGTTTATGCTTTATCCATTTATGCAATCAAGAAATTTTTCAATGACGTAATAATGTTGGCCTTTGTCATAAGTTTCTATATTTGACTTCATTTTAGAAAGGAAAAATATAATTTGAAGCATTAGCAGATCATTTGCAGGATTTAGGTAAGGGTTGTATGCACACATTAATTCTCTTGGCAGAAAAGCATCAGTATATACAAACTCTAAATTCTTAAAAGCGAACGAGAGTAAAGAATATGTAGGAAGAGCACATTAAAAGCTGGAGGATTGTACAAACCAATAGTATCTTGGAGGAAGCATGCTTCAACGGAGTTAAGGTTCACTTGTTTTAACATTAGCGACTCTTACAAAGAGTTAGTTGAGAAAAAAAGAAAAGAAATACTATTAGTTTTTGTTTACAACATTAATTATTAAACGTTGAATATTAATTCATCAACTTAAATTTCTTTGGACGTTGGTCCATTAAGCTCGAAATAATGCTCCAATTACTGATATGAAGCCTAATTTTTTGAGTTGGAATCTATTATTTAGCGTATCCAGAAAAAAATAAAAAAATAAACAACTTAGCACTCGGACAATTCTAGTGTTAAGAGAGAATGTTAACTATTTTAAAGAAGCTCTAAATAAACTATTTTACAGAATTCTTTTGTTAAAGATCTCGTTGACTCTATCAAATCCTCGAGCCCTATATCGTTGAACTCCAAACCACATAAACCTCAAAGAAGAACCATAGATTGGTGAACCTTGATCCAGGTTAATTATTGGCAAATACAAGACGAAAAATGTTGCTGAAAAGAAAGTCGGATGTTTTTTTTTTGGTCTTTATTGTTTCTTTGTTCTAACTTATTTCCCATTTATTACACAACAGAGAATTGAACTCTACTATAATTAAAAAAAAAAATTCACGTCAATAAGTGGAGTCCGATTCGAGCACGATGAATTAATCAGCGAAGAAACTAGTCAATAAATTATTTTGCAATGTTTATAGTTTATGATGTAAAGGAAGATTGAGATAATGATCATAGACTTTTTTCTTCAATTAGCCCTTTTAAAGAAATGATGATAGTGCATAAAAAGGTTAATTTCAAATTTTCAATTAAAAAATATATGCATTTAATTTTTTTTAAATTTTAGCACCCAATGCCATTTTCACATTGAGTTCAACTAGAACAACCCATAGTGATTCGATTGTGTAATGTGGTCGTGCAACAACAGCCATAAACATCATTTTAGGAATAAAACGCTTACTCTTACATGCTCGGTAAGGGTCATCTTCTGAGGGCAGTTTGTAAGCCCTTTCACTAGCACATTGCATGTAGAACCACTTCTCGTCGATATGAACGGCGTTATGCATGCTTTCGAAGTTGATCTTGTTGTTGATGGTGTGTTTGTGCAAAAAACTAAGGCTGTATTTGATTCTTTGAAGTCTGTTTGCATCTATCAAGGCTGATTTAATTGCATTTGTGTGTGCTTTGAGTCTGTCGGACTTTACCCACCTTCCAACATGTGACTTACTAACCTCAAGCTCCTTAGCTAACCTCATAACACTGCCTCTTTTTGAGAAGGGGACGAATTTAATGGCTTCTTCGTCCAACTTTAAGAGTTGTGATGAAGGTGGTGTATCACCTCCGGAAACGAAATGGGCAGACCCTCTAAAATTTGTTTACGTACAGCTTGTTATATGAGTCGGACAATTTGGACAGAAACTCCGAATGATGTTGCGACTTCTTTAGTCATGCCGTCGTTGAACTTGTCATCGGTGTTGTTTTCGAGAAGTCGTTCTGACGGAGTTAGGTTTTACCTTTTCTGTTACAAGGCATTTTAGCTTAAGAACAATGTTGCTGAAATTTTGGTTGTACATGCATTCAATGCTTTGCAGGTTGTATTTATAGATTTCTTAGGTTTTGATTTGAATTGTTAGTTTGAAATTTTTGGATGTAAGTTAGTGTAAGAACTTGGTGGGAATTCTGTAATTTAACCAGTTCGGTGGAAAAGTTTTCCACCGAAATTTCAATGAAAATTTACTGCTGTGATATTCCTCCTTAATTTCTTTTTTTTTTTTTTTTAATTTTTATTTCCAGTTTTTTCATTAAATGTGAACAGTTTAAAATTTTTAGATTAAGAAAAATGGAGGGAAGTATTAACACACTATCCCTCCAATTTAAAAAGTCCAAAAAACAAAAAAATCAGCATTTAAAGTGAGTCAATTGTTTTTTTCTTAACCTCCGTGCCCGATCAACCTAGACAAGTTAAGTCGGGACGGAGGGAGTATTACCTTTGGTTCAAGACGGTATGAATCGATGTTCAATATCTGCAACACAAAAAAACACAAACAATTAAAATTTTAAAAGGCTAACAAATCAACGCTTGAATTAAAAAAAAAAAAAAAAAAAAAAAATTGGCAAAGCCAACAAAAACATTTGGAATGAAAAATGATGTAGAAGAAATGAATGCCGAAAAAAATAAATTGCAACCATATTTATAGGGTGAGAAGGTTGAATATAAAAGAATTAAATATGTAAAGTTTGAAAAAAATAAAAACATATAATATAACTGTCAAAAAAAAAAAAAAAAAAAACTGTCGAATTTAAAGTAAGTAAAAACGAATTAATAATGACTAAATTAACTGGCCCATTATCTTCTCAATTTTAAAAAAACTAACTAATGTGATTGGTATGCAAAAATTGAATAATTTGACTTTCATCTTACTAATTAACTGAGTAATTGAATTGTGATAATAATTAGATTAATAATTTATAATTATAATGGATAAATAAGTTGATGTCAAGTGTCCTTCCTGATTGGGTTAATGAAAAATAGGCAAAAAAATGTAAAATTTACTAATAATAACAAGGATTGTGTTATTATATATGAAAATAGATATACAGACTAACTCAACTGAAGTTTCTAGAAGTATTTTTGTTGACTAGTTTGACTAAGAATATATGGCGTGGCTAACTAATACTCCCTTCGTTCCATAATAATTGACGTTTTAGGAGGTTCTTTTCTTTTCTTATTAATTGACGTTTTACATTTTTTTCACTAATTCTACCAGTTTTCTCCCTGGACTCAATCCTTAAAAATCTCTACTTTTAAATCTATCAGAAATATCTTTATTTTCTCCTAAAATATTCCCGCTTATTATAACGTCTTCTTCCCTCTCCCTCCTTAATCCAGGCTTTCTTCCCATCTTCTTCCCTCATTCCCCAATTTAAATTGAATAAAATAAATAGCTTAAGTTACTTATGGACTTCCCTAGTCTACATTTCTAACAGATAGCTTGATTTAATGATACAATGAAAGTTAAATATAGCCTTATGGAATTGTCTGGATATATGTCTAATAGCATTATCCATAATTGTCTAGTATTGAGAAGCATTGTGCTCTAAAATCTAGACATTATCTAGTACATCCATGAGATTTTAGTGTATGTTAGTGAGAAGCATACAATGGATGCTCTAAAAGCTAGACATTATCTAGTACATCCATAAGATTTTAGTGTATGTTAGTTGTAGGATGGAGATGAAATTTGAGAGAGAGAAAAGATAAATATTAAAAGATGCCGGAGTTTCACTCTCCAACGATGACGAGGGAAGATGGAATTTTAGAGAGAGAAAAGATAAATATTTAAAGATACTAAATTTTAGGAGTCATATAGAATAAATTTGTCAAAAATTTTCATTCTTAATTCTTTCCTTTCTTTCTAAAACGTCAATTATTATGGAACGAAGAGAGTATAGTTATATAAATTTACTCAATAGTAATTAGACGGATCTAATAATCCGGTCTATGATACATAAAAAGAATCCACCCATATAAAGTGATGCATATGAATTTTTGCTACTCCAAGGGTGTGTTTACTTAACACTTGGCTCAGTAAATTTAGTGGCTCAAATCTTGATAAAGCACACTCATTAATTCATTTAATCAAATTTGATTCAACACTTTCCAGCCATAAGTAAACATATCCCAAATATATCCGAATAAATGAGCCTAGGAAAGTTGGGGTTCATACGCTCCATTGTGGGCCACTTTTGAGCCGACCATTTCCCCTTTCTTTTTCTGAAAAAAGGGAATCCAACCGCCCACTCTTCCTTTTTGATTAGTCAGACAAATATCGCCACACTACAGACACCCTCTTTTCATATATAGAAACTTCATTTGACCACGCACCAAAAAAAAAAAAAAAACGTTTATATATTCAACCCTACATTATAATTTATTTTAACAGAAGTCGTACCATTTAATTTCAAATAAGAAAAGATTGAGACGAATATGTTTGAAAAGATGTCTCAGCAATAATATTAGGTTATTACGTATTCATAAGAACTATTATCATCTCCTAAAAAATATCTCGAAATGATAAACTATTTGATTTCACCAAATAAATTTGTAGTATAATTATGTATTCCTATAAATGATTTTTTATTTTACTTTTAAAATGATGATTTCTTTTGGTGTGGGATGGGGGAATGGATTCTAATCCCTCATTTCAGATAATTTGTTTAGTTATGATGTTCTTACCGTGTTTTGCACCTACTACTACCTTGTTTTGAAATGTTAATTAAATTTTAAGTAGTAAAAATCGCAGGATCAATCTAACAGTTTTCTAAATCGTCCATGATTATGTTCATCATATTGACAGTTCGTTTATATAGTCCGATTAAGTCGAGTCTCGATTAGCCTGAAACGAGCTAGCCCGTTTAGGTCTAGGGTTGGCCCAGTAACCCGAACAAGTTCTATATATTTATGTATATATATATATATATATATCATATTATTAATGTAAGTCATTGTTCACTTAAATAGTTGGATTAACACATATATATATTTAATAATTTGAATGAGAGTAACATCTATCTGTTTGTAATATTTTGGACTATAACCTTTCATTCATTAATGTTATATTGTTATGCATTTGTTGTAGATGATGATATATCTATTGATGTTATGTTGTAATCATTTTCATGAACTTAATGTTATTTGATAGTAATATTTATATTTTGATTATGTACTTTTTTTAATACTACATTTTCCAACTAGTAATGCTCTCGTGCGATGCACGATTTGTAAATGTTGCATAAGGATATAATAGAAACTAATATCTTGGTATAGTATAGCATAATTAAATAGTAAATAAGTCAACAATAAAAAGATAAAAAAAAATGTATTTACTTTTTTTTTTTCCTTTTTTTTTTTATTTTTAAGAGATTTGGATGATAAAGTGGAAGAATAAAATGTTTATAATATGAAATTGGAATTGAGTAATAACATGTACTATGCTAACAACTATTGAATTTTCTTATGTGTAAAACAACTAAAAATAGGGTATATCTCATTATTTAAGAGCTTATGTGTGTGAAATCATTTATTTATTTATTTTTTATTATAATTCTTCTCAAATTCACCATAAAACATTTGTCATTATATTTAATAAAATAAAAACTTCAGCTACAAAATTAATTTTGTTCAAAATCTACCCTAACGATGGTAAAAGTAAACACACAATAATTTCAAATTTTTAGTAAAATAACAGTTCGAAAATTCTCCCTTACAATAAAAAAATCATTTCATCAATTATAATCTAATAAATTCCCTTGCCAAAATATAAAAATATCTACTAATAATAACGATAACCATCCAAATAAATAATTCGAGCCAAAAATAATCACAATCAATATTTCGGATCTAATACTTTATTTTAATAAATATACAACATAAATATCAATTTAAAGTTCGTAAATAGATAACTTATATGACATCATATGTGAAAAAAAAAAAGGAATGCAAAAAATTATTTGCGTTTAAAAAAAAATGATTTTGTTTTCTAGAAATAATTAAAAGAAAATGAAACATTGTTTTTGTGTAGGAGAATACCGTTTTTCTTAAATAATAACAGAATGCTCATAATTGTTTTTATATTTAGAAACTGAAAATTAACGGGATTTTTCTATTTATAGAGGGTTCTCCTTTTATATTAGTATAGATATTTATAAACATATATTTCTTACAATTATAAACTTTTAATTTGTTCGTAATAACATTGATGATTTGAAAGCTTTGAAATCTAGATATGATCTCGTAATCTTAGACGTGTTCATATATACCTTAAACATAAAACAAAGATCGTTAAAAAATCTGTTGTGATGATGTGTCTTTTTATGGTATTTTAAATTATTTTTAATCCTTTTCTATGAGGACATAAGTTGTGACTTTTGGGAAGTAGTATTTCAAAGTCTATTTTCTCTCCCAATCAAAACCATTCTCTCTCCATCTTTTTTCTTTTTAAACTAAACTTTCAATCGTTTATAATTGTTACGTATTAACTTTATTTTTGATGAAACATATATCAACTTAATCATTATTTCAGGATCTTCAATTACATATTCATATTATATATTATATATATAATAATAATAATACTCCCTTCGTTCCATTTTAATTGACGTTTTAGGATATTTTCTTCTTTTTCTATTAATTGACGTTTCCTTAAAAATTTCTACTTTTAAATCTATCAGAGATATTTTACTTGATCAAATCTTTATCCCCTAAAATATTCCCGCTCATTACAGCGCCTTCTTCCCTCTCCCTCCTTATTGCTTTCTTCCCCTCTTCGTAAGCGCTTTTCTAGGATTCATATGAGAGAGATAAATAATTAGGTGAGGATATATCTGTCAAAAAAAATTCATTCTTAATTTTTCCCTTTCATTTTAAAACGTCAATTAAAATGAAATTGAGGGAGTATATTTCAAATATAAATACAGATAAATAATTAGGTGAGGATATATCTGTAAAAAAAAATTCATTCTTAATTTTTCCCTTTCATTTTAAAACGTCAATTAAAATGAAACGGAGGGAGTATATTTCAAATATAAATACTTTTTATTTGGTTAGATGTGATATAATTAGATGTAATACATAACACGAATTAGATCTTTAAGCATAAACATTAATATTTTTTCAGCACCTTTAAGCATAAACACTAGGGTCAGTTCACTTCAACGACCAAGTTTTGGTCCTATGGTATAGGATAAATTTGGTGGGAGTTAACGGGTTATATTGGTCCTAGGGGAGGAGGTGGGTCCAAATAATGAGGTTTTGGGTGGTATAGTACCGGGTTAGTGGTATACCACAATTTTAGACAAGAAATGTAAATCTGACTCAGAATGATTGACCAAAATCTCATGTTATTCTTCAAAGTAAACTGACCCTAAGGGGTTTGGTTCATATTCAAGAATGTGAATAATAAAATAGGGGCAATGATTAACTTATTCATATATACCAAACATAAAAATAAGAGTGAACCTCTTATACTCCCATTACCTATTAATTGTACCAAGCGGCTCCCAATATTTTTAAAAAAATTGTCCATGACCCCTTAGATTCGTGCAATTATGTACATAGACTTATTCATAGTGTTAAATTTTGCAATTACTTCGTGCAATTCTTACACTAGGGTGACTTATCAATTACTTCGTGTAATTGGTGTGCAAGAGACTTGTTTATGGTGTTAAATTTTGTAATTACTTTTATTTATTACTCCCTCCATAATATACTAATTGTCGTTTTAGTTAGTTATTATTTTTTCAATTGATGAGGTCTCGTGTGCACTAAGGTCTAAGAACCGTGCAATCTAGATCATGTGTAAAAAAATATTAGTATTTATATGTAAATGTATAACATATTGTGGGTAATAATATCATGGTGAAAATGTATTAATGTGTATGCTCACCTTCAGATTGCACCGTGCCTTTGAACATAAATCGTGATACTCATTTCGGATTGCACCATACAACTGGTGCATATGAGACTTTGTATTTCCAATTAATTGACGTTTTTAAAATATTTTTCACGAATTCTACCAATTTTCTTCCTTTCTCAATCCTAAAATATCTCTAAACTAAACGAGCAAAAAAAAAATAATTGTTTTTTTTATCATCCTCTGCCCCCAACATTACCCCATCCCCCCGCCACCCCCCGCCACCCCTACCCCCCATTCACCGACCCTCAAGCCAAAAAAAAAGATTATTGGATCATCCCATGCCCCAGTCCCACCCTGCACCACCCAAGCCAACAAAAAAAAAAAAAAAAAAATCTCCATTTGAGATTTTTTTTTCTTTTAAAATTTCACTTTACGACTAACACTTGCCGTAAAATCATGTCACGACACACAATAACAACAAGTCCTTATTTGACATGATAAACACTTGCCACGAATCGTAATTTAACACATTATACACTTGCCACGGATTTGTATAATTTTACCCTTTCGTAGAGTCGTCTCACTATTGCCACGGATCTGCCACATGTGTCACGACACCCACTTACTACGAATTCTAATACATGTGGGGCTGGGTGAGTGCTAGGGCAGGGGATTAAATATTTAAAAAAAAAAATGGCTTGGGGGTGGGTCGGTTGAGGGGGTGGGGTGGGGTGGGAGGGGGTAGGGGTAGGGGTAGGGTTCTGGGGGTGGGTGTTTGGGGGGCTGGGGCCTTAGGGTGGGGGTGGTGTAATAATATATATATATATATATATATATATATAAGATAATAAGGATAAATTGGTAAAATCACAATGTTACTTATCCTAGAAAATGATAAGAATAACTAAAATTATAATAATTTTACAAGGTGATTAGAATTATACTAAAAATTATGGTAATAATTATTTTCACTACTTTTCACATAAATTAATGAGTTTACAATTACAAGAATAGTAGTACTCCAACATCACAATTCTTTGTTCATTTATTATGATTATTGATGAAAGAAAAATAGTAAAATAACATTAATAATAAAAATAAAACACATAAAAAGAAACGATGTTTTGAATAAAATGGAAGAGATAAAAAGCAAACGGATGGAGTATTATTCACCAAATGTGGCAGTTACATAATCAAATGGTCAATCAAGAGAATTTTAGACAATGAAAGTTTCATGTAGCATACAGTTATTGAATTTCAAATTTTGATAATATAAAATGTTTGATGTTCCAAAGTAGAAAACCCAAATCCTTATCCAGAGCATGCGGGTGCTTCCAATAATTACATTAATTAATTTAAAAACTAATGGCATTTCTGTATCCCGATACACTAAATAATTTTTTATTTATATAGGAAGATATACTAATTTATTTATTTATAGGAAGATACACTAATTTATTATAGGAGTATTTTCTAAATTATAATCAAGATTTTGTTCGTTGAAAATAACAGATTAAATCCTTAAACTTTTATAGCGGAAATTTCTCTTGAATTTCGGCAAATGTTTTAATCTCGGGAGTGAATTTTCGAAGTTCTTAATATTAAGGGATATATTTTAAATTTTGTTACTGTTTTTCAATTCAAGACTTACGTCTAGAAAAATAAAAAATATTATCGAAAAATTTAGTATGATATATTAAAACATTCAATATATTATGTAATGAAAATTTCATCTACTTTGTAATTATGTTTCCAATTTTTTAATATGTAAGCCCTAATTGAAAATATAATTCAAAATTTAGATCCTTAATAAGAAAAAAAAAGTTAAGAGTCCTAAATTAAAAGGTTCCAAAACTTAAGCCCCAAATCAAGACATCTTCAAAATTCAAACCTTTCACTGAAATTTTCTCCTTTTATTAACATATCACTAGTTTCCATCCGTGTGATGCACGGGTTAGAATTTATTTATTAAAATATAAAAGTAAATATGTATAATAATAAAAATTAAAATAAGTAATGAATAAAATATATTAGATATGACTTGTATGAAATGTTGTACTATAATAGGTAAAAATTTGATACTACCTCCGTCCTGCCTAACTTTGCACGATTGAAAAAAAAGTTATTTTTGTTTTTTAGTAGACTTCCAAAGATAGAGATTGAGGGTGAAGATTGTGAGAGAAATTTCTTTTCTTTTTTAAGGGTGTGCAAAATTATGTGAGACGGGTCAAAAGAGAAAATATGCAAAATTAGGCGGGACGTAGGGAGTATAAAATATATTGCATGACACTAGTTATGTGATAATTGTATATTTGTGATATTTAAATAATATACTAATGCAATTACATATTCGTATAAGGCGAAACAATGCCTGAAGTCACATATATTATATTTCGTATTTAGTAGTATTAGCATGAGATTGCGCAATGGTATTCATTTATTAATCAATGATACTAAAGTATTTAACATTGTGACGTATTTAAAAAAAAAAAATTATCTGTTATATTTGTAACATCATTTTTCTTTTAAAAAAAGAGGCACTAATTCAGTCATCGAATCATGACTGAATCATTTTAACTATTATATCTAATATTTTGACTGTAAATTGTAACTTTAACAAATTGACCCATTTTTTATCAAATTTCTGTAGAACAAAATGATTCACCAAAATTATTATAATAGGACAAATTAAAACAAAAGAAATTAATCTTCAAGAAAAGAGTACATAATTTCAAATAAAATATTATTTTGATAATATTTGACATTTCTATTTTATATAAAAAAAAATAATTCAAATTGAAATGTATCATAATAATCATAAAAAAGTAAGTTACACTTAAAAATTAATATTTAATATATGCATAATGAATGTCAAATCGAAGATCGTGAAACGAAGATTAATTCAGTATATTTCTTACAAAAAACGAAGTTGAGTCGAAAAAATTATACGACTTCCAAATATTAAAGGGAAAAGCAAAAAAAAAAAAAGAAAAAAGCAAAAAATGTGATTGGTTGGCTTTAACGAACTCCCTCATATTTCTCTCTTTTTCGTTCTTTTTTTTTTTTTTTTACGCTAAAGAAATTAAATTATCAATAAATTAAAATTAAAAAAAAAATTCAAAAAGCTAAGAGGAAGACCTATAAGCAATTTGATTTTTCAAAAATTTTATTTTACGAAAAAGGTAAATTTATTTTTATTTTTTTGAAAGGAACATATCCTTTATTTGGACATCCCAAAAAGTACGCAATAACTCATAAATTGCACCAGATACTCTAGTATCTTAACATCTATATATTTCAATATCACCAAAATTACAAATTTTCTCAAAAAGAAAAACATTACAAATCTTTTATTTGAAATAATATACATATGATATGATGTGCTTTTCCCTTCTTTTCTTTTTTAAATATGAAATTGTCGAACTTAATTATTGGTCTGTTGGTTGAGTTCCTCTTAATCGAAAGTAATAACTTGGGAAATTGATCTTAAAAGCCACCTTCTTCCCAGGATCTGTAAAATCCTATTACCATAATGAATTCATGCAAAAAAATACACACACGCATGGTATTATTACGTGTATATAAGGGCCCAGGGTAGGTCAGTGGAGGGTCGGCATCCAATAATCCAGTCCTTGTCTTAACCCATAATATTCAAATTCCATCCAAATATGTAAGTAAAGAAGCCCACCAAAACTTGGAATCTCCGTTTTAGTAGTTGATTTCATTTTCAACGCCACCTCAAAAACTACTTTCCTTCCATTGCTGAACCTTCCATGTTTCGCCCATAGCTTCAATCATGGTGCAAAGAAAGGTACCCACAAAGCTTCTCCTCCAACCTAACCATAGCTTCAATCATGGTGCAAAGAAAGGTACCCATAAAACTGAAATCCTCATTGATGTCAAGAACAACAGAGGAGCAGACTTGAAGAAGAAGAAGATGAAGAAATCAGGGTCGATCAAGCGTCCCAAACACCCCGTAGTACCGCTGCCGCCACCGCCACCGCCGCCGTTGGTTAGAACCGCGACAACGCCGAATTACATGAAGCCGACTACAAGTTCTGATGCGAGAAAGGAGCAATCACAATCACAGGTGAGTACCAGAAATCCTCAAACTAGTCCTCATACTGCAAGTTTGCGCAGGAAAAGTACGGATACCTCGAAAAGTAGTGCATCATCTTGTAAGAGAGAAGCGAAAACGTTATTGGCGAGGACTTTGACGAAGAACCCTAGCTTTAAACCGGTAAGAGCTTCTACCAGAAAGTGTTCGACAGTTGTCCTCTGTGAAAATTTAGATGCACAGAGAGCGACTTGCTCGTCTACTTTAAAAGACTGTAAGTTTCCTGCTTACCTCAGTCTTAATGATGGAGGCAATGAATCAGAGGGGACTTCTGCCATTAAAGTTTGCCCTTATACTTACTGTTCTCTCAATGGTCATCATCATGCACCTGTGCCGCCATTGAAAAGCTTCTTGTCGGCACGGAGGCGCACGATCAAGGCGCAGAGGAGCTTTAAGCTTGGATGTCTATCGCCCAGGCGAGCAAAGCCCGTTGGAGATAGTGATCTGATTGAAGAGGTGAACAAAGATTTCTTTATTGAAATCTATGGCAACAAAGATGAAGATAGTAGTGATGTCGGTGGAATTGATGGGAGTGGAAAAGATTCTTCCATCATTGATGATGAAGCATCTGCAGATGATCAAGAAGAACGTGTTCTGGAGGGGTTATCTGATGCGCCAATTTGTAATAATTTTGATACTCATGAAGATCAAAATCAAGAGATGGTAGATGATGAAGGTCTCCCTCCACCAGAAATGGTTGAGGATGAAAGAAGCCTGGAATTCTTGACTGAATTACTTGAAGAAAGCAAACCAGATGTTTGTTTTGATGAATTTGAAGATTCTGAAGGCTCTGATGTGGACTCGGGTCTGAATCTTGATAATGATTATGATTATGATTGCTTACCTGCAATAGAAGACGTGGAACCTGATCCTGAAGCAGGTGCAGGCGACAATTGCATCATTGATAACGAGTTCATAACCGAGTCAGACAGCAAAGATTGGTGCTTTGATGAGTCCTTAGTGGATGAAGTGTGTCAAGAGTCCTATGCCGAGAGTATGAACTCGGATGCATTTTCTAGCAGCGATGATGGTGAATCCTCTGATTCGGAGGACCATCTGCAGAGTTTGAATACTATGGAGTCTCCAGCACCTGTTCAAGTCCAGGAGGAAGAAGCAGAACCAGTTTGTGATGAGGAGAATCATGTCTCATCTGAAACTTCATTTGATAATTTTAATGATCAATCTCTTGAAAATGAGGATTCAGTAAAAAAACCTCATTCATATGGTACTCCGCTGAAGTCTACTGAAGCTGAAATGGAAGAACACGGTGTGACCTGGTTTACAGCCAAGCCCAAGAAGCCGGTCCAGGAAAGCGATGAACTTGGATCTTTCAATCCACGAGGACCAAATTTCTTGCCATTGGAGCCCGGCCCAGAAGCAGAGAAGGTTGATCTCAGGCATCAAGATCTAGATGAAAAGAAAAACGCAGAGGAATGGATGGTGGATTATGCACTCAGACAGGTGGTGACAAAGCTTGGTCCTGCTCGAAAGAGGAAGGTTGCGTTGCTAGTTGAAGCATTCGAAAAGGTCATGCCAATAACCAAATGTGATATCCAAGTGAGGCATAATTCAGCATTTGACCAGGCAAGACCGATTCAAGCGTGCAACTGATGTCAGTTACAGGTCCATACTTGTTTATTTCGATTTCTTCCTTTAAATGACAACATTTTAGCACAAAAATGTTGAATGATGTCTAAATCGTAGGTTGTTTGTTGTCACTTGCGGTGCAGGGGATTTGAAGAGCCAGCTAATTATGAAGAACAATCAAGTTCGATGGAATTATGATTAAGTCTATGCAAGCATTCGAGTGGTTTATATGATTAACTCTATGCTGCAAGTTTATGGCATTGTGTGATGCTTTTAGTTTCTTGAATATTTGTCTTGTTTGCTTAACAGACTGTTAACATCGATGTAATATGTGTGATGGTTTGAGAACATTAATGTTGATCAGTTTGCTTTAATGTAGGAGAAGCTCTCCATAATTCTAGTATGTGAAATCATATATTAATGACTATTGTGTAATCTTGAATACATGTATTTTCTAGATAATTCGCATATGCTACTTTTTCAGAGATCAACAGTGGAAAAACTACATGCGATATGTAAATCATGTGGCTTTCTGGATTTATTGTGGCGTATAGAATATGATTAAGATGTGACATATATGAGCGTTTTGCTGAAAATGGTGTGAAATGATTCCCCACTTAATTCGCTTTTGATGCTTTTCATAATCATATTAGTGTGAACTAAGTGCTCTCTCTTTTTCCACCTTTCTCGCTTTCTCTTCAAGTTTCCTCCGCTATGTGGCTTAACAAACCTAGCACAAGTTTTTCGCTTTTGGAATAGAGGATGTCATTTTAGCAGAAGTGATTTGTTTCTAAATTTTTACGTTGATATAAAAATGTCGTAGCTTTTAATAAATTTTCGTTTTGCCTATTATATTCTTAAAGTTAAGTTTAAGGTTACTGGTGTAATTCTCCTTTCATACTTTAATCTAACTCTAGTTAATTATTCATACTCTATTATAAAAGTATGAATGTTATGTTTTGTCCAATTTATTTTAGGCATAATATACCCTTAGGAGTATTTAAATTTAAGGGTAACTAAGTAATTTAGAAATTTTTAGTGTTTATTTATTTGATTATCTATATCTATCCATCAATACATATACCTATATATTATGTACCTATACATATTATAAAATATAGTTTTTTTTTTTTCGATTTCGTTCATTTTATGTTATGCCTGTAACATTTCTTAATAATATTAAAATTTAAGAGTAACTAGGCAATTTAAAAATTCTAAATTATTTAATTATAAAAGGTAAGAGGTCTTTTATATTTCTAAGACATATACAAATAGACCTCTAAATTTTACCTTCAAGTTCAATTAAGGATCTCAATTTGATTATTAAACATAAGAGGCATTTTATGTTTTTATGGGAAAAGATACAAATAGACTCCTCAATTGTACTCTCAAGTTCAGATAAACATTGAAGTTTTTAGAACTGAACAGAAGGATACTCTAACTTTTCAATTGAAAATAAAATATACATTTTAGTTAATTTTAAAAAGATGATGTTAATCAGCTAACCCACGCATGGTCTCCTAACCACATGCAAAGTGATGATGACTTCAACTCTTTTTTATTCTGCGAAATAGAAATACAATCACATGGAGGGTGGTTGGGTGAGTATTGGCTCATTTCCATCAAGCATGTTTTTTCACCCTAAAAACCCCGTTTGTCAACCCTCTCAAACCAGAACCTTGCTCGTCCTTGAGCAAATAAAAATAAAACAATGATAATTTTCTTTCTCAATTGGAGAAAAACATATAGGTATTATTGGTTTTACTTGGAATTGTATGCCTCAGACCAAAAACACATTCTATCTATGCAACATCCCACGTTAAGGAACTTTTGAAATCATCACAATATCCTCATAGATAAGTGTATCACTCAAGCACTCAAGTGTATATAACAGGATTGTGTATCGCTCGAGTTGTATACATACGCATGCCCTACCGTATGCTTGTCTATTATCTCATCTGTCCATCACTTTTGAAAAATACGAGTAAAGAATCCATGTACCTTCTACTGATTTGTCAGTCACATTAAGAACTTCTGCATCATGTGTACCTTCTGCATCCTCAATGGAGTTGGTTGTTTGATTCTTCAGGGCCTGCTTCTTCTTCCAAGCAAAACAACTCTTCTTGAGATGCCCAGGACTGTTGGAAAAAAATGACATCTCCTAGTTTCCTTTCCATCAGGATTTTTAGTCTGATCTTAACTGGGTTTCTTTTCATTTCCAACTTCTTGTTGTTTCTTATTCTTGAAGAAGTTTCCCTTCTTGACACTCAATCCTTCTCCTGATGCATCAGCCTTACTATTATTCATTTTCTGCATCTCTTTTGCTTCAAGGCAGTTTGAACCTCAGACATAGTAATAGCATCTTGTCTTCCATAGAGCATATCATCTTTTAGATGCTCAAAAGACTTAGGCAATGCATTTAACAGCATGATTGCCTTGTCTTCATCTCCAGCGAGACATCTATGCTTCCAAATCATCCAACAGCTTGTTGAATTCATCAAGTTGATCCTCAGTGGATTTATCCTCTAAAAAACGAAGGAGTATAACCTTTGCTTGGTGTAGAGGCGATTTGCCATGGATTTAGTCATGTAAAGACTATCCAATTTGGCCCAGACGTCGACTGCTGTCTTTTCTTTTGCAACCTCCCTCAAAACATTATCCGTGAAGTAGAGGATGAACATGCTGTGAGTCTTTTCCAAGATCTCGCTTTTCTGCGCAGCATCCATCTTTTCAAACAACCCTTTTTCCCCTTTCAAGGCACCAGCCAAACCATGTTGTGTCAGCAATGCTTTCATCTTTAATTTCCAAAGATTGTAATCATTCTTGCTAGAGAATTTCTCCGTATCAAACCTCGCCGTGGACATGGTGAATCTCAATCCAGATAACTCTAAATCTTCCCACATACGGCGCCACTTGTAACACAAGAACACTCACAACAACATAATTCAACTCTAACAGACAATAGATCAAACACTATAAATGCGAAAATGAAATAACACCAAGAGTACGTGGTTCGAGTGTTAATGAAGCCTACATCCACGGGAAAGACTCTCCACTACGTTCTTCTTGATATTATACCAACAATACACAAGGAATTCTCACAGAATCACTAACTCTCGAGCTAACTAGCTATAACTGCCATATGTTCTTCTAATGAACTGTTTTTCCCTCTAGTGTGCATCAACTCTCATGATCACACCTCTCTCTCTATATATAATTGTTTTTTAATACAATGTATAGAAGAAAGATTACAAAGAAATCGCTAGAAGGTTCTGTAACTAACTCGGAAGAAGCAGAACAACTTAACTGCCTTATGCATGCATAACTGTTTTGCATGAGCTCATTTAATGAGCTAAACCTCTTGCATGCATGTCATGTGCATTGCTACTAATCACAAGCTGCATAAGCACTTCTCAATAAGCTGATTCTGCTAAATTAGAAACTATATCTTCACAGGAAAGCTATAATAAGGAATCTCTTGTCGCAGCGGCATACCATAGTGGCTCTCGTAAGCAGTGCCTCTCATTCTCTCTCTAAGCTTAAGAAGGTTAAGTGTGATCTTACACAAGGCAATATCATTGTTATTATCCTTGTTAACACCGTCCAACGTGTATTCGTGGATTATCCAGCGTTGCACGAAGCTAAATTCAAGGAATGTGTTTCCACTTTGTCTTCAGAAGGTTAGAGATTGAACATCCTAAATGAGCTGATGAGTCTATTATTGGAATCTTTGATCAATTTTGGAGGAGTTCGTCCACTCCATGAACCACAACCCGCACTTCTTGATTTATTTCTCTTGGAACTTAGCTTCTTCAACTTTGTGAAAACATATATTATCTTGCTGGTGTCTTTCTTTTTCATGGTGTGCCAATAGAGAGAAGGGACGTCTCTTAAAAAATCCCGAGGTGATGCCTTAGCACCATAAAGATCTCTCTCCAAAATAACCTCACAAGGCAACGGTAATCCTATTACTTTGGCATAAAATAAATTCTTAACTGAACAGGTTCGTAGAGCTTATTTATTAAAAGGTCCATGTCAACCACGTACTCATAATTTTCCTCAAACAATAGATGGGAATCGAAAACGTAAATTTGTTGCATCTTGGTTTGATGAATTCAAAGATTGGTTGGAGTATAGCATTGCAAAAGATGTCGTATTTTGTTTATGTTATTATTTTTTCTCAATGGGGCATAGTGATAAGGGTTATGATGCTTTCGTCTCAGAAGGATTCAATGCTTGGCGTAAGAAAGAAAGATTGAGAGATCATGTTGGAGATTGTGCGAGTGAACATAACCGATGTCGACTGGCTTGTCAAGATTTGATGTATCAAGCTCAACATATTGAAGTGTCTTTTTCTAAAATATCAAAATAATCAAAAATTGATTATCGTTGCTGATTAAATGCATCAGTTGTTTGTCTTCTCTATCTCATCATGCAAGGACTAGCTTTTCGCGGAAATGATGAGTCTGAAGAATCGTTATTTCAAGGAAATTTCATTGAGCTTCTAACGGTTCTAGCCTCATTCAATGAGAAAATTATCATGTCGCTTTGAAAAATGCCCCAGAAAATATCAAACTTACATCTCCGGAGATTCAAAGGATAATATAAATGCATCTGCAGTTGAGACGACCAATGTTATTATTAAGGATATTAGGAATAATTTTTTCTCTATTTTAGTCGATGAGTGTCGAGATGTATCGGTTAAAGAGAAGATGGGGGTTGTTCTACGCTATGTAAATGAGAAGGGATTTTTCATTGAATGTTTTCCTGGTCTCGTACATGTTACTGATACAACTGCAACATCACTTGAGAAGGGCATTGACTCTTTATTCTCTATTTATGGCTTGAGTATTTCTAGTTTAAGAGGTCAAGGTTAAGATGGGGCCAGTAATATGAGCGGGGAATTTAATGGCCTCAAAAGTTTAATACAAAGAAAGAATTCAGCTGCTTATTATGTCCATTGCTTTGCTCATCAACTCCAGCTCACACTTGTTGTTGTTGCTAAAAAGCATAAAACTATCGGTTATTTTTTTAATATTGTTACACGTGTATGTAATATTGTTGGAGGTTTTTGTAAGCGTAGAGATATGCTTCGAGATAATTAGCAAATGCAAAAGGCCCTCGAAGGGATTGCAACTGGTGAAATCAAGACCGGAAAAGGATTGAATCAAGAAATGGCATTGAAACGACCTGCAGACACTCATTGGAGTTCTCATTATGGTACTCTTCTTAACTTTTTGCATTTATTTTCCTCTGTTGTTGAAGTTCTTGAGTATGTTGGGGGAAATACAAAGGGCTGAAGTAATTGATTTGCTAGATATACTGAATAAGTTTGAGTTTGTTTTTTGTGCTACATCTTATGAGGAAAATTTTGGGAATCACACATGATTTGTCACAAGTTCTACAAAGAAATAATCAAGATATCGTCAGTGCAATGAATCTTGTGAAAGTTTCAAAAGCTCGTTTGCAAGCGATGAGAGCTGATGTTGGGATACTTTGTTAATTGAAGTTTCTAGATTTTGTGGCAAGAATGAGATAGCTATGCTAAATATGGACGATGTATATATAGCTCGAGGAAGATCAAGACGTAGAGTTGAAGAAATTGCTAATCTTCACTATTATCGAGCTAAGTTATTTTGTTATGTTATTGACGTGCAAGCTACAGAGCTAGATGATCGTTTTGATGAAGTGAACACGGAATTACTTTTGTCTATGGCATGTCTTGATCCTCGGGATTCATTTTCGGCATTTGATAAACCAAGTTACTTCGTCTTGCAGAATTTTATCCATTTGATCCTGAAGTTGCTCTATTAGAACTAGAAAATCAGCTTGAGAATTTCATTTATGATGTGCATTTGGATGAGAACTTCTCTGAAGTAGCAGGAATAGGAGGTCTTGCACACAAGAAAACATAATGTTTTTCCATTAGTGCATTTGTTAGTTAAGTTGTCATTGACTTTACCAGTTGCCACTGCCTCTGTGGAGAGAGTTTTTCGACTATGAAAATCATCAAGAGTACACTACGCAATCGAATGGGAGACGGACTTTTAAATAATTGTTTAGTAACATATATTGAAATGATGTGTTTCGCGAAGTTACTAATGAAGCTATCATGAAACGGTATCAAATATGAAGAACCGAAGAGAAATGTTGTAATACCTCCGTCCCGCTCTAACTTTCCTATTTTACTTTTTGGTTTGTCTCAACTTAACTTGTCTGCCTATAAATGGCAAATTTCTCTCACAATTTTCACCCTCAAAATCTCCACCCTTAAAAAAGTAAAAAATTCCACAAAATTTTTTTCTTCTTAGACTCCATGTCCGATCAAAGTAGGAAAGTTAGGTTGGAGAGAATAATATATTTATTAAGTACTTTGTTATTTGTTTCTTTTTTTGTTTTTGAATATTATAAATATTCTTGTTTATTTATAAATTTGAAATATATTTATTTTTATAATATTATTAGTTGGGCCATCCTAAATGAAACTTTTGCCTCGTCACTCATCAGTGGGACGAAATCGAAACCGGGAACATTAAAAACTCCAGTCATCGTTGCGAAAGAAAACAGTAAAACTACTTTGATTTCGTGTTCTCTCTCACTATTGCGCTAATCTCTCTCTCGTTGCTACTCTCTTGGACAGTAAAAACTGTAATATATCTCTCTCTCTCACTGTTGATCTCTTATCTCTCAAAGAAACCTTGCCCTATATTCTGAAACCTTCATAGGGAGAGATAATAAATATATATGCACACATGTTTGCGGGATCCATTCTCATAAGCGGATCTCAGTATCTTAAAGAATCTGACTGCTGCGTGTTTATACTATATCTCGATCTGCCTATATCTATTTATCTTTTATTATAGGAAAAGATATAAATAACCATTTCAACTTTACCTATTTTTATAGTTTGATATATAAAGTTTTTTTTTGTTACAAATTATCGTATTGAACAAACCTCAACCGTTGATTGTTCAACTATAAACGGTCTAGATATTTCTCAGATGGTAATTTACAACAAAATCATAAATTCAGATGGTAAATTGCAACAAAAGAACTTTATATTGCAAACTATAAAAATACGCAAAGTTGGGATGACAATTTGTAATTTTCTTTTTATCATATTATACAAATATTATAGACGTTTAATATATACTTTGAAGGAATATCTAAAAAATCAAATAAATCATACTTCGTTCCGGATTGGATTTGATCATGTAAAATTTGTTTAAAATGGGACACTTATCCTTTTGTTAAAGTTGATTTGAAATGAGACCGTGTTTTGCATTGCTTATTTGAAGCACCTTTTTCTTCGAAAGAAAATATAAAAAAAAGTTTGAACATCTCATATTATTAAAACATTTTATAATCGTATATCATACGAGTAATTTATTAGTTTAAGTTAAAAGACAAATGCTAGAAGAAATAAATGGGGTTGCTTTTAATTGTTTTATGACATACGGAGTATATGTAAATTTGTGGAAATTTTTTATTTTGTTTTTTAATGATAAATTTGTCAAAACTTTTTTTAAAAAATAAGTGATAAAAAGTACTTATTTATTAAATACATAAAATTCTTAAAATTTGGCCTAAAGTATTTTTATTTTTAAACACTACGAACTTTCAACTCTCAACTACAGGTAATTTTTTCATAATTTATAATTTTAATCACTTCACCCAACTTAATTCGCTCTTGATGCTTTTCTCAAAAAAACGGTTGTATATATAATGCTTACATCAGAAATATTGTAGATGAACTGAAATTGAAATATACCTTCTGAAAATGACGTTTCTCCAAATAAAACTTTTATTGTGTATTTCTTGATACAAGTTTATATGATCTATTCCATCCGTATCCTAATACTAAGACTTTGTTCCCAAAAAAAAAAAAAATCACATTTCTTCCATAAAAATCTCAGAATTTTATCATTACCAATATTCCAAGATGATGAAGAAGAAGTTCTAAGAATATATGCAGATCATACAATTATGGAGGTCTACTACACTACTACCCTTCTCAGCACATTATGCGCTCAAAGGAAGGAAATTGTTAACTTAACATCCTTTACACAAATAGCAAAAACGAAAATAAAGCATTATTTGCTTCTAATGCTACCATCAACTATACCGTCTAAACCTCCACGCTGAAACCGAGAAAAGCGGTTGATCCTGCCAGCAGATAACGAAGCAACCGTTCTCCTCTTTCACCTTATAACCATCATAGTTATAGCTCTGCAACAATCTCCTCGCCTGCATCATAACATGGTAGCTTAACGACACCCTACCAAAACCGGCTGCCTCAAACCTAGGAATCCATTTCTCAAGCTTCTCGTGTCTCTTCTTTCTATCGAGACCCTCACACGCTATTATATTCTTGATTTCCTGCCCGTATAGCATCTTCTCTATCTTCTGACGCTCTGCAGACGCTATAGGTACAGTGGACTCCAAGCAATCAAAGAGTGCTGCATAATAGTTTAATGCCTCCATCATTCTTTCCATCAAAGTGGATCCATTGTGGTTCGATTCTTGCTCAGTCACCACCATTAGTTTAGGCGAAAGCCCCCATAAAGCGTTCAGAAAACTCGCCATCTTAGGTGACGTAGATGAAGAAATTGGAGATGATGATGAAGAATCTGGGCTGGCATAATCAAGAAAATCACCTAGAGTGCGTTTATTCATCTGCAACACCCTCTGCACTTGCGCTGCGTTTGGGCTTTTCTTGCTTGATGAGGGAGGAGAATTTCTTCGAAGCATTTCGTCATTGGCTGCTAGTAAAGAATGAAACTGAAGTGCAGAGCTAATAGCTACGGCTTCCCCAGTCTTGACACGTAAGCTTTCAACGTCAAGATTCTCCAATTGGGTAACTATTGAATTAAATTGGAAAGGTATATCTAACTTTTCAGCTTCTTCATTCAATCTGTGTGCCATTTGATCCAACAACTCTTTCCGTTCGTGAATACCCGTAATTCTCAAATGGGGCGGCCCTTCGGGCCGAGCACTCAATGCCTGAATAAGACTAACCCACTGAGCAGGTTCAAAACAATTCAAATCAATTATATGAACCACCTTTTCACCTTCCATTGCTTCCAATATTGCCTGATTTGTGATCACATAGGAAAGCTTTAAAAAGGGACAGAATTCGAAAAACAATTTCTGAGCAAGAATTTCATCTGCAACCGGATTTATTTTCGTGGAGTTTAAGGCCTTGTGCAATCCGGGCCAGCTTTTGAGCATACGATCAGCAAGAGCTTCAGTGAAGTATGCTGCGATTCTCTGCATTGTGTCACCATCAGGAGAGGCGAGATGGGAGATATATTCGAGGCCTATATTGGCGTTCTCTATGCTTCCAGCAGCAACATGATTAGCACAGGCTACAAGAAGATGGATGAGACAGAGGCCTCTCTCTTCGGATTTCATCTCCCTTAGCCAAGGGTAGGGGGACCCTAGACCAGGTGAGAGGGACATTAAGGAGAACATCTGCAACGGTGATGAGCTTACAGAGGACGACCCCTCTTCCGGAACCATGGATACTAATAACTCAAGAATCTTCCTATAACACGGAGGACAGTTGATCAGAATTCAGAATGTTAAACAATAAAGATCACCTTCTCAATTTTCTTTCAGAATGGATATATCATTAAGAAGAAAAGTTCAGTACTAAAAATCAAAATTAACACAGATATATTTATTCAGATATTGAAATACGAACGTTGGCTTCTCCTTTCTATCCCGTGCAAGAAAGACTGATAAGTTTCACGACAGTGCAGGATCAAAAGCTACTAGTTTTGAATCCTTTTCTGCTATTTGGTCTAATCGATGGTTCATTTTTGCACCAATATTCTACTCTTAACCTTCACAAAGCGCTATTCCTCCCCCGAAATTTGACAGCTTAAAAACAAACAAAAATAGCTTTTGATCACAAATTTACTACGAGAAAACTATCAGTTCAAACCAAATATTATCATGAACGGGGAAATCAAGAACACAAATGCATATAGAACTTGAAGAACTGAAACAGGGTACAAGAATCACTTCAAGATATTCATAATAATGAAAATCATAAAAACTTAACAAGAAAAATCAAAATCACTGAAACTGAACAGGTTATGAACAGGAATACGGAGAAAAATCAAATCAAGAAACTCACCAGCAGATGCAGAAAAGGCAACTTCCGGAATCAACAAGAAAGACTCAAACAGCAAAAAAGGGTTTTGCAATTGATCAAAAACCCAGAAAAGAGAAGTCTGAAGAAGTGTCCACAAAACCCTCAAGATTTGGTAGAGAGCCAAATGGAATTAAAGCAATAATTCTTCTTGTGCTGGACTTTTCCATGGCTACTTTTTGTGTGCATGTATGACAAATCGAAGGGGTAGATTTTGTCCGTTTCTGCTTTGTTGTCCCCTTGAGGAATTTTGTGATCCTCAACCCTAAAAAATAAATGTGAAATTTCTCTCTCCATTAAAATTTGGTGTTGTCAATATGCATAATGGATGGGAATAAGAGGTGGCCAAAGCTTGGTTTTATTCCCCAATACAATACAAATCCAAACAGGCAATGTATGAACAAAACAAAACAAACACTTTGGATTGTTGCTTAGTGGGTGATAGTGGGAGATTGCAATGCAAATAGCCATGATTGCACTCCAAAACAAACTACCTTGTGCACCAACCTAAAACGAAAACTATTTATTTTATTGCACCTACCCATAACTCTTCATTGGAATAAAATTGCTACTTCATCTTATTTGTCAAATCCAGGAAATTGCAGTGGAATTGGCATAAATAGATTTTATAGACACTTGGGGCATAAACCAGCTACCAACAAGAAAGGTTAGCTAACACCGAGTGTTTGATTGGGCGGCAGATGTTCGGGCACATTCGGTGCAGTTTGACTCGTGTAATGAGTATCGTCGATGTCATATCAATAAATTAATTGTGATTTCTAAGTATAGAATATTATACGTGTCAGATCAATAAGGTTAGTCGGGATGAAAGTAGTAATGAGTTGGATGAGATTGTATCCTCATTTATAATCCAAACTAAACATTTGTGGGATGAACCACATTTCATTCGACTTAGCGCAAGTTGGCCCAAATGTATTGATCCAACAGTTGTGCCTTATACATTAATGACATGATTTGTATGAAGAAATCGTCAAATCATGTTCATTCCAATTCTCATTATTAGTAGAATTTTATGTTTGGAATCATCATTCTAGAAAGAATCACTACGCCCGTATTCATATGGAATTTGTCATTTCTTTCGACCCTCACAAAATTTGTCATTCACAATACCTAGGAATTGTCATTAATAGTAAGAGGTGGTAAATCGGTCTAGCCCAATCACTGACGGACCTACGTTGGGGCCAAGAGGGACACTGCACCCCCTGACCTCGTCATAATGTGCTATTATATGTCAGTGTCCCCTTGATCCCCGTCATAATGTGTTATTATATATGTTTACTTTAGTCAATTTTAGTATAATTAATTAAATAAAATAAATAATTCTATTGTTTAACTTGAACGAAATGGATGTATTATTATGTATAAGCAATAAAGATATAAAGATGTTAGAAAATATAATTAAAACAATTTATTAATTTTATTAAAATTGTTAATATTTTTCTAGTTTTATTTATACGGTTGATATACTCATTGATATATTTTTTTAATGTAATTTATATATTTTAAATTTAGAGACAAATATAAAAAAATAAAAAATAAAAACATATTAATTTCTAGCGTACTCAGAATTTGCCATGTTTTGCTAAAAAATTGTCACATAATCTTAGAATATAGTTTTAAAAAAAATTAAAAATTATCCTGAGACAAACTCCTACATTTATCTATAAATGCATCTCCCTCGACTAAGTTTCTGAGTCCGTCACTGGCCCAATGGGTAGGCCAATTCCGGTGGCATTTTAGGCGAGTTGCGTCTTAAGAGTCTTAGTCTGAAGTATCATGGCTCAATAAACCCAAGTACCGCCCAACCTGCCCCGACAATTTGAGTGTATTTAAGTGGGATGTGTTGGCCCAAACTTACTAACTTTTGGCCCAACTGAATTTTGGGCAAGCCCACCATACCCGATACGTGGCATTGGTCCGACTAGACGGATTGAATCGGGTGACGATGCTAATTCTCATCTCTAATATTGTTGTTATCGTTATTATTTATTATAATATATAATCTAATTATTACTACTATCATTGTCAATATCGTTATTATTATAACAGATATTATTAATTATTTTAATAATACATATTATAATTTTAATTGATAGGGATGACCCGGTTACTTCGGGCCGGGTTAATCCTGAGCCTATTCACCAGTTCAGCGAACACGCCAGCAAGCGCGAAGGCCCAGGCCCAACAGGCCCAACAGGCCCAGCAACACGCATTCGGTCAAGGCCCATGATCTTTTCCCAACTGCCATGCAGATTTGAGGGGCAAGATTATAGGGATTTAGTTAGGGTTTGGGTTTAGTAGTATAAATAGATGAAAAGAACTCGGAATTAGGGTTCGAACTTTGTTTACTGTAACATGCACTGTAAACTCAACTTTTGAGTGAAAGAAACACCTCGGCGATTGCCGTTTTCTCCCCGTGGACGTAGATCTCCGGGTCGAACCACGTAAATTCTGTGTTTTTATATTTCGTTTTTGTTGATTACTGTTCGATTGGGTGGTTACTGGATTGTGCTTTATCAAATTGGCGCCGTCTGTGGGAACGACAAGGCAGTTTTTTGAACGTGTTAACCGGTAACCTTTTACGTTCGCATTGCATTCAAGAATCATGGTGACGACTCGTTTGAATCAAGCTCGCCGTGGAGATCATTCCGATCAAGATCCACCCGTGGATCAAGTTGCACCGCCGAGGCAATTGCCGGAAGCGAGTGCATCCAATCATCAGGGTAATCGAAACCCTCCACCCCCCCAAGATCAGCAAGACCCTAATATTGCTGTTGCTCAGCCACCGGTGAACATTCAAATCACCCCAGAACTGCTCCAGGATTTCTTACAGGAGCATGCGCATGTCCTACAAGATTGGGCAGTTAATCACCTACGCCCAGCGGAGCCTGCCGCAGAACCTGTTAGCCATAATAACAGTCCTGGGATGCTTCCACCTCGCCCGCGTGGACAGCGGGAACCGGGCTATCGTGGACGTCAGGATCGACGGCGGGAACGACCTGGTTCTTCCGAGGACCTTGGGAGTTCAAACGGATCACGACCTCGCAATGAGGAACCAGCTGATGTGGATCGCCGTCGTCCACTTAGTGCGGCTAAAAAAGCTCGCTACGCTGACTCTCATGGTCAGGATCTCCAAGAGTACGAGCGGGTTCAACGCAACGTTGAACTTGACAGAATCCTAGGCCTTGATGCCAATGGAGAGATTATTACGCCGTTCTCTTCCAAAATCATGGCCATCACCCTTCCCGAGGGGTTCAAACGGCCTGCTATATCACCTTACAACGGCACGGGAGATCCGGCCAATTTTCTTGGCGCTTTTAGGCACAGTATGCTTAGTCATGATAACATCACATCCCTTCAGTACTGCAGGATTTTCCCGGAGTACTTACAGGATGAAGCTCGGGTCTGGTTTGATTCTCTCCCACGAGACAGCATATCCTCATTCAGAGAACTCGCCGAGCACTTCTGGGCCAGGTTCGAAGCCCGAGCGAAGCCCATGGCCACTCTGGCCGACGTTATGAGTATGGAACAACGGGACGGCGAAACCGTTACTCAATTTCTGGACCGTTTCACAGCGGTAAGTCTCAAGGTGGGAAATTGCCCTGATGATGTGGCCATCAACGCCTTCATGAATGGACTCCGCCCTGGAGCACTCCACACCGAGTTAGCTCGGAACACCCCGGTCACAACTCGAGCACTGTTCAAAACAGTGTGCAAATTTGCTAAGGCCGAGGAGCAGACACGACAGAAGCGTGAGAAGCACGCAATCAAGCGACAGGCCGACAAGGCGCAAACTGGTCCTAGTGCGCGAACTAGCGCATTTTCACGCTTAACACCGGGGCATTCAGAATCCCGAAGTGCAATTCCGCAATTGACTCCACTGACGAAGTCGCGGGCTGAAATTCTTTCACTCCACAAAAACGATTTCCGACCTTGTCCGCGGATGACAGCGCCTCCTGAAAAGAGGAACCGTGGAAAGTGGTGCGCATACCACCGAGATCACGGACATGAGACAGAGGAGTGCCGAGAACTCGGCAAGGAGATTGAGGAATGCCTCAAGAAAGGGTTTTTGCGGCAATACGTTGCGCGAACCGGAGACCAACCTCGGGCAAACCACAATGGGGGCTCGTCTCATCACCGCGGAGGTTACCATGATCGAGATAATCAACAAAATCGGCCACATTGGCAGAATAATCGGCAGGGGCCCAGTAACTACGCGCGACAAGATTCTGGCAATCGCCAGCCGTCACGTCTCCCACTTCCACCTCCTCCTCCGGGAGGACCCGGGGACAACGCACCCCCTCACGTGATAAACGTGATATATGGAGCCCTACCCACCGGGGCTTCACGACATGCCTTAAAGGCAGAGGCTCGACGTCCTCCTCCCGAGGAGCCACGTCACAAACGCCTCCATCAGTCCGAGACTATCAGCTTCACGGATAGGGATCCAGTTCCAGAGATAACTCCCCACACTGACGCTATTGTCATCGATATGACTGTAGCTAACATAACAGTACGGCGGGTCTTTGTGGACAACGGTGCTGCGGTAAGCATCATATTTGCGGACTGTTTCGAGAGGATGGGAATCTCCCGAGACCAACTTCGACCGGCCCCCGGGCCATTACAGACATTCACTCAGGGTGAAGTCCGGCCGGAAGGTATCATTACTCTCCCAGCGTCTTTGGGGACTTATCCGAAGATAAAAACTATCTTCGTGGACTTTTATGTGGTGAATTCTCCCTCACCATATAACATGATATTGGGCCGAGACTGGCTCACCCCGGCAAAAGCCATCTGCTCTACGTATCACCTCGCACTAAAGTTTCCCACTTCGCATGGTGAAGTGACCATCCGTGGCAGTCAAAGGGTTTCAAAAGAATGCATGTATGTGGCGCTCAAAAAGACTACTAAGGTCTCACCCAAACAGCAGCTTCAAGTAACATCACATGTTCTAGAACCTCGGGACCGTACCCCATTGGGGGATGCCACCGCTCAAATCCCATTAGATCCGTCTAAGCCGGAGCAGACAGTAACAGTAGGAGCCGTGGACGTGCCATGGTTACATCAGGCCATTATTCAGACCCTACGAGAATATTCCGATGTTTTTGCATGGTCTCCTCTGGACATGCCCGGGGTCTCTCCCGAGGTGATTACCCACAAGCTGAATATTGATCCTAGTGTCAAGCCAATCCAACAGAAGCAGAGGAAATTCTCTCCGGAGCGAAATGAAGCCATTCGAATTGAGGTGAAGCAACTCCTAGATGCGGACATCTTGTTCGAGGTATTCTACCCCTCCTGGTTGTCCAATCCAGTAATGGTAACAAAAAGCAGTGGGGCATGGCGGATGTGTGTCGATTTTTCCGATCTTAATAAGCACTGTCCCAAGGACTGCTATCCTCTGCCCTCCATCGATCAAAAGGCCGAAGCCATTACGGGGTACATGGCACTTTGTTTTTTGGACCTGTACAAAGGCTATCATCAGATCTTTATGGATCCACAGGATGCTATCAAAACGGCGTTTATCACTGCCTTTGGATGCTATGCTTTCAAGAAATTGCCCTTCGGGCTCAAGAATGCTGGGGCCACCTATCAGCGACTAATGGACTTTGTCTTCCACGACCAGATAGGTCGCAATGTTGAGGTTTACGTCGATGACTTGGTCATCAAAAGCTCCTCCCATCCTTCATGTGTGCAGGATATCTCCGAAACATTGCGCACCCTGCGGCGTTATAACTTGCGACTCAATCCGGCAAAATGCACTTTCGGTGTGGGCTCCGGGAAGTTCCTCGGATACATGGTTTCACAAAACGGCTTACAAGCCAATCCAGCTAAACTCCGTGATGTATTAGACTTGCAGGCCCCAAAAACATTTAGGGAAGTTCAACGCCTTACAGGTGGCCTAGCGGCTTTAAACAGATTCTTATCGAAAGCAGCGGAGCGTCAGCTCCCATTTTTCAAGATCCTGAGGCAAGCGAAGTCCTTTGAGTGGACTCCAGAGTGCACCGAGGCTTTTGAAGCCTTGAAACTGCATATACAGAAGCTGCCTACTTTGTCAGTTCCTCTCCCCGGAGAGCCCCTATACTTATATCTGGCATCCGCCGAAGAAGCTGTCAGCGCCGCTCTTGTGCGCGAAGTAGAGGGGGTTCAACATCCCGTGTATTTTGCAAGCCGGGTGCTCCATGGGGCCGAAACTCGATATTCCGAGCTTCAAAAAACGGCCTTAGCCCTCGTTATGGCAGCTCGGCGCCTTCGGCCATACTTCCAGGGACGCGAGATACGAGTCTTGACCAATCATCCTATACGCCAGATCCTTGTAAAACCCGAGGTGTCCGGTCGTCTCGCCAAATGGGCAATTGAGTTGGGCGAATATGACATCCAATTTCTCCCCCGCCGAGCAATTAAGGGTCAAGCACTTGCCGACTTCCTGGCCGAAGTCCCGGCAGAGAATCATAAATCCCCCGCAGACAATGATACACGGCACCACGCCACACTCGCTCCCTTGTCTCGGAAGTGGCAACTTTTCGTAGATGGAGCGTCTACAGTCCGAGGAAGCGGCGCTGGACTACTTCTCATCAGCCCCGAGGAGGTTGAAGTTAGATATGCCATCAGATACAAGTTCAAGGTGACTAACAACGAAGCGGAATACGAGGCAGTTCTCGCCGGGCTCCGGCTCGCACAATCCTTAGGTGTTCGTCACCTAAAACTCTTCACGGACTCCGAAGTCGTGTCTAAGCAAATTCAGGGGACTTATGTCGCCAAAGAAGAAACAATGGTCAGGTACCGCGCTTTAGCACTCAAACTCATATCAACTTTTGATGTAGTTATTATCCAGAAAATTCCGCGAGCCCAGAATTCTAGGGCAGACGCACTCAGCAAGTTGGCCTCCGCGGTCCAAGCTAATATATCCCCGGATATCAAGGTCGAAGACCTCGCCCATCCAGCAATTCATGAGGTTACAATTTCGGTGCTGACCGACAGTGACCCGAACTGGATGACTCCGATCATCCATTATCTCCGAGATGGTGTTCTGCCCACTGACAAGCTACGAGCTCGACAAGTTGTACTCAAAGCCCCTAAATACTCCCTTCATAATGGGATTCTATATCGACAATCATACCTACAACCGAGCCTCCGGTGCCTCGCCCCTGCCGAGGCCATTCAAGTTCTGCGAGAGGTTCATGAAGGGGCCTGTGCAAGCCATATCGGTTCCCGAACTTTAGCCAAAAAAGTTCTTCGATGGGGTTACTATTGGCCGACCCTATTTAACGATGCTCACGATCTAGTAACCAAATGCAGTAAGTGTCAGCTACACTCCCGGGTAAAGCATTTGCCGCAGACTGAGCTCACTGGAATCCAAGGTGCATGGCCGTTCATTCAGTGGGGTATCGATATTGTAGGCCCATTCCCTGTTGCTCCGGGAGGACTGAAATTCCTGGTCGTCGCCGTGGACTACTTCACTAAGTGGGTCGAAGCTGAACCACTTACGGCTATCACCGGACAGAATATTTTGAAATTTGTCTGGCGCAATATCGTTTGCCGCTTCGGCATTCCGAGCACTATTATCTCGGACAACGGTAAACAGTTTGCCAACGATCCGTTCCGCTCATGGTGTAAAGAACTCCACATCAAACAGATTTTCACTTCGGTTGCCCACCCTCAAGCGAACGGGCAGGTTGAGGTCACCAACCGGACCCTTCTCACGGGAATAAAGAAGCGACTGGATAGTGCCAAAGGTCTCTGGGCTGAAAACCTGCCACAGGTCTTATGGGTTATTCGCACGACACCGCACACTTCCACCGGGGAGACTCCCTACAGCCTTACCTACGGATCCGAAGCCGTTATTCCCGCTGAAATCAGTGTGCCGAGTCCTCGCCTACTCACATTAGTTTCGGATGATAATGACGAGGCACTTCGCGCAAATTTGGATGAGCTTGAGAATCGCCGGGAACAAGCGTTCATTCAGCAGGCTAAGTGCAAACAGCGAGCTGCCCAGTACTACAACCTCCGGGTCCGAGGTACTCAGTTCAATGTCGGGGACTTAGTTCTTCGGCTTAACTCGGCCAGCAAAGCCGTCCCCGAGGGCAAATTACATGCTTCTTGGGAAGGTCCCTACCGAGTCGTTGCCGCGCACGACTCCGGCTCTTATCAACTTGAACATCTCAACGGGACCCCGATCCCCCGAAGTTGGCACGTCACAAATTTGAGACGCTTCTATCTGTGAAAGCCACACCACAAGTACTATCTTTCCTTTGATTTCTTTTTTAGTTATTATTTCCCTCTGTACTTTTGAAGTTTGCTCCGGCACTTATTACTGAATCAAACATCTCAGTTTATGCATCTCGTTGTGTTTTTCTTTACGTTACGGGGACGCCCTAACACTAACATATGATCGTTGTTAGTCTCCGGACCATCACAACTGTCCCTCGATCCGTCCGAGGAGATTCACATTTAGTCTCCGGACTCGTAGCACTTTCTCGTCTGATTAATCGGAGAAGTGTTTTCTCCTGCCTGATCCGTCCGGGGAGACATTACTCCTGCCTGATCCGTCCGGGGAGTAACCTATTCATACTGTGTTTCCGAACACCAACTTAAAACAGTTAACAAGTTCCCTATTATGTTCCCGAACACCCGATTAAAGTGATTTGCAACGAATTACTTTCATTACACCAGCTTGTACACATTACAACAGTTATCATTTTTTGAATATTACATATCAAATGGTTTTTTACATAAAACACAAAAAAAAAAAAAAAAAAAAAAAAAACAAATAAACAACAAGGCAACAGATAAACCTACTGTCTATGGCCCCCGAGCCAATACTGCGCGCTTCGGCGCTGGGACCCGCTCCCCGGTCTGTGTTGAATCCTCCGGGATCTTGAAGATCTTTGACCTCGGGCTCCGGCCCTATTACCCTCTTGGGCTCTGGCTCGGTCATCCCTTCGCGGTTCCCTTCGCCGAGGACTCTCTCTAGGCGCTGGCCTAGGAGCTAGATCTCTGGTCCGTTCTCTGCTGGTTCGTTGTGACGTGGACCTCGGGGTTTGAGCCCATTGATCAGGGTCCCACTCCTCCGGGACCATCGCCTCAATCTCTTGAGTCAGCTCATCGACTACCTGTTCCGCAATCGTCACGGGTTCCTCTTCAGTTACAGTCACCGGAGTTGGCTCTCGGATGACTATGCCTTTGCTCTGCTCAGAGGGCTTTTTCTTGCCTTTGGTCTTCTTTTCCTTCCGAGGAGCTTTTTGCGTACTTCGGTCCTGGCTTGTGCTCGCAATAAACTCTTCAGCAATGGGCCTCCGCCTGATTCGGCCCTTTAGCCCTTCGTACATACTAAGCAACAATTCCAGGACTTCTCTTTTTCTCACCAGCTCCGCGGACTCGACCGAGCTCCCCGACATCAACGCCGCGATGTCGCTCTGAATTTCAACAGTCCGCTCTTCTACTTCTTCAAAAGTTAGAAGACCGAACTCGGACAAAATCCGTTCATATTCCTTGTGGTGAACGCGGACGCGGCTCATCTCGGCAGCTGTGGTTCGATACTTCATCTCGAAGTCTTTGGCCCTCTCGTTGGCCTCGACCACCTTCTTCTCTGCCGAGGCTATCTGCTTCTTCAGCTTCGGCACTATTTGCATTTCCAGACGGTTCTTCTCTCCGCGGAACCACTCAAGTGATTTCATTAACTTCTTTATTGTCTCGTGCAGCTCCGCGGTGTTCTAGACAGTTGGTAAGAATCAAACAGAATTACTCTCAAACATATAAGAGTTGAATACAGTTCGACAACACACAATGGATTACGTAAATGAACAGATTACAAGGGTCCGAAAAGAGGAAATTGTATTTCACATTGCCAAAGTACAATGGTTCAATTACATCATTCCTATCATTTCTACAAATTTACAAATTTAAATTTGCGGGGATCTACTGACCTCCCGCTCAATTGCCTCGGTTTCCTCGGGCAACTCTTCTTGCTGGCCCTCAGGCACTTCGGTATTTCCCCCTTCGGCTGCGGCGACGGCCTCGGTTTCAGCGGGGACTTCGGCTTCCATAGGGGGGAGGGGGTCGGTGTTTTGGGGGGTTGGGACCAGTTCACCCCCGCAGAAGGCCAGGAATTCAGCGTCCTGGTCCACTTCGCAATTCGCGACTTCTGCAGCAGTTAGGAGCTGTCTTTTCTCCCCAAGTGCGTTCACCAACGGCCACTCAGGCAGCTCCGTCAGAGAGGCGTAGTAGGCCTTTTCCACCTCGGCCGCTGCCTCAGGGTCATACCCGAATTCTGGACGAGTAATGTCCACATCCGGGTATGCCTCCTTCACCTCCTCCAGCACCACAGCTCGGGTGGCCTTATCCCCGATTGCCACAAACTTCGTCTGGAAGTCGAGGAAGGTCGTGGTCTTGAACAGCCTCTCGGCGAAGGTCCTCAGCAGGGCTCCTTGCCCCCCGATCACGGCGGCTTCCCTCGCCTCCATCTCTGCCCGCAGCTGCATCAGCTCTCCGCGGAGGCCATGATTCTCTGTTTCTACGCTGCGCAGACGCGCAACCTCGGACTCAACCACGGCAGCCCTCTTGCGTGCCTGGGTCAAGTCGTACGACAGCTTGTCATTTTTAGCGCGAAGCTCCCGCGCTGTCGCAGCTAGCCCTTCCTTGGCCTCTATTTCGCTTCTCAGGCCGACCTCAATTATCCCTTTGGCCAGCCGAAGAATCCTCTCGGCATCTGCGCTGTCAAACCCCAGCATACTGGGGATCACCTGCTCTCCCTGGAAAAGTTAAACACAACGCGACACACGGATTAGACCTCGGTCGTATCCCTCGCGTAAGTTCGCGTACTGAGCACCGTTTTTGGGTGTTACCTGCGAGCTCTCCCCAGTCCGGGGCTTCTTGGATGGGGCCTGTGGCACCCCAGTGGGCTCCGGCCTCTTCCTCGACAATGCAGGGGACCCCGCCGGCGTCATCCTCTCCTCCGACCCCGTCGACGGACGCGCAGCAGTTGGCATTTTTCCCCGGGAAGGTACTTCCACGGTTTTCCCCTTCTTCTTGGCCGCTTCCGCCTTGGCCGGGCTTCTCGAGGCTGGTTGCTTTCCGAAGCGTCCCACTGCATATACATCCATGGTTAGTTCTCCACAAAATGGCAGTTTAAGCAACAAGACAGAGAAATCCTACCCTCTTCGGCATCTCCATTTCCCGAATAATATGGGCTAAGCCCAGCCTTCTCCAGTTCCTCCTCGGCACAAAGGGTTTGGAAATTCCCCACTTGCAGGAATATGTGCCTCGTTTCGGGCCCCGGATTCTCCACGGGAGCGGAATCCTGCACCTCGTCACTCCTCCACTTCGAGAGGGCTATTTTATTCCTAACAAATATGAACCTCTCCTTCCACCCCTCTACTTTGCTCGGGTTTTGAACTTTGAACCCTCCGCGGGCTCGAGGACTAAAGGAGTACCACCCCTTAGACTTCCCGAAGTTCTTAAGCTGGTAGAAAAACCTAAAAAGTTCTACAGTTGGCTCTATCCCGGCCTGCTTACAAACTACCGTGAATCCTACCAACTGCCTCACCGCGTTCGGCGCTAATTGGCAGAGGGCAATGCCGTAGTATCTTAACAACTCTACAACTATACCCCACAGCGGCAGTCTCAACCCTACTCTGAGGGGGTCAATATATACTGTCATAAACCCCTGCGGTGGGCAACAGGCCCTATCCTCGGGGGTAGGAATTATATAATCAAGGTCGAAAGGAAGATAAAATGATGGGAGTTCCCTCTCAAGTTGCCCCCGCGACATCCGTAAACCTATGGAGGACACCTCAAGATCAACCGCCGGACATTCGTAAAACGATATCGTCCTGGTATTACACTCTAAACCATCGACTCTGTCTATGGTTCTTATCACATCCCTCTCCGGAAAGATATATGATATAGGGGGGACATCTAACGGATTATCCGAATCTCCCGTTACTCTGACCGAGGCCGAAGAGGGGGCAGAAGATGAAGCAGATGAAGAGGATGACATACTTACTTGATTTGAATTCGAAAGGATGGATTTGAGAAATTTTTTATCTTTGATGAATCACAATCGCAGTGTTCCTCTTTTTCCCGCTTTCTATAACAGATGAATCACAATGGAGAAGATGGAAAGTTACTGTGCAGTTACTTCTAATATAAATGCAAGTAACCGACGGCTCTGATGCAGCCTATTCAAATTCAGTGATGGAGATTCATGCGTGCCCTTCACGCGCTTTACAGTTACCGAGGCGCGTGGGGAACAGCTGTCTTGGAACTCGCAGAGCGTGTCACTTCACGTCTCTCTCTCTCATTATGGCGCCGCCAACCACATCAGCCTCACCCTTCTTCAGGAAGATTCAAGATACACTCCGGTGTACTTTCCACCTCGGCCATGCTACCACATTCCGGTGCCCCTACCATTTCGGCCAAACTACTCACTCCGGTGTACCTTCCACCTCGGCCAGACTGTAATATACTTACAACGCGTTTTTCGCTTCCGGGAAATTTGATATCTCATTATAGGTCCCAAACACTTCGGCCCAACTCGGCACTGCGTCCATTGACTGCTTCGCAAGGTCCCAGGGACGCGGACACACTCCGGCATGCACAAACACTTCGGCCTGCCAGTGACCCCGGTTTTCTTGCCTACAGTTCCATCCCGGTGACAACCGAAGCTCCTACCTCGCTTCGGCTGGGGGGGGGGCATCTGATAGGGATGACCCGGTTACTTCGGGCCGGGTTAATCCTGAGCCTATTCACCAGTTCAGCGAACACGCCAGCAAGCGCGAAGGCCCAGGCCCAACAGGCCCAACAGGCCCAGCAACACGCATTCGGTCAAGGCCCATGATCTTTTCCCAACTGCCATGCAGATTTGAGGGGCAAGATTATAGGGATTTAGTTAGGGTTTGGGTTTAGTAGTATAAATAGATGAAAAGAACTCGGAATTAGGGTTCGAACTTTGTTTACTGTAACATGCACTGTAAACTCAACTTTTGAGTGAAAGAAACACCTCGGCGATTGCCGTTTTCTCCCCGTGGACGTAGATCTCCGGGTCGAACCACGTAAATTCTGTGTTTTTATATTTCGTTTTTGTTGATTACTGTTCGATTGGGTGGTTACTGGATTGTGCTTTATCATTAATTAAATAATAATTATTAATTAATAATAAATTTAATTATTAGAGTAGTTAATATGAATTGATGATAATAATAATACTTTAGTATTGTCACTCCTTGAGTATACTAATCATTTGGAAGAATTATAGCTATATTATTATTTTCTCTTCTTCATTCAAATCCTTAATTAATTTCATTTTCATTCATCCATGACAATCATATCATAAGTCGCAATGAAATGAAATTAAATCAAATCTCCCTATGAAAAGAAGAAGGTCTCGTCAAATCATGAATGACCAATTAAATTGATTTTACAAGAGATTCATCCTACACCTATATAAAAGGTCATCTTCTTCAATCCAAGACACATCACAACAGAAGTTGAGAATCCAGAGCAAAGGTGAAATCCTCCAGCATTCGAGGTATCATTCGAAGACATTCAAATTATTCTTCATATAATTCTAGAAATGGTGTTCGATCCAAGATCGAGGTGACAAGTCCCTCTGATCGGCGTTTATCCAAGTCAACAATCCATCAAATTCTAAAGTTCAACTCATAGGAGAAGAATTAGAGTGAAATAAAGGTTGTAAGACAATTTCAATTCCATCAATAAATTATGAGTCCAACTTCGGTACCACTGTGAGAGAAGAACAAATATATATTTAAATATGAGGGACCCACTAAATTATATAATTTCATTTTTATCTCATAGTGGTCCCGATACCATTGTGGTACCATAGAATCAACTGAAATTCATTTTGTTACACCTATTTTTGCTTAAAAGTAATTTTTCGACAATCTCTAAATTTAATCAATTATTCTAAAACAGAAACAATCGTAAATACTCCCTTAGTAAGAGAAGAAAATTAAAATTCTCAAGTTCATGAAATGATTAAATATTTAAGTAAATCAACAAATAAACGTAGTATAACTGTAGAAGTGAGACTATATAGGTTTTAAAAGGTTGTACCTTCATTTAATCAAGGTTGCAGAAGTTGAAAATTTGTAGGGTAACGGTTTTATGCCGCCTAAGCCCGCCTAGCTGACTCTACATTTTTTTATATTTTTTCCATATCTTAGTTTTTCACATATAAAATATCAAATATAAACTTATAATATAATTGAAATCTTATTTATATGTAGTTTTGCATGAAACTCAAAATTGCATAAGAAAATAAAAATGAAACAAAAAAGTATTGCCCAAAATTACGAGTGTTGGCAAGGAGGGGGCGGCGGGGTTGGGAGAGCGAAGGGGTGAGGATTTTATTTTCTTCACACTGCGAATTTTAATTTAATGGTTATAATTTCTGATTACAAAATCAACTAAAAACAACGTCGTTCTTCAAGAAAAAAAAAAAAAAAAAAAAAAAAAAGATGAAAACGCTTAGGACTAAATTGATTGCCTGGCTCGCCTAGACGTCGATTAATGCCGAAATTACCTAATAGTACCGATTTGCTTATAATCGAATTGGGTCACAAGCCTTTAGGTTACTAGGTAGCCTTGGAGCCAATTTTTGCATCGCTGCATTTAATTGATAATAAAAATTATAAATTAGTTTTAGGAAACATGACTCTCGTTTAAGAACTTTTACCACTTCTATTTACGTCTCTTCAACCTTTTATTTTTTAAGTTTATTGTGCTCCGAGTTCGGTAATCTGTATAGAAAAACTGACATGTAATAATACTTAAGGCAACTAGTACCTTTCAGTTAAGAGTAATAACTAGTATTTTTTTCCAGGTATTCAAATAAATTTGCTTTCAACTTCAATAAGCAACATTTATGGAGTCATGAATCCGCGTACACGGTGCACCTGTGTTTTTTTCTACTTTGCTTAGAGCATCAATTAATTTTACTAGAAACCAGCCTAAATCTCTGGACTCTGGGCTTTTAGTAAGAGTTATGTATCTTGTATGTACGAGTCTTTTTATAGGTCCATTTCATTTAAGCGGATTTTAATTTTTTTATAAAATTAAAAGATATAAATTTTAGTATCCAAAATAGGTTAAAAGATACTCTTTTTGAAGAAATATAGTATTTTTTACAAAACTTAATCATTCATGTATTTTTTAATAAATTATGTATTATTATCAAGTTTATCTAAGTTTTCATTGTCAAGAATTATAAAAGTTCTCTATTTATAACTCACAAATTGTATTCAAATATTATTTTGTTGTATTAATTTAAAAATACTACTTTCGAAAAAAGTAAACACGTTTCCCAATAAAATATTTGTTATTAATACTTCCAAGTTTTTTTTTTCTAGAAATTGTCATGTTTTTTTTAGTAAAACGTAATGTTTTTTTTATGAATTCAATAGTTCTTATGTTTTTTTAACTATTTATGTTCTTATCAAGTTTTATATGAGTTTTCGCCATCAAGTTATATACAAGTACATTATTTATAAATTCTACATTGATAATTTAGTATTAGATCATCTACTTTTGGATAGTACCTTTTACAATAAAAAATAATGCGTTTTTCTCAGAAAATAATTATTTTTTCTCAAGGGAGTATTAATCACTGAAAAATAAAGTTAAAAATGGACTCCAAATCTTTAATTTTTTTTATTAGGCGTCTTTTTTTAGGTTCGCTCGATTCAGGTCAAAAAAGTGACGAAGAGTATAAAAAGTATTGCTTTTTTTATAAATGTCTCGTTTTTACTAGTTCATTAGTTTTATGTACTTCCAGTATCCCATAATAAAAATCATGTTTAAAAAAAAATCTTATTCCAAAATGAGATTTCTATTTTGAAAATAAATATCCCGTTTTACTAATTTAAGTATTATATTTAAATTCTTTTTTTTTCAAAAATTAATTAGATATATGTGAGTATGTCAAGATAAAGAAAAATTATATATATATATATATATTAGCGTATACTTATTGAAAGTTATTGGACTGTTGTACGTTGCTAAAATTATTTAAAAATAAAAAAGTGGAGTGTAGAAAGAAATTCCGTGGGTAGTCTAAAATATAGGTGCATTAAATCCAAAGAAAAAAGCAATAGTGTTGGTTGTTTGGTTGTATGAAGGCGAAGACCATCCACTTGTTACTATCTTGTTGCATTTAAAGACAAACAGACAATTCAATTCTGCAATCTGCCAAATACTTGATGGCTTTACCCATTTCACTTTTGGAATTGAGTCCTTGTATCCTTCTCCTAATTCCATTCCTTTTCTTTTCCTTTCAATTACTCCACACTTATTTAGGACAAAGTAACTTTTCTAACGAAACAGAACCTTATTTTGGACGAGTTTACAAGTCATACATGATTTAATCGCATTATTGAATTATGGGTGTGGACATCGCTGCCACGTCAGCTCTTTCAGGTGGGTAGCGAAGAGTATAATTGCCATTTATGAGTGGAGCAGCCTTGAGAATTGTCAGGAAAATCGACTACGTGTGCAGTAGCACAGGTACCCTAAAACGGCCTTCGCGAACTGGCAAGACCTCGACGAAGGCGAGCTGTGCACCACGAGCTCGGACTACGCAGAACGGTGACAGGTTAAACACTTCGAGAATGGAGCTCGCCCTTAGCAAACTCCTTTGTATTCTCCGCCGCGAGCTCTGTGAAAATGACAGACAAAGATAGGTGCGCCTGGCATAGGCTACGCATGCATGACACATCGCAAGCATGCCTTCTTACACGACCTCGATGGGACATTAGTGATGTGAAAGGGCAATGATGATGCTTCCCACCAAAAACCACTACTATAAATAGAGGAGAAGTTTCAACAACACACACGCGATAGAGAGAGAAAAATTGTACAAACAGAGACAAAAGAAAGAGAAGTGAATATTCTAAGGATCGCAACCCGAGCACAGGTAGCGTTGCAATAGAAATCAATTGTAGGCGTTGTAAATTATAAGACAAAGTATCAATACAAGGAATTTCCATTGATGATTTGATGATGTTCAACAAAATTTTGATTCTTTGTTACTGTTGTGCTAAACTTGTGGCGTTCTTTGCTTGTTATCTTTAAAAAGAATGTTGACAGGTGTGACGGCCTAGTTGTGGCGACGGTGTAGAGCCTCATCCATCTAAATGGCCACATCAGCAAACCCACCATGTCATCTCCACGCAAACCACAATTTGGCGCTAGAAGAAGGGGTGATGCTCGAACCTCTAAGTGTTCTTATGGTCAGTCACAATGTAGCAAGAGAGCAATTGATAGATGAGTCAAATGCAAGCAATTATTATAATTCGCAACAACAACAAAAACATTTTGCCACCGTCAGTAGCCATGATGCATGCAACACATGCAAACATGCACAATCCTCAGGTGCATGTAAACCTGAACAACCTTCCAAACCGGATGGTCTGTGGATTTGGATACGTATCTAGAGGCTTTACTTCGGGCAAGATAGATCATTGACAACTTGCTAAAGGAACGTGGCATGCCGCACCCCACGGGAGATGCAGCTTCGCGAATGAAGGTTCAAAACTAAGACCCCACGTATGCACCCACGCACCTGGATCGGTCCAATGGGCGAACATCACAATACCCTTCCCGTCACACAACCACCATGACGGCCCGGTCCTTAAGATCGTCTAAAAAGCATATCGGGCTCGTGAGTGATCATAGTTGTACGCACGTTTCTGAGATGCAATTTGACTCAAGGGGAAAAGTTTTTGCCCGGTTGAACGGATCGTGAATTGGGGAGCGTTACAACCTCAGGAAGGGACATCTCGTTCAGAAAGATAAGAAGGAGAATGCAGAAGTCCCATAGGCACCAGCTTGGAGGTCCATGAGGATTCGGTAGAGTCACACGACTAATTTGAATGAGCTATGGTGCGCACTCACTAAGCAGGCCGAAGGAGGGTCCGGCGCGAGAAAAGAGAGGTCATCTCACCTGACCCCCGCACAATCAGGTGCTCGCCAAATAAGATGGTCGTACCGCTCGGCAACGCCCTACGATGGTTTCTGAAGTGTCTTGCTTTATCAAAGACCTAGCTAGAGAGCCCGAGATTGAAAATCTGATGAGGAGGCTGGCCTTTTTAGAAAGCGGTACTCGTGGACGATCGACCTCTGGGCTGTAATCTCCTTTTTTCCCTTTAAAATCACTTATGTCCCATCGAGGTCTTGTAAGAAGGTATGCTTGCCATGTGGCATGCATGCGTAGCCTGCGCCAGGCGTACCTATCTTTGTCTGCCATTTTTGGCTAGCTCATGGAGTAGAATACAAAGAAGGTCGCTAAGGGCGAGCTCCATTCTCGAAGTGTTTTACCTATCACCGTTCTGCATAGTCCAAGCTTGCGAGTTCGTGGTGCACAATCGCCTTTAGCAAGGTCCTGCCAGTTCACGAATGTCGCTTTAGGGTATCTATGCTACTGGACATGTAGCCAATTTTCTTGACATTTCTCAAGGCCGCTCCCCTCATGAACGACAAATATCCTCTTCACTACTCACTTGGAAGAGGTGACGTGGGAGCGATGTCCACAATTTTCCCCTTTGAATATACGAACTACGGAGGAGGAGAAGGGGTCAGGTCGTGAATTCCAAAAACCCTGGAAGGTTACTTTATTTTCCTTGTGATTGACACCCCTCAGAATCGTTGCGCCACGTGCCGCTCATCTGCATGCACGCCCGTTAAGCTTTTCGAGGAAGCTTATCCAATGGTTGATGCTTAAGCGCCTTTTTACCTTCCTTCTCATTTCTTCTATAAATACCTTCTTTTAAGAATTTTACGGGTTTACTTTCCCTTGTTTCGGTTTCAGCATTCATTCCGTCAGAGCTTTTACAACGCCCTTTGCGTTCATTTGCTCTGTGTCCGGTCAACCGTGCAAAATTAGCTGGGACGAATGGAGTATTTGTTATCTATATTCATCCTTAATTTTTCCACAAAAACTGTAAAGGGGACACTCTTTTTGGATCGGAGGGAGTACATTTTATTATAAAACTAATACTCCCTCGAATCCCAAAAAAAAAAAAAGAATGGCACTTTAGAGAAGATAAAATTGTTCAAAAATTTGTCATTTTAACAATAAAGAACCATAATTCTTCCAATATGACTCCTAAACATATCCTAACATTTTTCTTTAAAATCTCATTATTTTGGCAATACATTAATTAAGAATCTATATACATATATATATATATATAAACAAAATGGATTTATACTACTATTGGAAAGACTGCATTTTCCCGCCCATTTGTACATACCATTTTCGGAAAGAAAAAAGGGGAAACAACGAAGTCCCAAAATTTATGGAAACGCGATACGGTTATCTGAAAAAATCTCTTGAATTAGGTAATTAGTTATTCTTTCATACATTACAATGGAAACATAATCAATTTCATTCCCAAATGAATCTGTTAAGATATTCTCTACTTTCAGAACTGAAAAATATCACTTGATAATATAACAACTACAATGTGTCTACATTCATCTATACCATTAAACAGGTCAATTTTAAAAAATATATATATGAATATATTTGTTGTTAGCACAAAAATAGGAATTATGAGAATACAATTAAATATTAAGCTTTTTTTTTTGCGGATTCAAGTTTAAAATTTAGATTTCGTCCTTTAATGTTGGGAATTCAATAGGAAAAAAAAATTTATGTTAATAACTAAGTCCATAAATTTGGGTATTAATTTGTATTTCATAACTTATTTCTTTCGTTAATCTTTGTGAGTCGTGAGTGCACATGCCCGTGAATTCCAGGCTCCATTACTGAAGCTTGATACCACCAGTTCTCCTCCATACGTAAGCCTGGAAGAGAATGATATAGATAATATTTGTATTAGATATTGTAGCTACATATATACCCACCAACTTTAGAGTTTTCAAGACTTCATCTCTGAAAGCAAACCGGACGAGGGAAGTTTGGAATCAGATGATGAATCATGTTGCAAAGAGATGAGGCAAATTATTCGAGCGACTAGGAAACTGGAGATGACCGTGATGATAAAGAAGATACAGTACGTTCGCTTTAGGAAGGTAATGCCAAAATAAGATTTTACTACAAAATGTGCAGAAATATACAACCGTAAAAGGTTCTTATTATGTTTCTAATCTGATAGGGGATACAGTGAAGTACATTGGACCGACCAGTTCCATCAAAGAAGTGAATAACAGGTTATTGTGCCCATGAATTCCAGCCGTCCGATCGAGGTACGGCGGCAGGAAGGGGAAAGACAAAGACTGTGTCACAAAGTCGATGACGAGGCCACCGTCCGAGTAGCGGTTGGTGGGGAGGTGGAAGAATGTGCGGTCATAGGAAAGGTCGCAGACAAACATGAAGTCGTTTGGACCGGGTGTTTCCGCTGTATGAGTCGCTAAAGGCGTAGAGGTGATCAGCAAACTCTGTGTGGTGATCAGCTCCCCTTCACTTATAAAAACTTCACTGATGAAAGAGATGGTTTGCGACCATGTCTCCATTTTCACAAACCGCGATGTTACTGTTGCAGCTTTGGCAGCCCATATGAGGGCGACGACATCTTCTAGACGCTGAACGGCGCGACATGTGTAAGCTGCGAGTGGTTTTTGAGATAGAGATGAATGGGATAATGGCAATGATGTGGGGCGGAGCGATGGAGCATGATGTTAAGCTTCAGGTTAAGGTGTCGATTTATTGGGGAAGCCCAATGTTTCCGATTTCTTTCCGGGTTTGGCTATGTTTGATTTGCAGGAAATTGAGAGGGATATGAAGGATGTTTCGGCCAGAGTGCAAAAAATTCTTGATTTTGTCATAGCAAAAAGAGTGAAGAAGATTGGAAACGAAAGAGAGAAGAGTTTTCTGCAAATTCTTTTGGTAGCCTGAATTTTTTTATTAGAATTAATGTGCTGACATGTTATCTTTTTATTGCTTACTCGCTTGGCTATCTACGTGGGGAGATACAAATTCATGTAAGATCTCCACAGCATCCTCTTCTTCGTCCCATAGTGTAAGTTACTACCAAAATTCACTCTAATTTTGTTGGCTGATTCTTTTTCTCTATTTTACAAATTATACTCTCTTTTGTATTAAGTTTTAAGTCAGAAGCTGTTATTATTCAAATATTTATATTTTTTTTTAATTTCATATTTTTTTGTCCTCTTTACAATCCTCTTGTGATGCCTTTTGACTTTTAAATATTGTGAAATTTTGTAGACTAATCACAAAATTCAAAACATTAAGTTCGGTTTTCTGCTAATAGAATCAGCATGTTTTATCAATCATTCTTTTAAAAGGTTAGCATGTTTGTTGGGCTAAGATTTATTTTCAGTCATCTTATTTTTCAAATCTTAACTATATTTCACTTCTAATGTTTGGTTATATAGCCTTCTTATTTTTCGATTGTATGAATTTCAGACTTGCATGATAACTTTTGAATTGTTCTTTTTCTTCTGTTTAAATACTCTCTTTTGTTTATTCCCTTATTCTTTTATGTAGTTAATCGTCGCAGATGAAGAAATAGTGAAGAGACATCTGAACATTTTTGTAGGTTATTATAAATACATTCCTAGCTTTCTCTATCACTAATCTTAGGGAGTTTGTATTCCTTTATCCACTCATGTTTGCCTCCTTTTTGGTAGCCTGGATTTTTTATAATTGCGTAATGGACGGAATATACTAATTATTTGGTTGGCTCAACCTAAATTTTATTAATTATTTGGTTGACTCGACCAAAATTCTATGATGTCTTATTAGATCGATCAAATAATGCCCAAGCCCGATAGAACTCAGTTCGTACTCAAAATTAGTGTACGAGTTCGTGCCATGGTAACAGGTTGTGTCGAAGTTTTTCACCCCTAATTTCTTACTATTAAACAAAATGACATTGTTGTATATAAAACAAAATTATTTAAGATCTTCCCGTGCATCGCACGGGGGAACATAATAGTTATCACTAATATAAGCTACTTAATTTAGTTAACTATATTTCCTATACCTCAAAACATGTTCCAATTAAATGGATTGTGTAGAAGTACATTTGTCCTTTCTATACATCCTTAACTTTTCCAGAAAAGTCTAATGTAACATTTTTTTTTGGAACGAAGGGAGTATCTTTTGACTTTTAGAATAATATCTTGGGAAAATTGGTTAAAATGTCCTTTATGTTTCACATAATTAGTTACATATCCTTTATATTTTGGCATTTTTTAAAATGCCCTCTAACTTACAAAAAAATGAATAAAATGCCCTGCGACCGGTTGTTGTCTATACACACGACTTAATGATATGGAAACATGTTTTATTCCCTCTTCACCAGAAACAATAGTTTGCTCCAAAAAAAAAAATTTAAATGCCATGTCATTAACTTTTGGGAGGGAAAATTGCATACCACTTCAACTAGCACTAACACAAAGAAACAAAACTCACTAATAGCAAACAAAAGTCACCGATCAATTTTTAACCCACATACATACCATAACAGCGAAAACATCCATGATATTGCCAACATAATTTTCATGTTGTTCTCGTTCCCCTTTGTATTTTTTCGCAGGTCACAAATGCTACATTTTACTGGTATACGAAACAAAAAAAAGTTCGAGTCAAGCCAACCGCTCAGAAGGGAAAGTAGATGCACTGACCACTGCATACATCGTTCAAGACGAAGATTCAAGCACCATTGCTGAGCAGCCCCTTTCGGGGAGAAAAGTTTCCTCTGTCTGGGGCCTGTCGGTGATCATGATTCATTCTCGGAAGGTCTCCACTAAAGTCGTGCGACTCTGCATGTATGCTATTCTATATCCGGCAAGCAGTTTTGCTGCTAGCCTTGCCCTTTAGGGATGGTAGGTAGGCTACAAAGGTTCATGAGGTTGTTGCCTATGGCTGAGCTTGTATTGAATACTTGTAAAGGATCATGGTGAATACCCCGAGAAGGATCAAATGAAAATACCTTGAGCGTGGAGCCCTTGCTCTATCCCCCCTTAGATTTTGGTCGATCTCTCTTGAACTGCATGCAGCTTTTCCCTAACTATAAGTCCTCCTATAAGTAGTCCACTGATAGTAGAGAGCTCTTTCTTAGCGCTTTCCAGAAAAGGCAGTGACATCACCACATTCTTTCCACTTAGACTTGCACAGTCGAGGACCGAGCCTCAACTACTATGGAAGCTGCTCGTACCAACTTACCTGCACCACTCGATGACACCCACCTGTAATAATCGAGCTTGACTTATTTGCCTTATCCCGGGGAAGCAACATGGACGGACTCCAAAGAGCAAGGCCCAGTATCAAGAACATTATGTATCTTCCTACTCATAGACGACTTCTCTTTCGTTCTCCCCAGGCACATAATAAAAGGTATATTCATTAACAACGCTTTGGAGCAACAATCCGGGTTAACCCACATCACTTGCCTTTTCAACCGTCGTTAGATTGGAGTTTTATTTTCATTCCCAACCAACCTTGACTTAAGCTTAACCCCCTTACGCGACACCTTATGACACCCTTATTAGGCCCTCACCTGGAACCGGGGGGCACCTCAAAATGGAGAGATCGTTACGCCTTTCGATATGATCTGAGCAATCGGGGTCACGTCACGTAGCATCAAACTCATCGTTTTTCTGCTTTTCAACCTCTGACTACATTTCCAATGTTCTCACGACACTATCACTATATTTGTCATCAAGCATCGTGGTGCCCGGTCTGCTGTAGCAGAGGCAGCCTTTTTCTTCTTCCCTTGTTTTCACTTGGTCTCTATAAAGAAGTGGTGGTTAGGTTCGTTTATTCCCTCCCAGTCTCCTAAGACAGATTACCTTTTTTTTTATATGAAAAATGCGCGTCGTTTTTTCTTTCTTTATTATGCTTATGTATGGACCTAACTCATTGAAATGAAGAAATGTCTCGACCCATTGAGCAACGACTCTAGTGCTTATTAACGCGAGGTTCGGTACGAGTGAGTCAGTTTTGGAGCGTAGAGCTTAGTGAGGGCGATGTAGCTTGGTCTTGCATTGCTCCGTGGTATAGATTCTGACCAACTAATCCCAAAGAGCTGCGGGATAACGGGGTTTTTGTTTTGAAACAGACGTGAAGAGTATTCTTCATTAAAGCTTTGAAACATCCGCTTCAAGCTTCCATTGAGTCTCTGCACCTATTGCATCTATAAAAATGTGCACCAGAAGCCCCCCTTTGGATCTCAATCTGCCTCCAGCTGATGAGCCGGAGCCTGCCTCAACCTCGGACCTGCCGCAGCAAGAGGTGGAGCTACATCGTCAGATAGAGGAGCATAGCATATTAGGACACGCTTGATAACAAATTATCCACCAGGTACGAATCCAGATCTACTTTTGAGCGCGGGAGACCTTGAATCGGATTCCATTTTGACGAACCGGAAGACCGACTACAGCCCTCACAAGCTGTCCAAAATGGTGGAGGAGTTTACTCAAGGGGAAGCCCACGCGTCTCATACTTAACAAAAAATGTGTGCTATTCGCGATAAGTTTTCTCGACTAGGCACATCCACATTATATGCCTGTTCTTGGCACTCCTCCCATCCCAATATCGAGTTGTTCCAAACAAGCATTCCATTTCAAAGGAATTGGCCGGGGCCTTAGCATTAGAATTCCATTCTCATAACTGCTTATTGAATAGCTATCTTTCACAAGCAATAGAGGTGCTGAAGTCAGCAGGCTTTCTTTCTCGACTGTTTAGGTTTAGGATCCAGTCTAGTAGTCAGGGTTGGAAGAGAAGAAAGGACAATGACTAGTTTATTGAAAAAGAGCTAAGGCAGTCGTTCAATTGCTAAGTCAGAGTGAATAGAGCTAGGAGAAGCTGGGTATTCTGTTTAAGCTCAGGTATAGCAGACTTAAGGAAAGCTTGTGAAGTCTTGTTTAGGAGAGATCTTTTATGGGGAAGTCCTAGCCTACCTTACACTTTCTTGTTGTATTTTCTTCAACCCGTAAGAAAGAAGGGACTTCTCCCTTACCTGCATTCTATGGCAGATGCTTGGATGTCTTAGCTAGTTTACCTGCCAACCGCTCATGCTCGTTCCAGTTATTTCACTTACCAGCGCATACACTCACTATTCATGTGCTTTCAAAGTTCGAATTATGACTTATGCTTTCTATGTTATACGTGGTGTATTTATCGTTTTTTCTAGCTTCAGCTTCCTTCACGCCCAGCTAAGCATACCCCATCAATGGAGAGCACCTTTTATTTCTTCTCAACGTGATAGCCCAGTTCTTTGTAGAGAGATCCCACTTCTTTCGACTACATTCTACACTCTCCCAACTCTTAATAGGAATTAAAAGTGTCAAGAATCAATCTACTCCCCGGCTTGCTTTCATGCCGCTGGGAGCAATTGGAAGATAAAGACCAACGGCTTGCTAAGGGATGACAGCTAATGAGCTAACGAACGAAGAAAGGTCCTCTTACTAATGCATGTATGATTGAGTTCAATAGAGAAGTCTAGTCATTTAGTACTATAGGTATTGACTTAGTTGTTTAGTTAGACTGAGTGAACCTAGGTTGAATTCAAGTAGTGGAGTCAAGTATGCATCCCGTCATGGAAAGTAGACTGAGAGATAGGTGACGTAATATATTGACTATTTGGTGGAATTTACCATATTCCTTTTCGTAAATCTGGAACGGCTTTGTAAGCATTTTGAGCAGTCTCACTCTCTGCCTAAGACTCCTAAGCTTTTAGTTTGCTGCTAGTGTTATATACGTCATTTAGTAGATCCACTCTTCCGTCAGTCGCTCGGGACATGCCATTTCGTTTTTGCCTATAAGCCAACCAACCTGCCCCGGGGGAAAGCATTGGTACTAAACTCCATGAACGAAGTCAACACTTGCGTGACACATCGGATAAAGCTTTTCCTTATGTGCGAACTTGCTTTCCCACTCTAGCTTCTGCCTTACATAGGTAGGAAGGGAATTGGAATAGCCACTGACATCACATATTTGCTCGGCCTAAACTAGCTACCTTCTCAGTAGTGAACCCATAACAGCTCTCTGAACCAGCCAACAGGTTCTCTCTCTGAACGAATGATGCTCCTACTGACGTCTTAGAGGACCCCGAATTTATGCTCTCGGATGAAGAGAGAGAGTGAAGCCCGCACTGGTTCTCCTACTTTCTTTAGCAGAAGTCATCCCGAGAGCTAAGGCCATACCGGTACAGCCAATGACTTTTCACTCTCGGATGGACATCTATTCATTGTATCGGGAAGGAAGGATTGAGTCTGAGCTCCATTATTTTCGCATGTAGCTCCGGAACGATTGAATTGTCTCTTACCCGTAGCGGTGGGTCAACCCATTCAAAAAAATTACATCCATGCACCTCTCTAAGATGACAGAAAAAAAAAATAGATAAACCCTAAACCCTTAAAAAAAAAAAAAAAAAAAAAAAAAAAAAAGAGGAAATAGATAATCCGTTTGTCCATTCTTCCGAAAATCTGAGGAAAATTTACTTATATTCCAATTACGACAGTCGTAGAACCACCCCCCTCTGTTCCCTTCTTTTCTAGTAGTGCATAGGACCACTCTTATATCGCAATCGCATAATAGAGACCTCATCTGTGATGTGTTGGAGTACAACATTTTTTTGTATAAAGGTTGTTACAGAAAATGACCTATTTGTGTAATTTTCAGTTCTGCATATGAAGAAGAAGTGATGTGGTCCTCCATTTTATATATAGGGCAAGAAAAGTGGAGTTTGGAGGGAAGTAGGTTAATTTACCCTCACAAAAGTTAATGACATGACATTTATTTTATTTTTTTGAGCAAACTGTTGTTTCTGGTGAAGAGATGGTAAAAAAGGTCTCCACATCATCAAGTCCCGCGCCACATCAGCGGTAACCTGTTGATTTACAGGCAACAGCCGGTCGCAGGGTATTTTATTGAATTTTTCGTAAGTTAGAGGGCATTTTAAAAAATACCAAAATATAAAGGATATGTAACTAACTATGTGAAACATAAACAACATTTTAATCAATTTTCCCTAATATCTTTCTTCACAACAGAGAAAGCCTTTCACCATAAATATTAATATTTTTCAGGAAAAATTACACACAACTCAACTTGTAGATCTGCTCACGACACGACTCGAATTGTATAAATTTAAGATCTTCGTACTTAGTGTACAAAAGAACTGGGATCCAAGATTTGTTAAAAGAATACTATATTTGCTTTTTTATAGGCACAAAAATTAATATAAGACCTTTGCAATTTTGTGATGAAAGATAAGTTGTTGTCCTAAACGATTCTTGTGCGGTCCAAACAATGCTTGCTTAGTGTGAGAGACTATTCAAGGGTGACGTTTTTGTAGTGTAGTGTGCCTCAATTTCATTCAACACTCCGCTTTGGTATATTGGGTTTATCCGACGCACAGAAAAAGGACCAATATAAAATGGTCTATATTATTTATTAATGATGTTCAGCATCCACTTAAATATACATTTTATGCAATGCATTTATACTCGCCAACACTTCACAAATATTAACAAAAATCAAATTAACAGACTAGGTTCAAATTTGGTTCACTTTAAAATTTAGCAAACATTACTCGAACAACTTAAAGCTCAGGTCAACTCGGCTCGACTCATTAACCGCCCAATTAGTCAACAACCGAGGAAATACAAAATTGTAAGGACAGAATTAAATTTGATTTGTTCGTTTAAAGTAGGAATTAGTGGCCGATCCCATTAAATTGGCTGAAAAGTTAAATATTTTCCATATATCTTCATTTATGTGGTAATATATTTATGCAACTTCATCTACGTATCGGCTAATGGACAGGATATGAAAATGAATACCGGCAATTTTTATTAGGAATAGATAAAAGTTGCTACGAAAATGAGAGAGCACGAATGAGAGGCAGCCTCAATTTTTCTCTAGATTAACATGAAAGGCTTCCCTCCTTCCAATCGACACTAAACTATTCACAATAATCATTTCCCCAAAAGTACGTTACACACGCATGTCTCCGGTGCCCCAAACTAGTTGGAAAATATTTTTGCTAGCAGGCCCACTGATCAAGTTGTTACTCTGCTTCTTAAGCAATTCCTCTTGAGCGCTAACATCGCCATCCTAGATCACATAAAAGTAAATTAAAAACAATCAGAATACGAAATAAACAAATAACAAGCATAGGAGGCATGCAAAAGCCCAGCATATGCAGCATCGCTTGGTTTGAGGGTCATTCACGTTGCACCACAACGAAGCAAAACACTTGCTAGATTAGATACAAATCATGTAAAACTATTTGTGGGGCATCCATTGAATTTTAGGAATTTTGAATTGCTGACAAGGTGGACAACAAACTGCTCTATCCAGTAGTACTAGTACTTTCAGAAAATTTGGTAACTTCTGCATTACCATGTTCTCATTTTGTTCCTACTTGACAAAAAAGTGACTGCCTGAAAGGATATAAGCCAACTACCTCGTTCCTGTGAAGGAACTTAAATCTCAACTGCCGGTAACCTAGAATCCAGAGAACCTGGTGATTTTCTCTCAGATTCTCTGACAAATAAGGAGTTACTGACAATTTAGATGAAGGAAACGTAAGGCTGTCAACAACCAGAGCAAAGACTCCATTTGAAGTGGCTCACTTCATACCAGAAGATATAGAATAATATTTTACAAGCGATGACTTCGACCCAATGAGCTACCCAAACTAGTTGAACTCTTGTTCTCAAAAGGCAGAGCTGCACCTACTGGCAAAATATGTAGTGCATGTGAAAGTGGAAGGCTAAAATCAGCTATAATAAAAGGTAAAAAACATTAGGCCGCAATTGATGATCTAAAAAATGACAATAACAAGAATTTACTTACTACAACCTTCATAAATATATAATAGTACAAACGAGCATGAATGCACTTACAAGAAGAGAGTAGGCACGAGCAAGGGACAACAATGTCGGATACATATCCAACACGGCAAGAGCAATGTCCTCCGTTACTTGTGGTACCTGCATTCATATATTTCTCAAAAATAATATAAATTCTTCTTTAACAATAATGATGGAACAAGCAAGAAATAATATAATCATGCAACTGTTTCCCCAAACTTGCACAAATAATGAAGTTTGTGGCCATAAGCTAGCTTGAAATGTGAAGTTTAAAAAGTACGACAAAAAAGTGGAGGAAAAATAGATGATAAGCATAAAAGGAGCAGTATGAAGAGAAGAAAATGCACGAAGAACATATACAAACAGCTAAGACTCCTCACACACATGTTGGGATCACGCACACTATAATAAAGAAGGTCAATATGCCTACAACCTTGGGAAAATATAAAATTATGTGGCCTGCATGTTGTAATTATGATATGTACCTGCATAAGTTGGATTGCAAACACATCACTAACAGTCATTTTATCCAACTCCTCACATGTTTTGATAAATTCATCATAAGGAGGGCATCCCCCAATACAGTTTTGCTCAGGATCCAGAGATCTGTAATACTGGTCTATTGATTGAGTAAGATAACCATACTTCTTCAATGTATCTGCTAAGCCATTTGTTCTTTGCACATCAAACCCCTCCAAGATCTCGGTTGTGAAGCAACTGCCACAAGCAAGTTAGTCCTAATAAAATACTGTAAACAAAAGCGATTGACATTCACTTTAAGATGACCATTAACTGTGACTTAGAACTTCATACAACAAGATCACAGTAGGAAACAGGAAGTATTCTCAGAAACTAGGAGCATTAGCCTCTTGCATCTAAATAACGACACCATAAAATAGCATCATAAAACCTAGAAAATATGCAGTAAATCTTACGCTGTTTTGATGCTTTCAGCTGCCTCCGAGGAATTTGGATCACCTTCCACCAGATATATCATCTTCTTAAGCCCACATCGCTTTAAAAAATAATTAAATTTATAAAACAGGAAAGTCAGGCATTATATAAAGCACATCTATATTCCTGACAAAGCTGGGGAAAGAAAGGAATTTTTAGGAATGTTAACTGTATTAAAATATGTGAATTCAGAAGTAAAAGATTATGCATAAACAGACAGATGGGTTGGAAGTTTAACAAGCCAAAACACATCTGGCTGAGAAAGGTAAAGAATCAAAGATGATGTACATCCCACTCAGAAAGATGGATGATGATCCATATACCACATATTAATGTAAAACTTTTACTTGCATTAGGTCTACCATGGCACTTGGACTATTAAACAAAAGCAAAAAAGAGGACAGTTGAATTTTCTTCTCCTTCTAAGAGAGTATGCCTAATAACCTATCGGAGCCCCACCAGGCAGAAACACATCACTGCCTCCACATAATCCAAAGGAGAAAACATACCATATAGCATGTAGGATACAAATTCTTTTTATACATATTGAAGTTTAATAACCTCATCTACTTTCTTACCAAGTGTTGTGGCCACGAAACTTCAAATGCACTACTTATCAAATTTAAGGAGAAATAGCATTATATAGTTTGGCGGATATTTTTTCCTGGGCAAAATTGTGGGTCACATTCCGAATGTGATTGAAAATATTTCATAAGACCATCAACCAAAAAGATTAGCTATTTATTATGCAATTAAGAGATCAAATGCAATTTTATGGGGGCCAAAAATTACCACAAGCCGCATTTTCTGATCGCGATATCTGTTGTCCCTGATTGATTGGCGCAAATCATCAACCTTTTTCCTCTCAACAATAAAGTCAAGAACATATTCATCACCGATAAACTTATGACGAGCTATCCAAATGCCATCACCGACAGGCAATCTTCTAACCTGTTAGCAGTCAAAAGGCTAAATCATGAGTTACCAGAACTATGTATGGATATATCTGTGTTAAAGACAAGGCTAACAGCCTATGGGTGATGAATGATACCACATCAGTCAAGGTGGTAATTGCAGCAAAAGCTGGAGCATATTTAGATTTAAAATATATATACATAAATTTAAAAAAATAATAATAAATAAATAAAAATAATAATAAAAAAGAAAGCAAAAAGGTAGTCTGCTACCAGGTATACTTGCATGAAACTATGTTAAAATTTATCAACCCAGCTGTGAAAGAAAAGATATTAAGACAGGAGTCATCTTGTGGACTACTTCTGACCTCTATCTGAATTTGAAATTGAGAACATATGTTCTCTATAATTTTTCTGGAGCGTGACCTGTAGAAAGCATAAGTGAGCGATAAGAACTACATATCTTCATGATAAGTTAAAAAGTTCATGAATCAGATATTACAGCAAAGCAATGCCAAAATAAAAATGAAGAAACAAAATGAGGACAGAGATAAATGCTCACTTATTATGGCTGACACCATAGATGGGAAAGAATATGCTCAAACTAACACCATCACCCACATGAAAGAAGTTCATTACGAGGCAGATTATGGCTGAACTCACCCTTGTGTAGCAAAGTGCTCCCGGTTGTCTAATATCAACATCACTTCATACACATCACCAAACTTCTCTCCAAATGCTAAAGGTGGCATTGACAAAGAGTTGAATTTAGATTCCGGTCCCTGAGTGCCAATCTTTCTCGCAGGATTATCTTGAACATTCTGTTGAGACATAATTGAAGAAAAAAGATTTAACCACCCATGATCTTTCACCATACACAACCAGCTCATTCAATTTACTCAAATGGAACCTACACTTAACCAATACTATCTGGCATGTCCATTTTTATGATTATATAACTCTTAACAATATATCAACTATCAACAATGTTTATTTGAAAACAAATTCCTGATCTTGGGACATCTAATGATAATAAACCAAAATGTAAGATAAAATAAGAACATGGACTTCATTTGTTATCGCTGTTTGCAAGTTGCAACTACCTAATGTGTAGCAATTGTAAACTCTCCTTTTCTCATTGTAGTTAGTTAAATACCAAAAGCCATATATGATGGCATTGGGAAGTATATTTTACTTTTATTTTTTTATGTATATAATATAGTTGTTATAGTTATTACTTTTTCTCTTTCTTTTTTTTTTTTTTTTTTTTTTTTTTTTTTTTGGGTGGGGGGTGGTTTATAAATAATGTGCAGAGATGACTATGTATAGTATAGTTATATCCTTTTCCTACTCCACGATATGATGTTGATACAGTGTCTGATACTAACATTTCACGACATTCAACAACTCCAGTTTTCCAGTGAAGAAAAGTACAATTAGGCAATAGGCTGTCATCTCAATTCTACTCTTGTCATTTCTTATAAACAGGAGCAGTACGTCCCATTTACATGGCATTGTACTTTTCCCTCCCTCGATCACAAATTCACAATAATACGCTATCACGACCACCAACATAGCCAGTCATAAATAAAACTTCTCCTAGCTAGTCAAAAGTAAAACTTACAGACTTACAGTAGATGAACAGGCTTTCAAAGGATGTCGTATTTGACTAAAATGTTGTCCTGGCTGACCTGGAAGCACAGACATGAGCAATGAGCTACCGTAACAAATCCAGGACGTATCACCATTTTCTTCTAGTGAGTGAGAGTGGCAGAGGGAGAAGGAGATTCATTACCATCGATATGTTGGTAAGAAGATGATGGAGCAGCACAATGGTCATCTTTTTTTGTAGGTTTGGGTATGGAAGAGGAACCATAAATCTCATCTTCCCGAAGGCGACAAAGAATAGTTAGCCAAAGTGATGATGGTTCCTTTTCCTGGGATGTTTCTGTAACCTCAGAAAAAGCACGTAAAATTTGTTGCCGAGAAAATCCCATACTGATGAACTACCAAAATAAAATGATTCGAGTCAGATGAAAGCAGAAAACTAAGTGAAAAAATAAACCTGGATAGAATGGAAAAGGATATTATGTTTGCTATATAACTTGACAACTTTTTATTCAAGCATCCAAGAATTACCAAGAAAAATGATAATGTATGGTGCCATAAAAATTTCAGTACATTTCCCTGTATCACTAGCTCAACTCACTAATGCCAGATTCAACACCGACACTGTTGACTATATAATGATCTAGGTTTAAAAAAGTAAGTAAAATGAATAAAATAGGATCAAAGGACTATGACTCCAGAATAGGTTCAAAAGCTCCAAGAAATTGCAACACTGGTGAATACAGAACACACCTTCTCAAGATAATCAGGCGGAACATCTTTTGTTATCGTTGGCTTCTTGAAATTATTAGGTGCTGGTTTTTCAACTGAAACACGGATGGCACACTCTGAATCTGAATCTGAATCTGAATCTGACAAATGGTCTTGCCTATCAACACTTAACTTGTCTCTCTGGGAGAATGTGGAACATCCTTCCAGACCATCCAAACTTTTATTTGGACCAAGCATTCCAGATCTCAAAAGGCATTCACGTGCTACTTCCTTTCCTTCTTCTGTTAGCATATACCTGGTCGACAAGGGCCGAAAAAGTTATGGTTACAACTACATCAATATAAACAAAATCAGTGGGTGCACCATTTAAATTCATGAGTAATTAGTTTGCTAAAAGGATATTCGCCATCAACTTTAAAGCTGCTTCCGCATAAATTCATCTAAATGAACTACTGTTATTGTTTGAAAAATAAATGATGAACATAAGCTGGTCTTCAAGTGAGACAGTCATGTAGGTATTCAATATCATTCGATTATTTATAACAGTCAAAGCAGCTAGGAATCTCATAACATGGAAAAATTATATGATATACAATAGCGTAACAAACAACTCAATTAGTACAGGAATATAAGTTACTGGTTTCAACTATCATTGAATTCCTGTAGTTTCAATTCATTATAGAAAGGTTATAAATGAAGTTGGGTAAACTAGGCAGAATTGTTCATAATTATCGCAGTGGTCAATAAACCTATTTCACCATTTTTTTGGTTCTATGCTGGGTTAAGAGAGCATACTTAGCTGGGCAGCTAGACTTCACGACAAGGCCTTTAGTTATCAGTGTTTTCATGCAGCTCCATCCAGTGTACCAGTCCCTTGGTGAGCTTCCAAAGTGTCCAGCTTTCCCTTTTGCCTTTTCTGGCCTAGACACAAGGGAGGTTGGGAGGGAGGGAGACAGGAAAAAATCGTGATCAGAACTTAATAGAGTAACCAGAACATCAAGGCCATTCCATAGTCTAAATAAAAAAGAAAGAAAATTACGCAATTGGCCCACGAGACAATCCACTTGTTTCAGCTGCATCAATGAGTTCCTTTTTATGCATAAATTCGTTCCCACCTTCTGTCCCCCTGTATCAAACAAGAGAAAGAAGTGATGATTGTGACATTAGTAGTTCTATTAATGAGATGGAGACAGGGATACAGATCGTGCAAATAAGAGGTACAGTAAAGAAGAAAATAAGAAAAAAGGAAAAGTAATTGTATGACAAAAATCCAACCATTTTACCTGAAGAGTGCAATCAGTAACGCATAAGCAACAGAATTCTTTTGCGGCACATAGCGCTTTGGTCCCTTATTCTTTTTCCCTATCAACGTGCCATGGTTGAATAGAGATAAATAATGAAATGATATGTTTGAATAACTAAAACCATAGTGAATTGCTGCTAGTATCTTAGAGAACTTACCTTTTTTGGTCAAGTCAACATTGTCAGAAGGACCAGGGTCGGTCTGAAAAAACCCTTGCATCTGCTTCAAGATCCACTTACCCACACCCCTATAATCATACAGGCATTCCTATCAGAACCAATCACATACACAGTTTTTATCAAAAGAAAATCTTTTTCTTTTCTTCATTTTTACTTATGTTCTACTGGACGAACCAAATGAAAAAACAAAGGACCAAAACATATTGTTTGCTATATACAGCATTACTTTGTGAAAACAACAGAAGCTGATCTTTAGGATGAAGCAACATCCTCATGCAACAAAGAGTCAAATAGTGACATTGAACACAGTTAACTACTAAAGTTACAAGAGATGATTAAATATAGGTCCAGCTATTAACACCCCCAATTCCCCTAAATAAACCCCAAAAAATATTTTTTTGGTGTTCGGTAGGTATCGATCAAATACCTTTAAAACGTAAAATTGAGGTGTACAGATACACCAGCTAAACACTTCAAAACATGTTCTTGCTAGTGGCACCGCATGATTACATTTGGTCGGACAAAGTAAACAAACCCTTCTTCTAGGAAATGGTGGTACTAATAGCCCTGCCCTCAACTATACCAAACAAAAAGACACTCCTAAATACTCCCGAAGCTAAATGTAAGAGGGGAACCATAAGAACAAGAACCCTACTAATAAACATTAGAGAGCAAGACATGAGATGAAATTCACTCACTTAATTTGGGACAAGTCCTTGAGGGTTGTGATGGGAGTTTTGTGATTATAAATGTTTGAATAAGCCTTGGAAAGAGTCATGTCCATATTGTCGGAGATCCCCTTCGCACTCTGCGCCAACTCTTGCCGTTTGTTGAACAAATACGCCGCCACCCCTTCGTTTTCCGGGCACACCGCCTTCTTTGATTTCTCCATGTCCCAAATCTTGATTCTTGAAACTGTATTAAGGTCTTGGAAGATAATTTTGGGTGTTTTGTCTAATTCCTGTTTCACATGATTAATTTAGAGAAAGTAGAAATGGCGCCAGGGTTCCGTGGTTTGAAGTTGTGGAATGCGAGGATGATGATATTTGCAGTTTTGCCCCCATTATATTATCTATGTGGAAAAATTGATAAAAATGTCATTTAAATTTCATAATTAAAAAAATAATTTTTAAACTTGGCATTTTATAAATTACCCTTTAATTTTAAAAAAATGCTCTCACCAACTATTACATGTTACTCAGCCGGTAATAGGACGTGATATAAGAAAGCTGATTTGGATTGATTTTTTAACACGTTAAAGAAAAAAATCAATATGAATTAAAATAAAAATCGAAAATACCATATCATCTTTCGTTTAACCCCATTTTTCGCCGCAGTGAGAGAGAGCACAGCAATCATGGCGACTATGGCGACGACCGAGTACAGTGTTTTGGCTAGAAGAAAACTACAGTGGTAATCACTCACTGCAAGCGCGACTGTAGATTGACCAATATCATCGATGTTCCAATCGAGTTGGTTCAAACTGAATCATCCGATGCAAGTCATTCCCTCTCCTCAATCGCCACTGTTTCACTAGAGTACATATGCACATTTGAGTGAAGGTTGTAGTCACACCTCCCAGATCGATGATATTCGTCAGTCAATTGCAAAAACTCTTGTCGCATTCTACCAAAAGTAGAGCGTCGAAGAAGAAGATTCAACGGTTGAAAGTGGTGGTCCTTCAGTTGATAAGCTAGTCCAAACCCACACAGATCCAAACGGGGATATTATTACCTCCGACATTGACATCACCGCTAAGAATCCCCTCGCCTTAGCCGACAACGCCACCGTCATTCAAGTCGAGAGGCTTTTATCCACTCTCACATCCGACATTCTCTTCTGTGATTTCGCTATTGGATCCCCGATCTCGCCGTTTGGATTAGCTTCAAAATTGTTTGTTTGGATAATCAGTTTATATGTGGCCCTTAGCACCCATGACCAACAATTGCAATCTTTAAAACTTTTATTATTCCTTGTATGAGTTCTTCTGAAAGTTCTTCTTGTTGACGATAATCTTCCAGTACTCCTTTGATTTGAGCCTGAGGAAGAAGCTCTGCTTCTGCTTGGTCCTTACCTCTGACCTGTCTTATAACTTCGGGCTTTCTATTTGGACCATAACTTTCGGGTCTCCATGAAGATTCAGATATCTTGCTACTATCTATTCTGGCATAAAGATGACTTCTTCTCTTCATCATTTTTTTGCCGAAATGGTTAACGTCCAATGACAGTAAGGATGTTTTAACACAACATAGAGGGAAACTTTTGTTTATTCCTCTTAATCTCTTATACTTATTGTGGAGCACTGCGGCCTGATAACACCATTCCGCAAGCTTTATTTTGAGAAATGACATTCTCCTTGCTACGATATTCAATATATTATCTGGAGGCAGCTAATGTTCTCTAGTAAGCATTTCCCTTCACAGACTTGGAATCTCTACAAAGAATAATGAAGTAACATCAATCTCCTCCATTTTTTATTTTCATCTATACTCACTGAAGAGATTGATGAACTTATCTACGTGACAAATGTCGCGTAACTTTAGGCTATGAATTGGCTGTCTACATTGTCTGAAATTTTCTCTTTCGACGTGCGTGGGGTCCAATATTTCATGATTTTCAATATTTTTTAATAACAAGTTATATAGTGAAAATTTAAAGGGCTAATATCAAATATTAAAAAAAAAAATCAGGATTAAATTGAAGCTAAAAGTAATGGGATTAAATATGCAGAATAAAGTTAAGGTTTTGGTTTTCTTTTTTTCTTTTTTCTGGTGCCATGTGTTGAATTATGGGATGTTGAGGTAATGCCTCAACCACTAGCATAGAATTTTCCTTCTCTCCAATCAAATCTCTCATTTTTCTTTTTCTTTTCTTTGCTTGTCATTTTTCTTCGAGATTTAAAGGTCTTATTACCTTTTTCGTCTTAACTCGGTCTTTCATGAAAAATATAATAAATTGATACTCTTTTCACGATTTTCGATTTGACATCCATAATGTGTATATATAGTTAAAATATTAATTTTAAGTGTCAAATATTTGTTTGGATGGTTATGGTATATTTTGATTTTTAAGAATTTGTGTATAAAATAAAAATGTGATATAATTTCAAATAATAATTTTTTTAAAGGGTTAGAATTATTTAATTTTTTAAGAAGATTAAAATTATTTACTTTAATATTATTTTTTTTAATCTTAATAATTTTTGGATACTTTGATTTTTAAAAAAAAAAAATTGATAAAAAAAACATATATTCTTTTGGTTTACACTTTATTGTAGAAAAGACTTCGATATCTCTGTTAAAGTGTTTTGTTTATTGAATTAGCTTGTTTTTTAATTTATTTTTCTATTTTGTCAAAATACAATTATGATAACTACAAAAAATATACGAAAATCTAATTTATTGTTTAAATTTGTAATAATGACGTGTACTAAAAGTAAAAATAAATACATGTGGAGAAGGTTATAGAAGGAGGAAGAAAAATAATTGGACAATGGAATATTGACTCTCGATTTAATATTCTCAATAATATGTAGGCTAACAATTTTATTATATATTATTTTTATAATATAAAAATTATCCATTCAGTGCATGGCACGGGTGGACGTTTAGTGCATTACAAGTGAACGAAGATATTATCCAATGTCCCGAGTCCACGTAATCTCTGGAGATATCATTCGAAGAGTTACACCAAGATCGGGTAGAGTCTAAGGTCTCCTATAATTAGACATCGGTCTAGGTAATGTTACAAGAGGCTAAGTATTTTTTTTTATCCTACCTTTACAAAAGTGTCATCAAACACTAACTTAAGCATAAAAGATTTATCTAGAACAACCTGTGACTAAGAGGGTGTTTGTGATTGCTTTTTCTAAGTGATTTTCAGCTTATAACTTGAGAAAATTTTGTAGTGTTTGCAAAATCAACTTCTGTTTTAAATGAAGTGTTTCCAGTGTAAATGCTAAAAGCAGAAATTTAATGTTTTTCTCCACTCAATGGCAATTATGTTTTTTAAAAGACACAAGTGATTCTATAGTAAACACTCCAGCTTCTACTTTTATTGAGAATCACTTTTTTTTTGCAAATACTACCTAAGGGGTGTTTGCAAATGATTGTGCTTTTAGAGAAGTGATTTAAATTGATTTTTGTAGAAAAATCAGAATTTGGTAGTGTTTGGAAATAAAGTGATTTTAAGCCAAAAGCTAGTAGAAGTTGAGTGATAGCAGCTTCTCAGAATCAGATTTTAAGTGATTATGAGAATCAATTTTAAGAGTTTCCAACACTCTAAAATCATTTTTGGATTGCCAAAAGTGATTTTAGGTTGATGTGTTGTGTTTGCAAACACCACTCTACTTTTTGCATAAGTGATTTTTATAAAATCTCTAAGGCCCCATTTGAATGGAGGGATTTGATTTGTCAGGGGATTTAAAATGTAGATTTCAAAATTCTTAGATTTGAAATCCATGGACTTGAAATCCCTTGTTTGGATTTATGGTGGATTTGTGAAAGGATTTTGAAATCCAGAATTTTCAAATCCATTATTTGGCAAAAAACTGATACAATATTTGTAAAATTCAATTTTTTTTTTCTTTAAAGTTTAAACAAACAATTTATAGTTTTTATTAAATAAAATAATATTTATCTACATCAAAATTAACCGAATAAATTTTTTTCTAATTATATATATACACACATATATACATATTATGTATTTTATATCCCAAAAATTTATTGGGAGCATTTAATTGGAGATAAAAGGGAAAAAAAGAAGAATTAAAAAAAATATTAGGAGCATTTTATTGGAGAACGAGAGGAAGAGATAGCGATAGGAAGAAGAGAATAAGAGAGAGCGGGGAGGAGAGAGGACGAGAGAGATAGAGAGAGAGAGAGGAGAGAGAGAGAGACGACGAGAGAGATAGAGATAGAGAGAGAGAGAGAGAAGTGTGAGTGAGGAAGAATTTGTAAATGACTACATTTGTCAAAAGATTTGAAATCCACCCAAATATAGTGTAAAGTGGAGAATTTCAAATCCTGAATTTCTAAATGGGTTGATTTAAAAATCTGGATTTTCAAATCCACTCATTTAGTATTTTATCCAAACACATGGAGTGGATTTGACAATGGATTTATAAATTCATAGCACAAATCCCTCCATCCAAATGGAGCCTAATTTTAATCACTTTTTCAAACGTAAAAACAATCCCAAACACTTCCTAAACATGAAAAATTTACCTACAACCTAAGGATATTCTCGAAAATTTAAAGCGTCGTCAGATTTCGGAGCTAACCTTTTCTATTTCTGATATCATCATAATTCATATTTGATAAAAGTGACCAAACACTATTTTATACTAAGTTGTGTTTAGAGAAAACGACGGTGTTAATAACCCAACTGAATCAACTAATACTATTCTTTTCTTAACACATAAATTCTTGTTGGGGCACAATAGAATCAACAATAAAATTACCGGATAGTTTTTTGGGTTGAGTTGCGTACTAGGTCGCTCTCTTTAAGACGATTCGCGGCTCTGCCCAAATTGTGCAAGCAGTATTCAACCCCGTCGTCCCCAGGATAAAACAGCCCAGAAAACGCTCTGTCTCGAAACCCTTCTGCACCGGAAAGGCACCGGAATACTGACTCCCTCTACTACTTGCTATACTGATAAAAATATAGAATACGGAAAAAAATTTTGATTTTCTGTATTCTCTCTTCTCTATCTCGCCCGGTCGCCCCCACTTAAATAATGGAGGAGACAGATTTTTTAACGTTACTTAGTGAAAAAATAATAAGAAAAGAACGGACCTATCAATTAATGGACTGACTAGGTTTATAATAATTTAAAAAAATATTTTTAAAATTAAACTAAAATATTTTTTAATAAAAATTCATAACTCTAACAATTCTCAACTCAGGGCGTCCTATCACAATTTCACCTCCGTACTGAGCTACCTGTCCATGGCTACTGCAATTATAACGCTGTAAACTCCCAGTACTTCTTTGATATTACCCAGATGGCCACCTCTCTAACTATTCATCTATCTAGACTTGGTTCTCAATTCCCTCTATACTCGCGCTTTAGACCTCGGTTTTGTGCTAAGCAATGCTATCTACCACTCACTCGTAGCATTAAGACGCAGTTTGGGGTTTCCCGTGCTTCATTCAGCTGTCTTCACCGCCGCACATGTCGTCGTTTCTGTGTTTCGGTATCTGCTTCTCAAGGTACACACGTATTTTTCTACATATTTCATGATTTACCTCGTGTTGGCATTTCATCGAGCAGATTCTCGGCGCATGTTGTTCTTTTGAGGTGTTTGATTATCTTTATACCATGTTTTAAGGTTCATCAAATTGGCATTTAATCAGGCAGATTTTTGTGGTTCCCTTGTAAATTGAGAAGCCAATTGAATGTGGAATTATAGTTAGTAAGTGGTTTTACGGGAGGCTTTGTCAGTTAGGATTTTCTTCATGAAACAAAGCTGCGTTAGTTAATATTCTAATGATAATATTTTAGTTGACGGTCTTGAATTAACAACAAATAATTTCATCAATGTGGTCAAGCTCTAAGTTCAATCAAGCTTCTTTCCTAGATATTGGACAGTATTTGTAACTTGTTCTTACATCCATTTAAGTTTTTTTTTTCTCTTATATATATTTTTTTATCTCTCCATATTGCATACTTCATAAACAATTTTGGATGTTTAAGTTTTTCATTTCGAGACTTGCTTTGGTTGCCCAACTTTTGGTCTTGTGAGACATTTTACTGAATAAAATTATAGAAGTTGCTAAAAGAATCATTATACATTGGATGTCTTATGCAGAGTTGAATAATCACAGGGACACATCAGATGAAAGATATGATGTGATTGTTGTTGGTGGTGGGCATGCAGGGTGTGAAGCTGCCCTTGCATCTGCTCGTTTAGGAGCAAAAACACTTCTTCTCACACTTAACATTGACCGAATTGCATGGCAGGTTAGTTGATGAGTCCCAATATTTTCCTCAGTCATGCCCTTGGACTGTAACTATTTTATTTCCTGTTACCAGTTCAGAACATAATTTTTCTATTTTGAGCTCTTCTGCGATTTGACTTTGACAATATTGACTCAGGTGTTCTCTTTGATTATGATTTCATACGAAACGCTGTTGATTAGAATCTTATCTGTACCTTTCCCCATTGCTGGGGATATGGCACCCAAAGTTATTTAATTATGAAGTTGTGCTTTGCCTCATTGGAAAGATATAAGAAAACACTTGTTATTTATCTTCGACATGACAGATATGATTTATGCATGTAGGACTCTCTTATTCTATTGTATCACGTTCAGTTTTTGTGAAATCATTATGTAGTGAAGAATAGTATTGAAAGGAACAACTTATATCTCCAATAGTTAGACTTGAACACAATTGCAAGATTTTCAGATTAGATAAAGTAGGTCGTGGTAGTGGATCATTTACAATTCATTCGAAACAATTTGTGGTATCTTGTTGTGGGAATTGCTTTTAGATTTGCTTGAAATTCATGTTCATTTATTACTAAAATTGAGATGCATACAGCCCTGCAATCCAGCTGTTGGTGGGCCCGCAAAGTCTCAGCTAGTACATGAAGTGGATGCACTTGGGGGTGAGATTGGAAAGATAGCAGACAGGTAAAAGAGACTGGAAATTCGCCTTTTATATTATTATGCATTTAATATCAAATTAGCAATGTTTTGCATTTTCACTCCTTTCCTTTGCATAATGTTTGTTGTATCTGACATTTTATAAAGTTCAGGCAAGACATTCAGTTGGAATTGCATAATCCACTTTACTGTCATGACATTCATCCACTTCCTTTTAGCTATGCCATCCTGCTTTGATTTTGGGAAGTTATTGCGACTTTTGTTGTCTGGTTAGTTTGTAAGGGGAGTGCCGCCTTCCAGTTACTTTGATTTGTGAAGGCTTAATGCGACAGTTCTTGTCTAGTTTGTAAGGCGAGTGATAACTTCCCAACTAATACTGTCTCTAATCCTTTAGCATTTGATTATTGTCAAATCCAGTTGAAGAGAACATGTAACTGTTTTTAAATTTGCCCAAAATGAACTTTCCATGGGACAGAATGTCTAAAATTGATTGGGGAACAGTAAAATTTCTAGATGTATACTTTCGTGAATGAAATAAAATATAAAAGCACTGTTCCAGTGCTGGAAATTTTATGAGTAATGAAGAGCACTGGCGTTTGGTTGAGCAGATGATGTTTGGCTAAAACATCTAGTGTGGCTTGTGGAAGAGAAAGCTATATTTCTCCCCAGATGCTTTAGCCTTGTATTTTCCTTGACGGTCGGGCATCTCTCTTATTGCTCCTATTCTTATACCTGTGTTGTAGGTTGGTAGAAATTTTACTTTTGGTTCGTCTTTTCTGTGAATGAACTGATATATTTTTTTATATTTCAGATGTTACTTGCAAAAGCGAGTCCTAAATGTTTCAAGGGGACCTGCTGTTAGGGCATTGCGTGCTCAAACTGATAAGAGGGAATATGCTTTTGAAATGAAGAAGATTGTTGAAAGGCAAGTTCATTTATTTATCCATGGAAATATGAACGGAAGTTGTTGCATGCTCTCCTGTACTCAGACTAACTTCAAACTTGACGGATGCTGACTGCTTCCGTCCATGTTTTGCAACTACAAAAAATTTATTATTGTTCTTCAATATTTTGCGTCCTGAAAACTACAATATTGTTTCTTGACTCTGCTTTATGTGAAGTCCGTTTATGGTTAAATTTTTTACTAGAAGCAGTTTTCACGAGTCCTACTTGTCATTCCTCTATATTTGGGCTAGAATTTGACTCTCATTTACTGCTATCATTATCTAACTATGATTCCTGTTTCCAGTACACCTTGCCTTTCTATCAGAGAAGCTATGGTAACAGATATTTTGGTCGGAAAGAATGACAATGTAGAAGGTGTTGAGACATTCTTTGGCATGAAGTTCTATGCACCTTCTGTAGTTCTGACTACAGGGACTTTCATGAGTGGCAAAATTTGGGTTGGCAGAACTTCAATGCCTGCAGGACGAGCCGGTGAATCAGCTTCACATGGCCTTACAGAAAAATTACAGCAATTTGGGTTTGAGATAGACCGGTTAAAAACTGGAACACCCGCACGTGTAGATAGTCGCACAGTTGATTTCTCTGGATTGGAGCCTCAACATGGAGATGAAGAGGTCATCTTACTTAATTTCATATGTATGTTGGGTAGCAATTCTATGAGACATAGCTTTCTGCTGGTTGTCTGTTAACTGTGTTTATTTGATTGACTGGAACTCTTACATCAACCTTGCATTTCTTCAAATTAGAATGTGTTGGCTTAAGAAAAGGAAACAACTGCCACAGACTTGAGTTATGCTCTTGAGGTTGTTCGAAGACCTCTTGTTTAAGAGAGAACGCTAAATTCTGGGCTAGTAGCTATACAAACTGAATACTGCTGTCAAGTTTTGTAATTTTCCACTAAATATAGTTCCCTTCAACTGACTATTTTACATTGCAAAGCTCTGTGATGGTTGAATCATCTTATCTTTTGTTATCCTGATTTAGACGTTTTTACTTGATTTTGACTTGATTTGTCCCAACAGTTTATATTTTTCCAACTTAGTTCTAATTTAGTAATACTTGTAGAAACTATATCGTCTCTTATTCTGAATTTGAACCATAACTATATGTGGAAACGTGGTCATCAGTCGGCATGAGTCAGGGAATGAATTCATTAAAAAACTCTCTCTCAAGCTACGGAACAGCTGTTTATATTATTATCTGTGTCTGCTCCGAGTCTATTTATGAGCACTTCCATTATGATCTTCATGATTTGATCGTATTGTGAAGGTCCCAATAAAGTTGTCTCGATGCTTATAACAGATAAGCTGGTTTAGCTTTGATCCTAACTACCATATTGAAAGAGAACAAATGTGCTGCTATCTCACACGGACCACAAAGAAGACTCATCAATTAATCAAAGATAACCTGCACGAAACCCCTACTTATGGAGGATGGGTGGAAGCTAAGGGACCTCGATACTGCCCCTCAATTGAGGATAAGGTGTGGATGATGTAGGCCCATTTGCTGTCTTTCTCCTACATGTAAAGATGTGCACATGGCCACTCATAAATAGCACGTTATGTAAATTTTATGGATTTGGAGATTCTAGATGTTATGGAACTTCTTCCATTCAATTATCTCTATCCGTTTTCTTAATGTGGTTAACGTTTTTGTTTTTCCAGATCGTCAGATTTCAGGATAAGGAGTCACATCAAATATTTCTAGAACCAGAGGGTCGGACGGTGCCTGAACTCTATGTGCAGGTTCTTAGTGCTTTAACCTTGTGTGGCAAGTCATTTCTTTTGTTTGCTTTCTCCGAGCAGAAATGTTTGAAGAAACAACTCTTATGTTTTTCTCTAGTACATTCAGGTTTTTGTGCGTTGTTCTTGCTTGGTTCTGCTTCTTAAAAATTTCAGAATGATAATGCTGAGATTTTCTGAAAAGTTCAATCAATAATTGCTATAAAGATGTCCATGGGAAAGATAATGTTTTCCTTGGAAAGTATACTACTTGTAACTTGTTTCTTGTTTCTGTATTCTTATTTTTGCAACTCCATCCCCCCCCCCCCCCCCCCCCCCAAATAACCCTTGTTTTTAATATAAGAAACAAAAATACAAAAAATAGAACACTTTTATTAAATGATATATATGATATTCACTAATACCGGACAAGATATCCACCCAAAGCCTGGCAAAAAATATCAAAGAGCTAAGCTTAATGTACTCCAGAATTCACAAGTTCCTGAAATCTTTATCTGAGAATTCAGACTGCTTAATATCATAAAAAATTCTCATATTTCCTTTAGAACCTCTCAAACCAACGTAAAGGGATCACAATATCTTCCATAAAACCTGATTCCTACTGCCTGGAAATCACCCTAAATGATTAGAATAAGGTCTTCTGAAGGCACCCAGACAAGACGAAACTCCAAAAGAACAAGTTCGTCCAGAGGGAAAGTGCAGAAAGATGTGATCTTGAGTCTCGAACTGATAGAAATACTATTTTTCGTTTGTAAAACATCACAAGTGGGTAAATAACCCAAAACTACCCGCCACAAACGACAATTGAACCGTTTGCTGGGCACCGACGTTTTCCAAATATCATCAAAGAAAATAACTCAAGGATACAGAGTATTTGAGAAGATAGATTGCTGGAAAGCTTTTGCATGACAGAATGACTTGTTCTCCTCAAACCTTGGAGGTTTCACTAATGGAAGGGGTCAAGTCCTATAGGAAGTGTTTGTTTTTATTGATCTCTTTGTGTAGATAGAAATAGGAGAATCCATGATGATTCTAAGGAGTCCCAAGTAAGGTGTTGCAAAGAGTTCATTTGGGATTGCCTGGTGGAGTTTCATGTCAGAGAGATTTCAAAGCTTTCTTTGTGTATGATGTTGTTAAGGGATTGGAGCAGTGTACTTTGACTTGCTTAGTCTGTTTCTAGGATTTTATCATCCTTGTGTACTTATCCTACTTTCTAAAAGAATAAAATCTTCAATTTATTATTTAAAAACAAAGATGTGCAAATGCCTGAGGGATCTCGAACCTGCCTTCTTAAGTCCTCAGCGCCTTCCACCAAGCGCACCATCTCTTAACAATCCCAGCATGTAACACGAGTCAGACATTTCTGAGTCCCTTAAGTTACACTATAACTGAAAGTCCATGATATAGAATGTCTAACAACTGAGGAGGAGGTCTGGAAATACAGGTGCCCCGTTTTCCTTGAAATGAATATATGTGTATACTAAGTTTAAATTTCTGGTAGTCATCTTCTTTTTGATATATTCTCCTTTAGGATAAACAATGAAAAATGTGTTCCTTTCAGAAGTTCAATTAGAGTTCTTGAGTTTTATCGTATTTCGCTTACATCCTTGTATGTTTTAGGAAGGAACTAGAAAATTCATATGAGAGAAGGGAATCTAGCGAGTCTAATCTGATTATTTGCTCATGAACTTTTATTTAAACAAGAAATTATTATTTTTTATTTATTATCAAATTGCTGTTAGTTTTAGCATTCGCAAGCAGAAGTTGCACTATTCCAGAAAACCATTATGGTGTAATTGTGTGACAGGGATTCTCCACGGGTCTACCGGAGAGACTGCAGCTCCCACTGTTGAGAACTCTACCTGGACTTGAGAATTGTTCAATGCTGAGACCTGCTTATGCCGTGGAGTATGATTACTTGCCGGCACATCAGTGTTTCAGGACACTCATGACAAAGAAACTTGAAGGACTTTTTTTCTCTGGTCAAATTAATGGAACAACAGGCTATGAAGAAGCTGCTGCTCAGGTATATTTCAGTTAAAAAGATGTATAATCTCTTTGATGATACTGTGCTTGTTTGTCAATTATTAAGGATCATATCTTTCTCAATACCCTTTATCTGACAGGGCATTATTTCTGGAATAAATGCTGCAAGACATTCAGATGGAAAATCTTTAATTGTTCTGGAGAGGGAAAGCAGTTTTATAGGAACTTTAATAGATGATCTGGTAACAAAGGACCTTCGGGAGCCTTATCGGATGCTAACAAGGTATATCCAGATATATGTCTTCCATCATTACAGTCTAAATTGTGTATATTACCATAAATGGCTCAAATGTTAGTACCAGAACACTCGATTCTTCGACAAAGGTAGGATGTGGAGCCACTTTCTATTACACAAAATTAATGCTAAACCTTCATAGTTAAAGTGCCTTCGACCCAACCTAGAATGTGCTTTTACATATTGTGAATAATTCATGTTAAAATTTATAGGTTTAAATTTTAATGCACTAGAAATGAATTGCAAAATACTGGATATGGACATACATCCAAGTGATCGGCATTATGTGTTATAGAGATTTGTTTTGCGATTTTAACCTACGGTAATTAAATATCGGCTGCATGTCTTCTTGAGATTGTACTAATCATCTTATTGCGTTGTGCCTTTTCATTTTTCAGCCGCTCTGAACATCGCCTGCTGTTACGATCTGATAATGCCGATAGCCGCCTCACACCTCTGGCACGAGAAATTGGTTTGATAGATGATACCCGCTGGAAGATCTACCAGGACAAGCAGGCTAGGATTTTGGAAGAGAAAAAGCGACTCAAAACAGTCAGAGTTCCAGGTTGAGCTTCTTTTCTTTTATGTTTCATTTGGATGGAAGGATTAGACGGCGGATTTGAAATCTGTAGTACCAAATCTGTTGATGGTTGTTTGCACTGCCATGAATTTGAAATCCATCACTTTCTTTCATAAATATTTTTGATGGATTTGAAAAATGTACTGATTCCGAATCCTGGCATTTTAAATCATTCAATGCAAATGCAACCTTAAATATCTTTTGCCTTTCATCATTTAGCGAGCATGAGAGTTCACTTTTTATGTGATTTGTCTGGCCGTTTTGATTATGATAAAATTTAAAAAGTTTGATGCTTTGTTAGGCACTTGGAGTTCTTTCTCCCTTTTATTATTTTAAAAATTGGAATCTAGTTGTATATTTCAGTAGGTTGAGCAGAATTATAACCTGGAGTAGGCTAATTTATCCGTGATTGGTAACAAGGTGCTGACACATTGAATGATGAATGTAAAGTTGGATCTATATAAGTAAGTGCAAGAATTGAATGAAAGAGACTAGGACAAGCTAAAGTCCTGTATCACTTGCAAAAGTTTGTACATGCAAACACTGATATGTTTTGTCTATTTCAGGCAAATTTAGGGATCTCATGAATCTGTTTCTCAAAACTCGTAATCTACAAAATATGTAATGCCTATGTGTTTGCTTTTATAGGAGGAGATCTAGCTGCTGAAGTTGCTGAGGTTTCTGGACAGCCGATCAAGGAATCATCTACACTTGAAAGCCTTCTTAAGAAGCCACACGTTCAATACAAAATATTCGACAAACATGGATTTGGGAGTGCTCTACTATCTAGGGTGGAGAAGGATTGTGTAGAGATAGATATCAAGTATGAAGGGTTCATCTTACGTCAGCAGAGCCAACTAAAACAGGTAAATAACTAAACACATCAAGAATTACAAATAATCCTACTACCTTTGAAATTACAAATACCTCCTTGAGGTTTGTATTTTCCTACAAGTATTCCAATCAAATTGTAGATAGAAGAAAATATGTCAAGGGATTGTTTACAAAATTATTGCATTTTCTTGTAAATAGGTCAAACCTCAATGGTAGGTTCTGTAGTTATCCTGTAACATTTAAAACCACCCATACCTGATTTTATGATGTACTGTACTTCGACTAGAACAGCCCTTTCTTATGAGCACATTTCACAATCTGTCTATATTTACCATGTCTCCGAGGCTAGGATATATGGTTCTCTTGCTTTTGTTGCTTGGCAGAACCTCATGTTTATGACATTTCTTACTTTGTAGATGGCTCATCAACAGCATAGACGACTTCCCGAGGATCTTGATTATTATGCTATGACAACCCTGTCACATGAAGCACGTGAGAAGCTGTCAAAGGTATTTTGCCTCGTTTACAGATATTTTATGTCATATGATCATAAAATTATCATTTTCCCTTCAGCTTTCTGACTCATTGTCTCATAATCTCACTTCACTTCTTCTCCAAGACTTTAATGCTAGCATTTCTGCGAAGTTATTAGCCATTACATTCTTAATTTCTATACTGTGATGGAATCTGCATTATGAACAATTGCCAAGCTTTTAACAGAAGTCAACTCGATTTATGTGATCTGGTTTCTACAGGTAAGGCCACAAACAATTGGGCAAGCAAGTAGAGTTGGTGGGGTTAACCCTGCTGATATTACAGCACTTCTCATCATCCTAGAATCCAACAGGAGGAAAGCGCAGCAACAAACAAGGCATCCAATGCACACGCCGACTTCGCCTCATGAAGAGAGACAAGTGTCTGAGGCGGTCAATACTTGAATTGATTGTCTGACGTGAGACTGGTCTTCTGATCTTGAATATGGGGGCAATGATCTGCTACAAACTATACAACAGGAGATTTTCCAGTACAGCATTTAACTCTGATTGTATTCTTAGAGGGCCTGAGCCCTGTATGAATCGTGTCTTTTTTCTTTAAAAAAAAAGGGGGTGAACAGTACATTATCTGTGCAGTTAAAAAAAGAAAATACTGATTTATTATGATGCAGATTTGCAATATTTTCATTCATTCATTCATTCTTCTACAAATTTTATAGCGCAAGTCTTTTCATAATGTTTCTGGTGAACAAATTCGTACTTTATGTTTAGTTATTGAAAGATGAAATACTTAATTGATATAATTGAGTCTAAGATTTTGCAGTTTTAGCCAATTGTTTTGAATTGTCAATTGAGCTTTGACATTTTTAACTAGGTACGATTTTGGCCAATATTGGAACAAGTACAATTACTGTGACATTTGCAACATTTTGGAAGAATGGGGGTGCTTGTTAAGCCTTGGGCCCAATAAACGGCTGCTTGGTTTTTAATATATTGAGGGCCTTTAAGGGTTGGGGAGATACTCTTTATTTATTCAAACACAATTCACAATCATTCACTTACCAACTTTACACACCTTTCTCAATTTAATAATATAAATAAACCTCAATTCAATCTATAAGACTATAACCAACACCACCGAACAGTCCAAACATCCCTTTATTTACCCAACTACTTTTCACCACTTAATTTTCAACAATAATTCAGCACTCCCAAATTCACACAAACACACCAATAGATTGGGAGGAATTCAAAACAATCTTGGTTATTGCCATGGGTCTATCCGGACTCTTAAAAACAAATTTTCTTAATACAACGCTCACTACAAAAACCTGTGAGTTCCTAAAAGGATTTACATCCAGAAATACTATCCCATTCCAGAAAATTACAGAAAAGCTAAATGATCACCTGAGGAATTCTCCTATGGAAATGGTTTGTATTTGGAAAATGTCCTCACAAGAGAACAAATAAACAAATGGAATGAGTGTTCTTGTGGTTCCTCCGATATTCACACCTTGTAGCTTCACACATCATTTTTTTGCTGCAAGAAAGCTCAAATAATACTCCTTTACTTCTGAAAGGTCTTACTTTATGATCAAGATACTGTGAACGTGAAGAAATTTGCACCAGTGTCTCCAGGTTCACCAAAAACATAACTGCAAAGTGCTAACAAAACTTTGTTGAACGATATCAATCTTTTCCACAGTAGCACAACTCCGCTATTTGGGAGTATCAGCGGGAGGTGGTGGCTTGGCTCCCAGAGAGGCAGATCTAGCTGATTCTACTTCATATTGTTTGCGGACTTTCTCTTGAAGAATTCGAACTCTGTCTTCAGTTTTACGGAGTTTTCTCCACCTGAGGGTCAAATATAGCCCAAAAAATCCATATACAAGAACATAAGAACCCCAAGCACGGGCGCGAATATCAGCATGTTCATCTTCTTTGGCTTTCTGATATTTCTCTTGTAACTTCTGTACCCACCTCAAAGCCACAGGCTTTGCTTCCACCTCAGTATGAGTTGCTTCAGAACTGTCTTCTACTATTGGCTCTGTTGCCATCTTTTGTTACTCTGAAATATCATCAGACCATGTGAATACATTCATATTCCTTATGATTCTAAATTTAACCAAAAAAAGAAGAAACTCAAGCTCCATTTAGAATTATTTTTATGGATGATAGGCTTACAACAAATGAAGAAAATAATAGAATCGGCGTGCATCTCAGAGTGTGCAAAAGCCGGCTTTTAACTCTTCTGATCGCGCTATGCATCTTTTTCATTTGTCTTAATAATCATAAATTTTGTGAACCCAAGGACTTAAGGTGTTTAACCTGTTCGGTAATACTTTGCTAATGTCACATCCGTGATGTTACTATGTATGTTTTTATGATGTAGCTATTGAATTGACCTGGCAAACGGTTTTACAAATAGTAGTCAACCAGAACAAAATAAATCTGACAATAGTAGTAAAGGAATATCAATGCTATGCTATACGGTTAACTCACGAACTCACCCATGAAAACAGGTGCTTAGTTCAATCCACCCCCATCAAACAGTGTCTCAAATCTCACACCTATCCAATACCAATCTATCATCCAGCATTTTGTCACACCTATCTATTATCTATCATCCAGCATTTTGTCCCACCAATACGATTACTTTTTCTATACTACCCACTCCAATTGTGTATATGGTAGATCATCCAAGTGGAGTAGTTCCAATTCAAGTACTACAGAATTAGTTGGAAAAGACTACGCCTGCGCTGTTTTGACAGACGGGTGCTAATTGGGTTCAACTCTGGTGTATGTGTCATCCAAGACATCTAGTCAGCAGTATGTGTCTTCAAAAGATTTATTTGTCGTCGTTGGCAAAGCAAGAAATAACGGTGGACAGCACAAACTAAACCGAAGAGTAAACCTTGAACATACTCAGTTTTTACAATCTGATAGTCCTAAAAAGATTACACAGACAAGCAAGTGCTGAAAATTGAAGTCACTCCTAATTACCGGAAAAGTATGCTGACCTTTTAAATACGGCTGGTGGAGAACAAATGTGCCGCTGGGGGCGGTGAGTACAGATTGTAAAAATGACAAGCACAGAAGTGGAGTAGGTAAGGAGTGGTAGCTTGCTGGGTGAAGAAACAATAAAACAAAATCAAACCCTAGTGACTGCATACAGCTTGGGTTGTCTGCCAAATTCTTGACGGGTCCGGCTTAGGAGTGGTACACTGCTACTGTACCGTATCACCCATACTAATACTAATAAGGTACCAAAATTTTCGTATCTCGAAAATCCATTTGGTCACGGTATCAAAAATTGATACCCAAATTTATATCAATGAGTCTTGTGTGTGGATGGTTACACGTGTGACGAAATACATTTTTACAGAAAATATTGATACTTTTACAAAAAAAAGGTGATACTTTTACTACATTGATACTTTTACCGGTGATATTTTTGCTACAAAAAGTGATACTTTTTTTTGTTAAAAAAAGTGATATTTTTACAGATAAACGTGATACTTTTACCACAAAAAACGATATTTTTTCCTGTCACATCGTGTGACGGTCACATACGAGTTTTTGCCAATTTATATTATCAAAATTTATCCGTATAACAAAATTTGATGTACTGAGATATCGAAAAAAATTCGGTATACCTATATATATATATATACATACACAAAAATGTCGAAAATATTTCGGTATATCTGTATATATCGAAAATACCGAATTCCTTGCAAGCAAAAACTGTCTAGAATGAAGGCTACCATATTTATATAAAACTTATATCATGTGTTTTAATACATTTTTCGGCATTTTTTAAAAAACTATACCGATATTTCCACCAAAATTGATAGTCGATGATATGGCAGTTTTATATTTTTTTGCAGTATATAAGGTATTTCCATAAAGTAAAAAAATTAAACGTATTTTCTTAAATTATGGTAATTTTTTCCTGTATCTTCCTCAAATTTATTTACTCTTACTTAGGATGTGTTTTTATTTACTCTTACTTAGGATGTGTTTGCTTAAAGTTGGAGATGTTGAGTTACTGTTAATTGAAGAAGTATATGGGTATGTTTATTTAGGATATAATCAACTTAGTGGATTGGGGGCAACCATAACAAACACAACCTAGTGATGGTCTAAAACTTAGCAAGTACTTTTAAATTCTTATAATTTTTTTTATCACTTTTAAGTTAATCATTTGGTTTATAAAATATTGTTCTAAAACAATTAGTTAAATATTTAGTTAATATGACTATTTTCATTTAAAAATTCATAATCGAGAGAGTTGCTATATAAGGAATAAACATCCGATTGTAAAATTAATTTGAAATATAAATTTTCAGTTGTATATTCAAGCTATATGTCAAATCAATTTTCTATATTCTGGATTATTGATCCTTATTCACACATTAGACAAGTACATATAAGTAAATATATATAGATATGCAGAGAAACAGAGAGTGGGTTGAAAAAATATGGAGTAGAGTGGCCTTTAATATATCATATTATGAACCCAAGAATAAGAAGAAGCAGAACCATCCTTTCATGGGGACTGCAGAAAAATAAGTCAAGGAGGAGGTCAAATAACTGCAATCCTCTCATCCAAGACCTGCTGCTATTACAAGAACAAACACAATGTCGAACCTCGGAACAACAATTGATTCAGTCGGAGGTCTCTCGGATAACAGCATTTAAGCAAAGCTTGAGGACCTGCTACATCTACCCCTCAAGTACTCCTCCACAGAGATCTTCTGTTCAATGCTGCTGCTTATAGATGCTGTACCGTCTTCCATGTTAAGCAAAGCAAGATTAATGAAGGACTGAATGTTTGTCAGAGATTGTTCGTTGTCCATAGCATAAATGCCTTCTGGGCAGCTAGTTTCCTGCCTTGCCCACTCAACAACTTCTGGATCTCCTTTAAGGAGTTTGAGAACCTGTTTAGATGAGTAGCAAAGCAGCTAAGTAAAATAAAGAGTGTGTTTGCAACATTTTCAACACTACTACAAGCCCTAAGAATTGCTTACTTCACTAATTTCAGGACGTGATTGAGGTGCATGTCTGATACAAAGGGTTGCGGCTAAAACAACTTTCTCAAGTTGATCATCATCGTAAGTGCCAACCAAATTGGGATCTTGCAGTTCGGAAAATTTCCCTTCTTTCAAAATGTGTTTTGCCTGAAAATATTCCAACAATTATAGCTCAAAAAGTAGCTGAATAACCAAGCAAGTCAACATCAGAAAATTTCTTATGTTAAGGCATACACTAACAGGACATCCGGAAAGAATTTGAAGTTAATTAACAATTCGAAATATCAACCATAAACATGAGATACGTACCCACATCACCAAGCTTTCTTGGCCCTTAGGGAGTCCATTATCTATAGGCTTTCTACCTGACAATAGCTCCAGGAGTACGATGCCAAATGCATAGACATCAATTTTTTCATTCAGTTTCCCGTGCATGAAATACTCCGGTGCTAAGTAACTGTGGCAAAATGAGATTGTCACGTATTAGTTTGGCAATTAGTGTTAGGAATTTATCCTACCCACGATTCCTAAACGACTAGATAATCGGTTAAAGAACACAATAACAATAGCAAACAACAAGACAACGATTTGATTACCCAGTTCGTTACGAAGTATAACTACGTCTGGGGGCAATACCAAGCCAGGATATTTTGCTAAGAGATGAAATTTTGGGGTTACAAAGAACAACTACACAAGTTGGACACCAAAATGACCTCTAAAAAGGCGCTGAAAAATAAGGCGGTTTAAGAATCTCGACCGAGATCAGTCCCTGTCTCGGCCGAGATTACTTCTCCAGACAAAAGTTAAAGTAAGTCGGTGTTAACGTCTCGGCCGAGATCATTCTCTGTCTCGGCCGAGATGAGTCTCCAGAGCAAACTTCCAGTTCTGCCTGCCTTCACGTCTCGGCCGAGATCATTCTCTGTCTCGGCCGAGATGACTCTTCAGCCCGTCTCGGCCGAGATCCTTACCCGTCTCGGCCGAGATTACCTTCCAGCGAGAAACACCCCTGTTCCCCTGTTTTTGGCTCCACAACTCAACAATCTCCCACTTGGAGACTAAAACACCTTCAAAGCAAATTTCTTCCTTCCCGTTTCCTACTTGGTATCACCATCTCCTCTTCTTCTTCACGTTTCGAGGCCAATTGAAGTTATGCACAACTTCAATTTCTCTAAGGTTACAACCTTAGTAAACATGTCGGCTGGATTCTCACTCCCGAGAATCTTCTCAAGTCGCAAGGCTTTCTTCTCAAGTAAGTGTCGGATGAAGTGATACTTTAACTCAACATGCTTAGTTCTTGAATGAAATGCCGGATTACTCGCCAAGAATATTGCACTCTGACTATCACTGTAGAGTACACTATTTCCGTGCTCCTTTCCAAGTTCACCCAAGAAACTTTGCAACCACACCATCTCCTTACTTGCCTCCGTCACGGCAACGTACTCCGCCTCCGTGGTGGATAGTGCAACCACCTTTTGCAACTTAGATGTCCAAGAAATTGCCGTACCACCATAAGTAAATACATACCCGGTCGTACTCTTTCTTCCATCAAGATCGTTTGATGCTAGGTCCGCATCAACGTAGCCAACTAACTCAGAATTTCTTCCGTCAAAGCACAAAGCTTTACTTGTGGTACCTCGCAAGTACCTTAGAATCCACTTTACTGCTTCCCAATGCTGTTTGCCCGGATCACCCATGAACCGGCTCACTACTCCCACTGCATGCGCAATATCCGGACGAGTACAAACCATGGCGTACATGATACTCCCAATTGCCGATGCATATGGTACATCCTTCATTTGAGTACGCTCCTCCTTGGTACTCGGCGACTCCTTCTTCGACAGCTTAAAGTGCCCCCCCAAGGGAACATTGACCGGCTTCGAAACCTCCATGTTAAATCTTTCAAGGACCTTCTCGATATAGTCCGCCTGCGAAAGATACAACAAATTTGCCGCCTTTCTCTCGATCCTCATACCCAAAATTTGTTTCGCTTCTCCAAGGTCTTTCATGGAGAACCTTTCAGACAATTGCTTCTTCAGTCTCTCCAACTCCCTTGGATTTGCTCCTACAATCAACATATCATCAACGTATAGTAGTAGGATGAGATAGCTATTGTCAAACCTTTTGTAGTAACAGCAATGATCAGCATGGCATCTATGGTATCCAATCTCCAACATGAAATTGTCGAACTTCATGTACCACTGCTTCGGAGCTTGCTTCAACCCATACAAGCTCTTCTTCAACTTGCACACAAGACTTTCCTTTCCGTCTACCACGAACCCCTCCGGCTGTACCATGTACAACTCCTCCGCCAAATCACCATGAAGGAAAGCCGTCTTCACATCCATCTGATGCAACAGTAGATTCTCCGCAACCACCATGCTCAACACCATGCAAATCGTTGTCAACTTCACAACAGGAGTGAACACATCCGTATAGTCAATATCATACCGTTGCTCGAATCCTTTCACGACTAACCTAGCTTTGTAGCGTTTGCTACCATCGGCCTCATTCTTGATTCTGTAGACCCACTTGCTGTGCAACGCCTTCTTGCCCTTGGGAAGCTTGGACAGTTCCCAAGTGCCATTCACACGAAGTGATGCCATTTCATCTTCCATGGCAGCCATCCAACTTCGTTTATCAACAACCTGCTTTGCCTCTGCAAAGCTCTCAGGTTCACCACCATCAGTCAACAATAAGTAAAAGTTAGAGGGTGAATACTTATTTGGTGGCCTTCGATCTCTAACTGGTCTTTGAGGTGGTGGTGGTGTACTTGGTTCGTCATCATGAACCTCCTCATCGACCGGACTCTCTTTGCTCCCACTCGAGTCTAGATCGGGTAACTCAACAGTGCGGAGCTTTCCACTATCAACGCCCAAATCCTTCATTCTATCCTTGTACATAACCTGTTCATTGAATATCACATCTCGGCTGCGAATTACTTTTCGGCTTTGCTCATCCCATAGCCTATAGCCGAACTCATCGCCGTCATACCCAACAAACGTACACTTCACGGACTTGGCATCTAGCTTATTTCTTCCAACAGAATCCAAAAGAGCGTAAGCAACACAACCGAAAATACGCAGGTAAGATAGATTTACCTCCTTTCCAGTCCACTCCTCCTCGGGTATCCGATTATCCAAGGGAACCGATGGACCTCGGTTGATCAGGAATGCAGCTGTGCTCACTGCATCCGCCCAGAATGACTGAGGCAGTCCGCTCTTCAGTCTCATGCATCTCGCTCATTCATTTAGAGTTCTGTTCATCCTCTCGGCCACACCATTCTGCTGGGGCGTTCCACGTACAGTCTTCTCTGTACGAATCCCATTCTCAGCACAATACTCCTTGAACTCCTTGAGTTCATATTCACCACCATTGTCGGAACGCAGGCACTTCACCTTCAACCCCGTCTCCGTCTCAACCAAGGCCTTCCACCTTTTGAAAACGTCAAATGCATTAGACTTATTTTTAAGAAAATAAATCCATACCTTGCGGGTTGAATCGTCGATGAACGTCATGTAGTACATCGATCCTCCGATGGACGCCACCGGAGCTGGTCCCCATAGATCGCTATGGACCAACTCTAGCTTCTCCTTCTTCAGGGTCCTGCCTGTCCTCGAGAAATTCACTCTCCTTTGTTTCCCGAAGACACAATCTTCACATATACCAACCTCCACGGTTTGTAGACCAGGCAGTTTACCTTTCGAATACATGACTTTCATCCCTTTTTTGCTCATGTGGCCCAGCCGACAGTGCCACAAATCTACATCACCATTACCACTCGCAAGATCAAGGGAATCCTGCGAGTTACTGGTCATGTACAGCGTTCCTTCCTTCTTACCACGAGCTACTACCATAGCTCCCTTGGTAATCTTCCAGTTGCTACAGCCAAACGTCACTACGTAACCTTCCCTGTCAAGCTGTCCAACTGAAAGCAAGTTCCTCTTTAATCCAGGGATATGTCTCACTCCATTCAACATCAGTTTTGAGCCATTTGTTGTCTCAACCTTTACGTCTCCTTTACCCACGATTTTCAGGGGTTCATCATCTGCCAGATACACCTGTCCAAAATCGCCAGAAACATAATTTTGCATAATACTGAAGTTACCGCATGAATGGAATGATGCGCCGGAATCCAAGACCCAAGAGATTTGGTAGCAGTGTGGTTGGTCGTCCAAGAGATCGATGGAAGGTGATTGAAGGTGAAAAGGTTTTGTAGGATTGAGGGCAACAATGGTCGCCGAAATTGAATTTAGTTGTTGGCCAACTGACCATTTCAACGAGTGAAGAGTAGTAGAAATTATTTCCTTGCAAGCAAAAACTGTCTAGAATGAAGGCTACCATATTTATATAAAACTTATATCATGTGTATTAATACATTTTTCGGCATTTTTTAGAAAATTATACCGATATTTCCACCAAAATTGATAGTCGATGATATGGCAGTTTTATATTTTTTTGCAGTATATAAGGTATTTTCATAAAGTAAAAAAATTAAACGTATTTTCTTAAATTGTGGTAATTTTTTCCTGTATCTTCCTCAAATTTATTTACTCTTACTTAGGATGTGTTTTTATTTACTCTTACTTAGGATGTGTTTGCTTAAAGTTGGAGATGTTGAGTTACTGTTAATTGAAGAAGTATATGGGTATGTTTATTTAGGATATAATCACCTTAGTGGATTGGGGGCAACCATAACAAACACAACCTAGTGATTGTCTAAAACTTAGCAAGTACTTTTAAATTCTTATAATTTTTTTTATCACTTTTAAGTTAATCATTTGGTTTATAAAATATTGTTCTAAAACAATTAGTTAAATATTTAGTTAATATGACTATTTTCATTTAAAAATTCATAATCGAGAGAGTTGCTATATAAGGAATAAACATCCAATTGTAAAATTAATTTGTTCAGTTGTATATTCAAGCTATATGTCAAATCAATTTTCTATATTCTGGATTATTGATCCTTATTCACACATTAGACAAGTACATATAAGTAAATATATATAGATATACAGAGAAACAGAGAGTGGGTTGAAAAAATATGGAGTAGAGTGGCCTTGAATATATCATATTATAAACCCAATAATAAGAAGAAGCAGACCATCCTTTCACGGGGACTGCAGAAAAATAAGTCAAGGAGGAGGTCAAATAACTGCAATCCTCTCATCCAAGACCTGCTGCTATTACAAGAACAAACACAATGTCGAACCTCGGAACAACAATTGATTCAGTCGGAGGTCTCTCGGATAACAGCATTTAAGCAAAGCTTGAGGACCTGCTACATCTACCCCTCAAGTACTCCTCCACAGAGATCTTCTGTTCAATGCTGCTGCTTATAGATGCTGTACCGTCTTCCATGTTAAGCAAAGCAAGATTAATGAAGGACTGAATGTTTGTCAGAGATTGTTCGTTGTCCATAGCATAAATGCCTTCTGGGCAGCTAGTTTCCTGCCTTGCCCACTCAACAACTTCTGGATCTCCTTTAAGGAGTTTGAGAACCTGTTTAGATGAGTAGCAAAGCAGCTAAGTAAAATAAAGAGTGTGTTTGCAACATTTTCAACACTACTACAAGCCCTAAGAATTGCTTACTTCACTAATTTCAGGACGTGATTGAGGTGCATGTCTGATACAAAGGGTTGCGGCTAAAACAACTTTCTCAAGTTGATCATCATCGTAAGTGCCAACCAAATTGGGATCTTGCAGTTCGGAAAATTTCCCTTCTTTCAAAATGTGTTTTGCCTGAAAATATTCCAACAATTATAGCTCAAAAAGTAGCTGAATAACCAAGCAAGTCAACATCAGAAAATTTCTTATGTTAAGGCATACACTAACAGGACATCCGGAAAGAATTTGAAGTTAATTAACAATTCGAAATATCAACCATAAACATGAGATACGTACCCACATCACCAAGCTTTCTTGGCCCTTAGGGAGTCCATTATCTATAGGCTTTCTACCTGACAATAGCTCCAGGAGTACGATGCCAAATGCATAGACATCAATTTTTTCATTCAGTTTCCCGTGCATGAAATACTCCGGTGCTAAGTAACTGTGGCAAAATGAGATTGTCACGTATTAGTTTGGCAATTAGTGTTAGGAATTTATCCTACCCACGATTCCTAAACGACTAGATAATCGGTTAAAGAACACAATAACAATAGCAAACAACAAGACAACGATTTGATTACCCAGTTCGTTACGAAGTATAACTACGTCTGGGGGCAATACCAAGCCAGGATATTTTGCTAAGAGATGAAATTTTGGGGTTACAAAGAACAACTACACAAGTTGGACACCAAAATGACCTCTAAAAAGGCGCTGAAAAATAAGGCGGTTTAAGAATCTCGACCGAGATCAGTCCCTGTCTCGGCCGAGATTACTTCTCCAGACAAAAGTTAAAGTAAGTCGGTGTTAACGTCTCGGCCGAGATCATTCTCTGTCTCGGCCGAGATGAGTCTCCAGAGCAAACTTCCAGTTCTGCCTGCCTTCACGTCTCGGCCGAGATCATTCTCTGTCTCGGCCGAGATGACTCTCCAGGGCAAACTTCCAGTTTTGCCTGCCTTCATGTCTCGGCCGAGATCATTCTCTGTCTCGGCCGAGATGACTCTTCAGCCCGTCTCGGCCGAGATCCTTACCCGTCTCGGCCGAGATTACCTTCCAGCGAGAAACACCCCTGTTCCCCTGTTTTTGGCTCCACAACTCAACAATCTCCCACTTGGAGACTAAAACACCTTCAAAGCAAATTTCTTCCTTCCCGTTTCCTACTTGGTATCACCATCTCCTCTTCTTCTTCACGTTTCGAGGCCAATTGAAGTTATGCACAACTTCAATTTCTCTAAGGTTACAACCTTAGTAAACATGTCGGCTGGATTCTCACTCCCGAGAATCTTCTCAAGTCGCAAGGCTTTCTTCTCAAGTAAGTGTCGGATGAAGTGATACTTTAACTCAACATGCTTAGTTCTTGAATGAAATGCCGGATTACTCGCCAAGAATATTGCACTCTGACTATCACTGTAGAGTACACTATTTCCGTGCTCCTTTCCAAGTTCACCCAAGAAACTTTGCAACCACACCATCTCCTTACTTGCCTCCGTCACGGCAACGTACTCCGCCTCCGTGGTGGATAGTGCAACCACCTTTTGCAACTTAGATGTCCAAGAAATTGCCGTACCACCATAAGTAAATACATACCCGGTCGTACTCTTTCTTCCATCAAGATCGTTTGATGCTAGGTCCGCATCAACGTAGCCAACTAACTCAGAATTTCTTCCGTCAAAGCACAAAGCTTTACTTGTGGTACCTCGCAAGTACCTTAGAATCCACTTTACTGCTTCCCAATGCTGTTTGCCCGGATCACCCATGAACCGGCTCACTACTCCCACTGCATGCGCAATATCCGGACGAGTACAAACCATGGCGTACATGATACTCCCAATTGCCGATGCATATGGTACATCCTTCATTTGAGTACGCTCCTCCTTGGTACTCGGCGACTCCTTCTTCGACAGCTTAAAGTGCCCCCCCAAGGGAACATTGACCGGCTTCGAAACCTCCATGTTAAATCTTTCAAGGACCTTCTCGATATAGTCCGCCTGCGAAAGATACAACAAATTTGCCGCCTTTCTCTCGATCCTCATACCCAAAATTTGTTTCGCTTCTCCAAGGTCTTTCATGGAGAACCTTTCAGACAATTGCTTCTTCAGTCTCTCCAACTCCCTTGGATTTGCTCCTACAATCAACATATCATCAACGTATAGTAGTAGGATGAGATAGCTATTGTCAAACATTTTGTAGTAACAGCAATGATCAGCATGGCATCTATGGTATCCAATCTCCAACATGAAATTGTCGAACTTCATGTACCACTGCTTCGGAGCTTGCTTCAACCCATACAAGCTCTTCTTCAACTTGCACACAAGACTTTCCTTTCCGTCTACCACGAACCCCTCCGGCTGTACCATGTACAACTCCTCCGCCAAATCACCATGAAGGAAAGCCGTCTTCACATCCATCTGATGCAACAGTAGATTCTCCGCAACCACCATGCTCAACACCATGCAAATCGTTGTCAACTTCACAACAGGAGTGAACACATCCGTATAGTCAATATCATACCGTTGCTCGAATCCTTTCACGACTAACCTAGCTTTGTAGCGTTTGCTACCATCGGCCTCATTCTTGATTCTGTAGACCCACTTGCTGTGCAACGCCTTCTTGCCCTTGGGAAGCTTGGACAGTTCCCAAGTGCCATTCACACGAAGTGATGCCATTTCATCTTCCATGGCAGCCATCCAACTTCGTTTATCAACAACCTGCTTTGCCTCTGCAAAGCTCTCAGGTTCACCACCATCAGTCAACAATAAGTAAAAGTTAGAGGGTGAATACTTATTTGGTGGCCTTCGATCTCTAACTGGTCTTTGAGGTGGTGGTGGTGTACTTGGTTCGTCATCATGAACCTCCTCATCGACCGGACTCTCTTTGCTCCCACTCGAGTCTAGATCGGGTAACTCAACAGTGCGGAGCTTTCCACTATCAACGCCCAAATCCTTCATTCTATCCTTGTACATAACCTGTTCATTGAATATCACATCTCGGCTGCGAATTACTTTTCGGCTTTGCTCATCCCATAGCCTATAGCCGAACTCATCGCCGTCATACCCAACAAACGTACACTTCACGGACTTGGCATCTAGCTTATTTCTTCCAACAGAATCCAAAAGAGCGTAAGCAACACAACCGAAAATACGCAGGTAAGATAGATTTACCTCCTTTCCAGTCCACTCCTCCTCGGGTATCCGATTATCCAAGGGAACCGATGGACCTCGGTTGATCAGGAATGCAGCTGTGCTCACTGCATCCGCCCAGAATGACTGAGGCAGTCCGCTCTTCAGTCTCATGCATCTCGCTCATTCATTTAGAGTTCTGTTCATCCTCTCGGCCACACCATTCTGCTGGGGCGTTCCACGTACAGTCTTCTCTGTACGAATCCCATTCTCAGCACAATACTCCTTGAACTCCTTGAGTTCATATTCACCACCATTGTCGGAACGCAGGCACTTCACCTTCAACCCCGTCTCCGTCTCAACCAAGGCCTTCCACCTTTTGAAAACGTCAAATGCATTAGACTTATTTTTAAGAAAATAAATCCATACCTTGCGGGTTGAATCGTCGATGAACGTCATGTAGTACATCGATCCTCCGATGGACGCCACCGGAGCTGGTCCCCATAGATCGCTATGGACCAACTCTAGCTTCTCCTTCTTCAGGGTCCTGCCTGTCCTCGAGAAATTCACTCTCCTTTGTTTCCCGAAGACACAATCTTCACATATACCAACCTCCACGGTTTGTAGACCAGGCAGTTTACCTTTCGAATACATGACTTTCATCCCTTTTTTGCTCATGTGGCCCAGCCGACAGTGCCACAAATCTACATCACCATTACCACTCGCAAGATCAAGGGAATCCTGCGAGTTACTGGTCATGTACAGCGTTCCTTCCTTCTTACCACGAGCTACTACCATAGCTCCCTTGGTAATCTTCCAGTTGCTACAGCCAAACGTCACTACGTAACCTTCCCTGTCAAGCTGTCCAACTGAAAGCAAGTTCCTCTTTAATCCAGGGATATGTCTCACTCCATTCAACATCAGTTTTGAGCCATTTGTTGTCTCAACCTTTACGTCTCCTTTACCCACGATTTTCAGGGGTTCATCATCTGCCAGATACACCTGTCCAAAATCGCCAGAAACATAATTTTGCATAATACTGAAGTTACCGCATGAATGGAATGATGCGCCGGAATCCAAGACCCAAGAGATTTGGTAGCAGTGTGGTTGGTCGTCCAAGAGATCGATGGAAGGTGATTGAAGGTGAAAAGGTTTTGTAGGATTGAGGGCAACAATGGTCGCCGAAATTGAATTTAGTTGTTGGCCAACTGACCATTTCAACGAGTGAAGAGTAGTAGAAATTATTTCCTTGCAAGCAAAAACTGTCTAGAATGAAGGCTACCATATTTATATAAAACTTATATCATGTGTATTAATACATTTTTCGGCATTTTTTAGAAAATTATACCGATATTTCCACCAAAATTGATAGTCGATGATATGGCAGTTTTATATTTTTTTGCAGTATATAAGGTATTTTCATAAAGTAAAAAAATTAAACGTATTTTCTTAAATTGTGGTAATTTTTTCCTGTATCTTCCTCAAATTTATTTACTCTTACTTAGGATGTGTTTTTATTTACTCTTACTTAGGATGTGTTTGCTTAAAGTTGGAGATGTTGAGTTACTGTTAATTGAAGAAGTATATGGGTATGTTTATTTAGGATATAATCACCTTAGTGGATTGGGGGCAACCATAACAAACACAACCTAGTGATTGTCTAAAACTTAGCAAGTACTTTTAAATTCTTATAATTTTTTTTATCACTTTTAAGTTAATCATTTGGTTTATAAAATATTGTTCTAAAACAATTAGTTAAATATTTAGTTAATATGACTATTTTCATTTAAAAATTCATAATCGAGAGAGTTGCTATATAAGGAATAAACATCCAATTGTAAAATTAATTTGTTCAGTTGTATATTCAAGCTATATGTCAAATCAATTTTCTATATTCTGGATTATTGATCCTTATTCACACATTAGACAAGTACATATAAGTAAATATATATAGATATACAGAGAAACAGAGAGTGGGTTGAAAAAATATGGAGTAGAGTGGCCTTGAATATATCATATTATAAACCCAATAATAAGAAGAAGCAGACCATCCTTTCACGGGGACTGCAGAAAAATAAGTCAAGGAGGAGGTCAAATAACTGCAATCCTCTCATCCAAGACCTGCTGCTATTACAAGAACAAACACAATGTCGAACCTCGGAACAACAATTGATTCAGTCGGAGGTCTCTCGGATAACAGCATTTAAGCAAAGCTTGAGGACCTGCTACATCTACCCCTCAAGTACTCCTCCACAGAGATCTTCTGTTCAATGCTGCTGCTTATAGATGCTGTACCGTCTTCCATGTTAAGCAAAGCAAGATTAATGAAGGACTGAATGTTTGTCAGAGATTGTTCGTTGTCCATAGCATAAATGCCTTCTGGGCAGCTAGTTTCCTGCCTTGCCCACTCAACAACTTCTGGATCTCCTTTAAGGAGTTTGAGAACCTGTTTAGATGAGTAGCAAAGCAGCTAAGTAAAATAAAGAGTGTGTTTGCAACATTTTCAACACTACTACAAGCCCTAAGAATTGCTTACTTCACTAATTTCAGGACGTGATTGAGGTGCATGTCTGATACAAAGGGTTGCGGCTAAAACAACTTTCTCAAGTTGATCATCATCGTAAGTGCCAACCAAATTGGGATCTTGCAGTTCGGAAAATTTCCCTTCTTTCAAAATGTGTTTTGCCTGAAAATATTCCAACAATTATAGCTCAAAAAGTAGCTGAATAACCAAGCAAGTCAACATCAGAAAATTTCTTATGTTAAGGCATACACCAACAGGACATCCGGAAAGAATTTGAAGTTGATTAACAATTCGAAATATCAACCATAAACATGAGATACGTACCCACATCACCAAGCTTTCTTGGCCCTTAGGGAGTCCATTATCTATAGGCTTTCTACCTGACAATAGCTCCAGGAGTACGATGCCGAATGCATAGACATCAATTTTTTCATTCAGTTTCCCGTGCATGAAATACTCCGGTGCTAAGTAACTGTGGCAAAATGAGATTGTTACGTATTAGTTTGGCAATTAGTACAAATACTGGATAATGTAATAAGAGAATAGAAACTCACCCAAAAGTTCCAGCAACATCAAAGGTATTCACGTCATGCGAACAGCTTGATGCCCAGGTAGCGAGCCCAAAATCTGACAGCTGTAAGGCCAGATGAGCATTGCCAGAATTAATAACAATCTAATTATGTCAATCAGCAGACATTAAAGCAACTATAAATCACTAGGTACCTGTGGCGCAAAATCATCCGAAAGAAGGATATTTGAAGATTTTACATCTCTGTGTATGATTGGTTCAGCTGAATTATGTAGATATTCCAGTGCCTCTGCAACTCCTAGAGCAACCTTATATCTCTCCTTCCACCCAAATAAATTTACAGACACTGGAGTACCTAATCCAGTGCATTGAGGTTAAGTGGCATATACCATTAACAGTTATGCTATTGGGTCCACATAAAAGAAGCACATGCACGTACCATGGAGATTCTCTTCCAAACAACCTCTGGATAATAGATTATAAACCAAAAATAGCCGATTTTCCTCACAACAGAACCCAAGTAAAGAAATTATATTTTTGTGCTGCAAAGTTGTAATGATTTCAATTTCTGAAACAAAATGTTTGACTACATCATCTGATGGCTTTAGAATTTTCACAGCTATCTCCTTGCCTTCTGGTAGACAGCCTCTATAAACAAAGCTGCTTCCCCCCTTTCCAATCATATGTTCTGAAAGTATGTACCACTGTTACTAGACTTTGAAAAGTGAGTGAACACTATAGTACATTAAAGAATGATTAAGAGAACAAACCAGGTTTAAAGTTATTTGTAGCTAACAAGAGCTCTTGGTAGCCAAATAAGTGGCATTTTGTTGAGTACTTCTCCGCAAGATCTTTAAGTTCTTCCAAGAAAATCCTGTGAGCATCTAAGTATGGGTCAGCTGAATATAGTACAATGGCATCCTTTTCTTTCGAACAGCAGTCATCCCTATGGGATGCACTAAATTGTTTCTCATCAGGATAAATAGCCGAAACAGATTGTCGGCTTGGTAGTTTAAATATCCATTGCATCACTGATGACTTCTTCATAGAGGCATCCTCAGATCCCTTGCCTCCACGTACAAACACACCACGGAGTAGTGTCCATCCCATTCTAGATACCGGCATTTCTTGGGTTTTACTGGGTGACAAAGCCATGGAGATGCTCTTGCTTCTAGAGCTCGAGGTCGAGATGATCTCACTTCCACTACTTGGCAATAGACTCAGAGGGCTTCTTGACAAAGACTTCGACTTTCTGAATCTTGATTCTGATGCATTGAATTTCAGATCTGTGGAAGCAGTTGATTCTCTTAGAAACAAAACTTTACCATTGTCGACACATGTAACTGATACATTCTTCGGTAGACTCTTGGCACAATATTTGGCAATAGAGATTCTGGATTGCATCGTGCGGTGGACTTCTGAAGTACCAACTACTACACTTGTTGCAGCACAGGATTTTGCCTCCTGGGACAGGATTTTACGAACTGGTGATCCTCGACAGACCTTTAGCTTTAGATCTACCTAACACCATTTTATATACTGTTAGCCTAACCATTGCTTTCGGAAATGATCAAGTCCATAATAATGCATTTTGATAACCTTAAGGATATCTTTTCAGTAAAAGATCACAGAGCAAGGAGAAAATAAAAAATCTGACGATATTTAGTCTTCCTACAGAAATAAGGAACAGCTATTAGTTGCAGAAGAACCAAGTACTGAACTACTCCTCACCCCGTAAACAGTGAAAGACAAATCCAACAATTAACTCAAATTATAACTCTGTTGCAAAAAATCAACGACTAGCTACGACTAGTCCCGCCCTAGGCGCTAGGCTCTCATTAGCCGCCTGTATTTTACTCCCGATTCCTCCCCGCCTAATCACGTCCATACTCCACTCAGCCCCGCCTAGGCCCCGAGTAGGCGCTAGACCGCCGCCTGGCTAACGACTTTTACGAAATCAAAATCAATGGTAACTTCCACTTCTGAACAGAGAGATAGTAAAGAGAGGGACCACTCAAACTCAACAGAAGCCGATAAATTGCAGAGCATGAAGCTAAAATTTGTTCAAATCAGAAAGTTATCAACCTCTAGATTACAATATTTATTTCCAATATTCATTTTAAAAGAACAAGAGATAATTCAGACAGTCTACTGTGAATACTATAGGATACTCTACCAGAAGTACCTGTTTTAGGGTACAGAAACCTTCGTAAGCAGCCAGCACTGAGTCGAAAGTCTTCACTAGCGAAAGCAGACTCGTTTTATCTTCTCCAGACGCAAAATTAGAGCAAATAAGAAAGAAACTAATCAGAAACAAAATGGAATAACAGAATATTCACATTTCGACAAGAGTGAACACGAAATTAACTCGTATGTAATCCAAATCATATTAAACGTTTCTCCGGTGGTTACTCTCCGAGCAACACTAAAAACACGCAGGATAACGTTTTTGTGTGGATGAAATTCCTCACCAGCGTTGGGGCTGATGACGTGGAGAGCGATGACACGGTCGCCGGAATGCGCAGCCTTGACCAACGCCCAAGTCAGCAGCTCTTTGCTACGGGAGTCGAGCTTCACTCCAACCACCACCACCGTGCCGACTGCATTCTCTGCGGCCGCGGCACCACTGCATTCCGGAACTCCAGGACTATCCTCCGCTGGCAGTCTCATTGTTGACGATGGAAACATCAATTACAGAGACGGCTTCTTATCTTTCTCTCTCCAGGAAGGCTGAGCTTTACCTTCTCTCTCTAAAAACAAGCAGTTTTTACTTTACGGCATTGTTCTGCTTTGTGTCTGTCGCTGCATCGAATGTTTGGAAGACAAAATAGTCTTCCTTTTGTCGGGATTCATATTTAATACGAAACGAATTAACGGATCTAAACAAATTCTTTTCTTTTTTCTTGTGGACAGAAAAGGAAATTCATTTAAGAGCGGAGAATCAACAAAATTTAAGTATTCTACTTACCAACTAATACAATTACAGTAGTATTCTTTTTTTTAAAGAGTAACTATATTCTAGTGAAGAATTATACTCCACTTACCAACTAATAGAATTTCATTTTTCAGCAATATATTTTTCTCTTATGAGTATTGATATAATACAAATTACAAAAAATATTTTTGAAGATTTATAAGATTATCCGATGAATAAAAAAATCAATCAATAAAATAACCAACTAAAATTGATGATACATTGACTTTGACCGGACTCGTGATCTTCTATTTCACATATAGTTCCATTATTTATTCTATTTTTATTGAAATCATAATAACATGCGTAGAACATTACATCATAATGACATTATAAACAAGCTTGTGTTATTTATTGATGAAATTTAAATAAAAAATTAAAATATTATTTATCCATCGATTTCGAAACTATTAATATCACTGTACCTTATTCTTTGTATTAAATCAAGACCTATTGCTTATAATATAAAATATAAAATTGATAAGTAATTCCTCATTTTTCTAGTGCATTTTAACGACTAAGCTGAAACAAGATCAACAACTTAAATATGTTGAATTCTAATTTTATAATTATAACTTAAGATGAATTTTCGGCAATGATTTTTTTTAAGTACAAACTCTGATCAAGATAGTTTTGGCGGGATTCGATCTCTAACCACTGACTTATAAACTGTTATACTTACTAAAATTTAATCAAATCCCTAAATTCTATCTATAAATGGTTATGCTTTTCATGAGAGATGTAGACAAGGGAAAATTAATCGATTACATAAGGTAAAATACGAAAGACGAAGTTAGATAGTTCAAGTGACAGAGTATCTACTATTTAAGTTTTTTTGTCATGAATTCGAGTCAGAGAAAATTTTCTTTGTTCTTAGATTAGAAGAAAAAAAAAATTAAGGTAAAACACGAAAAAAACAAAAGAATTATTAATAACGGTCTTTTAGGCTTTGACTGTTGTTAAATGGATACTATCAATTAGGATGTCTTTTCTACTAATGTTTTTTATTTCCTGAGTTGGCTGAACAATAAAATGGTCTTAAGGAATCAAAGTCAATTAAATTAAATGAAATTAACTGTCTATAATTGTACCTTAATAAGTTCCATTATCTAATGGCTAATCCTAGTTTTATCCATCCTACTACTTTGGTATTTATGTATTATTTTTCTAAATCGAGAATTTCATCAATCAATTCAAATCCAATACAAGACTCAATTTATTTAAAAAATAAGGATTCATCCATATAATTGGATCAACTGAAGAAAAGAAAAAAATACGTAAGACTATGAACAACTACACATCTAGGGAGTTCACATTTTAGGTTATTTTTCCTATCAAATACATCTGAAATACTCGTCTACCAACTGCGAGTATGTGATAATATGTAAATCGCTAAAGTGTAAAGATTTTATCCGTAAACTTGTACTACTATAAGATAATTTCCTTTTATTAGGAAACCATTCGATGGCAAGGATAAAGGAGAGCTAACCAATAATTAACATAGAGTAAAAAAAGTGTAGAAAAAGAAAAACTTGATTTATGCCAAAATAAAGTTCTATTATATTTTTCATTTTGTGCAGTTTGAATCCAGAAATGAATAACGGGAAAATAGAAGGAATACAAAGCCTTGTCATAAGCATAGTAACTAAAATTCGCATACATATTTTTTTTCTGGATTTATCAATATTTGCAATTCAAGTTTTATTCGAAAATAAATCAGATAAAATTGAAAAGGCTTACATAGTTCCTATGTGGGGACATGTCATATGATATAAGTATTGATTAATGTAATTTGGTATGGATTTGGATATTTCCAAATATCCGATCGACACCGTACCATGCACACCCTAATTGTTACGATGTTAACTATTGTTATTTTTATTATTATTGTTGTCGCCGTCGTCGTTGTTATTATTATTATTATTATTATTATTATTATTATAACTCAAGAAATAAATTATTATTATTATTATAAACATATAACTTAAAAAAAAAAAAACCGGTGACTTTCATTTAAAAAAAAAAAGTCGACTCTGAGAAAGGCAGCTTAAAAAAAAAAATGATGAAAGTCGTCCCACCCCATTCAAAAAAATATGTTTTATTTAAAGTCGTCCATACGAGGCGCGACTTCACTTATAATTTTTTTTTTTTTTTTAAAAACACACTTATTTTTTTAATTTGCAGATGAATAGTACAACATATAGTTAAATTTGCCAATAAATAGAAACTAATTCCCACAATCTTTATCCTCAAAATCTCAACCCTCAATCTCCACCAACAAAATCTGTTTTTTTTTTAACATCCATGCCCGATCAGGATTGCAAATTTAACCGGGACGGAGGGAGGAGTAGGCAGTGTTTGCAAAAGCTTATTCTAAGCACTTGTGCACATTTAAGTTAAAAAAAGTATAGTTGAGTGTTTTTAAATACCTATTTTTACTTTAACAGTGATATATATTTCAAGCATAAACTGGAAGTAGGTTATCATATGTTTTGTTTTTGCTTATACATACAACTAGTATTGTACCCGTGTGATGCACGATTTAAAGAGAATTTGAAATTTTGAGTAGATTTAAGTCATTATTAAATGATAATATTAGTAAGATAATAATTAATATATTGAAAAAAATAAGTATAACAAATTTAACATCTTCTGATCAATATAAAAAGCAATATAACATAAATAATAATTAAAAAGCATGTCATATAACACATCATACAACTAGCATTGTTCTTTATGCCCTCTATTTTTGGACTACACATTTTTTGGCAAATGACTTTGAACTGTAATTAGATTATTTGCATAAAAATTTAATTAATTTTATTTACTAAAACAATACAAATAGTTCTCCCACAATAAATGCTCACGTCTAATACAATTAATCAATCAACAAAAATAATATTTTTTATAATATTTATATTTGATTAGGTTTTTATTTTAATATCTTGACAAAAATATTGATTTGGGATATTGTAATTAAATTCGATTATAACTAAAAAAGAATGATGTCATAAGAAATTTTAAAATGTTTCCAAATAAATAAATAAACTAATTAACAGCTGTTACATCTCAATTCATAAAAGTGCCGAGAATTATTTCACCACATATAAGACCATTTGTTGGAAATGCACCAGACTTTGGTATTATTGAAATTCGCAGAAAAAAGTACTTCTAATATGAAATAATTGAAGAATAATTCCTAATTTTTATTTATTTAAGAAAACAAAGAATCTAACCAAAATCGAAATTTACAATTTTTCAAGGATATTTATAATAGTTTAACAAATAAATAGAGAATCAACGACTTAAATATAAGACAAATAATTAACCAAATTTGTTTTGCACCTTTTAGAAATAATTTTAAGGTTTTTAATAATAATAATAGTTGTTGGGTGGAAAATTATCAAACAAAAAAAATCAATTAACAACTCACAGTGGTTAGTATACTTATTATTTTTTACTAGCATTATTGTAAACTAAATATGTGGATGCATCAACAAATATGCCAAATATATACTAATTGTTTTACATCAACATCAATTAGTATACTTAAATTATGCCTAAATATATTGATTTCGGAAAAATTTTAGAAGGTTGCATGAATGCATCATTTTATAGACTCGGACAACTTATAGTGAATGTGGGAGAGTTAATATTGAATGTGGATAATGGTGACTTATTATATTTTAGGAAAATATACTGCGAATTATCTCATATTAGAGCATACTTCGTTGTTGTCAAGATATATCTACCAAAAATAATTTTTTGCAGAGCCTAGAGGTGGTTCCTTCCGCATCACAAAGTATTCATTTATTTTGTGACAATAGTGGAGCCGTGGCAAATGCAAAAGAGCCTAGAAACCATCAACGCGGAAAACACATTGAGCGTAAGTATCACCTCATAAGGGATATTGTTCAGAGAGGCGATGTGACGGTGTGTAAGATTGCTTCTGCAGAAAATCTTGATGACCCCTTCACAAAGGGTTTACCGGCTGGTGTATTTGAGGGTCATATTAGAAATATGGGTATACTAGACATGTCTCATTTACTCTAGGGCAAGTGGGAGAAAATGTTTGATAGTATGGTGACCTCATTTGTTTTTTTTTTTTTTTTTTTTTTTTTTTAGGGAAGACCTTATTTGTTTTTACTTAGATGTCATTGAGTAAACTTTATCTTATTTGTTTTTGACATTTTGAAATAAATTTATGAGTTGTTCTTTTGATTAATTCGTTATGAGCTTGCATGTGTCCATGGATGGTAGATATATTTAAATCGAGTGTTTGAGTTGTTCAACACAGAAATATTCATTTTCTTATTCGATCCGTAAATAATTTTTGTCCGCGATCAATAAATACTTTTGGACAATTTATTTTGATAAGATCGTCTCAATTTCACTAAAGTTTATCTTTGACTTGGTAATGAAATTGAGGATAAATGTATGGTGTATTGGACAGGACCACATGAAATTTAAATTGTGTTTTGACCATACAATTTAAGATTCATTGATTGACGTATGTATTACCTTAATCCGGAGTAAATAATGTACCTTTATTACCAACTGAACATTCTTTGAGACACCAAAGAGTGAGATTATTATATTGACCAATATCTCAGTGTTTTGGGAATGAAAGTGAATTGATAAATAACATATATTTACAACATTGGAATCCTTCACCTATTTAATAGGAATGATCAGGATCTTACGGGTTCTTCTATAAACAGTAAATCTGAGCTCAGCATTCGACATTTGTTGTCAAATCACATTGTGTGACGTAGTCACACAGAACTGTCAGATAGAAGATGAGTGTTGAGATTGACAAGTGTTTGAACATAGACTTATTGGTCATGGTAGCCTATTGCAAAATACTTTAGTTGATCGAATGAGGCAATATGTTGGATCGATCAATCAGAGGATAACAATTGTTGATATATTGCTTCAATAATTTCGATTAAATTAAGAGTGCAATTATATTCTTTTAGTGGAATAGAATATAATTAATAAATTAATATGATAAGTCAAGAGTTGACCGGGTCATAATTAATTTATTAGAGCTTGATTTAATTGGGTCTGATCGGGTCCCTTCGGTGGCTCAATATGAACTAGAATAAATTATAGAGATTATATATTGCAATACAATAAATATATTGGATATCGATAGATATGGAAAATGGAGATATCCCGGATCTCCTATATCTATCAGAATATGCTGGTTGAAGAAAAAGAATAATGGGATATTATATATATGATAAGTCACGCCAATTCTTCTTATTCTTCTTAATAATCTCGCATACAATATATCCAAGGAGGTGTCACACATCGTGTATTGCAGTGCAGTTCGTGAGAACACCGGAGAATGCTTGGAGGTTGAAGCTACACGCTACAAAGGTAATAATTTAATCCTTCTAGCGTAAATTAATTAATTGTAGAACATAAAATAAATCGTCGATCCTACAACGATGTATCAGATCTTCAATATTCTATATTGTATATCGGATAGAATTCGTGGTTTTAACAATATCTACCAAAAATAATTTTTTCCATAAATAGATAGAGATTTGGGCGGGAAAATTTTAATATTTATATTTTGGGACGGTTTTGTTTATATATATATATATATATGTATATATTTCTATTTAAAATTATTTTTTTGCAAACAATGCAACTTTTACTTTTTGGTATAACTCACTTATTGTTGTAAAAATCCCCTACTTTCTTTTAAAAGCGATTTTTCCATAATCTCTAAATAATTAATTATTATAAAGTAGAAGTAATCGCAAAAACTCCCGTACTGCCATTGATTTTTTCCCTAAATTCACTTCAATGATAAACACCAACTACTTCTACTTTCAAGTGATTTAGACATTATCTAAATTTATGTGTTCTTCAAGAGTAAAAGAAACTACAAACACTCAACCAAGCCAAAATGTTGTCATAAAAACATATACTACCTTTATCCCGGCTAATCTTATATTGGAAGAGTTAGCAAAGTATTAAGAAAAAATATTTTTTGGGATTTTGTTGACTTTTCAAAAGTGAATTAAGGATGGAGATTGTGTTATAATTTTCCTTTCTAAGGAGTGTATAAATTTAGGCACTTAAAACGCACGAAAACGAAAAGTGTGCAAGATTAGTAGAGATATAGGGTTCTTCTATGATACACTTGGTGTATTGATACACTTGGATTTTAAATTGTTGGATTGAGCTATATTAAAGAATAACCGTTAGATCAAAAAGTTATAGTTGACCTGCTAATGGCCCAACAGGTTGCCAAATTTAAATCATTTACTTACAACCTGTTGTATTGGTATACAATTAATAATCATAGTATATTCAAAAACCTTACTCTCCCTCTACCAACAGACTAGACTATGCCTCTACCACTCTTCTCCTTGGAAACAATGGCAAGAAGAAAAAGATACTATTACAAACAAATTTATGCAAGAAGATATATACGGATGGTGAGCAAAAAGTGTAAGTGGAATCAATATAACAATATCTATACTCGGCAAGAAGAGGCATTCATGGACAACAATTTTGTCAACCTTGTCGAGAAGATAACTTCACCAAAAAAAATGTGGGTGAATATTTTTGTTAAATCATATATAAATGCTAAGAAGATTTTAAAGCAGATTAAATTTTGGGGTTTCAGAAAAATTGAAAAAATCATGGTTATATTTTTTAGAGTCAGAAAATTGAAAATCAATTTAATTGTTGCATTGATAATTGGAACGAGAATAGGTAATGGTAAATCTAATGTTAGAGCTAAGAAAATAAAAAATTATATTTCATAATTATTATCACAAATAAGAGCTATTTTTTGTTTTCAAATATTTTAGTTGCCAATACTCCCTCCGTTCACAAATAAGTATTATTTTAGACTTTCAGATGGAATTTAAGAAATTATGTAATGGACAACAACACCCCTCCAATTTTCTCTCCATCATTTCTTTTATTACCATAAATTTCGCCAAACTTCTATATTAAATATTATAAAGTTTTGTAAGAAAATTTCCTTAAATTTAGCTAAGGATAATATTGGAATAAACCTGCAAAAAATGCTAGAATGACACTCTTTTGTGAAAAAATAATTTTTCGTAGAATGACACTTATTTGTGAACGAAGAGAGTATAACTTTAGAAAATAAGTAAATAAAATTTCGAGATGTATAGCCCAAAATTACAAAAATTTAACAAAAAACAAAAGTAATAGTAATTACTTGCTCATAGTTTTAAGGTTCGATTTGGTGTAATATGCGAATTTCGTCTAGAGTAAAAATATTTTAAACAGAAGAAAAGATAAATCTTTTCTCCAAAGTACTCTGGTAATGATGGATATAATTTTTTTGCTGCTTAGAGAAATAAAAATAAATAATAATTGATTCATCTTCTGTATATCATACTCCCTCCGTCCCGGCTTATCTTGCACAAGGGGAGGTCGGCACGGATATTAAGAAAAGTTGTTTTTTGGTTGTTTGTTGACTTTTCAAAGGTGAATTGAGGGTGGAGATTGAGAGTGGAGATTTTGAGGGTGGAGATTATGTTATAACTTTCCTTTTTTAGGCTGTGCAAGATAAGGTGGGACGGCCGTTTAAGGAAAGTGTACAAGATAAGATGGGACGGAGGGAGTATATCATTTCAACTGCACTGAATCTTGATTTATTTTGCAACAATGTAAAACTAGAGAAACGAGAATTAAGTAAAAGGTGAGATACATATTCATGTTTTCAACAAAGAACGACTTAAAGTAAAATAATAGAGTGAAATTAACAAATATAATGAGATGTATGTAAATGATAAGTAAAAAGTTACTTGCTAGTCACCTATTATAGCAGGTTAAATTTTTAGGTGTACTAATACACTAGGTGTATTGTAGAATTACCCAGAGATATATAATTAGATAAACTACAAGATGGGCACTAGGTAATAATGTTACCATCCTACACACAAGAGAAAAAGACAGAAGGAAAAGAAAGGAAAAGAAAAATTTATGTATGCCAAACGGATGTGGCATGGACCATCCGGATGTCTCCATCTGCCACAAACGAATGCCTTAGCAAGTGGTCAATTTCGTGTATTAATTTTTCACTCACCAAAATTTGATTTTGAGAATATTAACACATTGTAATCATCAACTCGTAATGCCACTTCCAAGCTAGGAACTAACCCACTTTATTAAAACCAATTCCCAACAAGCCTTTGGAACGATGAGTAATGGCACTAGCGGGGCGCCATAAAAAATATGGCAGAGTATGGGAGAAAGTTGAAATACCATCATCCAAAATCGTCTCTAGAAGATGCCAAAATATATCACGAAAAGATGAAGGAGTGGTGGAATAGGTCTGAGACCCCAGACATCAGCATTGAAAGAAAGTGTCCAATATCTATTCCGTGCTTTCATAGTGTCCTTGTAGTAGAAAAGCACTAATCTGATTTTTCTGCGTCACTTTTGATCCCAATTGTATTCTTAATTACCTTTTATGTTTGATTTTCAAATTGCACGCGTTGAATGCTTATTTCATTACCTCCTCAATAGTTACAAATCGACCCTTTTCAATGGAAAGTTGAGCCGCAACACCTATGGCTACAGAAACCAATCCATCATGCAGACCTACAGCAGGAGCTTGTGTACCCTTTGCTCTTATTGCTGACAAAAATTGGAAATGTTCCAGATAGCTAGACCCGTGATGTAGCCCATCGTATCTGCTTGCCAGTAAATACATGGGAAGAGTTGCATCAGTTTAGTGCCCATATTTTTGCAATCCAACTATGTATTATATTGTCAGGTGAGTGGGAAGAAAGTGACTCACTTTATACGATCATCCTCGGCTTTTAATGTCTTCACGCCATCTCTTCCTTCTACTCGGAGGCCCAAACGAACAATGCTCTCTGGGACAAATGCTTCACCCTGTTAGAGAGAGGGAGGGCGATTTTGTTGCCATATTGTGAATTGTGATTAGTATCAGTAGCATGAACATGGAATTCTTTTTTCTTTTACTTTTTCATTTTTGGATGGAAAAGAATGAAGGAATAACCTTTCCAATGTCACCAACAACAGATATTTCTTGTTCATTTTTACTGCCTTCAGCAAACATACAGAGATCGAGCATGCCCCGTGAACCATTTTTAAATTCAACAATCACGTATGCATTATCAATTATATCAGGCACCTGAAAAAATGAGAAAGACCATGTTGTCACTAGATTAAGGAAATAATCCTATTCACCTATTAAGGACACATGAGAAGCCACGAAAAATTGATCCACTCAAGATATTTGAATTCCCTAAGACATCCGTACGATATGGGAGACGTTATAAACACCTTTAAATAAGAACTTAAGTGAATTACAACTTCTTCTATGCGGTAAATAAGGTGAATCAGTAAAAAAACAACAGTGTTGTTTTATAATTAAGACACTGATGACTATGTCTAATAGAAATCTATAAAGCCCATGTTGAACATAAGAAATGGATGAAGGCTATTAAGTAAGGACTACTAAATTGAGATGCCGATGGTGTCTTATAGGTGAAAAGAGAGAGAAGTGATGCAAATATACGAAAGCAGGTGCATGTCATCTCCCTTATTTACAATCTCTAACTTACCTGGCCAATTATCTCTAATATTTTCAAGCACATTTAAAATAGTGGGCTTTGTTTTGGATTTCATTTGCTTTTTGACTATGGAGGACACATTTATTAAGAAATATTTATCTCTATCTAATTTGCAGGTATAATCGACCAAGCATGGAACTCTAGAAAGTAGAAGAAACTGTGTATCTAACTCCTAGCATAGAAATATATCATATCGAATAATTTGAGCCTTCATGCTCAAGTATTTGAATATGCACAAGCAATAAACCCAATAAGAGCGTAACATAGTTTAATCAATCATATAAAAACTTAACATGTTATAAAGATTTCAAAGAAGGGAATTACCTGTCCATCATAAGTTTCATCTTTGTGATTAACATCAATGGCTCCAGAAGCCATGACACGAACAGGATCAGCACCCGCGAATAGCCTCATGAGATCAAAGAAGTGGCAGCATTTTTCCACCAGGGTACCCCCGGTATTACAGTTGAATCTGTTCCAATTATTAACCTACAACGACAATGGGTCAAGAATACTGCTCGGTGAAAACAAGACATCGGTAAAACGGGACATGCATAGTGGCACATAGTACCTTCACTAGAAACGGGAATCGATGTTCACGGATAGCCACCATCTTGACTTGTCCCAAGTTTCCAGCCTTGACCACGTCAATCAGTTTAGCAACAGGTGGCATGTATCTATATTCTAGCCCAACTTGTACTAGCACATCTGGTCTACCTTTAGCAGCATCTATGACCTAAACAATGATTTTGAACTGTATAATAATTGATCGCAGAACGAGAAACATTTGCATCCAAAAATACCACAACTAGGGATATTATACTACAGCAGTGTATCAAAAATTAAAAGATGATAAGTAAAACACTTCAATTTACATCCTCTAACCTTGTTGCAGTCAGCAACAGTTGTGCAAAGAGGCTTCTCCACCAACACATGATGGGGTTTGGGGTGCCTGATTATATCCATCAAGATTTCACAGTGAGTCATGTTGGGCGTGGATACAACTAATACATCGCACAGCCCACTATCCAACAGCTCCTTGTGACCCGAGAAAACCTTCAAATTCGCATTCAAAAATACATAAATAAATACAGATATGGATTCAGTCACTCAATCAAAACAATTAACTAATAATTATCCATTGCCCAATTTTCCAAAAATGAACTAGAACCTGAACTTTCCTAAACACACACACATAACCACTGAATCCAAACCAGAGAATGAGTCCCTTTTGCTAGAATGAATCCAAAAGACATAACCAAGCAAAACATTCAATTGAAGTAAGGAACAGAAAATCTGCAAGCCCTTCCACTAGTACGCCTGGTAAACTTCAATAGAGGACGACCAATTACAGAAATTAGAAGTTGATTGTGGTTTGGAGGGCAATAAGGTACCTGAAGAGGCCAGTTGAAAGAGTGTGCAAGAGTAGATGATGCTTGCTGAGAAGGCAAGTGAGGGTCAGCTATGGCGACGACAGCAACACCTTGAGATTGGAGGTGGTAAAGATTGATGAGATGCTCTCTACCCATCATTCCAACTCCGATTATGCCATATTTTACTAATGTGTAAGCCATTCACTCGTTATTTGCAATTGGTGAAGATGAAACACAACTTCTCATCCAATTAATAATATTGTTTTTGTGATTGAAAATGGTGGGTTCCCAACCTTTTTTTTTTTTTTGTCTTCTTTTAATGTGACTTTATTCTTTTTGATGGGATACTCCATCAACTCACAAACTTCCAACAAAGTATTCGTAAATTTAAAGTAAGGTATCTTTTCAGTGCTCCTAATGTTATTTATGCCATCTACAACCCATACATGATTTATTATTTTACACAAAAGAAATACTTACTTCTTATTTTATTTATAAATAATTATTTTTATTTTATTTATTATGAAAAAATAACACTATTTATTTTATTTAAAATTTATTAATATTTTCACACTTAAAGAGAACACATTGCATTCAACATGAATAAAAAGAAAAAATACATAAACATTAATATGCAATATGTATTTTCAACATTGTTATCTTTTATTTGTTGTAATGAAGTTTTCGGTGTGTTAATATTTTGTGCTTATTATTTTGCAATTTGATGTAACTAGTAGCTTTTCTTATTATTGATTAATTATAAATATGCAAGATTAATGAAAAAAGATTTAATCAATTTTTCTTTCGTAATTTAATTAAATTATTAAATACATATGATAATTCAAATATAACATTTATGTAATGAAAATTGAATTTAGAAGTATTTTGAGGATATAATGTATAACTACAATTTTTCTGTTGATGAACATTGTCCCCTTATTTATTGAGGGACACCGTTCGTCCGCAATTATAGAGTGGAAATATAGAGCATGGTTGGAGGGATATTCAATAACCCTCCCCCCTCCCCCCCTAAATATTCAGTTATTGTGTTGGGTTGGAGAGACCGTTAGAGGTGAACAATGAAGTCTCCCCCACATCAACTACTTTATGTATTATACAAACTTTTCTTTCTAATTGAATGTAGTAAAGTTGAGTTGGTTATTTTTTTTTTTAATCCAGGGATGTTAATTATGTCTTTCAGGCTAATTCTAGTGGTGTTCGAACTAATCGGGTATCGGGTTGATTTGGTTATTTTAACGGGCTAACAATATTGTGAACCTAATTATAACCCTACAAAGATTTGAGGTCAGTCGGATCATTATCGGGCTATGAGTCAGAATTTGAACGCCATATATTTAAATCATAATTAAGCATACTTGATTTTTTTAATGAGCCTAAGTTCCCACCTTGAGCACACAAAGTTGAGAGCGCATCATCACGTCAACTCTTTTATTGTCGATAGTTTCATTTTGTGGGGTCATCGGTACACCTTATGATCTACGAGCTAATTCAGTGGAACGCTCAGTTGCTCCTTTCTCAGCCAATTTAGTGCAAAACTATTAATCATTGAAATTACTGGATGAGCAAAATGAATATCAGAAAATTTAGGGAAATTTTAATATTTGTTAAAGTCCATAAATATTTAATTAAAATAAAAAAGAAAGGGAAAAAAATTAAAATCATGCGAAGAATCGAAATGCCGTATTGTACTCCTCTTAAATCATCGAAATTTCAAACTCAAAATTGCTTCCATCTTTTTATTACAACCATGGTCACTCACGAAAAACAAACTTCCATGATCTTCTTGTTACATAACATCTGGTTAGCCCCTTCCTACTCTCACATAGAGAAACAAAATATTTATTACATGTGTAACTTATCACACTTGATATGCTTAATAAAAGAATGCTACATCTTACCCTCGTAGCAGTAATCTAATATATCATCTAGTACGATTATATTAGAAAATAAACATTTAATACACTTTCAAAAAATGAAAAGGGACTGCTACTTTGAAATATTCAAACACAGAAAAGGAGACTATTATTCTAAGATGGAGGAAATATGTACTTTCTCAAACCAAATATGTTAGGTTTCCACTTAGGATCCTCTGTCCCAACTATGATGTCTCAATCGTATCACACTTATAAAATTACATTTGAGAAAGATATAGAATAAGAAAATTGCAAGGTTGAACAACATGACGTAGTTTTATGAGTAAAATATGATTGGAGCATTGCAGTTGGGATAGAAGATTCAAACTAATTTGCTTCTATTATTTATTAGATATTCAAATTCATATGGAAAGCAAAGAACTGGAAAAGAATTAGAGCAGGTGGTAGAACATGGTTCCATAGTCGCCAAAAATGTGAAGAAAATGGTGTTGGCAACCATCACATGACACCGCACTAATTTTGAAACAAAATAATGTAAAGTAAAATTAAATATATCCAAATTTCCCATTGAAATTCTAACAGAATATATTGCACACCACAATCCTACCTAAAATTTAAAATTCCAAAAACACATCACGATTTTAAAAGTCCAAGTAAGTTTACCATTTAATTATCATTTCCATTAGATAAGACTTATTTTAAAAGATAAAATTCAACCTTTAAAACAGGAAAAAGAACGTAATCACTCCAACTCCCACACTAGTAAAAACTCATAATTTTTTGTTTATTATATTTTTATATTTCGGTACCAAATCACAATCATTATTATAACTATATGTGATTCATGTGATAGGGGGCATACTTGTTCTTTGAAACCCACCAGAACCCTATGGCGGACCTTTCATATTCGAGAGAGTTTGTTGCCTCGGGTTCTAAGAAATTATAATATTTTAGGAACTCTAATTTTATTTTAGATACCTATGTATAATATAGAAGTATATTTAGATATGCTTCTTAAATAATTAACTAATATAGTGTAATGGTTAGTGTATTTTTTTTTACAATATAAAGACATGGGCTCAAATCCTCCCTTGAGTTTTTTACTCCATTTTTTTACCTATAATAATATAAATATCTAGAGTATTGCAAATGCTTTAATTTTTTTTATGTTTTTTCTTTAAATTTGTGCACCAACAAAAAAATTATGACCCTATTTGGAAAACAACTACGTTTTTTACCTATGATAATATAAATATCTAGGGTGTTGCAAATACTTCAAATTTTTTATGTTTTTTTCAATTTGTGTACAAAAAAAAATATGGGTCCATTTGGAACTCTTTGTTTCTTTATTTTCTATGATAAAAAAATATATAGTGTTGCAAGTGCTTCATTTTTTTTTTTTATGTTTTTCTTTAAGTTTGTACACTATAAAAAAGATTATGGGTCCATGTGGTATACTCAACCAGGACCCAAATATTTATAGGTACAACCCTGCTGAAACCCAAAAAGATTTATAATTTAATTAGGGTTTCCACTAAATAAATTTTCCTTTAAAAGCTAAAGTTCAACCCCAAAATAGAAAAATCAGAAACATATTTCTTTGCTTCCTTATAACCCATAGTTTCATAATTTCAAAATCTAATTGCAAAACTCTCATTATGAAAATTATATTTCATAGGTGGGTACTTGTTCTTCCAAATTTTGAAGCCTCGTAATTTAAACCTGATTTTCAATAAATAGAGCTTCTTTCAGAAAATAAATTTGAACCTAAAAGAGTAATTAAAACAATATTTCCCCTGCACTGCGCCCCTAAAAAGTCCTAATTTCAAAACCTAATCGCAAAATCCTCAATATTAGGATTATATTCTCATTGGTGTGCACTCGTTCTCCTAAACTTCATAGTTTAATTAGGATTTACATTAAACATAACCTAAAATTCAACCCCATAATAGAATAATGCAAACCGCTTACAAAGCGATGATTTCCTTAATTCAAAACCTAATTGCAAAATCCACGTTATCAGAATTATATTTACTTGTTCTTATATTTCATGCGCATTTGAGATCACTTTTGTGGTCACAAATATATTATTTGCATTCGAGTTATTTAGAAGATAATAAAGTTGTGACAAATACTCATTATTTGAGATCACTTCACTTTAAGTTGTGACAAATACGCATTACTTGATACCCCTTTTTATGATCTCAAAAAACTCTTTTTCTTGTAGTGACATTTTCCTCACACGCTTAAAAAGCCACATTACCTAATTTTAAAATCGATTTGCAAAATTCTTATTACGGGGTTATATTCTTGTCATTGCATCTTTGTGTTTTTAAATTTGGGAGGACCAAGCCCAAAAATCTTCTATAATTTAATTATATTTTTCATTCTACATAACTAATCTTAATTAATTTACTACAAGAATAATCACACGATATCAAACTTTAAGAAAGTCGTGCAAATTTTTTAATGACACCCATTTTCTTTGTAATTGCAGTCACAAAAAGTGGAAAATTGTCCTAATTTAAATATTAGTGTATTGGTGAAAATTGATATCTGATTCTTAAAGATCCTCACCTAATTCAGTATCAATCAATATTTTAAAAAAACATTGGTTATAATTATATGAAATTCTTTTACATCTAACAATATTTATAAGTACTCAATTATTGTATCAAAAGAAATTATTCAATTACAAGTGTCTTGACCAACGAAAGTATAATTATGTTTACAAGAATTCTCACTTGAAAATATATTTTCAAGAAATACATTATGTCATAATTTACAATAGAATATATAAATACCCAACTTAAATACCAATTCCATCATATAATTTCATATAGGGAACGTATCTACCATAATTCTTGGTTTACATATCAAAATCATTTTGAAAATTATAGTACAGTCACCTACTCACCAAATTTATTGTATCATCATAAAAATATTTTATTTAGATTTGTGTTATATATGTATATATCAATATATTTTAATCATAATATTTAATTTTGTTATTACACGAATATTATCTTACAGTATAAAAGAAAACCCTCTAAATCTGAAAAGTCTTTCATTTTTCCGCCTATTTATAGTTGCTAAAATGAATTACGGGTTCTAATTAAATTAGGTAATTACAATATTTTATGGAGAAAATTTGTCGCCATAAAATTCTCTTTTAATGCCAATAATTACAATATTTTATGAAAAATATTTATTGTCACAATATTCTGCTATCTTATTACCTTTAATTATGTAATAAAAATGTTAAATTAAATAATACAAGTATCGAGTGAAAAAGCTTCGTATAATTTGCAAATATCGTTATCATTTCTATATTCGTCAGATAATATAAGAAGAAGAACAAAATCTATAATGATTAATATATAACATAATATATCAAATTTATGGTGTAATTAATTAATAACAAAAAAAAAAAAAAAATCGGTATATATTATGTTCAAATTATGAAATTCCAAAGTGTAAATATGTTATATGAAAATTAAATTCAATATTGACATATCAAAATAAGTAAATCAAGTAATTGTAAAGGAAAATTAAATCCAATTAAATTCATGTTTGCATATGAACGTACTTGTATTAGAACAAACAATTAATTTGTTACATATATATGGAACCAAGTAATCAAGTAACTGTCTTTAACTTTATAATTTTTAATATAAAATTGATATCACAATATTATTTTCAATATTGTTTAGATATATTACTATATAACAAAAAGTAATCATCTATAAGAGGAAATTAGGAGTGTGCCGCTCATTTTATCTGCTGACAATATCTTATTATTTTAATTTAATAAAAGATATCTATATACCACTATATAGTAAAATAATGCAAAAAAAAAAAAAAAAAAAAAGCTGGCTATATGATAAAGACAATAATTTATAAGAGAAAATTAGGGGCATTTGTCGATCATTTTACCTGCTAAAAGTATGTGATTAAGTTTAATTGTTATAAATACAATAAGAGATGTGTATATATATTATATAGTAAAATAATGCCAAAAAATTATTTTGAAAATTGGAATTTATGGCAAATTGTTATATTAGATAATTTATAGATGGCATTTGATGATTTATTTTAACACAAATAAAATTTCATTTATGTTTTCATTTTTATATATAGTGTATCAAAGTATTTTTTTTTTTTTTTTTTTTCTTTTAGGGTTTAATTTGACTTCTATATTACATATTTTAAGAGAAGTTACGTTAAGAAAAATATAATTGTTTGAGGATTGTCTAGGTTAGATTGTGTATGTAGTGTCTCAGACGTCAAAAAATAAGGAATTATCTTTCTAAGACGAATGAAGAATAATATACTAGATTAAAAATAAGCAATTGTTTGTTGATGGATTATTGATGTTAGATTTCATTTTTATTGTGAGCCGGATACAGTATAAAATATTAAATCTAAAATAAACAATTGTTTGTTGATTAATTATTGAAGTTAGACTTGAATATCTATTGTCGATTGAATATTTGGATTGCAAATAAAACAAAATTTTAAATTCATTGTAATAAAACAAACAGTTATTATCTTCTTTATTTATAAAATTTAAATTAGTTAATTTTTATTTACATTCTTTCTTTCTATTTTTTCTTATAAATATATATATGTTTTAAATCCTACATAGCAATGTGGGGGTAATTCTGGTATTAGCATAAAAGCTAAAATTTAACCCCAAAATAGAAAAATAAAAAACATTTTCCCGCGCCTAGAAAACCATAATTTCCTAACTTCAAAACCTAATTACAAAATCATCGTTATCAGTTATCACACACTCATCACTCATCAGTACGCAAAGTAAAATCAAGCACTACTTTGTAGATGGCGATGAAAGTGTTTAAAGGAGCGAATGTATTTATGTCGCGGAATTTGGTACCGCCGGAGCTCTTCGATTCGCTCCACGATGCATTGAAACTCAACGGCGCCCAGCTTTTCCTCTGCTGCGACCCCTCGCGCAATGGGCCAAATGATTATCACGTCATCGCCTCACCCGAGCATGTAAGAAACCTTAGCTATCCTCAATGGGGTTACGCTTTGGGGAAGTTTTAACTGCAGCTGCATTGGAATTGTTTGGGCTTGATTTTGTTGGATTTTAATGGCAGGCTGAATTTTGCAGGAAAAGTTTGAGGATCTTCGATCAAAGGGCTGTAATTTGATTGGTACGTCTTTTGAAGCTAGGATATTATCTTATGACAGAATTGAAGTGACTCTTGGAGTTTAGCTAAGTGGAAACAGGTCATTACTAGGTTAAATGAAAGAATAACTAGAGTGATGTTATAATTCAAGTAGCTTCAGAACTTAACTGAGATGAGAAGGGACCTCAGATCCTCTGTAGTTGAGGCTGTGCATTTCGGTGTAGTTTTCTCACATTCTCTCTCTATAGTGTGGATAACTTTGTATAGAGAGAATGTGAATAACTACACTGTAGAGAGTGAATGTGAGAGAACTACACCTAAATGCACGCCCCTCAACTACAGAGGATCCGGGTCCAGGATTAGAAGGGCCATTCTCAGGTTTGAATGAAAAGAGTAATGAAAGTGAATATACTGTCGCTCACTTCTGGTTAATATATATTTGGTAAATTGCTGTGGAAAGTTGCAAAACTAATTGAAGATTGGATTTGCGTAATGTTTTTTGATTTTGATGTACTGAAGCTAGATGCTCAAATATTAATAATTCTGGGAGCCCATTAATCATGTATTCAGTTACATTAATCATCAGCCATGGTCCCTATGTTGGTGGGTTGATCATAAAAGGATGGTAAAGCCAAGCGTAAAAGCAATATAACGACCATCTAGGCATACTATCTGCGGAAAAGATTAGATTTTACTGTGTCTGCAAACCGAGTATGACTCACAAAAACTTATTTTAAAGATTTAAATATTCATGTCATGTTTGTATTGTCAGTCATGATACAAACAACCAAATTGGATTCATCATGAGATCAGAGAACATCTTATTTGCAACCTCATATGCCTGATGCTTAAAGAAAAACAAATTTGGTCTCAATCTTCTTAAGCCTTCAATATACAAAATTAAAGTAGGCTACATTTAATAGATATTCATTAATATGTAATGCTTCGTTCTAATTAAAAAACTATACAGATACACTTCATAAAAGAAAATTGTTTGCCTTCTTGATATCTTCTTTTACTAGATATGTGATGACATGGAGTATATATGGTGGAACTTGTTATTGCTTGTAACGTGCTTGTAACGTTGTACACCCTCCGTCCCAAAAAGATAGTCACATTTTCCATTGTTGTCCCCAATTATAGTCAATTTCCATATATAGATGATACAATTTCTCTAAAATGCCCTCTTTTAATGCTTGTTGGAACTAGTAATCATTCTCCATTCACTTCATGTACCCCAAAATAAATAAGGATATTATAGGAAAATAATAGATAGAAGTTACATTTCCAATACCTTTAAAGATGTTCTCTTGATATATGTGTAAAACAAAGTGTACTATCTTTTTAGACGGAGGGAGTACTAGTGAATAATGTGATATTGGTTGACTGAACTTTGAGGATGCAATGCTTTCCATCCTCCTTTAGTTTTCTGAATGTTAATTGACCTTTTGAGTTCAATCTTGCAATTTTGATTTTAGCTGAAATTTGCCAGGTCCTCAGTGTGTGTTGTCTTGTGCAAAAGAGCGAAGAGTGCTACCTAATCAAGGGTATACTTGTTGCCTTGCAATGGATGGTGTAAATATAGTTGCTTCTGGTTTTGAGAAGAATGAAAAGGTATTGTTGCGCCACTCTCTGTTTCAGTTAAATTGGAAGGAAGAAGTGCCTTTGTTTTCTCCTCTATGACCATGACTGCATATGATCATTGTATGATTCTCGAACTTTGTATTTTGCAGGTTGCAAGCATTTTTAGTGCTGTTGTTGTTTTTTAATTTTTTGGTTGTGGTCTTACTACATCTTAGAAGAGAGATCTACTGCAAGTTTTATTTTGTCTTGATGAGGTTACTTAGACTTTAACCTTAAAACATGAAGAAAACGTTTAATATATTGCTTATAGGGGATTTATCTTATTAATGAGCTCTCAAAAGCCTGTTAAAGTTTGTTTCGTTGTGTGGCCTCTCAGAATCTAATGCATCACATACTTATTAGCAATGGCTCACTATGTGATCCAAATATGATAGTTTGTTTTCAGGCACGATAAATTTCTTTATCAGGTCCAATTTCACATATCACAGCGTTTCATTTGCCTATAGGCAATCTGTGGAAAAGCTTGACATTTTAAATCTTTGGGGATAATAGAAGGATTTATTTATTTAGTATTTATTTATAATTTATGTAGAGGTGACACCCACACATTTGGTAGATTTATTAGTTAAAATGTCATCACAGTTGTTGCTGTATGAAAAATGATACTTTTTAGGGACCATACATTTCAATTATGCACATTCAGTGAGGGCATTCAATCTTCCAGCACTGTCCTGCTACCTCAATTTCCGCTCTACGATATAATCTTTTATCCCGTCTCACATATGCTAGATATCCTGATTGCATTTTTTTGTAAGTGACTTGTAGGCCGATATTATAAAGAAGGTTACTGCAATGGGAGGACAGTTGACAAAAGCATCACCGGATGTCAGTTTTGTTATTGTGAAGGATGTGTCAGCTCCAAAATACAAGGTTTTCTTCCTGGTGTTTTTTTTGTATAGTCATTGAAATTTACTTTATGAACATAATATATATCTTGTCTACTAGGTGTGATCACATCATAGAGTGCCATTACCAGTTGAATATCTTGATTACCATATGAACTAAAATGGCAGGGACCAATGCTAAACTCATAATTCATGCTTTGATAAATTGATATCTTCTGATAACATAACCAAAAGAAAGATTTTGCTCTATCTGTGAGTAATTTGAGTATGATTTGATTCCACCAAAGGAAAGAAGACGTTTTTATGCATTTTACTTTTATTTTTCTGATTGATTCATGACATACCATCTTGCTGTGACTGTAACTTGACATTATTGCAGTACTGCCTTGTTTTCTTACATTAGCACTTATGCTATGACATTATTGCAGTACTGCTGCGTCTTTGGACTTGGGGTCAATACCATATTTCTCAAGTGTGGTTTGATGTTAGAGTATTGCTAAAGTAATGGCGTCATTTGGATTTATAGGCTTTTGTTGGGTGGCGTGTGTCGTAAATTTTCTCAAGCAAACTAGGTTTTGTTAGAAGTTGCAAAACTGGTGATTTTGAACGGATGTCTGGTGTGAGGGTGTTGCCTAATTCTGTTCTACTAAAAATCAAGAGTCAGTTCAAGCGACCTGTAACCTAATTCCTTGACCTTTTTAACTTACCTGGTTAAATACAAATATAGTTCTTTAATGTACTTTGGACGTGTAACTGGGCATTATTCTTTTCCTGAGAAAGAAGAATAACAAAATTTAATTGAAGACTAGAAATGAAGATGGGTCTAAACCCAACCAAAGCATTTCCAAACGCAAGAAACACTTAATGCAAGCAAAGACTGAATAGTTACCTGCTGTAGTTTCAATTTTATAATTTCAGATCTTCTAACTGATTTTCTTTGTCTCCTTCCACCTCTTTCATACTTGTGCAGTGGGCTCTAAACAATCTTAAAAAACCAATTGTCACCATGAATTGGCTTCTTCAGTGTTGGAAAGAGCACCGCGTAGTTCCTCAGGAACCATACAGGGTTCTTCCATTTTGTGGCTTGACAATATGTGTTAGTGGAATTCCTGCAGGTTGGAAGTTTTGTTATTTGGTAATTTCCTTCTGTGACTACAATAATCACATTGTTTCCTCAGATGTTGTGCTTTTCATTTTTAGATGAACGCAAGGAAGTGGAGAAGCTTGTTATGCAATATGGTGGAAAATATTCTGCTGAGCTGACCAGGAGATGCTCACATTTAGTTTGTGATATATCCTAATGTTGTTCTGTTTGTTGTTTAGGGTATGAATTACCTGCTTGCATGGTGGTGTTAGCTACTCTGGCTTTATCTGACCTTAGTTCACTATTATAGTAACACTTTTGGTCCCTTGGTCGCTTCTGTGTTTTTCATTTTTTCCTATGTGTTGCTCTGACAATAAAGAACCTGACCGTCTATAGTTTTTTTTCTAAATGCACCTGTTTTCATTGTCAGTCCTTGCTACGTGATGTGTACTTCTTTTCTTTTCCCTGTAATTTCTGCATTTGCTCTTTCTATTTACAGATACACCAATGTCCGTTGGGCTATTACACTTTTATTTTGACTTAGAAGTTTACATCATTATGTGTGTTCTGTGGACTGTGCCGTCCAGAGATGTTAAAGTTTTATGTTTTCAGTACCTTATACCCAGCATATTATCTCGAACATTGGTATCCTTAATTTTTCATAAGCTCCTGAAGGTGACAAATACAAGGTTGCGAAAAAATGGGGTCATATACGCATAGTTAACAAGAAATGGTTTCATCAGTCTGTTGCCAGACGAGGTACAGTCTAGCACAATTTGCCTGCAATGTGGTCTCCTTCTACTAGACTAGCTCTTCTATGATTCCTGACTTTGATTTTCTTTTTTCTTTTCCTTCATGATTTTCTCTGGGTTTCCACTTGGCCACCTGGATAAATAGCATGCCTTACAGAGGAGTCCTACCCTGTTCAAGGTAGTTCATTTTCGATGAGTTCTTTGAAGACAACAGAGCAACGTAGTCAAGGCAAAAGCATAAAAAATTCGCAATATATGTCATCATCCATACCAACTGCCTCAGATTCAGATACCAACTTTTCTGCTCAGGATATGGAACCTGATATTGATAATCTTATGCCAAACATGAGTGCTACATTTTCTGATGTCCCTTCCATATCTAAAGTGGGCAACGTACCACCTTCTCAGGAGCAAAAAATTGATTCTGATTTTGCTCGTGTTGCTGATGATTCCCAAAGTGAGGATGATGATCTATACTTGTCAGAGTGCCGAATTCTGCTTGTCGGCTTTGAGGCTTCTGAATTGCGGAAGCTAGTAGACATGGTTCGTCGAGGAGGTGGATCTCGTTATGTGTCCATCCGTGAGAAACTGACGCATGTGGTAGTTGGAAATCCATCAAAGATGTAAGACATTTGAGCTTGTGGTTGAGCTACATGTTTATCTCATTGTTCTAATTCAAGTAAATGAGCTTTTAACATCTATACTGAAATATATCTTTGAGATATTAAACAAAAAGTTTCTCACATCTACAGTTGAATCCTTTTAAAAAGTCTTCATCCTATCTTTTTCAACAACCATAATGGATGTTTGGAGATGTTCAGAGATCTGGTATCGCAATTTCAGCCAATACACATCCACAGAGATATGTTAATTTAAGAGTGAACCTTGTTAAAACTTTTAATGTATTAAGACACTAAAGTGCCTCCTCTTCCTACAGAAAATGTGCTCCGCTGTTATTTCATCTTGCCATTCGTTTTTGGTACCTTCAGATTTTCTCCTAGTGACCTTGCCTAAATGTAGTTTTCATAATTACGTAAAGGAGGAAGAATGTTCTCTGTTTTCAAGTTCATTGTCCATTGATGTATTATGTATGATATGTATCACAGTAATGTCTCTACTTAAACTGTTTGTGTGGAATATTCATTTTTCAAGTCTGTTAGATTTTGCTCATGCTGGTGGTTGGCATTTTGACGCTGTAAGCAGATTCCGCGCAAATCAAGAAGATGATGGAAATGTAGATCAAAATGCTTCATATCTTATGAGTCTTGGCTACTTATATGGGTTCTCTGTTTGATATAATAATCTTTTACATGATTGCAAATTTTCATGTGTCACTGCCAGATTTGGTTGTTTAGTAACCTAGAGTATAACAATTATCTAGTTGGATTGACGTAGCAGTATCTGTTACCAAGTACTTTGGTTGTTATTCAAGCCAGAACTCATGCAATTAGGCATCCATTTACTCACTAGGTTGACCATGGTAAATGGTTCTGCAGTGAAATCAAGGAAGTAAGGAGCCTTGCAGCTTTTGGAGTTGTAAACATTGTAAAAAGGGTATGGCTTGAAGAATGCACCCTTAAAAAGAAGGAAATTCCTGTACTTCAGAGCCACATTGCTTATGATTTACTTCTTCCAAAAGGTGCAGAGTTTTTGTTACACCTATTTAGCCTTGGAAAAGGCTTATATTTTAGATTTGAGCTATCAGTTGTGCTGAATATGATTTCAATCTTCAGTTAACACTTTAATCATTTTTCCTTCTTTACTCGTCCAGATTCTTTAATCTCCAACAAAACAACTGCAACGAGCGTGGCTTGTTTAAAACAGGGGAACTCATCTGGTTTTCAGCGTGCAGATGATGATATCTTGGAGAACAGGAATCAATGTGATGTATTATTTGGTAAGAATATATAATGGAAGTATCTTCCCTGCGTGCAACCCTTTAGAATATGCTGCCTAGAGTTGGTTTATGATTCCAGGTTCGAAAGAAGACGCCAAGCTGAAGGGGCAAAGCAGAAACAATGGAATCAAACATATAAAGTCTTCAACTGTATTTAAGGGAAAGCTTTTCTGTTTTTCAAGCTCTTTTCCTGAAGAACAAGTAAGCTGCTGCCTTATTTATTCTGTAATGTCGTAGTTTCTAGCTTCCATCTGTCTGTTATCAAACTTCACTTTCTGAGTTTTAAACCTGAAGGTTTTAGTGATTTTCAAAATCATTCAAATTCGACTTCAATGCAATTCCCATAGTTGAACCTGTACGATTGTAGTATCTTCTAGTTCCATGACTACATAAGATGAAAATATTAAAGAGATACATGCAACTTATAATCAAATTACTCTACTAACATTTTGCAAATGGATCAGGTGTAATGATTATTGAACACGACAAAATTAGTTTCTGAAATTTTAATAAGCTTATTATCATACATAATGTTTCGTAACGTTTTGAGTAAGATTAATCTATAGGGGATATTGTTGATAACTCACTAATCGGAAAGCCACTGTCCCAAATTATTGATCCTACAAATAAGGCTGTGAGAGCGCAATATTGAGTGTCAAAGCACAGAAAAGAGGCGCCAGCAGAGAGTATAGTCATAAATTAAGCTGTTTCATCTTGTCTGATGTTGGCTTCTGACATCTCTTTACCTGCTCTGCTTTTATGGCCTTATGTTATGTTAGATGGAATTTGAATTTTTTCTTTTTTTAATGTTTTGCTTGTTCAAAGGCTTTTGGTGCAGTTTTAGATTCTTTGTTCCTTTTGGTTCCAGTAATTTTATTAGCCAAAGTTGGCATTTTCTCTGGTCTGACTTCACATGGGTTTTCTCCAGAGACCCGAAATAGTGCTATGGGTTAATGAAGGTGGTGGAGAGGTAGTTGATGAATATCAAAATGGAAAGACTGCACACTTCATTGTTGAGCGTCATGGTATGGGTGTCAGTCAAACCAATACGGCCAGGATTACGTATGTGACCACTCATTGGATTCATTCTTGTCTAGAGGTACTGAATTGTTCCTCTGTTGAATTGGTGGCTAACACTTAAATCATAAGACAAAAACCTGATAATCTGCCAGTACTTTCCAGTCATCTTATTCTGCTGGGCCTTCTAAGCCTGGCTTGTTTTTCTGCTTTCATCTATCAATTCTCTAAGGTTGTCTTTGGATTGAGGGATTTGAAATGCATGGATTTAGAATCATTGGATTTCAAATCAACTCAAGATAGAGGGAATTTGAAATCCACTCAAATCCTTCAAAAAATAGCTCAAAATGAAATCATGGACTTCCAAATTCATGGTAATCCAAACAACGCTAATGGATTTGAGACTATGACTTTCAATCCATCCTCAAATCCTTCTATCTAAATGCAACCTAAGTCATTTCTTTTTAGCTGCTGCCCACAAAGAAGAGCAAACAGGAAACTTCTCTTAGTAATGTTACTATTGAATCTGAAGGAAAACTGGATCGAATGTTTTTGATATGTTTTTCATGCTGCGTTTGGGTGATCATGATGCCAGAACTTCTTCTATTGAGAAGCATCTCCTCTAATAATGGGAGTTATCCCAGTTCATTGTTCATCACTCGCTAATTCCTGGGTAGCGCTTTTCTTTTGTCTGTTTCTCCATTTTCCATGGCAGGTTTTGTGTTTCTGGAGCATAAATGATTTTTTTTTATGGTTAATTATGTCTTCTGTGCATGAGATGATGTAATAGAATACATCTCAGTGTGTCCTTATTGTTTTGCCAAATTACTTAGTCCACTCCTTACAGAAACTAATGCTATGTTGATGGCAATATGTTCTGTTTGAGTTCTCATTCCCGTTCAGATTGATTTCTATAAGCTGATGAGAAATCATCTGAAATTAATTGTGCTTCTATTACTCATTTATATTTGTTCCATCCTAGTTACTAATTGATATTTTTCCAATCCTCTCCCTCTTTTTGTCACAATTTTCTTTTTTATAAATCGTTTATCTATCAGATGTCTAGAGGTTTCCACTTTCCTTTTTTTGGAAATTATCATTGTAGATTCAATTCAAGCTTCCAAATATTTAAGCACGTGTAACTTGTAACTTATTACATGGACTCTCAGTTACTTGCAAAATTCCTATAACATGTCTTTATGCATTTTGAAATTTGGGATGTACCCATACTAATGCATCTGGAACTTATTTATGAAGGACGGGTGTTTGCTGGATATTAGCAGTCACATTCTCTACTCTCCACTTTCATGCAAAATTCCTTTGCCTGGATTTGAAGGATACCGCCTCTGTGTTTCGCAATATGACGTGAAAGAGAGACAGCTATTAAGAAATCTGTGCTATGTTCTTGGTGTGAAGTATGTTGAAAAACTGACCAAAAAGGTCACTCATCTTTTATGCAAATTTTCTGATGGTGATAAATACAAGGCTGCTTGTAGATGGGGAATACATGTAGTTACAGCTGAGTGGATATACGCGTGCGCTATGCAGGTTGGCATCATTCTTCTCACTTTCCCTCAGCCTATTTGCTTTTACAAATTTTTGTTTTTCTAACCCATCTGCTCATCATACTGAGACAGAACAAAGCAGTTGATTTGAAAGGGTTCTTTCCTAAAGAGCTTACTCTTCAAGACAGGCAAGCGGGGTCATATTCTATGAGCCAATTTCCGACCATAACATCTGGGGATGACCCCTCTCAGCAGCCGAGTCAGTCACAGGATCTGAGCAATATGCGTACAGCCGATTCCATGGTTATGACTAGAGATGAGAACTATTCTGGTGGTAGTAAGAGGGCGAGATTTTTAGGAAATAGTAGTCTGAAGCATTCGCTATCTCATTACTCCACTATGGATAATATTGTCAATATAGAAGGCAATGTAACTGAAACTACTAAAGAAGTTTCTTCTGTAGTTCCTGATGTTGCTGCAGCTATAGAGGATTTGTTGGAGCAAACAAGCAAGGTAAATTTCTGCATCTCTCATTGTATTGTGAAAATTATACATATTTCCTCTTGTTTTAATGCCATATCTGATTAGATCCAAGATTGGAAGTCTCAGGAGACAAGTGGTTGCCATGAAAATGTATCCTTGTAATTCTTTTGAATTCAGAGTTCTTTTAGTGAAAGTTGTTGCCACTGAAATTTATTCCTTAACTAAAACAGTATATGTCTTCTAATCCTACAATGCTTGGTCAAAGGCATACTGATCCTGCATCTGATCCAGGACCATCGAAGTACTGGTTGAACAGGTGACCTTGTGGCATATCTTACTGTCTCTTTCTTCTATTTCTCCTTTCTGAAATTATTTTCTCCTGTCTACTTTTTCTGGTTTACACTAAGAGATTGGTTGATGCTCACATTTTTTATGTTGATCTTTCATGAATATGATGTTTCTGTCTCCCTCTTTCGTATTCGTCATGTAGTTTTGGGAAGATTAACTTCATTACCTCTACTTGTTCAGCTTTAATTTGTCTTTGACGTCAAATGCTGCATAATAGCTGATACTTCATTCAGTTTATATATTTCTTTCATCATATGCATCACAGATTGTACATCCTCCACTTAAAATGTGGTGTCCTTGTGTCCTGGTTATCACACTTTTGCAATAATTTTGTCCCCTGAGGTCTTTGTTGATTAAACTGCACTTATAGAAATAGTCCAGACGAGTCCATTGTACACGTTGCTACTTTGTGGGATGAAGTTAACAACTAACCCTAGGAACTCTAGATAGCAGATTTGTCAACTAGTTTTGCACAATAATATAGCAGATTTGTCATTGCGGTGAAGTCTCGATAGACCATCTCTCTTACTCCTCAAATCTTGTAAAAGGATCTTCAACCATAGTAATTTCAACTTTTCTGGCCTTCGCTCAAAATTCTTTTGAAACACCGGATCCCCTGCTACTACATATTGCTCACTAAGAAAGGTACAATACCAGTGGTTGGTCTTCTATCCATTGTAGAGGTCCAGCATAACCTGCACGCTATATAAACAACAAAAGGGAAAGGGGAAGGGGAAGACCTAACAGGAACTGGAAGGAATCTATTACAAAGTTCCTTCCAGTTCCTGTTAGGTCTTACCCTTCCCCTTTTCCTTCCCCTGTTTAGTTGAGTTAAGGTTCTCTACTTTGTTGATCTCGTACTACTGCGTCTAAAGGTCATCTATGCACATATTTCAATCATTTTAAGCACATTTTCTAATTTCCTCGTCTGCTGGTGCTAACTGCACTTCCTTTCTAGTGCATTCATTTCATATTCTATCTAATCTAATGTATCCGTACATATATCATAGCATTCTCATTTAAGCTCATTTCTTTTTCTAAGCTTGTACTATAGATGTGTCTGCTGGTGCTAACTGCACTTCCTTTCTAGTGCATTCATTTCATATTCTATCTAATCTAATGTATCCGTACATATATCATAGCATTCTCATTTAAGCTCATTTCTTTTTCTAAGCTTGTACTATAGATGTACGAACCTTGTAAGATAGCCTAGTCCTAGTAAGGGAAGCCTCATCCCTATGTTACTACTTTCTGTTATCAATAAATCTTTGTTTCTTATAAGAAAAAGAAGCTACTCTCCTTTTTTGTCAGGTTCATATGTTGTAACCCATCTCTATGCTCCATAAAGCAAAACAGGTCTTGTGGCTTTTAGAAGGAATTTATGGTCATAGTCTGCGTGGTATTAGCCCGTACTTCTTTTAAACAAGATATCCATCCTTGAAGTTCCTTAGGATACTGTAACACTTGGTTGATATTTTGTAAATAAAGCTTTCTCTGCACAAGGTATTGTGGGGCTGACAGTAACATAGGTTATACCAGGTCTTGTGTGAAAAAGATGAATCAGCCTCGATACAAGTTTGTGATACCTTTACTTATCCGCTACAGCATCTTAACATTGCTAAGTTTCTAGGTGAATGTATTATTGTGCTGACCAGCTTACGAGCCGACTTCTAATTTCCTTAATGAGGTCCTTTACTAGTTTTGCCGGGAGATAAATATCCTTTTTTGCCGGGAGATAAATATCCTTTCTGTGTATATGTATATAATATATTTCAGTTAACCTAGTTTGTTTTTAGCAAGATAATATATATTTATATATCTCAAAGTCTTAATAAAACAATGCTTTGGAACTTGTTGCAAGTGGGAAACACATCCCAAGCTTTGTTCTTTTGAAGACCTGCGTATCAACGTTCATAGCTTGTTTTCATTAGATAAATATGGGGGTGTTGGTTGTAATATAACTTGTAATAAAACTTCTATGGGTTGGTGCGATTATTTAAGATTGATACAATATGCGAAGAGTGTGTAAATGGTTGTTGGTTGTATTCCCTAGTACTTTTCCCTGAGTTTGGTTGTTTTTTAGCTTATTTTACTTAATTTTCAGAATTTGAGCTGTCTGTTTCTTGGGTGGGTGTTCCGGGTCTAAACTATTTCTTCATAACTTAAACTCACCAGTCATCTATCACGAGCCATTTCAAGAATCAACAAAAGTCTGACGTATGTGTATCAGTGGAAGTTGGAAGAAATGAAATAGGGTTTAGTAGAAGATAATGCAGAGAAGAGGAAAATCTGATCCATATTTCCCATAATTATATTATTCGGCTGAAGAAAAGTAGTGAAATTAGAAGTGTCAATAGTTGAGAGTGAAATTACTGGAAGGTGGGTTGTAATTCAGATCCAAATTCCTTTTATTTTAATAATGTATATGAACAATATATACAAAGTTTCTGGTAAGTGGTAACAGAATAATGCATAGTACCTTGGTTGGAATAGAACTTCTGAAGCATCTCTATGCTCTTTTAGAGCCCTCGACTTTGGGAGGCAGTTGAGATGTGGCTGTGAAAATTGCTTCTCCGGCACTCTTTTTGAATAAGGAGACGAGGGGATGCATCACGTATGTAATTTTTTTTCCTTTCAGCAACTCTGTTTTATTGTCCGCTGTTTATGCAAGATGTCTGATGAATTATCCCTTCTTTTTCCTTTCAGCAACTCTGTTTTATTGTGAGCTGTTTATGCAAGATGTCTGATGAATTGTCCCTTCTCAAAAAATATGGAGTTAAATATTTGTTTGACAGTCTTTAATTGATGATGCATCATGTCGTCAAATAGTGGAAGGACTATACTAACATCAGTTTTCTGTTTAAGCAAGATGAAATCGTGTTAGAACTCTACTAACATCCGATTTGGGTTTGAGCAAAAGAAATCTTCGTAACAATCATCAATGAACCATATGAACCACCTTGCCAGAAATATTAGAATGGATAAAGGTCCCAAAATATCACTATGAAATAAATAAAGAGGAGTTGAACTTCTTTTGTTGTCTGCAGCACCGAGTCCATGATCCAAGCGTCAAGAAATCTGTTACATGAGATATTCAACGCAATAGAAATAAAAATTTTGTGTTTTACTGAACATGAATTTTCTGGCTGAAATAAAAAAAACTTGCTAAACAGTTAGTTTTTTTTGACCTCATACTAGCTGAATTTTCTTTGTTCTGGAATCTAGATATTTGTACATTTAGAAACCAGATGGGAGGATAACATTTCTTGGATGCTTCACTTTTTGTACATCGAGAACAAGAGAAGATAGTACGACAATGAGAATTGCACTCAATTGTCCTATTTTAGCAGTGAAGGCTGCTATACTGATACCAGAACGAAGTCTCCTTGATATTGCGTGGAATTCTGTAATTATATGTAAACATAAATAAATATGCATACAAGTGTCTCATAACCTAGATACGGAGGATGACTAATACTTCCTCCGTCCCAAAAAAAGAAGTCTTGTTTGATGAAGGTACTTCTTTTTTTTGGTCAATTAGATGGAGGACAATCCTAAAAAAATCATGAATTCTCACTTATTTGTTAATTTGGCTTATTCAATCACATTAACTTATTCATGGATTAAATTTTAAAATTTTTACTTTGACTAATGACGTTGCATTGACTTTTAAAACATAAATCTTTTTGTGGGTAAAAATGTTACAGGACTCTTTATGGGACAGAGGGAGAGGGAGTATATCTCTTTGATCAGTAGATTGCTATTATTCACCCTAATGCCTCTTACAATTATATCCCATTGACCAGGGACTTATCACTTGTGTAATTATCGTTGTGTACTTGCTGTGATCACGTTTTCCCACAGTATTCACATATACATGATTGCTAAGCTATACATGTGTCACATAGTTATGAGTACAGATTAAACTAGGTTGTGAAATTTGGACAGTACTCTGGATATGGGATTTTATGGCCTACATTTACCAGATTGCACTGAATTCAGCCGAATTGGCTGCCTATTTAAGATAATGCTGCCTGTGCTTGGAAATATTAATGTATTCTTTTTGTTTATCCCCAAGTCCCCTATAAATGACAGAATTTGTATTTGCTGTTAGCATTGTCTTAAATTGATAATTTCTTTCCAGGTTAGACAAAAAGGATGATAGTCCCTCTGCTGATACGACACCAAAGGGGCTTTATGATGGTTTTAGTGAGACACAGACTGATTCTCAGGTTTCTCCTTGTGTCTGCATATCATCTTTAGTATCAATTTTCTCTCTGATCAACTGGAAGTTGATTACTTATAGACATAATACTAATTAAAAATGTTCAATTTTAATAAAATGGATTGGTTAATGTGGGTGGTATCCAGTTTCTGCATGTGTATTTTGATTGCTATTGTTGTATTGTTTATGTTTAGGTTGTTGGTTATGAAGAAGATCTATCGGGTAGGCAAATGATTATTGATAGAGTACGGACGAGAAGCAGCATGGCTTGACGCCCAATAGTAAATACTAAAACTTGAAGCCCTCCTTGATGAGCAGCAATTTGATAGACCCTACACCGCAAGAGAAAAACGACTTGAAGCCCTCCCAACCCCCCACGCGACACAAAAGAAAAAGAGACGTGATGGGGCTCATTTTCGTACAGTATGGTCTAATGTTTCACTCTACTGGGTAATCAAGATCTATTTTCGCTCAAAGTCCTTTGTGAGATCGAAATTATTGAAACTTTGAACCATGCACCAGTTGCATCTAAGGTGAACACAACCGATGCTGCTGAATTGATTACATGCATCGTCTCTTTCTCTAAGTGCATGTGTTTGCATTTTTGTTGTTGGCCTAGATACAGCTACAATTCTTTGTTCGGCAAATTTGAACATGGGGAATATTCTGTTGCAGGAGAAAGTCTCTAATAAATATTAGTTGTAAATTATTTTATTCTATTATCAATTTATCAAAAAATGATTTAAAGTAAAATATATCTGCTGAAATGAGATCATTAGATAAGTTCGTGTTGCTGATAAGTAAAATTACACAAATTATTTAAATTAGAAGTTATCAGTTAACTTTTACAACCTGGTTCATGAGTATCCGGTGAACTCAAATAATCAAATATTATCAAGCTTTAATTTCATTTGTTTATTTAATTTAAACTAGTAATAGATGAAGTCGAACAAACTTTTGTGGAATCGATTTGACTACATTCCTACACCGACACGCATTCATTACCACAAGAATCTATTTGTATATTGGAATTCTTTTCTTCTACTTATTTGCCTCGATGCACATTTTTTGCTGACGATTTAGACAATAATTAAAAATACTCCCGATTAGGCATAATATAATCTGGTCCCCGGTCCCGGAATTAATATTCTAAATTCCCAGTTTCACACGCAGCATACTCAGACCGGGACATTTAAATCAAGTGAGACATTTAACATCCCAATTTTTTTTTCCAAATACATCACATAAAACCAATTAGTTTTTCTTTAGTATTCTGTTAGTACAGACTAAACAATTTTAAAAAGTGAAAATGAGAGTGTCCAAGGTGTTTGGACGCACCAGTCTAACACCTCAAAAGGAGTTCAGCTAATGCAACCAAACATGATTATATTTTTTCAAACAAAGTGACCATACATCTTTTCTAAAATGTATTTAGAGGAAATGAAAATATTAATAGCCCATAAGTCCCAACTCGCTTGAGCAAACACTTGATTCGTCAACTGTCTTTCGGACAACACAAACTATAGTTTCGAAGTTGCATCTCATTTAAAATATGTTGATCAAACCTTAAATAAACAAATCTCTCTCTACATGAAAATGCTCAGACTCAGAATATAGCAACATAAACCAAGCTTTTTCCCGATGACACGAACAATTAATAACGTTAACCAACAACAAAACTTCCTCACGTTCTCTGCAGCTGCACCTCTCAGAGTAACAACCAAGATTCATCAGTAACCCCGCTTGACAAAAAGCTGAAATACCTAAAGAGGCTGAATAGTTTGAGGTCACTCTCGTAAATGACCAGTAAGCGTTGAAGATCCCTTTGTCTCTCTATAATTGTTTGTAGAAGAGAACATAAGCTTGGTCGTGTAACACTTTGTTTGTGTTGATGGCAGAGAGAGATGCATCATCAAACCGCAGCCACTGCCCATTAGGGTAACGAACATCAGCAGTGTAGTGCCCTTTTGAGGCTTCTTTCCCGTGATGTGTTACTGTGGATACTAGCTCATACCTTCGTCCCTGCAGATTTTTACAACTTTTTCATTCGTCATATATTGTTTTCTCACATTGGGTTACATATATATGGGCAATGGAAGAATGCAATGATTTAAGAAAAAGGAAACAAAGTGGAAAAAGCAGGTACATGAAGATAACCCCTCAAGTTCAAAAGATATACAAAGCCAAAAATCAATATATGCATATCCCAACCAGTTCAAATCTTGATATAATATTTCCTGTGTTCAATTTCAAATGCAAATTTCTACACTGAACAATTAAATGCCCTGAATAAAATTCACCGAAGGAAACCAATAATCTTAGGACCGAGCCCCAAGATCAAAGAGCATAACAGGTTCACTTGTGAGAAGGCCAAGTTTCATAAACAATTCGCTACAAAATTAACATAAATACTGATTTTAAAATTCAAACAGCAGCTGCAATTATCATCCTTCAAAAGAAAAATCTATCTTCAAGATATGGCTCACAATTTTTTTCGTTATTATAACTGAGTCATACCAATTATTACCAATTTACCATCTTGTTTTTCCAGACTAAGAATGCATAAAAGTAAAAACTTCAGAAAAATATTACCTCAACAGAGGAAGAAACAAGGAGATCACGGCTTAACACCAGTTCAAGAGGGAAATGCACAGGCTTTAGCAATTTGGTGCTTCCGTGGCTTCCATAGCCAAACCGCTTCAAATGTAAGATCATTATCTTTGGAAGTGCTTGTATGTTGATAGACTTTCTAGCAGCAACAACCCCAACCTGAAATTTCATGAAATATTGTAACAATTAGTGCTTGGCTTTTTTATCACTAACAAACGATACACATTTAGCCTATATTCACATCATAGCATGTTCACGCCTAATACTTACATCAATATAACCTAATCAAGGAACATAGCTACAGTTATAAGCTAAAGATTAGATCAAGACCACATTGTACCCACTCCGCAGCAATTATATATCAGTGAGTGACAGTTAGCAAGGATTTGAATCAGACAGGATGGTAAACAGCCACTCTTTTGTTCTCCATTCGCTTCTCTCAGTTCTCACACATAGCCTGCATGTTTGAGAAGCACTCAAGGCTCTTTAACTTTTACATCCTCATTAGATTCACATGCATCTAATGCTGCATTGGTTTGCAAACCAAAGAGTAACATTTCCCGATAATTTAGTGAATCCAATTACTTAAAGAGTTTCTATTTTTGTTATCTTCTATCATGTAGTCTTTTTCATTTCTAAAGCAGGATATAACCAATATCTAGTCCTCACTTATCAAATTCGAAGTGACACTATTGCTCATATGAGGAAACTGTTCAGATAGACTTGTGACCTAAGCCAAGAACAAGCTGCCTGTTAAAATATTTCCATTCTTGTTCCAAACAATGGAATAAATAGTTTGAATGTCTGTTTCTCATAAAAAGAATAACTAGCCAAATTCCAAACATCAAGTCTACAGAAAGAATAATCTGTTTATCTAAATAAGTAAGAAAATGTTATGGATCTCATCAATGCGAGTCCAACTTGAAGCGAGAGAACGTAAGACTTGACAAGACACATTAAAAGAGAAAAAGAATCTATTAACCCTTGAGAGTTTATTGCACTGAACCCATCAAACTATCAAAAATTTAGCATTCAACTACCAAACTTTTATTTTTTTGGTTTCATTACCATTTAACTGGTCTTTGCAGCACTACCTGATTCTGGCCGAAATTCAACCTGCTGCATTTCTAGTAGAAATGATGCAACATGCAAAGTTTAGTTGGCTTGAAGCCTAAAAAAAGCAAAAAGAAGTTTGGTGGTTTATGCCTACAAATGCAATCAGTTTGGTCATTATGATGCAACTAATTGTAACTCTTAACATCACACACAAAGACCGTTAATATAGCCTAAACTACGATAAATTAGGAAACTATATGAAAACTTTGAGTTTCCATCGAACAACTCTGTCACACAAGTGCACAATAGATAACATAAACCTGGAAAAAATATACTCCCTCCGTTCCATATTAATTGACGTTTTAGGATGAAAAGAAAGAATTAAGAATTGAATATTTTAACAGATATATCCTCAGCTAAAGATTTGGCCAAATCAAAATATCTCTAATAGATTGAAAAGTAGAGATATTTTAGGATTGAGTTCAGGAAGAAAATTGATAGAATTGGTGAAAAATATATAAAACGTCAATTAATTGGTAAAGTGAAGAACAACCTGAAACGTCAATTAATATGGAACGGAGGGAGTATTTGCTACAAAATAGCATATACCATAGATAATGATAAGATTCGAAATCATGCAAACTTACTTTTCCAGCTGTTGATGCTCGGTATTCATCGAGTGTTTCTGGGGCGGAATAAAAATGAAGAGCATCTTCAATAGTTCGAATAGCTTCGTGAGTAATATCCAGATGGAGCAAAAGAAATGGCTGAACCGTGGCGGAGGCTTTGTTGCCTGTCCATAACAAGTATGGTATTATCTTAAATCAGTTCAAATGAGGAAATTAAGAAAAAGATAAGTGATCTGGATTCTGGGCTTCTTCTAGAGTCTAATCCATTTATTTTTTGTATCAGTAGTTTTAGGCTTAGATATTCTTTAACAGCCACTTAAAATGTACCCAAGAAAACGAAAAAGAAAAATGTAGAAAAATGGTATGTTATTAAAAGCAGCTAGCAAAATTACTCGCAAGATGAAATATCGAGCAAAATGGCCTACTCTGCATTGTCAAATGGTATACAAATTCACAACGAAGTGTGTACCTTCAAAGACGAATCACTCCAAAATATCCGAAGTATGCATAGCCCCCCCCCCCCCCTCTCTCCTCCCACCACCACCAACCAAAAAAAAAATAAAGCAAACCAAACAGAATAGATACCGTTTGGTAATCAATTTCATACTCAACAAATGACTGTTCAAATGGTCCCCAGCTATTTCACACATCCAGCAATAAAAAGACTATCTATCAATTGCCTCATACTAATTCTCATCTTATTAGCAGCCATTGTTGCTTTCTCAAATTGCAATTCCGCCGAAACAAAATGCTAAATCAGTTAAACTAGATAATAAAAGAAACAGGCCTTGATCCACACCACATTTGAATTCGGAGATTTTCTTTTTCAACAACTTGTACAGGTTTGATATAAAGGACTTAAAAGCGCAAAAACTAGAAAGTCGATTAGTACTTCTGCAGTTCTCTTCTGTATCAACATTGATTTATTCCTCGTGCATTCCTTTAAAAGGAAACCTAGATGCACATACTGCTACATAAATGAAATGTTTGGGGGACCAAGAATCCCATCCAATTCAATATATTCCAAGTTTACATATTATAGAGTCCACTTTCTATATGGAGTTCCAAATCCACCACCATAATCTCATAATAATGAATCTTGACAAATCTTTAAGCAAAACATAACTCCCATTGTCTGAGGACTCAGCTCCTTAGACTTCCAGCGCATAACTCACATGCATGTATCACTAAAACCAACACCAAGATTTGAAAGTGTGCGACGATATTGAAGGTCATGACGCGTAAACCATATAGTAAAATAGATTAAGAGTAAATGACTAAAGTCAGACAACTAAGGCATGATATAACTGCTACAAACAGTTGCATAATGCATGCCTTATCAAGAAAGAAACGTTCAATGCTGAGACCAGGATTTTCACGCACATGGATATATCATGTTTGAAGGATCAACAGTTACATAATCTTCAGAATATATTAAAATAGCTTTTATTTGCTGAGCAGCCCAAGGTCATCACATCATCCTCAAAAGAAGGGATTCTAGTCAACCGTGGGTCACACAAGCATCAAATTAAGAATTAGGTTAAGTACTTCTCAAATTCAGAGTTGAACTTGGGTTGTTTGAGCTGAAAATGTGGTTTGATAGAAACCTAGCTCCGGATGTACCCTTATAAACAGCGGAGAAAGAAAAGAACACTCAAGTAGTAGAAAACATGGGACGAGCGCAGAATAACAAGCAAACTTGAAAGAGTAAATCATACATACCTGCATTGTGTTAACAAAAGCCAGCATGTCAACAGACATATATGTGTTAAAAAACGTCACAATCTTTAAGTACAAACTACGCGCTAGACAAATAATATACATAAACATTTTACAATTCCAGCATTGTGGTTAACTGATTATCATTATTTAGTTACATCATATGCTGTTAACAACACGCCCTGAGTATAATAGGAGAGCCTTGTCAACAAAATTTTTCATTTACCTCGCGCCTTGACAACGCTTCGTAGTTGTCCACCAAAAATTGAACTGAGTTGCGAAGGAACAAAATTCTGGGTCCTTGTCACTGCTGATTTATTTTTTGGGCCAACTGTCTCCCACTCATCATCTTCTGATACAGAAACAAGAGATGACTTGCTCCCATCCAAGTAGGACTGCCCTTCAAGTTTCAGCAATTCATCATGCATTTGGTCCATGATGAAACTTAAAAACTCTTGTGCATCCTCTTGCCTGTGACGAGAAAATAAGTAAATGCATTATTTCTCTTCAATAAGAAATACAAGTAGGAAAGTACCCAACTTCATATACTACCATCCGACAACCCTAACTTCCTTTCCATGGATATAATCCTGAAAGGCATTAGAAAAACTACACTTGCTAACTTAACCTATTAAAACATTCTAGTTCATTAGCAAATGTAACTTACAACATGAAATTACATGCTACCTGCTAGCTTCTTGATAAAATATCAAGAGGTGAGAATTAAACTGCTCAGCCCCTCATAAAAAATGGAAACTAATAAGGATGAGTTGGAAAAACATTTTAACAAGAGGTGACAACTAAACTGCTCAGCCCCTCATCAAAAAAGGAAAAAGATGAGTTGAAAAAACAGACCTAGGCCTGCCAGACATACTACTCGGTATGTCAGGTGTAAATTTTCTTAACACCCCTTCAAACATGGCAGGAGTGAAAGGCCTGCCAGCTTCAAGCTCAGTTGCAACTTTCTTCTTTATGTTGGATCCACCAACCACATCAAATTCACCAATGAACTCAGCAAATGCAGCCAATGTTGGATAGCCAGCCTAGAAATAGAAAACAGATCGTCTTAATATGTGACAGAATCCACTGAGTAATGCTGTGTCAAAAAATGAAATTGGACATCAAATGCAAGCAAACCTTCGGAATTTTGCGGCTTCTAAGTCCCTGTAAAAGTTGAACAAATGGAGAACAGGCCAACAGAGCCTGTAATGTTGCATTACGGAAACATAAATTCCCGGAGTTGACCAAGCCTCGAGGTAATATATCACGAGCATCTGAATAAGGTATATCGGCCTTAACACAATCTTCCTTATTATGGGCTTCAACGGTATTATTTATGGTACCATTTGACTTTACTCTTTCATATTCCAGCAATTCAGGGGTAGAATTTCCTTCTATCTCACCACCATTATTTTCTGATAATTGCAACGAACGAAAATTACTTCCATCGAGTACTTCATTTTCAATATGAAAATTATCAGCCCTGTGAACTTCTCCATTTTCTGACAGATTAGGCAAATTCTCAGGGGCTGACTTCTCACCGGATTTCTTGTTCCCCTTCTGAGCTACAGAGGAACGGACATCTCCAGGTCCACAAGGCGTGTCTGATAAATTACTAAAGCTACCAAAAGTCAATACTGGCACTATATTTGATGGAGTTACTGGCAATTCTTTCCGTTCATCTAGTTCTGGGCCATTGGAAGGTAACTGATGCAGTAAGGAACGAGTTTCATCCTCAGAGAATGACCCAAAAAGTAACACCTACAAAAGCAAAATCAAGGGAAAGAACAGATTTGATGAATTAATAGGCACAACAATAAAAACTCATTACCAAACCTCAGACATAGTCTCAGTGAACAGAAAGAGAAAGAAAAAATAGAAAAGGAACAGCAAAACCAAATGCCGAGCTCATTTGAAAAGCAAAAATATCATCAAATAACAGGCAAATAGAATTAAGTCAAGTGAGACGTGCTGAAAAAAATTGGCCTTCTCTATCATACCATTCTTTCATTAAATTTGGCAACAAAATCTTTCGGCACAATCAAATGTAGCTAAGACTTTACACTGAGACAACCCTTATTAACTATTTTGACTTTCTGAATTGTCTTTATTAACTAGATACATATCCGAATTAGAGGTTATTAACTAGATTCATATCCGAATAAGGGAAAGAGCACTCTGCTCTATTTTCCCAGAAGAAGTACTTTAAGCACCACAGCTTTTTTTTTAGATTAAAGATCAAAACTTCAGTGTACCACTCCCAAATATGAATGTGCGACCTCCATTGCAGAATTGAAACAAAAAATTCCCCAATTTCAACCCCAAAACTTGTGCGGCATTGCCATATTTCCAACCAGTGTAGTCCCCAATGGAGAAGGATGCGAAAACGAGGTATATGCAAAGCCTAATACCAGATTATTTCAGATTGCTTTCATAATAAGGTCAGCACAAGGTCTGTTGGTGAGTGGTTTCCATTGTTGGGGTCAATATGGGAAAAGAATCAAACTTCAAATAAACGTGTACTAGTACAATAACAATAGAGAACCCATATGACAAATGCTAACTAATTTCCCAACCAAGAACCACATAAGCAGGCAAAACTGCACAGGTAAAACAGTTTAAAACCACACAATTCACACAATATCTGGCGAAAAATTAGCAAAAACAGATAAAAGTAATAGCTCGACAAATATGACAGAAAAAGAAAGTAAATGAAATTGAGTCTAATCGGACCTTGGATGGGTCACTCATGGTGCGAAGCAATTAATCTGCAAAGTTAGGAACAAAAGTTGTGGGATATGAAATAAAGAAGAAAAGGTGTGGAATATCTGTTGAAAACAACTAAGGGCTGATAAGGAAGCTTATATTGAGAGGGAAGAGATGTGAGAGCGAAGATTGAAGAAGACATGTGAGAGAAATACAAGATATAACACAAGTTGGGCTCTGAAGAAGAAGCATCGACGGATTTGTTTTGCGAGGGTAATGGATTATGATTGAATTGGATTTGATGCTTTTCTTCTTCTCACTAGATGTTTATGTGTAGTTGGGGTTTAGGTTTTTCATAGAGGAGGGGTGCTCGCCTTGGGACTCTGCCTACTGTGTGTAACGTATGTGTATATTTATATTGCTTTTTCTTTTTAAACCAATTTGTTTTCTTTTCCTTTTCTGGAATACAAAGAGATTTTTCCCTTTTTTAAGAAATACAAATCCGAAAAGGTAAAGATGTAGTACATCTTTTTACTAGGATAAAGGAGTGTGTGTCCATAGGCACATTATTATCGAAATTTTTTTCCTCCATCACAAGTCTAATTTTTTTCTTTAGTTATCACCTAATCAATTAATTATTGTCTTTGTTTATATCAAGTTTTACGATATAACAATATATTTGTTAATCCTAATCATTTTCAATTAATTATCTATTACCATATTATATTGTATTATATTATAATACAAACATATATTTTAGATGGACACATTCGAATAATCTTTATTCAAACATCCTTTAAGGCAAAAAATTTGGTATAGGACTATCAAAATGGTTGGGTCGGACCGAGTTGGATTGGGCTGAACTTTTTAGGACCACTAGAATGCTTGCACAACCCAATCCTCCCTTGAGTTATGGGGTTATTTACATTTTTTTCTTTCTAAAAAACTGTTTAATATTAAAACATTCAATCATACAAACATAAATATAATTATTTAGAATTAGGAGAGGAAGAGAGCCAGAGAGAGTGAGCCTATCCAGGTTCGTTTGATTGTTGGGGTCAAGCTAGTTTTTTCGGGCAAATAAAAACTCAACCTAGCCCTATATATTTTTTGGGGTTGGATGGGCTGTCCATCGGACCAGATTCATATTAACAACCCTTAGGTGTGCCGGTATCTGTGCACTCGCCCTTATCCAACTAGGGTCCATGATTTTTTTATGTTTTTTAGATTACTATAAGTCAATTAGCAAATGTTTGGAAAAAATTATAGGTAGTTATTATAATCACAAGAGTGGTCCATATTTTTTGGACAGCTTAACTCATTACTTATCTTTAAAGTGGGTCAAAAGCACGACAGTGCCAGAAATACGACAAATGCCAAAGCACGACAATGCTAGAAGCAGGACAATGTATGATGCACAACGACAACGCCGAAGCACGACAGGGCCAGAAGCATGGCGATGCGGAAGCACGACAATACAATCATGACAGTGCGGAAGCAAGATATTCCAAGAAGCACGACAATGCAAGAAATACGGCAATGCGAAAGCACGACAATGCGGGAAACACGACAATGCAAGCACGGCGATGCTTTAGTAAATTTTCTATAAATATGGCTCGTATGTTGAATGAAATATATACGATTTCCTTTAGAATCTCGACTTTATCCTATATTCTAGTTCTTTTACGAATATTTTATAACACGTTATCACCACGAGTTTTGCTCAAGAAGGTAGGAGAAACTGAATTGATATTCTTTTTTCACTTCGCTTCAGAAAACACAGGTTGCGATGGAGCAACAACATGATCGACATCATCCACTGTATCGGATTTTCGTCCCTTTTTATGCTTTACTCGAAAAAAAGGATGTCCGTATGAGTTTTTCAAAATACGGATTATTATGTTGCGACCGAGATGTCCAAGATGGTCATGCCAAAGCCTGTATAAATTAGTGTCACATAGTTCATCATTAGCGACAACATATGATTCGAGAATTCAAATAGTAATGATGTACATCCCACTAGATTGACTCATTAGTTTCTCTAAGATGTTTTTTCTTCCACATTCATTAGAGGTAACACATACACACACATATATATACAATTCCATTCTCTCTATGAGTTTTCAAATGATAGCCGTTGGCACAAATATCTTTAAAACTTAACAAGGTTTGATTAGCTCTTGGTGCATACAGAGTTTCTTTGATTTTAATACTTGTGCCGTTAGGCATCAAAATTGAGATGATCCAATCATTGTAGCTGCAAATAACGTGGAAGGAATAAGTTCAATGAATAATTGTCTATTCCTTAAAATTATGTGGGTGGTCCCACTGTCAGCTAAGCGCTCTATTTATAGACATTCCTACAAGTAAATGTGATTTGTGTTATTAATTTAGTTGGAAATATAATCTCATTTTCTTTTGAGTATCTTAATTTTAATAAAATGATATACGTTTCATTTAATATTTCTTTATATTCCTCAGGTGTATCGCTTTACACCGGGATAGTGCTATTTCTGAACTATGTATATTGATGTACAATAAATTCAAATAAATTCAATACTTTAGAATAACATTCGAATTTATTGATAAACCAACGTCAATAAAAGTAAGGTCTCCTACAAAAAATCTAACTAAAAGACAATCAGTCTAAGTAACTTGAAGACTAAAAACAATTGTCCAAATAAAATGAGGCATAATGCCTTAACAACATTCTTGAAATTTTTAATAAAACATATCAGCCAAAATTGGGAGTAGCCATTGACTGAACAATGTCCTTGTTGCCATTGAAATATGCAATCGTGAGGTTAACATCTGTGGGTTGGTCCTCGCCGTCCATGTAGTGTGTCTTTTATTCTTTAGATTTCTTATACCTCTTATAGTTGGCTGCTACATTGTTGCTTGCACAACAGTTGCTATACCCATGGTCGGCGTCTCCACACCTATAGCAAGGTTCATTGCCAACTCGTTCCTGTCCCCTTTTTTTTTGGGGTTCTTTCCACTGTTCCCTTGACTAAAGTTTGTCTCGAGAATTTTATTTGTCCTAGCAAGCCTGACATTGTTGTTCAGAAGAATTTGGTCATGCCACTCAGCTACTTGCAACATGTTCATCAACTTATTCACTGTAGTGATTCTTTTGTTATCATATTCAAGCCTATACTGGTTTGCCAGTATAAGTGCTGGGGTAGGAAAGGTTGAGAGAGTCTTTTGTATCATGTCATCTTCTATAATTTTCTTTCCACAGAAAGTAAGACGTGATTCAAGGCGTAACATATCCTTATTGAAATTATTGACCCTTTTGTAATCAAGTAAGCAGATTTCATTCCACTGGACTGTTAGTTCTGAAAGTAGAGTATCATGTATGTTTCCAAAACGTTCATTTAGGGCATCCCATAGTTCTTCGGGGGTTTTCAATTGAAGGTACTCCCAGCGCAAAACTAAGATCGATATGTCGCCTAAGAAACATTAGGACATTGACTTTGACCTTGTTGGACGATTCTTCGTCCTTGAGGTCAGTCGATGATTTAATTGTGCAAAGATAATTCTCCCCTTAGAAGGTAATTTCTACATCAGAAACCCAACGATGGTACTTAATTCCTTCGGAGTCCAAAATTTCAAATTCAGGTCGAGTTGGTTCAGCCATTTGCTTCCTGATTTTAGAATACTTTGATAGTTAGGTAATGTAATTTTTTTCACAGGCCATAGAGGGAGAATTAAGCCTCGTGTAAAAGTAAAACCGAAAAATTAAAGAGAACAGAAAGAAAATTAGAGATAGACAAAACACGGCGTATATTATTTTACCAGATATGTCGCTTACATAAGTGTACATTGTAGGGTTTTATGTATACAAGATATAATGAAACACCTAAATTGCCCCTCGATCAAGTACTTTTGATGAAGGCACATTAATGTGTTTTTCCTTAAAAAAAAAAATATATATGTGTGTGTATAACTTAATTACCAAAACATTAATCATAGCCTAGTGGTTGCCCCTTATTTTCCTAGCATGAGGGTTATTGGTTTTATCCCTGCTCACTTTTATTTTGTGCATTTTTCTTGATTATCTTTTGTGGTTTTTTTGTCTTTTTTGTTTTTCCATTTTCAATATACTTTTATGTGCATTTATTTTTTTGCACTTTCCTTTTTTTACATTTATGGAATTTTTTGTGGGTCTCTTCTTGATAAAGGTACATTATGCCCTCTCTAATTATTTTTGTTAGGTTATTATGCTCAAATATATTAATACACTAATATTTTTTATCTATAAACGAGCCTATCTAGAGGATATAATAAATTTTGCCCAATTGAAGTTGAATAAAAAAAGAAGATTTTATATATAGTTCTTTGCTCTTTGTTTAACTAATTGTGTTTATCGTTTTATTTTTCTGTAAGACTTGTTTTTCATTTTTATTTATATAGCTATATTAATTAAATGAACATCTTTTTGACGAAAATGTATTTTCTGCAAGTTTCCAAGCTATGTATCATATGTTTTAAACATAGATTTCAAATAAAATTTGATTTTAATTATTTTTATTTCTAGATTTATCATATATGTTGGTTTGGACTTCACATATTTTTGTCCGATTCTTTTAATTAACAATTTGATTAGACATTTTAAATCATTTTTGTATATGCAAAAAAATATTTTCTTGATAGTTATTTTAATAAAAAACCTTTTTAGTGGCATTCTTTTTTATTTGCTCAGGGACCCCAAAAATTCAGGACAGGCCCTATTGTTCACCCTTGATTGGTAATCATATCCATATTTCGCCAGTTAGATTTCAATGATACAGTTTACACTCTATGTTGCATCTCCTATTCCACTTCTTTTAATACATCACTCATGTTAATTTGTGATATATATAATATGATTGATTATGTAAAAATTCATAATGTTTTGGTTAATTTGTTATTTGCAGCATGATTTTTCCAATATAAAATAGAAATGTACCATATCTATATATATATTTTTTTTTATTCCAATTCAATACACCTGAATAAGTTTTTGGCTCCGACTACTTACGTGAAGTTCAAAATCGAAATTTTAGCTAACCCAACTACAAACTTTTAATGATGATACGATATTTAATCCCAAATTAAGTCATAATGATAACATTTAATAATAAAATAATGTCAATTTTTAATTTACTTAGGGGTAAAAGAATTCCTACAACTATACATATGCAATTAGGGGGATTAATACCCTGTTTATAGGCTCCACGTCAGCAATTAGAGCCCAAAACTTGCTCGAATCTATCGAATTGAAAAAAATAAATACAAAACTGATGTATTTCTATGTTATAATTTAAAGGTGGTGTTGCAAATAATAATCGATCACATTACCCTTTTTTACGTAATCAATACTATACTATACAATACTCATAACATATAATTAATGATTATTGTAGAATACAAGATATTATAGAGAGTATAATTTGCATACTATCTCCTAGCTGTTTTTGTTGCAAACAAGTGAACATATTTTTAATTTTAGGTTTTATGTTTTTGGACTTAAAAATTGTATCATCATTTGGCTAAACAGAAACCCATATGATTTTACTTGGTTTTTTGTTATCGATCAAAGTTTACCATCAATGTAGCCCATGACTAAAAGAATTTGAAGTCTTACGGTTGATCACATAATAATAATATAAAAAAAATATTTGTGAATGAATAATTTAAATCTTCAACAATTAAAGATGTATTTATATATGGAATTGGGCTGTGAAAGTGAGCGAAAATTGTTCAATTTTAGAACGTCAAATATTAACAAAAGGAGGAATTACTCAACAAGCTGGTTTGCCCGAGAGGTTAAGGGGGCAGACTTAAGATCTGCTGCACATAAGTGCGCATGGGTTCGAACCCCATAGCCAGCAATTTTTTTTCTTTCTCTTTTTAAAAAAATAAGTCTTTTAATTGCTATTTTTAATTTTATTACCTTTTTATACAGTGACATTTTGGTACTTCTATTTTTTTAATAGCTATTTTGGTACTTCTAGTTTTGTTTTGTTTTTCTCTTTCTTCAAAAATGAATTCTCGACTTTTATTGAATTAGTACATGAGTTATTTTTTTTAATACGTACGACCCTTGCATTACGTTATACAGTCTGTCCTAGCATTTATTTTCTTGTAATCATCACTTAAGATTTGATTTCTACATCAGAATATATGGCTAGGCAAAGCTGAAATTAAATTTCAATACAAAAAAAGAGTATAATTTATGTATACAATTCAATATCTACAAACAAGAGTCCATTAAATTAATGTTTATAGACATAAACATTAACGCGTGAGCTAAAATTTAAATATAAGACTCGATCTTTGTTACATAAACTTAAGTACACATCAATCTTTATTGATTTCCTTCTCAAATAGGAAATAGGAAAATCTTTATTGATAACATTAAGTAAAAAAGTCAAACCCAAATATGTGTTTTTACAATTAAAAGAAAAAAGAAAAGAAAAACTTTTTACAGTATCATGAATGAAGTGCCGACCTCAAACCAAACCCGAACAAATAAAAAATGTAAAGATATGCACCAACAAATTCCAACTAGCTACCTAGTTGATTCGGACCCAAATGCCTTGACTAGGAATTTCTTGATAAACAACATATAGAAGATAGTATCCGGGTGGAGCTAGGACGTTGGACCTCGGTGCGACAACCCGAACTTGATAATTTGTTGCTCCCAGAGATATCACATTAATATTGGTAAGAACTAACAATCTTTGATTCATTGAAAATGCATGTGTGGTAAAAGGTGGGGCCACCATTGTCACTATTATAGCACCTGTATTAATTCTGACTCGAGTTGTAAAAGTAATTGTGATTTGTTGTCCGTACCTTATTTGAGAATGTGAAGTTGGCAAAGTAATTTGGGGACGCATACGTGCAAACTGAGCATCTAAGTAGTCTGGTGAAAATGCTTCAATCGTCAAATCGGTTGGAAAAAGTACGCCAGTGAAATTGTAATAAGCATGAGGATTGCTACCGCTGACAAGAACCCGACCATCACGAAGTAGAACTGCACTGGAGTGGTACATTCGAGGAATCGAACCCGTTCTTTGTTCCTCAAATCTTACTCCGACTGAATTAGCAGGTCGGTACATAACAGGTGTTAAGACGGGACGACGACCCAACTCCCAGCCGGATGTACCCGCAGATGCTCCGTTAATAATCAAGACATTTCCGTTAGGGAGTAACACCATGTCACCCATAACCCTAGCCGATGGCATGGTCTCCATAAGCCACTGCGGGTTCGGGTCAGTTATTCGGATCCTTCCGCATGTATTAAGTGCCGTATCAAAGTTCCCATTATTTGCCCTAATAAAGGCTCCTCTTGGTGCACCACCACACACCAAAACTTCGGCTATCATATTATTACCACCTCCTCGCAATGGAAGCAAAACTGCAGAACCCGAACTCGGATAATTCCTCGGGTCCCCACCTGGAATAGTCGGGTAGGTCCTTACCACCACCGCGTTCACATAATCGAACAAGATAGCTCGATTGTTGGCGAAGATGAACAAATTTCCATCCACGTTCAAGAAAACAAACGGGTATAGATTGTTCTCAATCCTGGGATCATTAGTCTGTGTAAGAAAAGGCAAGTTGAACGCTTGAGCAGCTCCTGCCCTCTTAGGGTAAAACTCATAGTTAAACTGCCCTCTTCCTCCGATAATAATCTGCCTGCCATCTGGCAGAATATGATTGGTGGCGTACCATCTTCTCTGCGCAAGAGCAGTACGCAATTCTTGCCAATCACAAGCATTGCTTCTGCATGGTCTGAAAACCCTAACATCCCGATCACCATCGTTGAACCCTCCGCTCTGCACCAAAGAACCGTCGGGCATGGCGGCGCCAGAAGAGCACCACGGGTCGGTGAAGACGTTGAGGGGGCGGATAGAGTTGGTTGCGACGTCGTACTCGACCGAATGGGCGGTGCAGTCAACTCTGAGCATGAGGTCGTTGGGGTTGCGGCGGCATTGGTTATTGGGGAGGGAGATGTTGGAGGGTCCGAAATCAGTTCGATCGAAGATGACAACACGATCGGTGTTTAGGAGCTGCATGTGCATGGCGGAGACGCCGATGTTCGGCAGGAGGACGCTCCACCTGCCGCCACCTGGAGCGGCCTCCGTCAGGATGATCGGCTGCAGAAATATTAGAATGAGTAGGTGGTGGAAAAGAATCAAATTCGGAGTTTTCCCCATTTTTTTTGAATTATTGAAAAATGTGTTTTGAAGACTTTTAGATGTCTCTGTAGTGAAGGGTAGCTGAGGTTTATATAGCGAATACATAATACTCCCTCATACCTTCTTCTTCATTACAGCTCAAATTCTTGTAATTAAAAAAATGGCTGTTCCATGCCTTAATAATTTATTTTCTTGTTTATTTGCTACTATCTACCAAACTATAGTGTATAAAATAATATAATCAATGTAGAAATAATGTGTACTGGAATGAAAGTTAAGGTAGCGTCTGCAATACAGGAATCTGACTTAGCTATTTGGCAGGAAAGGGAAGAAGGGGCTAATTCTTAGCTACTCAGTCAGATACTATCTCACTAAACAATTATTATTTTTTGATGCTGAATTCCAACTAATCTCCATTCATTTACCAAATTAACTATTTCAGTCGAGTAGTACCCTATAGAGTAAATAAGAATTTTGTGGAAGAAGGGATGGAATTAATTAGAAAAAAATAAATTAAGACGAAAGTAGTCTAAAATTAGGAATAATTCCTTGAAGAAGTTGATTCTGTTACGAGACAGTATCAGATTATTGGGTTTAAAAAGTAGTTTGACAACTCTTGTTTCCCTTTATTCTTTTCTTTCTCTCAAATGTGTCAAAGACGTGGTAAGCATGACAGATAACCTCATCAACAACTTTCAAATATTTTGATGGACATTCTATTTCTATTAGCTTTATCCCAAAACATTTTATCTTATATTATCCTACAGATAAATTAATTGATTATTTAGAAATTTCATGTCAACATCTAATGTAGTACTTAATAGACTTCGTCATTTTCTTTGGATTTCGATAGCTTCGCACTGATGTTTCTGATGCAGTAGAAAAATTATGAGTCCATCACTGCAACGAAGAATTTCTTTTATATAATATTTTCTAATACTATAATTATGGGTACTATCGTACTAATAATAAGTTATTTGTTACACTTATTGTCATAAAGCTCGCTACAAATTATTTGATATCATTTTAAGATTACTTTTAGAGATAATTAATATTTGCAAAAAATATTTGAAACACATTTGAGATCACTTTTGTGTCATAAATATATTATTTGCGTCCGAGTTATTGAGACAACAATAAAATTTTGACAAATACTCATCAATTATGACAAATTCTCATTATTTGAGATTATTTCTCATAAGTTGTGACAAATAATAATTATTTTATGGGAGCTCAAAAGACTATTTTTTTTTTTTTGAGCATCAGTTCCTTACAAAATGTGCGCAACAACACCAAATCCAAATCCGATCATTTTCTTTTCTGTTCAGCTAATGAAAGAAAATGTTTCAAGTCTGCATGGTTATATTCGAAGATCTTGTGCACTCTCTGGATGTCCCTATTTGTGTTGTGATGATTTATTTATGGTTAAATATATCGGTTTGGATCTTCTACTACCAAATAATTCTACATATGTTATCTCAACTTTTTGCAATTTTAATAAATCTAGCTTAATTTTTTAATAATTTCTGATTAGATTACAACCTATAAAAAATTTAACAATTATAGCCTTCGTCCAAATTAGTGTACATGGCTGTCGAAAGTCAACGATGTTAATGCTAACTCAGAAAATCACTAATACAAAATTTACAAATGTACCCGAGTGCTTCACTTTTTTAATAATTGTGAATTAATTCATAGCCTATCAAAAATTTTATTTTTTATTTTTATCAATTTTATTCATTGTTACAACAAAAAAGGTCTTTAATGACACTTTCTTCTAGACGACAATTGTGTGTCTCTAAAAATACTGTGAAGATACAATCTACAAATTATTTAAGATATTTTTAGATTACTTTTAGAAACAATTAGTTATCGGAAAACATATTGAAGACATTTTTGTCGTCTATATTATTTGGTTGACTACTTGAACCAACTAACGACATTGTATCTCTAATAATGTATTTGTTGTGATAATGAAGACACCATTTTATTGTCTAGGCTATTTCTTTTTGTCTTCTTGTAGTGCGTACAATCTTTAAAATTAGATTGGAACAAATAACTTTGAGGCCTCGCTTGTCATCAACTTTTATAGAAAAACTAGAAAAAGAAATATGAAGGCTATCATAAGAGGATATCTTTCGATGTCTTGGGCAAAGCTATGGTGGGAGGAGGTTTTTCGATTTTTCGGTAAGCAATGACAAAGGTGAGAGAACTTGGATGCCAAAGTAATTGGCCAAGACTTGGGGTAAATGAGAACATTTTGGTTGTTCTTATTTGATCAATTAAGGCCGAAACCGCAATGAAGTCGTTGGCCCGCCAACACGGTCTTTTTATGTGAAATCCTAATTTAATGATAAAAAATTTAATTAGTGATTTAAAGAATTCTACAGATAGTAGAATTGATAAAAAGTTTAATAGGTTGTGAATTATTTTTTTTTTATTTTTTATTTTTATAATTACTGAAACAATGTGCTAGATTTGTTAAAAATGTGAAATTTTGGAATATATTTATATATTTCGCATTGGTGATTTTCTGAGTCAGCATTTTTATCTGTGGGATTCCATCTACCACGTAGACTAATTTAGACATAAATTTAAATGGATGTTACAATTGTTAAAATTCTACTATGTTAACAATTATCAAATCGTTACGCTAGATTTATTAAAATCTTATAAAACCTTAGGATATATTTGTATATTTTACCTTTATTTATTTCAACATTCAATTTTGAATCGATCATAGCTAATATTAGGACTTAAATTCAAATCACGTTACTCAATACTCGATTTGAGATCGTTTGCTAAATTCTCTCGAACTATGTTCAATTAAACATATCAAACAACTTGAGCATACTTTTACGTTTGATAAAATCTAAAACTCGACTCAAACTCAACTCATTTTCGGCTTTGTTAGAGCTCGTTCAAGCTCGATTATTAGTAATCAAACATATGATTAGAAGCTCGATAATATTTCAAACAAGCTTGAACAATAGTGTGTTCCACTCGCCTCGACTCATCACTTTTTTGGGAATAGAAGTAGCAGTTAGACATAATTCGATGTTCATTTTACGCATGTATATATCAGTAACTAATAATTAAAAAACAATCTGCAACTGATGATCAATCCTTAACAATGCGTGTATAAAGATATCGTTGTTAAAGAATTGTCATTGGAATGAAAAGTCTTTAGCAATGCGAAGAATAATACTATCTCAAATTATTTTTAGCAGGCGACTTCGTGGATTCATGTATTTACCTTTTTTTTTTTAATAAGCTGGAAGTGCATAATATATATACAATTTTTCTTTTAATCATTAATTATATCATAATAATGTGTACAGAATTGTTTGTTGGTAAGCCGTAGATATCGACAACATTATATTTAATCCAGTTTGACATAATGATTAATTTGTTATGTCTTTAAAATAATATATATTTGATCCATGCTTTGAGATCAAGGTCAAATTGGAGCTCAAGGTCTCAATAATTAAAATAGAAGTGATGAACTAGTCCGGTTAGAAACTTTTGTTTTTGTCTGTTTTTCTTTTTAAAATGTATAAGAGTATAATTAACAATTGACTTTTAATCTAGTGCATATCTAAATAAGCTACCAAAATTGGATCAAACCCGATGAACCGACACAATAAACTCGACGTTTTAGGTGGTGGACTATATATTTTGAGATCGAAATATAGTTGGGCCCATTTGGTTAGATTGATGAATTGAACGGTCACTGTTAACCTCTAATCTTATAATACATTTTAAAAGTGTTGGATTAGTTGCACACTTTAATATGTAGTGGTTTAGATTTCAAACTAAGCTGATCAAAGTCAACATTTATAACGTAAAGGGTTGGAGTTTGCTCAGCTTAGTCGGACCGCAGCACTAGTAAATACTCTAATAGGTATTTATAGTACAAATGCGGTAACACATCGGATCTAACTTCTAAGATGTTATATATATAAAAGTTGAGGCATGCCTTAAACTCTAGAATATTGTACTTAGGAAGGGTCTGTAAGGATTTAATTAACATTATTATTCCATCAAAAACTGCCATGGATGGTTCCCAAAAAGTCGAATACATATAATACCCAAATTTTACTTATAAAATTTGAAGTTTGGTTATTAACCTTTTTTTTTCCCAAGTTTCCCCATACATGGTTGAGTGAGTCTTGTGTGTGAACGGTCACACATGTGACAAAATATATTTATACAGAAAACATTGATACTTTTACAGGAAAAAATGATATTTTTACTACATTGATACTTTTACAGATAAATGTGATATTTTTGCTATAAAAAGTGATATTTTTTTTTGTTAAAAAAAAATGATACTTTCACAGATAAACGTGATACTTTTTTCCGTCACATCATGTGACGGTGACATACGAATTTTTGGCTAGAGGCTTTTTAATCCCCCAAGCTAATTAGGAAACGTTAGAAAGCAAAAATGAGAGCGCAAATGTTGGGGTTAAAAGATAACAGAGGTGGAATTTGTGAGATCATCCCCTGGCCTGCCCAGTACAGCCCAACCTTATTTTATGTACCAAATCTAATTATATGTGTTGTTGAAAATTCCTAATACTATACATTATTACTGGATGGATGGGACATCAAATTTTAATATTGATTAATTCATTCTTTGTACAGAATCTCTTCTATAGTTTGTTCCTCACCAATCACATTAGTATTCTAGTTCTAGGTTTTAAGGTCCTTCAATTATTATTAGGCGCTGACTTTCTCTACCAACTTTATACTATTTCCCTCATCATGCTTAGTAGATGCTTGGATTTTTTTTTTTTCTTTTTTCAATGTTTTATTCTCAATGGCGTCTAATACAGTAAAACCTCCACATATCAATTATAATTTTGAAACAATGCTAAATCTATTAATTAATTATAAATTGATAGATAGAAAATTGTGCATTGGTTAAAATTGCATTTTTATTAAAGTTTTTGTTAGTGCACATTTTTCTACCTATGTGATTTTCTTGGTCTGAATTACTTGATTGCTATTTTAGTGTCTATTTTAATAGAATTGAAGGTTTTTCGGATCAAGACGGAGGGACACATATCGAGGTGGGTTTAACACTAGTCGACTTAGTGTTAAAGTCCAACCCACATCAAGATTACCAAAGCGAAGAGTTGATCATGGCTGATTCGAGGTATACGATTGTGGGAATTAATTCCCCAAAGGGGCCCAAGGCCCATAAAGACTTGGAATTGAGAAAAGCCATGTGGGCCTTTATCTGGGTGGAAAGACGACAGCCTTTGGTCGTTTAATTGAAAGAGGCCCATGGGGGTTTATTTAAGAGAAGCTCATGATTGAGTGTTATAAAGGAGAGCAAAAAGTGACAGAAGGACGGGCGAAAGAATGTTTAAGAGGAGAACCGACGAAGCAGAGGAGCGCACATGGAAGTTATAGTTTCGATTCTTTAATTTTCTTTTTTAGTTTAATGTTGAATATTTTATTGGGCGTCGATATGTGCGGTTAGTAGTTTAATTTCAGTCACTAATTGATGTTTGAACTCTAGTTTGGTTGACTTGTAATTCTTATGGTGATTGCTTTTTGGATCATATTTTGGAACTTTTTTTGTTATTCGGTTTAATTGTTTTATATGTGGACTGTTAATTTAGATTTATCACCTACGTTAATTGGCCACATATTTACTGCTAGGATATATTCATAATATGTAATTGTTGTGACTTTATACCCATTGGTAGCAAATAGTAAATTATTTCGCTAGATAACATAAATCAGGGTTAATTGGACTGAGCTTGTGAGTCCAACATTTTGCCTACCCTATTATCCTAATACTTTAAGTGTTTAGACAATTTAGATCTAGAGAGTTTATTCTAGATTGTTTGGTTAGATAAATTAATCAAGGAGCTTATTTTAGTTAATTAAAATTAAGGGATAATTCGAGTCAACAAAGCTTATTGTTGATTTAGGGGTAGAAATTCTAGGATTAATTCAAGGGTAGTTGCATTAATAACGAGGGTTAATCAGGCTAGGAGGATAACTAGATTAGGGGCTGAGATCTTTTGTTTATCTGATTTAAATCACTTTTATTGCTTATTTACAATTATTCTTCTAAATTAATAGTTTATTAGGTAACAATAAATCAAACCCCTCCTCCCTTTTATGTTCTTATTTGTTTCAATAAATTAATACGTAAAATACGAATAATCGGATTGCTCTCTGTGGGATCGACCCTGACTTACCACTTCTACAAATTAGAAGAGGGTAGTTAAGGATATTAATTTTTCGTACCTCGACAACACGGTTAAATTTTGGCGCGGTTGTCGGGGAGCGATGCAAGATTAATTGTGTTTTTAGTACTCCCTCCGTTCCGAATGAACTTGCATACTTCCCTAATTGGGATGTCCCACCTGTTTTGCACACTTTCCTAATAAGGAAATAAAATTTTAAATTTCTACCCCACAATAATCTCATATTCACAAATCTGCCATCACTAAATTTTGCTTAAATTAAACTAACCCCCTAAATCTAACAACTCACTAATTATAACCCACCCATTAACCTACCCCAGCCCAACCCAATATCCCATTTCAGTGTTGATTCTCTCTTCTCTCTCTCTCTCTCTAATCGGAAACTCTAAAATCGACATTCTTCTCTCTCACTCTAGATCTTGGTTGCTCTCTTCACTGCGCTGCTGCTCTTCTCTGTTCAAAGTAACCTTCTGCCTTCCTTTTCACTCTCAATCTCATATCCACTCTCCATTTCTCTTCTCCACTATGTTTAGATTTGAGATCTACGATTCTTGTGAAGAATCACTGCTGCCTGGCACCTATATTTTCGATTCTGAGGGCTCGCATGTTCTTGAAACACCGATTCTGAAGACGACTCAACCATTTTGCGAGGAAATGGAACTAGATCTGAAATTTGATCTGTGTTCCGCCTCCATGCAAGTGTGTCAATTTATTCAGAAAAGTGCAAATCTGGATTTTGGTCGAGCTGGTGAACGAATAGCTTGATTCGAAGGAGAAAATGAGGGTTTTTTGCGAGTCTTTGACTTTATGGTTTCCTATTTTTGCGAAGGTTACTTTTCTTTAACCCTCATTTTCGTAGTATTTGTGACACGTTCTGCAAGTGATCTATGCATGTGTTCTTCGGAAAATGTTGGTGGCTTTCTTGTTAGCTCTCCATTTTTCTGAGGTGCTAATTGATTAAGCTGTATATGGTTTAATTTTGATGACGTCCATTTTATGGTTGCTGATAATATTAGCTTTGTGAAAGTTTATTGATGAAAAAAAATTGATGTTGGCTGGTTTCTTTGTTGTCTAGTTTAGTTTGTGCTTCTTGAGCGGGCAGTGACATGTTTAAACTAAATGATGCCCTTTTTTGCATGTTGATAGTTTAAATGAGTGCCAATTTGTTGAGGAAAAAATACTGTTGGTGGCAATTTACTATGGTGCCTAGTTTTATTTGTGATTCTTGATTGGGTTGTGACATTTTTATTATAAATAGTAAATTTATTTAAAGATATAAAATGGTCAATGTGAAAAAAAAAAAAAGTTAAGCCGCAAAGTGTGAAAAATATATTTATAGTCAAGGTCAGCTTATTTGCCAAAATATTGACACCCAAGGTAAGTGAATGGTGGTAGATGTAAAACAAACGGCCTCTGCTTGTCGATTTCGACGAAACGTATGTATGAGTACCCTTTCCATAATGGCATATTGTGTCGGGTTGGGGGTGGGGGCATGGCCTTCGCATTGTAGATAATGAAGAAAACATCTTGTGCCTTGTATTTTTTTTTTCTCTTTTGATGTGAATGAATGAAAAATCTATGTTTGTTATAAATATTTGTTGTCCGAGTATAGGATTTGACAAGTATTGGCTCCAAAATATGTTCCCTCCTGACACCTCCAATTGAATTTTCCGTCCCAATAGGTGTTGTTATGATTGGGAAAATAGTACTAATTTTCTGAGATTAAAAATGCTCAAAAAGTTAGAGGAAAACGTGATGGTAAGGATCACTTCTGCTTACTTTAAAATTTCTGGGGTAAAAATGCAACGACTGAGACCAGAATGAAACACCCCCATATCCCATGGAACCGAGGTGCAAGTTTCTCTCTTTCTAGATCAAACAAAATATGAAAAAATATTTTTTTACAATTCACAATACTTTTTACAATTAGCATGAATGAAATGCCGACTTCAAACCAAACAAATCTCGTCCCTAAACCAAAATTAAAGAAAAGACAATAAAAATGAACAACAATGCACCAATGAATTATCAACTAGCTAGCTTATTCGGACCCAAATGCCTGGGCTAGGAACTTCTTGATAAACCACATACAGAAGATAGTATCCAGGTGGAGCTAGAATGCTTGACCTTGGCGTGACAACCCGAACTTGATGAAGCGATGCTCCCAGAGATACCACATTAATATTGGTAAGAAACAATAATCTTTGATTCATTGAAAATGCATGTGTGGTAAAGGATGGGGCCACCATGGTCACCGCAATAGAACTTGTATTTATACTGTCTTGAGTTGTAAAACGAATTGTGATTTGTCGTCCATACCTTATCCGAGAATGTGAAAGCGGCAAAGTAATCTGTGGACGCACACTTGCAAACTGAGAATCTAAGTAGTCTGGTGAAAAAGCTTCAATTGTTAAATCTGTCGGAAAAAGTACACCCGTAAAATTATAATAAGCATGAGGATTGCTACCGCTGACAAAAACCCGACCGTCGCGAAGTAGAATTGCACTAGAGTGGTACATTCGAGGAGTAGAACCCACTCTTTGTTCCTCAAATCTTGACTCGACTGCATTAGTTGGTCGGTACATAACAGGTGTTAATACCGGCTCACGACCCAACTCCCAACCGCATATACCCGCGGATGCTCCATTAATAATCAAGACGTTTCCGTTAGGAAGCAACAACATGTCACCCATAACTCTAGCCGAAGGCATGGTCTCCATAACCCATTGCGGGTTCGGGTCAGTTATTCGGATCCTCCCGCATGTATTAAGTGCGGTATCAAAATTCCCATTATTTGCCCTAATAACGGATCCCGTTGGTGCACCTCCACACACCAAAACTTCTGCTGTCATATTATTGCCATCTTCTCGTAGTGGAAGCAAAACTGCAGAACCCGAACTCGGATAGTTTCTTGGGTCCCCACCCGGAATAATCGGGTAGTTCCTCACGACCACCGCGTTCACATAATCGAACAAGATAGCTTGATTGTTGGAGAAGATAAAGAGATTTCCATCCACGTTCAAGAAAACAAACGGGTATAGGTTATTCTCAATCGTCGGATCAATAGTCTGAGCAAGAAACGGCAAGTCAAATGATTGATCAGCTCCTGCCCTCTTAGGATAAAACTCATAATTGAACTGCCCTCGTCCTCCAATAATAATCTGCCTGCCATCTGGCAGAATATGATTGGTGGCGTACCATCTTTTCTGCGCAAGGGTAGCATTGAATTCTTGCCAATCACAAGTATTGCTTCTGCATGGTCTGAAAATCCTAACATGTCGATCACCATCGTTGAACCCTCCGCTCTGCACCAAAGAACCGTCGGGCATGGCGGCGCCGGAAGAGCACCACGGGTCGGTGAAGACGTTGAGGGGGCGGATGGAGTTGGAAGCGACGTCGTACTCGACCGAGTGGGCGGTGCAGTCAAGTTGGAGGGTGAGGTCGTTGGGGTTGTTTCGGCATTGGTTATTGGGGAGGGAGATGTTGGAGGCTCCGAAATCAGTACGGTCGAAGATGACAACACGGTCGGTGTTGAGGAGCTGCATGTGCATGGCAGAGACACCCATGTTCGAATGGAGGAGGCTCCATGTGCCGCCGCCTGGAGCCGCCTCCGTCAGGATGATCTGCTGCAGAAAAACTAGAAAGAGGAGGTGGTAGAAAAGAATGAAGATTGGGATTTTCCCCATTGTTTTTTTACAAAAAGTATCTTGAAAAATATGTTTCCAAGACTTCAGGTGTCTGTGAAGTGAAGGGGAATGATTTATAGCTGAGGTTTATATAATGAATTTTCTCTCATCATGAAATTTCTCATGTGCCTTCTTCATTACAAGTTAAATTATTGTAATTAAAAAAAGTGTTGTTTCATGCCCTAATAATTCATCTGGTAGCATTTCTACCAAACTATTGTAAAATAATATGATCAATATATAAATATATAATGTGTATTGGAATGAAAGTTAAGTAGTGTATGCGATAGACTTATCTATTTGGGCCGGGAGGGGAAGAAGGGGCTGATTCTTAGCTACTCAGTCGGTTAATACCCATCCGATTAAGTAATCACTATTTATTTAATGGTGAAACTCCAATAATCTTCTTTCGTTCATCAAATAATTAACTATAAATTATTTCAATTGGGTAGTACTCGATTGACTAAGTAAGAATTTTTTGGAAGATTAGAAAAAATAAATTAAGATGAAAGTAGTCTAAAATTAGGAATAAATTGTTGGCAAAAGATATTCGTACATTCTGTTATGAGACAGTATCAGATTAAAAAGTAGTTTGACAACTCTTGTTTCCCTTTATTCTTTTCTTCTCTCTATGTGTTAGACGTGCTGTGCATGACAGATAACCTCATCAACAACTTTCAAATATTTTGATGGACATTATATTTGTATTATAAGCTTAATTCAAAAGATTTCTATCTAAAATGTTCAACAGATAATTAGTTACAATTTCCATGCTTACATCGAACGTAGTAGGTGCTTAATAGAATTCGTCCTTTAACTTCCAACAGATAATTAGTTATATGTATGAAAATTGATCTTATGCTGTATATTGAAACCTCGAATACAATTGTAGTGGTGGCTAGACATATCTCAAAAGATACTATTTTTAAAGGTATAAGTTTCTCCTACTACAGTATAAATGATTTTGAGAAATTTCCCTTCCAGGAAATTCAAAAGTTGCATTCTCTCGAATTACATGGAACATGAATTGCAAGGTTCATTTTGAAAATGATAAATATATATGAGAGAATAGAGATCTCCGTACTGAGGATTTAATTATTTTCGGTTTTTGTTTGATTGATCTCGTCGGATATTTATAGTTTTTGTAGGGGTGTCTTCAATAGACACATCCAAACAATAATGTGTATATTCATGAATGATTGCAATGAATTCACACATATTCATTTAAGCACTTATTTACTTAAACCCTTCAAAATCATCACATCTCTTCCTCAAATCTCTTCAATTTAATTAAATTTATTTCTCTCTATCTCTAATATATAATCACTAATAAATTTATATAATATAATAATATATTATAAACACTAATGCATGAATGCAAGAATACATGTATGGATTTTAATACATGGGGCTCCTATTATATGTAAATATTATATATACAACACAATATATATATATATATATATCCCAATTTGAGTTGTTGTGATTTATTCATTTCACAATTTAATTTCGAATTTTAACTTTGTTTGTTTGGATCACAAATATGATATATTTTTGTTTCTATTTTTGGAACTGAAGAAGCAGTTGATTATAATTTGATGTTAATTTTACTCATGTATTTAGATACGGACCTAGGATTTCATAAGGAGAGGGCTGATATTTTTTTTTTAGATATAATCACAGTTTTTGAAATTTGTGGTTGGCGAAATTCGTTTTTTAACTATAATTACATTGTATATCATTATAATAAAAAGAGGTGTTTTGTATAATATTTTCTTAGACCACAATTGTGGTCACTAATAATAAGTTATTTGTAATCACTTGTTGTCAAAAATCTCTCTAAAAATTATTTGAGACCATTCCACTACAACAACAGAGATCTTTTGTATAAGACTTTTTGACACTACAATTGTGGTCACTAATAATAAGTTATTTGTGACCACTTGTTGTCACAAATCTCTCTACAAATTATTTGATACAACTTTAAGACTACTTTTCGAGACAACTAATTGTTGCAAAAAATATTTGAGATGCAGACCACTTTTGTGGTCACAAAAATATTATTTGCGACCGAGTTATAGAGACGACAATAAAGTTGTGACAAATACTCATAAGTTGTGGCAAATACTCATTATTTGAGACCACTTTGCTAAATTTGTGACAAATACTCATTATTTGAGACAACTTTGCTAAAGTTGTGACAAATACTCATTATTTGAGACCACTTTTTGTGGTCTCAAAAGACCCTTTTCCTTGTAGTGTTCAAGGCTATTTCTAGAGACAAGTTGCAAAAATATTTGAGGCGACTAAATAGTGACGACATGTTGTCTCTAATAATAAGATTATGACAAATACTCATAAGTTGTGACAAATATTTATTATTTGATGTCATTTTTGTTATCTTAAAAGATAATTTTTTGCAGAATATGTATATATACAATAATTTAATCGAAAAATTTGGGAGGAGCGGGATGGACTGTGATGTATTAGTAATTAATTAAATAATAATGTGCATGATGATCATTGTTAATACACACATCCAATACAAAGATATCGTTGGTAAATTAGAAGATTAGTCATTGGGAATGAAAAGACTTAAGAATAATAGCAGGCGACCTCGTGGATGCATGTAGTAGCAGCTTTGCTGTAAGCACCACACAGAATATACATAAAATATATAACGTTTTTCTTTTAATCATTAATTATATGATACAGAAGTGTTTGTTGGTATTGAGAGAATTAATTAATTATATTTAATCCAGTTTGACATGCTGCTAATATTCCTTAATTAATTTGTTAGGTCCTTAATATAATATAATTGATCTATGCTTTGAGACGAGCTGAAATTGGAACCTCTAGATCCCAATAATAGCTAGTCCGGTTCGTTAACAATGTATGAGTTCAAAGATTAACTTTATTTAGCATCTTTTATAAAGTATTTCCCTTGAGTGACCTCTACAGAGTGTCCCTTGTCACAGAATTGGTTTATGCTCAGTAGATTATATTGTAAGCCTTCGACAAAGTAGACATCTGTTATTCTAACTTTGCCCTTAGAGAAAGTTCTAACACCTTTGGTGTGTCTAAATTAATACCACATTGGGTCCTTCGTAGTCTTTGAAATCCCTTAAACACTTCTTGTTGTCTGTCATATGCCTAGCACATCCACTGTCGATGTACCAGATATCACTGTGTCCAGTAGAAACTTGACCTGCAAAGTAATCAAGTAGACTTAGGTACCCATTGCTTAATGAGTCCTTGGGAATGAGTCTTTCTTGAAACCCATTCGTGTAACTGAAATTCTAAGCAGCAAGTTGTTCTTCTGGGCTAACTTGCTTAGTGTACACCTTGGAAGGTTTCCCTTTTTCAGATTTACCCAGAGCAAATTGCATCTTGGATTGGAGTAACCTAGGATGATTCTTCCTTGCCTTGTGTGGAAGCCTCAGGCATTGAGCCCAGTCTTCTATTCGTTGCTCTTAGGTTGTTGTAGGTAGTTGCTCCACTCAGTAGCCAGAGCTTGTTGTATGTTGTTACTTCCTATTACATCAATGCATGGTGTGCTTGCAGCAGTTGACTTCCCCCTGTCAAGTTTACAGCCTAACTTCGGTCTAGGTTTCCTAGTAGGGATATTCTCCATCCTTCTAGAATTACCTTTACACTGTTTGGGGAGCATGTATGACTTAAACACACTTACTACTAGAGCATCAGTAGAAGTACCAGTTGCTTGACAGTTAGAAACTGTGTCCGAGAATCCTATCCTTGTTATGTCAGATAGGTTTCTCCGAACATCTAGTATCTCATCCAGATTCCTAGATGGTCTACTAAAAGACATGATTTCCTTCTCAGTCTAAAGGGTGAGAGATATCTTCAGCTTACTTACTTCCTCTAGAAGAAAACAACAGTTAATTGCTTCAGCTGTAAGTTTCTCAACTTCAACTGTAAGATCTCCAACTTCCTTGCCCATCCTTGGGGGTTCTGAGGGCCTGGTGTAATTAGGCTTGGATGGTTTTACCTTTGGATGCTTCTTCATATAATGTGTGAAGCATTTCATGAGTAAAGCCATCTCTTCAGGTACTTGCATGCTACTAGGGCTTTTGTGATAACAACATTCTCTTCTCCTTTTCTTCTTCTTTTATTCTTCTCGCTCTCCAATAAATGTCATATTCAAAGGATTTAAGGTTAGAGAAGAGCTCGTGAACGCTCTTCTTACCTAGCTTCTTTTCTCATTGGAATGGTTTTCACATCTCAATCTAATGTGAGAGCTTGCATCAGCTTGATGTTTATCTCCTACTGAGTGTACTCTTTCCCAGTAGACACCAACTCATTCAAGATTATTGTATATCTTGTATCTAAATCGTTTAGGGACTCTCCAAGATTAGCCTTGAAGAACTCAAAGTTCAGGGTTGCAGTAGCCACCCTGATCTCTCGATGTAGAGTTGAGTCTACATAGATTTCCCGCAGAAAATCCCAAATTTCCTTGGCAGTCTTATTTGCCTTAACTTTAGTGAAGGTTCCCTTGTCTAATGTAGCAAAGAGTACATTCTTAGCTAGATTGTCCAAGTTTGACCTTTTCCTATCATCAACAATCAATTCATTACATGTCTTTCCACCATGGGAGGAGATGCAAGTTCTCCATCCAGTTGCACAACATTGTCACCTTTATGATTACTAATGGATCTCCGGTGATGACTGTGCACATTTCATCATGCATAGAAGTCAAGTGTGTTTGCATCCTTATGGCCCAGTCCTCATATTCCTTAAAGGAAAATATGGGAGCTTTAGTTGAAGAAGTCTCCATTGTTGTGGTTTTTTTACTCAAAAATCTTTTTCTTTTAGAAAAAATGTGCTTTTTAGCTAGAAAACGGCTGGATCTGGCTACCTACCAAAGACGATTGGTGCATGAAACCAACCGCTCTGATACCACTTGTTGGTCTCAAGTGGTAGAGGTTTAAAGGTGGAGTGAATAAACCTCTAACTCGATTTTCTCTTTTTCAAATACTTTAAGCACAGGATTGTTGCTTATTGCAAGAAACTAGTTCTTGCAGCGAAGCTAGTACAATAAGCTTACTTATGCAGTAGGCACAAAGTGGACTGGCTAGAAGTAGCTTGCAGTAAGCAAAGCTCAAGGGAGTTTTATGTGCAACGGAATATGCTTAAACGTTTTCTTACAAATCTATGCAGTAGATAAGTAGTATGCCAACAATGATAATAAAAGAAATATAAAAGTAGACATAATATTTATAGTTGTTCGAAGATGGGGGTAATCTTTCTACGTTCACTATTCCCTCACACAGTGGGAAAATTCACTAAGTAGTTTACACACAGTACAACTTAGCTACTTCGAAGTGTAAGTCCAGCTTAGCTCCTTACAATAGTTTTGGCTATCCTCGGAAGACTGCTTCTCTATTGTACACAAGTTCCTTAGATTACAAGTCAGCTTTGAATCCCAAATTCAAGCGAAGTCCCCCTTTGAAAAACCTTTCGTGAAATTAGTTTAATGAAAGTTTTTCTTCAACTTTTGGTAGTTGTCTCTGAACTTGAATACAGTTGAGATGTGGGCAAACTTCCTGGTTTGAGAAGGATAAGGGTTGAAGCAAAGCTTGAGAGCTAGCTTGACTTTGTGAGTTGTTGCTTTCTTTTTCTACTACATGGAGAATTGAGGGGAGCATACTGAATTAGAACTTAAGATAAATTAATGTTGTGAAGACAGTGCTTGCAGAATACGAAGAAGCATGGGGCAGGAGGTGAGTTTGGAGAATCTAAAGTAGCTTTTAGTGGAGGGAGGGGGGGGGGGGGGAGAGGTGAGGCAAGTCGAGGCATGGCCCTTGCTGAGATGAATAGTTGCATATATATTAAAAGCAAAAGAATTCACTCTCACAATCTCTCCGTAAGCAAACTAAAATGGCTATCAAACACAAAAGCTAAATAACCCAAAACTATGGAAGTAAAAAAATAACACTACCACAAACTGATAGCAAACTAAGAAAAGTAACATCAACAACCAAGAGAAGAGCAGCTAAAGATCCACGAAAGCCAGCTGAAGAGAGATGAGGCGAAGGAGAGGGGACAATGAAGTCCGTCGCTAAAGCGGCGTTGCAGTCAGGCGCACAACACATGAATACACGCCAAGGGACTTAAACATCCCTAATGCTTCGCAAAGCATGCCCAGGCTTCCCCAGAGTGATGAGGATAAGCCCGTTGGCCTCGTTAAAATCTAGCATTGGAAAAACCCTAAGGAAAAAAATTAATGGTGGAAAAAAGAGTACCAACCAAACTCTCAATACAAAAATCCCTGATCATATCTATGTAAAGAGAACTGTGATCGAAGAAGAAAACAGCAGCGGCCACCAATCCTGGGAATGAAACCGAACAAACATAAACACCGTGGAGGGGTGCAATAAGACAAATAGTGATATCATGATCCGCTTATCCATCTAATGTGGATAATGAGCTTTGCATTATGAAAGATATAAAACACCAGGGATCTTGCGAAATAAGAACATTGTGGAGGGAAAATGTTAAAGAAATCAAACAATCCTTCATTTTAGGGCCTCCGACCGTGCTCAAGAGAAGTGGAAATGAGCCGGTTGGTTTCCTTCTCGGAAAATATGGGAGGCGTGGAAGTTCATAATGTATACAAAGTGCAGAATCACAACCAATGAGAACATATGGGCAAAGTGTTAGAGTGAGAATGCGATTTGAAGAGGCCCACCACATAGGAGGAGTTACACTCAAGCTAGATTTTGGACCAACCTCGACCGTGAGAGAATTCCACAGCCAATATCGCTGCCCGAAGCTCCGCCTCAACTGCGTAGCATCTGCCAAAAATCGCCGAGAAGCTTACATGGATGAAGCCCCGCGATATCTGAAAATTCCCCCTCCATAACAAGACCCCGGTCTACAAAGGGAGCTCCCATCTGTGTTGACTTTTAGCTATCCAGGAATTGGAGGCTTCTAGATAACAGTAGTAAATGTAGGGGATTTACCCGGTGAGGAAGGCACCCCAAATATCTTCAAACAAGCCAAATCAAAAACCAAATTGTGCATGTGACCCAAATTAAGATCATTTGATTCCCGCACACAAACCTAGATAGTAGAAAGACTGCGGTTGTCAAAGGGAACTACACCATCACATATGTAGTTATTTCGTGTCATCCAAATCATCCAAGTAGTAGTAACAAACGCTATTCGCCAAAGAGAAGCAACTTGAGGGCTGAAACTCAATGTCAGAGCCTGCAAAAACCAAGTTGTGAAAGCCCAAATCAAAGTGCAAATGAATATTGAAAGCAGAGCAAATTTTGTCAAACACCAAACAAGTAAATGAACAAGAGGGAAAGATGTGATCAAGAGACTCCCCTGAGACATAGCAAAAAACGCAGATGGATGGACCCTGCATCCCCATTCTTCGAATCAGCATAGTAGTAGAAAGGCAATCATGAATGACCCTCCATAATATATGTATTTGAGTGATTTTTTAAGGCCCATATATGTAGGATGAGAGGAGTGCATAGATGTGTATACGTGCATTAAGTGTGCGTGAGTATTACTCTTATCCTATTTAAAATTTAAGAATGAAATTTTTACCAAAAAAGTGATAAATACATTAACTCGTGTTACGATATATATGGAATTATTTTTATAAGAGTTTAAATAAGAATTCATGTGAGAACGTCGAATTTGAATTTTAGAATATGCATAAAATCTACTCCCTCCGTTTAAAAAAAAATGTCATTTTAGCTATTTTTGGAGAAATTAAGAATTGATATTTAATTTGTATGTTATGTCAAATAAGAAAATAATCAACTAAATTAAGTAGGTTGTTTAAAATAATATTGGAAGAATTATAGTTTTTATGGTAAAGTAACACTTATTGTGAAATTTTTTAAAATGTTTAAAATGATATTTTTTTTTTAAACCGAAGGAGTATAAATTATGAAAGCAAACTCTTTCAAATTAATTCGTTTAAAGAAAATCTTTTATTTGAAATAAATCGAACTTTGTAATAAATCTGAAACCGATTTCGACTCAGTGAAAAAATCTCAACTCATCAATAACGATAACATTGATCAACTGAGTGGAGATGATGTTATGCAACTGTCTGTCTTCTTCGACCTCTCTTCCTCGCCTTATCCCCAATACCTACAAACCGTCGCCGGGAAACGCAGTCGAGCGAATTTTGCAAGTACGCCGCCGGGAAACTAGCCGGAGAGGCATTTCGGTGGTGACGCGAGCAGGACCCAGCGGCACCAGCTATATATTTGCCTTCGTCTTCCCACTTTCTCTTCTCGCAATCACTATTTTCACATCTGCAAGAATTGCTGATAAGCTCGACCAGAAATTCATGGAAGAGGTAATAACTGCAAATACCTTGCTCTGCTGCTCATCATTTTACCCCGTAATATGAAAGAAATATCACGATTGCAAGGGTTCTCTTGTGTTTGTCCAATACCAATGCAATTAAATTCTCATTTTATATATATCTATATATATATATATATATTTTGTGTGTGATGTCAATTGGTGATTGCTGTGATAGGGTTTCCTTGAAATTACTCTTTTGTTTGTTTAGTATCGGAAATTTTGATTATTAAGGACTATTTCTTGATGACACAGAATTTTGTTGTTTCATGGTTGTAATTATATCCAAAGAAACTAAAATAGATGGACTTATTCTGAATCACTTTTCTGAGATCATCTATGCAACTTGAAACTTAGCTTCCCTAGGGAAAAGAGAAAGTCATGTGAAAAGAAGAGACGATTTTGAGGAAGGAGAACTTGTGACCGTAGGAGTTGGACTTAGTGATTTATGGGCAAAATCAAGGGAAAATAGCGATGATTTCAGTTTGAGGAAAAAGCAGCATTTCGTGACTGCTTGCTTGAATAACAATGTGCGTGGTTACCATAACCTACACTAGAAAGCGGATTGAACCTGGATCTTGAGCATTTTAGAGTTTAATGATGATGTCTTGTTGGTTGCTGCCAAGATTAATGACTTAATAGTAGTTAGCAAAGGTCCACTGGAGAGTTTTGATCTTGTTAGATGCTGGACCGCCGGTGGGCTTCAACTGGTGCAATGCCCGTCATCTCTTTTCACATATGCACCGGTGTGTGTATTTGTGTGGATATGGACAATAGATAGCACCGATGGGATCCACTAGGTGTACCATACACGGTATCCTTGTTCTTAATTTGATTGTGGAGAATAACTGTACATTGAGTCAAACTATTTGGTGAAGGCAGCTTTATTTCCTCTCCTACAAACAACTGATCATAGGGAGCTTCTGGTGTTACTCAAGTTAAACTGTTACTACGGACATATCTTCAAAAATCCTACACAAATGTTATTTGAAAGATGACTGTGATGCAAGGAAGTTGCTGTGTGAAATGTGGCAAATGACAATGTTGGTGACATGGAATCAATTGATTACTCTTGAGTAGTTACTATGCCATATCCAGGCTCCGTTAGCAATAGAGACTTCACAAAGTTATTGTCATAGCGGAAACACCATACCTCTCTGGATGACAACGGGATAGACGTTAATTTTCATCCTGATGGAACAGAGTTGACGTTTTACCAAGAAACGTTAGTGCAGAATTTGGATGTAATCAGTTTTCTCATGTTCTTTTTATTGCAAAGGTGTATGCCTTATTATATCCGGAGCTTCAGGCTGTGTTTCTTGTCAGTTGTCCTGATGATCCTAGAAATTATCCTGTTAATGCCTTTTTCTATGTGACTATAAGAGTATGAGCGCCAGAGGTTAATCTGTTTTGCTGTTGAGTCATATAAGCCCTTACCGTTGCATTCTTCCGAATAGCTTCTTTCCTCTTAAAAACGATAAGGGAAGGTAAACAACGAAATGTTTGGAATCTTGCAAGTTAATTATGTTATGATGAATGACATAAAACTTGTTAAGTCGTATTGTGAAACAATTTGTCTGATGCCAGCTTGCAGTAAATGAAGCTATACTGGAAGCAGAGGGAAACGACATTGATGAAATATCTGTTCCTTCCAAAGAAGAACCCGCGCCAGTTCGCACACGCAATCGCCCGAAGCGAGAAGTTGAGCCTTCATCCAAGTAAGGTTAGAAAGGCTGACCATAGTAGAGAAGCAGGCAGAAAACCTGTGATTCTTTGAGGTTTTAAGCATTATACTTGTAATAAAATCTTGAGTTTTTTGTATGTTCCTTATATTTGTGTATGTACATGTTGCAAGAAGAAATAGAACAGTAGTTCAATAAGATTGATTCTATTTTATTTTGTTCTTTTATAGGAAAAGAAAAACATATTCCATTTCTCATGAATATTGAAGAGAAAATGTTTATCACAAAGAGAATGTTCCGAAAGCGAAAGCAATTGTAGTAACGATGCTCTAACAATTTTTATCTTTGCAAAAATTGAAATCGTCTCATCAATTTAAATCTAGAGGGCAATCTTACTTTTAGTTCTTCAAATCATCGCTCGATTTTAGTTGAAGTAGCCAGGTCCTGCATATTCAATATATACATTTTATCTCGAACAAAAATGTATTAGAAAGAGAGTAAGACAATTTTGATTTTATTTATAAGAAGAAACTATTCAAAATCGTCACGTTCTTTTATATCACCCTTCATGAATATTTACAATAAATGCAGACAATTTCAAATTACATTATATGCACGGTCGATGTTTAGATGTGAGGGAGGTTAAAAAAACAGCCACCTCTATTATAACAATCTTGGCAGGGTGCACCTCTCACATACAACAGATGGGATGAGTTATGAGTAGGCTCGAATCAAAACTGAACATATGGAGCACCTGTAGAGGAACATTACAGAAGGCCATTAGAGGATTATTTTGGTACCATATGACTATTGATGAGTAGCCTCAAAAGCCAATAAAAATATATTCATCAAACAGCTGCTACATTCACAAGACATCTTTTCGTGGGAGAGAACGAAAAATTTGTGTTCTTTATTCCCTCATTATGTTATTCCAACTAAAGAGGAGCAAGTTGAAGCTATAGAGACATACCAGGGTCTTTGCAGTTGTAGAACAAATACTCCATAAATCCTGTAATACGAAGATTACAACTGAAGCTCTCCATCATAGAAATTAAGTTTATGTGACGATCATTTGAAGCGTGGCTCAATTCTTTTCATCCATAAGTAACACGTTTTGCCTCAAATGGATCAACTCATGATGGACCAAGTCTAGTCATAGCTCAACCCCAATTTATACAAGAAAAGGGGTTCTTACTATATCCCTTTTCTCTTTTCCAAATCTTCAAGTAGGCATGAATGTACAGCCCTTTGCCTTCAGTTTTGTCTCCAGCCCAAAGAATTTTATTCCAGACAACACCAAATCTGCGGTAGTGTTTTTCATGTGGTCTATAAGCATCTCATCATACACAATCACATCAGCCTCGGTTAGATATTTGGATTCTCTCATGATTGAAAAGACTTCTCTACCCGCTTCAACAGTTCCATGCTTGCACATCCCATAAATAACAGCAGCATATACAACACTACTCGGTGAACAACCTTGTTCCACCATTTCATTCACAACTCCAACTACCTTTGCAGCATCATTTAACTTACAAACATGGATGATTGTGAGGGTGTACTTGAATTCCATGGGCCCGCTAGTCACATTGGCCAAGCAGTCACGAACAAGCATCATAGCTGCATTTATCTCTCCTATTCTAGAAAGTCCCGTAGCCAAAGAACAATATGCAGCTATGGAAGGAACTGCAGACATTTCTTTGATTTTGTTGTACCAAGTGCAGGCCTCCTTTACATCTCCAACTCCAACGTAACATAAGATCGCATTAGAGTACGTCATTGTATCAGGTACATAATCGGAATCTTGGAGTTCTTGGAAGAGTGCTAACGCCTTCTTTTCCTCACCGGTCTTGATTAATGCCTCCATAAGAATATTGTAAATTGGAATACTAAGATATTTGTGCATTTTTAGATAGTCAAACACTTCATTAGCCATAACTAATCCATTGTTCTTCTCTAACAAGCCCGAAAAGAATTTGAGCAGATCATCAGTGACAGAAAACCCCAACTTCTGCATTTGCTCAAGCAATTTACGTAATTCTTCCATTTTTTTCGATTCTGCATATGACACTAACATTGGATTAACAGTATCAAAGTCAGGCTGAAGATCCTCCTGTATAGTAACTTGGAAAAGCTTGTAAGCCCTGTCAACTAGTTTTGCAGTACAGAATCCTCTGATAAGGGAATTATATATTGCCAAGTCAGCCCTATAACCAGAGTCCATTAAGTCTTTAAGCAAACCACAAGCTGAACCGACTCTCCCATCCACTACATACGCCTTGATTAGAGATCCATAAATTGCCCTGTCTATCAAATAATTTCTCTCTTTCATCTCCTTAAACAGTTCATAACCCCTGTCAACACAGTTACGCTCACATAGAGCCATGACCAAAGTTGTATACGCCATGACATCTGGCTCAACACCATCCCTCTTCATTTCCTCCCACACCTTTAAGCAATCATCCAAATTTCCCTCTGAAACCAACACTTTCACCATTGCTGTGTAAGCAAACACATCAGGCTTGGAACGTTTTTTCCTCATCTGATCCAGAAGGTCAAAGACTTCAACCATCCGTCCTGCTTTGCATAAACCTTTGATTAGAATCATATAGGTCATGTTTTCTTCGACCAAACCATCCTCCTTAAAGTCATCATAAACTGACATCGCTAGATCTAAATGATTAGTCTTAACTAAGGCATCCATAATTCTGTTGTATAGAAAGACTCTTGGTTTTACGCCAAATTTCTTCATTTTTTCATAGACAAAGTGTACTCTCAGACCCCTGTTTGCATCAGCATGCATTCTAATTAAGATTTCAAATTGTTTCTCAGTAGGTGGCTTCCCTTGCATATGCATCAACTCAGGCACCTGATCAGCATCCCGAAAATGATTTACTCGATTCAGAAAATAGGCGAAGGCATTGTAACAGGCAAAATCATGCCTATAACCTTTCTGCTTTCCTGTGCAATAAAGGAATAACAAACCTCAGAAAACGATATGCTTTCATAGTTAAAACACGTGCATTGCAAGAGCCTAAAACAAGCAAATTGGAGCGCGCAAACAATTTTGCTTGCTAGTCCAGTTAAATAAATAGAAAATCAAGTGCACAACACTCAGCAGCATATTGTCGTCTTGCTCCAGATTTTAAAAAAAAACACCAACATTCAGAGAGCAAACAAATACTCCCTCCGTCCCGAGATAATTTGCATACCCCTCCCGGCACGTGAAATAAGAAAGAGTTGTTTTTTGCTTTTTAGTTGATTTTTTCAAATGTGGAGATTGAGGGTGGATATTTTAAGGGTGGAGATTGTAAGAGAAATTTCCTTTTTTAAGGTTGTGCAAATTTTCTTGGGACACCCCGAAAAGGAAAGTGTACAAATTATCTCGGGATGGAGGGAGTAATATATAAATATGGATGCACTGAAGAATCTCTCTATTTAACTGAATGGTATGATAAACAACAAGAAACGAATTCCATCCCTCCCGCGCTATGATGCACATGACTCGCAAAAATATTATTACCTTCAAGCTCGATTTAACATCAGTGTCTAGTCAATATAAAATGAGAATAGAACAGAAAATAAAATAATAAAATGGGACGGACAGGCTGTCCTGCAGAAGAAAGAGAATATATAATGAGCGAAACATCCACCGGGATAGATGAACAAAACAAGATACACCCTCTTCCCCTACTGATTTCATTTTCCAAACAAGAACAGAAAGCAAATAAGATGAGGCTTAAAACAATATAATATATATATATATATATATATATATATATATATTTTGTTCCATGGTTCAGGCCTGCATATCCAACAGTTATCCATTTGGACATTTTATAATTTGGTAAGGTAGAAAAATTCTTGCATAATGCACTGCAGACAATGAATCATGGAAAATATTTTCCTCAGTGAATGTGTAACAAAGTACAAACCATTTGAACTAATTAAAATTACCCAAAACTATGCACAGTAGTCACACACTGTCATCACTCGCAAAATTACCCTGCCGGTCCTCCTTATATTCATTTACTTTTACAAGTTCTAATGTAAAAGCATAACTGTATTTCTAAAAGTCCTGCATAAATGTATTTTTCGGGGATAGTATTGTTCAGAAGTTATCTATAAACATAACTGTTTAGATTGCACAAGAGAAACACACACACAAAGTGAGACAAACTCACTGAAGAAATAATCTTTAATCCTAACTCCATGTACACGGCGCAAGAGTGCAGACAGTATATTCATTACTATGAGCTGCACTGCCACAATCAATTTTACACTGACAGCACAATCATGATTTTCAGTCGCGGACAAGAAACATACACATACGCATAAAAGTGAATAATCACTCAAAATATGTTTCTTGCATACCAGCCCAATGAAAAAACTTGGAGCAGAGCCTAGGATCAACATCAGGAAATTTGAGAACTTCCGAAACCAGTTTGGGCGTCACGCGGCGTAGACGATTAAGCTCCTCCACGAGCGGCGGGCTCCACTGCTTATGTTTTCTGAAAGCGTCCACCACGTATTTAGCGATGGGAGATAAATTCTTCGCCAAAAAGAAGAATCTTTCTGATGGGTCTATCACATACTTTGGTTTTCCGCTTACTGTATCTTCTGGGTCCCACTTTTGGAGGTCAAACGGCTCGTGCGCGGAGGGGCGGCTGAGCTTCTTTGGATTCAGTGTTTGACGGTTGGAGAACAAGCCGCCGCGGACGGTGGGGCGGTTCTGGGTGGGTTTACGGTGGCCGTAATAGAAGTAGGGCTTGTGGGCTTTTGTCAGCGCCGCAGGCGGAGTGGGTGGTGGCATTGTGAACTTTAAACTCCCTATTGGGGGAGTGATTTGCAGTTTGCCGAATGCCGGGGATGGTGGGGGTGATTTGCAAGAAATATTACCCTTTTTACTCAAACTTCCAATTATAAAATATTTATTTTTTATTTATATATTTTTACATAAAATATACTCCCACCGGCTGAGTTTGCACACTTTCCTTTTCGGAACGTCCCATCTAAGTTTGCACACCCTTAAAAAGAAAAGTTTTCTCACAATCTCCACCCTTAAAATCTCCACTTTCAATCTCCACCTTTAAAAAAGTCAACCAAAAAGTAAAAAACAATTTTTCTTAATATACGTGCCGACTCACATGTGCAAACTCAGCCGGGACGGAGGGAATACAATTTATTTAAAGTAACTCAAATAAAATTTTGGCGTGCCCTAATTTCAACTCAATTCCCTATTCGGCTATTCCACATAAACACACTTTGCCGCGCATTACCTCCTCGCTCGCTCTAGTAGAGACTGGCGTTTCCGGCCGCCGCCAACTGCTCTCTCCAGTTCACTTAAGCTGTTATTGCTTGGCTGCTCTGTTGGTCCCGCCGGAGTCCTTCTCCCTTCAGGTAATGATAGATAGATTTCATTCTTAAGCATGTTGTGGAAATATAAGGGTTTGTCCGTACGTTTTGAGCCCGCTACTAAACTTTATTTGGGCACTGTTAAGAGACTTTTCTTCAAGAACATCACCTTCTGTCCGGTGAGCTTTAGTTGGTTCCAAGAATGTGCACGTTGCTTCTAGGCTTGATGGTTCTATTGAGCGAAAGCTTGAGTTTGTTTTGTTGGGTTGTGATGGGCAAGAAAGCTGCCACCTATTGTAGTTTTGAACCTCAACAAACCCAAAGATCAATTGTCTGAATACATTATCTGTTTTCAAGGAAGAGCATGAGCGTGTGAAGAGAGCGGAGATTGAGGAGACGTAGGATAGGAGTAACTATTAAGTGGAGGTGAATGAACAATCGAAGTTGGTATATTTTAATTACATTGTAGTTCTTTCGGAATTAAGGAAAATCTGAGGCCAAGGAGTGAAGACGGAAGAGTGTTACTTGGAAGTAGATAGACTAGATCTAAAAAAAAATTGTCTGGAATGGTTGATAAAGTCCTGGTGGCGTGTTCTTGACCACAAGCTGTATTTTCTCCCATGAATGTGTCTTTTAATGCCAGAAAGAACGTGTCCAGACATTTTTTCCGTTATCCTAGTATCTTATTCGATAACATGCCAATTCAATAACCTTTATGTTAACTTGGAGAGAACTTAAGAAGAGCCAGATACTTTGAGATGCCCAAATGTTTCACGTCTTGCATAATCTTGTTGCTGACTATGCAGTATCATAAGTTTATGGCTTAATATATGTTGGGACCATGAAGTTGTGATGCCTTATTGATCATCAGTCAGTGGTTTTTGGTGACAACTGCACTTATGATGTCTATAATGAGCTCAATCTTCTTTTGCTCTTCCATTTTTCTAGGCAAGCGATTGTTTTATAGGCTTATAATTCACACTCATCATTTCTATTGATAGGAAAATGAGTTGTTCATATATATATCACTTCTCTGTCTCTATATACATATGTGTGTGTGTGAGATAAATAATATATCTTGTTTATGCATTTATTATGTTTGATTAATAATGTAGAAGTGCTGAAAAATGCTACATATAGAATTACCAGATTAGATTTGATAGCTTTTGAGAATTCCATGACTCCATTGTTTAAATGATCAGTTAAATTTGCACTGATATATGTCAGACACAATTAATACGTGTTTCTGTATTTCTTTAAAGAACAACTAGCCATATGGAGTTTAATGTTCTCTTAGTGCAAAAGAGAATAACAAACGAATTTGAAACTAGCATAGATTTAGTTTTACTAATTTGCTGATGCATTACTCTTTAAAGTTATTTCCAAAAATACATACTCTTTTATATTAGAAAGGTGTTGTTTTTTGTAGAAATAGTGTGCATGAACTGATCTTTTTTTAATTAACTGTCGTTTTGAGAAATTGTTATTGTCGCAAAATCATTTTCTTGTTCTATTTCTTATTTGGTAGAAGTTACAAAAATTAAGTTATTGGATAAAACACAATGAATAATGCATGTCACAAGCATGCTACATTAGCAAACTGTTTGTAGTTTCTCACTGAATAAATTTTGAAAGATATCATGGAACGTATTTACTTATGAGGTTTTTTATGATGATTTGAGGTCCAGTCTACCAATGTGTTAATGTTGGCTAGCTTGAAGCATTAAGTTAGCATTCAGGCTTTTGGGGTGTTTCTTAGAGCCTGTTTTCTTGTTATGGTGGGGGCTTGTCAGTTGACACCTTCAAAGTTCAAAACATTCACAATCGTTCTCTTGTAGGCCTTCTGTATTTTATGTAAATTGTTTTTGCAGCTATGGTGGGGCTTTCCTTAGGTGAGCAAAATTTTATAAAGGGTGGAATTGCTCAGGATCTGCGTACTGATGGTCGGAAACGATTAACCTACCGACCCATTTTTGTTGAAACAGGGGTCATTCCTCAGGTATAGGAAGTCTGGATAATGAGGTGTTCTGCATATCTAGTGAATTATATATCCCTGATCTTTTTCTTTGTTTTTCTTTTTTTTTTTTTTTTTTTTTTTTTTTTTTTGGTTGTGGAATTGAAAAGGCAAGTGGCTCGGCAAGAGTGAAGCTTGGGGCAACGGAAGTCATTGCAAGTGTGAAGGTAGTTAAGCCTAAAGTTGGTTTAATTTGTTTTTCTTTGCAACTTGGAATTGTTCCTTTATGCCATTTTCTGGTGCATCAACGAGTTGCAACCTGTTATTTCTTTTGCAGGCTGAGCTTGGAAAGCCAAATGCCTCTCATCCTGACAAAGGAAAAGTTTCCATATATGTTGACTGCAGTCCGACGGCTGAGCCAACCTTTGAGGTTTAAAAATTTCTTCTTTTATTATTATATGAATGTGTGTGTGTGTGTGTGTTGGGGGTGCATTTGAGTTGCACAAAATAATTATGTAATGAAGCACTTAATGTCGAGGTGGCATATTTAGACTACATTGATACTACCATGGTACTGATGAAACTATGGAACTAGTTATCTGTTCTAATAAAAATTTACAGTTGATATACCAGAATGATGATGAAGGTTATTCCTGCAGTTATTCCAGGTGAAGCATGTGATAGTTTCAAATTCATGGGAACATTTGTTGAACAATTTATAGCCCTAATAAATTATACCTAGTTAATTATACATGTATATATAATCTACATGGCTGTGTAGATTGGACTTCGGACTTTGAGTTTTACTTAAAGTTGTTGATGAGATGTAGTCCATTAAGTGCTTGTTACAATGTTACCTATGAGGTGTTGATGACGTTATCAAAGATCTTAGGAGAAAAATAGCACAAATGATAAAGGCCTTGGGCACGTTTACAAGGTACAATCTGGTATAAGAGGTGTTTCTAAATGTAGATAATAAAGCTTGTCCAAGCTTTTTTTCTAGCTTGCAACCGGCCAGTCAAGTTCATCTGTTCTTCAGCATAAGTTTTGCCCAAGTTTTTCTCAAGCCTTCCTAAGAACCAGTTGTGCATGTACGATTCGTTTGTGGTTGTAGTGATAGATCTTGTACAATTGCACTATCTTTGATGTGTAAGAAGATGCTTTATTATATGGTTTTCTTTAATTCATTGTAAAACCTTGAAGTATTGTGCTTTAGTTATGTTTCATTTCCTTGTTCATAGTATGTGCACACCTTAAAGCCTTAGTGACGTCTTGGATAATGTAACTACATCTCGCTTATCCTTCTTGTTCTTACAAGTTCTGATGATTCCAAATCACAGGGTAGAGGTGGTGACGAATTATCCGGAGAGCTATCTTCAGCACTTCAAAGGTGTTTGTTGGGTGGTAAAAGTGGAGCAGGTACTTCGATCAACTTTGCTGGTTTCGTGTTTGCAATTTAAGTCCTGTTATATGTAACGTTCTTCTTATTGTGTACGAATTTGTGCAGGAGCTGGGATTGATCTCTCATCTTTGTGCATTGTTCAAGGGAAGGTCTGTTGGGATCTTTATATAGACGGTCTTGTAGTTAGTTCAGATGGTAATGTGCTGGATGCTTTGGGAGCCGCCATTAAGGTATACCATTTCTTTTTTTTTCTTGTGTTTGCACCAATTCTAATTTAAAGTTGTAGATTCAACGGATTCCATTTTACCGTTATATGTGTGGATCGAGGGGTGATGTAAAAACCTTGCTCCTTTTCGTTGTGATTGAACATTTGAACTACTTCAATATAAATTCAAATTTCTCTGGTATTATGTTATGGCTGAAATTCTTCTCCCTATCACCTTTTTCGTTTGCGTGTAGGCCGCTCTAAGCAATACCGCCATTCCAAAAGTCCAAGTTGCTTCCAATGCCTCTGCCGATGAGCGGCCAGAAGTTGATGTCAGTGACGAAGAATTTCTACAATTTGATACATCAGCAGTCCCTGTTATAATTACTTTGACAAAGGCATATATCATCTCTCTCTCTCTCGGTTTTTTTTCTTCCTGAAATGCAACTATACACATGGCATTATCTGGTGTAGGTGGGGAGGCATTATATCGTAGATGCAACGACAGAGGAGGAGTCACAGATGAGCTCAGCCGTAACGGTTTCAATTAATCGGCAGGGTAGGATATGCGGACTAACAAAAAGAGGGGGAGCAGGGCTGGACCCGAGCATTATATTGGACATGATATCAGTTGGTAAACATGTGAGTGAGCAATTGATTACCAAATTAGATTCGGAAATAGCTGCAGCTGAGGCCTGTGACGAGGATGATGACATGGAATCTTAATTCTGGTTAGGATATACAAGCATGCACTCAATAGTTATTCCAGGATAATGGGGTCTTGGAAATGAATGACATGTGGTCTATAATTTACATTTGAATGATTTGTAACATGTCCAAGTAGCCGTCGTGCAGTTAACTATTTTTTAATGGTACAAATTAAAGTTCCAACTTTTGGCTCATAATATATCAAATCGATAGATTCAATTCGATAAAATAATTCAATTGAGGTCAGTATGGTCATAATGTCTTCCGTCGAAGACAGAAATTATTACGTCTTCATGAAAAAGTTCGTCTGTTTTGTTTTTATATATTTATGGAATGTGAAATACGGTAAATTTTGTACACATGCTCAAAAAAAATTACCACCGGTCTTCTCTTCTTTTTGAGTGCATTCCTGGTTGGTGTGGGATTGATGAGAATTGATCCCGTGATTGTCTGAATTATAAAATATTTTACTAACTGAGCTACAATTACTAGTGACATTTTAGATTTCCCAACATACTTAAATAGGATAACATAGTAATCTTCTCATATGAAAATGTTTTTCGTGGAAGTCTCTTAATATACAGAGCTGCATGATTCTGCACATATAATGGGTTCAAGATTGTCAAATCATAAAAATTGATAACTAGTTTATTTCTTTAGTTATCTATACCTCATCACAAGCTAATTTGGAACCGGAATCCACATAGAACTTAAATGTTAACTAAGCGTAAAAGACAATATATTAAATTTCGGGGGAATTGATTGATGTGCAATATTCAGTTTCAGAAAAAAGTAACTTGGGAGCGTAAGATGCACAATAATTTTATTGTACATCCTAAAAAAATCTTAAAAAACTCTAAAACTCTAAACCTGTGAAATCTAGACAATCTTAAAAGTCCTAAACTCCTAAACAACTCGGAAAAAACCCCTAAAAAGCCGATATCCCTAAACCCTAATACACCATAAAAATCCCTAAAAATCTTTGGGTGTATAATAAGGCTTATTGTACATAAGATGCGTGCAAGTTTTTACCTGCAAAGAAAATTGGAGAAAACAAAGTATCATTACATATCTCTATTTTGTGCAAATCCAATCAATTATGTTTCACAATGATGACGACTGGTCGTAGATTTCCATGAAGACCAGAGAATGAATTGGAGAAGTTGAAGAAAGTTGTAATCCTGGAGAAAGGTAAACAGCAGATTCCAAGGATGAACTACAAGAGGGGTAAAAAGATTACCCAAACAATTAGTGCAAATCCAAAATCATCGGAAATAATACAACATTTTCTTTCTTTTCATTTACATCAACATAGAATATCTTCATCTGAAAACCCGAAGCCCATGGTTTGAAGATGTGAAGCCACCATCAACCATAAGATTAGTGCCGCTTATATACCTGGCCTCATCACTCGCCAAGAATACCACTGCATTTGCCACATCTTCTGCACCCAACTCCACACCCTGCAAATTAGCATTGCTCCCCACAAAATTACGGAACCCGCTCCACGCGTCCTCCGTCCTCTCTTCCTCTGGCAAATGCGCCAAAGCCAACCCTGTTGGAACCGCGTAAGGTGAAACGCAGTTTACACGTATCCCATGTTTCCCCAGCTCAGCCGCAACATTCTTCGTCAGGCCTGACACCGCATGCTTCGACCCCGTGTACGCATGCGGGCCCAAACCACCGATAGTGCTCGTCACACTGGAAAGAGATATTATCGAGCCTTTCTTGGCTGGGATCATGACCCGAGCCGCATGCTTCATTCCAGTAAAAACACCTCTCACATTGAGATTGAACACCTGGTCAAATGACGAGAGGTCGTAGTCACGGATATCGGGGCAGGGTGGGCCTGACATCCCTGCATTGTTCACCATTATGTCGAGGGTGCCAAATTTTTCGACGGTGGAGTCAACTGCACGCTTGACGTCATCTTCGATTGTGACATCACAGTGGTGAAAGAAAATGTCTGGGCTGTTACCGAGGCTTTCGCAGAGACGCTGGCCAAGTTCGTCTTGAATATCAGCTATACAAACCTTTGCACCGTGACTGTGAAACAGGCGCACAATGCTCTCTCCGATGCCACTTGCACCTCCTGTGACTAGAGCTACTCTTCCCGATAATCTGAAATTCATTGTTTTACATATTGTAATAATCGCAGTAATTACAATAAAAACGAATAGCTATTGTAATTATTGTAAAATTATTCTTCTAAGAATACTTGCTTGAACAATTGACGAAGTCAATATACAACAGATACAGCAGCCAAATCCACTGATTGTAAATTTATACTCACGTAGTTTTCCCAACTTTCTTCTCCCCCTTTCTACCAACATAAAAGAGTTCACGAAGAAAGTACAAGAGACAATATGTCTTATATCTGACTAGATACCTCTGAAAATATCAATCAAAGACACTTCTATTATGACAAGAATATAATCAAATTGATCTTTATTATGACAAACTTTATCAGATTTACAACTAAAAGTCTCCATCATGGCGAGCAATGTACAGGAGGTGATAGGCTTGAATGAATCTTCTGTTAGTTTCCACAAGCAGAATCAGAGAGATTCTTTATTATACATGAGAAACAACACAGTGTAGTCTTGAGAACATAAGTACTTGGCCTATCAGAGAAGAAATAAATTTAGATGGACTGACCTGACGAAGCCAATACCTAGGATTTTACGATTTTCTATTCTGGCTAAATTGAGATATGGGCGGAGAGAGAGGGAGAAAGAGATTACACAATTTGATTGCCAAGAAATAACAGAATCAAAGGCAAACTTGCAGATCTAATGGACCAGGATAAGACTGACTATATCAAGAGAGGATACTTGGACCCATAAAAGACCAGTACTAAGAGATGGAACCAGTGGCATTTACACGACAATCTTAACTTCCATTGACACCCTCTTTAATCTCAACTGAATTTTCACGGAATAACCTCAAGTAGTTTAATGCAAACGGGCTGGTAAGACGACCTCCCCCCTCTTTCTTTCGAGACAAAGTCTCATGTGCACCAGTTGCAAGTTGCAATTCTGATTGGGTATCACCATTTATGTTTAAAGGTATTACAAACCATTTATGTTTAAAGGTGTTAAAATACATTTATCTAGAACGTGTAATACCTTTAAACATAAATGGTGATACCTTTTAGCCATAATACTTTTACCCATCACATATAATACCTTTATACATAAACTATTACTTTTGACTCATGACCCGCATCCATCACATATAATACCTTTAGGCATAAACTATGCATTTTGACCCATGACCCACATTGCACGAATCTAACTGATGCACACAAGACCTCCCCTTCTTTATAAGTACATCTTCTCATAGGACTTGAGACTTTATCCCCCTCTTTTTTCTTTGCTAAAAGGTAAGGGTAACTCAAGCCTTAAGCGTTACGATGTGTCTAAGATGCATATTATCTGTACTCTCTATGGGTGTGTTTGTTTTAGGTTGGCCTCAATAGATTTAGAAGATTGAATCTGAATAAAACACACTCATTAACTCCATTAGTCAAGTTTGACTCGGCACTCTCCAGCCTTAAGCAAACACACCCTATGTGTGTACATATGGCCCCCTTAATGAGCAACTTAATTCTTCAGTTGTTTTTCACAGTAAACATTGTATCACAAACTCCCTTTCCTATCAGATTTTCACCTCTTTTGGATTATTAGAAAAAGAAAAACTTAACAAAGGGTACCAGATTGCATTCCGAGCAATCTACCCCATTTTCCAGAATCTCTTTTGAGGAACAAACCAAGTGACTAGCACAACAACCAACCAGTCAACAAAAGATATGATGCAATTCCAACACAACGCCCACACACACACACACATATATATATAGAGAGAGAGAGATTATACTAAAATATTACTTTAGTCCACCCCAGTAATCTTGGGCCAATTCCAGGTTCAATGACCTCACATTGGAAAAACTCAAACCTCAACTATAACAATCAAAATTACATCAAAGAAAAAAATAAAAATAAAAACTTATACCAAAACCCTCACATAAAATTGGTCTAAAAGAAACGGGATGTATAAGATCAACCAAACCCTCCCACACCCCACCGGAAGCAATAAGAGAAACCCGGGTGGGAAAATCAGAGAACCACTCAAGATTTACAGCGAAGAGAGAAGTTCACAAAATTAAAGGGAAAAAGAAAAAGGAAAATTGAAATTTGATTCGCTACCTTTGATTGGTGGAGGTGGTTGTGGCCATGCGGAAGAAATTGCGTGTTTAAAGGCACTTCTCTTACATGAGGTCATGAGCATATATATACACTCAAAACATCAGTCTGCAGGTGTACTACTGGGTTAGTGAGTGTCGTTTATTGGTAGCATCCACATTACTTTTACTTTAAAAGCCAAAGTGTACGCTTGGATTTTTGTGGGAGGCCGCCATGCATCACGGGTTGGCACGTGGGTTGACACGCCCACGTTTTTGGGCGGCTCTTGTGGGCTCCACATCACTTTGTGTGCAGTGGCCAACTCACGAGCTTAAAACTCTTTTGGTCCCGTAACTTTTGACTTTTGCTATTTTGGTCCCAAAAAAAGTTATGAATTCAATTTAGTCCCACAACTCTTGAATTGGATCCCTTTTAGTCCTAATTTGGCCGGCGGTGACTAATTTCGCCGGAAAAGAGCGACCGGAATTTTTTGGCACGTGACCCACACGTGCTATTTTCCGGTGAAATTAGTCACCGCCGGCCAAATTAGGACCAAAAGGGATCCAATTCAAGAGTTGTGGGACTAAATTGAATTCATAACTTTTTCTGGGACCAAAATAGCACAAGCCAAAAGTTACGGGACCAAAAAAATTTTTAGCCCACCAACCTCACCCAATCTTACACATTTTTCTTAAACAGTCGTCTCACCTTATTTTACACAACGTAAAAAAAGAAAGTTATAATATAATCACCATTCTCAAAATCTCCATCATCAATCCACCTTTAAAAAATCAACGAACAACCAAAAAATAATTTTTCTTTATATCCGTGTCGACCCCCTCTATGCAAGATAAGCCGGGACGGAAGAAGTATAATCTAAGCAAAAATTTATGACTTCGTTTTACGGGGTTGATGTGGATAAGATTACACATCTTCCAAGCTAATAAATAGAAAAATCGAAGCGAAAATACAGAGGTGAAGGGCAGGGGCGGGGCAACCAAATCGGGGGCCCTGTGCGAATTCATAAAATCGGACCTTTTTTCTAACTAAAAAAGACATGTATGTTTTCTAAATTATAAATTAACGTCACACTACATGGTAGCATATAAAACAAAATACAGAAGATATAACCTTCACTTTAAAAGAATAGCTCTATTAGCATGTTTAGAAACAAAATCACTAATTACACTTTCATTATCAATCTCTTCCAAGAGATCACATTCAATCGACATCAAAGCAAGTCCATTTAATCTTTCTTGCGACATAGTTGTTCATAAACAATATTTTGAAAATAAACGAACAAAATATATATACATATATACTGTATGGGCTAAATTAATTTGGGGCCCCAATTTTTTGGGGGCCCTGTGCGGTCGCTCATGCTGCACAGGGGCCAGCGCCGCCCCTGGTGAAGGGTAGAGTAATGCTTACGGAAGCTCCTGAAATGACATTTTCATCCTTTAAGTAAAAAAATATAAATATTCACCCTCTCAGAGACACACATTCACTATTCACTCTGAATATTTTCTCATCATTTCTCTCTTCTTCGGCGGATTGACCAAAAGAGATTGCATACATAGATCCACCTGTAGAACGATTACCTTTTCACCTACCTAGAGAGCAAAATGTAGTTTTGATGAAACAGATAGAATGGAATCAGTACTCAACTTACAAAAGATTAAAAGGACAAAGTTTGAAGCATGGTTTCAGGCAAACATTGATTACCCACATGGAAATCAGTTCACCTATGCTGAATTTCCTCAGCATTTTGTTGGAAACAAGCAACAACTGAATAGATACCTAGAACTAAAGGTCGAGGTTTAGGGAGACCGTATTACGTACCACCTGGTGTTGGAGATCCTTATTACCTGAGATGTCTAATCAATGTTATTAGTGGTGCAAAGTGTCACAACGATATGAAGGTTGCTCATGAGGTACAATACGACTCATATAGAGATGCATGTTATGCGTATGGGTTGTTGGAAGATGATAGTGAGTACATTGATGGTATTAAAAGAGGCCAGTGCATGGGCATCTGCGTACTCCATGCGATCTTTATTTGCAACTTTGCTCATCGAGAATTGTATGGGACGACCAGAGATTGTATGGGAGCAATGTCAGGAGTATCTATCCGATGATATTTTATACCGCCATTGTAAGTTCTATCACAACAAAGGTATGTATTAAAGTATGATAATATTAGTATTAACATTTTATGGATACCATCTTAATAATATGAAAACATTGTTAAAGTTATTATATATATTTTTTTTATTTATAATTTTATTGAATTATTTATTTATATTATGCTTTTTGTTTTTTTGGTTTGCTTTCAGATTTATTGCTCAGTGAAAATCAAATAAAGAATTTAACGTTGATTGAGATAGATAAATTGTTGTTAAGGTGTGGTCGTTCATTGAAGCATTTTGAAACTATGCCTCTTGCTGATTATGATGATATTTCTTCGAGGCAAAATAGTTTGCTGGTTGATGAGTTGCAATATGACCGAAATGAGTTACAGAAGGAGCTTCATTCATTATTGCCTAAGCTTACAAATGAGCAACGTATTGTTTTTTATAAAGTCATTGATTCTGCTGAACTAAACAAAGGAAGTATCTACTTCCTTTATGGTTACGGAGGAACGGGTAAAATATTTATGTGGAAAACTTTATCTGCAGCTATAAGATGCAATGGTGGAATTGTTATAAATGTAGCATCGTGTGGTATAGCATCGTTGCTCTTACCAAGAGGAAGGACAACACACTCACGCTTCAAGATTCCGCTCAAGGTACATCACGAATCCATGTGTAACATAAAGGCTAGAAGTGAGCTTGATGAACTGATCTGTTTGGCTAAGCTTATTATATGGGACGAGGCTCCTATGATGCACAAACATTGTTTTGAAGCATTAGATAAGAGCCTTAAGGATGTTATGAAACGAGTTGACGTTGCAAACAGTACTAAACCTTTTGGTGGTAAGACTGTTGTTTTTGGAGGTGATTTTCGTCAAATTTTACCAGTTATACCAAAAGGTCGAAGGTCAGATATTGTAAATGCAACAATTAACTCTTCCTACATCTGGAATACATGTGAGGTACTGCGGCTAACATAAAATATGAGACTTCAAAGTGTTGGTACAGAATGTGAGGCGTCGCAACTTCAAAACTTCTCGGATCGGTTGGCAGGGATTGGAGATGGAACAATAGGGGAAGAAGAAGAGGGATACTCCACTGTAGAAGTTCCAGATTAGATGCTTTTACCAAGCTCTAATGATCCAATACGAACAATTGTTGATGCCATATACCCAAATCTCTCTGAAAGATTACATGATCCACATTATCTTCAACAAAGAGCTATTCTGGCTCCAACGTTAGACGTTGTTGATTTTATTAATGACCACATGATATCCAATAACAGTGGAGAATCTAGATCATACTTTAGTTCATACAACGCAAGTAAGTCAGACATAGCAAGTGATTTCATTACTGATGTTCATACTCCAGAATTTCTAAATTCAAAAAAATGTTCGGGAGTGCTCAATCATGAATTGAAGCTAAAATTGGAACACCAGTTATGCTTCTAAGGAACATTGATCTCAGCAGAGGATTGTGCGATGGTACTAGGCTTATTCTTACTCGACTTGGGGAACACTTGTTAGAAGCAAAAATTATCCTGGAGCAAGTGCTGGACAGTTGGTTCTCATTGCAAGATTATCCATGACTCCATCAGATACGAAAGTACATTTTAAGTTTCAGCGAATACAATTTCCTCTCACTGTTTCATATACAATGACTATCAACAAAAGTCAGGGTCAGTCGCTATCACACGTTGGTCTTTTTTTGCGTAAGCCGATTTTCAGTCATGGTCAACTCTATGTTGCTTTCTCTAGGGTGACAAATAGAAATGGGCTCAAGGTAATGATTTGCGATGATGAAAAGAAGCATGTCAACACAACAATTAATATTGTGTACAAAGAGATTTTCAGAAATTTGTAAAGTTAAGACATAAAGGTTTTATGTATGTTGTTTTAGTTCTATTTGCACTTAATTGTTCTTTTTCTTATTTGTCTTCATTTTCATTCTTAATTATTCATGACACAAAACTAAATTATTTTGTTATTATTTTTTTTCCAAATTCGTGATTTTCCAATTAATCACATTTTGTTGTTCTAGGTATTTAACTCAATGTTTAACATAACCAAAAATATGGCCCATGCATCGCACAGATATACAACTAGTACTATTCCAACCCGCAATAATTATGACAATTAAAAATAAATAAGAACAAAAAAGGAAACAAAGAAAACAAAAATATAAATAACAATTGTGGTGCGCTGGGTTTCAAACCCAGGAATCTCAGTAGACAAGTGGACCGGACGCTCATACATCAGGGCCTGCACCAAACATTCTGAGCTGGCCCATTTCGCTATATATTACAACTGACCGCCCAAAAAGAAAAAAAGAGAAAAGGAAAAAGAAGAAAAAAAATCTGATCTGCGATTTTCACTCTGAATCGGGTTAGCGAGTGTGCACACTGCATAGGAGACTCATTTCAAAGGCGGTTAAACTGACCAGCCGTTGGTCATTCTTTCTCCTCAAGGTTTAGCAGACACTGAGTGAAACCCTAACTCATCCTCCACATGCAAAAACAGTCAAATTTCTCGTGAAAGATGACAAAGGTATATGGAACTGGAGTCTATGATTTCCGGCGGCACCGGGTTGCTGAATACCCGGTTGCCGCCGACTCGCTGCCCCTACCGGAAAAGTCGGCCGAGTCCATCCCATTGTCCAATGTGCCCAGCTCCATTACCCTAAGCGAGATTCAGAGAGACCGTCTTACAAAAATTGCGGCCGAAAATTGGGCAAAAACCGGGGGTTCGAACCCAAAGAAGCCCTTCAGCGCGGACCTCGTTAATGAGATTTACTACACTGAGTTAACTGTTAAAGGTGATTACTCAATCTTTTGCTGCTTTTCTATTGTTGTGTTGTTTTGTGTGCTCATTAGTGGTTATCCAATTCTGCCAATAGTGACCGGATTTGGTTGGTTGGTCTCTTGTTGCTTATGTATGTGTTTTTGCTTGTCCGATGGAGATGTTATAGAAGTAAAGGATGCACAAATGTTGTGTTTTATGATACATGAGTTTGCACCTTTGCTTTGACTGGCTAATTTGCCTGCCCTCCACTGTGAAGAATGTTAAGAAAAGAAAAAAGCACAGGCGTCCTCTTTGTACTTAAATGTGGTGTTGAATTGTGAATCCTTAGTATTTAGAAGGAAAGAAAGACCTGGCCCAAATCAGCAGAGCTAGACTGCGAATATCTGATGACAACTTTGAATTTGAATCTGGTGATGCCTTAGTTTCTATACCTGAAACGATACTACTGAATGATATTTTAACTCTGAGTGTGATTAAACCAGTCAATAAGTAAGCAACACATGGTTTATTTTTTTCCCCTAATCATGCCATGATCTATCATGTGTTGAGTGCTGATTAACAACTTACGTTCTTGCTGATTATAGGGGGGAGAAAGCCAGTGCCACTTCAGAGGGTTATGATACTAGAAGTGAGTCAATACTTGGAGAATTACCTTTGGCCAAACTTTGATCCAGAGACTGCTTCTTTTGAGCATGTGATGTCGATGATACTGATGGTTAATGAGAAGGTGCAGTGATATTCATCTATAGCTTATTTATCTTTTTGATCAATATTTTGCTTTGGCCTCTGCCATGTGATAGGTAAAAATAAGTGCTTTTATGTGTTTTAGGAGAGATGCTTCTATGTTTTTGGGGGAGATGCTTTTGCAGTGTTTTTGTGAATGCTCAGCTTGTCGTAAAGAATGTATAAGCAAAAGAAAAACATGAAATTGGAAAACTGCAAAAGAGTAAGATGAATTTGTCTGGCAAAACCATCCACTCTGCCATTAAATTGTCGGTGTATGTTTCCCAAATCAGGAAAGCTTAACTGGTACGTGTTTGGCTGTTTGTGCTTGTAGGAGAGAGGTTATCAAGTGATTTTGATTTGTAGGTTTTAGGAAGTCTGATTTTGAGATAGGGATATGGTTGTTTTTCAGTTCTGTGCTGTAAGTTTAAAAGGATGATATTATTTAAGACCTTCAGATGAAACCATCATTTAGTGTAGGATCATATCCTTCATCTCGAATCTGGACTGGGCATAGTGTTGTATACAGCTAAGGGAGGTCAATTCTGACGGAAATGGAACACTTTCCCCTATACTAGATTGCCTGTGACTCAGATTAGTGTGTAGCACATTAATTTTTGGAAGAAGGGGGATCTTGCCTCTAAATATAAATAGGAATTTCCGTAAAGCAAGTGAATTCATGGGAAGAGGCTGTAGTGTTTTTGAGACATCAGACGCAATCACAAGGAAATGATGATACCAAGTACTACAAAGCAAAATGTGGACTGATTTTCTATTTTTTTATTTTTGATGGTTTCATATTTGTGCTTGATACTAAATTCTGATTTTGGTTGTTATCACTTAGCAGTCGCAAATGTTGTATTAGGATTGACTATGAATGAATGAACTGTTAGAGCAGCATCATGTTGAATACTGTGATGGAACTGCGTGAGTTTGAGACTGCAAACGCAGTAACATTTCTTTTTGTCTGCATAGAAGAATCCTGACGACATAATTTGGACTTTTCAGTTTCGAGAAAATGTGGCTGCTTGGATTTGCTTTTACGATCGGAAGGATATGTTTAAAGCATTTCTTGAGAGGGTCCTTCGCCTGAAGGAGGTAGTTTTTCATTTGTACTTTTTGATTATTTTATTACTTCCATTTGCTTGTAGATAAGGTTTGATGTAAACCAGAGTTTCTTTACAATTGTTTCTGCAATATATATATATGTATATATATTTTTTTCCCCCCTTTTTGAGTCCATCATAGAAATATATCAAGAAGAATTTATGAATTGATGCTCCCTTTGTTGATGTGAGCGCTAATGCTTGTTTTTTGTTTCAAGACTTTTTCTTATGCTGTAGTTAGCAGCCTTTTGTTATGTCTTTTCAGAGGCATATTATTTCACAATCCACATGCAGTAGTCCCATATAGCTTTACCTTGTGCTAAATGATTTATTCAAAAAGGACAATCTTGTTAACCTTTGCTTACTTGCAGGGAAGAACTCTTACTATTGCAGAAAAGACGAATTATCTGCTTTTTATGATCAATGCATTTCAGGTACTATCCTGTTCTATCAGTCCCTGCTTTACTCGCACATATGTTTTCAGATGTTCATTTGTTATCTTTACTTATCAGCAATGCCACTCGCTGCCTTGTCACGTTCTGAAATAGAGTCTAAACCAATATGTCCAGTTCTATTTGTATAGCACTATTCCTGATCATTTGAATTGGCATTTCTCTAATCTGATAATTTCCATGGAACTGACCTTGAAGATGTGTTTTCTAAGCTGAGTGTTTCTTGTTGCTGAAATTTCTAAATAATTTAGCATATGTAGCATGTAATCTATCTTTTGACTGTCCTTCTAATGGAATGTGTTAAAATTGCTTTTACCTCGTCTATGAGCGCATCATGTTATCATCTCAGAGGCTCTCCAACACCCTCCACCCTACCCACCCCCCAAAAAACAAAAAAAAAAAAGGACATGAAAAAGTAGCTACAGGTCTAGATGGTACCATTGTGAAACACTAGCCATACGGTAACTCCAACAGCCTACTCAATCAACTTGGAAACCAACTTGTTACATTTAATGAGATCTGCAATTTTCGTTTGGTCTCTTTCCGTTTGAATGAAGTGTTTAGAGCATGCATCATGTATTTGTCCCCCCTCCTCCTCCTCCTTCATGTGGGTAAGTGGCCATTAACATCATAATAACAATGTGGAGGGGATAATAGTCATTTTCTTGTCTAATGCATGCATCTACTTGTTTATGGTTTCTCTTGAAATGATGGGGTTTCATCTGTTTTCTAAGATTAGCCTGAATATGATGTTCACATTTTTTGTTGACTTTGATAGAGCCTGGAAGATGAAATAGTAAGTGAAAGGATTATGAGATTAGCAAGCCTGGAATGTTGGCATAGCCTATCATATGGCCGTTTTCAGGTATACTTCATAAGTTTACCTATTTTACTTTAAAAAATGGTTTTTTGAAACTTTCTTTTCTTTGTTTTAAATCCTTGCTCTACTAGACTGCTTTTATCTTTTTGTTGTGGATTAGTTTCCGCAATCTGATTTCCAACTTACGCTTGGCATAGATGGAACTTTGTCTCAATGAAAATCTGATAAAGAAATGGAGAAGAATTGCAAAGCGAGCCAAGGATTCAACTAAACGAGGAGAAACTTTCGACCCGACAACCATGGTGGAGGCTAGGTTCTTGCGGAATCTTATTGAGGAGTTTCTGGAGGTAGGGATGAGCAAATTTGAATTTTTTTAATTTTCCGTTCTCTACTGCAACCATGATCATGCAAATGTCCTTTGTTTTCTGTAATACTAGGTGCTTGATTGTGGGGTTTCTTCTTTGAAACCCAAAGACGGGGACAGTGGTGTAGTTGGTTATGGTTCTGAAGATGTGGATGATGCCTGTGTTCTGTATTGCGAGAGGTTTATGGAGTTTCTTATTGATCTCTTGAGCCAACTGCCTACAAGAAGGTACGTCCATGTGTTTCTAGTGCCCATATTAAGTTACCATTATTATTGCGTCCACGTGGATGAGTTGGATAAAACTAATCAATTCTTATGTTTCTTGTTATTATGGAACTGCTTCAGACAAGCTTTTGCATTTTCGGTGCTACCTTTTCATCAATTTGATGCATATGTCTAGCAAATTTGTAGTGCACGTAAGATGTAAATAACATGGTCTTTTTCAGCAACTTATTTTCTCGTTTTTCATGGAGCTTTAGTTAATCACAATTTTTTCTACTGGAGACATCTATTGTCCATTGATTGCGTGGTAATTGAGTTATACGTCATCTAGCAATGCTGATGATCTGAAATGGTCCTTACTACTTTACTACACAGGTTAGTTCGGCCTCTTGTTGCGGATGTTGCTGTTGTCTCGAAATGTCACTTAAGTGCTCTATATAGGCATGAAAAGGGGAAACTTTTTGCACAGTTGGTCGATTTGCTTCAGTATTATGAAGGTTTTGAGATTGATGATCATCAAGGTAGACAAATGACTGATGATGAGGTTCTTCAAGCTCATTATAGGCGCCTCCAGGCTTTTCAACTTCTTGCATTTAAAAAAATTCCAAAGGTGTGTGAGATACCTAAGAGTTTATTCTGTCATTACATTGAGTGGAAATCTTTCTAATTACCTTCTCTTAGGGGAAAATAGTTTTTGAAGCTCTTCTGTTTTTTCTCTTTGTAGTTGCGGGAAGTTGCATTGGCCAACATCGGTGCAATTAACAAGCGGGCTGATCTAGCCAAAAAACTTTCAGTACTTTCTCCTGAAGAGTTGAGAGATGTAGTATGTTCTAAGGTCAGTAGCGGGATGTTTTGTTGATGAATATATAACAAAATCAAAGATGATATGTTTGTGTTTGTATATTTATACAGAACTAGCACAGAAATCTTTCTGTAGTTTGTTATTCAGTTAGTTGGCTTCTATTTTCAAGCATCATGAATATCTTACTATGGATTGATGACCATCGAATCCCATTTGTAGCCTGCTACCTAGCTATAGGAAATTACTTCTCTAAATATATAGGTCGGAACAAAAATATAAGTGAAATTAAATATGTATGTCAATTACTTCAGGGTCACCAGTTGTGGCATACTATACAGAATTCGCAATAGAAAAGAGAAGGCGGGTACTCTCATTTACCTTTGACTGGGAGCACGAGAACATGATAAGTGTTATTTGTAGATCATGTAGGAAAAAGCGGAGGCTGGGAAGTCTTTATTGCTTATCAAACCTTTTCTTTTATGACACATCCAATCGGGGCATTTCATCAAACATGAATCTTTTCTACAAATTTGTTGGTTGCATGTGTTATAAATTTCTTTATTGCCAGTTGTCACTTCTTTCTAATTTCTTCAAAGAAATTACATTCTTTTTAGTTCTTCGTCTTGTGTTCAACATCGGCTGTAGAGTGGCAAGACATTAACAGTTTGGTTTTTGTTTGGGGCGCCACTCATTTGAAATCTATGACTATGATGCTCTCCATAGCCACCCACTTATTGCTTGTATTGTGTAGCGGAGTTTCATTTTCCCATGTCTACTTGTTTATTGATTACTTGTGTGGAAATGGCAGCTCAAACTGGTGTCAAAGGATGATCCATGGTCAGGAAGAGTTGATTTCCTAATAGAAGTAATGGTTTCATTCTTCGAGAAACAACAGTCACAGAAAGAAGCGATCAATGCTCTTCCACTATATCCTAATGAGCAAATCATGTGGGATGAAAGCCTTGTACCGAGCATCAACTACTCTGGGGAAGGGTGTCTGGCGCTTCCTAAGCTTAATTTACAATTCTTAACACTTCATGATTACCTCCTTAGAAATTTCAACCTCTTCCGTCTTGAATCAACGTATGAAATTCGTGAGGATATCCAAGAAGCTGTGCCACATCTTCTTGCTTACATCAATAATGAAGGAGTAACTGCTTTTCGTGGTTGGTCAAGAATGGGTGTACCAATTAAAGAGTTTAAGATTTCGGAAGTTAAGCAACCAAATATTGGTGAAGTAAAGCCAGCTGCAGTAACAGCTGAAGTTACTTTTAGTATTTCCAGCTATAAATCACAAATCAGATCTGAATGGAATGCGCTCAAGGAGCATGATGTTCTATTTTTGCTCACTATCCGGCCTTCATTTGAGCCACTAAGCGCAGAAGAAGCAGAGAAGGCAAATGTTCCACAGAAGCTTGGTCTTCAATATGTGCGCGGGTGTGAGATCATTGAAATACGTGATGAGGAGGGAACTCTCATGAATGATTTTACAGGGAGAATCAAGCGTGATGAGTGGAAGCCTCCTAAGGGAGAACTAAGAACTGTGACTGTTGCACTGGATACAGCGCAATATCAAATGGATGTTTGTGACATTGCAGAGAAGGGTGCAGAAGATGTATATAGCACATTCAACATATTGATGAGGCGAAAACCCAAGGAGAACAACTTCAAAGCAATATTAGAGTCCATAAGGGATCTAATGAATGAAACATGTATTGTTCCTGATTGGTTACATGATATATTTTTGGGTTATGGAGATCCTGCTGCTGCACAATGGACCAATATGCCTGATCTCCTTGGAAAAGTTGATTTCAAAGACACTTTCCTTGATGCTGCTCATGTCAAAGAGTGCTTTCCGAACTATCAGGTTTTTGTCATTTGTTACATGGCACTACATTACAACAATAATCCTTATGTTGGTGTTGCATAGAATCTTATTATGTCCTGCTCTTTTTATTCTTGCGTGCAGGTTCATTTTATAACCTCAGATGGTATGGAGAACACGGACCCATGCCCTCCGTTTCGTATTAAGTTTCCAACAAATCTTGAAGGCAAGGTCTGTTTTCTGCCTGGGAATGTGTCATGTACTAGACCTTCGGAAGATGCCAGCGGCAAGGAAGATGGTCACTCAGATAAAGCTGAGCTTCTGGTTGAGGCGTATATCCCTCCTGATCCAGGGCCATATCCACAGGATCAACCGAAGCAGAACTCTGTTAGATTCACTCCTACTCAGGTGCTTGAATACATCTTCTCAGAGTGTTGTTTCAGTGATCTTTCTTTTTAGCTTCTGAGTCTTGCCTTTCCAGGTTTCTTTGTTCAACTTCTGTTGTCGGTGTTCACCTTTACTTCACATATATTTAACTTATCTAATTGTTTTGTTTGCTTGTAGACCTATAATCTTTTGGGTAGTACACAGAGAAGAAGTCTTTCATGAACACTTTTTTATATATGTTAACTAAACTATTGCTATTTTGTTTATCCTATTATCCTCTGGCAAGAACCCATTTTCCCCCTGGATTTTTCTGTTTTCAACCCTCTGCATATCCGAATGTCTTATTGTCTAGGACCCAATTCCCTATATAAACTTGAGCCCTTTCCCCATTTGCTATACCTGGTGCTTGATTGCTAGATGGCTATCACACAGGCCAATAATAGCGTGTCCTTTATTCTGCTGTCTGTTCACTTCTAAACAATATCTGCTGCTGGCCTGGTCTGGTGGGTTCAAAAGATATACTTTGAAAGACTTTAAAAAGTTGACTGGTAGCGGAAAGACAGATACAGCTGTGCATATCTTTGCAGTATTGAGATTTCATGCTATCTTTGCATTATCGAAATTTCAATGGCTTCTTTTCTTTGTTATTATTATGCAGGTTGGAGCTATAATTTCAGGTATTCAGCCTGGCTTGACTATGGTGGTCGGTCCACCTGGTACAGGGAAGACAGATACAGCTGTGCAAATCTTGAATGTTCTTTACCATAATTGCCCTTCTCAGAGAACCTTGATAATCACTCATTCAAATCAAGCGTTGAATGATCTTTTTGAGAAGATAATGGAGGTAAGTATAACTTTCTTGGGCAGTCCTTAGCAAAATAAACTCCAATTAATGGAACACATGTAGGAAGCAGCATCTGGTGATCTTGTTTACGTTTGAGGCTATTCTAACTTCAAACTTGTTTTCATGACTTCAGAGGGATGTGCCAGCTCGATATCTACTTCGACTTGGTCAAGGTGAGCAAGAATTGGCTACTGACCTCGACTTTAGTCGTCAAGGGCGTGTGAATGCCATGCTTGTTCGGCGGTTGGAACTCCTTGGTGAAGTGGAGCGCCTTGCAAGTTCTCTACAGCTGCCTGAGGATGTAGCTTATACTTGTGAAACTGCTGGTTATTTCTGGTTGCTTCATGTGTACTCACGCTGGGAACTATTTTTAGCTGATTGTGCTAAGAATGAAGATAAACCAACATTTGTCCAGGACCGTTTTCCTTTTAAGGATTTCTTTTCCAATACTCCTAAGCAAATCTTCACAGGTGAATCCTTTGAGAAAGACATGCGTGCGGCTAAGGGTTGTTTCCGGCACCTGAAAACTATGTTTCAGGAGCTTGAGGAGTGTAGGGCATTTGAGTTGCTCAAGTCAACAGTTGATAGATCCAACTATCTTATGACCAAGCAAGCAAAAATAGTAGCTATGACTTGCACCCACGCAGCTCTTAAAAGGAAAGATTTTTTGCATTTGGGCTTTAAGTATGACAATTTGTTAATGGAAGAAAGTGCTCAGATTCTGGAGATCGAGACTTTCATCCCTATGTTGCTTCAAAGGCAGGAAGATGGTTATGCTCGGCTTAAACGTTGTATATTGATTGGTGATCATCATCAACTGCCTCCTGTTGTAAAAAATATGGCTTTTCAGAAGTACAGTCATATGGATCAAAGTCTTTTTACAAGGTTTGTGCGTTTGGGAATTCCTTATATTGAGCTCAATGCCCAGGGAAGAGCTAGGCCTAGTCTTGCAAAACTTTACAATTGGAGATATAAAGACCTTGGTGATCTTCAATACGTGAGAGAGAACGATATCTTCCATAGGGCAAATGCTGGTTTTTCTTATGACTATCAGTTGGTTGACGTTCCTGATTACCATGGCAGAGGTGAATCTGCTCCTTCGCCTTGGTTCTATCAAAATGAAGGAGAAGCTGAGTATATTGTCAGTGTCTATATATACATGCGTTTGCTTGGTTATCCAGCCAACAAGATATCCATTTTGACAACATACAATGGACAGAAACTTTTGATTCGTGATGTTATTAACCGTAGATGCGTCCCATATGACTTCATTGGTCCACCCCACAAGGTAAGTTTTATGTTCTAAATCTGCATAGTGTACTTGCAATTATTGAAGTAATTATGTACACGTGCTTGTCTTTAAATTTTTTATGCAGTAACATAATGCAGTTGTAAGCTTGTAAATGGTAGATCATAAAATAAAATGTGGATCATATGATGATGATTTTCTGAATGCATTTATCATTGTCATTAGCTATCACTCCAATAACCGCAGGTCAGTTCTAGATACAGTCACGTCGGAACAAAATTCTCAAATTCTGTGAGTTCATTGGTCTTGCTCCTAATAATTTCCACTTAGCGCTCAGTCTCAAGAGAGAAAATCAGCTTAGAAGCCCTCTGATTTTGAGATTTGAGGGGTAGTGGCTACAGAATAATTACATTGTAACTTTGTTTTCACTTAAATTGGACTTGAGGTCTGTTATAGAAGATATTGAAACCAGATGCTTGTTAATTTTGGCTGTGGTTAGTTTGGATTTAAGGTCTGATATCAAGTTGCTTGATGTTTTGTTGGTTTTTGTGGACTGCTGTAGTAAAGGATTTTGCATGCTTCTACCTTTTTGTAGGGGTCTTAGTCTTAATCTTGTCATTTTTTGCACATTGGTTGCTGAATTCATTTTCTCCTGAGTGTAGGTAGCCACTGTTGACAAGTTTCAAGGACAACAAAATGATTTTATCTTATTATCTCTCGTCCGTACTCGCTTTGTTGGTCACCTTCGCGATGTAAGACGATTGGTTGTGGCAATGTCGCGTGCTAGATTGGGACTTTTTGTTTTCTGCCGGCGCTCTCTTTTCGAACAATGTTATGAGCTACAACCTACATTCCAGCTTCTGCTTCAGAGGCCTGATCATCTGGCTCTAAATTTACACGAGGTCACAGCATTTACTGATCGCCACGTTGAAGATACAGGACCAGTTCAACTTGTTAGTGGAATCGAAGAGATGGCTGGCATAGTAAATTACAGGATGCACCTGGTGTATCAGGTATTCTCATACTTGGCACTATGATATATATTCTCTTGAATGGCTTGATTTTGTAATCTGTATTAGATGCTGCTTTAGCCATCATTTGTGTCCATCTTTGGAACTCACTTGTCCATTGGGGCTACTTGCGTTGTGCAAGATCTGTGGTACTCAATATCCTAGAAACACCCGCCGCTGTCGTGAACTCCCATATTCGTACTTGAAATTGAGTATAGTTTTACCAAAAATCCTCAGAGTTATTTGAATATTTTGTCGCTGTCAAATCATGCTCTTCCTATACTAGAAGTCCTCACAAGTGTTAATAAGGCCACATGGTTAATGCTGATCTTCAGTATAAAGTCTGTATGCTGTTGGATATGCTTTGATTGGATTATCTAGGCAATTTCATGGTTTCAATTCTACTCAATTGAATTGTACCGTTTCTCATGCTGAATGGGCCTGCTCTGTTTCCCTTTTTTTCTGCTAATTCGATCCGCGCACAATTGATACCATTTATCATCTTTATTTTAAAATGCACCAGGCACGGGTAATGAGCCACCAGTTGAGTGAATTTCCAGCTTATTCTGAGCAAGAGTCTTTGGAGACTGGTGACCCAGAAGAAAATGGCATGGTGAATGGTGAGGCGTCTGTTGGTGCTGCCATGGACATTGATAACAGCGAAGAGAAAAATAAGTTGGGTGATGGGATATCAAATGATTCAGCTGCGAATCTAGATGCTCCTATTGAAGAGGATGGAGACGTGTAGGGTCAGGTCAGAGGCAGAAACTGATGTTTCCTTATTCACAAGAATATTAAAGAAGTGGCCTTTGGAACCACGGAAATGGAAAGAGCGAAACTGATTATGAATGTGGTCGTAGGGCCGGCCCAAACTTGTGCTGCTTTCAGAGACGGCCCGCACGTAGGCTTGTATCGATACTCAAGGATGAGAAGAGATAATATTACTGTGAGTCTGTGACTAAGCCTAAAGAGGGACAGTAGCATCTTTTGTACTCGTATATGCACGGACTATTTTGCCGTAAAAAGAGAAGGGGGTATGTGATAATGCGTAATGAATTCTGTATTTTTCTAGTCGAATTTTGCGTGTCAATGGGCTGAAATATAGCTGGCCCATTATCTTTGCCATCTTATGTTTTTTATTATTTTGGTTAACTAAAGAATAGAATGTATTTTACAAAAGTATGTAACGTAATTATATTAATGATTTTATATATTTGTCTTCAACTATTTTAAAAGTAGGAGTAATAGTAAAAATAAGTGTATGTTATATAGCTTTTCATTACGAAATTGTTTCCACGACGTTTGTTTTAGAACAGTCAAATTTAGAAGTCAATTTTGATCAAATAAGGAAGGAAACTGGAAGTTTTTAAGACAAATAGTATCTCCTATATATTGCAAAATCAATTGAAGCTCTAATATTTACAATGACGAAATAGTATACATAATCATTAAGACAATAATTAATGAATCTAATACATTTTGTAGAAGAAGGGCTTGTCATAAGTAGTTGTGTTGTAGGTTGCACAAAATTGATATCGCATATCCATTTTATAGCAAGGAAGTATAGGTTTATTGAAAGTGTAAGAAATCTCGGGCTGTCAAAAATTTATCAATTGAAAATGGTCCCAACAATTAAAGTCTGAAGTTCCATTTATACATATATTTAAAGAGAGAGAAGTATCTAAAAATTGTGAGTTGAAAAATGAAATGAGTCAGATTAGAATACACATGAAGTTATATCTCGTCATGGATCTTTTATACATTAAAGTCCTAACACAAGTCTCACCGTTTCCCCAATTTATTCTTTGACTGTTGTGGGTTGTTAACTAATTATATTTGGAAACAAAATATAATCATGATACCACTTACTTCTTTCCAAAATTCATTACATTAATTACTGACACTTTGTTTTTTTAATGTCTTAAAAGTGTAAGTAGATTTTATTTCCAAATTGAACTCTGGATGTTTCCATATCTAAACTGGCTTTGGAAACCTTCCTAAGTAACATATTAATGGGTATCTGGGTAATTATGATTTTCTAACTCATTTGTTGAGGTAAGAAAAGCAGTGTTCCAACTGATAAAGTTACCAATATTTTGTACAAATATTATTTTACCACAAATATTTATTGTCCTTTCAAGATATGTTACTGTTACATCTTTCATTGCAAATATTAGGGGAAAATAATGCTAGATTATCGAATAATTAACTTTTTATTGGTAAATAAAATGAGATGCCTATACAATCAATTTTTATAATAAAAAAGACAAATATAATTGCTTTAAGAATTATTATGAATCTCAAAGCTATACAATCAATTTTTGAGGATTGTTATGATTCTCAAAGCTAAGAAACGTTATAATAGAACATGCCAACTCAGAGTAATTATTTAATAAACCTAAATCAGGAGGTATAATATGATAGTATCCACGACTGAACATAATTTTATTAGTCACATGACATTCACGAACTAAAATTGCAATTTAACATTAGTTTTCGCAGTTGGACTGGACTGGACTGAAATTGAAATGAGTAGGCTAGGCATTATATGTAGCACTAATAAATTTAATCTCCCGATCAGCAGCACAAGCTTTACATTTTTCATCATCTTCTTCATCTTCGTCCCATACGTTTTTCCGTTGGTGCACATGTTGTTTAGTACAAAAAACGGGTGGTTCTGCCAATGCCGGATTGTTGACCCACATGCTTTTCAGTTGATTGATCAAATTGGTGCGGCACGCTCTCACTTCCTTGAAAGATGTGGACTTGTTCATGCTAGCAAGCAATTTGATCCCTTTCCGTTGATATTCGCCAACACCGGTGAGGAGAAACACAATGCAAGTGATGTAAAAAGCACCTAAGTGGCCTTGTTTCACAGCTTCGTCCAATTTCTCAATTGCTGATCTAAGATTCGTGTTGGTGAAATACTCAACCTTAAAAAAACAAAAAGAATGAATTAGTAAAGAAATAGACATATATTTGCATACGAATTAATACAATATAATCAACTTACCACAGCTTGCCTATACATCATATGAGGATTTTTGCTGTCTATGCACTTGTTCAACAAATTTTGTTGGTGTTGGCTTAGCCGCTTCCATTGCACTGCTGGGATTTCGTCTAGGGATAGATGTTGATAGATATAGCTATCTTCAGCGATCTCGTTTAGTTTCTTGGAACTGCATTAATTTCATGTGTAAATAACTTCCAAGAAATAGAAAAACAATTAAGAGAATACCTTGTACACAAAGGTACAAATATAAAAGTATATTTATACTTGGATGAATAAAAACCCAGGATCAAAAACCTTGTGAAATTCATAAAACTATCAAAGGCAATCACAATTTCGAAATAGTGAATCAAGATTGGTGTGCTGTACTGCAAATATATATGTATAAAGATTTTGAAATCCATGAATCGTAATTAAAAATATTAAGATTGACATCAAATAGACACAAATTAAATAGAGAGAAATAGAAGACATGCATATGCATGTAAATAGATACCTCGACTTAAGATTAAGAAAGTCGGTGAAAGAAGATGCAGCTACTCGACATAAAACTTCAGAAAGCAGATCATCAGGAAGGGATTCCATCAGAGAAACTGAAACTTTCTTCTGGGGTCTCGTCATCTTTAAACTTAATTAATTTTGTGGATGGAATGAAATTATGAGAGGATGGGTATGGGTTTATATAAGTTTTAGTTTCTTGAATCCCAACAGGAGTAGGGGATGGAAGGAAAAAAAACAAAACAAAATTACGTACTAGTATCTTGGATTCAATCTTGGTAACTAAATCTTTTAATACAACTTATCCCATTCTCTATATGCTTTATAGATAAAATTATGCATTAATACAAATCAAATGGTGTTACTAAGTTCACCTAATCAAATAATCTATGGCATATTTTTCAAAACGAATCACAACTTATCCCATTCTCTATATGCTTTATGGAATTATTTTTCAATTTGTTAGTTACTACAAGCCTACAATGTTGTAACGTAGCCAATATGCTACTTTACGTGCAAGGTTGGTTACAATATACTTATTGTACAAGGATTTTCCCGTGAAGAACCCAAAAAACTAGGTATATCTATGAACGTTCTTGAAGTATCCTTATACAATGATCTATTTTGTGACAGAAATCTCGCTACAAGTTTTCCGTTCATAGATGCTTTTCTGAAAAAGTTTCTTGTTGTTTAATTCACTGGTGGAGTTTACCCATTTTAATTTTAGTATTGCAAATCCATTGGTCTTTGGTCCTCATAAAAAACATTAGGATAATTGTGTGATTGCAAATGTTTCTTTTGTTTTCTTTTCTATTTTCTTGAGATTTAGATAAATGGATGTATGGGGAGTCATTGTTTTATGTAACATGGACTACTATATTTAAAAGACATACAACAAAATTGGCTCGCCAATTTCTACTAGTTGTAAAACTGTTGCAGTTCTTGGTGGGCAGACAGTTGAAGTTCCAGCATGGACTTATGAATATGAAAACATGTTGCCTATATATTTGTGTTGCTAGTCGATTTTTCTCTCACTCTTTCTGTGAAGAATATGGACTTAATATACTCATGAATCGGGTTGGAATCGGATTAAGAAACGGATCAAATCTGAGCTGAAAAACTGAAGAGAGGAAAACTGCCATATGGCAGTTATAACAGAAAATCACAACGGTTTCTGTTAAAACCGTTGTGAAAGGCAGTTTACAGAAGCAGTTTTGGTGATCAGTTTTCCACGCATTTTTGGATCAGTTTTCAACTGTTTTTTCTCCTGAGCTCATATATGATGTTGTATCTCTCATTTTCAGTTGTAACACACATCTAGAAAGAGAAGAGAAAGAATAGAGAGAGGATACACTTGGATAGGAGAATAGGCATTATTCTTTGAGTGTTTTCTTTTGCATTGCTGTTGAATTGTTTCAGCAATGTTTTCGATCATCTTGTAACATTTCTTGAGTGTTAAAGAAAGCTGGAAACCTCCTCCGTGGACGTAGGTCATTTTGGCCGAACCACGTAAACTTTGAGTCGTTTTCTTTTCTGTTTTGATTCATTGATATCTTGTATTGTTTTTGATTCGATTGTTTGGATATCCCACAACACTTTCTCCCCCTCTCTCCTCTCATTCTCAGAAGCAGCTGGACGTGGACGCTTAAATAATGTTGGAGCATTTCCTGTGAGTGATAATCTTTGTAATATTCGTGCATGGTGTATTTGTTAATTAGGCATTGTTGAGATGTGGATTCTTTTTGTGAAGTGTATTGCTACCACATGTAGTTGCTATATACTTATTGCGTGACCACCCTCCCTTTTTTGTAACTACTTTCAAAGACTTATTTCTAGTAGTGAAATAAGTGGGAGTTTGACGTAGCTGATTGAAATGGATATGATGGGAGTTACGACCAATATGTGCAATTGTGAAAATGGTAGCTATGTACATCAGTAGCTGCATCTTTGCTCTTATTTCACATTTATGTAGTTTATATGCTAAAAATTATGAGATTCAAGGTTTAGTTTGAGTGGTTTCACTTTTGGGCAAATTGTAGCAGCAAAAGAGTCATCCACCGGTGCAATTTTCAATTTTAAATAGTAATTAATAACTTCTACTTATTTCAGTGTCTCATATTTTTTCTCTCATAATTGTTTGGTAGTTGTTTATTCTATGTAATTTTTTTTGCCTCGCAATTTTCACATACTGAGTAATATTCAACAATTGATATTGATGAAGTGCGTACCGAATGGGAGGAATGTATTCAAGAATATATATATATATTAATGGGAAAGGTATATCTTTACATCTTTCTGTTTTGTGTTGGTAATTGTATATGAATATGCACTATAGAAATTGGTTGTTTAGAACCCTATAGGTTGAGTCATATTTTTTATATTTTTTCAGATTGTATTTGGATCTTATGGAGCTGTGGATCCACTTTTCAAGTCGAAGCTACAGTTGGTTTATGGCAAGCATTTTTTCTTATAATTTGTATTGGAATGTCAAATTCGAATCTTAAATATGTACTCTTTCAATTTTAAGATGGTATTGCATGGACAAAGACTCCGGACATAGTACATTGTTCCATTGTATATTAGTTTGGTTTTACAAGTTTCGTTGTCTTTTCTTAACCATCGCTTTTATTATAATAATTGTACAAAACAGTTAAGTAAGAAAGAAAGGTTGGATAATAATTTAAATGTAAAAGACAACTGATAAGAAGCAACACAAACGGGTGAAAACTGTTAAAAAGGTAAAGACAGCGGTGAAAATGTGATGTCTATTACTATAAAAGACAATGGATAAAAATCATTATCTTTAACTAAAAACATTTGTTGTTAAGTCCACAGTTGTCTTTAACTCCTTGGATAAACAACGGTTTTAAACCATTGTACATAAGGAGAAAGACAACGGATCTAAAGCGATGCAGGATTGTTGTCATTATCGAAAAATACAATGGTTTGCAACCGCTATCTTTTCCCTGAGTAAAAGACAACACTAGATTGAACAACACTGTACCGTTGTCTATCATCATTTTTCTTGTATGTTCAAATAAGTCTATGAAGTTAACATTTCATTTACGTATGTCCCAACATGGCTTTGGGCCATAGCTCATAAGTTTGCCTTTCAAGGCACGTTACATCACGAGGCTGTCTTTCAAGTCTTCAGTATAATATTCGTCGTTTATACGACGCTTTATCGACATAATTAAGCTTCGAGGTCTGTTTTCTAGGGACTTTAATAACAACTAAACTATCTTTCAAGCTTAACATGTCTAAAGCACAAAGTACTAGACCCAAATCATTCTTTCAACATTCCATATGTTTGAAGTTAAAACCATTAACATGTCACCAAAATGAAGTGGTTTCACCATGTTCATGTTCACAACCACAACTAATTAGGCTCGATCGCATTGGGCACCATTCTGAATCTTGTTAAAAAATGGTCTTATCCCACTTTGGTTAGCATAACTTTGTAGGATTAACCAAACCTCCCTAGAAGTTCCAACAAGTGGAAAGGCGCAATACATATGCTTGTGCCGCAATTAATTACACCTCTTGTATCATCTATATCAACCATGAGTTGTTCTTGTAATACTAGATGCCAATGACATCACTTATTGTGACCTATTTTAGCGTATTTCAACGTGGTTATCGACAATGATACATGTTCTCTTCTATCATTTTCTTTAGAGGGAAGATGGAAGTGGAGTAATCTCAAGTCACCTTTGTATCTCCCGACGTACTTTGTTGTCAAGGAGAGACACCAATACATTAGCTATCACTAATAGCCAAAATCAATATTCATAGGTAGATCTTCCATTGATCTTGACAAAATCTCCACTAAGAAAATAGTGAGATAGTGTCGTCTCTCCAAAGTTGTAACACCATCATAGGTTCATATTTGTCTAGCGATTGTTGGAAATATAGAATTACAATGACGTTAATTACAAAATATCAGTTATAACGTCATTGCATCCATATACTTTCCAACAGTTTTAACGACCGTTGATTATAAATCTCAATATCCGTGCTATATAATAAAACGCTTGTGATAGAAGTTAAAGTATCTAATGGTTTTGATCTTATGATCAAAATATGGAACAACACAATTTATTATAGCATATTCTATATATTAGTTGGATATGATTTAATAAATCATATTTTTACAGTTGTTTCATTTTTTTTTTACAAGGGTGGCTTTAATACATCTAACTTAATTATGTATATAGATATATTTTTTAATTTATGCATTAACACACATCATATTTATACTATACTATATATATGCATGTATATTTTCAACCTAACAGTACTTTCTTTGACTTGGAAAAGAAATAAAAATTCATATCATCATGTCTTCACTTTCCAGTCCAATGATTTTTAGCTCCCCTTAAATTCAAATCAGCTGCATTATCCACTTTTGTTAGTACCTGCAAAATAATGCTAAACTTAGTAAAAACATAGTGTTATAGACAAACTTATATAAGAATAAAATATAACATGATAACAATCATCCTCTTAATGAAGAACAAGTGGTTGCTACCTTCCATTAATAAAATCCATTCCTCCTTCTTGAAAAACCGAGAAGTTCTGAATCAACGAATCCATGATTGGAATTTCAAAAGCATCGTCATTAAAATTGTTTGATGAGATATTAGAGATAGGCGTTGCGCTTTGAGCATCATACACGAATGGTTCATCCATACTGAAAGGCATTAGTCCAAATTGTCCACTGTAGAATGCTCCACTATCCTCATTAAGGAGGTGTAGAGAATGACATCCGTTGTTAGAGCTTTCTGATGTTAGATCTGAAGTCAATTCGTGATGATTTGGTTCATCTGCATAAGGCATAGATCCAAATTTCATTGTTTTAGACCTAGGAGGCTTGTTACTTGTCTCTGCCTTAGCTTGTTTTGATTTTCTCTTTTCTGGAGGTAGCCATTTTGCATTGCGACATTTCTGTATTAAGAAAATAAAGATATACTTATATGATCAAAGTATCAATTTTCAAACCTATATACTTGAAAACATGAGGAAAATGAAAAAAAACTTCAAAATGGTACTAATCATTAATACTTAAATTTGAAGACTAACCTGAAGATGACTTGCTACTTGCATTCTTGTAAGACCTGGTACATTCATTAATTCAAGGATATCCTTTGGATAGCATCCTATTTCAAGCAAATAAGATGGAATTAATATGTAAATTCAAATTTATATTTTTAAGATATATAAGTTTAATATGCAACATTCTCTATGTATTTGTGAAAGCATAAAGATGATAACAAAATAAGGTAAGAAAGACATACTTCCTTGTCCAAGTTGCTTAGCAGCATCCATAAATTTGTGATGAAGCTCCGCCGTCCATTCCGTCCAAATCTTCCTTTTGAACACAAAATTGCCATGTTCTGAAGTTCCCAAGTTCACTTTCTTCTTTGATTTGTGTTTTTCAACATCCACTACATCTTCTTCCCTGAGCTCTTCTGCTTGCAAACTATACTCCACGACTTTTGTTAACGAATTATTGCCTTTAAATCGACATAGCTTCTCTCTGGACACATGTTGCCATAGGTATTCCAATATCTGCATTGTCACAGGTTTTTTGACACAAAGAAAAGCTCCTTGCTCCAAGGCCCTCATGGTTGTTGGGGCATCATCGTCATTTGACATCACTTCATTAGAAAATAATTAAAATAATCAAATATATTTGGTAAGTATATATACAATAATATTTACAAACAACACTTACAAATGACAAGTAAGCCCATTTTGATGGCAACTTGTAGAAGTTGGAAGCCCAACAAGTCTGGTGAGTTGATATTTGCTATTACAAGTTCAAATTGAACCTTCTCATTTGACAAGATTGATAAGGCTGTAGATGCAAGATTCACTAAACTAACTGACAAAAAAAGTAATTAATTGTTAGATGAATATACAAAACTAACTTTTAATGTCGTTGAATCATTAATTTATACATCTAATGTACCAACTTAATTATGTTTAAAAAAACACATTTTGGACATGATATTTTTCATAATCATCTTTGTGAGACAAATATAGATATTTTTTCATGATACAAATTTAATGGCTGAAACAATTGAGAAAGACTTGAGCTAGATTGCTTAATCACTGTTTATGCATGGTATAAAATTGGCATGTAGTAATTTAACTCATAAAAAAGTAAAACAAAAAAGTGTACATAAACTCTATATCGATAGTAAACGTGGAATATACTTGTTTTTTTTTTTTAAATATGTCAAAGAGCTAAAAGATATCATAAGCAAATGGCGCGAATAAAAAATAAAAGAAAAAAGATATAGTTGGATGATAAATGGCGCAAATAAAAATTTAAAAAGTATATATATAGTTGGTATGATAAATTTAAAAAATTGAGAAGCTGTATTTATAACAAATATCCAACTTAATCTAAGTTTCAAAAAAATCTAAAATTATCTGAAAAATTAGGGCCATCTTCCACTTGTGCTCTTAGGGAGTCCAAAATTAAATTTATGTATGTACCTTGATAAGAGCAATATTGCAACATGTTAATGGTTTTATCACGATCTTTAGTTTCATGCTCAACAAGCAACACATGAATCTTATTAGGTGAGGACCCCATTGAAACATGTGAAGCTCCAAAAGTACCTACATTCATCATGTTTAGAAATGCAAAAATCCTTTTTCTTCAAGATAAAAAATTGGCTCAAGAAAATCATGTAGAAAAATGTACTAATACTACTAGAGGCAACATGATGGCTGTTTATATAGAGTTTCAATTCTCTCATCTAATATTAAGTGACTAACCTGTTTTATTTACTATACTTCTTTTTGGACGGTGGATTTTTGTAACGTTCAGTAATAAAATTCACGTAATCTTCTACAACTCTTTATTATTGGTCTTTTTATTTGACTAGTTATAAGAAACCAACTTCAACTCATATATAACTGGCTAGCAAATTATGGGTGATTCTATGGTCCCTCATATTTAAATACATATATATTTTTCTCTCACAGTAGTATCGATACCACAGTAATACCGAAATTGGACTTTCTACAACTCTTAGTGGTCAAGACAAATGTGTGTAGTATATAAAAGAATTCATTACATCATTATGTATATATATATATATATGTAATAATTATGAGATGAAGTAATTAGGTAGGTAACTAAAAAGTTATGTAATGTTTGTTTGATAGACTGAATTCAGAAGCATAAAATGAAGATTAAGAAATATTAGTATACTAGTGAATCGTGCAAAAGACAAAACACAACAAGAAAAGTGGGTTTTTTCAACATGAGTTTTATTGTTGTAGTTGACTATTGCACAAAATCTGTAATCTAGTCAACACCATATTTAAGGTATACTTTTGCTTACCTAATTTCAGCTGAAACATACTTCAAACAACAAAATCTGCAATCATGTATATTATGTCCCCCCTCCCCCCCCCCCCCCCCCACGCACACACACATATATATTATCATTAAATTTGGCAGATCCACAAGTCTAATCATTTGAACGAAAATTTGGTTTCCTTGAGTGAACATATATTTAACCTCCAAATTACATTGTTTCCTTGTTTTTCCATGGTCTAATGCAGTCGCAAATTTTTTTTGTGTTTTTTTTCCTGGATTAAGTGATGCATTTTTCTTACATAGTCATATTCCTGGTTATTTATGACATCAAAATTATGTACTATCTGTCTAATTTTCTCTTTCGTGATGTTGAGATTTTGTTATAATGTCGCGAAACACATTTCTATTAATCCTAATTGTTAATTCTCACCGAATTGATTAGTGGAAATTTGAACTCTTGTGATTTTGTTTTGCTGATAATGGAGACGAAGACGCAGAAAGAGTAACGTCTCTGGTAAAAAGAAAAGTCAAAGGAAGAGATAGGAGTTGTTTTGAACTTAATTTCATCAAAAATGGCAAAGTAATTAAAACACTGCTAAAAAGTTATTGCAATTAAGTGTTTTCTTTAATAGAATAAATATATGGAATGACAAGTTTACCCTTTATAGTTTTTGTTAATTAAAGTACATTCAACGGTGGAGATCAATTATTTTTTAATCCGACGACTATTGATATTGGTACCACGTTGATAATATATAATCACCCCAATTCACTTCATACTTGTGTTTTTAGTTATAATATCCACAATTGTCTCGTAATAGCCCCACTGATATCGACATGGATGCGGTTATGTTTTCATATATAGTTTTGATATGATGCATTCATATGGTAAAAACTCCATGAGATCATCTGTTACACTTTAGTGTTACATCTTATGTTTCACTACATTCACTAACCGACACATGTATGGTATGATGTCATAAATTAATGTGTCACGTACTAAATTGAGTATAACAGATGATGAAACACTTATTACAACGGAAAATCTGAATTTGTAAAAAACTACTACATAAGCAGATTCTCACCTTGGGTATGCAACACATACAAATCCCTCCATACATACGTATTTAGTATTCAACAAAGCATGATTTCGGGTTTACAATGAAGTCATCTCAGATGCAACATATATCCGTATCCACATACTATAACATTTATTTATAAGTTTTGACATAAAACATGATTTTCGATATTATAATGGAGCCAACTTACATGGAGCTTATGGATTTGATTGTTATTCAATTGAGCAGCTTAATTTGTAACCCAAATTAATGATCATACCCAACGGCCTATCCATATGATCAGAATTTGGAATATAGAAAACTTAGATGCGACATATGTGGTTTTCACGTGTCGAAGATTTTAGATTCCTTTATTTTAAATAGTATTTCATTTTCTATTTCGATTCAATTAATACACGTCACCCATTTATTTTTTATGTCACCATAATATTATTTTATACTTGTAGTCATCAGCTAGCCATAAAGGTTCTCTCCTTTTTTTTTTTTTTTCCTTAAAACTATCCTTAAGTAATTTAAAAGACCTACTAATTATTGCCTTTTTTTAATTGTTTTGTCATAGTGCCATGTATCTATTAGGGTATAGAAAACAAAAAATTATTGACACGGATTTCAATTTTTAATAGCAACATTACTTTAAAATTATTAATTTTGATTATCAAAATTTCACCGCATCTTTTTTCAACATCTAACTCTATCGTCACTACCATCATTAGATGCGCATTCTTACATTGACAGCAATGAATAGTCATGGTCTCTTACCCGTGGAATTTCACTTTCTTTAAAAGCACCTAACTGAAACCAAGTGATACTTATAAGTTTATAAAATCAATTTTTTACTTCAATTGTTGTTGTGTGTCTAACTCTAGTAATCCATGTGTCATGCAGAAGCATGATATAACATGTTGGGGGTATAATCCATTAATCGGTGAATTCAAATTTAAATGCATCTCATACTAATAATGTATCATTATAACTAATTGCAACATACAAAAAAAAAATTCTGTTGAAAAAAATCCCCGACTAGCTGTGATTAGCCCGTCCTAGACACTAAGCTCTTATTGGCCGCCTATTGTTTTTCCCGATTCCGCGCCACCTAACCACACCTATGTCTCGCTAAACCCATTTATTTCCCGAGCTATTATACGGGTGTTTGCAAACTCATTTGAACATCCAAAATCACTTTTTAAAATATATTTTCCATGGTGGGAGTGTTTGCAACCTTATAAATTGGCCCCAAATTAACTTCTGAAAAGCAATTAAGGGGGTGTTTGCATTTGCTTTTTTTAAGTGATTTTCAGCTTATAACTTAAAAAAACTACTTTGACATCATTTTATTTCCAAACACTACCAAATTTCAGTTTTTTTACAAAGATCAAATCAAATCACTTTTATAAAAGTACGATTGTTTACAAATACCCCCTATATATTAGATTAGTAAACATACTCAGAGTCAACCATGTGAGCTATTATATAACGAATTTAGGAGCAAGGTAGCTCAACATGTCGATCAGAATTATCCATGTTAATAAGAACTTGAAGTTAAATGCAATGCAATGAATTCAAGGGCAAAGATCAACTATTTCTGTTTATAACCCAAATTCCTCCCTAAAACATTTATTCTGCAAATGGAAGTGATGAAACAAAATTTAAAATATCATTGTGACCAAAGGACATACACCACCATGTTTTGTTTTACTACAGATAGAGGATACATTCTTATCATCTTCTCACACACACATGTAGTACTTCAACAGGTGTAAAATCAATTGGAAACTATTACAAAAAAAATTGATAATCAGGATTGTTATATGCTATAATCGAGTCAAAATCATAAATTTATGGCAACTATTACAAGATAATTAAACCCTACATAAAACAAAGCAATTCGATAAATGAAGTAATGCTCATCGAATTGGTTTGTATTCGGCCTGGATCCTATCATCTTTGGAGAAGCTATCTCTTCCAATTCCTCCGTCTTGCTTTTGGTGGGTTTAATAAAAAAACCTAGTTCATATTCGCATTCTCTTCGAATCAAGATACTAAAAATAATTTTATTCACTACTCATCAACATCAAATAATAGGACACAAATAAGTACAAGATGAAAAAATTGAAATACCTACATCACCGACTTTTCCTTTTCCAGCCCTCCGCGCACGCAATAGGCAGCACCGAGTGTGAGAGAATTTAAATCGACTATTTCTAAACACAAAAAAGGGCAAAAAACAGTAAATGTTTCTTCATGAGGTAACTAGTTGCAGAGCTAATTTCGAAACATTTGAACTTACATGGTTGTTCTTCTAGGTTCTTCAATGGTGAGATTTTGAAAGAGAGAAAGTGATGAGCAACGTATGCATGCCTCAGCCTTTCCATTTTCCAATTTATATTTATTTTATTGAATTTTATTTTTTTAATTGCAAAGGGTAAAAAAGTCTAGATTTGTGGTGTAAAAAGAAAAAAGATAAATGTTGTAATTTTTATTGTGGTGTAGAAAGCATTTGTGGTGTGGAGAGAGGTTTTAGTGGTGTAGATAGAATTGGCCTATGAAATAATGTTGGGGTGTTATTAATAAAATGAGGTAATGATTAATTTATTCATGTGAATCAAAAATAGAAAATAGGAATGAAACATAGTTTATTCCTATTAACCACCTCCATTTCTCAATACCAAACGGTACGCTAATTTTTTTTTATTTTAATTCAGAAAAATACACAATAGAATGACAAAAAAGGATAAAAGAAATAATGAGCCCACATCTTGAATGCGCGCTGATATTTTGTAAATAATTGGGCCGGTTCAGGATCTAAAGTACATTACTACATTTGATCCTTTTTTTTTTTTTTTTTTGAGAATGACATTTGATCCATCTTTAAATGAACCTAATTTTTGGACAAAAGTTGATTTCCGTTTCCCATAAGATAGTATTCGGGGCTACTTCTTACCTTTCCTCGAAATATTTCATGCTACAGTGTCTGTGTTATATTTGGTAAAATAGTTAAAATAAAAGAAAATATAACAATTAATTTTTGATCATATATATCAAGTGACACATGTCAAACGTTAATTCACTATCTCATGAGGTAACATACAACTTCCTCTTCTCCTGTTACTTGATTTCAGGAGTCCAATTAATACTCTGAGTATATTATGCACCGTTGACCCCTTATAAATTTTCAGTTATATTGGTTGAAGAGAGAAAGAAAACTATTATAATTTCATAATAAGGTCAAATTTACTTAATCATTTTCTAATTTATTGAGCCTCATCTTACATTTCCTTGTATTCTTTTCAGAGAATAAAACATTGCATCAACTTATCAATAAATTACACACAACACGTCCACTTTTTTTCAAAAAGGAGAAAAAAAAAATCCGAATAAAATACAGGAGCAAAGACCATTTAATTCACCCATGACCTGGGAGTTGGAGCACCAAAAAATTCAGGCGTATATTACCAGGTATTAGGAATTTAGTTTTTTTTCTTTTTGGGTGGGGGAGGGGGGAGTTGGAATTAGATGTCTAGAGCCTTCCACACTAGTCGGACCAATATTCAAAGAAATCTACAACCTCAGACTTAGATTCCTATGTAATGAAAAACTGACAAAATTAGTAAATTATGACCCACTGATTCAAAGTTGTATATTTTTATCTCCACAAAAAAATAAATCAAAGTTTTCCCACATAACTTTTACAAGTTTTTTTTTCCGTCCACGCTAAACATTCATAAGCAGACATTACCAGGAACTTGCATATCTTCAATAATATATTTTTGAGTCTTTGACCACGGAAACAACCTTTAAACTAGATCAAATGTGCCCATTGCGTCACCTTTTCACCTGAACACACACGCAATATTGCGTTGTTTTGAGACCTGAATCTGATTTTGCGTTTTAAATAATTAATTAAATTGTTATAGTATTAAGAGGGTGTTTGGCTAAGCTTATAAGCTCTTAAAAATATCTTATAAGTTCTTGAAACAACTTATAAGATGTTAGAGCTTATAAGATGTTTAAAATAAGTTTAGCCAAATACCCTCTAAGTATAGGACTCGATTGATACCCGATAATCGGAATAGAGGAGCCGAACCGGTAGGTGAATGTTTGTTATAGCAGAAGTTGACTTGGTCTTCTCTCAAGTGAGGTTATACATTTGGTACCTTGAATGCAAATCTGTTAACACAACCAACAATTTATCACTTTCAATGGCCGCTTCTATGTTATTTGCACCGAATGCGACATCTAAGATGCCTGTCTTCGCAACCTTACAAACCACAATCCTCCAACACTCTCTCTCTCTTTCTCATCATCAAGTTCTGCAAATTGCAGGAAAGAAGACAGATATCTAATACAAGACTAGGACGAAGTCAAAGTCTATTTAATTAGTCTTCGTCCTTCACTCCTAACAATCCTGTTCATCATACATCTATTAATCCTAAATTTTACTCCAAATCCTCATCATTTCTCCATTTCCCTGTTGTAATGGAGGAATTTGATTCATCAACCATAAACTCAAGGTCATCGTCTTCAATACAAACAGAAGCCATCACAGAATTCTCAGTCTTCATTGAGAAACTCAATCCGATTCTGTGTGAAATGAAGGAGAGTGGTGAAATAACCGAATTGCCGGCAATCCGGAAAGCAATCGATTCGCTTGAAACTGATTACAACCGTGCCAAAGCTGTGATAGACGGTCAACCAGTTCAATCTTCACCAGCCAAACACATAGAGCATCTGATTCAAAATCTAGGTCGATCGTTAGGGCTCGTTCTGTTCGCGAGCCATGAGGCGCCAGTATCTAACAAGCAAAAAATCGAGGCACTGTGCAAGGAGATGATGACTGTGAGGTTCGATTTGAGCTCGGATCGTGATTCTGAGTTTGCGATTGAGACTGATAATGAAACAGTGGAGGAGATAGTGGAGGAAGAAACTAGAGTATTAACAGTTGATGATGCTATTTTGGAGGTCAAATATGGTAATGACGAGAAATTTAAGAATGCTCTTTTGATGATTAATGGATTTATCGTGGACGGGATGATTTCAGACGAGAGGATCGTGGAAGAAGATGTTGTTAAGATGTTATCTAATCGATTAAGTTCGTGCAAGGGAAGCGAAAGGGTGATCATCATTCAAATACTTAGATACCTCGTTCAACAGAATGATCAACACAAGGTACTTTCTACATGAATCTGGATAAAAAATGGTTGGAACATTCATGGTCTTCGAATTCACTCGTTATTTGAGTTATGTATTCTCAAAGTGTGCAGGAAAAGATGAAGGATTTGGAATTTTTATCAGCATTAGTGAAGTCTCTAGCACGGGAAGCGGAGGAGCAAAAGGAAGCCGTGGGGCTTCTGCTGAGTCTCTCCGATGACGGCGGAGTTAGACGAAGAATCGGGAGGATACAAGGTTGTATTCTGATGTTGGTTGCAATCTCAAATGGTGTTGATCATGAAGCTTCAACCGATGCAAAAAAGCTGCTAAATTCTATGTCAGACAATACTCAACATGCTCTTCATATGGCCGAAGCCGGTTTCTTCAAGCCTTTGATCAAATATCTCAAAGGAGGTCTCTCTATCTCTCTCACCCTCTTTCTAGTAGTTTTCTATTTCCCGTTTAGTCCATTGAATCATTATGGTTTCTAGTCCATAATATACAAATAAATCAAATAGGTTATAGCATCAGGTAATTACTAATTTTTATCATGTTTTCAGGTTCAGAAATGAGTAAGGTTATAATGGCAACTGCACTATCAAGACTGGAACTAACAGACCAAAACAAGGCCTCATTAGCAGAAGAGGGGGCGATTGAGCCACTCGTTAACATGTTCAAAGCGGGTAATCTTGAGGCGAAACTCTCGGCCTTAAACGCGCTCCAAAGCTTATCCAACTTGAAGCAGAATATCCAACGCTTGATCGACTCAGGCATAGTGGTGGCCCTTCTCCAGCTACTATTCTCTGTCACGTCTGTTCTGATGACACTGAGAGAACCAGCATCAGCAATCCTAGCAAAAGTAGCACAATCGGAAAGCATACTCGTTAAACAGGATATCGCCCAACAGATGCTCTCGCTTCTAAACCTATCCAGCCCGGTAATCCAGAACCATCTCTTGGAAGCACTGAGTAGCATTGTTTCACACCAAAGTGCATCCAAAGTTAGAAATAAAATGAAGGAAAATGGAGCAATTCAGCTCCTTTTACCCTTCTTTACGGCAAGAGATACTCGAATTAGGACAGGTGCACTTAAGCTGGTTTACGCGTTGTCTGAAGATATACAAGGAGAGCTCACAGAACAGATAGATTATTCACATGTACATATAGTAGCAAACATTGTCTCCACAACTACATCAGTGTGTGAAAAGGCAGCAGCCCTCGGAATCCTTTCCAATTTGCCCCTAAGTGACAGAAAAATCACTGATATACTCAAGAATGCAAATTTACTGCCATTGTTGATTTCCAGTACTTGTTTAACAACAGCAAATTCAACGCCTACAACAATGTGGCTAACCGAGAGTATTGCTGGATTGCTAATCCGTTTCACGAATCCAAACGACAAAAGGCTGCAGCATTACTCAGCTGAAAACGGCGTAATTCCTTTCCTTCTCGAGTTGCTTGGAAGCACTTCAGAAACTGCTAAATCAAAGGCTGCATTGAGCTTATCTCAACTGTCACAAAATTCACTTAGCAAGAGTAAATCAAGAAAACTGAAGTGGTTTTGTATGCCCCCTTCTACGGATTCTTTTTGTGAAGTTCATGATGGATACTGCACTGCAAAAAGCTCATTTTGTCTAGTAAAAGCCGGGGCCATTACTCCGTTAATACAAATTCTAGAAGGGACAGAAAGGGGTACAGATGAGGCAGTTCTTACTTGCTTATCAACTCTTTTGAAAGATGAAATTTGGGAGAGTGGATGCAATTATCTTGCGAAAAAATCGGGCGTTCAAGTAATCGTTAAAGTTCTATCAAGTGGGAGCATTAAGGCTCAAGAGAAAGCTCTATGGATATTGGAAAGAGTATTTAGAGTTGAAGCTTATAGAGTAGAGTATGGTGAATCTGCACAAGTTGTGCTTATTGATCTTGCACAGAATGGTGATCCTATTCTTGCACCTGCTGTGGCTAAGGTATTGGCACAACTTGAGCTCTTGCAAGATCAGTCTTCTTACTTCTGAGATTATGTAGGTGAACAATTTTGCATTTTCCCTGATGTTATGGTTACATGTTTTTGAATTGTTCAATATTTTGGGAAGTTGGGTGAGTGTTTTCCCGTCATTGTTCGAGAAGAAATGAAAAATGACGGGAAAACATTTGTTTACTGTCCATTGTGTGTATATGTTTGAAAAAGATGTTGAAGAATGTTGATTAGAAATGCTTTATATTTTTCAATGCTCTCGTATTTTATAATATGAACATGCATGATCATGTAATAACAAAATGAAACAATGGACGCATCTCAGGGTATGGTACAGCTAAAAGAAACCAAGCTTTGATTATTATTACATCATTACAAACATGATTTTGTAACAAATTTGCTAATTTTTAATACGTATTCACACACACAAATCTTCTTTTGTGATTCATGAAAGAAACTTTTGGGACACGATACGGGAATTGCATAGCCACCATACTCTGGTCTCTGTTTGTTATAAACCCACTTTTCTTCGGAAACTTCTCTTCTAAAGTGTTGAAGATTGAAGAAAAAGCTAAACAATTTTTTATTAAGAATGAGACGACACTAAAGTTGGTTAAAACACTTTTAACTTATTTCACACTGCACAAAATGGTGCATATAATAAGTAAAAACATAGGAGGAGAACACACCCCCTTTAATATAAAACCTGAACAGTCTGGGTACACGTGTCTTTTTGCGAAGAGTCTAAATTTTTTCCTCGCTAAAAAATCAAATCTCGCTACGTGTCTGCTTCTCCGTCCATTCTTTTTAATTTCCATCCGTATACAATTTTCTCCAATGCGTAAACCGCTACATATTTCTTCTCTCCTCTTTTCATACTTAATCCTACTTTCTACTCATCAAAAAATGAAAACCTTATTTCTCTTCAACTTTTCTCTATCAACTCGTTGAAAAGCCCTATAATATCCATTTTGAAATTGTCAAAGGGGATACCAGGTATGGGCGAACTACAAATTTGTCTCTTTGTTTAAGTCATGCATTTAACCTTTTTCTTCCCTTCATTTCGAGAACTTATTTTGTGACACTCAATCCCAGTTCTGACTTCCTATACCGGATTTACATATATATCTCAACTCTTTGATGAAACTGAAACTGATTCCACAACTCTCCACCTCAATGAATCAAAGAAAGTACCCTTCTCCTAGAAAACAAACTCTGCTGACCTTTAAACACACGGTACAAGCTTTATCAAGCTTGCACAATGTTTGAACTTAGCTCTAGGAAGTGATTTGGTGAAGAAATATGCTACATTATCCTCAGTAGCTTTCTTCTTCATTATAATAAGGGTTAATTACAGAATGCAACCTGTACTATTAGCCTTTTTTCCATTTCTAGTTCAAATTAAATATTTTTTCCGATTGCAACCCGTATAACGCGTTTTTCTTGCAGTTTGCAACTCCGGCCATATTTCAGGCTATATAGGCCATGTGCCATGCACATGACCTCCATGGGCCAATAATATGGCGACACGTGGACACTAATTAAAAAAAAGGAAAAAAAAAAAAAAGGAAAAAATACTTATAAATTATTTAAAAATTTCAAAATAATTCACAAAAAATATAAAAATAATTTAAATTTATAAATATTTAACATAAAAAAAATATTTTAAAATTTTAAAATTTAGGAAATTAACAAAAAAAATCTAAAATTAATTTTAAAAATTCTTAAGTATATAAAAAAAGAAAAATAAAAAATACTTATAAATTATTTTAAAAAAGTAAATTTTTTTATTAAAAATATAAAAATTATATACATATCTAAATAATTTTATATAAAAACATAAAATATTTCGAAAATTTTGAAATTCAGGAAATTAACAAAAAAAAATCTAAAATTAATTTTAAAAATTCTGAAAATAAATATAAAAAAAATCAAAAATAGTTTTATTTTGAAAAAAATCGAAAAAATTGTAAATTATTTTTAAAAAATTAAATAATTTATTAAAAATATATAATTATATAAATTTTTAAATAATTTTATATAAAAAATGCAAAAAAAAATTGAAAATTTTAAATTTCAGGAAATTAACAAAAAATCTATTTTTTTTTTTAATTTCCTGAATTTTAGTTTTTTTAGAATTTTAAGAATTTTTTATTTTTTTTTAATTTCTTGAATTTTAAAATTCTCTCGTTGGCGGACACATTGAAGGAGATTCAGCTGTCTGGTGCAGACGTCAAACTAGAAAAAAAAAAAGAAAAAAAAAAAGAGAAGTCGGCCTTCCCTCTCGCAGTTTCGTCGTCATCTTGCCACTTGAATAGCTGCCAGGTTTCATTAGGCCGAGAAGCCAGGTTTATCGGAGAAGACTCAGACTTCTACTGTCCATGATCATTATTAATGTTCTATGTGCGCGTAAAGAAAATGGAGAGGAATTGGAAATTTAATTCTCAATTCCCAAATTCATTTAAAATAGTTTTCAGAAATAATTTTTTTTTAATTATTGGATTTTAAATAAATTTGAAAATTTCAAAATAATTATTCAAATTTTATATTTAGTTCTAGAAATTTTAAAATAAATTTTAGGTTTTTTTTGTTAATTTCCTGAATTTTAAAATTTTCAAAATATATTTTTAATTTTTTAAATAAAATTATTTAGAAATTTATATAATTTTATATTTTTTAATAAATTATTTTATTTTTTTAAATAATTTACAATTTTTTTTTATTTTTTTTCAAAATAAAAGTATTTTTGATTTTTTTATATTTATTTTCAGAATTTTTAAAATTAATTTTAGAATTTTTTGTTAATTTCTTGAATTTTCAAATTTTCAAAATATTTTTTTATTTTTATATGGAATATTTATAAATTTAAATTATTTTTACATTTTTTATGAATTATTTTAAAATTTTTAAATAATTTAGAAGTATTTGTTTCCTTTTTTCGTTTTTTTTTTTTAATTAGTGGTCACGTGTCGCCATATTATTGGCCCATGGAGGTCATGTGCATGGCACATGGCCTATATAGCCTGAAATATGGCCGGAGTTGCAAACTGCAACAAAAACGCGTTATACAGGTTGCAATCGGAAAAAATATTTAGTTTGGACTAGAAATGGAAAAAAGACCAATAGTACAGGTTGCATTTTGTAATTAACACTTATAACAACCCCTTTTTCCAAATGTCTCTTACAAAGTGTAATTTTACATCTATATATTTTGATCTCTCATGAAACACTTGGTGTTTCACAAGGTGGATGGTAATTTGGACAAATCAACACCTAAACTTTTTTATTTAGTACCAATAGACACTTTCGTTTAATATAAAATACTTTTTGTGTCGATTATCTTTCTAATACACGTGTATTGGCAGTTTCATTCTACGTTAGTGGGTTAATGAGGTGATATTTTATGTAACTTTTTTGTCTCAACTCTATTTTTTATGAGAATAATACCAAATTATTCATTTTTTAATGATATTCGCTTCAAATTCATAATGTACGAATGTACATATATAATTAATTTTTTTAAAGTGTAACATTTTTTTGTTCTTACTTTGAAATAAACATAATGGCCGTTAACTTAAATTAGACAGAAGTGTCTATTTGCACTAGATAAAAAAATTTAAGTGTTGATTTGTCCGAATTAAAAAGGGCAAGTGTTTTATTGGACAAAAAAGTAGTTTAGGTGTTAATTTGAGCATGAGGTAAAAGTTGGAGGGCCTATTTGTATCTTTTCCCTATTATAAAGTAACATGGAGTGCTAATTGTATTAATAAATTCGGATATGGGTTTTATTTGGCTCTACCGATTATTTGCAGTTCGGATTTTATACGGAAATATAATAGATAAAATCGAAAAAATAACGTCGGATTAACCAGATTCGACAAATTTCTCGTGAATAAATCGGGACTAATATGTTAAATTAAAACTTTCATAATCATAATAATCTTTCATATTTTTATTAATGATTTCATGTTTAATTATTATTTTTGTTAGTTATTTTAATTTATCAAGCACTATATATGTTATTTAATTACTATGATTCACTAATGAAAAAATTTCAACCAAGATTAGTATAATATTTTTTCAATAGTTTACAATTTATTGTTAGAATAACCAGATTGGATTCTTATTAGATCGTCATTAATGTTCTTATTATTTAAAAACTAATTATTTATTTGTTTTAAAAAAATATTTTGAGTCAAGTAATTGTTATTTTTTTTTAATCAATTTACATGTATTATTATTAACTACTTAACAAATATTTTTTAAAGTTTATCTTATTGATAAATTTATATTTCTAAGCTGCTATTTTATTTTATGCCTTTTAAATATAGTACTCTAAAACTGAAAATTACAAAAACATAATGGAAAAAATAGAAGTAAAGTAGTAGTGAAGATAATGTAGCGAAAAGTATACGAAATTACTCATGATATATTTGCATATATTGCTATATTTTGAGAATCTCCAACTTCAATCATGTTTTGAACTTTTATATATAAATGCGCGATAAATATTGGAGAAATTAAAAAATTCCGAGATTTTTTACTAGGTGCTAATAGCCCGCTGAAAACTAGAATTGAACTGCTCGAACCAAAATTCTACATCCTAATACGCCAGACCGATTTAAAGTTTTAAACCCTAAATTATAAATCCCCCCTTTTCGAAAAATCGTTTAGGGTTAGACTAATTTCGCGCTTGTGAATTCTATGGAGTTTGTAAGTCTCTTTCTCCTGATTATCTATACAATTGGTTTATTGAGAATATAAGATTTTTGTTTGCTCATACGACTTCTCACTGCATTTAGTTCAAATATTATTTTGATTTGTTTGTCTCCAGATTTTTACTTTTATGTATTTTCCTTATTGTTTTTACTGAAATTTCTGGTTGCAGACGTGCTTGAGTGAAGGGAAAGGATTCTACTTCCCACCATGCCACATTTTGGATATCTGCGGTTTCCGGGTTTTATTTGATTGCCCTATTGATCTTTCATCTCTAACGATATTTTCTCCTGTCCCAGTTGATCCCATTGTGATAGTTAATGATGAAAATGGCTCATGTTCTTGCAAAAAATATGCGGGTATAGAGTCGAATGAAGAGAAGACGCGTAAAACTAACAAATTCATCAAGAATGGTTTGCTTTGTGTTGAGCCCCGTTACAAAACTGTCAAGAACTTACTTTTATGGAACGTTTCTTTCATTGACATAGTTTTGATATCTAGCCCGATGGGTATGTTGGGTTTACCGTTTCTTACACGGAATAAAGATTTTTCAGCTAAGGTAATTGAGGTTCCCTGGTTTAGTTTCATCATTTTGTTTACTAGTTGAAATGGTAGTTATATGACTGGTATATATGGTAGTTTAGGTGTATGCAACTGATGCTGCAGCTAGAATTGGGCAACTAATGATGGAGGATCTTGTCAATATGCATAAAGAATTTAGGCAGTTTTATGGACCTGAGCCTGATCCGCCTCTGTGGATGAAGTGGAACGAACTTGAATTGCTTCCTTTAGAGTTGAGGGAAATCATTTTTGGTGCCAATGGGACAGACTTTGGTGGTTGGATGCCATTGTACAGGTATACTCTGAGCCATTTGCTATTTATGATGTTCCTAATATTTTCTAACTATGCTCTAAAAATATAATTTCTCTAATATCTCGATCACAACATTTTCTTTTTTGTATCTATTGACTACTGATTTTGAAATTGATTCTTCTTCGTTTGATTTCCCTACTTTTTATTTCACATTCCCTACATGAACTTATATGGAGATATGACTCACTTGACTTCTGAACCGTAAAAGCTTAATCTAGGCAAATATATTACTTTTTGATCAATTCTATAGCAAGGCAAGATAAATCACATCAATAAAACAAAAAATAAATCTATGTACAGTACTAGCTACCAATTTAATCATGAAACCAGACCAGTTAATCCAAGATTGGGGGTAAGGTTGTGTCTATCAATACGGAAGGTGACAAGGTATGATGGCTATCATTGCTGCTGTTGGTCAACAATCTCTAAACCTCCCAAATCACCATGGTTTAGTGAAGAGCAGAGTTGTAAACCAGTTAAATATATATAAACTTGACTGCATAATTTCTATCTCCAGTCTGGGCTTCCTCACTATACTAGGAGAAGGTCCGAGTGCTATATGATCCAATTATGTGTTACTTTTTAATTTGCGGAAAATGCACTATATCAATTAAATACTGATTGAATGTGTAAGTGTGTGTGAGTGAGAGGGAGGGAGAGCTGCTAAAGATGTGCAATGATTATTTTAAACAAATGACTTGAGTGATTTGAAGTACTCCATATTTTTCTTTAATGCAAAAAGCTGAAATATCTTCAAGATTCATGTACTCTTCTTTTCTACCCCTTGTTCACTCGATTCTTTGACCTCTTTATATGTGTTTGAAGATGTAATGAGGGATGCTTCTCAGTGCAGCTGATGTGAAAGCTTGCATGCTGAAGGTTGAATCTCTCAAGTATGGCGAAGAAGCTTGTTACAATGGCACATTGGTTGCAAAAGCATTTAGCTCTGGTCTGGAAATTGGCTCATGTAATTGGAGTATCAATGGACCTAAAGGAAGCGTTGCTTATGTTTCAAGTTCTATTTTTAAATCAGCCACAGCAATGAGTTTCCATGACAAGGCTCTTCAAGGAAATGATGTGCTTTTGTATGCAGATTTCTCCTCTTGTTATGCTCCAGAACATATAGATGATGGTAGTAATTGCTCTGGCTCTGCTGGAACCAGCTCTTTAAGGTGCTTTAACTTTTCAGTTGATGTATAATGTGCTCGAGGACATTTCATTAGTGTCTGTTTTGACTTTTGATGCTTTCTGCATGTATATAACTCAAGGGTTTACCCTTGTTCTTGAAACTGATCAACCCTTGCAATCCACCACTACAGTGTTGATGACCTCAATTCAGAAGCAACATCTGCACACCTTGGAACTGACGAGTATTCAGAGGAGAACGATAAGTTAGACTTCATATGCTCCTGCTCCATGGACTCTATAAGAGCTGGAAGTTCAGTTATAATTTCTATTGCACGTCTTGGGATCATTTTGCAGTTGTTGGAGCGATTTGCACTAGAATCAGAAAATATGAAGGTACAATCTAAGATTTTAATTGTTAAAATACAGGATACATGTGGATAAGTGACGGGGTGCTTTGTAACTTGTGTTTTGGAGTACAACATCTGAGTGAACTGAGATCTTAATTTTTAGGGTTATAGTTTTCCTGGCTTCTCTTTACTGTGATTTACTACTACAAATAATGTTTGGCGGTGAGTCTGTTTTGTAGATTTCTCATAAAAAGAATACCTTAGAATTTGCTAGTGGAAGTTGAAGCAATAAAAACCCCACAGCATATTATCAGTTTAAGATCTGAAGCATGCCCTGAATCTAGTATGGAACTACACTCTAGGATATTCCATCTCACAAGGCTGAAAGAGTAATTATAAAATGTCGTTAGATTATTATATGCTAAATGCTATTCAAAGGCTTAGTGGATTCAAAATATAGACTTATCTATTTCAATCTCTTAAAGATTCTTTATTTTAAATTGTCCCTTCCACATTTCTCTGGTAATATACTGAAACCAATGTACTAAATGTAGGTTCCCATTTGCATCATCTCTTCAGTTGCAGCAGAGCTTATGGCATTTACAAGTATCATTCCAGAATGGTTATGCGAGCAGTGGCAAGATTGTGTACGTTGAGTTCAAGATATTCCTTAGATTTGGTACCTACAGCTCTTACTTGCAAACAAGCTGATATAAGGTTTTTCTTTTATCCCGTCACTTTCTGTCCTGCAGCTTTTCTCTGGACAACCATCATTTACTCATGTAAAGATGTTGAAAGATAGAAGGCTTTTCTTGTTCCCTGCCATTCACTCAATTGAACTATTGTAAGACGCACACATCCCTAACACGTGATCATTAGAGAGTAGAAATGCATTATACTACTCCTAGGGTCCCTTTATTGCATCGTTTGACTTTCTCTTTGGTTATGGGATTTAATCCTGTCTTCGGTGTTCTATTTTTTTGTTCCCTCTCTCTGCTCATTTTTTTAATACTTCTTTTTTTTTTTCTGTCTTTCTTCCTACCTCTTTTTCCCTAATTCCCTGTGGGAAGCTAGCTGACCCATGCAAAATATAATCAGTTTTTGGGTTTAATTGTTGCTAAACAAAAAGATTTTATATTTTCTATATAAATATATATACATACATATATATATATTATATATATGTATCTATATATATATATGTATGTGTATATATATATATATATATATTAAGTTGCAGTGGCAGGAGTAGGATTGGCTAATTTTAGGTTACAGTGAACTTTATGTATGATTTTCATTTTTATTTTCTATTAATTCTTCCAATGCCTCTCTGAAAAGTTATCAATGTGTTAATATGAAATCAGAGTATGAATTAGTTATCTAATATGACTTATTGAGGAAAAGAACTTTCTGATGATGCAAAAGAATGAAGAGGTCTCAAATTGAGCTGATAGATATATTGAATTATCATGTGCTTGCATGATTAGACTGCTTGCTGATATTGTGTGGATAGAAAAAATTGGCAGGAACCTTGCATTGTTTTTTGTCCTAGTTGGGGTCTTCGACATGGACCTGTTGTTCATTTGCTGCGCCGGTGGTGTGGGGATCAAAATTCATTACTTGTTATGGAGGTAATTAATGTGTTGGTATATCTCTTCCTGACTTGTTTATATCAATTGCTTTTGTCATTGAGCTCTTAGAATAAAGTTGGGATTTTTTCCTTTTAATTTTGATATGACTATGTATCATCCTTTTTGCACATGTAATATACAGGAAGGAATAGATGCCGGTTTAGCTCTCTCACCTTTCAATCCAATGGCAATGAAAGTCCTTCAGTGTTCTTTTCTTTCTGGGATGCAGTAAGTTGTTACTCTTTATCTTTTTAGCCGATTAAATGGGCATTCAAACCCTTTTTCTCCTTTCTGTCTGGAATAATATTCTTAATTACGCTCAAGTTCGCTTGTATTAGGTCATTGTTGCAGTGGCAAAGTCGATTTTCGACCATGTGTTTATTCATCTTCTCTAGTTTAACCTTTACCTTAGGACATGGGCGTCCTATTTAACTTCTGTTGCTTCATATGGCTCTATTAGACATCTAAATTGATCTATATCCATTCAATAAATAAAGCCCTCAAGCATTCCTCTTTTTTTTTTTCTTTTTCTTTTTCCCAGGCCGCAAAAATTTCACCAGTTGGTCAAGATATTACAACCTAAACATGTTGTGGTAATATTCACTTCCTATATATAACCTCTTCATCTGGCGTTAAATACTTGCTTCTGTTAATTACTCTCTGTATGCCTAAAGCTTCACATCTCCGTTTCTCTGAATAAATTTCGGTTTCTGCCTTGTACAGATTCCTGAGATACTCATACCACATTTTGACACTCGGATAAGTTCAGTTTCATTCAGTTACTATCATAAAAATGAAATGTTGCATATCCCGTATCCAAATGAGGACGCGCAATTTGATATAATAGAAGCAGCCAGGTGTCACCAATATACAACATTGAACCAACAAGATTTGCGTGTCTCTAGGTTGAAGGGAGAGCTTATGGTAGAGCAAGGAAGATTTAAGCTGTCTGTAGAGGATGCCCCCTCTGAGGCGAGACCAGTGCTGCATTTAGGAAGAATTGACTTAAATGCCCTTGTGATGGAATTGCAGAAGATGGGAATGGACACAACCGTAGAAGAAGTGAAGGGTGCTGATGGATCTGGTAATGTTTCTGTCATTCACATTACAAACCCTAGCGTAGGTGTGGTAGAAGTCACGGAAGCGCGAACATTGGTTAGGGTTGCAGATGAAAATGTAGCTTCGTTGATTTCTAGAGCTGTATGTAGCATCTTGGATTGTCTTTGTATTTGTCTCTAGTTTCGATGTTGAGGTTTGGAAATTGGAATAGTGCATGTTTTTCATTATTGGTTGTAGTAGAAAGGTTCCATATTTATTTTTAATGGCCAATTTCTTATTATTGCGTCTCTCTTTTTGTGGAGAAACTAGTTCTCTAGTTTTCAACATCTTCTGTCTATGATAAAGGGTGCATAAGTCACACTAAAAAATATTAGTCTATTTTCCTAACAAAAGTATGATTTTAAATAATATAAAATAGTATCTCAAAAAGAAAAATTAAAGAGAGTTATTTGGGTATACAGTGTACTTGATGTTTCAACAATTACTTAAGGTATCACAAATTGAAAAGTCTTGCACAATTCCTTAGAATTTGAAATGTTTATTTTTTACTATTTAAAAAAAAAATGTTTATTTTACTAAGCCCTTCTACGTTTATTTCGTTTTACTAAGCTTTCAAATTTTATTGGAGTCATTGTACTTCTCATTTTCAATTTACTAAATATTTAAGTGCTCGATAAGTGGATTTTCTTTACAAAACAACATAATCACTTAGGCCCTAAATTTTCAATAAGCCCTTGTACATTTATCTTGATTTACTCTACTCTTCAACCTTAAATTTTTGTTGTAATGTCCTACTTGTAATTTTTTATTTTACCAAACACTGGTAATCTTATTATATAATATAATGAAACTGTCTAGGAATAGAAAATTAAGAATAAGGGAAAATAGCAAATATATTCATACACAATCCATGTAATTGAGATATATTTTGTGAAATAATGGAATAATCAACTAAAGTAAGTAAATTGTTTTGGATAATATAGAAAAAAATATGATTTTTTTGCTAAAGCTGACACTTTTTAAAACTTTTTCAACTTAACACTCCTTTTAAATCAAAAGAAGTATGATATTGTACAGATTTTCATCCATCCAAATCTTACATGTTCCTTATGCTCATTATTGAATTGGAACACGTCAATAACATACCAACATATACTAATCATCATATATTCTTACACATCTATATTATCACTCGCTCAAAATTTATTATTTCATTCTGAAATACTGATATGCTACATCTCAACCCCATCAACATATTTTTATAATAAGATTTTAAATTTTGAAAATTAAAGAAGTATCATATATAAGAACTCCGAAAATAATTAAAAATTGACACAAGTAAAATAATGAATCGGAGAAATTTTAGGAAAGATATTTTAGAAAATAGTAGTCCGAAAATCTTACAATTTCATTAATGCCCATTGACAAAACTAAATATCATGTTTATAAAAAAATTGGAGTAGAAATTATTGTAAAATATGTAACAATTTCTTAAAGGTGCTTAAAACTAAGAATGGCTCTCTCTGTTATATGCTATTTTGTACAGATTCTCATCCATCCAAATCTTTCATATTTCTTATGTCAATAACAATTCCAAAATAGACTAATCATCAGATCGTAGACCAATTTCCAACTATAAAAAATAAAATTAAAAGAAATGAAGGACAAGTACAGCGGCAAAACCCAAGAAAGACTAGAATGGGCTTTCTGAAGCCCAATATGGGCTAGAAATGGGACGGTTACTCATCTCGCGTAGCCCAATATACAATTGTCAAATTAAATTATTTAGATATCCATATTTATTTCTGGACAGCGAGTGAAGAACATGTTAAGCCGAAGAAAACGATACGGCATTTCCCCAAAAATCCCTAATTTTAATTGACAGTGGATTGGATGGAGGCAGAGGAGCCCAAATTCAAGAAATTAAAGCAGTGGTGCGATTCTCACATAAATAATTTAGACGATGGCTGTTTAATGCTCATTTTCAGCTTCCTCACCCCCATCCCAGGTATCAATTTTTTCTTCTTAATTTGTTTTTGCGTCTAGTTAATTTGTATGAACAATGGAATCTCGCTTTGTTTAATGGTGGAAAATTCTGATCTGTTATTTCTCGTGGGTTGAGGTCAAAGATTTAGCTGTGGTTAAACTTCTTAACTGAGTCCCTGTTTTGCTGCAACCCAGATTTCAAATTTTCGGTAAAAGACCCAATTTGTTGAAATTAGCTTCTGGCATTATTTTTCTTATTTAAGTATAGTTATAGTTATTTTTACTTTCTCTTTTGGATAGTGGTGTTTGACACAGTTACTCAGGGGCCGCGTAGTTCACAATCAGGAATGGTGATGGTAGTGGGTTTGAATGAGGGGTTAATCATACTATGCCATGAAACGGGGAGATTTTGTTAATAAAATAGGGGTATGATTAACTTATTCATGTGTAACAAGCATAAGAAAGAGGAATAGAGTCTCTTTTACTCCCATTAACCACCCCAAGCGCCCCCTTAATTCTAATATGGGGATAGTTATGGTACTCTCACATTTTCAAGTGGAAGTACAAACTTGCCTGTTTTGTCTTTATAATCTAAAATAATGGGATTTTGCATCTTACTTTGTTATCATAAATAATGAACTTCCATATTTGTTAGTTTTCCGTCATGAGTTTGTGTTGAGTTTGCAGATCGGTATAACACAGCCCTCGTTTGCCGCAGATGGCGTTTCCTGGCATGTCACCCTCGGCTTTGGTTGCGAGTAGATAGGTCCGTCAAAGATTTATCTGAACCTGGAGTTTATCCTAGCATTGAAACAGCTGTATGTGCAGCAAGGTCAGTGAAGCTACATGTGTTTATGTTCAGTTTCGGGTAAAAGAGCTAGTCATTCCATCAATGCTTTACAGGCCTGGGGATACCATATTGATTTCAGCGGGAGGCATTCACCGCTCATCCAATATTCAGATTAAAAAGCCTCTTTGCCTGGTAATTTGTGTGTCCCTCTTTCTTTGTTTCACTATATTCCATACTTGAGAAATGAGGAGTGGGGCTTTAGTAGATACATTGTGTATGTTGAGCTCAGAGCAGCTAATATGTGTATCTTGCTGACGCTTCGTCTCCATGTTTTGATTTAAATAAGGAGCTGTGTTCGATAAGGTCTGTAGTCACATATCAGTATAGAACAGTGGGTTGTGACCCATGAAGTTCAGTCTAGTTGCTACAAATTATGCTTCCACCACAGATCAATTTCTCGCCATCAAACACTATTCTGCTGAATATAATGTAATAGGTTAATTTGATGGAATCAAGTCTCCTTTATGAGTTGGCTGCTTTAAGAGAAACTTACACAGTGATATTCTCCAAGCTGTATTGCTGTAGCTGCATCAGTTGGCTGCTTTAAGAGAAACTTAATAAAAATTCTCCTAAGGCTCTTGTCAATGTATTTCTCGATGTTATGTATCAATTGAGGTGAAGATGAAATTTGTGAACCCTTATTACTCTGTTATAGTGTGAATGTTCTTATTCAGTGTATCACATGATAGTGAAAACGTACCTTACATCCACATTTTTCAGATTGGTGCAGGTGAAGTACCTGATGATACAACGCTTATCTGCTCTCGTGGTTCTGAGAGGTTCGTCATATTTCATTTTTCCCTGTCTGTCTCTGAATTGACGATCCTGATTCTTTTATCTTTCTTCAAGTAAATAAAGTGGATTCTCTTATGCGGTGGATATAGTTTGTCGTAACAAAATTTGATTGGAATTTTTCAGCTTTAACAAATTTTAGATGCACTAATTTGGTTGGCTTTTAACAGTGCACTGGAATTGTTGTCAACGTGCAAACTGGCTAACTTGACAATCAGGGCAGAGCTTGGTTGCTGCCTTCTGCATAGGAGTGGGAGGCTCACAATTGACGGCTGTATTCTCCAATGCGAATCGAATCCTTTGGACCATCTATCTCATGCCATTGTGACCACTGCAACTAGCATTCCACCCATAATAAAGAACACTGGCGATTGTGTTACTGTAATGCGAACAAGGATTGAAGGAGGTGCAAAGGCTGTTCTGACGAGTGGCACCCTCTCCCTGCAGCAAGTACGCGTCATATATACTCGTACTTCCCTCTTTTTCTGGTTCAGTGTCGAGCACACTTGACATGTCCCTTAATCCATGTCGCCATCCAAGCATTGGCTCTGAAATGGATCTGTGTAATATATTGTCAGTGTTGTATCATGTCAGCTAGTTTTAGTGTTTCTGTGTTGCTAACATTGCTGTGCCAAGTTGGTGAAGAAATTTGCATTCTGTTATGATAGCTCTCATTGTTTCATAGTCCAGAAATTCTGGATCTTGCTTAGCTCATACCACAAACCTTGCAATCAGGTCGAGGGATTTGAAATGTAAGGATTTCAAATAAACAGACTTCCAGATCACCTCAAATTAGAAGAAACCCAGTTTTACCTGGATCATCTAAAAGTTGCTTCAGTGAACAATCCAAACGACGGTCGCTAAATTTATCTTGAAATTTTAAATTCATTCTCAGGTCCTTTTATCCAAATACTAGTACTTATAAGTAGAGGTGACACTTCGGGCAACTCAGCTTGGTGTGCCGACGTCATATGTCGGGCTGGGCTGGGTTGGGCCAAAATTTCATCGGGATAGAAATTAGTGGCCTTAGCCAGCTATATTAAGATTTTTGGGTCAGTCTGCAGCCTGTTGGGCCTGATGACAAAAACTCCTATGACTCAGCCCGACTGAAATGTCGGGCGAGCTGGGCCGAGTTTACCTCCTCTGCTTGTAAGCAGTTGTCTTTTTGTATTTTGTCAGTTGCACTTATTGCCATTTTCTGGAGTATGAGAAGCTGGTCCAGAACGTATCTATGTATATATAGCCTATTCTGAGTTATATCGTTTAATTCAAAAACGTTACTCTTAATAATCGAAATACAATGATTGAATATCCATCACGCAATCAAGCATTCAATGAAACATACAGAATCCAGATAGGGAAACAGCCTAATTACAGAGTTCACGTGCAATGCCAAGGCGGGAATTCGCTGTATCAAACACAATTCTGAGGTTTTGTTGCTGCAAATTGGCTATCACATTGAGCACCGAGTTCACATTATTTGGTGCAGCCGCCATCGCTAGACAAGCCAACGAACCCGAGCTACTGTGTATCAACGTATTCTCCATTGGTAACTTCAAGTCCAGTCCAGTGAAATGCAGTGTCACAGGTGGCGCTATTTCTTCATTTGTTGCAGCAAAGCATGTGTCAAATGCACCCAACGAACTTATCGGCCCGGTCACCTGTTTCCTGAACTCGTCTCGGATTGCGTAGTATACTGGTTGGATAAACCGGGTTATGACCGTGCCTGAATCAATTACGGTACCAGCACCGGTGTTTGGGTTGAATGCTAGGAGCTCTGGTGCTATGGGGACGGTGACCCGGCCCACACTGACACTGGTGAGGTTCACGTAATATAATGATGGCCGGTGTGGGTTTTTGAGAAGTGGGGTGGTTTTGATGTTTTTGGGTTGGCCCACGGGCCCGAGTTTGAGTGAGCCCGAGAAGTAGTATGACTTGAAGCTTGGCAAACAGTATGAAAATACGCCCGAGTACATTGACCCGGATTGCGAGAGCAATGACATGGAGCCCCGACCCAAACCCAATAATCCTTGGGGCGGAATTGATCCACCGGAGACAGCGTTGATGCATCCGAATGCGTAATTGGGGATGGCATTGTTACCTAGTGAAAGGGTGTCACGTGATAGCGTGGCTGCAAAGGAGGAGTCGCCACCGTAGCTTCGGTTGAAGAGGCAAGAAGCCGACCCGATTGTGGGGCAGGAGACTCCACTAACCTGGGTGCATTCAGGTACAGAGCAGTCCAACGACCCGTAAGTGGAGGATGTGTTGGGGGCGAACACGGTGGAGGAGCACCCGGTGCACCCGGTGCATGGGATCCATGCAGCGTCGTTGCTAGTGTCCAAGACCATGAACATGAGCTGGCTCGGAGTGCCAATCTTGGCCCGGACAATGTAGTTGCCAATGTTTATAACTTGACCCGGAGCAATGGGGGCGGAAGACGGCCTTTGTGCAGCAAGGCTCGACAAGTATGAGACCCTCTTCGGGTCACTAGAGGCCATGTTGAGGACGGTGTTGAGCCACGAAGAGGCAGGCTTGGGTGGGTTGAAGGGTGAGCATTTGCCATAAATATGGATCACGGATAGATCCGAATCCGGTTGGGAAGAAAAACATGGGTCAAAAGCTGCATTGGATGCTGTAAAGAGGCAAATGAAGAGGGCAAATGTTGTAAGAAATGAAGAACCTTTCATTGTCATTGTTTGGTGAGGATAAGAATGATGGATTTTGAAGATATGTTGGGAGGAATTTATAGAATAAAGGAAAACAAGTGGCAAACAATCCAATTTTATATTTTTATATATATGTAATGCGACCAAATTCAGCTTGTCAATAGAAAATGACAGCTACTTTTCTTATACTAAAGATATAGGGCATCCTATATAATTCTATTGTATGCAAATATTTAACCTTGTCTTCTTTCCGGTTGAAAATAAGTACCACTTTAAAGAAAATAATTGTGTTAAATAAACAAATAAAGTCTTTTTAGCAAAAAAATAAAAAATTAATTTTACCACTAAACGTGGCAACTGTCTTGTGTTCGGAGTATAGTTGATTGTGTTAGGCACATTCAAGATATGTATGATCAAATACATTGTAAGAGTTAATATTTGTATTAAGATAGAGTAGAGTATGATGTGTAAGAGCATCTCCAGCGCCGCGTTCTTGCGGCGTATAGATGCAACTGTTCCCCCTTTTCTTTGTCCAATTTTGCGTTGCCCGCAGGTGAACAATTTGGAGTTTATTACAATGATAATTGTTCACCATACTTTCTTTTCTTTTCTTTTTCTTTCTTTTTTGTGATTTAATTTTATACATAGTAATTGTTGTTTTTTCAATTTTATTGTTGTATTAAGTTAATATGTGTGCCTATTATTTTAAAAATAAATTGATTTCATTTAAATATAAAACTTGTCCTTGTTAAAATTAAACATTTGTTAAATTTTGTATGTTACTAATTTAGTTGATTAAAACAAATTATGAAATAGTAAACTATTATGAAATAATACATTAAGATATTCATAAAATTACAACAATTGTGTTTTTCCCTTGTGTAATTAAAACGTCTGCTTGTGTAATTTTCATTTATATTGTAATCTTTTTATTTTATTTATTAGTATTATAAAAATTATTATCTCAAAATTGAGGGAAAATGCAAGAGTGTATAAGTATATTAGCAAATTATAATTGCTCACAAAAAAAAATAATAATTAATAAAATAAATATTCCATGCAGCGCAAAATGCAGTATAGATGACTGAAGGTAAAGTTGGTTATGCTGCATTTAGCGCTGGAGTAGAGTAAACTCGACTAGAAATACTCTAATGTGTTATATGTAATAATTGATTGATTAATAATAAGTGCGAATATTGTCGGATTTGTCCAATAAGAGTAGAGTTTTGGATAAACAGATACACCTCTCCTCTAAATTATTGAAAAAAAAATATGTTCGATGGGCAAAGCCAGAAACGAATAGACCCAATCAAATCCTATACATCCGAGTTATTGGTGTATCTAAAAATTTAAAATTGAGGGTACAATACATATTTTATAGAAATGTCATTAATGTTTAGAATTCTACAACGCCAAATATAATGTAAACCTAAAAATACATAAAATAAAAAGATATAGTACCTAAGATTTTGTTGTGATATATCTCTTTTGTGGTACAGCTACGGCTACCGTTGCATCAACATAACAATACTTCCTCCGTCGCAGGTAACTTTTCATAGTTGATCGGGTACGAATGTTAAGAGAAAGCAGATTTTGTTTTTTCTTTGATTTTTATTTAAATGTGGAGATTGAGTATGGAGATTTTGAGGGTGGAGATTGTGAGAGAAATTTTCTTTTTAAGGGTGTGAAAAGGTTAAGTGAGACGGACCGAAATGGAAAGTAGGAAAAGTTAGTTGGGACGGAAGAAGTAATACCTAAGAATGCTACCTATAAATGAAAAAGTAAATATTTTGAGGGTACAACTACGAGCTAGTGTCATGTGAACATGACAATAATGTCTAAAAATACTACCTACAAATAAAAAAATTTAATTTTTCTGAGAGTACAAAATTAATTTTTTTGGGGGTACAAGTGTTCTGCGTTGCATACGCCACTGATCCATGTGTCGCACAATTAATAAGCATCATTAGTTACTAACATCATTAAATTTAGAGATGAAATATTGTTTGACACAGAATAGGGTTGTGATATATATTTTGGGCAAATGAAATAATGGGAAATTTCGAAAATAACAGTGTTGTACGAGCTGACCTCTCCACCCACCACTATTGGTGTCTCTGTTGGCAGTACGTTCTGTTATTGAAGTACAAGACAAAATCTATTTTGTCTATAATTCCTTCATATTACCTGTAATGTGATTGTGGACCATGTTTTACAATTATTACCACAACTTTGGATATACTCGCCACTTTTTAAATCATTCTAACTTCTTCTTTACTCATGCACAATATTATTTCTAAAATTCAAATCTTATTTTATTTTATTTTTACTCCTAAAATTACACCTAAAAATTGGATAAAACTCTTATTTCGCCCTAACATTTTTTCAAAATATACTTGTGTTCGGTGGACCGATGTTGGGGCCAAGGGAGCACTGAGCCCTCTGACCCCGTCATAATATGCTATTATATATGTATATTCCCCTTGGCCCCGTATTTTAATCGATTTTACTATAACTTAATTAAATAAAATAAATAATTATTTAACTTGAAGTAGATGATTGTATGTTATGTATAAGAAATAGAGATAAATATGTTAGAAAATATAATGAATATGGTAACATTTATCTTAATTTTTTTTCTTTTTGTGATTAAATCAGTTTATTTATCTTATTAAATTGTTAGTAATTTTCTAGTTTTATCTATTTAGTTGATTATATTTAAGGGGCGCACAACGTTAGTTCTCCCTTGATTTTCTAAGATATTATTCTTAATATAATGTATCCAGATTTTCTAAGATATTAGTATTTCTTAATATAATGTATCCAATATTTTGAGTTTGGGACCTAGTTATATAAAAGAATTTGATTTCTAGCCCTACTTAGAATTTACCTTCTCTTTGGTAAAAGTTTGTAACATATCCGTAGTTAAATAATACTACCTCCGTCCCGCTCTAACTTTACTACTTTCCTTTTCGGTGTGTCCCAACTTAACTTTCCAGCCCATAAATGACAAATTTCTCTCACGATCTTCACCCTCAAAATCTCCATCCTCAATCTTCACCTTTAAAAAAGTCAAAGATTCAACAAAATCTGCTTTTTCATAATCTTCATGTCCGGTCAAAGTAGGAAAGTTAACCCGGGACGGAGGGAGTATATATATATATATATATATATATATATATATATATATTATTCTGTAAGACGAACTCCTAAATCCTTCTATAAATGAGCATTCCGCCAACTATATTTTAGTACGGATGGAACATTGCATTTCATATACTACTAGACATTGACGGACTTACATGGGAGCCAAGGGGGCACTGGACCCCCTGGCCCCTATTGAAATGTGCTATTATATAAGTGTATTTCAGTCGATTTTAATACTGTGTAATTAAATAAAATAAATAATTTTATTATTGACTTGAATATGATTTAATAATAATCAATCCATGTATTCTTAAGTGTACACAATAGAGATAAAAATTTCAAAAAATATAATGAAATGTTTAGAAACACTAAATCTTGATTATCTTATCAATTTATTAATCTTATCAATATCATTAGTACTTTTTAGTGTTATATATATATATATAGTTGAATATTATTGAAATTTATGGACAGATATAGACACCCCGTCCCCTTTTTATTTTCTAAAATATTAGTTTTAAATATAACTTAACTAAATATTAAATTTAGAGTATAATATATGAGAGTTTGTTTTATAGCCTTCTCAAAATGAGCCACCTACTTGGTATAAAATTTGCTTTAGAGTTTAATTAGAAAAATTTACCTCAAAAAAAAAAATTGAAAATTTTAACCCGATAAAACGAGTATCTAGATTTGTCTATAAATGGACCTCCCTCGATAAAATTTTTGGGTCCGTCACTTCTACTAGAGATATATTATAGAGGAAGCCGTCAATTACTGTCCCCTTCTTATCATTCATTTTGTTGGTACCACTCGCGATAGACAAACAACAAAAATTCCATTGAAATTCAGTTTTATGAATATGTAACCAAATTCCATATAAACATTGTCCAAAGATTTTTTCACCCTAGTCTTTTTCGAACCCTACCCTTTATATTAAGTGATTCTATGTTATACCTGGTACCACCTATTTCATATATGTGTACATAAGTAATATTTGGTTGGTTGGTTGGTTGGATGTATGTGTGCAAATTAATGGCGGATGTATTCCAAAAAAATATCACAAGGTGATTTTGTATTTGAAGCACCATAAAACCTGCACTGAGTAATTTAATTATCAAACGGCCCAAGAATACATTTCAACTAATTCTGTTTTATTACAGACCCAGGTATTTGTTAAAATTACGAATTAGCTACCTCCAACGATCAAATTTTCGGCATGTAACTTCTCATTAAATAAAAAGATTCTGATTGTATGTTTACGGTAAATTATACCATTCAAACTGAAAATATATCAGATCAGAGACATTAGCATCCAAATTTTTTGTTTGAACTATTATTATACTAAGAATTGTCTGAATTTGTTGGAGTTTTGAGAAAATTCATTCGAGTTCTCATAATTATTTAATTATTTTATTTAACTTGTCAACCTTGAGTCGAAATTTCTAACTATTTGATTATGCTCGAATTCTAACCACATCGAATTTACCAAATGTATGAGCACAGTCAAACATGATTCCCATGTTACGGACTCCAAATCAAATGAACTTTAGTGAATAATATCGAATCAGCTATCTAACTTGAATAAATAGGGTACATACATCTCCTACAACAATAACTTCAATATATAACATGTAAAATAACTTAACCGATACATCATCAATGATGAGATGTCATGCATATGTGCAATTATTACACCAAACAACATAAAAAAATCCCGATTATTCTGTACCACACAAACTACAGAGGGAAAAAGATAGAAAGAACAATAATAAAAAGGATGAAGTGAGCGGGAGATTTTTTTGGCAAGTTCACGGGCATGCAATGCAATAAAGACACTTCACTTCACGGGCTATTTTTCACCACTTTCTTTTATATCATCATTTTTGGCCTTTTTGGGGCCACTATTTATTATTTTTTATATTTCTGGCCCATCTTAAAAATACAAAACGCTAACAAAGTTTCACATTGCTATTCAATCACATCGAAACAAAAAAACATATTTTACTTCAATCAATACGTTATAGATTAATTTTGGGGGTTGAATCAATAAAATAATATTTCCTCCGTTTTATTAGACACTCTAAAAAATTTCACAATAAATGTCAATTTACCAAAAACCTACAATTCTTCCAATATTATCTTAAAAAACCTATTGATTACCCTTATTTCACAAAACATATCAATTAAATATCAATCCTTAATTTTTCTAAAAATAGCTAAAATGACATTCTTTATGAAATGGAGAGAATATAATATCAACTAATGTATACGAGCAACTTCCATAAATACAGAGAAATTTTCGTTCGAAAACACTAGGATTTTTAAATTCGATTTCCAAATCACTCCATCCACATGCAGAAGATATCCCGGCAATTCTCACATAAGAGCTGTTCTGCATATTTTAGTTCTATAATTGAGTCACATGAAACCCACGTGATACAATTGTATGAGAGCATCCCCAATGATAAATACCCAAAAGCAGGAATATGTTCGCCACGTCAGCGCCACCTCAAAAGTTAAAATACCTATACCTCAAAACAAAACTCCTCCCCAACAATATACCCAAAAAGCAGGAATATGTGAGGACCCCACTTAAATATCCTATTTATCTTTTTATTTATTAATTTATCAACTAAATTAATTATTTAATTTTCGGATAAATAATAATTAATTAATATTCCGATTATTGATTTTTTTTATTTAATTATATTTCGGAAAAAAAAAAATCCCAAAAAATGATTAATAAATTTGCATTTCATATAAAACGTAAAAATACTAATAGAAGGCAAACACGGTACATTAAAAAATTCGAATACAACAAAGTAAATTTCGAGGGCTAACTTAATATTTTGCTAATTATTGCCGGCTATATTGTCTCCTAAAGTATATCACAAAATTCAAAGGAATAAATGAAAAGCAAAAAAAAAAGCAAAAAAGACGAAAAAAAAAATAAAGTAAAAAGGGGGGGGGGGGGGGGGGACAGCTTGCAGGGCGGGCCCCACACTGCGCGCCGCCCACGCGCGCGTGGGGGCCACGCGCCCTGCAGCGCCAATGGAAAAGGCGCGTCCCCTTCCCCCGCGCTCTCTCCCACTCTCGCCAACAGCACCTCTCTCTCAAATTCCTGGGTATTGAAATCAATACCTAGGAATAATTCCTATACCCACAATTCTCTTTCCCATTGGGTAAATACCCAACTTCAGGAATATCTCCATTGCCATGTCAACAAATTCCACTCCAATGGGGATGCTCTGAGACATCAGCAAGTGCTCTAAAAAAATTTACAAAAGGTGATCTGATTCCAAATATAACGGATTGGATAACTATAGTCTATGCAGGATCACACATGCACGTCTTTCAGAATATTATATACTGATCCAAGAAAACACTTGAACCATGTTTTGTGCAATAATTTCATGAAGAAATTCAATCATATCTTCTTCTACATGTACATGCTTCAACTGCACTTTAATCATCGAACAAATTCAATACAACACAAGAGTCATGGAAGCCACCCTATTAGGAACACACATTAAGTCAGGACATAATAACAAACTCACTTAGGATAAATTTGATGCCTCTATCGCGTGACAATTTTAGTCAGTTTCACCCATACAACTTATACCCGGAGATATAGGAATGATTTTCTACCCACCAGTGTATGGTTGCAAGTAACCGCGTAAACGAGCAAGTGGAACATACAATAATCAATTAATCAACAATATAGATACATAAGAGGAAAAGACAAACAGAAGAAGAGTTATATGACACTGGATCATTTTTTGTCCCCATTAATTGGATGCCACAACAGGATGAATTCCATCATCATTATTGATCATTGTCTAATGCCCATAGCCAGAATTGGCGAAAATGATATTAAGGCATGACAAAAAAACGGAATGATAATCTTGAAAAAGAGCCATTATAGAAGAGATTAAGCCGAGAAAATGAATGCATATGCATTCTGTTATCAATCAATCATCAAATGATTTTAATTTTTGTTTCTTTGATAGTAGCTGATACCAACCAATGAGAAACTTCTACTAAATCAGTAAGCAAGACAACCAAAGTAAGCAAGTTATTCCTATGGCCAAGATGCTATCAATTTCATGTGTAACAAGATTATGTATTATATCAGTACAGCTCCTCAACAGCACCCAAACAATGGGGGTTCCTTTTACCATAATCAAGAAATATGCCTACCGATAAGTTACTTTTGCCTTGCTTGTGTTGGAAAATACAATTCATTACATTAAAAAAACTTACCACAAAATCTCTGTGCTTCTTCAGCTTTCTGGTTTTCCTCTATGCATCATCAGCTACATGGCCAATCCTTCCATACTCGGATAGTTTTTTTAATTTCTCCCATTCTACCGATATTTAGATCTATTGCTGGCTGAGTAAAGAAACATTCGAAGGGTCAGATGGATACAGATTATTTACAGGACTACCAATTATTGAATCTTAATATCCAGAATTTTAATGTCCCAAAGTTTAGTTGAAATTAGTTCGATGACTGCATGGGAACTTAGAGAACTAGATTGAAAAGGAAAAGAAAGAAATCCAAGACTTCTCAATGTTTGAGGATGCAGTTTGGAGCTCAAGTATGACATTGATGAGGGATGCTTCTTTAGTATTTGTCAGTTTCAGCAATTAAATCATCCTTAAATGTGTCCAAATGAAATGTTTACTATTAAGAAAGAAAAAAGATATAGAAAAGAAATAAAGCCCTATTTATATCTTTAAAAACAAGTTGAAGATTAGGATACTTCTGCTCTGATGAAACGTGTCAAACCAATTGCGAATTGGTCGTACACTTGTTAGCAGCTTCATATGACCAAAGTCTAATATGCAAAATCAGCATCAGCTAAGCCCAGGGAAGTTTTTCCCAATAACTTTTTTTAAATATCAAAGTATGCCTTTCAATTTATTCATGAAACAGGAATGAACAATTCCGAAGTATAATGCGAGTAACAAGGACATCTAAAATTTTGGCTGATTAAAATATGAGTGAAAAGCCCTCTTCATGAGCACAAGATCACATTGCAAAACTCCCACTCTTAATCACTCACCAAGGAGGTCTGGAAAAACCAATCCTTTCAACTTTATATAGATCATAGGTTCTTGCATGATCAATGTAGAGCGTTAAACACGGTGTCCAAGAGCCCCAGTCCATTAGTATGTTTTATGCTCTACTTGTTTCCAACATAACCAATCCCACCACTCCCCATGCACATGCAACACAGCTGCGGAGCGGGGGTGGAGATGGGTGGAATTAAAAGCTTTGTGTGTGTGTGTGTATATATATATGAAACTTCTGGCCATTTTGGTACGAACTAATAACAGATGGTCATAAGGCATCACCAAAGTGGCTAACTGAAAATAGTAAATGAAGTGGGAGTGTGCTCAAGCTCGTCCACATAAAAACATCAAGATAGCCGCATGCAGCCACACATACGTACACTCAGAGAGCATACTGGATTCATACTTATGGACCCGAAAAACAGCACCAGGAAAATCAACCTCCAACTATCCTTAGAGAACAAGCCAGCTGATAATGCTAGCAGAAGTTTTGTTCTTCAGGTAACATATTCAGTGCATGAAAACCATTAATATCGGAATCAACTGTTTATGTGACAGTCAAGGACTTCTCTTTCATTCATGTGAGCCTAGTTGTGTATATTTAATCTTTTGTCTTCACTTCTCAGAAAACTGAAGTTTAAGTTTACACTGGATCTACTTAGCAAATAATGAAAAAACTTACCGACATATGTTCAAAACAAAGCAGGTTAAAGCTTTCAGCTTATTTCCTCTGCACTACTAAATCATCAGCAGAGTAGTAATCCGCAATGAGCCGGTACATGTATGAAGGAATGTGACCACCACTGCATAAACATACCAGACAATTAATGAAAGCTGTGCAGCGCGGCATAATGAGAATTTACTTTTTCGATATAATCACTTCATAACAATATACAAGGAAACCTTATTTTTAGAAACATGTCCATTATGATCGTTAATTATTTAAATTGCAAAATGAGGTAGAAGCAACTAGAAGCACGAGGTACAGTTCTTCAGGTATGTTTTTATGTCGTTCAATAAGATAACTTACGTGTCTGTAATAAATAAACTGACAAGATTTGGCGGCACATAGTCAAAGGCAGGATTCACAACATGAAGAAGTGGGGAACCAGCAGCACTCCCAAAATCCAAACAATCTGAAAATTCTCCAAAGTCTAGCAGCTCAGATGGGGATTTGAGCTCATTCAGTAAGACCTCTGGGTTGTGAGGGTATAAAGGGCATAACTGTACAATTGGAGAAGACAGCTATTAGTGGGGTTGATGCAATTTATACTAGTAGAACAATACATAAAGGTAAAAGAAAATCAATATACTACACATCAACATTAAGCAGATATGACTCAATAACTGTGTCAATAAAGTTATTTGATATTTCACATCAAGTGAATTATTAGTGGGTTTAGAAATAATGTATAATGTCACTGCAGTTTATGCATCATTTTTGTCTCTATCCATTAACTGTTGACTTTAAATACTATTATGTATATTATTGTCATTTGCAGGATCTAGCTTTTCTTTGTAATTCCTTGTGAACAAAACAGGTTCTAGGTAGCTGTGGCAGAAAGTTCTGACAGAAGTAAAGAGGCCTGGAAAACATTACTTAAAAATACTTCGTCTTCTGCAACTATAGTGATTAAGGGACTCTTGCTATCTTGCTAGTATGCTCGACTTTCAGTCAGTCAAAGCTTTATATTAAAAAACCAAATCAAAAGTTTTTTCATGCCATTAACATAAAATTCCTGCAAGGACTACATTCTTGCAAAATAGGTGCAGAAGTGGCTGACAAGACCAGGACTCCCTGCACAATTTATCTGCATATATTGGTTTTGAGAACACTGCAAAGACCTAGATGTCACTTGAAACGTAGAATTCAAACTTCATAAGTGATGCTCTCATGTCAACAGTTATCACCAAAGTACTCAGTCAAATATATATATTGGACTCGAAGCTAAGTGGAATAGATAGATGATGTCGCTCAAAATAAAATTATTCCCAAAGGAGGTTTGCAAACGTCAAAATGAAATCAGAATACATGATATTATCCAGCAAACGAGAATAAGTTTTTTCTGCCAGATTATGCATTTAGATATCTTTTACCGTCAACAGCCAAAAAAGTTAGCTCAAAAGATGTTTCTAACTACCGATTCTAGTTCAGCATTTCATGACGCATGGATCATCTGCTTATAATGAGCAGAAATATGGGTAAATACCAGAAAGTTTTACTGGAATCATGAGATGATTTTGTGCTTCTTTCATGAATGTTCCTGAACCTGAGGGTAGGTCAAGCTCAATAAATTACAGTTAGTACAACACAGCATAGCTAGGATTGGTTCCTTATGGTAAGCACTAAGCAGACATTTACAAGTTATCTACATAAACGTATTTGACATATTTTATATACTTCACAAGGTATTGCATTAAACTACCATATAATGATCAACAAACAAAGTCCTTAATGATAAAGTAGTTCTTACAGAGATAAAATGTTGATTGACAAAATCAATATTTCTAACATCTAGCAAATAAATACCAAAGCGGAATTAAGACCATAGCTCCATATGAAGAAAAAAACTAATAGGTGTTCAAAAGTACTGTTGCTAACTTCCTACAGAAGCCTATCTCTTCACACATTCTGATTTTGCTTTCAACTTAGAAGTAAAATTTTATAACTAGATTAGGATATCCTACAGCTTGAATTAAACTAGAGTTCCACAAACTATCTATAATAAGACTTTATTTAACGGCAAACAATGTCAAGATTTCAGTTCAATCATCTTCAGTCTTTCATGTAAAAAACAACCATGAATAACATGAAACTAAAGGTAAGAAAGAAGAATATGTCAGAATCAGCAACACAATACCTTGTGAGACCCGGCAAGTACGACAAAAGGGACAGCGTGCTTTTCAGCAGCTAGGGCCACCATACTCAATCCCACAGGTCCTACAATCCCACCATTGGCCATGACGGCGTGTGCTCCAACTATAACCTTTAAATAAAGAGCTCAGATCACATGCAGAATATAAACAGTATAATACTTTTGCTGCAAATGTAATATACCATGTTGACTCTGGAAATCATGGCAAAAACAGCAGAATCGGTAATAATTGTAGTTTGCAGTCCCCTTGAAGCCAGTTCTTTTGCTAGAGCATGACCCTGATATCTGACACCAACGCACATAATGAAATTGGCATGATTACAGAAGATAATTCATTAATTAATGTAAAAGAATACGACGGAAATCTGATTGTTATGGCAGAAAGTCATGCGCATTCAACCTTGGAGCACCCTCGGCTACAAAGACCCGGAATGACCTCTTTTTCTCCTTTGCAGCACATAGAAACTCCATTACTGTCCTAGAAGTGCCTAAAGTCAAGATCACCTCACTGAAACACAATTAAACAAAACGAAATTATACTGACTGTAGTTTAGACCACAAAACTGCACAAGCAGACAAAAGAATATAATAATTAATTATTATTATTATAATAAAAAAATAAAAAATAAAATAAAGTAAAACACACACACATACACAGTTATACTTGAATTCTTCATGCATTTATAATTGGTATATTAAACTTTATGAACTATCCTACCAACTTTAACAGGATGACGAGCTAAGGACTATTTTAGACGTCCTCATTCCATACTTTTTCTGGGAAATGAAAAACATGAAGGTACGAAAAGAAAGCCTTATATTTGGGAACTGATATGAAATTACGACAGCTCAATTCACATACTAAAATCATCACTATTCAAAATGTGATAGCTTGTCATCATAAGCAAAAGATTTTATAGTACCTGCAATGGAACTGCTAGAGCTTCGATATCTGTTATAAATTTGAAAAATTAATCAATTATTTCCTGAAATGTCTAGAATTATAGGCAGACATGCCTTGAAGTTTTGGTTCTTGAATTTACAAAATCACAAGCATAACAAGGTTTGGATTTTGGAATCTAAATTATGTAGAGCTTTCCTAATCTAGATTTACTTCTTGAACGGTAAAACGGTGCAATCAAATGCACCACGGACTAAAATAGGTGGAAGCGTTTATCTAAACAAATAGTTCCAATTATCTTAACTAAATTAAGATCAATTGATCTTGACACTAAAGCAAAACAGAAGTCCATGTATGTAATTATTTCATATACAACTAAAGAAACCGGAAGCCTAGAGCGGGTAGTCATGTCCGATCCCTGTATAGGTAGGGAAGGAGGAGCACAAAGGTAAATCCCCATGGGGCACACATGTACATCAATTTATACATAAAACAAAGATACAGTTATCTGATTTCTACAAACGTAAGGAACTATGTGCCCATGTGAATATACACCTTACTGGACTTATTTTTGTTGCAACAAAAAGAAAAAAAAGAAACACGAGCATGATAAAATACTTCTCGAAAGTTCTGAAGGACATACTTTTGGTGTATATGTTCGACTGCTTGTTCAGCAATCTGTTCATGGCAAGTAGAGATGTCTTCAATGAGTTCATTAATTGCCTCAATGACATTGAGCTTGAGTTTGCGAGTCATAAAACTTTTATCAGCAGCTGAAAGGAAGAGATCAATGAATATCAACTTGTATACTATGGTACAGTTTCATTATAAACCAACTTAATGAATGACAGGAATTGCATCCTGACCATCATAAACGATATATTATATATAAAAGAACAGTTGGAATTTCAATTTCTGAAGGAAATTTATCAAGGATCATGTATCTTCCGAATGATTGTAGACAAGAATATGAAATATAAACTGGAGAAAATACATTTGCTTTTTTCTTCAGAATCACCCCCAGAAGATGGCACGTGGGGTCCATGCGGAGCAACTGCAGAATGAGGTGAGTCCTCAAGAAGAGTCTGCAATGAAGGTGGCCTAAGAGCATTTCTTGCAGCAGCAGCTACTACACTAGCTGAAAGAACCGGGCGATCACCTTGGTCAACATCATCATCTTTATCACTCTCAGCTGACAAACTTAACCCGCCGACTGCAGCAGTCGTGAGAGAAATATCTTCTTCACGTATGATATGCAGAACGCGGCGTACAATATTGCCAACAGCTAACTCTGGATTCAAGATCAGGCAGCACCACCAAGGTAAGAGAGAACGAACAAATAGTAATAGATCCATTTAGGTTCTTGAATTCGGTTATTCTACAATGGATTTCCTTTACACCAATTTTTTGAGAAATTCTGGTTTATTTAAAGTCCCCTAATACAGTATAACTTGAAATACATCCCCTAGATGCTCTTCCCAAAGCAAGTCCTTCAAGCCAAATGCCTAAGATTCTCGTGTGTATTACAGTGAAAAAGAACATGCTTCAAAACATTTTTGACAAGTATCTGTAATGGGTCATTCGAAAAGTCCCAACGTGTCCTTATCTTGACATACTTCTGTATGAAGTACTGAAGTAGTACCAAACAGTGCAATTGTGCAAGCGTCATAGATAACTATTCCTGTTAATATACCTGTAACAAACCTCTTGGAACTCTAAATCCAAGTGTCTAAACAACAATAGGACTAAATCCTTGCTATATAGCAACAATCCAAATATAAATTTACGAAAGGAGAAACGAAGTGTTGAAACTTATCAATTAGGGGATTATCATGCGTTCAAATACATTAACAAGAAAGATAACAATTCAAAACAAAGATTTACTGACCAACAGGGTTGGCATCTATGAGCTCCGCTCCGACTGTTTTAACGGCATCTATAAGAGCCCCTGCCTGGTTACTCTGCGGCAGTCTCTGGTGAGAGACGAATGACCGGAGCAACTCTGCAGTTAACTTTGCCGTCGCCTTCGAGCCCTCGACTTTCCTGCAGCAATCACACAAAACCGTGTAAAAAGGGAATAAAACAAGCTTATTCATTCCAAATATGTTATATTGCTGATAAACTTCACCGTTTCTTGAGGCTGACTGTGAAGTCCTTTACGAGAGAATGCACATCCGGCATGATTTCTGAAATTAATCGATAAACCTAAACACAAAACGAGCTTTTCCAGATTACTTGAGTGCTAAAGTACTCTATAGGGGTAGTGAAATTTAGTGGTTTCACTCTTCGCAAAAGCAATAAAAGAATTGCGAATGGGGCGTTGGGATGAGATCACGATGGGTTTAAGGGGTTTTTCGCTGCCTGAGCTGTTGAAGCCACGGTGAGAATAGCCGATTTCTATTTACACTACAAAAATCTTATTCCACGTCATATTATTTTTTGAACAAAAGTAAAAAATAGATATGAATAAGGGCATTCACAGTGCAGGAACAAATGCTGTCTCACACATCACTGCCACGTCATTGTCACATCAAAAGTTTAAATTTCACTCAAATGCTATATATTTCCCCCATGCAACTAAGATCCAATTAACACTATTTGCTACTATTTGAGGTTCCCACCTTAAAACCATCCTATTTATTTTTTCATCTCCAATTTAATTAAATCTTATTTACAATTTTAACTTTTAGTAATTAATTAATTAATTTTTATAACTTGTTGATAAAAATATAGTATCGAATTTTTGAGAAAAAAATAATAAATTCGGATAAAAAAATTAATTCGGTGTTTTATTATAATATTATTAAATATATTAAAATTAATTGGTGGACGAGGATTGTGTGACGATCACACTGTGTGATCAAATACACTTTTAACAAGAAATAGTAATATTTTTACAGATAAAAATGATACTTTTACGGATAAAAGTGATACTTTTACTACATTTATACTTTTACAGATAAAAATGATATTTTTGCTACAAAAAGTCATACTATTTTTTTTTTGTTAAAAAAAAGTGATATTTTTATTGATAAACGTGATACTTTTACCACAAAAAAGTGATATTTTTTCTCCATCACACCGTGTGACGGTCACATATAACTTTTTGTCTTTTTTATTTGTGAGCCTCTTCTATCTTTTTAAAAGAAAAAAAGAATATAAGACGGTTACATACTTTATCCCAATAAATTTAGAGGACTAAATCACAATAAAATACACTTATTAATTTTTTCATATAAATTTAATTCAATATACCTCAATTTTAAATAAACATACCCATATACTAATTGTTTTATGATTGAAATGGTATCTCCCCCTCCCCCCAACAATGTACAGTTTGTACACTTGCAGTCATGTTGTTCGATTAACTTTTAATGATAACGAAACAATAAAAAATGTGCACTCAAGTTTGGATCCGCGGGGATTTGTCCAGAGAATATATTATCTCTCTTATATGTTTGTTTTTTATCATGTATTTTTGAAAGTTTGTGGACACAATTCATGATCGACGTTTAATTTAGTCGGAATTAGTCACGCTCGTTGCACGTGATTACTAAAATTGAGATTTTTTAATTATGAAGTTGATGTGGCAAAAATTAGTCCACGATGACATGCCGCCACAAGACCTTCGCCGTCGAAACGCCTTTAGCCACCATTCCACTGGCGCTCAATGAGATGACGTCAACACTGTTAATTAATTAAATGACGTGGATTGCCATCATGGACTATATGATTTTGCCACATTAATTTGATAGCCAAAAAACCTCAATTTTAATAGTCACGTGCAACTAGCGTGACTAGTTCAGGCTAAATTGGATGTCGGCAATAAACCGAGTCATTAAATTGGACAAATTTCAAAAGATACCACACTAAATTTAAATATAAAAGTTAAATAATAAGTTCTTGGCAAGCCCTAACATACAAGAACTAATAATTTTTTTTTTTACCTTTTATTACTTCTCTTGAAAGTATTAATACTTAAGTATTACTCTCTCCGTTCCGGCTTAACTTTTCTACTTTGATTGAGTACGAAGGTTAAGAAAAAATAAATTTTATGGAATCTTTGACTTTTTTAAAGATGAAGATTGATGGTGGAGATTTTAAGGATGAAGATTGTAAGAGAAATTTGTGATTTATGGATTAAAAAGTTAAATTGGGACAAACCGAAAAGGAAAGTAGGAAAGTTAGAGTGAGATGAAGGTAGTACTTATTACTCTTAAACGTACTTACATTATTTACCTAAAACGTACTTTAACAACTAAGAAAAATATTATTTATTTTGAATTTGCGTAGATGATAATGATGATGATGATGATAATAATAATAATAATAATAAAAGAGATTTTTTACGGTACATTCCTGATATTAATATAATTCTTATTTTTAAAATTTAATAGGATAAAATAATGGATCCACTCTTCAATTTTAAATTCATTTATCAAATATAAATCACTTAGGCAATGTTTGGTTGGGGCTGGGGTGGCTAGGCAGGGGGAAGTAGCTGGAGTTAGTGGCTGGGGCAAGTAGCTGGAGATATTTGGTTGGGTGATTGGGTTTATGGTTGGAATGTGAAATTTAATTATTAATTGTAAAATGTGACATTGGATATAGTATAATTTACCCCATCAGAATAATAAGAGGGTATTTGCAAACTAAACAAAATAACTTAAAATCACTTTTAGAATGAAAATTGAATTTCAAAGTGTTTGAAAACTCTAAATTTTGATTTTGAGAATCAGCTAAAATCAAAGAAGCCGTCAACACCCAACTTCTACCAGTTTTTACTTTAATAAAATCACTTCATTTCCAAACACTATACAATTATGATTTTCCACAAAAATTAATTCAAATTACTTCTCCAAAGTACAATTATTTGCAAACACTTCAGTCCTATAACAAGTTAGAGCATCTTCAGCACCGCGTTCTTGCGGCATAGATGCAACTACTTCCCCTTAATTTAATCTTATACATATTAATTGTTGTATTTTCAATTTTATTGTTGTATTAAGTTAACACTAGTAACGCTCCTGTGCGATGCACGGAAATTTATTTAAAAAGTAATTATTTTATTAAATTAAACATAATATTATCCAATATAAAAAAAATAGGATTACTGTATTCTAACTAAATGAATATTTGAATAATCATTTTTTTCTTTTTTTACGATCAACCTGAAATTTGTGCTTTCCCACATTTGCAACCTTTGATAGCAATTTTCGGAGAGAAAAGAAACAATTTAAAAATAATAAGAATGTTTAGAAAATACAATATTTATTTTTAAATTCTAAAAACTTATTTAAAAGATCATAAACTTAACTGAAAAAAATGTAAATTATTTTAATAAAAATATCAATTTTCATAAAAAAGATCGAATAATTTTGATATTACTTCAAATAACTTTAAATATTTTTAAAATGATTTATTTTTTCAAAAAAATAATTAAAAAGATATTTGTATTATAAAATTTGACTTTTCATAGATACTTCCACATGTCTTAAAGGAAATTTTATAGATTTTAAAATAATTTTTCAAAATAACTTTCAAATAGCTTAAATAAATTTTTAGAGTTTAAAAGATAATTTTCAGAAATTTATAATAGTTTTATGATTTTAAAAAAATAATAACTTTTTTATTTTTCTTGGTTAAAATGATTTGATTTGAACTTTTTTTTATAAAAAAAACCTCAACTTTTTTAATATATTTTCAACATGTTTAAGTTAATTTTCTGGTATTTTAAATGAAGTTTAGAATTTAAAAAATAGGTTTTGAATTTTTTTAAAATTTATGTTATTTAAATATTTTCTAATATTCTTTTATTTTTCGCACTTAAATTGCTGGTAGAGGTTGCAAACGTGAAAAAACGTATAGTTCAGGTTGTGATTGAAAAAAAAAAACTGAAAAACGCGCATACTACATGTTGCATAATGATATAAACCCAAAAAATAAATAATGTAAATATCAATTTCTCCCAAGTGATATATAGATTTAATATAACTTACATTTCATAAATATATTATTTTATAAATTCTACATTAAGATAAAATATTCAATGTAAAAAATAAAGTATATCTACTTTTGAGAATGAATATTTCCTAATATTGAAACCCAAACATATATTTAGTGTGTGTGTGTGTGTGTATCCAACTTAACCTATGCGAACACCGCAATAGCTTAAAATTGAAAATGAATATTAGAACAAACACAAATACATTAAATATCACGTGACACACCAAAATATATCAAATAAAATAAATTGAATTGTATTTTAAGAAAATTAGTGTTTTCTTTTATTTTTTTTCAATTTTTTTAAATATTTTGATTTATTCAAATAATTTTTCAAGCTTTAACTATAACTATTTACTTTATTTTAAGAAAAATTAATTTTCAAGTTTTAATATTTTACATGGTGGTTTAATATACTCAAATATTTTTTAGATTTTAAATAAATCTTGATATTAATAAAATAAAATTCAATGATTAGTCTATAGTTGGACTAATAAAATAAAGCATATGAATTCTTCAATATATCTAAATAATATATGTATATATTGAAATTTATTGAAAGATAAAATTAATATATATATATATATATGTGTATATATACATATATATGTCTGTATATTTTGCTTAGGTTGCAAAATATGAAAAAATACGACAAAGTATTGCTTATATTGAGAACTCTAAAAAACTTAGTTAGCTCAAGCATGTTAATTTTATTTTTTCAAATAGAAATATAGATTGTAGCACATGTAAAATCTCATAGTTTAGATTGCAAAGTGTAATTATTTTATAAGAAATAATATCAATAAATAGAAAATATGAATATGTAATAAAAAATAACATCAAGATTAATTATCATATTTAAATATATGTGAACGTCGTAGTCCCATGATTAATTATAACAACTTAATATTTGTAAATATAATAATTTAATTATTCAATCATTCAATTATACATTAACTTTTACTTTTAATTTAATAAAATATATGTTCATTTATTAAAGAAGGTAATACTTAATATTGTATTAATTTAAAGAAAAAAGAATATATAATTAATGCCTTAGAAGAAATTAAGAATGCATTAAAGATATATTTTAGGCGGGAAAAGATAATTTACGATAATAACTCTCATTTTACTTATATATATATAGATGTATAATAAATAAATTAATTCATTTAAATACAAAACTTGCCATAGCTAAAATTAATATTTGTTTAAATTTTGTATGCTATTAATTTAGTTAATTAAAAATAAATTATAAAATAGTAAACTATAGTAAAATAATACGTTAAGATATTCATAAAATCACAACATAAACACATACATAAATATTACTAATCGTAACAAGTACGACAAGTTAAAATCACATGAATATTTTGACATATAATGAAAATTTAATCGAGAGTAAAGACTTCATACAATATCGCTTTCATTTGCACCACTTCGGTATAGCAGTTCAACTTCTTCGTAGCAAACTTTGAATTTGGCGATAGTTGTTAGCTCTCTATCCTTCTGCTTGTGTAACTTTTATTTACTTTGTAATTTTTTATTTTGTGTAATTTTCTTTTAATAAAAATATTATGAAAGTTATTATCTTGAAATCGTGGAAAAATACAAAATTATATAAGTATATTAGCAAATTAGAAATATTCACAAAAAATAATACAAAAAAAATTATTAAAGAAGAATATTTTATGTAGCGCGAAATGCAACATAGGCGATTGGAACATTGCACTGTATTTTACGGTGGAGTAAAGTAAATCCGGCGCTTAAGCAACGGTAACCACTGGAGATGCTCTTAGAATTGGATCGAGATGTCCCACCTAGAGGTGATAAAATCAGCTCGACCCAATAATCTTAATCTATAATATGAAAATAAGCAGGGCTGGACCGACTAATTACTTTTAAACCGATCAAATTTTATTCTAAATCGATTCGAAATATAATATTGATCCGAGATGTCCAGCCCCACCAAGCCGACGCACGAATTGCCACCTCTGCTTCCACTTTGAAAGAAACAAACATAGCTTTGATTTTGTTAGGGGAAAAACATTATCTATTGGAGTATTATACTATTTCTGTCTCATTTAAGATATTTAGTGGTTAATTTTGTAATAATTTTATAAATTTGACTCATTCAAGAATTTGAAATTTCGAGATCTTAACCATGGTATAGATAGCCCCTCCATTTGGTCTCACTCTCTCCCATCTCTACCTACACGCTCCCTCTCTCTCTCTACGTCTTTAATTTGAATTCAAGTTTCTCACTCTACTTCCCATTTTCTTCTCTTGTTGTTTATGGTTATAAATTTTCTCTATTTGTTGCTTCACTATCCTTATTACGCACCAAGACAAAATCTGCACGACTGGCTTCGCCTATACTCCGCTCTCGACATATTCACCAATTTCATCCAATTTTCTCAAGTAATTTCATTAGTTGACTTTGCCGAATCATTTGTCTAAACCGAATAAACAAGACCCTTGTTAGGGTTTTTTCTTCGCTCCTCATTTTTCTTATGGTTTGTTGATTTTGTAACATTTTCTGTTCCAGGTAATATATTTGGAAATAGAGATTATGTTTTCTTTTTCTTTAGTTTTTATTTGTGTGTTGGTACTGTACTTCTTCACATATAGATTATGATCTAATTTTTCTGGGTTTAGTTGTTTGTTCTCTCTGTCTCTGGGGTTGGAAGAGGACGAGGAATGGTTTGATGGGATTTTAGTTTGCTTTTATAATCTGCCTGCATGTCTTGTTTGAGTGAGTATTTTCCTTTTTCCTTCGTTTTCTCCTGTCATTCTTTACTTTAATATTTTATGTATGGGAACTTTTTGAACAGCTGAAACAGTTTCTCCACACAATTCTCTATCTGCATAAATTACCAGTTTGTTGCATGCTGGTGTATACAAATTGTAATATATTAATGCTATTTTATAGAATTAAAAAAAAAGATAATACCAATAATGGATTCCATTGTTGAGTTTACAATACTGAGACTGATTTCGAATTCAACATTTTTATCTTCATTCATTAGTTGGAGACTTAGATATTTACTTTCTACTAACTGATCTCTAATTTGTTGCGTGTGTGCGTGTTTTTTTCCCAGGCTTGGGTTCGAGAAAGATTAATTTTGAATTAATTTTCTTGGAAGAGATTAGTATATCACAAGCAATGGCATATGTCATGAGTTATGTTCTCTATGATTCAAAATAGAAGTATAAGGGTAGCCATTGTGTTTTTTCTTTCCAAGTAGTCATTTCCAAGCATTATTGGAGTTACAAATTGGTGATAATTGCAGCAGAATCATTGTTGTCACGCTAGGATAGAAGCGGATACCATTCTATGTTTCTTATCTCTGTTAAAGGAAACTAAGGTTAGCTAGCCTTTCATTTTCGCAAACTTTATTAGTCGAAGAAATGCTGGTTGACACCTATGACTTGTGCTCTATCTGGTAGTGGTATGATGGAGCTCTGAGGTTTTACAGCTGGTATGCATTCCTTTAGTGATCCAGGATATGTAGAGTTTCACTGTCATCATTAATGGATCGGTCTCTAGAGAACGTTGAAGTTTCTTTCTCTTGATCAAGTAGTAGTGCCATTTAGAGATTTTATCATGACAATCTTTGAGCTAGTTGATGTATCATTTTGTTTGCTGGAGGGAGCTTTTTGTTGTGTTTTTTTCTTGCATGAGCAGCATGATAATCAACTTTATGAAGTTTTAAGATAGCTGTCCCCGGTCGCTTTTGGATATATACATTTAGAGATTCTGGCGAATGATGGCTGAAGGAAAAAAATTCCCTGGCCCAGCTGTCAGACCCATGAACTGCTCTTTTGTTCTTGTTTGCCCGATGTCCTTCTATTATACAAATACAGTCTACTCTTTTGATTTTTGTTTACGTCAACTTCGTACTTTGCATGTGTAGGCCTGATTATAAATTGGAAGGATGTCAAGTGGAAATTCATATTATGATGACCTAAGAACTAAGCCTGAGGTGATTGATCCACCTGAAAATGACGACACTTTGGATGTTGGCGAACATGTCAGTGACACTTCTGAAAGTTCCTTAAAACCTAATGTGGCTATCTCAAGTAACGTTCGTGAGCTGCTGGAGTGTCCAGTTTGCTTAAATGCTATGTATCCTCCAATTTCTCAGGTACGACTATTCATAGTATCTAAAAATGGGCAGCCCTCAACTGGTGAGACGATTGATTGTTACAGTACGGATACATTTTGATATAATTTGAACTTTTCTTATACATAACACTTGAACCCCTTCTTCTAATTATACAAAGACGACTATCTTAGTACATTTGGCAGTTCCTATTTCTAATGTAGGACAGTGTGACACTGTGACTTCATGTTCATTTTCCTGTTTGTTTAGGGGTTAAGAGCAAATACAGCAGTGTCTTCTGTATTCAAGTTTACTGCATGGGAGATGCATTTGTGGAGGGGTGGGATGGGGATGGAGATTTGAAATTGAGAATATTCAACCAAGTTATTTGTGTCCCAGAACTTAGCTAAAGCTTTGATGTTTTCCTGCATGGGACATTAAAAAAAGGCCTGCAAATTGCAAGCAGGGAAGAAGGAATAATTTTAATGGCTATTGCAATCTGTCGGCATTTGACCTTTGCATGCCACGTATTGCCCTGACTGTCAGTTGTCTGTCCAAATTAGATCGCATTTATGATTTGCTTGACAAATATGAAGTGGATTTGTTTTTAGCAGTTGCTTTGAATGACCAATCAAAAACCTTTAGATGGTATTTAATTAGATATATTCAACACGTTGTCATGTGACGGTGCTTTGTTTAAATATCATTAAATGTGCGCCCTTCAAGTCCACGTAGGTTACTTTATTTAATGCCTTGCATGTTGAAGTTTGGCGGTGAGATTCGAATAGACAAATAGAGGACTTTATATGTATCTGCCTTTGATACCATGTTAGGTGACCTCATTTAAAATCTTAAGCTGGTATACATAAGTACTGTTATTAACATTTAATTAAAAATCTTTAATACATTGTAATTTCCGTCACCTGAGTCTTCTATGTGAATATCTGAGTTGGGGGGAATCGATCACTAACTCTCTTTTTAAATAATACTTTTCTAGACGAGAATTACATCAGAGCATTAGTTATTGTGTATGCCAGGTAAGCATTAGAAATTTATTCTGATTTTGTTCAAACTGAATCTGTTTGCAGACCCTTGTTCATCTGAGGTGAAAATCTTTATGTGATTTCTTGCAGCATAGTTACCTAGTGTAAAAATTAGGACTTTTTTTCTTCTTTTTCCTCCCCTTTTGCCTTCTCAGCTACTGATTTTCTTTTCAGTTTTTCTTAGTTCTGTGTGCTGATAAGTTGACCCACTATTTTTCGTCGCCATAGTGTTCAAATGGCCACACGTTGTGTTCTGGTTGCAAACCTAGGGTACACAACCGCTGTCCAACCTGCAGGCATGAACTTGGTAATATCCGTTGTCTGGCATTGGAGAAGGTAGCTGCATCCCTGGAGCTTCCATGCAAGTATCAGAATTTTGGGTGTATTGGCATCTATCCTTACTACAACAAGCTTAAACATGAATCTCAATGCACCTTCAGACCTTATAATTGTCCTTATGCGGGGTCAGAGTGCTCGGTTATTGGTGATATTCCTTTTCTCGTGAGCCACTTGAAAGACGATCACAAAGTAGACATGCACAGTGGTAGTACTTTTAACCATCGCTATGTCAAATCGAATCCGCATGAGGTTGAGAATGCTACATGGATGCTTACGGTAAAGTAAACTTTCCTCTTGCCACACTTTTAACTAATTGTGTTGTGGTAATTCGTTGTTAGCAAACTGCCAAAGCATGAAATATGCTTCTTTATTGGTAGAAGGGATAGCTACGGAAATACCCCTGATCTCTTCCAGAACTTAAAAATACCCTCCACATTATTTCTCACAACATCCCCCTATTGAAGGGGTAATTGTAAGAATTACAAACCTGAACGGGTAATTTGTAATTTCAGAACCTAACTGGATTTTCTATTTGTAAGTAGGCCAAACCTCAGGGGTAGTTTTTTTAGTATGCCCTCTGTAAAAGTTTAGCACTGCAGTTTATGCGTCGCTTCTATACTTGTCATTTTCAGGTTTTCAGTTGCTTTGGGCAGTATTTCTGTCTCCATTTTGAAGCATTTCAGCTTGGGATGGCACCAATTTATATAGCATTTTTACGGTTCATGGGTGATGACAACGAGGCCAAGAACTACAGCTATAGCCTAGAGGTTGGAGGTAACGGGAGGAAGATGATATGGCAAGGAGTGCCTAGAAGCATTAGGGATAGCCACCGGAAAGTTCGTGACAGTTTTGACGGTCTCATCATCCAACGTAACATGGCATTGTTTTTCTCGGGTGGAGATAGGAAGGAATTGAAGCTCAGGGTTACCGGTAGGATTTGGAAGGAGCAGTAGCGCGGTTGTTGCCCGTCAATTGTTGTAGAATTAGATGTGTTGTTTTAGCTCTTCTCGTCGTGTATCTATGGAACTTTAGGTGGCAAACTCTCCTTGCTAAGTGTATCCTCAAGTATTTGAATACATGGTGAGGAATTTCTGGTTTGTGCTATATTTTAGTATTTAGGGTGTTTTGTTGGTGATGGTGATGTGGATCTGGTCAATGTTCATGTTGTATGGCTGTGGGCTTTGGTGAACATTACTGTGAGTTGCAACTTGCAAGGAAGCACTGGCTTTATTAAGCAATAAAGAAATTTAGTTTTTCTTTTCTTTTTCCTTTTTTGGTTTTTTTTTTCTTTTTTTCCAGGTGAAATTAATGAAGGGTACATGAAGATATCTCCCAAGGTGGTGGTGATGAGGTTAAATGTAGAAAAATATGGTCCATGTTATAACTGGAAAAAAATCATAATTGATAATTAAAATGAAGTCTTATATACATCAGTTGTACGGTGCAATTTAAGATGGGTATACCTTTAAGCATGTCCATGAACTAGATTGCACGAATTTAAGATTCATGTAATTGGTGTATAAGATACCTCGATAATTTTTTTTAGCATAGTTCAGTTCTCAATGTAGCTCACTTATATCTGAATAATAAATACACTTTTCTTGATACAGCCCACTTAATACCCATTATACCCTTCTTTACTAATTTAAATTACTTAAAATAAAGTATTATAAATAAAATACTTAAAATATAGAAAAGGAAAAAGAGAAGATAAAGAAACAAGATATAAGAAAATCAAACCTCAAACTGAATCAACATTTACCTTTTCGTACGAAATATCACTTCCTCTTAACAAACAAAAATTTATAATTCGTTTCACTTTCTTTATGAGATTGCAAAATTTCAGTCGTGCAGAGAACGAAAACCAATCACAACGGCGGCAAAACTGAAAATATTCGTTCTTGAATAGAAGCATACAATCATCAGTCCTTGTTAGTTTCGACAGCCCCCAATTTGATTGTCTCAACTTAAATACTCTTAACTTAATTGAACTAATTAAAAGAAAAAGATAAGAGAAAAACGAAGGAGAGGTAGGTTTTGTGATTGGTTCACCAAAAAGCAGGTGCTAAGAAGAAAATTTTTGATGGAGAAAATGAACCAATCCCAACGGTTTATAAATTAGGGTTTATAAAATTTTGGGAGAGAAACAGTTTGGTTGAAGATGATGACATGGAAGAAGAAAATTTATAATTTTAATTTTATGTATTTGTAAGTTTAATTATTTTTGTTTTGCTATTATTAAGGGTATCCTAGTAAATTCATATTATATTTTAATCTATTAAATTAGTGGGTTGCATTAAGAAATTTAGTGGACTGCGAATAGCCGGCGCCTAATAAATTTAAGAGTTATTTATAATATTGGTCAGAGATCTTATGACTAGGGTGGATATTCTGTAAAATTGAACCTAGCCGAAATTTTGTATAATCTCTAAAACCAAATACCGAACCGAACTAATATATTTCGGTTCAATAAAAATTGAAATATTTCGGTTTTTCGTTTTGGTTTTCTGTTAAAAACTGAACTTTTAGTATTTTTGTATTTTTTCCAATTTTCAGCCAAAAGTGTGCTCATTTTTACTTTTTTTATCGACCTAGAAAACTCTAAGTTTCTTATTACACTATTGCTAATTCTCTTCACTTACCGGGCATCCCATAAGTGAGTCTGACTAATTAAAATTTGATTTGGGCCATTATTTAATCTAATAAGCACTACATTCTCAAAGCCCACATAAGATATATACATATTAGCTGCCTTTGTTCGGTTTTCGGTAAAATCGAATTACGATTCGATTTTTACCTAATTGAATCGAATACCGAAATGTTAAAAAATGAAAAATCGAATGCATCGAATTTGTTCAGTTCGATTCAATACGTCGAATTGTCGGTTTCGGTTTAGTTCGGTTCGGTCAGTAACCAAAAATGAAAAAGTGTATTTAACGAAAAAAAGTTCTGGAAAGTTTCATCTGTTCAAGTGAAATAGGTGTGAACGAAAGATTATGAACGCTAGAAAAATGATGTAATCTAATCATAAGATCGTAATCGTTAGTTAAAAGATACTATTTAATAATTGTGATTGATCAAATTCAATAGAAAGTAAATAATATTTTGTTCCTATTATAATATGACCATCACATTCTTTATTTAACTCCGTTAGCATACAATTTACATACAGATTACTTTCATAGTATCAGTATCAGTATATTGATGACTGATAATTATCATTTAATATTACCTTCTATTCTGTTAGTTTCTTCTTTTGTGTGTGTGACTATTACTTTCTATAAATTATATGTATTATTAATGTTTGGAATTTTAGAGTGAATGGAAAATGTCTATTTAACGAAAAAGAGGCCTGAAAAGTTACGTCTGTTCAAGTGAAATAGGTGCGAACGAAATATTGTGACGTTAGTCATCTCCAACGCATTTGGCTAATAGCGCATGCTTTATATGGAGTTTGGAACACATGCCCTACATGAAGACCATTTGGCTAATAGCACATGCCTTATATGGAGTTTGGAACGCATGCCTTACATGAAGATCATGGTATCTCCAACGCATTTGGAGTGCATGCCTTATATGAAGGTCACAATTTACCTACCCAAGTGGGACCGTACTTGGTCAAGTGGGACCGTACTTGGTCTGTAGAGTCGTCCCATCGTCTTAGTGGGACCGTACTTGGTCTGTAGGGTCGTCCGTCGTCTTCTTAAGGCTCCACCACCGCTTGTTTTTTACTCCGAGGATCTCCGACACATCTACTTTGCTTGGGATCAAGGCTACATCTCCACATTGGTATGATATTGTCCGCTTTGGGTCAACCACGCACGGATTATTTTTGGGCTAACTCCCAAAAGGTCTTATACCATGGAAATATTTCTTTCATTATATGTCCATGATCTTTCTCATATATTCCCGATGTGAGACTTTGTTGGACAATCCTAACAATTCTTCCCTTCAAACAAAAGACCATCGAACCTTCCCTCAAACGACAATCCCGATCTCTGGACCACCTCACCTCACCTCCCTTCAAACGACTTTCATCATCTCTCTAGTTGACTCGCTGGGCCCTACCAAGGTGTACCTCACTTGATCCGTAGAGCCGGATCTGTCGCCTCTGTTGGGGAACCAGCCCTAGCAGGTGCACCTCACCTGATCTCTGCACCTGGTTCGTGGAGTCGGGCCTTCGGACCTATCGTCTCTGCTGGGGGAGCTAGCCTTACCTAGATGCGCCTCACCTGCTGGGGGAGCTAGCCCTACCTAGGTGCACTTCACCTGGTTTCTGCAGGTGCTCAAACGACAATCACCATTTCTGGACCACCTCACCTCCCCTTAAGTGACAATTATCATCTCTCTAGTTGACTCGCTGAGCTCTACCAAGGTGTGCCTCACCTGGTCCGTAGAGCCGAATCTGTCGTCTCTGTTGGGGAGCCAGCCCTACCAGATGCACCTAATCTTGTCTCTGCACCAGGTCCGTAGAGTCGAGCCTTCAGACCTATCGTCTCTACTGGAGGAGCTAACCCTACCTAGGTGCGCCTCACTTGCTGGGGGAGCTAGCTCTACCTAGGTGCGCCTCGCCTGGTTTCTACACCTGCTTTATGCCTCTGCTCGGGAAGCTAGTCTTACCTAGGTGCACATCACCTGGTCTCTGCAGGTGCTTTATTTGGCACTCTAAGGTTCTTCACCGTATTGGTGTAGTCTGGGATCATGGTTCTGATACCATCTGTTAGGCCCTGATTGGGCCCGCATATCCACATTGATATGATATTGTCTTTTGGACCAAACCCGAACGAATTTATTTTTCAACTAACTTCCGAAAGACCTCATACCAATGGAGATACTTCTTTCATTATATATCCATGATCTTTCTCTTATATTCGATTTGAGGCTTTGTTGACAATCTAACACTTTAAGCAATAACCAATCATTCCCTACGTAAACTCTGTTATACACATCACATCACCTTTTATAATATAAACAAACTCCAATTCAGTTTCCAACCAACAAAACCAAATATCAATTTATTTAATTCAATCTTCCATTTTAACCTTATTTCCCAAATATTTAACAAAATTGTGGCTTTGCGATGGATTTTAAATTCAACTGTGGAATCAACGTGTCGTTTTGAGTCCACACTTGACACTCCCAATTCCCAACTCATCGTCTCCAAAATCCCTGCAAAACCCGCGGGCATCAATTGCGTGCAGCCAAAAGCTTCAAAACTCTCGTGTGATCACCTTCACCATCGACAATGGAGTCGCTAATTCTTCAGCTCCACGACATCTCTGCCCTCAAGTTCGGGACCTTCAAGCTGAAATCCGGCATCTCTTCCCCAATCTACATGGATCTTCGCCTCATCGTCTCCTACCCTTCCCTCCTCCACCAAGTCTCCCGTAGTCTCATTGCCGCCGTTCCTTCCTCCACCCACTACGACGTCGTATGTGGCGTCCCTTACACCGCCCTCCCCATTGCCACCTGCATATCAGTGTCCTCTGGAATTCCGATGGTCATGCGCCGCAAGGAGGTCAAAGACTACGGAACCTCCAAAGCCATTGAGGGGGTCTTCGAGCCTAATCAAGTTTGCCTCATTGTTGAGGATCTCGTTACGAGCGGCGCCTCCGTGCTTGAGACGGCCGCACCGCTTCGCGCCGCAGGGATGAAAGTCACCGACGCGGTTGTTATGATTGACAGGTAAAATATAAATTATGCTGCGGTTATTCAGCTTAATCCGTGTTTATTTGGGAAGAGTGGTGAGATGGTTTCAAATGGATGTCACTATTTGGTTCCAGACAGAGTGTCAGTGCGTTTGATCATGTTTCAAAGAACCTAATATACTGAATATATTGTTTCTCCATGGCGTAGTAGGTGATCAGACCGCAAATGGAAGATTTTGTTTTCTTTTTGCTCGTAATAACAGAAAATAGATGTAGAGTTTTTTAACGAATCCATTGTAATACCCAAAACAAGTTTGATATTCAGTGGTTCAAATGACGCCGATCTAATATATGCCTTACAGTATACAAATCAACACGTGTTTTCAAGAGCTTTGTGGCTTCTACGGCACACTTTCAGGAGGCATATTCTGCACTCTTGTGCAATGGGGGTACATATTGCTTGTACCTATGAGATTTCAGTGCCTAATAGTGCAATTCTTTTTGCAAGCTTAGTTACTTCCTACATGCCATGTTTTTTTTCCTGATTCTGTAATATTGAGTATGGACACAGATCTCATGCATAAAATCAGTCGTCTGTGTACTTACAGCAGTGTATGAATTTGCATTTATTTTGCAAAGTAGTTGCGTCGATCATAGTTTTTTGCAAAGTATTATGTTGTGCATAGACATGTTATAATTCTCAAAAAAAAAAAATCAGTTATCTTCTTATGAGATTGTCTGTTACTAATTATTTGAGACAGGGAACAGGGAGGACTGGAGAACTTAGCAGAAAGGGGAATCAAATTGCACTCAATGGTTAAACTGAGGGAGGTAGTGAGGATCTTGAAGGAGAAGGAGAGAGTTTCTGAGGAGACCGAGAGGATGGTGATGAAATTCTTGGAGGAGAATCAAAAGGTGTCAGTACCATTGGCAGTGGCAGCCGCAGCTGATGGGGTCAGAGTCCGTCTTCCATATGAAGAGAGGGCAAAGATGGCGAAGAATCCAACGGGAAAGAAATTGTTCGAGATAATGGCCCAGAAGGAGACTAATTTGTGCTTGGCTGCTGATGTTGCAACTGCAGCTGAGTTGCTTGACATAGCAGACAAGGTGAAAGGAAAACAAATACTTTAATATCTTATTCTAGTTATGAATCTCTCGTCTGAGACATGCATATGGGTACCAACAGGCATGAAAGTGATATTAATGGGAAGGCTCTTTCTGTCTACTACAATTAGCTTTGCTCTCGATTTAGAACTTCCGATGCTTTAAAATCTCTCAACTAATGAATTTTGAGGTTGTGTTTGTCCTAGTAGAAACCTAAAGATCATATAATGATTTCTTAGCTTCCGTATATAGTTCCAGGAATCCGGATTGGTATAGCTACATTTTGGTGCTTTCTTCTGTTATATTATGTCGAGCTGACTTTATTGACCAGGCATGTGGATTCCTGCTTAAGATCTTGCTCACTTCACGTCGGATATTTGTGCAGGTTGGACCTGAGATCTGCATGTTAAAAACCCATGTGGACATATTGCCTGATTTCACTCCTGATTTTGGATTTAAACTTCGCTCGGTATATCCCTATTTTATGAGCTTCATTACAATCTAAAAGTACTTGAACATGGAAGACATATTTGTATCATATGGTGAATCGTTGATATACTGATTTCATTATATTGTTGTCAGTCTCATTATATGGAATATTGTGCTCCACCTTGACATGGACTATGCATCCTTTCAACACTAAGTTAAACTATCTTCAGCTTTGTCAACTTGTGGTATGAGGTTTATGTAAACCAACTGATTATCTCTGGATGATGGATATATTGTGGGACAAAGTCCCTCCATCAAATTCTTCATCATTTATATGGATCCCAAAAAGTATCGTTTTCAAATATATCTTACTACTGGTGGTGTCTATAAGCTTCACCCTCTGTACGAGCATGCATCATAGCTAGTCATCTACTACTACTTCTGATGGAAATTGAGATGTATAAGTTGTGAAGTTGTCAATTGGCAAGAAATCTTATAGTTGTGACAAATTTTGTATATCCTTTGAAGATTGCAGAGAAACATAATTTCTTGATTTTTGAAGATCGCAAGTTCGCAGATATTGGTAACACAGTCAGCATGCAGTATGAAGGGTAAGATGATGTTCCTGCTTTGCATTTGGTATTCATATTCTTTTGTTGCTTTTCTTAAGGTATATATTTGATCAATGCAGAGGTATCTTCCATATATTGGACTGGGCAGATATAGTAAATGCACATATAATTTCAGGTCCAGGAATCGTAGATGGGCTAAAATCGAAGGTGTGGATTCGATATTCTCTTTTCACGCAATAAGATGTTATCAAGTACCACATATCCTATTTTAACATGTATGCTGAGACAGGGTTTATCACAAGGCAGAGGTTTGTTGCTGCTCGCTGAAATGAGTTCATCTGGTAACCTTGCCACAGGTGACTACACATCTACAGCTATGAAAATTGCTGAAGATCATTCAGATTTTGTTATTGGTTTCATATCTGTCAATCCCGCTTCATGGCCCGGTGGACCGGGAAACCCATCCCTTATTCATGCCACCCCTGGTGTTCAGATGGTAAAAGGTGGAGATGCATTGGGCCAACAATATAACACTCCGAATTCTGTAAGTGGCTTTTTATCACATATTTGCGCTATTCTTTTATTATTATAAGCTCAATAAAGTTGGGTTAAAATGTGATTGGGTTGCCATATATCAAGTCTATCGGGTTACTTGCTATCAAGTTCCAGTTTTTTTGGGATTTTAATCCTTAGCCTGTGTTGATGATGTTGTATACAAATGAAATTGTTTTAATACACACACCCCCCCCCCCCAACACACACACAGAGTTCGATTTTCGTTGATTTTTTTGTATGGACCTGGCTTAAAAGCCAGTCTAGAATCATGCTACTTTATTATTACTCATCGATATTCCTGTTAAAAATTGTTTTTGGCCTAATTTTTTACGCTCAACAAAAATCTTTTTCTTGAAATGTGGTCAGATTGGTATAATTTGAATGTATGTTTCAGGTGATTTCAGAGAGAGGCAGCGACATTATTATAGTTGGCCGTGGAATTATAAAAGCAGTAAACCCTGCAGAGGCAGCTCGGGAGTATCGGCTTGAAGGATGGAATGCGTATTTAGGCAGTTGCATATTACGGCAATGAATACTTGTTACGTGCAGAGACGGGTTCAGGATTTTTAGCCTAGAGACAAGTATTCAAATGGAGCAGACACTCAAAAGCGTCATTATTTGACGTGTAAAATTTGAGTTACAAACAAGTTAGAAATGCTAACAATTCAATCTCCTTACTCAGTGAGCCACCTTGTTTTTGAGCAAAAGAACAAGTGGTCAATCGAGACGGCTTTGTTTGATCAAGAGGAAGACAGCAAGTATAACAGGAGCAAAAATCATGAACAAAGCCTGTGCAAGATTGGGGCGTGTGATTTCTGGGAATATGACGCTTCCATATTTGATTGCTGCTGCACCTGCTATAGAACCAGCTCCTAATTTCACCAAATACTTCACGTCTTCCTGTCCCAAAACACATTATAAAACAGAAATTTCAAAATCTATATTTAAAGGATTAGGACTGTCTTATCATTCATGTTTGGTTGTTAATCACCCAGTTCAAGCTAACGCTGTCTTGCTGTAGTTATAAGTTAATTACATTTTACCATCCGAAACGCACTAGTTACACCTATTATTGTAACACACTTATTTGTTTCCTTGATACTTTAACTTCAACTCCAGGTTTGAAAAAAATGAACTGCAGCAATTCAATCAATGTAATATAAGTAAGCTAAATTATCAATAAACAGTTTACCAATTACCGACAATTTAAAAAAATGTTGGCTGACCTGAGAAACAAACGCTGCAGGGTCGGGTCTCTCTGTTTGGGGCTTGGAAGAAGCTCGGACTAGAGATATTCTCTTACACAACGTCGTACGAAGTCCAGTTGTTTTATACACAAAGAGACTACTCGGCGTCCCAGATACTGTAATCGAAGAAAAATCTAATGAAATATGAGTGGCTACCGCTGTCGCTGCCATCATTTTATCTTCAAACTGCAACTTCCGTTCAAAAATAACTCAACTAGATTGATTGATTTACTTGTACCTTAATACCAAAAGTAGGGCCTACAAGTTCCAGCCCAATATAATTATGGAGGTTGCAGCCCATAATATGTTTTGAAAATGGCCCAACTAAGAACGATCCAGGCCCCAACTTGTAATCAACTTTTCTGACCCAAATAAAGGAAGTTGTGCACTCCCACTGTCGTTCCACCAAATCGCACTCAATCTTAGGAGCAGGTGGTCATCAGAATATCAACCGGCGGCATCACGGTAGCGACGGCCAGGAGAATACTTGATTCCAGCAGCTGCAGCAATTGCTCGCCAACACCCTAATTTTGGACAGCTGTGCACCCTAAATTAGCGGCTTAGATCTATTTTAGGAGTATTTTTGTTAAGTTTAATTATTTTATTTTTTTAGGGAGAAACTTTGCTGCGGTCAGGTATAAGGAACTTTTTTTCCTCGAAACTATACAACACTTGACCATTTTGACTATATTAGCCCCAATCGTTACAATCGTGAAACTGAAACCGGGAGAATTGGGAGAGAGATGGCTGATATTTTCGATGGGAAAAGTCCGTGTGAAGACGATCGGTTATCTGCTTCTGCCCCGGCCGCCCTTGCCCCTGCATCAGCTTCCGATCCCGCCTGTTCTTCCTGTGCCTCTGCTTCTCAAGAGGTTGGTTCTTCCTCTCCTTTTCTATGTTTGTGGAATATGGCCCGATATGGCCACTGGTTTCTCGATTTAATTGTAAAAAATAACGATTGAGCTCTGAATATGTTTCCGTATTGACGATTGAACGATTGTATGCTTTTCATGATTGTAAAGTGGCTTCACGATTGAATTTTGTAAGAGGTATGAAATGATGCTTCACGATTGGATTACACGTATATGTACATGATTGCACGATTCACGATCGAACGTAATTAACGGTTACACGGTTGAATTATATATTCAAGTATGTATATCTTTCACGGTTGAATCTAATTAGGTTACTCAATTAATCTGTTTGTGATTGAAGTTGGTTCACGATTGATTTATGTGACATACATGTTTCACGATTCCCAATTAAATCCAATTTAGGTTACTCGACTACAATCTGTTAAGGTGTTGAAGGAGTTGATTCACGTCATTGACGATAGGGATTGGGTAATTTGTTTTCCGATTTATATATACTTGTTTGTTTAACAATTTGATTAATTTATGGTCATCACAGTCGAACTCTTTCTGCCACGTTCCACAAATAGCTTTTATCTTACATGAATTAGAAACGTTTTTTCCAACTAATCGTGAAGATGATGTTTTAGGAATTTCTATTTTTGTTTATTGATTTTTTAGTACATTTGCATTAATATTTACTTGTTGACAATATTTGTAATATTACTTATTTATATTTGTATAGTTATTTAATTTTGGTTGATTTTATTAAATTACCTGTGATTTATAATTTATTTATGATTAAATAGAGATATTCCTATTGATATTTGTTTATTCACACTTATTAATTGAATTTATTTCTCTTTTTTGTTCACCTGAACCAAATAACCTTTAATAAATACAGTAGTAACTATATATAAATTTTTTATATTTTGCCTAAACTTTATGTTTTAATTACTTATTTTCCATAATATATTGTCAGTGATATCTATTTGTTAAAAATTTGTCCTGATTGTTGATTCAAAATATTATATAAAATAAAGAATCATATTTGTTTAGCTATTTGCTAATGAGATTTGTATTTCTTGTGTATTTGACATAATATTCTCCACAGATTGATTATGATTGGAAGCGGGGAGGTTTACATGGTCGAAAGGCTTATATCAATGGCTATGTTAGGTTATCTGTGATTGATGATATTAAGAAAGAATTGAAGGCTAATGGTGCAGATGCTTACGATGAGTTTAAGAACTCGTGTTTTGGGCATTTTCTACAATTTGATGCCCAGAGCTTTATCTGCAATTCGGGTTTGCATGCGATTATGGTTAGGGAGGTGGTTAGGAAAAATGCCTCTGTGGATGAGTTTTGGTTTTGGGTTGGAGACCAGTTTGTGAGATTCTCAAAGTATGAATATGCTTTGGTGACTGGTCTTAGGTTTGGGGATTCGGAGTTTGATCCCAATAGAGATTATGATCCACCCAATGGAGGTGTTTATCATAGATGCATAAATAGGCTTCATCGTAAGAAATTAGACGACATTCGTTATCACTTTTGTGAGGGCAAAATCCGAGAGAAGTCAGGGGATGCAGTTAAGGTGGCTAAGGTGTTACTTGTGTATTATGTTTTATTTGGAGTGGATGGAAGACAAACTTCAGTTGATAATTGGGTATGGACTTTAGTGGAGCAGTCTGATTTATGGGAGAGATTCCCGTGGGGAAAGTATTCTTACCAGATTCTCTCTCATTATATGAGAGAGGTCCCGAAGACTCTTCCCAATCCAGTAAATGGTCGATTACCTAGCTATCATTTTTATGGATGTTTATTGGCACTCATGGTATGTGGTAATTTTTTGTTATACATTTGCATGAATATTTTCATTATATTTAGTTCCTGTTGATATGTTTGTTTGGTTCATTATACGTAGGTGTGGGCTTGCGAAGCAATACCAGTGCTAGGTAGGAAATGTGGTGAAAGAGTATTGGATGATGATTTGCAGCGACCACGTTGCACCCGGTGGAGGCTTCAGAAAGTGACTATTGATTTTACTGGTTTCTTCGATGATCAGGTAATTCATTGGTTTTTCAATGATTCTGTACATTAATTACCTCTATATATTTGAAAAAGTATGGGATTTTACATTTTGTTGTAGATTGATTGTTATGAAAAATTAGACCCAACTCCGGAGGAATGTGAGGAGGTTTATTGGCAGGGGATAGATACAGACATCAGACTTGGCGTTCAGTATATCCATAGAACGTCTAATTTCAAGCGACGAAAAGCTAAGGCTGATGCCCCTCGAAGTGTTCGACAACGGCGTGGTCCCAATGTTCAGTTGTGGTCCACCCGGGGTTGGTTAGTAGATGACAGTGATAGATCTCAGAATACTGTACCAGTGGATGACCAGACTACATCTGCCCCTGATACTCCTGCACATGATCCGGGAGGGGATGGTGATCAAGTTGCCACAATTATCGTTCCTCCATTGCGAACTACAAATGAAGTTCCTGTAGGTACAAACATTTGTCCAGATGAGCAACAACGACCCCCGAAGAAACGAAGGGCTCGTCAGTCTACTAGGGATCAGGGAGATGTCAGCGCTAGAGGCAAGAGAGGACCCTGTCACGATGTTTCAGATGTCAGCACTAGAGCCGAAAGAGTGTCCTGTGGCGATGTTTCAGATCGCCGACCCCGTCATGACACGGAAGGTCACTCTCCCCTCACTGATCTGGACACCTTATTCACTCGTCTGTCCACTCGTTTGTCAGATTTACTTGACAAAAAATTTGATGAGTTACAGAAGGATTTGCCTAATATAATTCTGAGTGCACTTCATCAATGTAAACAACAGAACCAGGTTGTTGGGAGAGTCAATCCCCGAATTTAATATCACACCTAAACTACCATTGTTAAGTCTATCACCTTGATCACGAAATGAACCAACATATTCGGTAGGATGATAAGCGTGATTTCTACATGTTTTCTGTGTTCATTTGGATAAATTATAAAAATGATAGTAAATCATGCAGAATTAACATCTTTAGCCTATATTTTACATTTTGTCAAAATGTTACTTTTTTGCTCGTTTTGTAGTATTTTATGCTTTTTAGGACAAAAAATATTCAAATATTGAAGTCTGGCGGAAAACGAGCGAGAATAAGGGCAAAACGGAGAAAAGCGGACCTCGATGGAATGACATCCAGTCTGCTAAAACCTCGGTCGGGTCTTGAATAACTGAGCCACTGTATCGGGTTGAGTCAAGGTGAGGTCTGACCAAGTTCGACTGAGATTTCACGTCATTCAATGGAGTCACTTAATGGCTGCTAAAACTGCAGTTTGAGTTTTGGGCTTCAGTCAAAATCCTCCACAACTATAAATATGGACCCTAGGCCACAAAAATCATAATCATATCAATAGACGGAGGTCAGAAAGAGAGCAAAGGCAAGGGAGATTCAAGCAGCATATTACTAATCATCTGGTGATCTCTTTTTATGTCTTTAAAGTATTCCTATTGTTTTTTCTTCAAGATATGAAGTACTCCATCCTAGAAGAAATGAGCCTGGAATCTGGATCATGAGTCGTGTATTGCATTATTCTCATCCTTTCACGTTCTTTTCCTTCATTTATTGGTTTAAATTTGATGTGATGATATGAACACTTGCAGATCCATTTGCGCTCAGGGCTAGATCAACTTCATATGCCTCTGTGTTGAGTGAATTTGAGTATGTGCTCAATTTATGAACATAAACAACTAAATGGCAATCGTTCTGCCTCTGAGAATAAACATCAGGATCTGGGTTGGGCTAAAGACGAAGATTCAATTAGTCAAGAAAAAGAGAATGACTATTATAATGCTATCATTAGCTAATAAAACACACTCAATACTTGGTGTAGGAGAGGGTCATTTACAAGAAAACTCAAGAAATGCGAACAACTCGCAATTATATATAAGATAAAAAGAAATTGGTAATAGTGACCTAATTGCTTGCCCATTGTACAAGTTTCTAGAAAATAATGATGAATATATTTATTGATAAATTTTTGTGGACTCACAAAAAATAATATTTTAAGCTAAATATTGTATATCTTGAATTTTATATAAATAATTTTAAAATTCTAAGGCCCAAAAAATTAATGTCATCCCAAAAATTTAAAAACGGCCCATAAATTATAAGATCCAAAACAAGATATAGAGTAAATATACTCCCTCCGTCCCGGTTAAAGCTTCCACTTTGATCGGGCACGAATGTTAAGAAAAAACAGTTATTTGACTTTTTTAAAGGTGGAGATTGAGTGGTTGAGATTTTGAGGGTGAGGATTGGGGGACTAGTTTCCTTTTTTGGGCTGGCAACTTTAAGTGGGACGGACCGATAAGGCAAGTAGGAAGCTTTAACCAGGACGGAGGGAGTAGTAAATAGTGGATTTATTGGATAATATCCTATAAATTAGAAATAATTATGAAATTTGTAAGATTTAACCTATAACCTACACATCAGATATAATGGATTTGGAGTACCAATGCCACAGATACACTCCAGAATAACCAAAAAATCTATATTGTTATTTTTTACTTCTCATGTTCACTCTATTTTCTCTGTTATTCTCTTTTCCTCCAACATAATTAAAAGTTAAACATTAACGATACAATATAGTTGTATAATTATTGTATACATTTCAATAATTGTTAGTCACTTAAAAAATATTTCTGTATTTTAATACTTGAGAGCAAAAATCTTAGTTTGTGAACGTTTCGATACCTCAACCTACATGGCAATAATGTTAGAATGCTAGAAAAAGTAATACTAAGATTACCCATGATATAATATTTATCACATAATTGATCTATAACCCATTTTTTCTTAGTTTTCATACTTGCTTCTTCTAGTTGGATCTAATCTAGTAAGTCAATAGATCATTCTTACATTCATATTTTGCTACCCTCATTTTTTTAGTGTCTATATTTATTCATTTATGTGATATCCGGAATCTTTGAAACACAAAAAGATACATTCTTTGCATTTTAAAATATTTTTACCAATTTTATTTTGAATTGCAAGACAATTTGACTTGTGATTTTATTTTTAGAAAATAAATATGTGCGATATAATAGGCCGACTGCACTCTTAGCACCTAAAATATAAGAATTAAAAATTTACAATATAAAAATTTAAAATTAACATCAAGCATAAAAAGTAAAAAATAAAATTAATTTATTTTATAATAACTACACTACAATATATATATACACACACATATAATATAATAATAAGATAAACACGTACGTGTATATATATTAACATAACTAAATAATAATAATAAAATAATAATATACTATTTATAGTGAAATTCACACACATACTATATTTAGCAAATAATAAAAATGGTTATATACTTATTTTAGTGTAGAACCTACGTCTACGGGTCAACAAAATAGTGATGCAAATATTTCAATGAGTAATTGCATTTGGGATGTTTTGAAATCCCACATCGAAAGAATATCATAACATTATTCACAATTATGTATATAAAAGGAATTGAACAATTTCTTGTAAGATAACATAAGGAAATGAGTAAAATAATATATATATTATATTGGATTTCCTTTAACTAGGAGGTCCTTATCGATTTATTTGCAACAACGCTCGGGTCAGCGTTTTGAGGAGTCGTCGTATAGTGTTTGCAACAACGCTCGGGTCAGCGTTTTGAGGAGTCGTCGTATAGTGTTAAATTTTTTTGAGGTATGTCTTCTTACTAGTTTTCTTTTCTTATTATTTTTATAGTTTATATAGATTTACGAATTTAATTATTTTCTTGGTTTAAGTAGATTTATAAAATTTAGTTATTTTCTTAAGTTTGTGTTAAGTAGTTGTTATTTAAGATGCATGTTAGTTAGTTTTAAATTGTTAGTAATTTAAAATTAATAGATAATTAAGCCTTTTAATTCATGACTGTAATTTAGAACAACTTGACTTATGTATTAGAGATTGTAAAAAATAGCTGTACTTCAAGGATAATGTACCACACTTAATTACTTTTAAAATACTAAGCCCGATAAGTAATAATAATTAAATTAAACAACTTGTGTTAGGCGTAGCGCTGATCGAGCCTTGGGACATACGCGACTTACCTTCTTTAAAGCAAGCATAAAAGGTGGGTGACTGGGCTAATTGTAAGTACGTGACTTTTGTTATACTATTGAACTTGTACTTTGATATGTATGTTTACTCTTAAATCGTAAGAGGGCCTTTCGAGTAAGGCTCTTGAGTCGTAAGATTGGCTCATAAGTCTAATGCTTTCGAGTCATGTGTTTGGCTCTTAAGTGATCTTTAATATGACTTTGAGTCGTAAGATGGGCTCCTAGTCAGACTTCGGAGTCGTAAGATTGACTCATAAGTCACGCAATATGGCTTCTGAGTCGTAAAATTGATTCCTAAGTCAAAGGTTTCTGTGTTGTAAGATGGACACATAAGTCAAGGATCTATTTATTATTGTGCACCTTCACTTAGTATAACTGCTTACAAAGTTTTCACTAGGTTTATACTCGTGCCCTTAATTACAAATGTTCAGGCTAGTTGAGTGGAGTGGTGGGACTATTGCGGCGAAGGTAACTAGATTCCTTCCTCTACCCGCGACTTAAAGATGTTTTTGCCTCATCTATGTATATAAATAAGTTATGTATCGTAAAAGCTGGGTGTTTGCTTTTACTTAAAAATTATGGACCCACTGTTTTAAATGTTGCTTCGACAGTGTTTGTTATAAATAAAATATCTGCTTTTGTCTGATAAATCTTTTATGTCACGCTTCTGCACTTGATTTGATTTACTATTTAAATAAAAAAAAATATTACTAGTAGTACCTCGATCTTGACTTATTGGGATTAGAGCGTGTCAGAGTGGTATCAGAGCGTGTTTACTTTTCTGTGTACTTGTTTTATAAAATAAAATCGAGGGGAATCGTGACTTTACCTACAGACCTACACTCGCTCCAAGGTATGTATATTTTTATTATTAGTTTTGTACGATTTGAAAATATTTTATTTCGAATTACATAACATGATATTTGTGATATGTCCTTGAAATTTTACCACCAATTAGGAAACCAAATTAGAGATTTCGATCCATATTTTTTCTTTATGATAGGATGGCTCGTATGAGGCAAACAACTATAAAACAAGTAATATATAGACGCAGAGTATTTGTCTATAGAAATGTGCCATCAACTGCAATATCTGTTTATTAGAGGTCTAGGCAGGATGCGCATCAGGATATAGAAGAATATATTGTTATGTTACAAAGACGCTGCAATAATGCTATACGCCAGGGGCACTATATTAACCAGCATGAGGTTGCAGTCCACTTAAAAGACACTATCCTGTCATCCCTTAGAACCATCGCTTGTCGGATTTACGACAACATGCTTACGGTAGACTCTATTTGTGGATCAATGATCGATTATAAACGCTTTGGACTTCGCCTGACAGTAGCTATCAAGAACCGACAAAGGTGTCTTACTACTGCAGATCGAATGGAGCAGGAGGATGAAAACCAGAAGCAAATGACAGATTGGTATAATGAAGTTACAGCTAGCAAACGTTTAGAAGTTGTTGCTAACGGACGTCTTGTTGGGCGTGCTAAAGAATTAGCAGAATTCTATCGCGAGTGTGCAAGATTGCAGCGTAAGGGGGCAGGTATAATAGAAGAAGATGAGGAGGATGAGGATCCTTCAGAAGAAAGCAAACTTAATGACTCTATAGGATCAAATCCTGGTGAGAGCATACCAACTGGAGGTCGTCATGTGCGTACCCCACCAGTAGAAACCAGGGAGGCCCTAGTAACTGATTTTGATACAATTGAAAACCCAAAGGATGTATATATGTATAGTAATAGTTGTAAGCTAGTGTATAGTGACATTTAGTACATGACTAGACCGTAAGTACCTTTTGCTGATAGGAATGTATATAGATCATCCTTCTGATCATGCTTGTGTTTTTGCTCATAAAAACATGATAAACCAATCGACATTTTGTATGTACTTATGCCCTAACCTTCCATTTGGAAGGGTTAGCGTACTAAAACTATTGTACTTATTATATATATTAATAGACTTGTAAACTCAATTTCTTCTACGTATATGACTTGCTTATTGTTCGATGTGTTAAACAAAGGGCATATGTGCGTATAACTAATGTCATATTTTTTTTTCCAAATTAATTTATAAGCAAGTCATATACGTAGAAGATATTAATTTGGGAAAAAGAGAAATGACATTAATTATACACGCATATGCCCTTTATTAACACATAGAATAATTTATGAGCAAGTCATATACATAGAAGATATTGAGTTTACAAGTCAATTAATATATACAATAAGTACAATAGTTTTAGTATTCTAACCCTTATAAATGGAAGGTTAGGGTATAAAGTACATACAAAATGTCGATTGGTTTATCACGATTTTACGAGCAAAAAGACAGGCTTGATCAAAATGACGATCTATATACATTCCTATCAGCAAAAGGTACTTACAGTCTAGTCGTGTACTAAGCGTCACTATACAACAGCTAACAACTATTACTATACATATATACATCATTTGGGTTTCCAATTGTATAGGAACCAGTTACTAGGGCCTGCCTGATTTTCTGTTGGTGGGGTACGCACATGACGACCTCCATTTGGTATAGTCTCACTAGGATTTGACCCTACAGACTCATTAGGTTCGCTTTCTTCTGAAGGATCCTCCTCGTCCTCATCTTCTTCTATTACACCTGCCTCCTCACGCTGCAATCTTGCACACTCGTGATAGAATTCTGCTAATTCTTTAACACGTCCAGAAAGACATTCTTTAGCAACAACTTCTAAACGTTTGCTAGCTGCAACTTCATTACACCAATTTGCCTTTTGCTTCTGGTTTTCAGCCTCCTGCTCCATTCGATCTGCAGTAGTGAGACACCTTTACCGGCTCTTGACAACTACTGGCTGACGAAGTCCAAAGCGTTGATAATCGATCATTGGTCCACAAATAAAGTCTACCGTAAGCACGTTGTCGTAAATTCAACGAGCGGTGGCTCTAAGGGATGATAGGATAGTGTCTTTTAGGTGGATTGCAGCCTCATGCTTATTAATATAGTCTCCCTCGCGTATAGCATTATTGCGGCGTCTTTGTAACATAACAATATATTCTTCTATATCCTGATGCACACCATGCCTAGACCTCTGATAAACAGATATTGTAGGTGATGGCACATTTCTATCGGCAAGTACTCTGCGTCTATATATTACTTGTTTTCTAGTTGTTTGCCTCGTACGAGCCATCCTATCATAAAGAAGACATATGGATCAAAATCTCTAATTTGGTTTCCTAATTGGTGGTAAACTTTCAAGGACATATCACAAATATCATGTTATTTAATTTGAAGTAAAACATTTTCAAATCGTACAAAACTAATAGTAAAATATACATACCTTGGAGCGAGTGTAAGTCTGTTGGCAAAGTCATGGTTCCCCTCGATTTTATTTTATAAAACAAGTATACAGAAAAGTAGACCCGCTCTGATACCACTCTGACACGCCCTAATCCCAATAAGTCGGGACCGAGGTACTACTAGTAATATTTTTTTCTTTTATTTAAATAGTAAATCAAATCAAGTGCGAAAGCGTGACATAAAAGATTTATCAGATAAAAGCAGATATTTTATTTGTAACAAACACTGCCGAAGCAACATTTACAACAACACGTCCATAATTTTTAAGTAAAAGCAAACACCCGATTTTTACGACACAAAACTTATTTATATATAGATGAGGCTAAAAACATCTTTAAGCGGGCAGAGGAAGGAATCCAGTGACCTTCACCGCAACAGTCCCGCCACCCCACTCAGCTAGCCTGAAGATTTGTAATTAAGGACATGAGTATAAACTCAATGGGAACTTTGTAAGCAGTATACTAAGTTAAGGTGCACAATAATAAATATATCCTTGACTTATGTGCCCATCTAATGACACAGAAGCCTTTGACTTAAGAGTCAATCTTACGACTCAGAAGCCATATTGCATGACTTAGGAGCCAATCTTACGACTCCGAAGTCTGACTAGGAGTCCATCTTACGACTCAAAAGTCATATTGCGTGACTTAGGAGCCAATCTTACGACTCTGAAATCTGACTAGGAGTCCATCTTATGACTCAAAGTCATATTGAAGATCACTTAAGAGCCAATCATGTGATTCGGAAGTATTCGACTTATGAGCCAATCTTACGACTCAAAAGCCTTACTCGAAAGCCCCTCTTACGACTTGAAAGAAAACATACATATCAAATTACAAGTTCAATAGTATAACAAAAAGTCACGTACTTAGAATTAGCCCAGTCACCCACCTTTTATGTTTGCTTTAAAGAAGGTAAGTCGCGTATGTCCCAAGGATCGATCCGCGCTACGCCCACAAGTTGTTTAATTAATTATTATAACTTATCGGGCTTAGTATTTTAAAAGTAATTAAGTGTGATACATTTTCCTTGAAGTACAACTATTTTTTACAATATCTAATACATAAACCAAGTTGATATAAATTATAGTCCTAAATTAAAAGGTCTAATTATCTATTAATTTTAAATTACTAACAACATTAATAAATATAAACTAACTAACATGTATCTTACCATGCTACTATAAAAATGGCACCATATGAAGCACTCTATGGGAGAAGGTGTAGATCGCCGATTTACTGGGATGAAGTTGGAGAACGAAAGATCTTAGGCCCTGAGATCATCGAAAGAACCATTGGAGTAGTAACTAAGATTCGATAAAGAATCAAGGTTGCCCAGGATCGACAGAAATCATATGCTGACACGCGATAAAAGGATCTACAATTCAATACTGGCGATAAGGTTTTTCTCAAAATGGCACCAATGAAGGGAGTAATACGCTTCGGGAAGAGAGAAAAGTTGAAACCTAGATATATTGGTCCATTTGAGATCCTAGATAGAATTGGAGACGTCGCATATAAGTTAGCTCTACCACCAGATCATACCAATATCCATAACGTCTTTCATGTATCAATACTTAGGAAGTATGTCCTAGATTCATGTCACATTATTCGTCACGAGAATCTGGAGGTCAATAAAAATCTCACTTATGAAGAGAGCCTCATTGCTATCCTAGGAAGAAAAAACCACACTTTCAGGAATAGAGAGATTCCCTTAGTACTGGTGCAATGGAGTCGACATGGAAAGGAAGAAGCTATTTGGAAACGACAAGAAGAGATCTTAGCAAAATATCCAAATATCCTAAACCAAGTAAGTACAATTTCGATGACGAAATTTTTAAAAGTAGGGGAGACTGTGATACCCCGAATCTTTGAAACACAATAAAATACATTCTTTGTATTTTAAAATATTTTTACCAATTTTATTTTGAATTGCAAGGCAATTTGACTAGTGACTTTATTTTTAGAATCTTTTGAGGTATGTCTTAATAGTTTTCTTTTCTTATTGTTTTTATAGTTTATATAGATTTAGGAATTTAATTATTTTCTTGATTTAAGTAAATTTATAAAATTTAGTTATTTTCTTAAGTTTGTGTTAAGTAGTTGTTATTTAATATGCATGTTAGTTTTAAATATTTATTAATGTTGTTAGTAATTTAAAATTAATAGATAATTAGGTCTTTTAATTTAAGACTATAATTTATAACAACTTGGCTTATGTATTAGAGATTGTAAAAAAATAGTTGTACTTCAAGGATAATGTACCACACTTAATTACTTTTAAAATACGAAGCCTTATAAGTAATAATAATTAATTAAACAACTTGTGCTAGGCGTAGTGCGGATTGAGCCTTGGGACATACACGACTTACCTTCTTCAAAGCAAGCATAAAAGGTGGGTGACTGAGCTAATTGTAAGTACATGACTTTTGTTATACTATTGAAGCTGTACTTTGATATGTATGTATGTTTACTCTCAAGTCGTAAGAGGGGCTTTCGAGTAAGGCTTTTGAGTCGTAAGATTGACTCATAAGTCAAATGCTTTCGAGTCATGTGATTGGCTCTTAACTGATCTTCAATATGACTTTGAGTCGTAAGATGGGCTCCTAGTCAGACTTCAGAGTCGTAAGATTGACTCCTAAGTCATGCAATATGGCTTCTGAGTCGTAAGATTGACTCCTAAGTCAAAGGTTTCTGTGTCGTTAGATGGGCACATAAGTTGAGAATATATTTATAATTGTGCATCTTCACTTAGTATAATTGCCGACAAAGTTCCCACTGAGTTTATACGCATGCACTTAATTACAAATCTTTAGATAGTTGAGTGGAGTGGCGGGACTATTGCGGCGAAGGTCACTGGATTCCTTCCTCTACCCGCGACTTAAAGATGTTTTTGCCTCATCTATGTATATAAATAAGTTTTGTATCGTAAAAATCGGGTGTTTGCTTTTACTTAAAAATTGTGGACCCACTGTTGTAAATGTTGTTTCAGCAGTGTTTGTTATAAATAAATATTTGCTTTTCTCTGATAAATCTTTTATGTCACGCTTCCGCACTTGATTTGATTTCCTATTTAAATAAAAGAAAAATAAATGCTACTAGTAGTACCTCAGTCCCGACTTATTGGGATTATGGCGCATCAATTTAACATTATTTTAATAGCATAGAGGACACATTTTCCTTATCTACTAATAATCGATCCGTGCGATGCAGGAAAATATATTTGTATATCTTGTAGTAATTTTTATAAATAACTATATTTATATAATATAGAAGAATTTAATGTGCTAATTTCTCTATATGCATTCTATATTTAATGTTTCTTATTGTTTTTCTAGTAAATAAATCTTCAAAAAATAGATTAAGAAAACTTAAATTAAAATTGACTGTTGTGACGCAGGTGTCAACTTTAATGTAAAAAATATGACAACTCATATGTTAACTTCTTTTATGTTATATTTTCAAAGTGTGAAGTATCTTATACATAAAACCCATTCCACAAATAAATTATAGCCAAAACTTTAGGATTTGAACCTAAATTTTGTACCCTAGAGCTCCATCATCATTTTTAAACATTAATATCAAGCAGTCTCTAAATTTACGAAAAATGAACGGCAGCATGCATCTTGACAGGTTCTTATTGGATTCTATGTGTAGAATCTGATAGAATTCTCCACCTAGAATAATAATTTATGAGGGAGAATTAAAATCTGAAAAAACTAATTCTTGTTGGCAAAACGATGTGGTTTTGATGGTAGGACATGAATGGTAGAGATTGTCGGGTAACGGTTTTAGCCGACTTCTTAGTGGATCTTTGGCCTTCATTTCTTCATTTATTTGCTTTGTTAATGTGTATTTAACATTCAGTATTCATCTAGTGCGATATACAATTTTATATGTAATAAGAAAAAATATTAGGAAAGTCAAATAAAATCAGATACTAATATATTTACACACACACAAATAAAATATATATATTGAATCATACTCCATACCTTTTACAATATATATATGCTTTGTAAAAGGTATGGAGTATGATATAATATATATATATATATAATATTAAAATATATATATGCTTTTTTGGTCCTCAAATTGAGAGATTACGTAGCCTTGATTCGTAATAATGTACCACTCAAAATTTATTACTAAAAATATATAAATACAAGAAATTATACTTTGCAACCTAAATTATGTCAAAATTTACAATATGCAATCTAAACTATCCATTTTTCCAGTAACCAACTTAAATTATATAATATGTTTCATCTTTGAATAAACATGAACTATATAGTAAAAGAAAAAGACAATTTTTATTATGCCATTTAATGTAAAGTATAATAATATATGGATAGGTTAATTCATTAACACGTATCCACTTGATACTTTCAAAAGTATATATGATTATATTTTATTAATAGAATAGAATATATTAATTCCATGCATAGTACGAGAGCACATCTAGTTATTTTGAGACAGGTACAATGAAAATTGAAAAACTTAAGGTAATTTTGCATTAGACTTAGATTTAATTTAATTACACTCACACGTAAAAAGGATTTCCTTTATTTATAGGAAGGGAGGATCAAATTTGCTTTGTGTATCTAGTACTGGACAGTGTCGTCCACCAGCAACCATTTCAGCAGCATCTACTCTCTTCTGAAACGATGTCGGATCACAAAGCCACCGTAATCGATGGCAAGGCAGTCGCCCAAACAATTCGATCGGAAATCGCCGCTGAAGTCCGCCGCCTCTCCGAAGCCTACGGCAAGGTCTCTCTCTGATCACTGTGTGTCTCCGTTTTTGGAGTTCAATTATTAATCATTATTTCTGCTTGAGATTGAAATGGTGGAATATGATAATCTGTTATTGGGAACTAAAAATCAACTCTGAGCGGAAATTTAGTTGATTTCAGATGCCGCATTACTGAGCATTTAGGCTCTCAGACTACTTTCTAATTTTGTGCATTTAGTTGCTGATTTAGCCATGATGGTGCTATTATTGATGAAATGCTTTTGGGATATCAGTTTTGTACGGCTGGTTGCTCTTCTATAATTGTTAATAAGGGATGGGATTCTAATTGGCAGTAATTGAAAAGGTGTCTAACTATTGTTCGAGTTCATTCAGGTGCCGGGTTTAGCAGTGGTAATTGTGGGGAAAAGGAAGGATTCACAGAGCTATGTAAGTATGAAAAGGAAGGCCTGTGCAGAAGTTGGAATCAAGTCCATCGATTTGGATCTTCCAGAGGAAGTTTCTGAATCTGAGTTGATTTGCAAAGTCCACGAACTGAATGCCAATCCTGATGTTCATGGTTAGTGAGCTGATTGTGCTAATTCCCTTGGAATTCTCTGCTTCAATTTTGTCCGCTCAATTTGTTTCCAGAGCACGTTTGTTCATGTTGTCCTTTCATTATTGTATAAGCTGCAATGCATATCGAATAATATCCCTATAATAATTTCTTAGTTTCTGTATCTCTGTTCATGCAATTTCATAAACTTCACTCTATTCATAAAGCAGATAAGTTGCTGGTTTAGAAGTTGAATCCTTTGTCCTTGCAAACAATGTCGAGTGAAATGATCGGTTAACTCAAATCCCTATGCCTATATTCTGTGCTGTTGTGATGAGTTTCCCTTATTAAAATGCAACCTGGTTATTTGTAATTACAACTTTTAAAGTTGCAAACTGAAAATGGAAAGTGTTTTCCTATTGGGTTGTTGCAGGTATATTGGTACAGCTTCCGTTGCCTAAACATATAAACGAAGAGAAAATTTTAACTGAAATATCCCTTGAGAAGGATGTAGATGGATTTCATCCTCTAAACATTGGTAAATTAGCAATGAAAGGCAGAGATCCTCTGTTTGTCCCTTGCACCCCAAAGGTACCATACACAAACGACTGCAAACGACTGCCATCTTGCATGGAACACATCACATGCTGTTTATATGTTTTTAATTTGCATAACTACTTCGGAATATTTTCAAACTCACATGCATTTACCAGTTGTTAGACACACACACACACACATTGAGGGGGCACACTATTACTTCTGTACTGTGTTGATTATAATGGAATACATTCGTTCTTTATGATTGACATGTTCTAATCAGGGTTGCATTGAGCTTCTATCACGAAGTGGCATTGGTATCAAGGGAAAGAATGCGGTTGTGGTTGGCCGAAGCAACATAGTTGGTTTGCCAGTTTCCCTGCTCCTTCTAAAGGAAGATGCCACAGTTACTATAGTACACTCACGTACCAAAGAACCTGAAAGCATCATTCGTAATGCTGACATTATTATTGCTGCTGCAGGACAAGCAGCAATGGTAAGGAGTGACATTTCATAATTGCATTCACATTATTACATTATTGTGTTTGTGCCATTTGTCTGCTCCTGTACGACTCCGTTCTGATTGTCATAACAATTGCGGGTGTAACTGAGGTGAGTGGAATGTACTGCCAGGCTCGAGTTCAACTGAGAAACTCGGAGCTCGAGCTTGAGTGGCTTCACTGTAATTCAGCTCGGCTGAATGGCAAACTCCCTGAACTTGAGCTACTTATATATATATTGTGATGGTAAAGTAGTATATTACCTAGGCTTGTCAAGGTCCTCGGGCCTATTGAGACAGCTATTGCTAAGCTCCAGCTAGAAAGCTACTCTTGTAGCTCGAGCTTGATTTCAGCATCAAGTTGAGCTCGAGTTTTTTCCAAGCCGAGTAGTAGGCTTGCGAGCTGGCTCAACTTGATTACACCCTTGGAGACAATAACTATGCCTTCTCTTATGATTTGAATCATCGAATTTTCAGATCAAGGGCAGCTGGATTAAACCAGGTGCTGCAGTAATTGATGTGGGAACAAATGCTGTTGATGATGCCAGTAAGAAGTCAGGTTATAGGCTTGTTGGGGATGTGGACTTTCAGGAAGCATGCAACGTAGCTGGATGTATAACTCCTGTCCCCGGTGGTGTCGGGCCGATGACTGTTGCAATGCTACTGAAGAACACATTGGATGGAGCTAAAAGAGTAATAGAGCATTAGCTTTTTACATGTTTTTTTACCATCACTATTTACTTATTACCATCTGTATTCATCTTGATGCTTATGTTCTAGACTTGATGAACTTACTTTGGGACTAAATATCCTACAAGGCAAGTTGGCAGAGGAGTTGGGAAAAGGCAAGAAATGATGTAACTTTTGTGTTTGGTAGAAGAAATAAGAGCGAGATATGGAAACCTGGTCGTTTGGTTGGTAGATATGTTTAACTTCGCTAGTTTAAACAACTGCAAATTCCACCTTAGTAAATATAACATAGAGGAACAGGGGAAATTAGATGTTATCCGGTCGGATACTATCCGATTGAGTGATTCAACCATTAATAAAAGAATGGATGTAGATCAAATGAAAATTTGTCATTGATCTCAATCCACTCTCTAAGGTAGTGTTTACTTTGGCAGTTTAGGATAAAGGTTTTATCTAATGGGCTAGATAAGCTGCATGGATAGGGCTATGATTTTTTTAAGGATACATATCCTTTTCCAATGTGAAAAAGGTATAGAAAAAAATATCCAATATCAATATCCAATATTTAATGGAGAAAGATAAAAAGGATAATATTTTATTTTACTTAAATGTCCTACATTTTTTAAATAGAAAATAAAGTTATAAATCACCCTCCTGCACCAGACGTTCTTCAATAAGGACTCTATTTCTACGTATGTTGATCATTCAGGCTTGGTGCAACCATGAGTTATACATCTATACTAAACCATGGCATAATGTACGAACAACAAATAACAACACTAAGCTTACTTACTCTTGCATATAATATCAGCACCTGTAATTCTGAGCATACTTAACAACATAATTTTCATTATCCCCTATTTATAAAAGTATGAGATATTTCTTTTGAATTAATGTAGTGACAAAAACATCGTTATATCATAATGACCAGTAGGGACAACAATATAACTTATAAATTAATAAAAATTCTATTGATTTCAACAAAGATATTACTGATACTAAAATTTTAAGTTACCTATCATGTATAATCTTCATAAATAAGAACAAAAAAATATTAGTGAAGGGTAATATTATACTTCAAGAATTCTGATGTACAATTTAGTGTCAACCACTTCTTAAATATTTCAAACATTATAATAAGGTTAATTTCATATTAAAATATATCTCAAGAGTTCCAAACAATATATCGTAAGCATATATGTAACTGTGAATAATTTAGTATTTTTTACTTTTTCAACTTAAACAGAATGATATAAGTATTATATAAAATTCGGAGAACATTAGGAGATCAAATTTATTTGTAATACTTTAGATTAATGAAGTGAAATAGTATCTATCTTATAATGTGAATGTCTAAATAAATAATAAAATGAACATGAAAAATATTTGAAATTTGTTTCATTGGAACTTTTACTTAAGATGTGCCTTATTTTTATTTTTGACGAAAGGTGTGCCTTATTTTTGGATGACAAGTGTAAATAAGATTTCATAAATACAAATGTAAGAATTTATTTTGTATATTATTTAATCATTTTATATTGAGAATTATCAACAACTGCATATTCATGTATTTTTTTTTATTTTTAACTATTGATAGAAATATACTACGTTCTCCAGATAGGGGAAAACATTCTCACTTGAATGTGGATGCTTCAAAATAAAAATAAAAGGGACCATGAGAAATATACTGGTTTGTTATTATGTTTTTTAGCAATATTTCACTTACTCTGTCATTTCTTAGATTGAAAAGTTTAGTAGGGGTTCAAATGAAGGGAAAATGATAAAGGATGCTCAATTTTTTTCAATAAAAGCAAATTAATGAGGAAATAAATTTAAATTATAAAGGAAAAGAACATTAAATGTACTAGAAGAGCTTAATGCTATATGTGAAATTTTTTAAAGTGTCTAAAATGACATTCTTTATGAAACGGGGGAGTATCATTATCCACGTTATACCATATTATGGAGGGCCCTGGCCCAATAATATCTTCGTAATTCCAGCCCATCACATTAATATGGACTTGAACTTCAAACATATTGGCCCACTCAACAATCCACATTATGAAGGGCAATAAGCCCGTGGCCCTAAAGCATAACAAATTTGATGTTTAAACCTTAATAATTTGACATTTTTCTTATTTAATTAGAATTAGAATCTAATCAATTTTTAATTGAGAGCCTTAATTTTTTTTTGTTTTCAGAAATGACTCGATGAAATAAAAGGTTAACCCACTTTAACATAAGCTGGGGGTGACGGGCAACGTGCCTTTAGGCTGATTTGCTATTTTAGTAAAAATCACGAGCAAACGACTCGCAATGATCTAGCTTGTTTAATGCATCTTGTTAAAATGAAAAAGAAAAAAAATAAAAAATCAAGCCTGCTAGTATTTGATTCATTAGTTCGAAAATAAGCTTGTAAGTAAGCTCATGAGCTAGTTCTGAAAATTGAACTAATATATTGACATTTTATTTAAAAACATTATTTATCGTTGATATTGAATTATTGAACTAAAATTATTTATTAAGTATACTAAAATTTTAATGCAATTCAATAATTTTCAATAATCTTTATTGACATTTTATTTAAAGATATTATTTTTAAAAATTTATACTTACTAAAAGTATTATTTATAGTTGATATTGAATTCATAATTTTAGTAAGTATATTAAAATTTTAAGAATTTATAATTTATTGCTAATTATTGTTTATAATATAATTGTAATTTATGTCTACAGATCTTGTTTTGGCTTAATTAGAATCTTGGGTTAATTAGAATTAGATTCGTAAATCATTAATATATTTGATAAATTACCTTAAGTTTGATTTTATCAATTAAGAAACCAAACTTAGATCTTAAATATAAAATTAAGCTCAATTCCCTCGTTTAAACCGGTATTGGCATATCGCGTAAAAAGAAAAAGAAAAAAAAAAAAAAGCACTGTTGTGCTTCACGCGCCACAGGTGCGCGTCTAAATGGAAGATGTGAGCACGCAAAACGGAAAGAGAAGGAATTCTGTCTTTGACTTTTTGTTTTGGTCATTCAATCAAATATTGAAATTTCGTTCAACCATCGTCAATCCTAATTTAATTATGGTAATATATTCCAGTAATCGCGATCCTTCCATTTTCTTGATTCTTGCCATGCAGCTAAAGCTTTGGTGATGTTGTGATTCTTTGAATAAATTTAATTACTGCCTACATTACCACCCCAGCTTTTGCTCATGTAATTTTATTATTCTTGCTGATTACTTTTTGATAACGTCTTTATTATGGCTCAAATGCGTGTTGTGCAATTGAATAATCTATATTTCTTCTTTTTGCACAATGCAGAAAAATATGGTTTGTTTATGATCATAGGACAGTTTGCTGATCCGGGCCGGGCCTGCAATTCTGATGCAAAAATGTCTACTAAACAAGGAAATGCAGAAACTAAAGATGTCTCGGGTAATTTTGTCATGTCTTTGTTTGTGGATGTACCTTGTGTAGGGGTCATGTACAATATATATTAAGTGCAGTTTCATTCATTTACACATATATGTGTGGATAATGGATCTCTCTAATGGTGCATCGTTGAAGAAACCTTCCATATTAGATGATATGTTGTTAGATTTATGTTTAAACTGGCTTCAACAATTGTAAGAAATGTGACTAATAAAGTACTTCAATAAGTTTTTGGTATTATGCTTTACTATACTGGTTGTTAGGAATGCTTGCTGTGTAATTCGCAGCCTAAAGTTTCTGTTTATTAGTTTTTGAATCTCTTGAGGTAGATGAGTTTAACTTTGAGCGTTTGCTCATTGGTTTTTCCCTACCTATTATATGGAAGTATTGTGTTAACATGAATGGACTTCTTCTCATCTGGTTGGGTGCGAGTGTGAGGACGAGCATTCTAATTGCTATATGCATTGATTGAATCAGGAGCGTGTCTATATGACCTCTTACGAAAGGAAACCTCTTCAAAATGGGGTATAGACTCCAAGAAGTGGGATCAAGAGTCGAAGAAATGGAAACATAGACCTTCCGGTGAGTCTTTATCAAATCTGCCTTGGCAAACATCAGAATTGTGATGACTATATAACTATTGGTATGACGAATGAGGAATATGATAGCTTGCACATTTGAATGCTTAACCAAAAGCCAAGTTTTTATGGATTTTATCTTTTCAAGTCTGACCACTGATCCAGATGCATGTTTGTTGCTCTTCAGTTAATCAGTGTCAAAAAGACTAAGTTCACTTTCCTTCATTGTATTTGCTCGAATATTCACATGCAGTTTCTTTATTTTGCTTGTGTATTCTATGAGTAAGGTCCACGGGGGAGGCTGGATAGTTTGTTGTCTGAAGCTGGCAATCGAACGTGCGCAGATTGTGGAACGCCAGATCCAAAATGGGTGTAAGTCATAAGTCTTTTTCCTTCTAACAATCTTAAGTAATATCTATGCTTTTTGTAGACTTAAGAGTAGCAGATAACTGTATATGTCTGTTTCTTTGAGTCCGACTCGGACGACTTACAGATAAGACACTTTTCGGTTTTTTATTCTATGGCCATAATTTGCAATTCTCACTTAAGAAATATATATATATATATTTTTATTTTTTCTTGAAGTATGATATTTAACTTATGTTCTAATAATTGGTGACCAGATCTTTGACCGCAGGAGCTTTCATTTGCATCAAATGCTCTGGAGTACATAGAAGTCTTGGAGTACACATATCAAAGGTGGTATACTCAATTGAACGCTCCCGAAGAATGAACTGAATTGAGGATATTTGATGTTGTGCGCATTAGCATTCTACAAAGTCTTTTCTTACGATTTTTGGATCAACTGACATTGTCTCATAGCTCGACTTGTTTTAGTTTTCGATTTCAGCTAGCAGCTTTGTCTAGATGTCCTTAGGCGCCTTCGATCTCCAAAGTTTGTCTCCTAAATTATCATTGTCTAATAGTAGTTTGAACATGTTAACCTGTTGAATTAGACAGCAGCACTGGCATTGTGTCTTAAAACCATGTCATCCTGTCAACAGTCACATGTTCACCTGATAGATTCTACCAACACTACATTCAGCAGTTTACTAGCTGTCTTATGTTGAAGCTGTAGGTATTCTCGGTGAAGCTCGATGAATGGACAGATGAGCAAGTCGACACTTTAAGCGAATTGGGTGGAAATATTGTTGTCAACTCAAAATACGAAGCTAACATTCCAGATAATTACAAAAAACCGAAACCAGATGCTTCCGCTGAGGAGCGCACTGACTTTATAAGGTAGTACTAAAGATAATCATTTTTGTCTCACACATTTTTTATCAATGTATGTATTCTTAATAGGACATCTCCTTCTGGATTTTCAGGAGAAAGTACGAGTTCCAACAGTTTCAAAAATGTGGTTCGCAGATGTCCTGCCCATTTCCACCTTCATCGTCGTCCCATTGCAGTTCTTCAAGCTGTCAAGCTATAGTCCCCCTCGAGAAGAAACAATCCGAGAAACAGAGTCAGCGCTTCCAAGGTCTAGGGCTGGCGTTTCGTAACAGCAAGAAAAGATCAGAACAGAAGACAACAAAGAAAAGCAACTCTATGGTAAGATTGATTTCTTCACCAAAACATGACACTTTTATTCAAGTTAAAATGTTGATTTGGTTTACGTGGTATAGGCAGGGATGGTTGAATTTGTAGGACTGATTAAGGTTAACATTTTACGAGGGACCAACCTTGCCGTCCGAGATGTCATGACTAGTGACCCCTACGTCATCCTCTCATTGGGAAATCAAGTAAATATCTTTCGATATCTTCCATTTTGTTACGAGCAAGTTCAGTAATCTAAGCTTATAGTATGCTTCTACAACATTTCGATAATTATTGCAGTCAGTGAAGACACGCGCCATAAAGAGTAACCTCAACCCGATTTGGAACGAATGTCTAATGTTATCGATTCCAGAAAACGTACCTCCCCTGAAGTTGGTAAGCATTGTTCTGTACAAAAGTTGAACAAAGTGCGAACGAATAAAGGTCTAAGAGTTGATGTAACATTGTTGGGCAGATTGTTTATGATAAGGACACATTCACGACAGATGATTTTATGGGGGATGCAGAGATCGATATTCAGCCATTGTTGTCTGCTGCAAAGGCCTCAGAGTCGTCGTCAATGAGTGAATCAACTCCTCTTGGGACGTGGAAAGCGTGCCAAGAAAATACACTGGTGAATGATGGTGTTATCAGATACGAAGAAGGGAAGGTGAAACAGGTGATCTCTATTAAGCTGCAGAATGTAGAAAGAGGGGTGTTGGAGATCGAGCTCGAATGCGTGCCCCTCACACAATAATAGGAGGTAGAAGGTTCTAGATTCGTCATCATAACCATAATATAGAGCTTCTGTGATGCTCGTTTTTAGGCACTCATCGAGGGTGGTCAGCTTTTGGTTGAGGATTTACATTTACTGTGCTTAAAATTGTGTTGATGCAGAAATCTGGTCTGGACTACAGTTCCATCCATCATCATCTTGTACATCTTAGCGAACAACTTCAAGTTAACTCATCATCAGTTTTAGGTACTAACAATGCCAATTTTGTAACTCGTCTTTGTTGTATTAATATGTGTCATCACACTGCTAAAGTCGCTTAATATAATTCTATGCCTTGGTTAAATTTAACAGTGCAACCAGAACCAGTGGTTAGCACGGCAGATAAACCAAGAACTGCCGACTAACGTTAATATACACACAATTATAAAATTTTAATAAGAAAATTAACAGTATCTATTGTTAAATATGTTGAGATGCATCAGTAATAAGAAAAAATTGGGTAATTTGGAAAATGGGTTAGATAATTGTGGAGCTGAAAATTAGGATTTTCAGGATGGTAGTTGGTGATTGGTGAATGAAAATTGATATTTGGAGGTGATGCATTTCTCTATAACTTGAAGAATTGCACCATTGATTCCATAAATCTTTATCCATTTTTTCAGATGAGAAGTGTGAAATCTAGCTAGAAGATTGAAACTAAAATATAGCCGTTGGAAGATGATAATTTAAAAAAAAAGGGAGAAAACCGTTCCAAACGACTACTTTGTTATCAATTGGTGTTATTAAATAAAAAGCAAACAAAAAAAAATAAAAAAGAATAAAGAAAGACGCAAAAAAAAAAAAAATAATAATAATTAAGGGGGACAGGTTTGTAACCGCGCACCGCCCACGAGCGCGTGAGGGTCACGCGCCCAGCCTGCACCCCTTTCCCCGCGCGTCCCCTCCCCACCCCCTTTCCGTTCAACTTCCTGTGAAGCAATTTTGCTTCCTGAGAAGTATTCCCCTATCCCAATTTCTCTTCCCCCCGAATAAAATATCTATTTTTGAATATTCTTATTTTTCCATATCATCAAATACATGCTCAATTTTTGTCTTTCACATTATAGGTATGCCATAGATTGATTTACAGCAGAAAACATAATATTGCATGATGATTGATGCCAAAACAATGAAAATCATAGGACTCTAAGAATATGTTTGAAAATTCCAACTTTAAATCGGAACAAAACAACCAAAGCATCGCTGAGGAAACCAGAAAAAAAAACACGTATTTTATTTGTTCATCATTTTTCAAATTTTCTTGCCTCTTCAATTGTTTGAAGAAATATAAAGCGCCAGCCCTTTATTATATGGCGTATAAAGCATACATACGAATAAATCCGTTCATTATAGTCCCAAATACAAATTATTCCCTCAATAATTTCTTAACCAACATAACACTCTCTTTTTATTATCAAATAAATAGTGTAAACAGAACAATGAGCAAAATCGTTGATTTTGGCAGTGCAACTATGATTTCTTTTTCATAGTGGGTCGCCACTAACGTTTTTTTTTTAGTTCAAAAATATGTTTATTCTCTTCCTACTTTGAGTGGATTACTGTAACACAAATGTTTAGAATTTCTTGCCCTTTCAGAAGTTTGGGGCATCTGCCGAAGATTTGAAATTCATTGCCTTGTAATTTCGACAGCTGCATGGTAAATAACTTCGACATAATTCTAGGTTACAACTCGCAACATGAAGACGCTATACTTAGAAAGTAAATTGAAATCTACACACAAAGGGAGGTGTCATCCTCCTATCTTGGGCGCAACGAATTATCCACCGAAATTCGCAGCTAATGCTCTTCACGCTTTGAGGTGGACCTATTCTCGGACGGCAAGGATACCAGAAGGAAGGGGGCAGCACGAACAATGTTCAATTGATGGAACTAGTGATGAGCAGGGGGTTATCACATTGGTGATGATGATGGCAACATATAAAATATAAATTAACTAATATGCTTGGTAGAACTTCAGCATCAGAGGAAATGACCAGAAATAATCAATTTTCTATTACATGATCATAAAATTAGAACTAGTCACTATGCTTACCAGCAAGATTCACAAAGTTCACAGGATCTATAATAAAAAAACAAGTAGAAGTCGGTTATTTTTTCATCATCCATATATTTTTGGACTAAGTAACTCACCACTATTGTTTTAATATCGACCAGCAGCCAAACGAAATTACAAGATCAAAAGCTAGGTCAAAAACAAGCAACCTAGAAAGAGTACCCCTCGAATAGTGATAATGTGGTCCATAGGAATATTAGCAGCAGAGTTCAGATCCCCAGAAAGGCCAGAATTGGAGGAAAAGAATAAAATCCTTCACCCATTAAAGACCATAAAGAAGAGCCAACCAGTTCTGCACATTTCTATGCCTTGGAAGCATAATAGAAATCAGCATAGAAATCAAAAGATCATCTGATAAAAACAACAGGATATCTATATAACGCTAACATGTCATTACTTACTTCAGTCCCTTGACCTTCAATTCCATAGCTCAGTATCAGTATTATCATGTCATTATTTACAACAAAAACCATTCATAAATGAAAGCGATTAGCTGAAAACCCAGGGGCGGGGGGCCGGGCCTTAAATCATCAAAAACAAATATTCTCAACAGAGACCAGAGAAAGATAAGTAGTTGATAGATATTGAGCGTGGAACGTCTACAGAAACAACGCCTCGCACTAAGATAACCAATGAAATATCAATTTTGTATATTAGATGTTAAGCTGCAAGATTTCATACAGCATAGAAACCATTCGTGCATAACTCCACACAAAGGCTGCCCAAATACAGGAGAAAGTGTAGAATCCAGCATCAAGGTGAACCAAACCAATCAATCCACCTACATTTATTTATTCATACACACAGTATGTACAAACCGATTCACAGGAAGGGTCAACATTTATCCTGTCTCGTAAACATTAAAGCAACTGGAGGAGCCAATTTAATCACACAAACCAGCTTCAAACCAAATTAAGTTGACTCACATTCACCACTCATGAGGAGCAGAGGGGGCAGTGTACGAGCCCGTTCTCGTTGCAATCAGGGCATCTTTTGATCTGCTCCTCATCCTCATTGAACACCTTACGGCTTCCACTGCAATTCAAACATGGGATGAACCTAAAATCATCACAACAATCACATGGCTTTAGCGATTTCAAAGGTAGTCCCTTGATCATCTTTACAAGCACACCGGACTCCAGCAATTGCTTTACCAGATCAGCTCCCCCAATGTATTTCCCCTTTATGAACACCTGTGGCAAGCTCACATTATTCTCCCCAAGAACTTTCTGTAATTCCTTCCTATATCCACCGTCCAGGGAGACGTCCCTTTCATCGAGATTCACTCGAAACCCTCGAAAAATCAATCGGATACTGTGGCAATCCTGGAATGTTCTTCTTATTCCTCGGAGGCTGGTGAAGTAAATCACAACCCTATCCTCGGTGCCCGGTAGCCTTATCAGAGAATCAGGCACCGAATAGTATGCATTCTTGGACGTAACATTGGAAGAATCCAACGGTGAATGCAACAATTTGTCGGATTTGGGGGAAGGCAATGGCGAAGATTGTGAATTGCATGTGGTTGGTTTAGGGGAATCGAAAATTGAGCACAATTTTCTGACCTTGCCTCGGATGGTATTTCCGGCGGAGACGTGCAAACTCTTGACGGAACCATTCCGCTGTAACGCCTGGGAAGTAGAGAGGTTCTTATTTTCCACCACCGCCGCCGCCGCCGCCGAGGAATGAACGGTCAAGGACCGACTGAAGGACGGAATTCTCCTAATACCGGTTTGTGTTTTCTTTGCCATTCCGTGATTCTTACCATCATCCATAAAATTGATCGAGGGTTTTGAAAGGGGTTTAGCCTCTACCAGGATCAAGGAATTATGATCGGCAGCGGCGACGGCGGAGGAAGGGTGGAGGTGGGTTTCCCTAGGGGAAATGGAGGAGAGTATTGGGAACAAATTGTTGAGAGAATGAATGAATTGAATGAAATGAAAAAGAGGAGCTGTCGGAAAAAAGGTGAATGAAATGCAGATATGATGTCACACCAACTGTCGATATATACGGGAAGATGTACACGTGTGTTTTCCCTCGGGTGTGCTGTATTGTGGTGTGGCGGGGATATTGTTCAATTAAATTATTTACATTTCCTCCTTCCAAAAATTTTATTACTTAAAACTTTTTCTTCTTTATTCCTTACGTATCATTACATACGGGTGGTATTTATCAAATATGATGCTTATCATAAAAAAATTGATCTTTTTCATGTTTAACTTAATTTAAGAAAAGAAAATTAATATTTTGAGATTTTGAAATTCAAATTTGAAAGAGAATTAATTTTCCTCTCTTTCTTCCTCCTATGTATTCATTCTTTTCTCTTTTCTTCTTACTTTCTTTTATTTTTTCTCTCAATCCTCTCAATTCTCCATTTATCTTCTTCTTTTCTTTCATAGTTTCATCATCATTCATGTTCAGATTATTTTGCAGGTGGGTGTTTGTTCTTATTTTCTTTCATAGCATGCTTTATTTTGCTTTTCAATCTATAAACATTATGTTTTTTTTAAGATTTAAGATTGTGATTATTTACTTATATGATAGTTTTTTTTCATTCTTCAAGTTGTACAAACAATATGGTAGATTTGTATAAACAACGACTAGGTTGTTTAAAACAACATGGGTGTTTTGTGTTTAAACAATCGGATTGTTTAAAATACTGGAGTTGTTTTTTAATCAAATAACCTAGTTGTTTAAACAATTCAATAAACAACTAGGTATTTGTTTAAAAAACTGGGTTGTTTAATATGTCAAAATATGAATTGTTTAAAAAAGAGGCTATTTTTTATGGCAAAAACTTGTGTGCACCCAACACACAATAGGCTTATTGTACACTTCCCTATTTAATTTGGAATTAAAGATAAATATAAGGGTCTTGTTTGGATGAATTCACAACAACAACATGTGGTGCAGCTGTGAGACACGCGCAGGTGTGGTTCAGGCGTGTGGGTTCGAACCCTGCTTTTGCTCTGTTTTTACCTCTTTTTATGTTGTTCAATAGTATATGTTATATTGCGCAATAGTATATGTTATATCGCGTAATAGTATATGTTATAGTTACATGTATAATTTTTTAATAATATATTCTGTTTTTTAATAGTATATGTTATATTGCGCAATAGTATATGTTATATCGCGTAATAGTATATGTTATAGTTACATGTATAATTTTTTAATAATATATTCTGTTTTTTAATAGTATATGTTATATTGCGTAATAGTATATGTTATGTTACACATTTTTTTTAATAATATATAAAAAATTTAAATATTCTGTTGTTTAATAGTATATGTTATATTGCGTAATAGTATATGTTATATTGTGTAATAGTATATGTTATATTGTGTAATAGTATATGTTATGTTACAGGTATACACATTTTTTTGAATAATATATAATTTTTTTAAATATATATTACATTGTCTAAAATAATATAAAAAGTGCACATATATAAAAAATTGGAGAAGATGGGATTCAAACCCGTGCCCTATCAAAAAAAATAATTGCGCTCGCTGGCTGAGGCTCAAACTTGAGACCTCAGCGCGCGCGCCTGAGGGTTTGACCGCTGGGCCACCAACCTTTTTATTTATCCAAACGCAGCCCTTAATATATATCTAATTTCAAAATTAAATTGGGGAGTGCATAATAAGCTTATTGTGTGTTGGGTGCACCCAAGACCTACTCATTTTTTATTGTTTAGAATAAGTAAGGTTATTCTTGACAAGTCATACTTTGACTAGGCCATGTATGAAAATACCCCTTACATAGGGCTAGACGGGCAAACGGTTTTCGGTTCGGATTTTAGTTTTGAATCGATGGTTCCGACAACCGCTACTATGAGAACCAGAATCGGGAATCCCGGTTCCGAATCGGCACAAAATCGTCGATTCCAGGAGGTTCTTCGTTTTTCTTTTTCTTGCTTATTTTAACTAAAATGGGAAAAGAAAATTGTAAAATAATAATTGACATAGAAAAATGAAAAAAAAAAATCTATTAATATATGAAATGTCAGAGTTGGTATGCATGTGCAGTGTTTTGAATAAAACTAAATGCAAATATTTAATTAATAAAAAATGAATTTGTGTTCTTATAAGGTACAAACTTTATAAGAACATACAAGATATACGAATCAATAAATAGATCGAGGAAGAATCCCTTCCTCCTCTTATGTTTATTATTAAGGTTGAAATGCAATTCACCACTGAAAAGACTTATAGGACACCTTCCTAAACAGTTTAAGTTGTAATTGCTCCCCCCTAACAACAATCCCAGCCTTCTGGTCCTCCAGAAGGACTTTAGATGTGCAGTGAATCCCTTCTAACTGCACTACTTAAGTTCTCCCGAACTGAAACAAACACTAATCTCCCGAGAAGTGTTTTGATTACTGAAGTTCTTACAGAGTATGAACAACAATAATCTTGTTACAAGTGATTTGACGAAATGTATACCATACAAACTCAAAAGACGCAATCTTCTTATGTGTTATCTCTTCATACTTTATACTATTTTCTTCCAGCTCTTCAATCTCTTTTATTTATGGAATCTGGATATGATTGGGATCATTTGAGGAAGATGTTGACTTTCCTTTTTTTGGCAAAGTTCTTGATTGATTCCTTTAAATGGAGAATTTGCTCATCATCTTGATTTCCTGAAGATTCCACTCCTTTCCTTTTACAGCTTTCAATCATCAAGAACCTACTAATCAAGAGTATTTTTCAACAAAAATGTCATTATTAAAAAAACGATTTTTACAATCTCCCCCTTGGCATTCTAGTTTGAAAAATACTGTTGTTATCCCTGCAACATATACTGAGTTCAGAATGATGGAGAGCTTAATTAGATAGACACAATATTAAGATGTTGTGCACGAAATTGAGGTCAGTCAGATGTCGTTCCATCATGGTATGAACGACCCCATTAGTTACTAACCATGCATATCATAAATGTTATAAAAGTTCAAAAAAGAAAAGTAATAACATAATAGTAAAACTGATAGATAGTGCAGTGGTTTAAAGACTGGGACTTTCATCAGCTTCATCAGCTTCAGCATCTGTTGAGACATTATCTCTTTCAGCATTGTCTTCAGCTTCAGCTTCCTCATTCTCCCACTCAACCATTCCTTCAACAGTTTCAGCTTCAGCTTCCTCATTTTTCCCTCAACCATTCCTTCAGCAGTTCATTCAACAGTCATTTTCTCCCCCTTTTTCGGCCGAGAATGCGAAGGGTGAGTAAATGAGCATAAAATCTTATGGTAGTATGCGTTTTGGGAGAGAGCTTCTTTGGCCATGGTGTCAAAGGTATTGATCTGTTGTTGCAAGAAAAGTTCGAACTGGCCATGAACATCTTGTGCTGCAATCCTTTGAGGCAGAGTGTGAGTGTTCGTAGTCCGAGGTGATACAGTGAAGGGTGGTTCCCTAGGTTCAAGAAAATCTCCACATCTTCCATCAACAAAAACCTTATGTGGGTGGTACACGTGTCCCGTGCACGCACTTCGCATAGAGTTATAAATTAATCGAGTCGATTCAAGACAAACATACTAATTATTGTTTAAGTTTGTATGAAGGCTATCGATCTCTTAGTATTATGTTTGGACTTGTTTGGTTATTAATCAAAATGAGCTTGCTGGAGCTCTAAATTGAATATGATCAATTAAGTTCATGCTTTAACAAGTACTTCCTCCGTCCCAACTAACTTTTCGCACCAAAAAACGAAAAGTAAAGTCAACAAATTACACCCCAAAAATGAGCCCATATTACAAAAATGTCATTAATTAATCAGGTTTTAAAAATCAGAAAAAGCCTAATTAAATGATTAAACCCTCCCCACCCTTTCATTAACCCTCCCCACCTTTCTAGTTCTCATATCATCTCTATCTCTCTCTGTCGAACCCTAATGTTAACTATTCTTTTTATATGCGATGGCTTTTGACTGCATCACAATTTTTTAATATGGATATGGAATTCTTATATCTTATTTACACCTAAAATTGATCATTATAACTACTATGCAAACTGTAAAAACATCAACATAAAATCTTTTTGTTTGTTAAATTTTTTTCCACTCATCTTCTAATTAACATTACAAATATAATTGAAAAACTATCACAAGACGAAATTCAAATGTTAAATATTTTTTTCAAGCACTCTAAAAAAATTATCGTCCTCTATTTTATTTTTGTTTGACCCGTAATAGAGCGTTAATGTTACAAATTTGATTACAGTCTTCACAAATTATTTTCAGTAATAATTTTTAATACATTTATCAAAAAGAAAATTATGTCCGGGCAGATTATGCGCAGGCAGCATAATCCTTGTAAAAAAATTACTCCTATTTGAATTTTGTAAGAACCATTTTCCTTAGATAATCATAATACAAGTTTAAGAGGTAAAAGCTGAACAAGGAAACATATAGTTAATAATTAAAGTCACTGTTAAGTATAATTTTTTGGTAGCATGTCTCATTCATTTATAAATGAATATGAAGTCAATCAAGGATAAAATATGCGATTATAAAATATTAAAATCAATCGCTGAATATATGTGAAATAAACAAATAAGGTGCCGGCTATTATGTTAAACTGCATCTATTAGTTTATTCAGCACATGTATTCACACATCTCACCTAATTTTATTCAAAATTGGAACCTCAAACTGTTTCTGGACCTTCAACTGAGCTTGAATTGCAGACTTAATTAAACTACACTAAATACAAAGAAATTGAAATATATACAATCAAATGACCTGAGCACAAGATCTGAATTTATAGTCCACAACGACTAATATTGTATTAGAAAATTAGCACACCAGATTTGAATAGGGTGGACCAAAGTGTATTTTTTTTTTTTCTATAGTAATTTCATGAACTCAATCAGAAATTACAGCACTTGACTAATAGCTAAATGATTCATTTGAACTATCGAAAGTCCAAATAAAAACAGGATCACCGGACAAGGGGGCGCCGGGTTCAAACACTCCAAGCATGCTCCTAATGAGGGGTGACAACACGTTTCCAAAACAGAAACTCCACTAAAAATCAAAGATAAAGACAATAACAACTCAAAACTCGATATCAATCTAGCTAAAAGTGATGCAACGCACCCTACTGCTAAAATCTGTCTCTAATTCTGAATCTGACTTTAGCCAAGAAAATGGAGGAGCACAAGAGGACAGCAAACAAACTACAACTGGAAAACTGAAAATGTTAAAACAGCAAACAAGCATAAAGACTTCAGGATTCAAAATTACTATAACTACAACCATTTCCTCTTTCCCAGTAATATTACAGCGCACATAGTGCTTTCTTTAGATGCCTAAGCTCTTGCTAACAGATTCTTCAGCGCATGCAGCAGGGTGATCGAGAAAAAACACAGAAGAGTATTTCATTAGATTGCGGATGAGATCACCTATTCCAAATGTTGTTTCATCTCCTATTCCAACTTAGTCAATGCGTGCCAAATTACCACATATACAAAATGATATGTAATCATTGGATTAAATCGTCGATGCAATTTTCATGTCCCACTGCACAAAATAGGGAAGGATATGAAAATGCAACGGTCTTGGAGGTTTTTATCTAATCATAATCTATAGAAGGCAATTTTGCATCTATGGGAGGGCTAATAAAATGCCAACTCGTATAACTAAACGCTCGAAAATAATAATCAGAAAGAGCACTTATTCTGAACTCTTGGGTGAAGCTTCGCGCAGCCAAGACATGCTTTCTTGACTGGGCTACAGCTGAACTCTTGCAAACGGATGCGTGCTGTTCATAAGCAGCAAAACTGTTCCCAAAGACTATAAGGCGATTCAGTTTATCTACTTCCCAATTTGCTTCCAGGAGATTATCGTACAGCTCAACCTCACAGTGTGGCATAAAGAACATGGTAGGTTTGAGTGCCTTCCGCCTACCTTGCTCGTTTACAGACAGAACAGAACAACCTAGAGATGTCAGAACCTCAGATTCTGTCGCGGAAATTATAGGATCAAACACTTCGATTTCTCTGATCCAGTCGAAGCTCCTCTTCATCAATATGGCAAGGCTAAGCTGCAATCGAGAGGTTTCAAATGATTCGATGCTACCAATACCATAAATCACCATCTGCATCTCCTTTTCTGTTCCCAAAACTTTAAGAAACTTATCCAACATATCAGGGTTTTGGACTTGGTCCAAGAAAGTGAGGTAGAATTCAGAGTTTGTGAGCTTCTGAATACAGTTCTGCATTTTTTGCATCAATTTCGATTCTCTTTCCGGACTTGTTTCAAGATCTACTGGCGCCCATAGCTGCACCTCTTTTTCTCGTTTCGGGATCACAAACTTGTTGACATTTCTGTTCTTCTTTCCTCGGCGTGGCAATACGACAGTCCAATCATCAGTTGTACAGGATTTTTCCAGGCCGAGAGGTTTCGCAGAGGCAGCCATAGTTGCTGACTGTAGGTTCTTCCTGAAATCAGAGTTGCAAGCACAGTCAATTCGAGGTGGTATAGCCCGATTTGTCGGGATAAAATAAATTTAACTTTCTTTCAGATATTTCAGGCAAAAAATCATGAACAAAGCATTCAACACATATCATAAAGTAATTTATTAGCTGTTCTCCAGTTTACGGAACTATCTACTAGTGACCTGCCCTGGAGAAATGATTCTGGGAATTGAGATTTGAGAATACGAATGCCATTATGTTAAAATGCCCAAAACAAGATTTCCACAAAGTTCACAAATATTATTTTAAAAGATTAAATCACCTAACAATTAATTTAATTCATATTCAATAACTAGAATTAAAACAAATCAAGCGAAACGCGATCATTTATTACGAACTCCAACAATAAGCATCAACCAAAAGCTTAAAACCTTGCCTGCTCCCAAAAAAGTAAATCAGAAAAATGCAACAATCACCAAGTATAGTACATGCATACAGGTACAATGCTCACAGCTAATTACTTCTTTTATGTGATTCAAGAAGAAAAAAGTCGAAGTTACGGCGAGAATCTAATCAAAACGAACTTAAAAAACAGAGGTTACTGATTAGGGCAAAGTTGAAGTAGCTGATGAAGATACGATACCGTAAGAATCCAAAAGCTTAATTAAGCAGTTGGAGTGGTGAATCGGCAGCTAGGGAAGCGAAGTGGGTCGTTGAGCGAACATATCCGTCGTCCGCCAAAACTCCCGGCATTGGCTATCTGACTTTGAGTCTGTAAATTCAGGGATGGATGATACATGAATTACTCACACTACCTATTTGTGGGCCTCATCTACCCTTCCATTGCTTTGGGTTTGGCCCCTCATGTCATCGCTTTCGGCCCTTGCTTGCGGATATCACTTTTATTTATTTTTTATTTTTTAAATCGAGGATTTTGGTTTTAGCACTCATAAGTCATAACCGACTCTATGGACATTGGGTAGGATTTATGTTATAGGTTTCAAATAAAAATGGACTCATTTTGCCCGACTTGTTGGGCTTGTAGTTTTAGGTACACTCAGGTTGAAATATTTATACCTATAAAGTGGACTGGGATAATAAATTTTCTTCCGAATGTAACTTTCTTGATCGACCCAACTAGATAATGAGATAATGTAAGTTTCGTTGTGCTAACCGACGTATCACTTCTAACAACGGCATTCATGATTTCGTATATGGTACATTTTATCTACAAATTTTAAACAAATAAAATGGAGCTTGATGTGTCGCAAACTTTTGTATTGCAATTTGTCTCATGAATTTGGCATTTGTTGTACATTAACATCCCAAACTACTAAAGGATATATTGATGAAACAACAATTTGCAATAAATTCTTAATTCAAAACAAAAAAGTTGGTATCGTAGAGTGAAATAATCTCCAACCACTAAAGGATATATTCATGAAATTAGGGGGTACAATTATAATTATAATCGTAATAAGAATAAAAGTGGTAGGTATTTGACAAAGAAATCAAGGGTTGATGTGTCATGGTGGTTGGGAGCTGACTTTCACTTGGAGTCCACCGGGGTTTAAATCTTGATAAATTTATTGGTTTCGTTTTACTCTCAAATTGGTTAGCAAAATGTTGCTAATTATATTTAAAACCAAGGTCTACGGTATTCATTAATAGGTTGCCAACCATGTAGGCAGCAAATTTATTAATCATTATATTACTTTTTTATATATTCTATTATTTAAAATCATTCCTTATTTATATTTGACTTATAAATAGTAATAATAATATTTTTATCATTTATGCTAAGTATTTTTACAAGGAAAACGTTATCTTTTCCTTTCGTTTATATCATAGATTTTTAAAATGAAAAAAATTATCTTTTCTTTCATTTATATTACTAGTGTAGGGGCCTTATGGACTCTTATCTCCACGGTTAGTATGATATTGTCCGTTTTGTATCAAGTTCATACAAATTTATTTTTGGGTTTTACCCTAAAAAGTCTCATATAAATGGAGAAGCATGCTCAGTTATGTCCATGATCTTTCGCAAATTTAACCAATGTGGAACTTTGGTTGACACCTCAAAGCCCAATAATCCCCCTATAATGTTAGGATTTATGACTTTGAGGTTTTTTTTCATTAATATTTATATTTATCTATGGTTATTTATAATTATATTTGTGGGGTTTAATTATTTTTATTGAGTACATATAACAAGCAGATCCAGTTGAAAGAAAAGTACGATCACGTTAATAATTTATATTGACGTGTTATTAGATGTGTAATTAGTCAAATATGTGGTGGAACCTTTGCCCACAAATTATGAAGCAAATCCAAGGAGATATGAGATCAAGAAGATAAGCAAAGAGAAGATCTTGAAGATTACGTTCAAGCATCATCACACAAGGAAAGGCCTTGGCTTTCTTGATCAACTAGTCAAGTTGTATATAAATATGATGAGTATTCATTGAGTGCATCGAGTATTTTGAGAGAAAACAGTAGAAAATATACTATATACTCAAGAGGATTATTTTGTAAGATTCTCGTTCAGCAATATTATAACATAGGATTTGGTGTCGAGTGTTCTGATCAAAATTGTAGTGAGGAATTGGGTTGTACACTCGAATGAGTCATAACTGCTGGTTAGGGTTTATTCAATTTGGTCATAATTAGGATTTTTGTGTGTCATTGTTATAATAACTGGTTATAACAGAAGGTTCTCCGGGGAAAGAAGCTTCAAGGCGAGCTCAGGAGAGCTCGTATGATCTTCGGTGAATTTTCGTGTCAGTGCCGATCAGGTCGACGGGAGTCGCCGGACGTTATTACTAATACAATAGGTTAGGTGTAGAATAGTGATGTTTTCTTGGAAAACATAGCATATTTGGTGATATTATCAATAACATAAAGTTCCGAGGGGTCTGAGGGATTCGGCCCCTTGTTTATTTCGTGTGTTTGTGTTAATTTCATAATTGTTTAGATTTTAATTTATACCACATTCTGAATCTGAGTTAGTGTTATAACATATAGTTAGTGCACACTATAAACTTTTAACTAGATTTTCTTGTCGTGCGATACACAATTAAAAATATATTTGCTTATAAGAAAAAATAAATTCAAAGTCAAATAACTAAATGATATAAATGAATAACTTAACTTTTGTTAAATAAAAGAATATTAAATTATTTAATAACTTTTAATTTCATCAATAAAAATACTCCCACCTGTCACACCCACCCTTGTAAAAACTTATTTTATACCAATTTTTAGCCTTACAAAGCCTGTATATTTTTTTTAAAAATTAATAATCTAAAATACTTTCCCGATGTTAAAATCTCATCAACATGTGTTCACATAGATCCAAGTCAAGCACAGTAGCATCACTCCATCTTCAACACCATATTTACAAAAATATATATATTAAAGTTTCTTAATTTGAACATGTCCAAAAAGATTATTAGAACACTAGCAAAAACATAGTGAGTCCACGGTTTAGCCCCACAGGTCGTCATTCATATACACGAGGCTTCAAAACTTGCATCAGCTCCAATAGCATGCCAGATCAGTTCACAAGCTCATGCATAGTCAAACTCACCTACAATGCAAGAACTACGTGAGCTAAAGCTCAGTAAGCAGAAATCATGCATGACAAATGCGTGAATGATGAGATGCAATTTACAAAACCATTTCTTTCAACTCTACTCAAAAGAAAACCGTTTTCGTGAGTATTGGCTCCCTTCACTGGCACAACCTCACCAGAATATCACTTATTGGCCATACTCGTGACTACCAAGGGTCCCTCCTCCCCCCTTATAGTCCACCCGAGATATCAGTGATGGTTGGTACGACCAAGCGGCTATCCTCCCGAGACTACCAGGGGTCCACCTCCTGCCTGCCCCCGCAGTCCACCGGGAAGTCTACCTCTTCCCGTACCCCTCATCACGAAGGTGCTGAAGTGGGAACCTCTTCCGCGTGCACGCCTGTCGCCGGAAGCATCCCGAGAGACACCATATACAATGTATAACTCTCAGTGTACCAGTGGTGACCAACCCCAAAACATTATCAATTTATGCAATTACGTTATTTTGACTTCTTATATGTACACATGTAATCCTTGTAGATGCTAATGCTCATGATTGATGCACATCCATCTGTTTTTAAGCAACAGAAGAATACACTTTATACACATGCATACAACAACACATACATCAATCAATTATCACAAATAATAAACACAAATACTATGTTCAAGCATTGTAGTTGGCGATGGATTTCTACTTACCTCTCCTCCGGAGTAGCTTTTGAAATTTCCTATTCCACAATGGTAATCAATCCAGTTCGTTACGAAGCGTAACTACGTCTGGGGGCGATACCAAGCCAGGATATTTTGCTTTAGATGAATCTTGGAGTTACAATTACAAAATGAAAGAAGAAAACTGTTTTAATAGCTTCTTGGACACAAAAGCTGAAAAGTAAGTCGGTCTTTGAATCTCGGCCGAGATTAGACCCTGTCTCGGCCGAGATGACTAAGTCGGTCTAAGGGTCTCGGCCGAGATCACTCTCTGTCTCGGCCGAGATGCGTCTCCAGGGCAAACTTCCCGTTTTCCCTGCCTTCACGTCTCGGCCGAGATCACTTCTCTGTCTCGGCCGAGATGACTCGACCACCCGTCTCGGCCGAGATCCTTCCCCGTCTCGGCCGAGATTACTTTCCAGCGAGAAACACTTCATTCTCCTTGCTTTCGGCTCCACACTATAAACTTGTCACGCATAGTCTTAAATTCTGTAGCATGTTTCATTATTTTAGACTAGGGGGTTCTTGACTACCAAGGTAAACATGTCCAAATTAGTCGCAAAATATAAAATAACGCAATAAATGTAATAAATTAATTACTATAAAACTATCACGTAAATAGCACATAAAATATGGAATGCATGAAATGCAAAAATTATATTTGCCAGTGAGTTGTGAGAGGCACGGGTATTACACCACCGTACCGCTTAGTTTTGCACACTTTTCTTTTTGATCCGTCTCATTCAGTTTTGCACACCCTTAAAAAGGAAAATTTTCTTACAATCTTCACCCTCAAAATCCCCACCCTCAATCTTCACCTTTAAAAAAGTCAACCAAAAGCAAAAAACAATTTTTTTCTTAATATATATGTCCGTCTCTACGTGCAAAACTGAGCGGGATGGAGGGAGTATTTGATTTATTTTTATTTGCAACTTATATTCATTGTATAGTTCAATTCACAATAAGTATTCAAATCTAAGCACAGTAATCAACTAGCAAACAAGTGTTTATTATTATCGATTGTAAATAAAAGAAATAGATCCAAAGAATAAAAAAATTATTAGTGTCATTATGATGTTGAAAAATCAAAACATTTGAGAGAGAGATAAGCTACAAAAAATGAAGCAGGTCTCTAAATTATTTCCATCCGTAACATGGGCACATACGTTTCTCCGCTATTTCTTTTCTTGTTCTTTATTAAAAATAAAATATTATCTGTGAATCTATAAACTGAAAAATAGTTAGTTTTTACTGTTTATGAAAACTTGTGATATTGTAGGAAGCATACATATATAGATTTGGCATAAAATAAAAATAAGGTTTTAAAAAATATTTTAATTAAATTAACAAATATTTTTAAAAGATTAGGGAATAAGTATTTATAAAAAAATATATTCTTAATATTTATTTAATTTTTATTTGTATCTCATACCCAACCAAATAATTCAACTCAAACTACATAAATAAATCTAGCCTAAATAATCGACAAGCAATTTTTTTTCAACATAACTTATTTTATAATATACAATGTAGATGTCAAATTAAAGGTCATGAAAAATATCAATTTGCTATATTTACGTTTAAAAAAAAAATACTTTTTAATTTAATTTAATTAATTTTTATTATAAAATGAATCAAATAAAAATTGTCACCTATAATTTTTTCATATAATAAATTGCCAACAAAATTTAAATTTGAAACTAATTTTTTTGAAATATTTTACAATATATATACAAATCTTTACCATATACTTATATATGAATCTTTTATTATATTAATTATGGTTTAAAACTTGCCATGTTTAAAAGATGAAATAAGCAGAAAAATATGTTTAATTTATTTTTATAGAGAATTTTTTTTTATTATATAGTAAAATAGGTTTCAATAATAGAACATCCTTGAGTTCAAAGAACAATAATGTTTATTTACTTGTTTACGTGTTAATCCTAAAGATTGTGGTGAATTATCTTTTTCAACCCCATAATCTTTAACGATAACGTCAATTCATTTTCACAACCTAACCCTACTTTTGATCAATTAATTAATCTTTTTCACAACCTTATTGAGCAGATTTAAAAATGACGTAAAATATTTGGAGTCTGCGGACTCCAATAAAGGCGTTAAAAAAGAAAACATAACAATTTTGGAGTCCATATTCATTTAACATCCATTCCGCGCTTAATACTTTTTCGAGAAAAACTAATGGTTTTATAAAAATGTGTGTTCTTGCTAAAAAACACATGAAATATTATATTTTTCTGAAGAAAAAATATCATTTCTCTGGCAAAATGCATTATTTAACCTGTTTTTTTCTTTTTTGTTTGGAGCAAAAATTGATTTGATTGAACCGGGTCAATTCGTTGTATATAGGAAGATCCATGCGTATCTTGTATGTAAAAGTTTTGTGATTTATATATGTTAGAACAAATATTGCATCAAGGATTCAATGAATGTCACTTTTATTTAATTTTTCTAAAGGTCAATTACATTAATACTATGTTTATCATGAGTCATTGGTTGAAGTTGATAGAATTAATGATTAGAGTTTGAAAATGTGAGTCATGAAATAATCAAATAGAATTAGTGTTGACCCAGTGACCCTTGAACATTATAAAATGTTGTTAAAATGTCGACCAGTCGTTAATGTAGATTGTGTTGAGATTTGCTCTAACATTATAATGATTCTCGTGCTGCATGCTTTTCTCATTAATTTTCTTCATATACCTAATTATTAGGTGACGCAAAACAGTGTTATATTAGGGAGGGTTTGGTACGTATATAATTCAATGATCGGAATTGTACCATCCGACTCGGTCGTGACATGAGACTCGATTTAAGACCATGTTATTAGGGGTGGTCTGACATAATTCGACATATTAAAGAGTATTAATTGTCCATCTTACTCGAACATGATATTAGACCCGCTATGATACCATGTTAAATCAAGGAGGACTCAGATACAGTCCCACACATTGAAGCACATTGGGCCCACATAATAAAGTATGGGAGGGCTCGATATGGTCGAACTTAGCACAGTTTCACCTATCGAAGTGTGTCCAATATGTGAGGAGAGAGTTTTAGCCACGTATAGAGCTTCAATCGTAAAATGAGACTTTTTTTAATCATGTATAGAGCTTCAATTTTAGAATCAATTGGTGATAAGAGAAATGACTTACTAAGCTTATAAAATGATCTCATTTCTTTAAATTTATCAATATGGATAACTTACATGTAAACTTTTCGACCAATATTTTAAAAGGAACATGTTCTCCATAATCTCCACTGATACTATCATATATTAGAACAAAATAAAAATTATGAAAAAAGACATTTACAGCATGAATATATATACGACAGATTCAATTCAATATTGGTTGTCATTATAATGATTTATTTATCAATCTACGAAAATATATTTTGATTATTAGCGAAATGCAATGCATAATTGATTCGTGTTTCTTCTTTTCATGCATTGCATGTGTACTTATTCGATAGCCAGCTACTCTCAAATATTTGTTGTCTGTAAATCAAATAAAATTCTGATTTTTATGCTCTTAATTAGAATCGTTATCAATTAATCTTATTCCCAAAATAAGAAAGATTAAATCGACATTATCTAATTAAAACTACAATATAATAATTAAATAAATAATTTTAGATGATGAAGTAATAATTCCTCTGTTAAATAAACACTAAAATTTAAGTATAATTTCCATAAGACTACAATTCCAAGTCGTTATATCTTGTCCTAATCCTATCGAGTGACAGAAACTCTTCCTCTGGCTTTCTCTTGTTAAAATTAGGCTGATTTTCTTTGTCCATTTTTCCTCTCATCAAACGTGGCTTAAGTTTGTTAACATCAGATTGTCGAACTGGTTTAAGGAAGAACTCTTCTGCTCCTTCCTCCAAACAATTGTTTATCCTCGACGGAACATTCTCCGACGACATTATCACCACCGGAATGTCCTTTAACGATGTTGATCCCTGAAAAAAATTATTTATTTTGTTAAATTACATGTATATTTGTGAATATATGTTCGTATTTTGTTTTAAAAAATAATGGTACCTTAATCTTTCTAAGAAGATCGTAGCCGGTCATTCCAGGCATGCAGTAGTCTGTGATTATCAAGTTTACCTCTACTTCCTGCATATCAGAATAAATTATCAGTTAATTTGGTTATGTGTAATAAAAACTTAGTTACAATAGTTGGGAAATAAATTAAGGTTGTACAAAAATCATTCCGACTCCCTTACCCACTTTGGTCACATTAACGCGAGCTAATGTGTACTTTGGGCAGGGGAGCATTTCGAATAGAAATGTATAGAAATATACATACATGATGATTTCTGGTGGAATCGGTACTGTTAGTGTCTGTGTCCATGTTTTCCTCATCTAGCAATCCTAAATACTCTAAAGCCTTCACTCCAGAATCCACAGCAGTAACTGCATAACACCATAAGTAACAATGTTATTTTACTTGTATAAAATAGCATTTCATGATCTAGACATCAATTTATACACAAATATAATTAATCATATCTCAAAATTTAAAATTATTAAAAAAAATTACCTTGATAAGAAGAAGTTTTGAGAAGTCTCTCAATCAACTTACGGTCGATGATGCTATCATCGACTGCTAGCACATGAAACCTTGTCTCGGTGGCTAACCCACTCATTCTGGTTCAACCACCGAAATTACAATGCAAATATGAAGAAGAAGGAGAAGTAGTTTTTTGAATTTGATTATTGAGAGAGGATGCAATGTGGAGTAGATGAGGAGGGTACATTATATATATTATAGAATTTGAAAATGAGGAGGATGAGGATGATGATACCAAAAGATTTTGACAGTTTGGAAAGATGAGAAATCCCAACAGATATCATTGAGAATCTGGACGATTTTGTTGATTATTTAATTGCAGAAGAAGCAATGAACTTTCTTCATGGTTTTTCCTTTTTTAAAATTTGTTGTTTGGCTCTTACACAATTATAAAACAAATAGGTGTTGTTGCTACAGCCCTTTGACAAGGCTAAGGCCAACTAGTTTTTGCCCCTTGACATTTTCTATGTCCCAAATTAGTAACATGTACCTCTTCTCTATGCACGTGCACATTTATTTCTCTCTCTTTCTATATATAGTTAAACTTCTAAATTAATTAATAAAATCAAATCATATATATAGTTTTATCGTGGGGGTCATGTATATGTTTCAAGAGAATATACTTATTTGTACCAAATACGTTTGCATTTGTTGTATTATCTTAAATAGTATCGTCTTCGTATAATGCACGGTTTATATATTTAATATCAATATATATTTAAAAAAAATTAGAAAACATTATTTGTTTGTTGCTACAAGGACATGAAAAGAAATGATTAACCATTTGAACAGTTATAAAATTCAGGTGCATCTTGTCTTGGAGACGTTGCAGTACTTTCACATCTTAATTTTTAACTTTATGAATATAAGGGAAATGAAGTGAACTTCGGTTGATTGAGTCTCAAGTCTAGCCCAATGATTTAAAATTGATTCCTACCAACCATTCTCTCTCAAAGTTGTACGAAAACATGGAATGATAAAAAAAAATTAAGGTATTTTGTATATGGAATAACATTCATGATTCAAATGCATTTAAATTGTTTGAGAATCTGCTTAATCGGTTCAAAAATAGTAGTTATCCAATTATAATTCTGATTTACTTAATTTGCTTAATTAACTCGTTTGATAAATGTCAGCAACATGAAAAGTTCGATTGATAAGGCGACGCTGAGGATTACGGCAGGATGGAAAGTTCGCTATTTTTTCTCAATTTTCTGACCGAGTAATTTTGCATGATTTGAGCTCTCCCAAAATAAATGAAAAAAAGAAAATCCTTAACATGTATGATTTGAACTCTCCCGCAATAAACGTCAGCAACATGTACCGTTAGAATTTGGCAATATATCATTACAAATCTTACTTAATAATGATTGGAGATTTTTCCTTCAATATGGAGTAGATTTTGTCTTATTATGGCGAGCCAGTTTATATGATTGGAGATATTTCCTTGATATTTTATTCCTTTATACGTTTTCTAAATTTGAAAATAATTCAGTGGTCAAGATTCAATATTATATCATTTAATGGTTGAAACATGACAGTGGTATCGGTATCACCGTGATATCGAAGTTGAACTCACAAAAATAATCATAAATCATTTATAAATAATTTTGTGGCAACAAGTTAACACAAATGACTTATTATTACCGAGCACAATTGTGCTCTCAAAGAATTTATCACAAAATACGTACTATGTTGTAGTGTTAATCTCACGGCATGTGACTAAAGCCTAGGTCATCCATGCATAAGCTATTTTAGATATTTGGATTGGAATGTAGTGAAATGTATCCCGTTCGTTGGAGCACATCCACGTCTGTTCATTCATAAAGATATTTGTATTTAAGGGTGTAGTAGGGTAGGATGTTCAATGTAGATGTCATATCAATATATTTTAGGTGATGTAAGTAATGATTGATTGATTGGGTAATGATAAAAAAGGTGTATTGGAAAATGTAAAAGGTGTATTGAGAATTAAAAAGTGATTTAAAATGTTAGGTAATGATAAAAAAAGATGAATTGTGAATTGTAAAAGGTAATATAGATAATGGTGTAGATAGTAGAAGGTGGATGAAGAGGGATGTGCAATCCGGATAGCGGATCCATAAAGTGAAATATCACAATCCAAATATGCCCTTAGATTGTGTTTGGATGGAGGGATATTAATTATTAAATGAATGTATTTAGAATTAATGTATTTCAAATTAACTCAAGATAAATGGATTTTGAAATCCACACAATCCTTAAAAAATAGCTCAAAATGAACTTATGAATTTCATGACAATCCAAACAACAATTGATTTGAGACTATAAATTTCAAAATTCATCATCAAATTATTCTATCCAAATATAACCTATTTATCTTTTAATATTAAATTAAACCAAAACAAAACAATATTACGTGTAAGACACGACTAGATACTGAAATCTATTGTGAAGTATGCATCTAGGGATGGCACTTCAGGTCATTAGGTCAGGTTGGTATTGATTTTGGGTCAAATTCAAGTTATATATTTAAATAATGAACCATATAATTATTACATTTTAAAATATGTTATTGATTTGAATCAATTTGGATCAAAATCGAATTGATCGATTCAGATAAAGTTGATCGTAAGTATCTCTCAACAAATTTGTGACGAATTAAATTTAATTTTCATAATGTCGGACGGATTAAGTTAGAAATTATCACCCCATATGCATGAGCGCGGCTATTCCCGGAGTTTATGAGAGAAGTGACTTGTGAAATTTGTGGCGGAGGCCGGAAAAGTAGGAGATATTGTTTGAAAAGGGTGTTCAATAGAATCATTAAAAAGATATAAATTAACCGACTAGAATTGTTAAAAAAGAGATGCGATATACCGTACAAGAATTGGAAATAAAAGAGATACGATATTATCACTTTGGGAATCAAACACACCGTGCTTTGATTCCATGGACAGATTTATACACGTCCACGCGCCTCTTATATGCAATTTGGATCCTCTGACCCCGTTCCATAAAGAATATCATTTTAGTTATTTTTAGAGAAATTAAAGATTGATATTTAATTGATATATTTTGTGAAATAAGGAAATAATCAAATTGTAATTTTTTGGTAAAATGATATTTATTGTGAAATTTTTTAGAGTGTCTAAAATGACAACATTCTTTATGAAACGGAAGGAGTATTAAATTTAGGAAACAATGTAATTACACTATTTGTTGCTCTCATATTTTTATTTTTATAAATATAAATATATACAAAATTCATTTTAGAATATTTAAGAGGATTCATACCCATATAAAATGAGATTTTTATGGAACATTGTTTTTCCATAAAATGAAACTATCATATCTAAAACTATCATTTTTTGTAAAAGAATATCATAAAATAATTTTTTCATTTTAAATGTATTGTTATATGTACTTATATTAGTGTAAGAGTCTCTCCGAAGTTAATTTTCTGTGAAACATGCTTTTCAAAATTATATTTTCTAGGTTTGTCACAGTTAAAAAATTCATTTATCAATTGTTATAGTACTCTTAGGTAGAAGTAGTTTTTCTAAAATAATTGTAATTTTATTTAGCCTATTTTAAGAATCCAATGACCTATTCCAATAAAAATAATAATATCATTACCAAAACTTGTGTATACCTGAGAGTAGTTGCACTCAGTTATTATAGTATTACTTGTTAGATTAAAAGGTAATATTTTCTACTTACGAAGTATTATTTGTTATTCTAAAAAATATTAGTCGATAGTTTTAACCAAGATGAAATACTTAATGAACTAAAAATATTAATCAGGTCCGCTTGGTTGCAAGTCATCAGTAATGAATATGAATGAAGGATCAATCATATTATCGAATGAAGTGGGGGAAATTGTTAATAAAATGGGTAATTATTAACTTATTTATTATGTACTATAAATGGGAATAGTCATCATTCAATCTCTTTCCCTACTTCTAAATCCCCCAATCAAGCGAGCCCTCAGTCTGGTGTTTGAAGTAATAGCTTGATTATTAGTTAGGTGTTTAGAGAAGTATTATTATTTATGCACATTCAGTGAAAATGATAAATTGTGAATACAAGTGTTGAAATGTTTTTGAATGCAAAAGAAAAAGGATAAAGTATATGAAGATTGGATTATTGGACAATCTGGGCAGCGTTTTCGAGGAAGATTAGTTATGCATGAAAACACACAACACAGCATGTGCAGACTGTGTCGGTGCCTGCGTGCTCCAGATTTTATTCTCAATTTAGAAATGTCTAAAAATCAACATCGATCTAATACATTTTTTTAGACTCTGTTTTTATTATCTTGGACGTTTTTTCTTTATTTGGGATTGCTCTAATTACACGTTACTCGTCTGGTTTTCATTGCGAATTAACGATTTTTGTTTGTGTATTCATGTTTGTATATAGAGTTTCTCTATGTTATTTTGTATATGTAGTAAAATTTGATCTTTTAATGTCGAGTCATATGTTAAATATCTAGTGAATCATTCATTTGGATTATGCTAGGAATATAATACATTGGAGTTAACAATGTCTCTCATATTCATAGGCATTTATATGATATTTTTATTAGGGAGCAATTTATAATTAACACTTTCTGAAAATTTTAGGTTAAATTTGTTACCTCATAAAAATATCTTAAATCTAACTTTTTATGCCTGAAATAGTCTTTTTTGTGGTCCTTGTCTTTTATTGGTGTAAAAATATATCAAATCTAGTCATTTGACACGTAATTTAAAACATGACACAAAATATAAAGCAGGTCATGAACATTACTTGACTTTCTAGCCTTTTCGTAACTTCGGATTTTACTCGTTGACACGAAAATTGTTGGCATGAAAGTTGTAACAAAAATGATTGGCACGAAAACCTTAGGCAACATTTTTTTATGGGGTGGTCCAAAGGATATTTTCGTCTAGAAGTGATTGTTTTAATATATAAGTTACAAGTTGTTAAATTTAATATTTACCTAGGGTTCTGGGATTAACCTTTTTCAATTTCTTATTTTTAGCATTCCGGTATCGATATAGGGAGGACGAACGATATTTTCGTATGTCGATCCCAAACACATTCGAAGAATGAATTATAAAAAGCTATATATGTAAAAGAAGAGTTGAAACACTCCAGTGATGACATATCACCCTCTTGAAGCATTCTCAATTTGACATGTGTCGTCCATGTGTCCTTGACCACTCTATATTTTACGTAATTTTTAGGCACATATTTATAGTTAAAACTGTGCATAATTGCGTAAATTAGTACTTTTTAACCCATGTTTTTGTAAGTTTGACGGATTTCACTTGTTTGTTGGTTTTGTGGTGTTTTCGGTACAAAACAACGTGTATTTGAAGTTAATGGTGAAATCGTAAGTCCAAACAAATAGAATGAAGACTTGGAAGGAAATTGAGCTCAAAAGAGACTTTGGATATGCCCAAGATGGAGCTGGAGAATCCCAAAAGACGAGCTAAAAAAAAAGAAGAAAATCGAGCAGCATTTGCTCGACTGAGTTCACTAATTACTCTGTTGTACAAGCTTCATAGGCGCAAAAGTGGTCCAGACACGCACTACTCGGTCATCCATGCTACTCGGTCATCCATCTTGCATCAGAGCCAAATATGCGTAGATGGAAAGTATTTGCTCGATCTAGTAGTTGAGCGACTCGGTCATGCAAAATGCCCTTTTTCTGATTGGCCATGCGCATTTTGAAGCATTTATCTGATTCGGCCCCACTTTAACCTATTATTTTGTACTCCTATAAATACCAAGTCTTATTATCAGACTTATATCACAATTTATCATACTTATCAAACTTATACAATAGTTTTCATATATTCAGAGTTAGAGCAGTCTTTGGAGGAGTCGGAGAAGGAGATTCATCTATCGTCTTTCATCGGTGACTGTATTACTCTACCTTTATTTGCTTTTATTGTTATTATTTTTTTAACAATTTATGAAAATTTTTATTTTCATTATTCTTTCTATGGAGTATATATAGAATTTCTACCAACAGAAAAAGTAACCACTGCACAATTTATCTTCTATTTGTTCTAGCTAATTTTTTTTGTTTTTTTTAATTAATTGACGTTTTAGATATTTTTTGGCGAATTTCAATCTTCAATCCAAAAACATCTCTAACTTTTCAACCTATTACAGATATTTTATTTGGTCAAATATTTATTCCCTATTATTAGCTAAGGCTATATTTATCAAAATATTTCATCCTGAATCTTTTTTTTTAATAATAATTAAAATGGAACGGAGGGAGTATATATTATTTTACTCCCCTAAAAAAATCTTCTCAGTTTTACAACTCTGTATTTATTCTTTTTCTTTCCTTTCTAAATCAGCATGTAACGTATAAATGTATGCTTATTTTGAAAAGAGCCCGTAAAACTGATTTTTGGGCCTAAGTTGGACTCCATAAAATTTGGCCCTGTACGTGTGAAAAAATCACACACAAAGCAAAAGTGTTGTTATTTGGACTTTTTTTTCTTTGAATAATCTTTGGCGTTGAAATAGATATGTTGGATTTGGTGACAAAAATCAAAGAAGGTTGATGTTCAGATTGCTTTGAGGAATGGAATGTTAGGATCTCTTATAAGTACTTAAGAGGTGTTTGTCTCACAATGACTTTGAGATCAAGGTTAAAGGCTTCTTATGACTATTTAAGAGACCCATTATGTTTGGTTTTAAGTACAACAATCAAAATCTTGTAAGCGCACAAATCAAAATCTTGTAGTTGATTCTTCTTGAATTCATTTCTTGTATTCTTCAGTATGGAGATGATTCTTCTTAAATTTCTTTCTTGTATTCTCCAAGCAAACATGGCCTATGTGTGATGTAAAGTTTCACATATAATATTTTCTCTTATGCCGGTTTCGGAGTTTTCCAAGTAAAATTTTGTGTTGTGGATTGTGTTTATTTTTCACCTTATTTCTTGATTATTTTTCACCTTTCACTATGGACGAATGTGGATCTATATATGAGTCCCAGCAGAATATTCACGGGGTCTAGGCAAAATGAAATAGAAATAATAAAGTAAAAGGAAAAGGAAAAGCGTTTTCTTCCCTAGGCAACCAAACTACTTTGTGAATATTCTTTTTCCAATAACCGGTCCCAAACTTTGCCTTCCATTTTATTCTTTACCTTTTTTTCTTTTAGAAAAAATAATTTTGAAGCAAATGAATGTTTAGGAGTATACTTGGCTGCGCTCCTTAAAATATTTTATAAGATATTTAAGAGCTTACAAACTTTTAAAAAGTTTTGGGCAAATTAAACTCTAAATAACTTATAAGATCTAAAATAAACTAAAAAAAAGTTCATACACACCATCTTAATTTTCAATATTTTTATAAGCACACTCCATTTACAAAAAAGTCCTAACTATTTTGAGACATTATATTTTAAGAGTTTTTGAAACATCTTATAAGATGTTTAAAATAAGTTAGTCAAACACCGTACAGGATAAAAGTAAATATCGAGATTGTTGATATAAAATTTTAGGGTCTTCTATAGTATAATAATGATATTTAAAAACTATTAGGGCCACGAATAATACCGGTATAAATCCTGTGAATTTCATTTATTCTTTGTAACTCTTTTTTCTTTTTAATTTTCAATTCAGGAGTAATATATTCTAAAAATTCATAAAATTAAGTATAACAACTTAAAGTTGTTCAATAAACTATCAAGCCGATGTTTAGAATGATCAATAGTGATACATGTAGATCAAAAGAAAATCACATAATTTCTTGACTTTAAATATTTGTCTAAAATAAAAAGAACATAATTAGCGCATAATAATTAATAAACAATATAAAATTGTGACGTAATAAAAATTCAGTTTTAAACATTCTAACAAAAAATTACAATAATTATAAAGAACTTATTATTAGTTATGTTTGAGGTTGTTCCATTTTATCAACTTAAAATATCATAAAGTCACAACAATAAAATAACATTTATCGTAATTAATAAATCTAAAAGAATTTACAAAATTAACACATGATAAGATAACTAATAAATTTGTTTATTAAGACTACAAAAAAAAAAAAATTAACGTATTGAAGACGATTTATTGAAAAATTAATTGAATTTGGTTGACCAGACGCTATTTTTCCAATTTTATCTGTTTCAAATAAATCCCAAATTATAATTACTTGCTAGTGTTGAATTATATCCCTATCATAATTTTGTTACTAATTATGTTTGAGGTTGTTCCATTTGATGAACTTAATATAAATAGCATAAAGTCATAAGACTCATAACAATCAAACAACATTTATCGTAATTAATAAATCTGAAAGAGTTAACAAAATTAACACATAAACATAAGATAATTAATAAATTTGATTATTAAGATTATAAACTTTTTAATTTAACGTGTTGAAGACCATTTAAAAAAAAAAATCATCGAACTTGGTTGATTGGACACTATTTTCCTAATTTTATCTATTTCGAATAAATCCCGAACTATAATTACTTGCCAGTGTCAAATAATACTCATACCAAAATTTTATTACTATGTGTAAAACTTGATAAGAACACTTAAAGTTGAAGATCACGAGAATTATTGACTTTTTTGAAGCAAAAAAAAAAAAAAGAATAGTACTGCATACGTTTTACTTAAAAGGTATTATGTTTACTGAGAAAATATTATTATTGGACGTAAAAATACCAAATATTTGATAATATTAAACACATGATAGCAATTGAATTGTTGAAGACTTGATAGTTGAATAAAAATCAACGTGACATGTACTAATTGGAATCCAATGCTTACAATATGGTCTAGTTGTTAGTATTCATCTTTTGATAGAAGCATAATTTATGTTATTTTTTTGTTGGAGTTCACATGTGCGAGCATATAATAAAACCATCATTAGATTTGGTCGTTTAAACAAAATTAGATTGTTATAAATCGCAGTACTTCATTACTTTTACATTATATACCTGCGGTTTAGGTTAGTAAATAACGATAGGTAACATTGTAATGCAACCATTATTAGAGGCTAAAATAATTCTATCAATAAACACTTAAGGTTAGTTGTGGATTAAAAAGAAAAGGAAAAATACTTATGCTAGTTGTGTATACCTCATTTAAAATGAAAATTTTATAAATAAAACAAAGTAGAATGTTACATCTTACGTCCCATAAAAAGAGGAAATGTATAACTTTTTATTTTTGATCAATTTTATGAATGTACAATTCTCAAAAATTCATCAATACGCACTTACATGACTTACTTTTTTTTTTTAATTTAACTTATTCAATCATATTCATATAATTTGTAAGATTATAATTTTTAAGTTTTACTTGAGCTAGTAAAACGAAACATTAATTTTTAAAAAATGACACTTATTTTAGAATAATAATATTTTTCTTTCCAAAACATAACTCTTTTTACGCGACGGAGAGAGTATTATAATATTCAACAAGTCGTGATTAGTTGTATAATCTCATAGCTTAACTAAGGTTAGTTGGGTTTGAAATTGTGAATTGTTGATCAATTTCTTCAATAACAGCTTAAGACAAGTGTAATTAGTTGGAATTATGATAAAACTGGATGGATTAAGTCAAGAACCGGTCTGGATCAGAAAACCGAAGGCATAACAGCCATGGCCGGTAGTTAATTACTTTTGTTATTTGACAACGGTTTTTGGAGGGTCTTTGACAACGGATTCTCCAACTGTTTTGTGCAGACTGATTTAGTTGACGGTTTCCATACATTTTTGAGTCCAATTGATTGCGTGGATATAAGCGGTTTAGGTAGAAGAGTTGATTAGATTAGTTTTCCCCTTGTAACAGCAAAAGAATACAGAGAATTGATAGCTAGGGTTCTTAGCAAATTAGGGATTCTAATTTGGGGTTTCTTTTGGATCTTGCAAATTCCTTGTAATTGTGTTGTGTTATAGTGAATTGAGGAGCACCAATCCTCCATGGATGTAGAACGAAAGTTCGAACCACGTTAATCTTCGTGTGATTTCTAGTTTTCGAGTTCTTCATTTTGTTTGTGAGTTTGATTGTGAGTTCAAGATTACTTAATTCTGATCAAGAGGTGTTTGGTGTAATCTTGGTGTTTAATTCTATCAGAAATCATTAATGTTAGTTGTGCGATAACTTGTATAAAATTAAGATTATTAAATTGTAAATGAATAGAATTATATTATCATTTGACATGTTTTGCTTTTGAAATTTAATAAGTTAGTTAATGATTAATAATTGATGATATACATATGTATGTTAGTTTTATATATATTTATAGTTATTTTACTTATATTCATTTTATACTTAATATCAATATTCTAAAAGATGTAAGGCGCTACTCGAACGACAGACTAGGTTTAGCGCCTAATAGGGATCTAGGAGGGGTTAATCGACCAATCGGGTCTAAGCGGGTTAGGAAGGAATCGGGAAGGACCATCTAATGCATAAACGAGGTAAAGTTGGAGGTAGACGGAAACTTTTAGAAAAAAGCTTAATAATAAATCTATCGTTCTAGAAAAACTTAATAAATTGTTATAAATTTTTAAATGTATACAAATATGATATAAAATAATTCGATTAATAACAACAACAACAATAAAGTGAAAGAAAAGTGAATCTTGTGTCAAAAGAAGGGAAAAAAGAAGGGTAGGTACGCTGGATTTGACAGGAAGGGGGTGTAGAGTTTGGAAAGTGTGGATTGAAAAAAAAAAGTGAATCTTGTGTCAAAAGAGAGGTGGGGCTAGAGGTGATGGTTGAGATAAGGGGACAGGTGAGAGACAATTTTACCTTTTAAAGGTTTTTTATTTAATCAATAGTTCACATTAAAATATATTTAATCTAACGATTATAAATTAAGTTGTATCAATATTATGATTGTACTATAGAAGTTCCCAAAATTTATTTTGAAGTTCATTTTCTACTTGTAGTAATGTTGCCTTACCATTGTTTTGGTGAAGTTATGAAGGTCAATCTCTACTCTTCAAATTCCACGCTACTATAGAAGACCTGTATTCCGACTTTCTTAATTGGTGGTATTTCCTAATTGTGTTGATGTTATTAGCTTATTAAGATGTATACGTTAGAATAGACATACACATATAATGATGGATATATTGGATAATTTGACTCGGCCGAATTGCATATATATAATGAGCTAACTTCTTGCTCACATGTGTGAGTTGAATAGGGTCCATCTCAGAGCCAACAAATTCAATTTATTGGACAATTAAGTTGATTGACCAACCTATATATAGGATTGGACTGAGCTAACTTTTTGCTAGTTTAGGGGTGATTGGATCTACTACGCTGATTGTAATGAAATAGCATACTACATTTGTCAATTTTAGTTCACGTGATAATTTAGAATTCAAATAAAAAGGATAATGTTGGAAAAATTCTAGTTGTCCAATCTAACTAGGTTTCACTGTTGAATGTCGAAGAACCATGTAGTTTAAATTACCGGTTGTAATTAATTTAAGATCTATCTCTAACCATTTTCTCTCGTTGCATTGATACTAACTTACTTGGATTTCTAAGTCTTTATTTATGCTCAATTAAGTTATTATTACTTTATTTTTAGGGAAATTATATTATTATATTTGATCTTTCAAATTCATGCATAATTAAAAAATCTAGACAAAATAAAACTGTGTGAAGAAGATTAAAAATATTAAAATAGTTCAAGAGTAAACTATATCAATTTTTTTTCTAGTACAATATTCTACAATACAGCTTTGTTTATTTATTAATCTAATTTATTTAATCTTGTGATATTTCAAATTTTAGTTTCACTAATAAAAGTGATACATAAAAAAAAAAAAAAAAAAAATAGAGAGAGAGACCTGCCTTTCGGTTTGGTTTCGGCCCATACCTTTTCAATCGAATATGCTAGACCGCGATGTGGTAATAAAATTCCGGAATCACCCTTGTCGACCGTTTAAATTACTCACACACGTGTCTGCCTCCGACTGGTTAAACAGAAGAGCTTTTTAAAATTGCTTACCTACGCGGTAAACGGGAGGCTTCGCAACAACAGCTACTCCATTTTTTGCCCGCACAATTGGCGTGTCTGTGTGCGAAATGGCGGTCGCGGGATTGTATCGCCGCTCCCTCCCTTCTCCTCCAGCCATTGATTTCTCTTCTCCTCAAGGCAAGGTAATTTCCTCTCACCGTTTCGTGAGTCCGAATGTAAACAGAATTGATTCTGTTGATATGAATTTTTGTTCTTGTTAACTAAGTTTGAACTGTTCTAAGAATTTTTGCACATATTGTGTAAGATCAATCGAGTGATTTTTCATTTATTTTATTTTTTTAATTTTGTTTTGGGATTTATTTTGCTCCAACTCCTAGTCTTCGTGATTGATGTTGTGTCGAGATTTGTATCTTTTGATTTACTTTGACTTGTGAAAGTTACTGAATTGAGGCTAACATTCTGTGTTTGAAATTGAGTGATTGTTTCTGTATGATTTTGCTTCTGCAGACATTCTTCACGGAGGCTCATTACAATGGAAATATGGAAGGATTTTTCAAGCTGATTCCTCATTTTCAGACACAATTGGAACCCGCTTATTGTGGATTGGCCACCCTCGCAATGGTCTTGAACGCTCTTGCTATTGATCCATGTAGAAAATGGAAAGGTATAATCTATTGTCATGTTACCACTTTTGGAACTCTAGCATGTCTGATGCTATTGCAGCTTGTCATTGATTTCTTGATGTATCTAAGTGACTATTGTCAAGCATTCAACCATGTCAAATTTGCTTTAGATTACCTTGCCTGGAGGGTTATCTCCATTTGTCATGGTGATGCTGTTCTGATGTCAATTATCTGCAGCATAGTTGTTCAAGATATGCCCTCTGATCCATCTCAATTGTAATTCTTTAACAACTGCTCACTTTGGAGAATTTTTCAAGTGATGCGACCATTCTAGACTAGTTTGATGTATTTTCAAAGCCAAATAACAAGTCATGAACTTTTTATACAGGTAAGAGGATAACAATAATGTGGATATATGAATTCAAGTCAATCTACTCCAAACAATTCCCTTCTAGTTTCATGAATGAATCATCACTGACCAACGTATTGTTCTGTTGATTGGATTCTCTTGATTTGAGAACTTTTTGGTCCTTCAGTCGATGTTAAACGTTTTGTATCTGTATTTATTTGATCCAGGAAAAGAATCTGCTGCCTGAACTACTTAAGTCATGTATGAACCTATTATAATGGATTCAGTCAGATTTTCCAGACATAAGAAGGCACAGTTATGACCTCTTGCTTTCAGGAGGAGGTGGCCGACCAATTATAGACTATTAGATATTGGACCATCATTAGAATGAGAGTTCTTTAATATCAAAAAGCTATTCTTTTGTTGTAGTTCAAGTTCTTAGCTTCTTTTCACTATTGTTGTAAAATAACTAACTTAAATGTGGAGTCTTCTTTGACGCTATCACTGTCAAAAGCTTTTAATCATGATTGTATTAAAACTCTATTAACAGGACCTTGGAGATGGTTCGATGAAACCATGCTGGATTGCTGTGAGCCACTGGACAAGGTTAAGGCTAAAGGCATATCATTTGGAAAAGTTGTATGCTTAGCACACTGTGCAGGTGCTAATGTAAAAGCTTTTCGGACAAACCAGAGCTCTATTGATGAGTTCCGGAAGTATGTCATTGCATGCTCAACATCAGATGATTGCCATGTAATCACTTCATATGATAGAAGAGCTTTTAAACAGGTAGATAGTGGATGACAGTGCTAATATCCTTTCCCCCTGTTTTAGTTTATTTCTACTATCCAAATCTAATACTATGCGTCCAGCAGAAGTTCCTCAAATAAGTAGTGGTAACATTTTAATTAGGAATAAACTCTTTGGGTGGGTACTTGAAATTTCTTTTAAAAAGAATCTTGATCCAAATTTCAGCAATTTGTTTAAAAATCGAGGTTGGCTTACCAATTTCTTGACTGTATAGACACCATCTGTCATTGTATGTTTTTTTCACTATACGTTTGGTGGATTCCGCTGTCCTCTAGGTAGGTTTTTTCTAACTCCTGCTGATTCCACATTGTTTACTTTGGTGATAAAACGAGTGGTATTTTTTGGAGACCGGAACAGGTCATTTTTCACCAATTGGTGGATATCACGCTGAGAGTGATATGGTACTGATTCTAGATGTTGCAAGGTTCAAATACCCTCCTCACTGGGTTCCGCTATCACTTCTTTGGGATGCTATGAATACCGTGGTTGAAGCCACAGGACGGTACAGAGGGTATGATTTAGTCATTTGTTCGTGCTCTGTATTTTGACACATATTTTCATGCCCAGGCCCATAGGGTCGGTCCAGTAGACCCGACCAACTATTTTTGTTCTCACTTTGCGAAATAGGCTAAACCAAGGTTCTAGAGAAGTTCATTATACCTACCTACATGTATACAATTCAAATTTTGACTCGCATCAGTTTCTACTAATAATTATCATATGATGCATAGAGGAAGAGGAGGAAATGAGAAATGCTTATAGAAGCAAATATAGAAGAGAGAGTTATAATCAGATGGGAGCCTCGGAATATTGGCCTTCCATGGATAAATGATGTTTGCTTGGCTGCATACCCATATTTTAAATGTGTCACGGGTAGCAAACTTGGATTAACTTCATCTTGCTGGCCTTTTGCCTTTGATCGCGATCTAAGCTCTTATTCAAGTAATTTTAAATTGTGTTTAAAAAGAAAAAATCATCATCATAATTTGTACGATCTGAATTCACCCAGGATGATACTGCTTCCAAGTTTTCTAATTGTTCACTTTGTTCCTTGCCGTTGTATTTTTCCCCTTTGTTATGAGTATCCCTTGTATTATCTTTTATGCAACCTAAATGAGGTAATGCATGGAAAAGTAGAAATATATGCTTGTTTCCGGTTAAGCAAATATCTAGTCCTTTCTTCAATCTTTATGGTCTTATTTCCTTACTTTCAGGTTCATGCTTGTGTCTAGGCAACAGAGGCCGCCAGCTTTACTTTATAACCTGGTATGATCTACATCACTGATTTTTTTTTGCCAACCTTTTCCGAGCATAAGCACTGGAAGACAGATAGATGTTTGGCTTTGTTTATGTCTGTATTTCCAGAAACAAGCGTTAGATAATGAAGAATTCGGAGTCCCAGATTTATTTAGCGATTTTAATGGCCTCAGTTAGGAACTTTGCAAAATGGAAAAGTGTCTTCTACTCATGGGGTTGGATAGATAAGAAACAAGCGTTAGATAATGAAGAATTCGGAGTCCCGGATTTATTTAGGATTTTAATGGCCTCAGTTAGGAACTTTGCAAAATGGAAAAGTGTCTTCTACTCATGGGGTTAGATAGATAAGAAATGTTTGCCTCCTCAGATCTAGTTGATGGACGATCTGGAAGCTCTATTCGCCCAAGCAAGGGCATGGGGGTGTGATAGGCTCAATACAGCTGTCCATATTCACACTCTATTAAGTTACTGTCCGATGAACACAAGGTTGCTAAAAGAAAATTTCAATTCATGTTTTGGGAGAATCGGCTAAATTTTGTTCTCTTACAAATATCACATTCTAATGCATAAATAGTGTTTTCAACATTCCATCATATTGTGGAATCTTGGGGTTCTCATTTTAAATCATTATAATCTATGTAGTAGTTTGGTGGGGCATTTTAGTTCAAAACCAATGCTTCAAATCTGTTTCGATACATCAATGCCTGTATGTATCCCGGGCAAAATACTGTCTTGTTGGAGTCCTTCTCTCTCAGCAGCTGCATTGCCTTTAACACTTTTATTCCGTCTGCCAGAGCTGCAAACAGGACAGTTGGATTATTATCGCGAAATACTTGACAGATGATGTTCCAGTGCTATTAAATTCAGATAACATGAAGCACACGAAAGACGTCATTTCCATTATTTTTTCTTCTCTACCCTCAGACTTCGCAGAGTTCATTAAGTGGGTAGCAGAGATCCGCGGAAAAGAGGACGGTGATCAGCCTCTGAGTGAAGAAGAGAAAGAAAGGCTAGCTTTTAAGGTAATTAAAAACAACCTTGTGTTGAAAATAAAAGATATAGAATTCATTTGAATGTCCATTTTTACAGAAAGAGGTATTGAAACTAGTGCATGAGACTAGCCTTTACAAACATGTGACGGATACTATGTCTTTGGAGAATCGTTTTTGCAAGAAATATCACTATTCTGGTAGCAGTGATGTATTGACAGCACTTCTACTCGCATTGCCTCATGAAACATGGTCTACCATTAAAGACAAAGAAGTTTTTGAGGAAATGTGTGGCTTAGTTTCTACACAGAGTCTTCCTTCATTGCTTCAAGACGAGGTATGTTGTAGTAGAGCAATAGCGTTTATGTCCCCCCAATCGTGGGCCTTCTAGCGCGTAACATTTTGTAGTTATGTGGCAGGTTTTGTACCTGAGAGGTCAGCTCCTTGTTCTCAACAGATGCAGAGATGACAAGGTGGAAGATGATCTTGATATTGCAGGGGTGTTGGAAAAAACATCATAAGTACATTGTTCTTTACTTTAAATGAGTAAATTTTGTCCTAATGGTCCGAACACGACAAGGTGGAAGATGTTCTTGATATTCGTTGTTGTCACTGAATTTGCAAGTCAATTTTTCTAATTTAGAGTCGATCACTTCAATCAATATGTCAAATATGTAACGATGTTTAACTGTAATTTTAGACCAATGTTATTTTTATTTGTATTATACAGGGAATGAAATATCATAGTAAAACAGTAAAATAGAGTTCTTACCAAATAAGTTATTAAGTATGTTATTGTTAATTGTGATAACTCGTATAGGAATTTTATAATGTTATATAAAAATAAGAAATCGTGTAATACACAAACGCTGCACTTCAAATGATGATATTGTTATCATATCTGTTCAATTGTACATGATCTTTATATGTCATGTTTATATAAATATAACTTGGCGGTGTTTGGTTTAAACAATGAGTGGTCGTGAGATTGTTGGTTGTCCTAACCTGTCTGAGGTAAGTGTTATTGTACAAACATAGGTGCTTGTTTCGGATGGTTGTCGGGGGGTTGCTGAAGGGTTATTTATTTATATTAAAAGAATGGGATATGTAATGTAGATTGTTATTAGATGATTAATTATTAAAGTAGGAGTTGAGATTTGTGATTGATTGATTTTGTATGATTCGTTAATGAGTGATGTTTGGTTGTTTGCGTTTTATTTTATAAAAAGTTTTTTTTTTTTTATTTGCAAAATATGAATAAAATAATTTACCTATTTGGTGGTAATATTTATAAAATCAAAAACAGAAAAAATTTAAAAACATAGATTATTTCATTTATAAAAAAAAGTATATAATAAGATTGGGTATTGGTATGATACACCTAGTGTATCAATACACTTGAAACTTTTACCTATTATAGTAGGTAACATTCATCATAACTTTACTTATTATTCAGGTTAACAGGTTGTATGTGTCCCATTTTTTTATACTCATCAACCATTCTACCTATAATTCTACTAAGATTCTTTTTTTAATTTAAATTTAGTATAATTCTATCAAGTTAGACATATAGCATTTGTATTTCAGATTCTTTTTTTTTTTTTTAAATTGATTTCATATTCTTTATTTAATGTTTATCGGTGTTGTTGAACATTGATTAGCGGATTGTTGTATCCAAATGAAATAAATATTTGAAAATTCTAAATTAAACATAGAGAAATTGTAAGTAGTGTAAATATAAGTTTGTCCCATGTGATACATGGATTTAATATAACTACTTTTTATAAATATTTTATTTTATAGATTACACTATAATAAAATACTAAAGTAAAAAATATTTATTTTTGAAATTAAAATCCATAGTTAATGTATCTGTATCATTCTTAACCTATGTGAACACCTAACAAATAGCTTAATTAATTAAACAAATACAAATATCTAAATATTACACAACTCACTGAAATATACTGAATTAAATTAATTAAATAATGTTATAAGAACATTATTATTTTTTATTTTCTCATTTTATTTTGAATACTTTAATTTATCTAAATAATATTTTACTTGGTGATTTCAGATATACTAAAATACTTTATATGTTTTAAGTAAATCCATGATATTAACGAAATAAAATTCAAAAGTTATTCACTAGTTGAAATAACAAAACAGTAATAAGAAGAGACGCAATAATATTCACATGCTCTAATAAAAAGTCAATTGTATGTTTGTTTACGGATGGAGTAGTTCATAGACAATTAAGATATGAAATTTTAATTATATAAATGTTAGATCTAATGTTTATTTGTGACATCACGTCATAGAATATATAATATTGTCAAATCATCCTTACAAATTACAAGTGATCAAATTGTATAAAATAATTAAATAATACTCCCTCCGTCTCGTCTAATTTGCACACCTGTTCAGGCGAGTATATTAAGAAAAAATTGATTTCTGCATTTTAGTTGATTTTTTCAAAGGTGGAGATTGAGGGTGAAGATTTTAAGGGTGAAGATTGTAAAATTTCTTTCCATTTTGGGGTATGTAAAATAGGGTGGGACGACCGAAAAAAAAAAAAAATGTATGCAAATTAAAGCGGGACGGAGGAAGTAGTTAATAAAATTATTTAAATTTGATTATCATTTACCAATCGGATGATTAAATTTTAAACAAATATGATTGTAAAACATAAATAAAGAAAGATAATTGAAAGAAAAAGTAAATAAAAAAATAAGAAGAAAGAAACTGAATTGTAAATTTAGATATGTCGAATGAACAGTGAAAGGGTGTTCATTCAATGTTTATTACTGGTTACAAACCGGCCTAACAGATTTAGGGGTAAATTGTTAGGATTTAGTAACCTGTTTCATCCTTAGGCGGTTCATTTTATCTTATTAATTTTAATGGCTATGATTTAAAGTAGTGTAATTCAACCATCAAGATTTCATGTGTATTAATACAACAGGTATATTATAGAAGGACCCTAAGATATCATAATAAATTAATTCCTCATTTAATAAATAATTTTGTTAATTTCTTAAACTTCATTTTTTTCGACTAATTGAAGTCCTAAAATCCTTATAAAGAAAATGTTGGTTACCTAAATACTCACTCTGTCCCGGCCTAACTTGTTTACTTTTTTTTTTCGATTTGTCCCAACTTAATTTGTCAAGTTTCTCCAATAATTTCCATTAAAAAAGTCAAAGAAACCACAAAATTTATTTTTTCTTAACTTCTATATCCGGTCAAAGTAGGTAAGTTAGACAGGAACGAAGGTAGTAACTAAGAAAGGAAACTAGTACAAATATTGTATCTTCCTCGAAGTGAGAATAATTTTCGTCAAACAGTTGATCTATGAAATCGGACTGCCTAATGAAATTGATAATAATCTGGATTCGATGACAGCTATGAACAGGGCATGAGAATCGGAAACCAACTCTTCAACAGCCCGTTCCACCACATTGAGAATGGCGATGATCAAACAGTTCCGCCGGACTATTTGGCTGGATCCTGCTAACATTGAACTTAGGTAGATTGTAGCGGGTATTTTACTTGAATGGGATCCTCTATTCCAAATGGTGTTCCATCTTGTATTGCATAACATTCACTACATGTCATGTGTATAGGATGATTTCATAAATATGCACATGGCAGTTAGTGAAGATTAAGGAATACAAGATGAAACATGATTTGGAATAGAAGATCCTAACTGTAGTTTACTAGTTAGTATATCCACTGTAAACTAGATAATATCGTCATATTAAATATAAATTGTACAAGATGTTAAGAATTCTCATTTCGAGTTGGATAATGACAATGCACATCAATATAGTAGCCACGCCAAGGACAAAAATATTGATTAAATTTAGAGATTTAATATGATATTCTACATATTTTTATAACAACTTAAATACAAATATTTATCTTAAAATTTATAGAAATTGAAATGTTCACAACTAATTCATAAATATTAACAATATTCCACCGTCCGACAATATAATACACATTCTAAAATTTTTATACTACATAATTACTTACTAGCACCAAAATGATAGACTTATGAGATTCAATTGGAACAGACGCCTCGACAGAATGTTAAGCCAACAACAAATATCCAGGAAAAGAACTATCGAAGGGAAAGAAGCCACCATAGTTTGTCTTCATTGCTGAACGACATAAACATCATTCTGGTATACACGTCCTTGAAAGCTTTCTCAGCTAAGACCTTGATTTCAGGTTGAACATTCATGGCCTCCACCTCGGCAATGCAAGCTTTGTATTCAATTGCTTCCTGCTCCTTCCTTTCCTTCAACTCCTGAAATTTTGCATAAGAGCGCATGCGAGCAGCCCGCACATCAGCTGCTGTGGGGCCCCTTCCCCTATCCCGAGTGCTGCCTTCGTCGTCGCTGGGTTCATCGTAGCTTACCAGCAGCACATTATAGAAGAAATTCCCCATCATTAAAGTCTCATCAGTTCCAGAACTGTCAATGGACATCCCTGTTCCAGACGAAATGGCCTCCTCTTCGAGGGTAGACGGTTTTGTACGCAGATCAAAGTGGAAGGAACCATGATTGATGGAGCCGTTGTAGTCCATACTTTGTTGCTACATGAGAATTGAGATTCACATTTTTAGTCCTAGTGTTTTTTAATTCATACTAATTGAAATAAGCACCAGCCTTTAATAAAATAGGTTAGAGAATTCAATTATGCATTTCACTTAACCTGTGGAATTAAATTGTTGATGATGTTACTTTTCCAATCATATTGTGGATTTGCGAAAGTACTTCAATGTTTAGAAATTGAATTAATAAAATCAAATGTCATATATAATTTTGCACATATCTTTACAAATTGGTCACTAAACCCAAAAGATGGGATTGTTCACATTTATGTCGCTACCGGCCCCTATTTCCTTTTTAACATTTCAAAAGAATGGGATTGCTAGGTTGTGAAATTTGCTTAATCAAAATAAATTGCATTGCAAGTAATTATTCTCCTAAAAGATTGGAGATTTTCAGTAATTTCATTGCGTAGAGCATTCGAAAATTCGAAGATTTTCAAGAATTTGAAAATTTTATAGTAATATTTCATTAGGTTAATAGTTGACCGAATGGAAGATAAGCAATTAATAGAGCAAACTCTTTAAGTAAATAAATTAGAAATGAGCAATTCATTTGTTTGTATGTGATCACACTAATCAATCTTTTGTTCGATTAAAAAAGCAAGCAAGCACACAACATGTTCATCAGAAAATTCACAGAAGCATAAGCATATAGAAAATAATCGAGCAAACGAGAATGACTTACTCCGTCACTCGACTTGATAATTTTATTAAATCCTGTCATAAACATTTTGAAATGGAAAAAGAAAAAATACAGAAACAGAGCATATAATCTGAGCAGCAACACAACAACATACCATCAGAAAAACACCAAAATACAGACGACATATGAGCAACAAACAACAAGAGAACCAACCTCAAACACCCCAATTTAAAAATTGATCATAACGTACGTTGCAGAGGGTGGATTAATTTATTGAAGAGATTATGAGCTCCTGTGGGATGGCATGCAATTCAACTTTTTTGAGAACCTTTTTCAGTCCACACTCGTTTTCAAGTCATCCAAAATCTGTATTCTCGACAAAAGATCTAGTAGTCATAAAGAACCTGCTTAAATCCAAAAAGTTTTATTATCATTTTCCAGCAACACATGCAAAAGAAACACCCAAACAGCTACATGTATAAAACTTCCATAAAAGGAGCATTTTTTCACATAAACAAAGTAAAAAACCCCATTCAGTTTTTCACAACCATACATCCAGCAAATAAACACAAGAAATGCACAAATAACACACAAGAAACGCAGATATGCGTGCACCTTTCTCTGACGGGTATTAGTGGAGTTCGAGAAATTGCTCCCGACGGACTCAACAATCTCACAAGAAGGAATCCCGCAACGCAGCTTCTTCGAAGACCGAAGATTGTAAGGACAACCTTCTCGTTTCGTGCACAGTGTGTGAAATGTGTGAAGAGTCTCCATAGCTATGAATACGACAAACCAAAATAGAACAGAATTAAACACGAGAAACCTTAGCGAACATGTACCAGCACAAATAGAAGAGCATCTCAAGGCATTAAGAAAAAAACTGAGAGTGGAGGGAGAAGAGAACTGTAAAGAATTGTTGAAGAGGGAGGGTTGAAGGTTTAAAGGAGGGAAATTGATCTAGTGCGGAGGAAATGTCAAATTTATCCTAGTTCCCTCCTTTTCATCAACTTTGTGATTTCAAATTTTCATATTCTTATTATATTCTTGATTTATTATTAAAGCAAGTTACTGGGACATTTTTGCAGAGGAGATAGCGAGTGATCCGTCACTTCGAAGTCACGGTGAGGACATAGAAAAGAGGGGGCGCAGTTGTGATTAGTAACCGAGGCCAGAGGTGGCAAAATCGTGTTGATATTTTAGATGGATTGGATCATAAAAATATTGGCCCAAAGTTCTATTTCATTCGATGAACTGAAAGCCCGACAGATCACGGGCCGACCTAATAATCTTAGTATATTTTAGGGGAATAAGTTGGGCCGAGCCGACTAAATTTAGGACCGACCCAATAATCTTAGTATATTATAGGGAAATAAGTTGGGCCGAACCCACTAAATTTAGGGCCGATCAAATTGTGGCCCGGCCCGACCCAAAATATGACGTTGGCATGATGGTCCGGGCCGCCCGAATTACCACATCTAAGTCTAAGTAAGCGAGTCAAAAGATACTAGATTCCTTCAGTCTGGTCTTACTCTTCTCCGATGAACAATTTGCGGTGGTTACTTTCAGCCGCGGTGGTGGTTCTTCTCGCCGTTGGCCCATCCACTCTACTAAACAAATTCCATCCATATTTCTCTTCACTAAACCGTAAGTACAACCAACGCTAATTTTTTCAGAGTAGAATAACCGGAGCATATGCTTCTCTTTTCACCGCCACCGGGTCACACTTTCGCTGAAAATAGGAAGAATTCATTAACATTTTGCCATAGTATCTCGACTTATAATGGATTTATTTGGCGGTTGTAACTCTTGATACCGAAAAAATGGGAGATATGTGGTGTAATATAGTAATACTTTCTAGGATTTTCTGCAGAGCTTCGCTTACTTGGCGGAGAAGTGGCGGATTTGGTGGTGACCAATGGGACTATTTACACCAGCGACGCCGCTTTTCCTTTTGCTGATTCAATGGCCATTCGCGGCGGTCGGATTCTCCGAGTTGGCAATCGTTCATCCGTTCAGGTCCTTCATCTACCTACGTATCCATCGTTTTCCATTTTTTCCTAGGCATTGTTTTCTAATTTGAATATCTTTTTATTGCCTGTTTGTAGATTATGATTAGTCACTGTCTTGAAATATTATGTGATATGGGTGCTGCAGGATTTAGCTGGGTCAGAGACTAGAACGGTGAATCTACAGGGTAAAGTGGTTGTTCCTGGATTTATCGACTCACATGTCCACTTGATTTCCGGAGGACTACAGGTTCTGGATATGCTAATATTTCTATTCTCTTACTCTGTACTTTGTATGAAAATGTAATCATGATTTCATAATTTTGGTAAAGAGGAGATCTAGTGAAGAACACCCATCATTTATCCATCTCTTTTGATTATAGTGTATATTCTGAGCATAGACAAGAAGACAGTACTTTTCTCTCTTTCAGTATGGTTCCCCTTAAGATTCTCTTTACCCATACCTCGTGGAAGCATTTGAATTTGTCCGACAATGGACGTCTAAAACTTGACCTAGGGAACTTCCCAAGTTTACAGGTGTCATGGTTTGTAATTTTGTTACCTTATGCTGTTTTGTTGGTTTTGACTAGTTTGAAGAGTTTGTGCTTTATTCAAGTCCCGCCTCAATGGTCAAGTCCAATTGCATTAGGAATTTAATTTGACAGTTGAAACTCCTCGGAGAAATAAGTTATTTGTTTGATAAAACGATGCTAAGGGCTTAAAGCAAATAATTAGGAATCTTTCCAGTATGTGGAAAAGTGAACTGCCAACAGTATGGGCTGTTACAAATTTATCTGAAAGAAATGTTAAGCTGTCTTAGGGTGAGTACAAAAGTGAATGGAAACTAACTTGTTGTCAAACATCTGGACTTTATAGTTCCAGCAACTTTATAATATGAATAAATACAGAAGAGCCTGCATAGAATTTTGTATTTGATTTAGTCGAACTTAAATAAAACTTGGTATATATGGATTAAAACTCCTTGACATGGTGGACCTGAATCTCTGAGTCGAGCATTTAAAATTTGCAGGGGCTCATTGGAGAGCCCCAAACTTAGCAAACCCACCTAGATGCACCTTGCAAGCATATGTTTTAGGATTGATGTGAGGGCATGGTGTGCGTCAAAAGGGGTCATCGCCGCTAGTGTTTTGGCTCAGAAGCAAACTTACCAGGTTGTGTTAGATTACATAAAAGATAAGTACCTCGACCAGTTGCCAAATATGCTTTATGTGTGGGGGAATTTTGGGTAAAAGGTAAATTCCCATTGATATTTATGGAAAGTTTGATGGTTATAATGCTTAGTTGTTATTTTGGTGGGAAGGTAAGATATTGGATTTATGCTCCCCTTAAACCTAAGATAGTTGTAAATAACCATAATGTTCTTAATTGTACTTTGAATGATGGACGTAACTTAGACATTGAACAGATGGCTCGAGTGGAACTGCATGGTGTCAACCAAAAAGATCACTTAGTGAACAAGGTTAAAGAAGCAGTGTCAAGTAAGTCCTATCCAAATCTTGTTTGTATCGTCTAAACTCTTCTCTACAAATTGCATCTCTAAAACTTTGCTTCTTGAGTGGAAGCCATCAGCATTTTAGTTATAACTTTTATCTGTTGCAATTGACGATATTTAGTTTGCAAGTAGATCCTTGTCCTAGTTTTTTTTATTAAAATAAAATTGGTGGCAGGACGGGGAATTAATGTGAAAGTTTCATTTTGCTTTTTTAGCCCTGTCATATTATGTTAGGAGCAGCTTTCTAACATCTTCAAAATTTCGCAGATATGAAACCTGGCACTTGGTTGCTGGGTGGTGGTTGGAACAATGATTTATGGGGAGGGGAGCTGCCAATGGCATCCTGGATTGATGATATTACTCCTCAGAATCCTGCAAGTTTGGTTTTGCATTCTTAATAAGCTTTGGTTTTAGAAATAGCACATGTCTGATCGAAATATTTCACTGCGTAGGTGTGGCTGTCAAGAATGGATGGCCACATGGGCTTGGCTAACTCTCTAGCACTAAAAGTTGCTAGAGTATCTAATAACACAGTAGATCCAGATGGTGGAAGTGTTGTGAGAAGCAGTGTAGGAGGTACTTTTTCTTTTGTGGATTTTTTATTCAAGTTTACTGAACCTCCAGATAATCAAAGTATCAAACTACTGTTTTTGCTAGTGGGACTTCAACCATATTTAATGGTCTGTATTACAACTTTAACTGGCACTATTCTGATGGTAGTTATTTTGAAATCTATATTCTTACGATATTCATCTATTATCCTCTATATGCTTATGTGGAGCATAGGATGAATTTTTTTTATCAATCCCTTATCGCTTTGTCACTGCATGCAGAACCTACTGGTTTGTTGATTGATTCTGCAATGAAGCTTGTCCTTTCCTGCCTGCCGGAGGTCTCAGTGGAGGAGAGGAGGGAAGCTCTTTTAAGAGCTAGCAATTATGCCTTAAAGAGAGGTGTTACAACAGTTGTTGATGTTGGGCGATACTTTCCTGGTGTCTCCCCAGAGCTTTCATGGGAAGATTTCTCAGGTTAGATGTTCAATTACTGAAGGGTTTCAATTTTAGTACTACTGTTTTGTATTCTAGAGATACTTTAAAGAATAACTCTTGTATGTTAGATTATCAAAAGACAGGGCATACATGATACTTGTAGTCTTTGTTTTCATTTCTTCAAGTCTTCAAACCAGAAAAAAATCATTGGGCAGCTAATTGTAATACTAAGAGTTCACAACAATTTCAGCTAGATTGAATCATGTCAACAGTTATTTTATACAATATTATCTTCTGCTTTTAAATTCCACTTTCTTGGTACTTGCAGATGTCTACAGATGGGCTGATTTATCAGGAAAGATGAAAATCAGGGTTTGTTTGTTTTTCCCAATGGAGACGTGGACACGATTACATGTAATTTTGTTCAACATCAATACTTTTTAGTTGCATGCTTGTGAATATACTTGAGCATATATTTCATAATGTGATGATCCTAATTTTCAAAACTATATATATGTATGTATATATATATATATATATATATATATATGTGATCAAATAGAATTAAGGTTTTTGTGCCGTTTGAAATTGGTTCCTTAAAGGTCGAGGAGTTAACGAAGTCTGACACACAATTTATTCATATCATTCTGATCTCTCATTGGGAACATGTAGTTTTCTCATATGTATTACTCATTTCAGTAAGAAATTGGAATATCTCAGTTGTAATACTTGCCCCGGCCTTTGCTCCTCGTACAGGAACTTATAAACCAAGCAGGTCGTAAATTGAGCCAATGGATTTACTTAGGTGGCATAAAGTCTTTTGCAGATGGATCGTTGGGGTCTAATAGTGCACTGTTTCATGAGGTGAGAATATATCTTTTTCTATAAAATTCATTTGGTGAATCAGGTAGTCTCCTTTCGTCGTTCTCTTTATCAAAAGAGAACGTTAAACAACATTTCATAAAGCTTCTTCTCGGTCTAATGATTTGTCTGCTTATTCGTATGTTCAGTTTTAGCATTCCGGATCTATAAGTTTTTATCGATAATGGTAATGAGACGCTTATGTTTTTTGTAGCCATATGTTGATGAACCACTCAATTATGGCCTGCAAGTGACAGATGCAGAGAAGCTGTACAATATTACTCTCTCTTCTGATAAAGCTGGTCTTCAGGTGCTTTATTATTATTATTTTTCTGTGTAAAGGTAATCTATTCTTGTAAGGATAATAAAGACATGTATGCATACATGAGAAAAACTTTTAATTCATTTCAGGTTGCTATTCATGCCATAGGTGACAGGGCGAATGACTTGATCTTGGACTTGTACAAAACAGTGGCTTCTAAGAATGGAATGAGGGACCGAAGATTTAGGGTAAGTTCAACTGCTGCTCTTAAAGATGTTTCAACATTTAATTTGTTGTTATTTTCTTTTTTTGCTTTGCGTTGATGATGTTGTAAAACAAGAAGTATCAAGTATGCTTATAGTGACAGCAGCAGGAATTTGCAGATTGAGCATGCTCAGCATTTGGCCCCTGGGGCAGCTTCCAGATTTGGTGAAGAACAAATTGTGGCTTCAGTTCAGGTTTTTCCTCTATTCCTATTTGGCATATGTATTACTGGAAGTCAATAAACTTCCTATGATTTTAATCGTTTGTTATAGTATCCATTCAATGAGGTCAAATCATTTCATGAATGCAAATTCTTTTAGATGTTGAGAACAGGGTACATGTTCAAAGGTCAGGGTAGTCAAATGATTTATTGTAACTCTTTACATCTCATTGTGATTCTTGGCTCTTTTTTTGACGCCTGAGTCCTCATGCAGTAGCATGCTCCTCGATTAGAAGTTAGTATATTTTCCTGTTCAACTGGAATATCTGATGAGTACTCACTGATATATGTATCATGCTGTGCGTACCAATACAAACACCATGTAAGGCTAGAAATACGGAGGTTAAAATATTGACTTGCATTGATTGAAGCAGATCCTGAAATCTGAGGAAGCATGCTCCGGGTGCTCTATGCTCCAGCTTCTGCTATTTTACAATAAAAGAGGGAAAGATGTTAAGAAAACTATGGCTTAAAACTTTCGGCTACTTTTGATATGTGATGTCTACACGCTTCATATAACATGTACTAGTTGTTAGTTCTCAGAAATTCTAAATTTAATTTCTAATTCTATTTATGACAGCCTGATCACTTATTGGATGATGCTGATTCTGCCATGAGAAAACTTGGAAATGAAAGGGCGAATGGAGGATCATATTTATTTAATTCACTTCTTGCTGGAAATGCACTGTTGGCTCTTGGCTCTGATTGGCCGGTTAGAACAATTTGGATCTGTGCAATCCCGATTGTACTTTTTTATTTATTAATTTGGCTCGTTCCTTGTCTCGTTTCAGGTAGCAGACGTCAATCCTCTGGGAAGCATAAAGTCAGCGATGAGAAGAGTGCCTCGTGGTTGGGAAGATGCTTGGATTCCATCTGAATGCATTACTCTGAATGATGCAGTGAATGGGTATGTGCCAGCAACTTTTTTCTTTTTGGTATTATTAACTTGATTGATTGAAAGTGACAATTTTTTAGACTATGGAATAATGTTAGGCTAAGTATATAAGCTTGATAACTATACGAATTATGTATAAGAATTGATTGAGAAGTAGATTATATAGATTCTTTGCTAATGGATGGGTCCTGATGAAGAAAACGTTGAGATAACTTGCAAATCCATCATAAAATGTGTTGATTATCACAATGTGGGCAGGTACACCATTTCCGCTGCTCGAGCATGCTTCCTTGAAGCTGATGTGGGGTCTCTAACAAGTGGGAAGATGGCGGATTTTGTGGTTCTATCCGTGGATTCATGGGAGGAGTTTGCTGCAGCGGCGTCTGTTCGGGTCGAGGCTACGTATGTTGGTGGATTAGTAGCATACTCCAAAGAGCTTAATGAAGAGTCATGAAGTGGATTTGGAGCATAGAAATCGTAGCAAACAAGAAACTGATAGCTGTCTCGTGATTTGATTACCAATAGCTTCGAGAGGCTCGTATGTTGTTTGTTGTTTGTTGTTAAACATCACAAATTTTAGGGACGGAGTGAAGCTAATTGTTGCGCCCCATTCTGTTTAAACCTGGCAGTGGATATTTATTCATAAATAATTAAAATTGACGGACTATTTCTATATAAATTAAGCACGAGTATAAAGTGATAAAAAATAGCTTTATATATGTACAAATATTCTGTCAATTTTTAAATTTTTTACAATTATTATTATATATAAATAAAATTAATGACTCCCCAACCCGGAACCATGAAATCACTTTATTGTCATATTTCGTATTTCTTTCAATATAAAAATCATCGCATCCTTAAATATCACATTTCTTTCAATATCACCCGTAATTTCTTAGATATATCCCAAATAAATTACCCCAAAATTCCTAAGTTTGACTTTTTTTGCATGTCATGATGATCTTATATTATCTACAACTTTAACCATATTTTCACTTTTAAAAGTTATGCAATATTATTGCATATCATAAAATTGCATGATTTTTACCATATTTTACAATTTAATAAATGTTCGAAATTTTTCGAATCTATGGATATTTTCAATTATTCGAAGCATTTCGTCGATTACTACACCCTCCCTCATTTTTTAGTACCATACGATCTTGAAAGATACATATCAATAGATCGCTTTTCGAGTGAGCATATATTCCTAGGAATTAGAATGAAGAAGAAAGAGATACATCACCTCGAGCAGGTGAAAGACTCCACAGAAAATAGAAGGAGGAGAAGACGATTCACATAAACTTTGCTGCCCTATCTCGTGTAGAATCTTTCTTTTATCTTGAGACACTTGGACTTAGACTTGGGATTGGGCTTGAGCTTCTTTCCAACTTGGTTAATCCAATTAGGGAGACGGGCTTATCATGGGCTTGATTAGTAGGCGTATCAAAGTGTTTAGGTGTCCACCGTAAGCCTTTCCTCGTTTGAAGCTCGCCTTTATCTACCAATAAGGTTATGACATCCAAAGGTGCAGCTAAATGAACGGATCTTATCAACGCCCATGATTATTTTGCAATTTTATGCATAATAGTGATTTTTCATGAGTTTTTTATGATTTGGCAGCCGAAACTCGATAATCACTTTTCTTGAAGATGCCACATCAAAAAGTCAAGAAAGTTCAAGTCAAATACTTAAATACAACATCAATTGGGAGCTAGATATATAGTTTAATACACGATAAATTATGTGTATTTGAGTAAATTTAAATATTTTGATATATATTGCTTATATTGTGGTAGTGGCTGTCGAATTTTGAGGATTATTTCATCAATATCTCATCTAAAAAGTCTCGTAATGCATTGAATTGCAAAAAAAATAAAAAAATTGTAATTCCTTTTTTGAAAAAAGATGATTAAAAATTCTCTTCCTACTCTGTAACATACTTTTTACATTCCTCTCAAAATTCTAGTGCAGTTAAAAAAGTCATTCACAGCAAACCTCCTTCAAGATTATAACTTTCATCATCATCACAAGCATTTTCAAGATCAAGAGATCTACTACTGTAATTCATCCTTTTGTTCTTCAAAATATATGAAGATTCCTTCATTAAAGCAATATAACTTTTCCTCACCTTTGCAAGTGGATGTGGATCTATAGCCGTCTCATCACAATACGCTTCCTTCAGAATAGCCGTGCACGTTTTGTTCTTCAGAGACAAATAAAACATATGAGGATGCCTCTCGAATGCCTTGTGGACCTTCTGTGGGAGGCCCAATGGTTTCCTCAGACAAAACATAATCTTTCTTTCAGCGGCATGCTCAACAAACAGACACAACAACTCGTGTAGCAAGCCCACTACCCGTTTCTCTGATATATCGCTGTCAGGATTCAAACACGAGGGATCATCATATGGAGACACGTAAGGAAGCTTTTGAAACTCTTCCAACCAACCCTTTATCTTCTGCTTCAATCTTAGACCTTTGGAGGGGAATAATGGGAAGGCGATTGGCTCATCTGTGGCCCCACTATATACGCCTCTCTTAATTGCATTCTTCTGCAACGTGGACAAGATTTTATCACCTTTCCCATCATTATACTCGTCAGAAACAGCTAACATTGTCAATCCATCTTCTATATCCATAATCCGGAAACATCCATAGCCTCCAACATATTCCAAGGGATCCTTGAAAAACTCGTCAGGCAAGCCTAGATACCACCGCAAGCCTTTAATTACCTTTAGAGGAAGCATCTTTTGACTTCCACTCATCAGTATGAGCTTATATAATCTCCCCACAATATCATCTTTGAAATCTTCGTATACTACTCTTTCCTCTTTGTGAAGCTCGATTACTTTCTCAGTCAGTCTAAACCAAGGTAAATTGTAAAGGGGACCGGTAAACTCTTCGAAAAAAGAAGGGTAGTTCCTCAAGAACCTTACAACTTTGATGCTTAGGTCAAAGTCTCTGCCATTTTTGGAGATAGCAGAGATAGGAATGGAATAATTGTCATGTGGCGAGGAGGATGAAGATATAAAAAAGTCTTTCACTGCGATGATGGGCTTAAGTTCAAGGGACTTGTGAATGGAATCAATTGAGTCAAAGTATTGGTCTTTTTTCCATTTCATGTACACCTGCACATAGGTTTGTGCTTGAGTGTAGGAGTAAGGAGGTGAGGGATGAGGAGCGAGGACGAAAATTCGGTTTTGTGAATGGGAGAAGAGGAGTTTCTGGAGAAGGACTTGGGGCTTCCTCATTAACTGGGAGATCACTGGCACGTGTTGATGATAATCCTCAAGGCGCGGCGGTGGAACGTGGTGGCAGTGGCGGCAGTGGTCCCTCAAACTAGCCGCCCTGTTTATATCATGCAATGTAATTGCAAATACATGAAAAGCAAGGGAAATTGGCAAGACTGATAGGATAAAATTGGACTAGAACTAGAAACTGTCCTAAACCGGAACTGGTAATACAAATAATGCAGGCAATACATCGTATGATAGCTTTTCTACAGGTGTAAACAATTAACCATCGAATCACAGTTTCTTCATTGAACCAAGAAAGTTACAAGTCTCACAATGGCTTTACTAGCTACACCTGATATACTACTCCGGTTTTCTCATAAAGTGAAACTTATGCTACTTGAACAAAGCAGTTAAAAAATCACATTATGGTTCAGTATAAATGGTAAATTCGTCATGGTTATGTGATGCACCGACTTTTCGGACTTATTCAGCACAACCAAATGAACAGGCTCTATTAATTTTGAATTGATGTAATAAATAGCAATGCAAATAGCACCTTCAGTAAATATGTCAATTCAGTACTAATGTGGAGTCATATAGCAACAATATCAAGTTTATGACACACTTTCAAGTCTTAATCCTATCAAAAAGAGCCCCACCCAACCCCACCCCCCAAAAAAAAATTCCCAACATAGAATATCTCGAAAAGGATAAGGTGGCCATTCGTTTTGCTTGTTGCCTACTTCCTCCCTCTAAATGTATTTCTGCTTATAATGTAGCAAATGCCTGAGTTATATGTTTAATTTGTCATGCACTCAGGTACAACAAAAAGAGAGACTGAAACCAATTCTCTCTCATTCCACTTCCACCCTCTTTCCTCGAGTTCCTTTTATATAAAATAAGAACGCACGACAAAGAATATGATAACAAATAAAGGTTCCAATCAGAGAAGCTTACTTGAAACTTACAAAATTTGAATTATTCAGAATTCAAAACTAAAATAAAAACTTGACTATTTATCAACTAGATCAGTGTTCAAAGTGATTATTAAACCACAATAATAGCCACAAACTGAGTCAATTCTCAAATTGCGCAGTGACGTGCTCTATTACTTCGCTCAGTGAGTCAGTGACAACCAAATATCCCCGAATAATATGCCAGCACGATCATAGTATATGTAAATATACACACAGAGGCGCCAAATTTTAAACTTGAAAACACAATACAACAATTCACATTTGTGCGAAGAAGGAACCACACGAATGAATAAGCCTCAAGTAAAAAATAGGTGCATCATTCAACAGCATACATAAGAAAAGGAAATACCACTTCTTCAGTTTTCTTCCTGATTCACTTAGATGGATTCGTTGCGCGAAAAGTAGTCAGTAGAAGACAAAGAGAAAACATAAAAGATAGGGTAATTCCAAATAAAGCCATCATTTTACTCTCTAAAGCCACAATTTGAAATAAGAAAATATAAATTACATAAATTCTCTTATTTACCCATTTCGCTTCTCGACAGCCCCAAAATCTGAACATTATCTAAACTCTTTTTTCTTTTCTTTCTTTGCTCGTTTTTCGTTCTTTTTTTTTTCCAAGGTTTGCAGCCACCATAAATGGATAGAAGACTTTCTAATAACTTGCTCATTATTTATGTTTCGTCTGTAATCAACACAGAATAACAGCTATCTGTTCTACAATTTTAAAAATAAGAAAAACCGACAGACAATTTTTGAAATCCCAAATGATATTTGTTCCCAAATTTAAGATAATCTCATTGAAATTGACAAGAGAGAATAGTGAAAATCGTAGTGGTGATGGATGAAACCCATCATCTTAGGCAAAACATCACTGACGATAGCGATAAAAGAAATAGATTAATTTTGATTGTAAAAAAGTTTCCAAAGAGAGCTGAAGAATATTGGCAATGTCTTTGTGGATGATTATTGAATTAAACGCAATGCAACTTATTTGAAAGATAAAAGATAGACATAATGATGCATTCTATCAGCAATACTTTCACAGAAACCATGAAAAGATACATAGTTCTCCACAATCACTTAACTTAAAAAATGAAAATGAAAATTTAAATACACTTTTTCATTGGTCGAATGATGGAAATATATTAATCTGTAACATAAATTACTATTGAAAGTTTGGAGCTGTTCATTTGAATGATAAAGAGTATTGTAATTGACGGGTGCGTACAGAAAAAGAAGGTTAAGAATGTGGATTAATGTTAAGACTACTAGGCGTATATTGGAGAATTTGTATTTTTCAAAGAATTTATTTTAAAGTGGTGGCTGCATAGAGTAAAGTTGTGATTGTGCTTAGAATTACCCTAGAAAATATCAGTGGCGATTTCCACTCATGGAGAATCCGAAGCAGAACCCATCGCAGTGCAATCCAACTCTTCCAGCGGTAATTTTGTGTTTGTTCTCTCAGTTTTATCAACAAAACGAAAAATACTCGAATTATTAGGGGTTTGGGCCTTGTAGACAGGTTAATGGGGTTAAGCCTTAGAGACCCAGTTATTGGGTTGCTCTGTTCGCTTATGACCTATAATCTAACCTATCCATACGATTCTATATCTGTATCTTACATAAATAAAGTACACTACTTTTAATAAATGTAACTTTTTCCGCCTAATTTATAAGTTACTTTATATACATATAATTTGAAAGTTTAAATTTATCCGATTGTCTCTGATGATGTTCAAATCAATTATTGTTTGACTACCTCTGATGTATATTGAATGTTTGAATTAATCTTTATCCGATTAGTTCTCACGCTAATCTTCATCCTCTGCATAATTCTGTTGTGGTAATATTAATAGAACCTATAAAAATGCGTTACAATCGGGAATCCTATTGAGGTGCCTAACTTGTTCGGGAATCCTATCTAGCATTAGTATACCGTTCGGATTCCTATTGAGGTGCCTAACTTGTTCGGGAATCCTATCTAGCATTAGTATACCGTTCGGGAGGGTGAGTACGTCCACGTACTCTTATGTTATTTTTCCTAATTAGGTCCACTAGCAAAATCGCTATTATAAGTGTCTAGAGTAAAATCTCTTCTATTAAGACATAAACGAAGGCTTGATTTTCTGACCTTTGTGACATCGTAGCTCAACGAAGCTGCACCAATACATAAGCGATGTTTCTAGGGATTCTAGGTCATCACAAGAAAAGCACGTTTTCAAACGGTGGCATAGACAATTTAAAAAGCAGAATTAATAAGATATCATGGGTTTCGATCAAATTGAAACCTAAGCTTTGAAAAGGTTTTTGTTGATACCCAATTCAGTCCAGTTGAGCTACTAACCAGAATTGAAGTGTAAGATATAGAAGAGGCTGGTAGACCTACCTTACTTCTAATCCTCGATTGTCTTCGCAAAACACTCAAACTCGACACACAATTGAGAATTTAGATTCCAAATACACATATAGCTAACTGTATTCAAGACGACAAGTGGTTTTCATGCCCATAAAAATCACAGAGGTGTAAAACGCAAATCGATATACGATGTCCACAAATTGATCTAAGGCACCCCAGCCTGGGGAATCAGAAGAGATACTGTTTCTGATTATGACAAAACAATTTGACAGAAATTTGAATCGACTATCGTGGAAATCTTTGAGTACCATAAACATTCAAAAACCAGAAAATTCAATTACATACCTGAAATTTTTTATTCAAAATTGCAGATAGAAGCTGGGATACTCTAATCGAGACATCTTGATTCTCCGGGGATATGGCGGTCTCTGCTGCTGGTTTCGCAATTCAGTTGTCGGGCTGATTTAAAAACTTCTTTTGGGTTTGTGTATGGGAGGCGTGAAGAAGCTTCAGTTCTCTAAAACGAAGATGAGAGAACAGAGTATGACTGTATGAGTACTAAATCACATGTCATCATGCTGTTTGCTATAGGAATTAGGATAGCTCAAAGAGATTACTTTCCCATTATGCCCTTCCCTCTGCGACATATACAGAAATTTATGGAACCAGTTAACTTCTCATGGCAGCTGTCTTTTCTAGCAAATAACCAACTTTCACTTGTCAAAAAAGTAGGTTTCCATTTTGAACCAATTAGAATGTAAAAGCACTCTCTACCCATCAGTTGCTGAATGAATTGATTTAATTCATTTTTACTTTAATTGCCAGGGCTTTTTTTGTAATTTGCCGTAACACCTAATACATCCTATCAAACAGACCACATGAGATTGTAACATCATTTATCTCCGCTATCAAACAAATAACTAGGGCACTGTTTGTTTATGGAGGTACTGTAAACTGTGGGGAATACAGTAGAATATAGAGGTTGGGGTAAATAAGTGAGTGTTTGTTTATGTTGGTTGGAGATTGAGTTGGAGTTGATTTATATTAAAAGTGATTTGATGTGTGTAAGAGGTAGTTAAAGAATGATAGGTTATTGATTAAAGTTGTATTGGAAATTAAGTTTGTTTGATTGATGATGTGTGTAAGAGGTAGTTAAATAATGATCGGTCATTGAATAAATGTGTGTTGGAAATTGAGTTTGATTGATGATGTGTGTAAAAGGTAATTAATGAATGATTGATTATTGATTAAATTTATATTAGGAAATGAGGTAGGATTAGGGTCTCGCAATTTATTGCTCATAACCGCAAGCCAAACACATAATGAGTTGGTTTCAATCCATAATCGGTTGGTTCATCCTTGCTAAACATATATATATATATTTTTGTATATGTCAGAGAATATTCCACTCGCCTCATTTCTATTATTATCATTATGGAGTATGTCTTCCTACAATTTGACTTGAAAGTACGAGATTGATCCAGGGAGAGTTTGTTTAACTAAATAGATTGGAATGTTGAATTCTTCAATTAGTTTACTAATGAGGGTATGATTTGTGTGTACACACTCACAAGTCGGTGTGGTTTGTTGGACCAAATATGCCGCCCCTTAGCTGGGCCAGATGTTAAACCAAGCAGCCAAGCCGAGCACTGCGATCCAAGCTAAAAGAGGCAATTTGGAATAACTGAAACGTGCTCTGCATTATCAACTACGTGTGCATATTTGACCACTTGTATTCTAACTTCTTTTTTTTCTTTTTTGGCCGACCAAATGGATAGCTTGACCTAAAGACATGCAGACATGTTATTCATGTTCGTATACTTATTATACAGACACAGTATTTGCAAAATAAATTAAACTAAACTTGACTTAGCAGCTCCTGTGTCTTAACTTTGTGCACCCCCTCATCTTTCAAAAGTCAATACTATTTGCCAATCCATAACTCCAAATTATTATTCTCACTTCCCTTCTCTTTATGTTTTTAAGAAAATAAATTCTCCTGGAAGATGGATTGCCAACTCACCACAAATAGCACAACAATGATACGTTATACGGAGTTTTCTGAGTGTCTTTACGCGTAAATTTGTTATGGTTTTTACATCGAGTGGAGGATGGGAGGGGCCATCACCTCCAATCAATGCACAGACTTTTCTACTTACTTCACAATTTTTTACCTGCTAATTGCAGTAGATGTGATTCTTCTATCTCTTATTCACATCATATTTTTCTTTCTCTAATGTAAGATACATCTTTAGCACCGGTTTAGGCCTCTAATTGAGATAAACTAAATAATTTTAAAAAATATAAATAATAAAAATAATCAATCTGAATATGATTATGAACAGACACAAGTGTGTGAATTGCTTCTGATTCTAACAACAGAATATATCAACTATACATAATGAATAACCCAATAGGAAATCATGGTTTGTTTGAATGTATATTTTACTGCCACCTGCTTTTCCTTCCTTCTATACAAGCTTATTCAGTGCCAAAAAACCCCAAAATTCTTCACTTCTGGGATCAAAAAATTAGTGGACTTCAATTCTCTTCCGTGAAAATTCTGAAAACAAAGTCACGAAAACGCTTGGAATACTGTCTGGGATCAACAGCCGATATTGAAGTGGCGTCGTATTGGAACGACTTGTATGCATGTTCGAGCTTCTTGCTGATGTCATAATCTTGCAGTATGTCTATAATACCGAGTACTAGGATGACATCATAGTACTCACCTGTTGGTTCTCCAACCAGCTGAGCCTCACCACCGTTGTCTCTTCTCACGGTCAGCTCGGCTCGTGCAGGCATATTGGAACCTAATCCTGAAACACCAGTCTTGGACTTCAGTGGTCCCACAGAATGTGATGTTTCTCTGAAGTGGATCCCGACCAAAAGACTGTAATCCATTATTCTCTCCTGTTCTAGAAAGTCACAGTCCCGGTTCACTTGCCTGCAAATTCGAAGTCACAGTTTACGTAACATTCATACTATACATATACAGATCACACCTTTACCTTTTCTCTTCTTTTTTCCCCATAATCTAAGGAGGATCTAAGATGAAATCATAAATGAAACAACTATTTTTAGGTTACAAGAGCAATCAGTTGCTGTGAATTGATGATTACCTGCAGAAGTCTTGGAACCAAGATTTGTGCAAGCGGAAGATGAAGTTCAAATCAAGATCCTTGAGGGTGGTCGACGAGTCAATCTCCGACTCAGGTTTCAGAGTTGACCGACCATGTGAAGAGCCTTTCAAGTCGAACCGTCTGTGAATTGTGTATTCAGTAGAGAACAGATTGCCCATTATCACAAACCGAACCTGCTTCCAGATTGTGTAATAATTCATCATTTTAGGGGTTCTGATTCTGTACAAGATCAAGATGATTCGACTGGTTAATAGAATGTATACGATTCCATACCTTCTTTTGAGCAGGTCCAGTCATTTTCACACAGTGAAGTCCAAAGAATTTGGTTAGCAGCGTGTTTTCATGCGACCGGACATGATTGTAGTAAGCTGGAAGCATTCTTTTAAGCACCTGATATGTAATAAATTGAATACACTATAACACACTGGAAAATTTATTTAGAAGGGTTGCATCTGAAATGGAACTTACTTTTACTTCCGACTTCTTCATGGTTTTAATCATGTACTTGTCGTCGCTGGTCAAGTAAAAGAAGCTGCCACTTTTCCCAGGCGATGAGAGCTCGCGAAGAGCATCACTTCCGCATATGGACATCATGTAATCGGCTGCGTCCACTTTAAATATTTTCCTAAGTGTCCTGATAGAAAGATCATCAAATTATGCAATGCCAATATGGCAAACTTAACAAGACATTGCATGTTTGTAGTTCTACCTGAAAACCAATGGACAATAATCCTTCAATTTGAATTCGCACGAATGGTGAGGTGGCGTATGCTTAGATCCTTCGCGTGGAAACCTTGTCCATACTTTATCCCTTGGATCAAACGCTGTCGATTTTAGATCAAGCGACGTCACTGGAGCAGGCCTTCCTACAGAATGTCTGAATATGAAATAATTAGCAAACAATGGAAATCCAGATTGCAATTTTCAGAAATTTTAATCACATTTTACTGTTTCTTATCAAGATACAGATTAAGCAATACAAATGATTTCGAAAGATGTTGGTACCTTACACCGAGCTGCAAATTCAGCATGAGTTCGTAGTTCTTATGACCTTTTGATATAGTGTGCCCCTGGCTTTTCGCCGGCCTTACTATCAAATGAGACCGTCTACATCCTCGCAACTTTCCTAAATCTTCACTCCCCATTCCTCCATCTGCTTCTCTTTCCAAATCCAAACATCCATTGCTACTTTCCAAGCTAGAGTCAGATGCCGAATCCAAGCTATTACCGCCATTGCTCAGCCTCGTGTCACTCTCTTTATAATCCTTACACCCAAAATTCCTCTGCAACGACTCCCCTTCGCAAGGCCAGTTAACCGTTTTCTGACAAGGGAAAACCGGAATCTTCTCAACAGGACTTACACTACAATCACTCAAGTTAACCAAATACACTTCATGTGGATCCCTATCAAAACTGTCCTTTTGTGAACTTGAAGTGTAATAAGTCCCACTCTGCTCTTTCAGATCCTGACTCCAAACACCTATGTAGAAACTCCCATCAGCCCACCGGAACGTCCCGTTTCCTCTCAGCACCCCGTCCTGCCAATCGCCATTGTACTGATTCCCATTAGCCCAAATCATCGTCCCAAACCCATGCATCTTCCCCTCCCTCCAATGCCCTACATACTGATTCCCATTGCACCACTGATACCTCCCTTTACCATCGGGCTGCCCTTTCCGCAACTGCCCCTCGTAGTAATCGCCATTGGCGTAACTCTGAATCCCCTTACCATGCCTCATATTGGCCACCCAATTGCCTTTGTAAGTGTCAATTGAGGAGCCTGTGTAGATGCCCTCACCCTCCATAAAACCGTTGTTGAATTGTCCCTCATAAGTGGCACCAGAGGGCCAACTGAATTTCCCTTTTCCCATACTCTTGCCTCTGCACCAATCACCAACATACATACATCCATCTGCCCACAAACACTTGCCGTGCCCGTTCGGGCAGCTGTCTGCCCACTGTCCTATGTATATGTCCCCATTGGTAAACACCTTCTCAACATGATAAACTTCACCGCGGTTATGAATGTCATCATCATCGTCCACGTGGGCTACAGACATTGTTGGAAAAATGCTGCTTCCCCTTTTCTTCTTCACCTTAGTCTCTGCTTTTCTCATTCTCTCTCAAGAACTGGTTTTACCTTTTTTGACATCAGCCCAGATGGAATATGTGAGTTCAGAAGCAAACTAACAAACATGTTGCCGACAAGGCAGATGACCAAACAGTATGCAGACAACTACATGTACATTAAAGATCAAAGACAAGAGCAGCTTACTTCTGTCTAGCTACTGTCTTTTCTTGGTGAAATGTGAGTCCTTTTCATGGATTTTCACGTATATAAGTTTGATATTCTTGACAACAGAGGTGACTGTTGAGAAATAAAGAATAATGGTGTGGAAAAATACCCACCAAAAAGAAGATAGAGCCCACGATCAACAACAACAAAAAAGATACCTTTTGTTTCTTTTTTTATTAGCTTCGCCTTTTACATCCTCAAACTGGGGTCTGCAGGAACAAACGTACGACAGATTTTAACTTTTGAGTCTATTCCAAAACTTCACGTCTAACTCCGATTAAGTTCCGCTCCAGCGCTTGACTTTTCCCGACAGCTTATGTTTTTTCCCCTATTCGTCCCTCGTTAAAAGTCCGCTTAACCTCACATAAGCTTCAATTAGGTACTAGAATTTTTATGTTGTCCGACTAATGCTCTATTCTTTTAAAACATTGTTTTTGGACAAATATAAGAATATACTTCATACATTCCACAAAAAGAGTCATATTTCATAAAAAAAAAATTGTAAACATCTTATTTTCTACTTTAAAACTTTAATTTCACAAATTACTTATATATGAATTGAATATGTCAAATTAAAAAATAAGATAAGCCGTGTGATTGACAATTGATGATTTTTTGGAGAATTGTATCTTAATCAAATTAGTTGAAAATAAAAAAAGTTGTACATTTCTTAAATATGCATGATTTTTTCATGGGACGGAGGAGGGAATATTAACTTTTCCTTATGTAGACTTTTATTTTATTGTATGAAATTGTGAGTGATGGGAACCAAAAAGATTTGAGCAAGACATTGGACTCGGTTTCCGGATTTGGCTCCTAATATTGTAACATTTAGATACCTAACAAACTGAATAATTATTATGGGTGGTGATGTGTTGGCCATTCTTGCCAGACAGGAGCAAAATTAATGCAGTAACTGCAAACTTTTTCTTCAATTACTTCACCAACTTATTGTCCTTTTTTTCTTATGTTTGCAGTCCTATGAAACAAGATTTTATCTTCCCTTCTTAACTCTTACAGCTGGAAGTTAACAATCGTTTGATTTACTAGTTAGGTAGATAGGATACATCAAGATGTTACTGTTGATGTTTGGATTAGAATATGGGTGTTTAAAGATGTCTTTTAAGGTTGTTTGGGTTATGAAATAGATAGGACATCACTAAAATGGATGGGAATAGGAGATATTATTTATCTATCGAAATTGGTGTGATTAATAGTAACAAATTTGTTAAAAAAAGTTGAATTTTGGCCGGGACTTCCCATCCAAACATGACTTTAGACAATCAAACTAAACACAATTTAATAGGAAGATCTAGGCTAATCAGTAATCGCAAGTAATCACACCATTCCCAGCCCTCTCAGGATACAAATGAAACCATGTGTTTCGGTTTTCTCTATTCCACTAAAAAATATACTACAATCGTCTCACAAAAAGAGTCATGTTTAAGAAATGTATAACTTTTTAGTATTTGCCAATTTAGTGAAATACAATTCTCCAAAAATCATCCATTCTTACTTGCAAGATTTATTTTATTATTTCATTTGATATATTCAATTATATGAAGGTAATTTGTGAAATAAGAATTTTAATTTTTTTACTTGAACTAAGAAAACGAGACATTAACATTACATGACTTTTATTTTGGACAAAAAGTTATTTTGAAACATGACTTTCTAGACGAAGGAGTATATATTTTTAAATTTTTATAGATAATTTGGTTCATGATTCATGGTAAATGGGTTCTAATTCAGGTGTAAATTTACGGGATTGAGACTTTACAATTAGGTCATCTTTTTTATTTCACTTTTTACGGTTTGATAAATCTACGTTCATGATTTATGAGGTACATAGGGATGACAGATTTACCCGCCTTGACATGTCCTGACTCGAGGTACATAGAATGTCCGTCGCGTAATTCGTGGTGAGGCGGGGCGGGTATGAATTATGTCCTCGCTCCGTCATATCTCATCCTGCTCCGCAATAATAATTACATATAAATATGATGTTATTCATATAAATTATTCAATTTAGTATATAATATTTAATAATCATTATATTTATAATAATAATATGTATCAAATAATACCAAATAAAAGATAGCACACAACGTAAAATTATTACAGTAAAACCTCTATAAATTAATAATGTTGGGATCGGAAGAATTTATTATCTTAGAGAGATATTAATTTATCTATAAATTAAGAGTCCAACGTCTGCGCAACCGTTGCACTCATGCAACTCTCCTTTTTTCACTATTAGATTTATTCAATTTCGATCTGAACGTTCATTTAGTTCGAATAATTTAAAAAAAGATAAAGGGCTGAAATGTCAAATCATTCTCTCTTCTTCCCCATAAGTTATTACAAGTCCCCGAAATTTTTTTATGAAAATCAAGTTCAACACTCTATCTCCCTCTGTTTCGAAAAAATCCTCCATTAGCCAAGCTTTTCAAACAATTTATTCTTTTTGCTTTTGCGCAACATATTGCTGTTTTACACCAATCCGTCTTCACCCCCTCACATAGACGTACCATGTCGAATGAGGCAAGGCTTCCTCCAACAGCGCCGCCGCCGTCAACCCCAACAGGCATAGTTATTTTGTAATTTGAAGAAATTATTAATTTATGATATCAATGGGACCACTAATTTATATAGAGGTTTTTAAAACAATTATTATCTTATCAAAATTGGTCGATTCTTGAACTGGCCTGAGTTGGGACCTGAGAAAATTATTATTTTAGAGAGTTTATTAATTTATAGAGTATTAATTTATAGAGGTTTTACTCTAATTAAGTTTAGACACAAATAAATGTTACAAAATAGGATTATACATATATTTTAAACATTTACTATTTTTTATAATTTATGATGACTCTTTGAAATAATATTTACTACTTTACTTGACTGATTGGGGTAGGTATCAATACTTTATATAACCTACTATTGTTACATTATATCACGCTTCAATTCTCAATAAGTAATATTATATTTAGTAAAATCGGGGAGAATAAGGTGGTCATAAGTTACAAATAGTTATTAAGTCATTTGAAATTAGTAAACTGTCATGATAAACGATTACATGTTGCTCTTAATAGAAAAACATAAAATATTACTTCATTCTAATTTATTTTATGCAAAAATTATAATAAAAAAAATTACCGAACACGTGCGACATATGTGCTTGTTTCTAGTATCTATAAAAGTATAAATATATTACATCTACTATCATCTAATAATTATTGTGTTTATTTAATTAAAAAAAAAAGGAGAGAGAGAGGGGGGGTTAGGTCTTATGTTTCATATTTTTTCTAAAATACTCCATCTATAAAAGAAATACAGATTATTGTGGGCAATAAGTGTTAGGGAAAATTGGTATAAATGCCCAGTATATTTTTCATATTTAGAAATTAGGACACTAAGTGTATCATTTTTAAAAAATGTCTTCTAACTTACGAAAAATTGGTGAAAATGTCCTGTGACCGCTATAGGCTGTTAACCAACGGGTTACCTGTGAGCTGTCTTTTTACTTTCGGGAAAATTGGTATAAATGGTCAGTATGTTTCCCTTATTTAAAAACTAGGACACTAGGTATACCACTTTTTAAAAATACCTTTTAACTTACCATAGAATTGTGAAAATGCCCTGTGATCATCTATAGATTGTGACACAACCGGTCATTGATGAGGTGAAACTCATTTTCTGACGTGGCATTAATTTTTCGTTTTTTATTTTTATTTTTTCTGTTGACTCACTTGTTAGGGTGGAAAAAAATATGTCGTCGACTTTGGCAATGACGTATTCAGCAGGGAGGAAGCGAATAAGCTAAGAATCGGGTGATTGACTAGGTTCCGATCAGTTAGTGGATGAGTCATGGGTGGGTTGGGCGAAGCATTGTTGGCTTCTTCTTCGTCATCCATGTTGGTCCCTTCGTAAGATTGGAGGACATCCATAAATATTAGGCTTAGTATGTTGGAATTAGGAAAGAAGAATGGAACAATTTAGTTTTTAATTTTTTAAAATATTAATTTAAAATTTATTTATTAATATTTCGTATAATTATCCCAATTCATAATTTAAAATAAAATAATAATAACATGAGAAAACTAAAAACGAAATTTGAAAATATTAATGAATATTAGTAATTTTAAAAAAAATCATAATTTTTAAATTTTTATGATTTTTAAATAAATTTTAGAATTTTAAAAAATATCAGAAATAATTTTTTTAATTTTTATATTTTAAATCAATTTTATAATTTTTAAAATGAATTTTAGAAATAGATTTTTAATTTTTTTAATTTAAAATGAATTATATATTTTTTGAAATAAATATCAGAAATAAATTTTTAAATATTTGAATTTTATATTTTTTAAAATAAATTTCACAAATAAAATTTTTATTTTTCTGAATTTTAAACAATTTTTTGGGGTTATAATTTTTTATAAATTCAAACTAATATTTTATTTTATTTTTCCACCCTAACAAGTGAATCAGCAAAAGAAAAAAAAAAAGAAAAATTAATGCCACGTCACAAAAAAGAGCTCCACTTTATTAATGAACAGTTATGTCACAGTCTATAATCGGTAACGGGGCATTTTCACCAATTTTTTGTAAGTTAGAAGACATTTTAAAAAGTGATATACTTAGTGTCCTAGTTTTTAAAGACGGGAAATATACTGGGTATTTATACCAATTTTCCTGAAAGTAAAAAATACAGCTCACATGTGACCGGCTTGTTAACAGCCTATAGTCAGTCACATGGCATTTTCACCAATTTTTCATAAGTTAGAAGACATTTTTAAAAAATGGATATATTTAGTGTCCTAGTTTCTAAATAGAAAAAATATACCGAACATTTATACCAATTTTTTCTAAGTGTTATAATAAAAATTGATCCCCATATATATATATAGAGTGTGCAATCGAGAGATGTGGAATAGCCATACGTGGTGTGTTTTGGACTTATAATATTGGTGGTATTGTATGCTCTCGCATCAAATAATATTTGTCACTTTATACTTCAATTGAATCAACATCAAATTTAACTTCATTGTCCCCTCTACAATTATTTTATACTGCTCCCAAGTAATCATTTCTTATTATTTTTACATATACTAATTTATTTATCGATTAATTGTATTGCAACTTCATTATTTGTCTGGTGCACGCAGATGTTTGGCAATGTTTGGTTGAGACTGAGATGGTTGGGCTGGAGAAAGTGGCTGGAATTAGTGGCTGGGAGTGTTAGAGAGTGATGTTTGGTTGGGTGGCTGGAGTTGTGATTGGAGTGTGATATTTAATTATTAATTATAAAATGTGATGTGATATTTGTAAGAGGTAGTTATTAATGATTGAGAGAATGATTAAAGTAGTGTTGGGATTTGTGATTGATGTCCCCCACCAAACTCTAATACCCCGACTTGGCCAAACCAGCCCAAAGAAACATGAGGTTGGATTGGGCCAACTGATGAGAGATTGGACCAACCCTAACCAAACATGCCTTTATTCATTTGATATCATGCAAATAGGGATGGCAAAATGCCCAAACCCGCCCTCAATTTGGCGGGGAGGGTTGAGTCCCCGCTCCCATTTTTAAAATATATATATTTATTATATTCATATTAACTTTTAATAATATTGTATAAACTTTTAGTGTATTGTTCAATATAACACATAAATCTTAAACATATATGCATAATAGTTGATTAAAGTACACAAATTATAAATTAAAATATTATTTTGAGTGAAAATTAATTCGATGGGAATACCCGACCCGCCCCGACACCGGTTGACAACCATTTGACCCGCCCCATGAACGTTCCTCCACGGAATGGGGCAGGAATGCCAAAATCCGCCTCAAACTCACCCCATTGCCACTCCTACGTGCAAATTGTAGAAATAATACTCCCTTTATTGCAAATTAAGAAAATATATTTCATGCATGTGAAAAAATCTACTATTTAATATGATGAATTTGAATATTAAATATAAACGACAATATCGATAAATTATTTAGTAAATGTATATAACGAAAAGAAGTCTTTAATACACCCTCATTGAGTAAAAATATCTAACTATCTATTAGCGGTGTGCGTGGAACTCAAGATTTATCGAATTGTATCGAAAATCGAATTGAAAACATATCAAATCGAAAAAGAATCTTTGACTTTTGACTTTTGTTTCGAAAAGAATTATGGTATGATTCTGGATTCAGTAATGTTCGTACCGGAACCGTACCAAACTGTACCGTACTTGCCTGAATCGTCCAATACCAAAAACCGAGATTACAAAATAAATAAATATATTAATCATTTTAGATATAGAGTAGTTTACAAGTTTTGTGCACAATTTTCATACATTATTGCTTTTTGACGATCTTACTTGAAATGTTTTTTTATGATTTTATGCTTATGTCAAATTTTAATTTTAGTTGCAAGTCTGATAGGCGGTATGTTGATTTGTGTTTTTCGATTTTAACTTTGATATTAAAAATCTTGAAAAATTTCTAAATAACCGAGTATATCGTAATAAATCAGACCGTCTCACCACATTCATTAGATTTGAAATATTGTATCAAATTATCCCGAATTTTGGAACGATTCGATACGGATCTTTCTAAGTTTAGTTTGATTCTAATTTTGAAAGTACTGAACTTTATGACAGTATTGTTATCTATTTTAGACAATAAGAAAATACTATAATTATAAAATGGATGGTGCAACTGCATTGACAATAAGTCCTAAGCAAGTCCCATAACTGCTGTCAGGAAATCCTCAAATTGACATTTGAGCTCATTTGGTAGGCATGATAAGGCCTGATAATATATGCTATCGGGTCTAATCGTTCGTTTGGTACCGAATATAATATAAATGGGTAAATACAGGGGGCCCGGTAGAATGGCCTTATTAACCCCTATATACAATCATATGTATTTGACCTGATAATATATGTGGACTACTGTAGCAATAATTCCCGCAGCCCTTTACCCGCAATATACCCAACCCACTTCACTTTTTATCACCATACTCATTTCATCAAAGCCCTAGTTCCCTGTTGTGCAAAATATCAGATCCGCCACATTCTCAGTCATTGCTGTTGGTAGCGGCGGACTTCTTGCTCGACAGAGGAAGGTGAGCTATCTTTCATCCTCTATCTTCCTAGCTGAAATTAGTCGTATATTTGTTTTGCCTCTACACCTGATATTGACTTCTTTTGTTTTTTTTTTCTTTTTTGGATCCGTTACAATCCGTTTCGCCCATCAAAATACGATGCTAGAAGATGGCATACCTGGAGCATCATCGAGCGAGAGCAATCCAAGGTTATCTGGTACTACTTTTGAGAACTTATTACTGTTTTTTTTAATGGGTCAAACTTATGTTTTTCAGTATAAAATATGATTCTCCCAAAATTAAAAGGTCTCGATGTTTAATTTTTCAGAAGACGCCACTCGTCGGAACGGCAAGGAAGTGGGGTTGTTCTTTCAAACTTCTCCTCGTAGTTGGAATGAGGACATAACAAATGAGCTGAAATGCGAGATAGGTTAATGTGTTCAGACCCAATTAAGGGCATTTTAGGAAATCTACCTTGTTTTTTGCTGTAATATGGCCTAAAATAATTTCTACCAAACAGCTGATATGCTATATAACCAAGTCACTATACAGTCTACCAAACACAAGATATGATAGCTAATACAATATGTGCAACATAACTTATCTCATGATAGCTAATACACTCTTAACTAATAATAGCTACCAAATGAGCCCTTAGTATTGTGGTAATAGACTGCAGCCCAAGTAGAAAGTGCAAACCTAGATTTCTGTTATTTTAACTTATAAGTTGTATAAATACTCATATTACTAAAATTGCCCCCTCTTTTGTTGAGGAACTTTAACCTCAATTAGATGTGACATGGTGGACATGATACACGATCATGGTGGACATGGTACACGACCAGGTCGTATATCATATATGTGGTCGTGCATCATGTCGGACATGATACACGACCTGGTGGACATGATACACGATCAGGTCGTGTATCATGTATGTGGTCGTGCATCATGTCCACCAGGTCGTGTATCATGTCCGACATGATGCACGACCACATACATGATACACGACCTGGTCGCGTATCATGTCCGACGTGATACACGACCTGGGTGACAATGAGGATGATAGTGAGAATAAATTAAATAAGGGTATAATAAACACCGCACTTGAAAAGTGGGTAATTTTACAATTTCAAAGTTAAAGTGGTAAAGAAATGGATTACCACTTTCTGCGTGGATACAGTAAATTTTTTCCCTTTAGTATTTCAGTGTCTACCTTCACCCTTCACCAGACAATGTGTTGTGCATTTTTCCAAGGTTTTAATAGGCAAAACGCATCTTTAGATTCTTTAATTATGGACAGAATATTTGTAAAAATTCCTCAATTACAGAAATGATTTTAAAGGCTCCTCAATTATCTCAAAATGCCTATAAAGGCTTTTTAACTATTAAAATATTTATAAATATCCCTCAGTCATAAATGTTTGTAAAAGTCTCTAAGTTATTAAAATTCTCATAAATTTATTTACAAAAGGATATATACATAAATATATTTATGATAATTGAGGGACCTTTTGAAATCGATACTTAATATAATAATAAAATCCGCAGATAATAAAAACTAAGGAATTTTTCCTCTCAAACAAACATTACTCTTAGTGGAAACCACGATTTGCAGTTTTAATTGTCCGATATATTAAATAAAACGCGTTTTCATATAGGAAAATTATGGGTCATCATTATATAAATTATTCTGCGTAAGAAAATCTTCCCATATATATGGTAAATATATAGGTCGTTGTATTATATACTAATCATCCCCTAGATTTATAAATTAACAAGTAATAGACTAGTCCATTCATTTTTCCCAATCATTTGATCTTATTTTTTTCTTTTAAATAAATATATACTCCCTCCGTCCCGGCTTAAGTTTCCTACTTTGACCGGGCACGGAGGTTAAGAAAAAACAAATTTTGTGGAATCTTTGACTTTTTTAAAGGTGGAGATTGAGGGTGAAGATTTTGAGGGTGGAGATTGTGAGAGAAGGTTGCCATTTATGGGCTGGAAAGTTAAGTTGGGACAAACGAAAAAGGAAAGTAGGAAAGTTAGAGTGGGACGGAGGTAGTATATTTTAAGGGACATTTACAAAAATTCGTAGATAGATGAGGGAACAAAAGATGCATTTTACAATTTTAATATTAACGGTGTTTCTTTGTTTAAGAAAATGTGTATTAAAAGTTGTATGTGTATTTTTCTTTTTGGTGTTTTTGTGTAATTTATACAAATATAAAAAATAGTGAAATGGTTTGATTGTATCGTGCTCATCTTATTATGGGTATATTCAAATTATAAAGTGTATCCTTGTTGAATCGTGCAATCGTGACATGAGTAAAACTCAATTATATACATTAAAGACGCTATTGTATTAGGCGGTTGAAGGGTACCCGTTGCATGTTAATGTGGGTCTACTTCACTCTTAAATTGCCTCTAAAATGGCCCAACAAATTTCTAGACATCTTTTATTTTTTTCCTTACTTTTAGATTTAAGACTAGTCAGGGGTTAGGCGGGTGTTTAGTTTGAGGTTAAATGGGCGCGAAAATTTAAGTTGTAATATTTTTGCCCTAAAAATCTTAAAAACCCTCTAGATATTGGAGGCAGTTTCATTATTAGTTGACAGTTGAACTGATCAAATTGGTTAGATCAGCGGTCTAATCGAATAATTGATAATCACTAGTTAGATCTAATATTATACATTAATGTTAAAAAATAAAAAAATAAAAAATTATTTATTAAAATTTTAATATTAAACAAAGATAATCATAACTACTTAGGGAATATAGATGTCTTCAATAAAATTTAATGATTCTATTTTATAGTTCATATTTTTCCTTTCATATTCAAAATTTCTTTACAAACATAACAAATAACGAAAATGGATATATTATTAAAATTTTATAAATTCATAAATAAAAAGAAGCAAAACAAAAGGGGAGGGGGGGAAAGGCAAAAAAACATGTTTTTTTCCAATTTTTTGGTTCGACGGTTTCTCTGGTTCAATCTGTTTTTTCTGGTTGAACCATGAATACAATTACATGTGTTTATTCGGACTGCGTCATACATTAGTTCCCGGTTCAACCGATAGAACCAATCGGCTCAGGACGGTTCTAACAATGATTGGAGGGTAGGATTTTATAAAATTAAATTGTTACAATAAGTTTCAAGTCAATGTCGAAGGTATTAGTATTGACATCTTATTAGATTTATTATAAGACGTCATGTGTATTCTTTTGTACAAGGATGTTGTAGTTTAAGATAAAATTGTAAAACCCGATATAACACGAAAGTGAAAATGCAGTGAATCCTATATATCGAAGTCCATCCCAAATCCCAATCAAACCCAAAAGAAATGTAATCCCAATTTTATGTCTCAATTACAGTGTTATAATTATATCTCACATATAAAACTACGTTATTTTAAATCAAGTAGGTCCAGCCCAACATGATTAGTGGGTCTAAAGCTAATTGGGCTGCATTACGCTGAAACTCCGATCCATTTCGTAAAGGCTTTGAATCAGTTCCAGGCCTCACGTATTTGGGCTTATTTATCCATAGGCTTCTAATTTATCATAATACCTGATAGCGTAATCTTGTCATTACTTAAATATAGGTTGATCAAATTAAAGGTTGATCTTGTTTTTATCCACTTCAAAATAACGACATTAGGCTTAAGTTACTAACTTCCCGTTTCTCCTCGATCTCTCCCGTTTTTGAGACTTTAATTTCTCTCTACATTGCATCGTTTGAAAATCATTGAAGTTTCTCGACTTTGATTTCTCTTTTTAAAGCGCAAAGTTTGAAGATCTTGAAGTTTCTGCAATTTTATTTCTCTATCTACATCGCAGAGTTCAAAGATCATCGAAGATAATTTAAAAAAATCGTCCTCTCTCTGAAATCTCCAATGGCCAACATCTTTTTTCCTAGGTTTTTTTTATATGACAATCACATCTGGTTATTGTTTTATTTTGTTGATTTCTAGGTTTCTAAGTTTTCCTCTCCGCTAGGATTTTACTCGCGTGAGATTTTTCCTCGTCGGCGTGCGACTTGTGTCGCCCATCTAGTCTTTTCGCCGACCTTCCTGGTCATGTCTTTAGTTTCAATTTTGTTTTTTATTTGTTCTAGATGGCGTCTGTTCCATTGTTCGGTATGGTAGTGGTAGTTTTTATAGTTTTTGCTTGTTGTGCATGCAGTCACAGAACAAGCCAATCTTCGGTTGCTTATCACTTAGACTTTTTTTTTCCCCTTTTTCTTCAGACTATCCGCCTGTTTGGATGGAGCATGATTTTACTGATTAGATCGAGAAACCTTGTACTTATGAACATTGTTTAAGTAATAAGATTATTTATCTTTGATAGAAAAAAATCTTGTCATTACTTAATAAATACTCCCTCCGTTCCAAAATAGATGATGTTTTAGCTTCTTAAACAAATTCCAAACTAATTGATGTTTTAGGTTTTTTTTACCATTTCTCTTTATTTTACCCCTATGTAAATCAAAAAATATCTTTGACTTTTCAACCTTCCACTCACATTTGATATCATTAAATCTTATCAACACAAATTTTAGGGGTTATATTTGGTAATATATTTGTTTCTTAATTATTCTGTTTTTTTTCTAAAAATCATCTATTTTGGAACGGCTTTAAAGATATGCGTATATTTTATGCGTACCATTGTCATTATTGTCATTTTTCTTATATACAATTTAATTATTGATTTCTATTCCGCTTTTAACTCTATTACGTTTGATTTAAATTTCATCACTATAATACTTTTTACTACTCTTCAACATTACTTAAAAGTGACAATATGGTTTTTAAAATAATTATATATTAGTAACCTATTCACTATTCTATTAAAAATAACTACACAAGTACTCCCTCCGTCCCGATCTAAGTTTCCTACTTTGACCGGGCACGGAACTTAAGAAAAAGTAGTTGACCAACTCATTTTGCTGACTTTTTTTTTTTTTTTTCAGCATTTAAATTAAGGAAGGATTAAGGAAATCAACTTTCTAAACATTTTCCTAATTCAACAATTAAAAAAAAAAAAACAGAAAAAACCATAAAAAACCAGAATTGATATTCTGGAAATGCTCAATTCACCAAAATTTCAGAAAAATACATGTCCAAAAAATCTAAATAAAAAAAAAAGGTGGGAAATTTCCCACAAAAAAATCCTGAAAATCTAATTTCCCTCTCAACAATTTGGAGGGTTACATTCCAAAATTTCCAACCTAAAACTGAAATTACACATCTAAACCATCTATAAATACCCACAGATCTGCATTCAATGCAGTTTCTACAACATTTCAACAACAAATTTCAGATTACAAACAATTTGAACATGAGAGGCCAAAAAAATGGGAAGAACCTTTCTCCATCAGATCGATTATTTATTGCTCAACGTCTTCTTCTTAACAACACCAACGGTGTGCTGAAAAACGGCATTAGTAAAGAAATCGCATCATCATTTGGAGTCTCGACTCGGACTGTTCGGCACATATGGCAGGCTGCAAAAAATCAGATTTCAGAGGGGCAGCCCATTTCCTTTCCCGAGGTAAGACCCCGACCACCTTCATCTCATGTTCCAACTTTGGATGAAGAAACTATGAGGGCTATACCATACAACAAGAGAGGCACGATTAGACGACTAGCCAAAGAGCTAGAGGTCAGTAAATCAAAGGTGGGAAGATGGGTCAAATCTGGGAGAATAAAAGCACATACAAATGCAATCAAACCTGCATTAACAGATTTAAACAAAATGCATAGGCTGAAGTACAGTTTGTCTTACTTGCAACAAGATATCAACAACAAAATTACTTTTGCTAGCATGCACAATGTTATCCACATAGATGAGAAGTGATTCTATATTCAAAGGGCATCAGAAAGGGCATATAAGCTTGCATCAGAAGTTGAACCATATAGAGCATGTAAAAGTAAAAGATTCATCCCAAAAGTTGTGTTTATGTGTGCGGTTGCTAGACCACTATATACGGATGAGGGGGAGGTAATTTTTTATGGGAAAATAGGCATTTTTCCTTTCACAATACAAGAGGCAGCCATTAGAAATAGTGCAAACAGATCAAGAGGCACGATGGTTACAAAACCGATCGATTCAATAAACAAAGAGGTGATTAAGAGCTGTCTTTTGGATAAGGTATTCCATTTACTATAAAAAATTATTCATCATTTAGTTACTAGTGTTTGTAAGTCTCCTAAAATCATCCGAATATTTGTAAAATATCCGGGCTGATTTGGTGACTTTACGGACAGCTTGTGCAGTTCATTTTTACTGTTTATCATCATTTGGCATTAAAAAAAAAGATAATTCCAGCAATTAAAGAGAAATGGTCAGCACATGTTAGTAAACAAATCATAATCCAGCAAGACAACGCAAGACCTCATTTGAGTAACTTAGATCCAGATTTTAAGAGGGTGGCTACGTCCGATGGCTTTGATATTAGGTTGAAAACAAGGTTGATAGTTGTGAAACTTAACAAACCAAGACCTGTGGTTAACACAGTTTCGTTAATTTTGTCATCTTTGTAACTATAGTATTTTAGCCTTTCTTATAACTATACCATAATTTTAGCCTTGCACTTGCCACTGATATAAAACTTGCAACGCTGCTCACTTGCCACGACACATAATTTTAGCCTTATCACAGGTATAAACTTGCCACGATGCTCACTTGTCTCGACACACACTTGGCACGAATTTGTATAATCTTACCCTCCAGACTGTCATGACAAGTGCGTCTCGTGGCAAATAATCTTTTCAGACTGTCGTGGCAAGTGTGTCATGTGGCATATTTGTCATGATTCGTACAATGATGTATGTCGTGACAAGTTTTATATCTGTAGCAAGTGCAATGCTAAAATTATGGTATTGTTACAAGAAAGACTAAAATTATGGCATAATTATAAGAAATGCTAAAATTATAGTAAAAGTTACACAAGAAGCTATTTTATATTATCTTTCTTATACTAATAGAGTTCTAACACATCACAAAGCACGGGTGCATATCTAATGGTGAAAATAATTAATCTATTTATATTAAGAGATTTCTAACACATCACAAAGCACAAAGAGATATGGAAAAGAATATACCTATTAATATTTTGAAATTTTAGCATACTACAAAGCACTGTGAGACAACGAAATGTAAACATAAACTACTAAAATTTTCATAAACTAAAATAAACGAGATTTTTATCAATCATGAGACGATTATGTTTGGCGAGAATCAGTATTGCAACTTTATCTCCACCACCCTTATTACAGGAGGGAGATAATATTATTATTTAGGATTAATTATAGCAATTACATCAAACTATCAACATTTTTGTACATGAATTATTATTATTTTTTTTTTTGTGATACTTGTACATATAAACTATAAAGGTTTTGGCATATAGAACACTCAGAGGCGGATCCAGGATGGATAGTTACGGGGGGTCGAAAAAAAAAATACCGACCAACATTAATATACACGTGATAATAAATATTCAATATATTAAATTTATTATTTAAATTGAATATCAACAATATTTATTAAATAATATGTTGAAATGTGTCATTAGTTACATATATATTAAAATTTAGAGTATTTTTATTGCATATTATCAAATTTATTAGCATACTAAAAAGATTGTTTGTATAGAAAAAGTCATTAAAAGTTTATCACGAGCAAGTCACGTGTGGATTTTCGACAAAAAATGATCGGAAAATAAGTTTGGTGGTTTATCTGTCAATTGGAAAATAAGTTTGGTGGTTTATTTGCAAAATTCGTATAATTTATATGTATCGATGCAACAAAAAAAAGTTTAGTGATTTATATGTAAAAACGATGATAGTTTGTTGTGGTTGTTGCAATTAACCCTATTATTTATTATAGTTGGTAGTTGTTGAATTGTTATTTGGGCCAAATTTCTTCAAACAAGCAAAACAGTATGGGTACGTTCGTTTAAGGCTGAAGAATGCTGGATCAAATTTAACTGAGAAAGTTAATAAGTGTACTTTATTAAAATGTAATCCTATAAATCTACTGGGATAAACCATAACCAAACGTATCCTATCACTATCTTTCCACAAACATATAATAAATTGAGTTGTACAATGATGTTTAACTAATTTGATCATAGAGGACGAAATAATTTATAATATGCTCTATTAGGGATTGGCTATAGTAGGAAGTAAGAATCTTCGTATAATGCGCAAGTAGTTGCACATAAAATAAAATTATAATAACAATAATGAAAACAAGTGGTTGCCAGTGTAGCTTCTATCTAAAGCAAATATACGAATTACATGACATAACAAAGTGCTTAGGACAATGATTAACGGTTATTAACGGTTAGATTGTATGATGTAAATTTAAGGGTGTCAAATGGGCTGGGTTCGTGTTGATTAGTTGGGTTGTAATGAGTTTGTGCGTAAGTTTTCCAAATTCAAACTGAATCATTTATTAAATGTGTTAGAAAATCATAATACATACTCAATCCATTAATTTTGCGTGCCAACCCGTGTAATCCACATAAACTTAGAAAAAAAATATATATATAATTTTATAATTAAATTTATTTGTTAAAAATTGAATAACATATGAAAACGCCGAAAAATAAACAAATAACTCAAATATAAGTCACTATATAACTGACAGTCAAAATGATAATTTACTTGGTTGACTTAATGTTGTTAGTAAATGACCTACATTTACAATTAAAAAAACGAAAACAAAGAAACAGTACAACAAATTAGAGTTTCTAGTTACTACTTTCAACTAACACGGATTCTACTAGGGTTGGGCATAAATTTATAAAACCGCTTGAACCGCGCGAGCCAAATCATACTACACCGTTATCTATAATACTTATAGATTATCCACGGCTAATTTTTTTGGTAAAAAGATGTACCACATATGTAGAGAGGTTTACATTTTCGCTCAATAACTGGACCGATCGTACCACATATAATATGTTAATGTGTTTAGTATCTATCTAAACTATATGAGTTATGAATCCTGTAGTATTAATTGAGAATTTAAGCCCACAATAGTCAATACGGTATGAATTTAGTGCTTAGTACTCCATAAATCAATGTGTCAACACATGTACTTGTTTTCCAACTTTACATTTGCTTATTAATTGTAATTATGTAATCCTATTTTTACATTTGATTGGAACAGCAGAACCGTCACAAACTGACAGTAACCTCACATAACTGCGTACAAAACTTTTTACATAAATCGTGATTTAATTTTCAATAGAATATCGATTCGCATATTATGGATGGTTTAAATTAGACGCTGAATAATGCGTGTATTTAACAATATATATATATATATATATATATATATATATATATTGTTTATGCGCACATTATAAGCCAAAGATGTGACATTCAATAAATTAAAGGGAAAATTGGTAAAAATATCCCGTAAGTTTGCCCTAATTAAGAAAATATCCCTTATGTTTGGCACTTAATGAAAATGCCCTCTAACTTTCAAAATATTGGTAAAAATGCCCCGCCACCGACTATAGCAAGTAAGTCAACCGGTCAAAGGCTGATGTGGCGGTTAAAGAGTGATGTGGCGATTTTTTTTCTTATGTGTTCTTAGTATATTATTTTAAGTTATAATCTACATTATAAAATAGACAGAAAATTCGAAAATATTTAGTATTGATATTTATAAATAAATATATTAATATAAAAATATATAATATTATTATAAAAAAGGTTATATTATTCCCAGCCCCCACCCCCAGAACCACCCCCACCCCCACCCCCACCTGCTCCCGAACCCGCCCCCCCCCCCCCCCCCCTCTCTCCCCCCCAACACCCAGCCCCAAACCTGTAACCCCTCCTTCTTCTTCTTCTTCTTCATTCCCAATATATGGATACATACATATATATATTTATACACACATATACACAAATTCAAGGATCTAATTCCGGTTTCTCCGCCGTCTACGGTGTCCGCCGACGTACTGCCGTGGTGGAGTGCTCCCGAACCCGCCCCCCCCCCCTCTCCCCCCAACACCCAGCCCCAAACCTGTAACCCCTCCTTCTTCTTCTTCTTCATTCCAATATATAGATACATACATATATATATTTATACACACATATACACAAAATTCAAGGATCTAATTCCGGTTTCTCCGTCGTCTACGGTGTCGCCGACGTGCTGCCGTGGTGGAGTGCTCCCGAACCCGCCCCCCCCCCCCTCCCCCCCAACACCCAGCCCCAAACCTGTAACCCCTCCTTCTTCTTCTTCTTCATTCCCAATATATAGATACATACATATATATATTTATACACACATATACACAAAATTCAAGGATCTAATTCCGGTTTCTCCGCCGTCTAGCGTCGCCGACGTGCTGCCGAGGTGGAGCAGCGGCGTGGGTTAAAAGGGATAGACAGGGGAGGGGAAGGGGGAGGGGAGGGGGATGAACTACAGTTCTGGGTTAAAAGACACACCACCTTCATCAACAAATTAAGCCAAATCAGCAGTAAAAACAAAATATTAAAAGACACATCAGATAAAAAATGCCACATAAGCCCGTCACCGGATGGGTAACTGGCTGTAGCCGATGGCGGGGCATTTTTACCAATATTTTGAAAGTTAGAGGGCATTTTCATTAAGTGCCAAACATAAAGGATATTTTCTTAATTAGGGCAAATTTACGGGATATTTTTACCAATTCCCTAAATTAAACTATGAAACCAATGATATGGGGTTCTATTAAACATGTAAACCCTTCCCCCACTTCTAGTGAAAAGCAAGGCTTCGTTCCTAAGCATCCTCTATACGTGTATATATATATATATATATATATATATATATATATATATATATATATATTCATCCGTATACATATGGCATTTAATATATACAACCAGAATCCATAAATAAAATATAAATTTTGGCACCAGATAATTATATAAATTAGTACCATAGTTGCTTTATTATTATATACAAAATTGCTTTCCTACCTACTTACGTCCATCAATGTGTGAACGATAAAGATCTCGTTCTTATATTTTGATTAAAATAATTTACTTTTTAATATAAATTTTTGACACATCGTTGATATGCACATCAACATATGTTCATTGTGGACACGGAAGCGATATCTAATACCAAAGTTATTATACAGACCTAACACTAAAGTTGCTTTACTAATTGACCTCAAACAAAAAAAAAGTTGCTTTATTAAATTTTTGCCTTTTTAAAAGAAAGAAAAAAGAATAATATTGAAAGAAGGTGGTGCTTAAAGTTGACATCACTATCACACAACTCCATTTTTTAACTTGTAACGTTTTCAGGGGTTAGGTCAAGATTGGCTTCATCACAAACGGGTCAATTTCAACCACATTTTCTTCTCTACAAAAAAATATAACACTACAATTTTGTCTAAAATGTTGATATTATCATTTAAGTCAGATACACTTTTATAATTCCAAATTCAATACCTTTTCCCCCTCTGTAATAACAGCAATACTTTAATATAATTTCATTATTTTATATTTATATAATAGTTGATATTAACTTTATCAAGAAATTATATTACTCCATATTCCCAAATAAGAGTTATATTTTCATATAGTACAAATTTTTATAGTCAATCAGATAAAATAAGAAATTACACAACCTTCTGAAAACGAATCAATCCTCACTTAGACGATTTCATTTGTCATTTTTTACGTATTCAATCACATTTGTTGGTGAAATTATTTTTGAGTTTTCACTAATCTAATTATACAAAATCTTATTTTTAAAACATAATTTTTATATTTTAATGAAATAATATTCGTAAAACAATATTCTTATTAGAGAGAGAAAGGGAGTTTAACATGAAGGAGGAATGATGGTTTCTTATGGTACCAATAACACGTCTTGCTACATCATTCTTAATTTGAGCAAATTTATATTGAATGAATAGAAAAATCTATATAAGACAGAAAATGGAATTATGCGAGAATTAATGAATTAAGATATAAAAAAATACAAAATAATTAATTAATATTAATGTAAATTTTCTAAAATTAAGATGAAGTAAGAAGACATGTCATTAATTGAGCTTCATAAAAAATCCAATATTGCTTACTATTCCTAAAATACAATTTCATTTAGATTTTCAAAGAAGTTGTAGCAAATTATTTGAATTTAAACTTTGACTCTTTCTATTTTCAAAATCTGAGAGAAGGATTGTGATAATCTCTTCAGTGTTAAGTTGACTAAGCGATACTGAGGTAAAGAATTATAATGTCAATATTTCCAATTTTTAGTTAAATATAAAACAAAGATTTCAAAAATAATAAATTCAATTAACTTAGTAATTTTGTCACTAATTAGACCATTGAACGTATCATAAACTTGATAAATGGAAAGTGACATTATTATAAAAATAAAGATTGCTTAATCTTTATCCAAACATGTAAATCAAACACAAATGTGAAAGCTATCCAAAGCTATTAATTAATTAATTAAGCTAAACAAATATCAGGATAAAAAAATAAAAGGGGAAAAAGATAATAATTGAAAAGAAGAGAGAGAGAGAGAAAGAGAGAAGCATATTGTAAAGACAAGAGACCAGTCTTGGGTTCTGCTCAGTTTTCATTTGGTTCCTCCAAACTACCCCCACCCACCACCGATCTCCGCCGCCTGCCGCCGACATCTCCGGGAAAATCTTTGTTCTCTCTGGAGAACCGGGAGGCAAGTTTTTTTCTGCACGCAGTACAGCACGCACTGCTAATTATATCTGGACATACATTTCTGCGCTAAATACTCGATTTCTGGCTCCTTCGTGGAATTTTGTGTTGTTTGTTTCTGGTTTTGTGTTATAGAGGTTGATCAGATTACTCAGGGTTTAGATTGGGCTGAATTTTTGGCGGAATAGTTAAATTTTGGGCTGAATTATTTGTAGATTTTCAACATTGTACTTGATTGGGTTTCTCAAAATTCTGGAATTAGCTATATTTGAGGTTACCCAATTTAGATTGTATTGTTTTGGCGCTCAAAATATGACTCCGTGTCTGCGATTGTTAAGTAATGGTGAAATTTATCAGTCTTATGATCAGCTATGAGACAGTGTGTCTTTTTACTGAATGGGAGTGATTAGCTTCTACTTTGACTTATTTATTTTTGTGTCTACACTTTAAAACCCTGGGGTTTAATTTAGTTCCTTTTTTTGTCAGTTAATTGTTGACGAAGTCAGGATTAACAGTTCCCTCAATGATGATATAGTGTTAATCAAATTGTGTAGCTGGATGGTGATTTTGGGTGCATGTAGTAAAAAATTAGGGTGGGTAAGCTCACACTCATCCACATCTACTCATGTTGTACGTGTTACTACTTGTATGTATGCATGTGATGTTTATATGTAAAAGAGATATGGAGCAGTGAGTGTGTTTTTGAGGGTTGGGGATTTGGTAGGCTGTTTCCATTGTTTGGGTGTTACATTGTCCATTTCCTTTTGTTGTTTTTTTTTGTTCTTCCGTTAGCTGGTTGTTCCCTATCCGAACTCAGGCTCTTTAGTTTCTGTGTACTAGGGGGAGTTGCATGATTAGATTGTTTGTGCGTGATGAATCTTGTGAGCACTTATCAATAGTAAACACTATTTTGTTAGTGCCATTCTTTCTTATATGCACTGTTTATTTTAGAAGAAAACAAACGAGTTCTTCGATGTTGTTGACTAAAATCCTTCTAGTCCACTGTTATTTATATCTCCTATTGGATTATTAGCATCTGACTTAGACTCTTTTCCTGGAAAAAAATTATATTTCTGTAGTAAAATTTTAACTTTCTGAAGAAATGACTGTGCTATAAGTCTCTGGAACTTATCTGGTGCTTGTAAGCCTTGTAAATGTCATATTTCCTATTTGAAGTTAATGAATAACTAGTAAATGTAATCTTAGGATTGTCATTTGAACTTGACTGAAGTTTGCATTGTACTCGGTTATAGTGCTTACGTACATGATTTACTTAAGAATTAGAAAAGTAACCCACATTTTGGAAAATTTCCGATGCAATGGTTTCTTTGGATGTGTTATGGTCTTACAAGCTGATCATCTATGGCTAGGTACTAGGGTAGCATTTGTAATGCCGTCTATGTAATGATATATTATCAAATCTATCCTGTATGTATACTCAGCAGCCTAGGCATGTGTAACAGTTACTATTTGAGGTGGTGGTTTTATAATCTGGCTGTTAAGTTCTTTTTCTAACTTTCAACCTTTAGGTGTTAGAAAAATCTCCGTGCCCCTTTTTCTTGCTAATCTAAACTTTTTTCTTTCAAACCAATGAAGCATAGATTTTAGGTGTTGACTAATTTGGAAATGGTTTGGCTGATTCTGTTCTGCAACTCTGTGCTCTGTGATTTTTGTGTTGACTGAGACGACTCACGAGCAGGAGAAGTATTATGGAATGCACCTATGATACTAATTAGAAATCCACTTTCAATTATAGTTCATTATTTGGATTTATTGCACTTAAAATAGGGAATCCATACTTTTTTTTTTTAAATAAAATATGATAACAAAATGTTTTGTGGCAATTTATGCAGGGTTTATGGTGTACCCTTGTTTAGACTCCGGATTACATGCTTTTGGGATGTTCGGACTTCTGTATCATTAGATGTCCTTTCTCCTCTGCAGTCCTTCAGCGTGTGCTCGAAAGTCGATATGCAGAATAGTGGGAGTCTATCCAAGCATAATTCTTTGAGACTAACGACGCAGCAGTCTCTTCGCCGTCTTGGTCTTTGTTCCCAAGTATCAACAGCACAACAAACATCACCAGTGGTCTTTCCAGAAAAACGTAGTGGTAGAGGTAAGGCCGCTAAAGGTGGCGATCTCAGTGTCAACAATGACGTACCTAGTGAGGCTAAGAGAGCAGAACACAGGATTGATGTTGGAGATGAGAAATCTGACTTACTGGGATATGAAGTATTCTCGGGGAAACTTTCCCTTGACAAATCAAAATCTACTAAGAACTCTGAGGTACAAACTTCAGAGAATGCAAATTTGGAGTCAGTCGATGCTAAATTGACGAGCAAGGCGTTGATTTGGGGTTCCAAGATGTTGCGTCTTGATGATGTGATTTCGGTAAATTCATCTGTACATTGCTAATTTTTCCTGAATTTCTCCTAATTTCATATCTTGGTGACAAATTCTCCTTTTTCATTTTGCAGCTATCCTTCTGTGTTGGTCTCAGACATTTTACCGTGCATGCATATCCCTTTAAAAAGGGTTCATGCCCTTTTATGAAAAGCGGAAGAAGCCGGAAGGACCTTCGTTTTTTTGCTTCGAGCTCTGAAGATGCAATTCAGTGGGTCAATGCATTTGCAGATCAGCAGTGCTATGTGAATTGCTTGCCTCACCCTATGGCTTCTAAGAAGCAAAGTTCAGATATGATTTTCAATGAGTTTCCTCCCGAGTCATATGTAAGATGTAAAAGTTCTCCCAAAATGCTTGTTATTTTGAACCCTCGGTCTGGACGTGGTCGTTCAAGCAAAGTTTTTCATGGACTGGTTGAGCCTATATTCAAAGTAAGTTTGTTCTGGTGCTTCCTTATTTCCCCTTCTCTCTCCTTTTGTATAGTAGAAATATTTGCAGTATTTCTATTATAGCTTTAGGGTATAGGCTTAGTTATTAAAGGAGAACTTATGTTCAATAGACATATAGGTGCAACCTGACACCTTTGAAGACTGAAGCTGCACTAGAGTCATGCTTAAATAATAAAGGCAGTTACTGGTTCTATTGTGAAATTGACTTGAGGGCAATCCTTGTCCAGTCCTTTCTTTTTCCTGTCATGTTTTCTTACACAAAACCAATTAGGATTTCCTGAATATTCTAGTCTTGCCAAACAAATCTACTGAAATCATGGATTTTTTTGTTGTTAAGTGTTGTATACGGAGTTATAATTAATTATAACATGCTGATAGTTTCTGACAAAATAGGGTGTGTTTGCTTAAGGTTTGCCTCAGTAGATTTAGGAGACCAAATCCCAATAAAGCACACTCATTAACTCTCTTAGCCAGGTTTGGCTCAGCGCTCCCTAGCCTTAAGCAAAGACACTGTTTTCTTTAAATGATGTTTTTTTAATAAAGTGCTGAATCTTACTAATAATTTGCTAAAATTCAGATAATGTATCTAATTGAATCATGTATTATTAAATCAGTGATAGCGTTAACACATTGAAACAGTTCCAGTTTTATCATTTATGTCCATTTGAAAGTTACAACCCTTGCTGTTGTGCCGAGCGCGAAGATTTCTCTGCACTTATAGCATTGACAAATACGATCAAGGATAATGATATCTGTATCTGTGGTGCTTATGGAGATTTCTGGTCTAATTGATATTATCCCTAAGCCCCACCTAGTTGTACAACATTTTCCCTACCTCTGAAAGCAGTCGAGGGAAGAAAAATGTTTAACCATATTCATGTTTGAGATGGCACCTAAACTGATTCTTGGAATTGATTAATATATGGTACGGCAAATTAAAGCAGCACATAATGCTAGGGATATTTGTTCTATTGCTAACAATATGCATTAGTTGGAGCCGTGGAGCTAAATGTCTCTCAGGATTATATGGTTATTTGGGTTGTCAAATACTTTTATAGATTTGTTGTTTTCTCCCATTACTTCCAGAAGTAATAGGACCTCCCATAGTTGCTTCTGAACCAATAAGAGAACTACTCTGGTACTTCAAATTTTAAGCCCCTAAGTTCTTATGCCCCTTTTCTCCACCTCTAGGAATTTTAAGACAAGCTGCATTGTGCTTCTAGGAACACCTATTATAGCTCTGCATGGAGATGGAGTTTGGAGTTAGTTTATACATGCATGCTGCTGAAGCCATTCTTGATTTGTAGGTAGCAACTGTTTCAGTACAAAAATCCTTGATGGTTATTCAGAACTCATATGGATCCCACTTCATTAGTATGTTATGCTATTAGCTACAAGGCTAGCTGACGCACTTCCGTTATTGTGCTGGGATGTACAATAACTGTTCTCCTAACGGGCTAAATTACAGCTTGCAGGATTTGAGTTGGAGGTTGTCAAAACAACATCTGCAGGCCATGCGAGGAAACTTGCAGCCAGTGTCGATTTCAGTACATGTCCTGATGGTAAATTGATTTTCGCATTCGATAAAAACTACTTAATGTAGTTGTACCCAGCCATCTGACTATTGCCTCCATATTGTCCTTGCAGGTATTATATGCGTAGGAGGTGATGGAATCATAAATGAGGTTTCTACACTCACCTTTCTTCTTCTTCCTTGTTTGTTTGTATTTCAAGGACAAGGGTGATAGCTTATGAACCAACTATGTTATTATCATTGTTCAGATGTTTGTCATTGAGTCAGTGTTGTTCAAGTTGATTGTTAGCTTAAATAATTTTGATGGCTGTAGCACTGATGAAATGTTAAACAAATGCATGCTCCCTTAACTTAAGTGCAAACCTTATTCTTCGAGATGACTCACTAGTTGGGACTTCAATTTCTTGCATATCTGGTAGGTATGGATGCTCTCGAAACTGCTAGAACTTTTTATAGTAATAACTGCTAAGTATTGTAGTTATACTTCTATTTACATCTTTCAAATTATCATTACCTTGATTATTGGCAATTGGTGTAACTCGCGTGGTTTATGAGGTTTTATGTCTCATGGTCTTGTCAGGAAATTGACTGATTGTCTGGTCTGGGTTTAATTGGCGGGTCTTCACTGTCCAACCTACCTTAGAATTCTTTACCCTCATGCCTTGGTCCTAGAATTCTCACTCTGAGTCATGTGAGCTTATCAGTGGCTACCTTTTGCTTTCATTACTGTCATTGATTAACGATCCTCTCTTTTAAATGCAGGTTTTGAATGGTTTACTTAGTAGGGAAAACCAAAAGGAAGCAATTTCAATCCCAATTGGAATTATACCTGCTGGTTCTGACAATTCTTTAGTCTGGACTGTTCTTGGGGTGAGAGATCCCGTATCTGCAGCAATTACCATTGTCAAGGTAGCTGCATTATTCTGTCTATTTTCTATAACAAATCAGAGTTGTTTTTAATATGTTTACCTTTTGTTTTCAGGGCGGTCTTACTGCCACCGATGTTTTTGCCGTGGAGTGGATCCATACGGGAGCGATTCATTTTGGGATGACTGTTACATACTTTGGTTTTATTAGTGATGGTAATCCATTAGCACCTTGTGTTTCTTTGGTATCAGTTTTAAACACCAAATATCAGCAACAGTGATGTCTCTAATTTGAATTTAATGCTTGATATTTGTCTCTGGTTCTTTTGAGTCGGATGTTATTTTGCTTAATTTTCTATCCTGAATCTAGGATTTGCAGAACTCTTAACTGCAGTTCCAATCATTGATTTGGGCTCGTATCAACTTTGCCTGGTTTATGTCAAATAATGCTCTCCTCTGCCTTTATTAGTATTTTTGGTAACTGAACATAGTACTGTTGGATTCTTGAGGTCTGCTTCGATTGTAAGCCGTCACTGAAGTTCTGAACGAACCCTTATTGACCTTAGTTGGGGGTGGGTTACCTGGATCCTCATATTTTCATCTAGTTTTTTTTCTTTATTTAACATTGCTCTGATGCTTTCTTGAATTGTCTGACTGATTTCTTATGCCTCCTTTTGGTTTTAGTTTGTTTAGTTAGTGCCATCGTAGGTTTTCCTTTTAATAATATCACAGTTGCATGTTCTTTTTTCTATTTTAGGAGTTTTTAGGTAAATTTTAACAGCCATATTTTTGGCTTGCTGCAGTATTGGAGCTCTCTGAGAAATTCCAGAAACGATTTGGCCCTTTACGGTATTTCGTTGCTGGTTTTCTCAAATTCTTTTGCTTGCCCAAGTACAATTATGAATTGGAATATCTCCCAGCACGAAGAGAAACTGGAGAAGGAAAAGGTTCAGCTGATCAAGAAATTGTGGACATGTCAGAACTTTATACTGATATCATGCGTCGATCAAGCAGGGAGGGCCTTCCTCGAGCCTCCAGCTTGTCAAGTATCGATTCAATAATGACCCCAAGTCGAATGTCCGGAGCTGACTTTGACACTACTTGCAGTAGCACCGAACCATCAGAGTATGTTCGAGCCATTGACCCAAAGTCAAAACGATTATCAGCTGGTAGGAGCAATGTGACGGCTGAACCAGAAGTTATTCATCCACCAGTCCCACATTCAGTTACACCGAGCTGGCCCAGGACTCGATCCAAGTCGAGGACCGATAAAGGGTGGAGTGGAATGGGTCCCACAATTGATCCTACTAGAACTTCTTGGGGCAATGCAACAACATACGATAAAGAAGACATCTCTTCTACACTGTCGGACCCTGGTCCGATTTGGGATGCTGAGCCTAGATGGGACTCCGAGCCTAACTGGGACGTAGAGAATCCTATTGAATTGCCAGGGCCATCAGAGGACTCTGAAGGTAGTGGTGATAAGAAGGAAATTCCCCCAAGATCAGAAGAGAGTTGGGTGGTCGCTAAAGGTCAGTTTCTTGGTGTGCTCGTGTGCAACCATTCATGTAAAACTGTGCAGAGTTTGAGTTCTCAGGTGGTGGCCCCCAAGGCAGAGCATGATGACAACACCTTAGACCTGTTGCTGGTTCGTGGAAGTGGACGATTGAAGCTGTTGAGATTCTTCTTGCGTTTGCAAATGGGCAGTCACCTTTCCTTGCCATATGTTGAGTATATTAAGGTAAATAAGCATGGCCACTACCGCAAACTCCCCCCTCCCCCCCAAAAAAAAAAAAGAAAATCACTGGAAACATAAGGGAATGAAAATAATAGAGAAAAATACAAGATTTGGAGATGAGGAAGATCAAAAGTAGATGCATCTCTAGCACTAATTCTCTTCGTATCTAACCAGCTCCTTATAATAAGGGTCAAAATTACAGTTCCACCCTTAAGGTTTAGAGGGTGTCTGGCGGAGCTTTTAAGCTCTCCAAAACGTCTTATAAGATGTTAAAGAGCTTAGTAAGCTCCTTCTAAGTGATTGGTAACGGTTTTCGAATAAGATCTTAAACTAGGGATGAAAAGAAGTAGGGAGGGCCCAACTTATTTTTCAATTAACATCTAATTGCGGTTAACTACTTCAAATTTTACTAGTTTAATTATAAAATGCCTCTAATAAGCTTCATCATCTCATTATTGCCAAACATTTCAAAAACTTATTTTTGAAATAATGTTTAAAATCTATAAGATGTTTTTAGAGCTTATTAAGATGTTATAAAAAAGAAGTAAGGAAACTGAATGGAGTTTGTTTTCTTGAAAGTACCTTGTAAGTCAATCATGTTCTGTTGGTCCCCTTTTGTAATTGGGCTGAACTTGAGCTGTAGGTTTGTAATGATCCTTATATTAAGACTACAGTGCAGCATCGAACATTATATTAGAATTCTGGTGTTGAATTGGAACTGGAACTCTATTGTATTTGTTAACGGCTATGATCATTTTGACCTAGAATTCTGTTAAATGCAGGTTAAATCAGTTAAAATTAAACCTGGGAAGCACACGCACAATGGATGTGGGATCGATGGTGAACTGTTCCCAGTCAACGGGCAAGTAATCTGTTCATTACTTCCGGAACAATGCAGACTTATTGGCCGTTCTCCAACGTCTAACAAGTGATAGCTGCAGCCAGCTTATTTGTCAAATATTGTGCAGCTTCACACACGTTCTGTTCTACTTACGGGTGTTGAAAAAAGTGAAGAGACAATAGTTTGCTCGGAGATTCTGATTCCCCAGTGTGGTGATTCCGTGGTGTTCATTTTGGACAGAGTTTGAGGTTCTTGTAAATTTTTTGTCGATGTTATCTCGGTTCATTCTTTCTAAATTAACGCTCGCTATATCGCATGTATCGTTGTCAGCTGCCAGATACTTATGTTACTATATCCTAACTGGCTTTGTATGGAATGTAGCATGAATCCTTGTCTTATGTATCATATAACAAGTTTGTTCTGACTCCAGACTTGATTTTTTTCCCTATATCTTAATTGCATGATTGTATTTGTTATACATTTTGTCTATTTTAATGTTGGTCTTTACGTAAACTAGCTTAATTTTTTCTAAAAGAAGTGTGTTGGGGATAAATTTACGATATAATTATTGATTCTTATTCGTTAGCCCCTAAATTAATTAATTACTAATTAACCCCCCCAAACCATGTTTATCTAGCTATGTACCACGGAAGTGCTAATAGTACCTAGAACTATCGATTTGAGTTACGTAAGGGTGAAAGGGGAATTCATTTTTTTCATTATATCTTTCTTAGATTAGAAGTATTTTACTATAAATCATGGGGCAAAAACCTACCCTAATTCTCTCGTTTCTTGAGGAAAAAAACACAAGGCGTGAAAGTTTAAATAATGCCAGATTGCCAAAATGTCACAATCTGTGGAGATCCTGGGTGGCAAAATAATGGAAGATTAAAACTATTGGTGATAAGAAAATTCAGTTCTTAAGAAAAAAAGAAGGTACCGTGGTCAGATAAAGTCGCGCCTGCAGATATAGTCAACAGTGACATACGGCTTTGACTATTTGATATTTGGTTTAGGTAGAAAAATTAATTTAAATATATAGTCACACACTCACACATAATCTTTTTCTAATAAAAAGATAAGCACTAGTATTAGATTGTGAGGGTACATGTTTTACTCGTTTAATCTTCGTATATTTGTTAAGTGTATGGTGAATATACACTCTTAGTACCCAAGATAATTGTATAAATAACATTTTGGTACAATTTTTTATTTTTCACCATGCTAAAATCAAAATTACATTTGTTTCATTCATTTTTCATTTTCACTACTTATATATCTAGTGAATTATTTAAAACTGGTCCCCCATTATAACCTTTTCTGATCTGATTCAGTAAATTTCAAATTTCATCGTTAAATGAGACCAATCATTTTACATATGGTATTTATAAAAAAAAATGTCATATTTAGACAAAATAGTCAAATTGCGAGTCTCATTACTACATACAAATCCATCTAATATGATATAATAAATTTAAAACATTATCATTTATAGGGCCCACCATTTTAATATTACCATGATAAGATAAGGGTTGTAATCGAGTCAAATCGAGCTTTTAGGTATTCGTATTGGTTTATTTATTTTTACTCAAACTTGAGCCAAGCCGGGTGGTGTTGGAGAGAGCGATTTTGTTCAAGAACGTGTTTGATCATGATCATGAATATTGACACTCGTAAATAACTAATTACTTTGTTCACAAATATCAATAAACAAACATATTCCTAGATCTCCATAAAAATAGACAAATTTAACCAAATATTTTCTAAAAACTATTAAATACCTCAATATTAGATTATATATAGTATGAATATTGTTGATGTTACTATTATCATCTGGGTCTTGAACAAGTTTGTTTGCAAGCTACTAATGAATGAGTTAATTAATGTTCAAGTTCTCTGTTCATTTATAATCAATTTTTAAAGAAACAAGCTTGTTTACAAGCAGTTCAACAAAACCTCTGTTCATCTAAAATCCTAAATAACAATATCATAAACAATAACATTCAAAATGTGGGCCCTACTCATTAAATTTCAATCATATTCATCAAATATGACAAATATCATCTTGTAAACCATGGTGAAAACACTAGCATTGTGCTTGTTTAAGGCTGTAGTGTGCTGGTTTACTGGTGAATGGGGTAAATATGGTTAATGAAGTAGATTGAGGATGGAAATGGGTGTTTAGTGTAGTTGGTTGTAGACTGAGTTTGAGTTTTTTTTTATACTATTAAATTAAGAAACGTGATGGGGTATGTATAAAAGTAAGTGAATAATTGATTTTGATTAAAGTAAGTATTGAGAATTATATTTAAATGACTATTTTATTAAATAATGTGATTAATGAGAGGTGATATCACTTTTACCCAACACCATTTTCTTTAATGGATTTGTTAGTTTATAGTTGGATTGTATATGTTAGTTAGTTATGAAATATGGTTCATCAAGTCATTAACTAGTTAGTTAGGATAGCATTAAATGTAGTCATGCACATGCAAAGCATGTGCAGTCAAATTACCTCACCCTCTCCCTCTCCCTCTTATGTCTATATATAGACACACATCATGTACTATCAAACCATCTTGATAATATGAAATCTGATATTTCTATTCTATATCATGGTATCAACGAGCTGAGGGTTTGATCTTTTGTCTTCCGCGCGCTTATCCAACTGTGTTCTTCTTGTTCGCCGTTGAATTGTAAGAGGTATCTTACTGTTGATTACGTTGCATGCCTATGTTGTTGTTGCATCTTGAAGTCGTTTCGAGATTGCTTGTTGTTGTTGAATCTTGAAGTTGTTTCAAGATTGATTAGTGTAAATTGTCTTCGTTACAATATCAAGATCGTTTCTCGTGAAGCCTTGTTTCGATTGCTTTGTTAAGTTGTTGATATATCACGAAAATGTAGCAAATTATGTTATCAAATCAATTTGTTCTTCTTACTTTCGATGCTCTATCAATGCTTCTTGATATAGATAATTACGCATATTGGAGAATTCAAGTAACTACAATTGTTAGGGCTCATGGCTATGATGAGTTTTTATATGGCACGACTAGTCCTCCACCAAGGTTTGTTCAAGTATCAGGGTCTACTCCTGAGAATCCTGATATACCTATTGTGAATCAACCAAATCCTATGTATCTGTTGAGTTGTGGAGCCAAAAACAGGGGAACAGGGGAGTTTCTCGCTGGAAAGTAATCTCGGCCGAGACTGGGAAGGATCTCGGCCGAGACGGGCTGTCGAGTCATCTCGGCCGAGACAGAGAATGATCTCGGCCGAGACATGAAGGCAGGCAAAACTGGAAGTTTGCCCTGGAGAGTCATCTCGGCCGAGACAGAGAATGATCTCGGCCGAGACGTGAAGGCAGGCAAAACTGGAAGTTTGCTCTGAAGACTCATCTCGGCCGAGACAGAGAGTGATCTCGGCCGAGACGTTAACACCGACTTACTTTTTGCTTTTGAGAGTCATCTCGGCCGAGACAGGGACTGATCTCGGCCGAGATTCTTAAACCGTCTTACTTTATCAGGCCTCAAGCTGAGGTCAGTTTTTGTGTTCAAGAAGTTATTAAAATAGGTTTTTTCCTTCATTGTTCATGGAAACTTCCAAAATTCATCACAAAGTAAAATATCCTGGCTTGGTATCGCCCCCAGACGTAGTTACTCTTCGTAACGAACTGGGTAATCAAATCGTTGTCTTGTTGTTTGCTATTGTTGTTGCGTTCTTTATCCGATTGTCTAGTCGTTTCGTGGAAAGAGTTGGGATAAATTCCTAACAACTGGTATCAAGAGCTTCGGGTTAGTTTCCTGGAGGATTCACGATGAACGACGGAAAGATTACGGTGGAGAGATTCGATGGGACTGATTATGGATTCTGGAAGATGCAAATTGAAGATTACCTTTACGGTAAGGATTTGCACCAGCCCCTCAAGGAGAAGCCCGAGAAGATGTCTGCGGAGGAGTGGGAGCTATTGGACAGGAAAGCGATGAGCGCGGTGCGTCTGTCGCTGTCCAAGGAAGTGGCCTACCATACCACAGGCGCGAGGTCTACATGGGAGATGCTGAAAACCTTGGAGGAGATGTATCAAAAACCATCGACGGCAAACAAGGTTCATCTGATTAGACGGTTGTTTAATCTGAGGATGACAGAGGGAACACCAGTAAGGCAACACTTGAATGAGTTCAACATGCTAACCTCACAGTTGGACTCGGTGGATATAAAGTTTGATGATGAGATTCGGGCCCTAATAATGCTATCTTCTCTGCCAAACAGTTGGGCCGGTACAGTGACAGCCGTTAGCGCCACAGACGCTAAGCTGAAGTATGACAGGGTGAGGGACTTGATGATCGGGGAGGAGATTCGGAGAAACGAATCAGGATCAGGACCAGGATCGTCCTCAGGGTCAGCACTGAATACCGAGAACAGAGGCAGACAGAAGGGAAGGCAGTATAAGGGGAGGTCAAAATCCAGAGGGAAGAGTCAGACGAAAAAGTGCTGGAATTGTGACGAGGTTGGTCATTTTAAATACCAGTGCAAGGCGCCGAAGAAGAACAAGGGGGATCAGGCAGACAGGAAGACAGCAAATGCAGCCACGGAAGAGGATGATGGCGATGCATTGGTCTTGAGCGTGTGCAGTCCCATGGAGTCTTGGGTCTTGGATTCCGGCGCATCATTCCATTCATGCGGTAACTTTAGTATAATGCAAAATTATATTTCCGGCGATTTTGGACAGGTGTATCTGGCAGATGATGAACCCCTGAAAATCGTGGGTAAGGGAGACGTAAAGGTTGAGACATCAAATGGCTCAAAACTGATATTGAATGGAGTGAGACATATCCCTGGATTAAAGAGGAACCTACTTTCAGTTGGACAGCTTGACAGGGAAGGTTACGTAGTAACGTTTGGCTGTAGCAACTGGAAGATTACCAAGGGAGCTATGGTAGTAGCTCGTGGTAAGAAGGAAGGAACGATGTACATGACCAGTAACTCGCAGGATTTCCTTGATCTTGCGAGTGGTAATGGTGATGCAAATTTGTGGCACTGTCGGCTGGGCCACATGAGCGAGAAAGGGATGAAAGTCATGAGTTCGAAGGGTAAACTGCCTGGTTTACAAACCGTGGAGGTTGGTATGTGTGAAGATTGTGTCTTCGGGAAACAAAGGCGAGTGAGTTTCTCGAGGAGTGGCAGGACCCTGAAGAAGGAGAAGCTAGAGCTGGTCCATAGCGATCTATGGGGACCAGCTCCGGTGGCGTCCATCGGAGGATCGATGTACTACATGACGTTCATCGACGATTCAACCCGCAAGGTATGGATCTATTTTCTTAAAAATAAGTCTAATGCATTTGACGTTTTCAAAAGGTGGAAGGCCTTGGTTGAGACGGAGACGGGGTTGAAGGTGAAGTGCCTGCGTTCCGACAACGGTGGCGAATATGAACTCAAGGAGTATTGTGCTGAGAATGGGATTCGTACAGAGAGGACTGTACGTGGAACGCCCCAGCAGAATGGTGTGGCCGAGAGGATGAACAGAACTCTAAATGAACGAGCGAGATGCATGAGACTGAAGAGCGGACTGCCTCAGTCATTCTGGGCGGATGCAGTGAGCACAGCTGCATTCCTGATCAACCGAGGTCCATCGGTTCCCTTGGATAATCGGATACCCGAGGAGGAGTGGACTGGAAAGGAGGTAAATCTATCTTACCTGCGTATTTTCGGTTGTGTTGCTTACGCTCTTTTGGATTCTGTTGTGAGAAATAAGCTAGATGCCAAGTCCGTGAAGTGTACGTTTGTTGGGTATGGCGGCGATGAATTCGGCTATAGGCTATGGGATGAGCAAAGCCGAAAAGTAATTCGCAGCCGAGATGTGATATTCAATGAATAGGTTATGTACAAGGATAGAATGAAGGATTTGGGCGCTGATAGTGGAAAGCTCCGCACTGTTGAGTTACCCGATCTAGACTCGAGTGGGAGCGAAGAGAGTCCGGTCGATGAGGAGGTTCATGATGACGAACCAAGAACACCACCACCACCTCAAAGACCAGTTAGAGAACGAAGGCCACCAAATAAGTATTCACCCTCTAACTTTTACTTATTGTTGACTGATGGTGGTGAACCTGAGAGCTTTGCAGAGGCAAAGCAGGTTGGTGATAAACGAAGTTGGATGGCTGCCATGGAAGATGAAATGGCATCACTTCGTGTGAATGGCACTTGGGAACTGTCCAAGCTTCCCAAGGGCAAGAAGGCGTTGCACAGCAAGTGGGTCTACCGAATCAAAAATGAAGCCGATGGTAGCAAACGCTACAAAGCAAGGTTAGTCGTGAAAGGATTCGAGCAACGGTATGGTATTGACTATACAGATGTGTTCACTCCTGTTGTGAAGTTGACAACGATTCGCATGGTGTTGAGCATGGTGGTTGCGGAGAATCTACTGTTGCATCAGATGGATGTGAAGACGGCTTTCCTTCATGGTGATTTGGTGGAGGAGTTGTACATGGTACAGCCGGAGGGGTTCGTGGTAGACGGAAAGAAAAGTCTTGTGTGCAAGTTGAAGAAGAGCTTGTATGGGTTGAAGCAAGCACCGAAGCAGTGGTACATGAAGTTCGACAATTTCATGTTGGAGATTGGATACCATAGATGCCATGCTGATCATTGCTGTTACTACAAAAGGTTTGACAATAGCTATCTCATCCTACTACTATACGTTGATGATATGTTGATTGTAGGAGCAAATCCAAGGGAGTTGGAGAGACTGAAGAAGCAATTGTCTGAGAGGTTCTCCATGAAAGACCTTGGAGAAGCGAAACAGATTTTGGGTATGAGGATCGAGAGAAAGGCGGCAAATTTGTTGTATCTTTCGCAGGCGGACTATATCGAGAAGGTCCTTGAAAGATTTAACATGGAGGTTTCGAAGCCGGTCAATGTTCCCTTGGGGGGACACTTTAAGCTGTCGAAGAAGGAGTCGCCGAGTACCAAGGAGGAGCGTACTCAAATGATGGATGTGCCATATGCATCGGCAATTGGGAGTATCATGTACGCCATGGTTTGTACTCGTCCGGATATTGCGCATGCAGTGGGAGTAGTGAGCCGGTTCATGAGTGATCCGGGCAAACAGCATTGGGAAGCGGTAAAGTGGATTCTAAGGTACTTGCGAGGTACCACAAGTAAAGCTTTGTGCTTTGATGGAAGAAATTCTGAGTTAGTTGGCTACGTTGATGCGGACCTAGCATCAAACGATCTTGATGGAAGAAAGAGTACGACCGGGTATGTATTTACTTATGGTGGTACGGCAATTTCCTGGACATCTAAGTTGCAAAAGGTAGTTGCACTATCCACCACGGAGGCGGAGTACGTTGCCGTGACGGAGGCAAGTAAGGAGATGGTGTGGTTGCAAAGGTTCTTGGGTGAACTTGGAAAGGAGCACGGAAATAGTGTACTCTACAGTAATAGTCAGAGTGCAATCTTCTTGGCGAGTAATCCGGCATTTCATTCAAGAACTAAGCATGTTGAGTTAAAGTATCACTTCATCCGACACTTACTTGAGATGAAAGCCTTGCGACTTGAGAAGATTCTCGGGAGTGAGAATCCTGCCGACATGTTTACTAAGGTTGTAACCTTAGAGAAATTGAAGTTGTGCATAACTTCAATTGGCCTCGAAACGTGAAGAAAAAGAGGAGATGGTGATACCAAGTAGGAAACGGGAAGGAAGAAATTTGCTTTGAAGGTGTTTTAGTCTCCAAGTGGAAGATTGTTGAGTTGTGGAGCCAAAAACAGGGGAACAGGGGAGTTTCTCGCTGGAAAGTAATCTCGGCCGAGACTGGGAAGGATCTCGGCCGAGACAGGCTGTCGAGTCATCTCGGTCGAGACAGAGAATGATCTCGGCCGAGACATGAAGGCAGGCAAAACTGGAAGTTTGCCCTGGAGAGTCATCTCGGCCGAGACAGAGAATGATCTCGGCCGAGACGTGAAGGCAGGCAAAACTGGAAGTTTGCTCTGAAGACTCATCTCGGCCGAGACAGAGAGTGATCTCGGCCGAGACGTTAACACCGACTTACTTTTTGCTTTTGAGAGTCATCTCGGCCGAGACAGGGACTGATCTCGGCCGAGATTCTTAAACCGTCTTACTTTATCAGGCCTCAAGCTGAGGTCAGTTTTTGTGTTCAAGAAGTTATTAAAATAGGTTTTTTCCTTCATTGTTCATGGAAACTTCCAAAATTCATCACAAAGTAAAATATCCTGGCTTGGTATCGCCCCCAGACGTAGTTACTCTTCGTAACGAACTGGGTAATCAAATCGTTGTCTTGTTGTTTGCTATTGTTGTTGCGTTCTTTATCCGATTGTCTAGTCGTTTCGTGGAAAGAGTTGGGATAAATTCCTAACAGTATCAGCAGTGGGTTAGGAAGGATCAATTTCTTATGGGGTGGCTTCTGAGTTCGATTACAGAGTCCATGTTAGGTCACGTAAATCATTGTACTTCGTCATTTGATGTCTGAAAGGTATTTGATGATTTGATGCATTCACAATCTAATGCTAATGTTCTAAATTTAAGGTTTCAGTTGACGACCCTTAAGAAAGGCAACTCTATAGTGGATGAATATATCCTCAAAATGAAAAGAATTGTGGATTCCATATAAGCAGAAGGTCAACAAGTGTGTGATGATGATATGTGACTTTATATCATTAATGGTCTTGGACCAGAACACAAGTCTATTGTAGTAAATGTTACAACCAAATCTGAGTCTCTTTCTATTACTAAATTACAGTCTTTACTTTAGACACATGAGATGAGGCTGCAGCAGCAACACTCAAATGATTTAGGAAATCTTGCTTCTGTGAATTTTGTGGCCAAAATGGGAGGTTATAACGAAAATAATAGAGGCAATTATAGAGGTGGTTACAATAACAATGGTTGCAATAAAGGCTATTATGCCAAGGGAGGAAGAAATTCTTCTAATACTACTAGAGGAAGTTATACCAGAGGTGCTTACAGAGGTGGATTTTCAAGAACAGTGCAAAGATGATATGCCAACTCTGTAGCCGTGTAAACTATGTTGCAGTAAACTGTTGGGATAGGTTTAATAAGGAGTTTGCTAGCTTAGATCCAGTTGCAATTCAGTCAGATGATCAACGTTTTCAAGCACATAACACATGTGTCACAAAACATGTCACTAATCAAGCCCCTGGTGTCTCAGCTTCTGGAAGTGCCTCCATTAATAGTTCTGAAGGCTTCATGTCTCATGGAGATGGTTCAGAATGGTTTATAGATTCAGGGGCTACTCATAATGTCACAACTAACATGACCAATTTCTCACACAAGACAACCTATCAGGGAGCAAGTAAAATAGTTGTTAGGAATGGTTCTCAAGTTCCATTTGATTATGTTGGGACTGTTACTTTGCCTTATGTTCTTAGAAATTTTTTTATATCCACACAATGTTTTATGTGCTCCTTCTATCACCAAGAATTTGTTAAGCATATCTCAACTCTTAAAGAATAACAATGCTTACATTGTGTTTTTTTATTCTTTTTGTCTTGTTAAGGACATGAAATCTCTCAAGCTGTTGCTCAGAGATTTCCTTAAGAATTGTCTTTATCGACTACATTTGCCTACTCAAATTGTCAAGTCTCATTCATCCATTGGTTCTATGCAAAGCACTTGTTTTACTTCTGCAAGTTGTAATACTGTTGTTTCTGCTAAATGTAACAACTCTCTTTCTGAAAATTGTAACAGTTCTAAAATTTGTAATAACCATTCTTCTGAGGAATGCCATTCTACTTTTTGTACTCTTTGTAAGAGGTCTCCAGATACTTGTAATAGAATTTCAGATCCTAAGGTTGGTTATGTTTGTAAAGACAACAATTGCAGTCTCAATTCCATAATGAGATTCTTTTGTGGCATAATAAGCTTGGACATCCTTGTAATTATGTTTTGAGTTATGTTTTAAAGCAATTACATGTGTCTCCTAATCTTAGTAAAATGCCTTTTTGTTATCACTGTCAACTTAGCAAACTGCAAAGCATGCCTTTTCCTTCTATAACACATTATACTTCAACTGCTCTTGAGATGATTTAAGCATATGTATGGGGGCCAGCAAGTGTTGCTTCTGATGAAGGTTATAGGTACTACTTACTTTTTTCAGATGATTTTACCAGATACTCTTGGATTTACCTCTTAAGTCTCAAGTCTATCACACAACTGCCAATTTTATAAATCTTGTTAAGAGACAATTTACTGTATCTGTAAAAACTTTTTAGTCTGACTATGGTGGTGAGTTTAGAAGCTTGGTACCTTATTTCGAAGACAGAGGTATTGCTTTTAGGTATTCTTGTCCTTATACTCATCCAAAAAATGGTCTTGTGAAGAGAAATCACAAGCATGTTGTGCAAATAGGGTTGACCTTGTTGTCACAATCCAAGCTACCTTTCTCATATTGGTGGATGTATTCGTTTTAGCCTATTTTACTATCAATAGATTACCTACTGTTGTTCTTAAGCACAAGTCTCCCTATCAAATGTTATATAACAAAATACCTGATTATTATTTCTTAAAACCCTTTGGTTGTGTTTGTTTTCCGCTTCTTAGACCTTATAAAACTTCTAAATTGCAATACAGAACTTCTAAGTGTATTTTTGTAGGTTATAGTCTTTTGCACAAGGGCTAAATGTGTCTCAATAACAACAGAAGAGTTTGCATAGCTAGATCTGTCAAGTTTAAATGAATTAGAGTTTCCATCTTTAGCTATTTAGCTATATTTGGGACTTCTGATATAGAATTGTCAACTAATGTAGCAACTCAATCTGCTGCGTTGTTACCTATCGTACCTACTACTTTACACGTTCAACCTGATCAAAATGTTTATAGTTCTAGCAGTGATTCAGTTCCTACTGATGATTCACTAACAACTACACATACTACTAGCAGTGGTCATGGGGATAGTGATCCTACACATTCTCATAATGCTCACAATGTTGAGCCTGCTACTACTACTCAAATTGGTACTGTCTCGAACCCTTCTTTGAACAGTCATCCAATGACCACTAGATCAAAAAGAGGTATTTTCAAGCTAAAGGTGTTTTCTGCTATGACTAATATTGATAATTCTGAGCCAGCAAATGTCACTCAAGCATTGGCATCTCCAAAATGGAAGATGGCAATGGATGAGGAGTATACTGCTTTAATCAAGAATGGTACCTGGCAACTGGTGCCATGTACAGACAATATGAACTTACTAACAGGAAAATGAGTGTTTAGGATTAAATATAAATATGAGGGTCTATTGAAAGGTGTAAAGCTGGACTTATAGCCAAGGGTTTTCAACAAACAACAAAGGCGTTTTAGTCATTTTATAATAGCATTTTAATTTCCAAATTAGTGAGCTGCATCAAGAAATTTAGTGGGTTGCAAATAGTCATCGATTTGAATAGTGTAATCCACATCGTACCATGTACATTCCTCAATAAATTTAAATATTTTCAAATATCTAACTCACACCGTACCACGCACGCTCATAAATGAAACTATTCAGCTTTATTTGAGTTGGAATAGAAAAATTAAGAATGATGTGGAATGGAAGAAGATTCTTCTCTAAACAATTCCTCTTTTCCCTTTGATGATTGATTTTTTCTCTTATTTTTAGCCCTCAAATCTTCCATTCTTCTCTAATATACTGTGTAAATATCATTGATAGAAATTACGATAGGTAAAGTGCCCAATTTTGAAGGTGAAGGAATAGAACACCTTCAACAATTGCTTATCAAACTTATTATGATATAGGTTGTGTTTACTTATATGAAGAGGTTGGAGTACTGAAGGTGGGAGAAATAAAGTGAAAAAAGAATGTTGGGTTAAATAAATGGGTGTTTGATTTTGTTGGTTAAGAATTATTTGTAATGTAAAAGTAACAAAAAATGTGGTGTGTGAATATATTACCAACAACTCTAAGAAAAACATGGCTAAAAAATTTGACCAAATCATAAATAAACACCCGTAATGTAAACAAAAAATCAGCCAAAAATAAATTGAACATAATCTATTCCAGGCCATGCAACAAGCTCTCATCGGAACCGTAACAATATCATCTGAGTTAAGTGTCAGGAAGCAGTAAATTTCACACATTATTAATTAAGATAAGATAATTAAATATATGGAAAGCATGTAATATCCCATAATTTCCCCTTAGTCCCTCGCATAATTATAAGTTGTCCAAATCTTGTCCCATTGGCTAAAACCACATAGTCCTCTATTAAAGAATACCTACTCCAATTCTTTATACAGATTTATAATAACTTCATGTTAGGATAGAGATTTCTTCAAGCCTAGCTCGTCAGTGAAGCCCATTCGAAGTACTGGCAGATAGCGCCTCTAGTAGCCGTCCAGTTTCCACACCCAAAGAAGGTGCTCCCCTGCTTAGGACCGGGTTTCCTAATGGTCGCTTTGGTGCTTTTCACCCCACAATAACACAGGCGGACGCACTGCCTCTGAGCCTGTGGCCAAACGAAAACTGCTTTCACCGGGGTTGGTTTCCATGTTACGTCATTGTTATTTAGCTGGTTGCTGAGTGAATTAGTAATGGAGAACTTGAAGCCCTTTTGCATAAGTACAGCAAGTAGTCGTGCTGTGTTTTTGGCATCGTCCAGACCACAGTGAGCCCGACCTTCCCACGTTAGACCAGATTTCTCTACTGCCTCTTTTAAGTTGCACCTCCCCCCACCGAAGACCTCTTGGAAAGGAACCTTCAAATTGATCCATCTGGCAAAAGAGAGTTAAAGATCATGTCAACGTTCACATACGATTGAATAAAGAAAGTAAGATTTTAAGACTTGATGTTGGGAAAAGTTTATGAAACTATATAGTGAACTCAAGGGAGCTAGTATATATACCTATTGAAATATGGGGGCTTTCTGATATGTTTGTAACGGCATTCCGATTCCAACATAACCCGGCAATCCCAGTCGGACCATGTTACCACAGCAAAGTTGGTGCTCTTTATTCCTTTATTTTCAAGCCATTTGTCATGTCTAAGAAGAGCTTCAGTTAGTGTAACTCCCGTATCAACCTAAAAAAGCCAATTACATATGTATTAGGATTTAGGAACTAAAAAGAGAAGTTCAAATATCTAATTTAGATGATAAAAAGCAGCTTTACAGACAAGCATCCAGATCATTATTTTCCATCCATCAAAGTGGTATTGCAACAATCATCCAGAGTAGCACCAACATAATATTCTAAATCCATTATATCACCAACACATAGAAAAGACTCGAGTAATGGATATAAACCTGAGTTTGTTGTATGCCCGTAAGATCTTTACAGAAATCACTCAGGTGCTGGTTGCAAGTTGGCCTCACATATGTCTGAAAACAGGCTTCTAGCTGCCCAGTTATGCTGCTGACTATTACAGATGGAAACTCAATAATCTCTTGTGGATAAGGAACTCTCTCTTTGTCACATGTGGCTTCAAAATCGATAACAACAAAATATTGAAAATCTTGGAATTGGTTATCATGTGGATAAGTCTGGGCCATCATGTTTACAGGGGCACGCTGAAATCTGTAATTCATTGCTAAAGGGAGGAAATGGCCTTGAAAGGCAATCAGTTGGCGTGGTGGAGTCGAAGGCCATCTGCCATGATAATAGAGGGGCCTCTGTGTAGATTCATCTGAAGGTTCTAAATGTTCACTGCTTAATGAGCAATCTTGATCTACAGCACTCGCTCCTGATTGGGCCAAGGTTTCCTCTTGGAACTCTGGAAGGCCTTCAGAGTGGGTTGCATTATATTGCGGAGGGCAGAAGTATCCTTTACATTGAAGGCTTCTAAGAGACTCATGGTTCCTCTGCACCGTATCTGATTCAAAAGAATTGACCAATGACATTAGTTCAACTTTTCAGCATGTATAATAATAGAATTTGAAATCCAGATTGACATAACAGATATTAAAATTAGAGGATACCCAAATGTGTTATTTGATACTAAAAGAATAATTAAAATAGTTCCCTAGGGCAAAGGTTCACCATATGTTACAATCCACAAGTGCAAAACAAGCTGTAGGTAAAGCAAACATTGCTTGTAGAAAGGGGGACAAACTAACGAATTCTAGATGTGCTATATCAGAAAGCAACTTTGACCTCCCTAAAAATGCTAAACGTTTTTCTTTACTCATACATCGAACTTGGGATCATCTTCCAGTCACAATTCACATCACATCCAAAGTTCCAACGTGCAATCTTACTCTGATTAGGAAAGGCTACATATTTGAACTATATTCAAATTCTTCTCTCATAATGCTGTGCATTTGTATCCTTCAATCCTCAGGTTTCGACTCCTTATTTTTCAACTCCTGAATTAATTAACTTAACTAGTTCTGTCCAAGCTAAGACTATATGAAGAAATAAATAAGTATTCGCTGAACACATGCAAGATAACAAAAGCAATAATATACACAATCCCACACCTTAATCAAACATGATTGTGCAATTTCATCACTCAGATCAATAACTTTACATATATCAAACCAAATTGATATAATCTAGTCTTAAGAATAGTTACAGAACACAGCACCAAAAAGGAAAAAGAAAAATCCACACAAACATAGAATCCTAAACAAATTAATCTCTCCCGAAAAACTCAATAACGTCGACCAATTAGATTCTCACAAAATCAAACAAGCTTTACATACTGATCGCCAGTGAAATCTCAAATCAGGCACAAATTCCTAAAATCCGATAGCCAAATCATCTCGGAATTAGGAAAAAAGGCGAAAAAAATTACTCAAACAAGCGATCCATAGTAATGTATGCAGAAATAGCGGAAAAAGAAAATTACCTCTATTGTCCATGGAAATCATCGTGTCTCAGAGCGTTATGAAGATCGGGAAGCAAGTACATCAAATCTCAGTCGCCAGTCGCAGTTCAAATACAAAAATTGCCGAAAATACGCAGTTGTTCCACCAGTATATGACAATATAAACAGGGGGAAAGCAGTGGCGATGGGGATGGGGTACTGCTATTTGGTTTTGGGTGGGGCTGGAGAAACTCTATTATTATATATAGAGACAGCGTTTATTGTATTTAGGCAATCAAAAAGAAAATCAAATCCAATCGAATCAAAAATTATGTTTCTGTTTTCAGTGGGAAAAGGTTATTAGTATGAAAAATTATGTAATTTTGTTTTGGATTAATAAGCTTAATGTTAGTTCGGATCCTGTTCACACACATTACATATATAACCTTAGTTGAATAGATTTTGACTAAATCTTATAGTCCAATCTCTTTAGATTTATTGTCACCAGTATCTTTTTTCCTTCCCTTTACTTTGTAATAAAAATAGATCATCGAATGGAATATTTTATCTACTTCATAAAATAAATTGAATATCTGCAAAATCCACAGCCAACATTTTCATTATAGAACGAAAACTTATTCCTCAATGTCTTAAAAGAATAGATAATTGATTAATTCTTATTTTTTCGAAATATTCTTAGAAACTCTATAAAATAAATTAAATATCAGAATAATCCACATGCAAGATTTTCATTATGAAAAGAAAACTTGTTTCTCAAGAAAAGAATCTAGCTAGAGATACTTAATTTGAATAAAATATTACACTTAAATCATCTTTCTAACATAATTCTAAAAATTTGATATCGTATAATTACGTTTTGGAATGGATTTGCGCCAATCCAACGGTTGATTTATTTTCCATTTTTACATATGAAACATCCAATGCGTTTATTATTGATTAAAGATATTATCTTGTAAAAGAAGTTTTGAATGCAGAGAATCTCATTTTGTTAAGGAGATCTCTATAGTTATATTTTGAGTAAACATTAGCGTTCAAAATAATCAGATGAAAATTAATAAAATCTCAAAATTAAGTTCCAAGAATTGTTTCCTACGTATATACATACACACATATCAAGCTCAATATGAATAGAAGGCATTTCTATATCCACTAGGGCAATGTTTATTTTAATAGATATTTAGTAGATATATATGGATAGTGGGAATATATCCTAACATTGCTAGGATTTAATTTGCTCCGTTTTTTTAAAAAAATTTATCTTGGCAACCTCATAAAACTCATCAAAATCCAAAATATGTGTGAAATATTTAATCCCAATGATCCCTTAGGTTGTATTTGTATGGAAGAATTTAGAAAGTAATTAATTTAATTTTCAATTCTTTGTATTTGAAAATTCAATCATTTCAAATCTCTTAGGTAACTATTATTTCGACCCATAAAATTTCTCAGCGCAATCCACTTCTCAATGTAGTCCACTTATATTTCAAAAATAAATACAAAGTTTTTAACACAACCTACTTAGTACCAATTTTAACCTTTATTAAATTATATTATTTAAAATAACATATTATATACTAACTAAATAAAACATAAAGCAAAAAAATGAAATGAAAAGAATCGTAGGCCTTCACAATCTTCGAGCTTAACAAAAAAATTCTGAGATCTATCCCAATACATCGCCGGATAGGCGTTGCCCCTTCGCCGGCGTGCACCTTTGCCGGCGTCGATTGTTCCTTTTAACGAAGACACAACGATTAATCAAAATACTTCTTCTTTCTTTTCATTTAATTTTTTTTTGTTTTTTTGTTTAAGAAATTCACTGTATTATAACAGTACTACACTAATTTATTTTAATTGATATTTCGCTATTTTTTAATATTCCTCATTGATGAAACCTCGAAGACACCAGAATTTATGGAGTTTTGCAAAAAAAAAAAAAAAAAACGACACAACCTCGAAAAAATTAGGATTCATAGCGTTTTGGGAAAGAGAGAGACATCTAATTATAGTTGACACGGAAGAAGAAAAAAAAATACTTTTTATTTTGGGAATTTATGTATTTATGGTTTATAATTATTTATATTTTGTTATTATTAAGGGTGTTCTAGTTATTTTATAATAAAAAATTAATTAATTAAATTAGTGGCTTGCAAGAAATTTTGTGGGTTACAAATAATCGCCGTCAATCTCTTGAGTAGATTTGAATTGTTTAAATTTTTCTTTTTTAAGTTCTTTTTTAACATTTTTTAAAAGACAATGATAATGAAAATCCATGTAGTGTGTGCGTGTAGTGTGGAAAGTATATGTGTGTGCACGCGCTCATGTGTGAAGTAGTGTTGTGTGTATGTAGTGTATGAAATCCGTGTGTGTGTGTGTGTTATGTTTAATGTATTGTGTGTAATGTGTAAAATATGTATAATAATACGGCTATACATACATAAAATGTAGGATGAATTTACAAATGACTAGGTTGATGGATGAATTTAAAATTCATCCAAAATGAACTAGAAATTTGTGAGGAATTTAAAATCTCTTAATTTTATTTTTTTTGCTAAACAAGTTATATAAATTTGATGATGAATTTCTAAATTCACCCCTCAAGTCCCTTCATTCAAATGGACCCCTTTAGATTCTTGGATAGCTATATAAACTCAAAGATAAGACATCTCGGTCAAAATCCCCCTTATCTTCAGCAACTAAACATAACATATGTATAAGAAATATATTTTATCCATAAATTATATTATAGAGTAAATCACTGGAAAAGAATTTCAAACGTTTCACCGTCCCACTCTTTTATCGTGATAAATTGGATAGTGGAATTTTCACACGTCAAAGTAAACACTGCCCAATAAGATAATGAGCACTTCAATACAGAAAGCTAAACTTGTATATAAGAATTAAAAAGTTCAAGGTATAGGCAATTGAAATTGCCTAGTAATATCCAAAAAATGATTATTCATATTATGAAAACTTCTCTCAGTGGTCGCGTAAAATTATCAAGGCAGCAAACCAAAAATGATTTTAAACAAAATCAATCCCACTGCTCCTTTAGAGCATCGGACAAAGCATCATTTCCGAAGCTAATTGAGTTCAGCCACAACTTTTATTCACCAAAAACGTAACAGTTTGAAAAACACATGCATGATTTCAAACCTCCCAATAGGTTCAACTTCACAAAGTAATTGGATCGGGCTGTACGGCTTTCTTGACGAGTTCGGTTTGCTCTTTAACGTGAACCTGGTAAAAGCCGGTAGCTGTGGCTGCAGATGGACCACGACCAACATACTTGACGTCCTCTATAGTACCTCTATCCAGTGCTTTCATTGCAGTTCCAAGACGAGGTAGAATGTAGCTGAATGCACCCATGTTCATCGGCTCCTCTTGGCACCATACGACTTCTGCATCTGAAATAATTACGCGAAAACAAAAATTAACAAATCCATTTTTTAAATTACAAAACTCCCCCTGAATGATAACAATAACCCCCTTAGGGCTCGTTTATTTCCGTGCAAGGAATATCACCAGCGGACTGAAGGGTTGATAACTTAGCACTAAAAATATCCACCATACTTAGGTGGATTACACATTATAAGAGGACACATTTTTAATTCATTCTTCTCAGAGTAATGAATCGCTATCCAAAACCAAGGGTTATCTCAATCACACCTCAATTGGGTATATTAGAATCAAGCAAACAATACAATAAGTAAGGGTCAATAAAGGGCCAGGTTATAAACTAGAAATGGAAGACAATAATAGTAAATGAGGGAGTACAAGGGATGAGTTAGTCCTATCAGCCCTATGACTTATAAGTAAACGAGCCCTTTGTGTTTGAGGAGTCCATTTTTGTTTTTGCTTTGGTTCTTATCAATGACCTACTCATCATGAATTAAACAGTCGTTTAGTGCATTGCTAAATAATGTTTAGGTAGAGAATTTCCATTCAGCAAGCAAGGGAAAATATATCGTTGCTAATGTTAAGGCATACTTGGATATCTCTTGAGCTCGCGCTGGATAAGATCATATGGGAACGGACACAGTTGCTCCACTCTACAAATTGCAATATCATTTCCTTCTACCTTCTTCCTCTCTTCATCAAGCTCGTAATAAACCTGCCAGTAATCAGAAAAATTACAAAACCTTTTACAGCAGTAACATTGTCATTGGTAGAATGATTGGACTCTAAAACCATTTCCTTTGAACATAGTAATTCCATCCACGGGGTGTGTGTGCGAGTATGTCTGAGAAGGAGGGAGAGAGAGAGAGAGCCACCTTTCCAGAGCAAAGAACTAAGCGTCTTATACCCTCTTCAAGATCTGAGTGATCATTTTGGTCCTTTATGAGACGTTTAAATCTTGTTCCTTGCTTATCAAATCCTGGGTGGCCTTGAACATCATCAAACTCGGATAAATTAGATTTACAGTCCTTGTGACGAAGCAAGTTCTTTGGTGCCATCACAATGAGAGGTTTACGGAACTCCCTATGGATCTGAAACATAGAAGTGAAAACGTGAGAGTAAATTCACACAGCTGTTAATTCACACAGCTTTAGTGAGTCAATCAACTTACTTGGCGTCGCAAGACATGGAAATAATTTGCAGGAGTAGTAACATTCACCACCTGCCAATTGCACTCCTGAATCTGTTTCCTAAGAGTAGGATCCATCTCAGGAATAACATAGGGATGATCATCACTCATCTGCAACAACATGAAATGACAATTTCACTCCTGTTGGTGATAGAATTATTTCAAAGCAATTGCAATGGAACCATAAATGAGAAACATTGCTGGAAAACTCGATCTCCCAGCATGGTATCTCAATGAAACATAACAGCATGAATTGTGCCAATCAAATGAGCAACAATTATTGAAAAGTAAACAGATCTTCTACCCAATTTCAACATTTCACTTTCCCAAACATATCAAAAATATGTTTGAGTCAGTTATAGGGAAGAGACATTAGAGAATAAGTAGCAACGAGAAGTTCAGAGAAACCCTGTTCCTTAGAGCCCACACTCCCCCAATCATCACCCCAAAATAAGGAAATGAAAATAGAACCAACATAAGAACAAACTGCCAATAACATTTCATCAAACAAAATTTCAGGCTACGAATAGATATCCTTCAATGCAGATAAAGCAGATGAGATAAACATTGCACAAACAATTACCACGACTAGCAAGAGACAACTGAGCTCAGAACAGTCCTACATCACGGGAATTAATAGATTCTCGAGCAAATAGCCTTTGTGTAGTGGAATAATACTTTGTAAACCATCTCTATTGAATTTTGTACAACTTTTCTAACTGGTTAACATACATAAGATAATTCAGCCAGCTAGGACATGTAAAACTATTCCTGATGTGCAGAGGTATATAAATGCATATACAAGGTAGCCTGAAATGGTGGCTGCCATGAAAAGGAGACTATTAATACCTGAAGGAAACGCTCCATACGAGCACTGGAGTGTTCAGGGCCTTGACCATCATATCCATGAGGTAGCAGGACAACCAACCCAGTTTGACGCAACCATTTGGCCTCCCCACTGCTCAAGAATTGGTCAAATATCACCTGAGCCCCATTGGAAAAATCACCAAATTGGGCTTCCCAGAGTACCAGTGAATTGGGGTTTTCCATTGAATAACCTAATTCGAAACCCAAAACTCCAAACTCCGAAAGAGAGCTGGATAGGCGCAAAACATATACATTAGAACTTAGCATACAGAATTCAATACGAGTTAGGAACCTGAAGGACATGAATTTATTTATTGTATCAAATAATATTATCATTTTAAAGGCAAACACATAAATGGTACAAATCCAAGGCATCAGTGATAAGGAGAAAATTCAATTAAGCCTTAAACAAAGGGAAAAAAGCTCTACACAATGATAAGCAGTAGATATCATCTTAGTTAGCTTAAAAGCTTGGCAATGAATGCAGTGAAGTTCAACAGTTCCAAGTTCCAACTTTGTATTAGAACCTTTTCTTAACCACATGAATATAACCAAAAAAATACACGATTAGACCCCTCAACAAAAGAGAAAAGTATAGAAATAGACAATCAAATATGGTCCACATAAGGTTTCTTTATTTGATCGCTTTAAATTGCCAAGAGCCAAAGCTATATTTCTTGAATGTGGAAGAATTTACTAAAACTTTCTTTGAACTTCTATTTAACTGAATTCATAGAGCTTTCTAGCCAGAAGTGAAGGGTAACTAATCTTCATCATCAGATGCACTTCCTCAAAGGACATGACAAAAACTCCTCCATTGATGCCAATTATGACAAACTCTTCAACAAACTATAGTGTACAATTAACAAGATATTTTGACATTATGTGGATTGGATACAGAAATTATGCAGTGTATAGAGCAACTCTAACAGGCACATCCAAACATAAAGCTCTTTAACAAGGTTTTTCAGAAGCTATCATCTCCTTCTTTGAAACTCAATATAGCACTAAATTTTATGGTTTACAGGAAATTTGTTCAAACTAAGTCCACATTTTCTCTATTAATAGATTATTTTGATCATATACATATTGTAAGATAATTTCATAATACATAATGCAATGCTACATGAGAGTTCCGTACTTATGAAGATGAATGGCCCATTGACATAAAGAGCAGCCCAAAAAAAGTTCCAAGGTAACATATTAAACGAATGACCAAAAAGGTGAAATTTTGAGATTGACTGTATATGTTAAGGATGTAAGCTTTCAGCTTACAACTGTGCACCACTGTATACCATCATCAACATGCAGTTTTTTTCCATTTCAAAGAAAAAGCATTCAATTACGATAAATGGAGAGTACGAGAAATCACTAACTTTTTATTTATTGAACACCTATCACATTATTCGCATATGTCATTCAATGTGTCTGTCGGTGTGTCAGAAATAGGAACAGAAAGTACCTGTTGCTCACAGTAAACATCTCCTCATTTTGGTTCATCATAAGATGATCTAGGGGGCAGTATTGTTCCCCAGTTTCTTGATCATGAATAACAGAATGTCTATGGCTGAAAGTACCTCGTTCAACATCCTGCCCACTCAACCTAACATGATTTCCCTCCACCAGCAAGGTTGCGAAAGCAAGTGCTTCTCCCACTGCCCAGTCAATACCCTCACCTGTCTCAATCATCTTTGCACGGTCATCAAATATCCTCTTCACTGCTCTATGAGGTTTAAAACCTTCTGGCAAAGTAGTAATAGCCTTGCCAACATTTTTCAGAATCTCTGGTTTGACTCTGCAGATTAAAATGTTTAATGACAAAATGAAATGAGCAATAACCAATTACAATACATGAAATTATGGTTATAAATGTACCCAGTATTGCGGATGCGAGAAAGCTGTTCTGGAGACTTGAAACCAGCCCAGTAAGCTGAGAGCCAGTCCCTTCTTTGAGGCACGTACTCTTTGCTGGCCAGAAATTCTTCATTGAGAATTGTAAGAACTTTGTTGTTTATCTTATCGATATCCTCTTTTGTAGCCTGACCAGATTCTAGAAGTTTGTTTTGGTAAATCTGAAGCGCAGAAGGATGATTCCGGATAACCTACAAAGACCACACACACACATAAAATTAAGAAGCTTTGAAAAAAATCTGTAGTATCGAACACTGAGCATCCATAAGAAGGATACTCAAGACTTCTTTAAGAGGGAACAAAAAAAAGATAAACCAAATCTTTGAGAAGAAGAAAATAAAACAGCATTGACCTTGTACATCTTTGGTTGAGTGAATGATGGCTCGTCAATTTCATTGTGACCGAATCGACGATAGCACACAATATCAACGACAACATCTGTGTGGAATGTTTGACGCCACTCTGCTGCAAGTTCACAGGCATGTACAACTGCTTCAACATCATCCCCATTGACATGGAAAATGGGAGCACTCAGAGCTTTGGCAACATCAGTACAATACTGGGAAGATCTTCCTGCTCTTGGATCAGTGGTGAATGCTACTTGGTTGTTCACCACAATGTGAATGGTACCACCAGTAGTGTAGTTTGGAAGAGCACTAAGATGCAAAGTCTCGTACACAACACCTTGCCCAGCGAAACTACCATCACCATGTATTAAAATTCCCATGTTTTTTGTTCTGTCAACATCATTAGAATAATATTGCTTTGCTCTAGTTTTTCCAACCACAACAGGGTCCACAGCTTCCAAGTGGCTAGGATTTGCAACCAATGACAAGTGAATTCTCTTGCCACCCCTAGTTGGTCGATCATAAGAAGTTCCTAAATGATATTTAACATCACCAGTTCCAGTGTAAAGGCCAACCTCGTCCACAGGTTTTGTACCACCACTAAATTCACTAAAGATCTGTCGTAGAGGTTTCCTGACAACATTACCCAGTACATTCAACCTTCCTCTATGTGACATCCCAATGACTATGCTTTCTACTCCAAGGTCAGCTGACCTGTCAAACATTTCCTTCATGCCAGGAATCAATGTCTCACAACCTTCAAGACCAAACCTCTTTGCTGCAGTCCATTTAGCAGCTAAGAAGTTCTCGAATTGGGAACTCCAAATAAGGCGGTCGAGGATCACCTCCCGCCGCTGGCTGCTATACTGAGTTGGAGTTGGAGTCTCAATTTTATCTCTCAGCCAGTTACATTTTTCGTGATCCGCAATATGCATGTACTCATATCCAATATTTCCACAATAAGCCTGTTCTAGCCTCTTCAAAATTGCCCTTAGGGTTTGGACTGGGCGATTCTCTGACAAAAACCCTGCCAATCTCCAGACACCAATGAAGAATTCTCGATCAAGATCAGCTTCTGTGAAGCCATAAAGGGCTGGATCCAGATCATCAGGAATAACCCTCTCTTCCAGGCCTAATGGATCCAACTTGGCTTTCATATGACCATAAACCTGGTAAGCTCTCACAAGCAACAACAGTCGCATACTCTCTTGAATAGTTTGTCCAGAAATCCCTGGTGAGGTGGTGGCCTGCCCAACAAAGTTCCTGAAGAAATTATCCCATGATTCATCAACACTACTGGGGTCCTGCTCCCAAGCTCTCTGGAGCTCTTCCAGATAAACACTGCTTGTCCCATCCAAGAAGCTATCAGTCAACCTAGACAGCGGAACGGGTCGGGGAACAGGTGCAGATTGCGCCTTTGGCCTAAAAACTGTAGAATGGAAATATCGGCTCTGGGCAGGAATGACCCTTGTCCGGGTTACATATGCACGGCTTTGTGATAAAGTTCTCTTGGCAGCAAGTTTTGCCACGTTAGTCCCAGCTCTAAACCAGACCATTGCTATCAATTCAAACAAATCGAAGACTTAATTTCCAAAACCAGCACCCTTCCAACAAAATAAAGCAGTATGAGCTCTCATTCCATCTTCAAAACAACCTAATCAACAAAAGAAAGAAACACCAAATTCATGAAAGATTCAGCAGAATGTAAATACTACTGCCACAACATATTATTAGCAAATCAATTAACATATAAATGCCGAAGAACGGTCAACAAGATTTATCTATTGGAGCAAAGAAAACATAAAACTTAGAAGAGAGTAAAAACAAAACATACAAAACTGGCAGTCTGTGGTCACAAATACTCGTAAGCATACAATAGAAGAAAAATTGACGAATATTTTATGCTGACAGATAAAAAAAATGGTGAAATTTGAACGGACACTGGCAAGATAGGATCTCATTACGAATCAAAACTCATACCATAGATTTGTTGACGACGACAAGAAATCAAACAGTCGGCTCATTTTCATACCTGGAAAATGTTGAAATGGGAGAGATTGAACCCTAAATCTGCGATGAACCTTTTTTCTTCCGGTTTCGGCTTTTAATTACCGCTTTGGTTGACTGAGGTTTTTCATACCTTTCCTTTTCCAAAGGCTTCTAGAGAAATACTTCCCTTAAATTTCAAAATAAATTAATTGAACACACCTCACTCTCGGCGTCTTTTTTTTTTTTAATTATGCATTGTGTTTAATATTTACTACAAAAATCTGGAATTAATTTCTTGTTGAAGTAAGACAATTTATATGATTTAGAAGATTAAGACAAACATATACGTAGTTAACATTTCATTTGGGACGGTTTTTGTGTTCGCCCTCTAAATAAGGTTGTAAAAATCGTTAGGCGCTAGTTAGGTCCAGCGATTAGTTGGGGTCTGAGCGAGATTAATCGGGACATAAATGTAGTTAGGCGGAGAGGAATCGAGAAATAACGTAGGCGGCCAATAAGAGTCTAACGCTTAGACGGGGATTAATCGGAGCTAGTCGAAATTTTTTACAACAGAGCCCCTAAATACATTTTTTATTTTTTGCCAATTAATAAGGGTACATTTCTTTTAAAAATAATTAATTCTCACGAATACAACTTAGTTTCATTTTTTATATAGCCTATTCAATCAAATACAACTAACTTGTAAAATTAAAATATTCATATTGGATTCGAATTAATAAAATAACACACTAATTTTACAAATACGACTCTTATTTAAAAATATTAATTTTTAGAATGACTATTATAGGTTGGTGTTAGTATGAACTCATCAAATAAAAAAGATGGCTTCTATTAAAACTGTTTCCCATAAGACAAACCAAATATTCCTCCGGAAACAAAAAAACAAAAAAAAAAGAGAGATAAATTTATTTTGCCTCTAACATCAGAAGGTGAATTTTACCTACACAATGGTATGTATCCCTTATACGTGTGTCATATACTCAACACATATCAACAAAAATGTATCTACCCTTAAAATAATATATTAAAGTGTATTGACCTAATATAGAATTTATCAAACATATAACAATAATACAGAAAGTCAAATACAAATCATGATGTTAAAATCTTAAATTTGCAGTATTTCGATTTATCCAATTTAGCATATTTTAAATCTAATTTTTTTAATAAGGAAAGCACAGCAGTGGTCTCCCTTTCTTTTTTATCAAGTTTCAATTGAATTTAAAACATTTTGAAATACATAGAGCAGTCCTATTTATCAAAAGAAATGCAGCTGTCCTATTAAATAAGAATTATTAAGCTGAATAATATTTGTTTGACTTTTATCAATTTCGGACGCGAATATGATGTCCCACACCGCAGCAACATATGGGGCTGACGGCCTTTGAGCTTATTACATAGCTTATGCACCACGCAAGCATAATATAATACTATGATAATTCTATTATGTGTGGTATATTAATACACTTAGCGCTCATTTGGTAAGGGTAATAAGTCCATAATATGGCATAATCGATCATTTGATAGTTCTTATTGCTTATATGTATTAAATTAGGGAGTTCGATTATTAAATAGCATCTCATGAGTGAATAGTAAAATAAGATAATCAATTATTATTATTATTATTATTATTATTGTTTTTTTTTTTTTTAAATTTAACAAAAGCTACGTTTCGGGTAGCAAGCAAAATCATCTTCATAGCATCTTGTCGAGAGCAACGATCCATTTTGTTCTTCTGAGGTTTTCACTTAGGGCAAGTTGAGGCGACAACCACCGCGATATGAAGATGAGAGAAAGGGAAATGACTAATTTTCAGATTTTGTAGGGGTAAAAGTGTACCTACAATTACACAATCTATATGTAACAGTAATATTATGTCGGCTACCAAACACCCAATAAAATTTATCATAAAACCTAATACCCTCTATCAAATGCAAGACTAGTTAAATTATAAACTCAAACCCTCTTAAGTAATCTTATGATAGATTAACTTTCTTTATCCCATACGCCCTACCAAATGAACCCCTAATGCATGTTTGGTTGGGGATGGGAGTGACTGGAGTACTGTTAGCTGAGGATAGTGGCTGGAAGAGTAGGAAAGTGATGTTTGTTTGAGTGGTTGGGGTAGTGGTTATAGTGTAGAATATAATTTTTATTTGTAAAATATGATGTGTTGTGTGTAAGAGTTTGTTATAATGATTGATTTTATGATTAAAGTGGTATTGAAATTTGTGGTGATTTGTAGTGGTTGAGCTAATCTGTGTAAGCAAACATAGAGAGGGTTGGACCAACCCATCAGGGGTTGAGCCAACCCCAACCAAACATACCCTTATAATTTTTACATGCTATTAAAGGATAATCTACAAATTACATTTAACTTGTTATGGGTTCTTAAAATGGCAGGTCTTCTTTTCCTTTTATTTTTTTTTTCTTTTATGTGGATGGACTTTTTAAGATTTTATGGATTTATAGGCTTACAACTTTTCCTTGTCTCCATTTTCTGTTGGAAAATAATATTTTATGTGTTCTGTTTAGTCCCCTTACTAATTAAAATATTTCTTTTAAAATGTACCACAAACTTTAGTAGTCTTAAAGCAAATAATTTTTCTACCATATAAAGTTTACAGTATATATAAAAAATACAAGAAAATAGTTGTGGTATTATCTCCCTGGTTCTCAAATTATATTCCCACCCCCACGTGCTTTAACATAATTCTTTCAAGGGTTAATAAAAAGAAAAATCATCCAACTTTGGCTGAATTGTCAATTAAAACATTAATTAAAAGTTAACAAGAAAATTCACCAACTTTTAATATTTTATAATTCAACACGGTCCGCGTTTTTCTTTTTACATCTAATTACGTCATTACCACTATTATTAGATTAACCTTGACGAGATTATTTTATATTCATCACATATTTTACAAGTTATCGTCACGACCACCGTAAATTAAAAGTAGAAATTGTGACAACTATAACTTTAATCGTCGATTCATTATAATTATACAATCTATGATAAAAGAGGTGATGAATATATGATGAGCTCATTTAAGCAGATCTAATGATGGTGTGACGACGTAATTAGATGCTAAAAAATATGATTAATGTTGTATTTTTAAAAAAAAAAAAAACCTGAAAGTTAGTGAATTTTTATTAACTGTTAAAGTTCACGTTGCAATTGAAAATCCTTCTTTTAATGTTGGCAAAATATATAATTTTATACGAAAATGATTTATGGCTTTTACAATTCTAACACGATATTTAACTAAATCACAACCTATCAAAATGAATCCAATTCTATCATACCTCCAAATTTCTATCCAAACCTTCAAATATACTCCCTCCGTTCCAAAATAGATGATGTTTTAGCTTCTTAAACAAATTCCAAAATAATTGATGTTCTAGGTTTTTTTTACCATTTCTCTCTATTTTACCCCTTTGTAAATCCAAAAATATCTTTGACTTTTCAACCTCCCACTCACATTTGATATCATTAAATCTTATCAACATAAATTTTAGGGGGTTATATTTGGTAATATATTTGTTTCTTAATTATTCTGTTTTTTTCTAAAACATCATCTATTTTGGAACGGAGGGAGTATACAATTTAATGTCGTTCTATCACAATTTACTATCATATCCCGTTTATTTGAATTTTGTCTTTGACTTAATTAAAAGTTATATTTAAAATATAAAATAACATAGAAAAATTCTAAAATATTATGTCTAGTATTCTAGAAATTATATTATATTTTACATAAAAGTCTAAAAAATTGAAATCTAGAAAAGTCTTTCAAACGGGAAATATGAAAATATATATCCAAAATATAAAAATAATAGTATAAACTAAAACTAAAATATTAGGATAATATTCTAGAAATTATCGTTTACAAGTATAGATTAGCTCCAAAAAAAAGTCGTTTTGCACATGTGGGGATCAAATCGGATAAAACCCTTCAAAACACGTCAGCCGTAAAAAAAGTCAATATTTTGCATAGTCCATACTTTGCACGACCGAGTTGCTAAGCTACTCGATCGAGCAAATGCTCTTCAATTTGGCAAGATGCACGACCGAGTTGCTATGTTACACGGTTGAGCAAATGCTCCACGTTTGCACCTCTTTAGCCCCAATGAAGGTTATACGACCGACTTGCTGTGTAACTTGGTCGAGCAAATACTGTTTGTTTTCCTTCTCTTTTTAACTTGTCTTTTAGGCTCATCAACTCCATCTTAGGTCTACCGAAAGTCTATTTTAGATCCAATTCTTCAATTCATTCCTTCCAAACCATTCCTTTTATCTGTTTGGACTCGTGATTTCATCATAAACTCAAAAAACGCGTTGTTTTATATTGAAAATACTACAAAATCAACAAACAAGTGAAAACCGTCAAACATACGAAACCAAAAGGTTATGAAGTACTAATTACGCAATAATGCATTGTTTTTTAATATAAATATGTGCCTAAAAATCACATAAAATATGAAGTGATCACTCACAATAGAAAAACGCCAACAAGACCAATTTGGATTTTATCTTGGAGATGTGGTGAGCCGATAGCACCTACATGGAGGAGGTTATCACGATCTTAGGACACCGTCTAGTGGCGTGACTCCTTCAGGCCAGCCATTTAACTTTATACTCTTGTTATTTTATATTTTTTCTACTTGTTTTACATTGTGATACATTATATGTTACTTGAAGTTATCATAATTACAACTTTTGAATTATAATTTACTTTGAAGTCAATATAATATTTTGTGGCATATGTGTGCATGAATTATTTAAATAATATTAACAAAAAAAATCAACAATCTAAGGTAGTGATTCTCATCGCTATGTGCTAAACATTGTTGGTATAGTTTTAATAATTTTGGGTTGCTGTCATATAATCTTTTGAGAGTAGTAATTCTAGATTTTTGAAAATTCAAATCAGTAATAATTTGCTTGAATTTGTTTAAGGGAATCAAGCATTAGGGTGTAAGTAAATTTTTAGAAGGAATCGAAATTGATGACTCAATTGACAAGTACAAAGCAAGATTAGTAGCTACTCAACAAGAAGGAATAGATTATTTGATACTTACTCTCCGGTTGCTAAAACATCTAGAATAAGGATCTTCTTAGCTTTAGCTTCTATATATAAGTTACTCATATATTAAATGATTGTCAAAACATCATTTTTTAATGGGGTTTTAGATGAAGAAATTTATAGGGAACAACTAAAAGGTTTTAAGGTTAAAAGGCAAGAAGATAAGGTATGTAAGCTAGTAAAGTCTTTACATGGTTTGAAACAAGCTCCCAGACAATGGCATGAAAAAAATAGTGAATTATACAAGGTTTTGGGTTTAGATCAAATGAACATGATAGGTTCATATATTGCAAAGAATAGAAAGTTGAATATGCAATTGTATGCTTGCATATGGATGACATATTAATTTATGGGTCTGTCGGACTTTATTAAAACGTGATGAATATTTGTCTAAGAAATTTGAGATGAAAGATTTAGGAGAAGCTCATATAATCTTGGGAATGAAAGTTAGTAGAACTCAAGACGGGATTTTCTTAAACTAATCTAATCCTATTGAAAAGCTTTTGAGGAAATTTAATTATTATGATTGTAAGTCGGTATCAACTACTTATGATCCAAGTGTACATCAAAAGAAGATCTTGGGAGAACATATATCTCAGTTGAAATGTTCCCGAATTACACGATTCTTTTTATATTTCTCTAATAGGACCTGACCTGACCTGACATTTGATATGCACTTGGGAGACTTAGTAGATACCCATAAACCTATTACTGATCACTGGAATGCTTTAGAAATATTTCTTAAGTATCTAAGAGGAACCCTAAATTATTTAATCCATTACAAGGGATTTCCAAATGTGCCTGAAGATTATAATGATGAAATTAGATTATTGATAGCTCGGATATCAAGTCCACTAGTGATTTGTTTTTATGTTGGGGGAGGAGCAATAACTCGGGGATCTAAAAACACTATTATTTCCAAAGGTACTTATATGGAATATGAATTAATAGCACTAGATACAACTGGCTCCACTGCCGGATGGATGAGAGATTTGTTACATTCCACTTGTGGATAAACCTTTAACAGCTATTTTTATATATTGTGATAGCAAGGTTGCGGTTAAACTTGTGAAACAAACACATTCTAACGAGGAAATGATTAGACATCTTCAAGCAAGATATAAACACATAAAATCTTTACTAAAGAAAAATGTGTTATCACTTGACATCGTGAAGTTTGAGAAGAATTTGGCGGATAATTTAACAAAAGCTCTGGCTAAGAAAGCTGTGTATGAATCATCGAGGGGATGGGCTTAAGCCCACAAGAGAATCTATGTTATCACTTGACATCGCGAAGTTTGAGAAGAATTTGGCTGACAATTTAACAAAAGGTGTAGCTAAGAAAGCTGTGTATGAATCATCGAGGGAGATGGGCTTAAGCCCACAAGAGAATCACGTGCGGCAGTAACCCAATCTTTGTGACAAACCTCGTGAGGAAGGTCCAATGGGTAGAAACAACATGTAATGCGTGAACTCATTTCGCACTAATTTCTGTGAGACTTTTATGAGATGTCTCATACGCATCCATGGAACTGCTAGTGTTATAGAGTGTGGTGTTAGGTTGGGCATTGGCCCTTAATGAGACCAAGGCGGGTATTCTGCAGGGTAGAGGTCACACGTACCCTTGAGTATTTTACCTAAATGGGAGTTCCCATGAGGTGATGGCTAGAGTTTGGGCTAACCCTAAAGACTCTCATAAGAATCAAGATACGAGTGCAAGACTGTTAATAAGTAACCCACTTTGACCAAGACCGATGTCGATACTATGTATGTGATGTACTAAAGTTTGCGCTAGGAACATAATTCAAGGCATAATCCATTATGTTTCCTCACATAGATATCAACAACACTAAATGTAGGTTCAAGCTCAGAAGGCCCCTACAACCATTGCGTAGTATAATGTTGCCCTTATATATTTTCCTTATAAATATTTTTGAAGTTTTGAACCTTGTGGGGGATTGTTGTATATTTTGAAGTTTCAAAACTTCAAATATTCAAAGCCTTCTTTAATTTTTTTAACTTATGTTTCAGAGTCCATTATGTGGCTATTATGTAGTCATTATGTGTCTTTAGTTTCATGTTAGGTCCTACATTAACCTAACACTATATATAGGTGTCTAGGCACACAATTAAAAACAAACTCACGTTTATACATTCGAATATCTTCCTTCATACTTTACATATTGTACTTTTGGACAACTAGACAAGATTAGTTCAATTAGTCTTCTTGGACCATTCTCACAATAGAAGGCGCCAACGAGGCCAATTTGAGTTTTATCTTGGGAAGGTGGTGAACCAATAGCTCCTACACGGAGGGAGGCCATCACGACCTTAGGACAACGACTAGACATGGCGTGGCTCCTACAGGCCAACTGTTAAAACTTTTATACTCTTGTTATTTCTATATTGTTTATACTTGTTTTGCATTTGTATATATTATATGTTATTTTAAGTTATCATAATCTTGTACAACTCTTGAATCCTAATTTACTTTGAAGTCTTAATATAATATTTTGTGGCATATGTGTGCATGAATTATTTAAATCTTAACAAAAATTACTTTTGTATTCTTTACAAAAAAATAGTAAATTTGTCCATAAAACAATCATTTAGGGTGTGTTTGTTTATGGATTGAAGGGGGGGAGGAAAATTTGGATAGTAAATTCTTTGATTTTATGTATTATAGATGTAATGCTTGTTTTGGGCTATAATGTGGTAAAACTGGTAATTTATTGTGAAATCATCATTAAAAAGTTCTTTCTATGAATTAAAAAATAATTGACTTAATGGTAAAATCATTTGAAATATACCATCAAGTTCTTCATCCGGATGGGAAAATCCATAAACAAACATACCTTTAGAGATATTAAATCCCAACCAAGGGTAGATATCTCTAACTTTTCAGAATCTAAAAAAAAATAAAAAATCTAACTTCTTAATCATCTAAACAAACAACAAATCTTTACTCTCTAGTTAGTTAAAGAAATTAATATAAAACCAACACAAAAATTAAAATAAAGATATTACCACAAAATTAATGTTTGCAGACCTCACAATTTCATTCACCCCAAAATGGGTAAATTTTTTAGACCTCCAAAGTATATGCCATTTAACAACTTACTGTATTTATGTTTTAACCTTTGTCGTTAGCACACCAAGTTCATAGATTTGCCAACTTAATCAAAATGTCCGTGACACATCACCATTCTCGTTAGAATGCATGCACGTGTCTTACGCATGATGTTATTACGTTCTAAACTTTGTCATTTAGCATACAAAGTCCACGGGTTTGGCAACTTAGAAAAATTGTCCCTGGCACATCATCATTCTTGCCAGAATACACGCACGTGCCTTGCTCGTGATATTATTAAGGGCAAAACAAACTTTTCCAATATGGAGGAGGATGTTTGAATCCTTCGAGTCCAACAAAGGCCATTAGATTCTCCCCGAGAAAGGTCCTTCAGCCCAGAAGACGCTATTTAATGATGCCACATCCCATGTGTTGTAATCAAATGTGAATGATTTACATTTTTTTAAATATAGTCATATTTCATTTGTAACTAAAGTGACTATTGTATTTTACTATTACTGTTCATATTTTAGTAAGGGTTAGTTACCAAATAAATCACGACCTTTGGTCGAATTTTCAACTGCAATATGTCTTTTCAAACTTATCAATGTTTGTCACATTTTTTTGCGCTATCAATTACAACATCGATACCCAACTCCGGAGCCCAAAGCTGATGTGGCAGGCGGCACACGTGACATATACTAAAAATGACGTTGTTTTATTTGATAGATTGCCACATCATTTATCACCTCATTAAGTCTCTATTTTCATATATAGACATCACATATTTAATTTAATCAATTAAATAACAACTAAAATGAAATTCTATTATATTATATCTTAGTCTAAATATATAATATTCTAAAACTTAAAAACATACTATCTAAATATTACTTAACATTTCCTAAACAAACTAGCTTGTAGAAGAGGGCAAAGGGAGGGTTCAAGAAGAAAGGCAAAACGACACTCAACTCACGTTCTTTTCAAAGAATTGCGAAAAGATGCGCGTTTCCAGGAGAATCAAAGTTGCACATGTAAATAAACCACTGTTTCTGAGTATCTTGTTGCGCAAAGAGGCGAAATTTGTGGGGAGTAGTGATCTGTTGTTGTAATGGCCGACAAATAAGACTCGTTGAAACAATATCTTTATTTTGTGATTTTTGTTGTACCCACATATGATTTTTTTAGTTCTTGGTGGTCCCTAGGGTTTTAAATTGATTGTGGTGGTCCCTACGGGTTTGCAGTTTGAATATGGTCCCTAGGGTTTATAAATTTATTGTAGTGGTCTCTGTAGTCGAATGTTCTGATTTTTTTTAATTTTTTATTTTTGTTTATGTAGCAATACGTTTTCGCTGTATATCCAACATGGGGGAAGGGTGAACTATTGCAAGCCGGGGGTTAAATACCTCACTATAATGGAGGTCAGATTTATATGAAATGTTCATTAGATATAGACATGTTTGGGTATCTGGATTTAGTTGATACAGTGGAGAAATTAGGGTATACATCATGGCGGGCGCTTGGGTAAAATTACAGGTGGTGATACAGAGATAAAGTTTTTATTAGATGATTCCAGCGTGATGGAGATGTTGAAGAGAGTTAATCTTGCTAAAAGAATGATAGTATTGTATGTGGATGCTGGGAAAGAAAAAAATGAAGTTGATGAAGAGGATCGAGCTGAAAAAGGAGAATCCAAGATGGTATCAATGAAGAAGTGGCATGTGAAGAAGGTAGTAGGTATTGATGAAAAATCTGAGGGTAGTGAAGAAGAAAGGGTAAGTGAAGAGTTATCTGGAGACTCTTCTGATGGAGATGTGAATTCAGATTTAGAAAAAGAAAGTTGTGAGGAAACTTGATTTATTATTGCAAAACTTGATTCATTGCTGCAAATGTTTAGATAAACAGATTCTTCAAATAAGCTTTACATTCATATTGAAATACAAATGAATAATACATGAACAACTAATAAATGAAGAACTAACAAATTGAAGCTTTACATTTAGAAGAGATCTATGACCATTTAAGAAAATTTAAGCCATGTATATATGAGGCTTGAACATTCTCCTACCACCATCACAAAATAACCAAGCCATTAGAGGTGGGCATCCGGTTTTCGGTTCTGATTCCAAACAGCCAGTTCTGGGACCGGCTAGTTTGGGAACCGAAATCGAACCGCGGAAAGGCCGGTTACAGTTCCGAACCGGCATGGAACCGCTGCATCTGTTTTAACCACCGGTTCCAGGCGGTTTATGTGTTTGATTTTTTTTATTGATATTTTTGCATGTTCATAAAAAATCGATTATTATGAAATATCATTAGATTTACAAGGTACAAATACAACTTACAACTTACATGTTACAACTTACAACTTATAATTTCTAAACTCACAAACTAAAATGTAACACTAATTAAACAAAACAATCAACTTATAAATTACAATACAAAGTTACAACTTTAAAAAAACGTAAATAATAACTAATAATATTGGGAAGGAAAAAGAAAATAATTAACGGGCATGAGTTTGATTCCAGGTTAAAAATTAGTAAACTTAGATCCAAATTGCCTACGTATCCTCGACCTTGCAGCTTAAGCTCAAGGAATCAAAGCCCACGTAGTTCTCTTACCTCACTTACCTTACGAATCGAATTTGGTTCGGTGGTGGTGGTCAATCACTTCCTTGAGAAGTGGGTGTGCAGGACCCAGACCCGGACCCGGAAAGTGGTCTCGAAGTTAAGTGAATCTCACTCTTCGTCTTCATCGAAGTCAACATCTTGAGCTCGTTTCTCGACTTTTATCTCTAATCCCCAAGAAGGAGTTCATTTTTTAGATTCTCCATGGTTGATCTAGATCTTTAGGGATCCAATGTATATCCTCCAATACTAAAAGCTTGCTCAGCCGAAACGATTGAAGCGGGACAAATAAAATTTTCCTTGGCAAGGAGGTCGGAATTATTTTAAAAAACGAGTTCCTAAAAAATAGGTTGTAAAAAATTCTCAACCTCCCCATAGGGATTAGAGGAAGACCTTGCTTTTTTTGTGAACGAATATCATAAAATTCTGCAAACGAGCAAGACTCGAACTTGAAACGGATTGAAAAGATCCAAGATCACTAGAACAAACATCACTATCATGGCCATCGCCAAACCCTATCCTATATTCTTTATAGATATCAAATACAAGACTGTTTGCATTGGTGCCGATATGCAAAGGATCATTGTCATTAGGGAACAATGCATCATAACACATTTTTAATAAATATTATAAACCATCTTCTATAATCCTAGGGTCTAACAACTTAGCAACTAAAAATAAATCGGGTATTTTCAAAAAATATTTTGACCATTTTTTCCTCATAGAGCCTATCGTCTCATGCAAAATCGAGTCATCTTTATATTCATTAAAGACAAGTGCAATTTTAACATAATGATCAAAGGTGAAGTAGGGTAGTAGCAACTGGATAATTCCTTAGTTACGTCTTCAAAAAAATTCAAAAGCCAAATCAAATTAGCACAAGCATCCCATTGATGGGAAACAAACAAATACCAACTTGGTGGTGTTGGAAAAATGCAGACAAAGCTTCCCTATACATGTAAGAATCATTTAGCATTTTATATGTAGAATTCCAACGATGGGGAACATCAAAAGAATTTTTTTTGGGATGAATTCCTCTTTGTTTGCAAAATTTTGCCCACTTTTTGGTCAAGGATGAATGTCTAGAAATAGCGATGATTGCTTCTCTAATAGGAGCAACATGAGAGTTGAAATTTGTTAGTCCATCTTGCACGCATAAGTTCAAACAATGACAAATGCACCGAATATGAAAATTTTTGCCTCCACAAGATGGTTTGCAAAACTTAATAAGGGTGGATAAGGCCTTATTGGCACTTGCATTATCGAAAGATACCGTTTTTTTTTGTACCAAGTTGTATTCTTGAAGAATAAAATAATTTTGTGACAAATGTTTGATGTGGTATGCTCGGAATCAAATTCCCTATAACCTATTAATCTTTTTTGCATTGTCCAAGAATCATCAATTCAATGGCAAGTAATGCCCATGTAGTGATGATTATGCCAATGATCACCCAAATATCCGAACACATTGAAACCTTTTGTCTAAGTGAAGCAAAAATATTTAGCAAAACAAGTTTGAATTCCCCAACAACTTTCGCAATATCACGTGTTAGTGTTCTTCTTGAAATCTTTCTATTTTGTGAACCACAACTAAGTTGCATAAAATCTTCATAAAAACCATCCTCGGCAAAGTTAAAAGATAAATGTTTTACGGAAATAAATTTAGTCAAAATTTTCCTCAATTTTACCTCAATATATGAAAATAAAGAAAGAGGAGAGTTAGAATCCGAACCTCCAACAAACCTACCAATTTGTATTTGGGTTTGGTCTAGTCCGGCCTTTTCGGGATGAACATTTTTTATGTGCTTTGTTAGTGTTCCATTACCCCCCTCCATGTTTGAAACTATAAGGCTTGCCACAATAGTTGCAAGTGGCATTGTAGACGTTTGTTGAGCCCGGCTTTAGAACTTTTGAAAGTTGGATAGTAAAGATTTCGAATTTCAAGGCCGGTTGTGTGCCTTGTGAAGAACTAGGAGCTCTTCCTCCACCTTGGCCTTGACTTTGGCTCTCTTGGGTTAGACGTTGATTTTCCTCCTCTTGTGTGGCAAATGCGGCGCCAGCGTTTTTTCCTAAATAAATTAAAAAAAAAAAACAAAACAAAACAAAACATTACAATAAACTAAAGCTAGTAACATAATTGTAGAATATAATATAGAAATTTATAAAACATATAATAGGATTTATATTGATTCAAAAACTACTTTACTAGTATTTTACTAATAGAGGTTTAAGATAATATTGGTATTTGACTAATAGAAATTTAATAATTAACAATACAACTAAACTAAAAAATTATATTGTTAAAAAATTAAATTTACCTAGGCAAGCGGTTATATCATCGACATCTAAATCAATTGGAATCTCATCATCATCATCATTGAGGTCGAAGATGGTATGAGGAGGAGGAGGAAGTGGAGTATACTCATCCGGATTTGACTCTTGCCCTTGTCGGCAAAAGTGCGAGATGAAGAGCTTGAAGATCTTCCCCTTCTACTTGCCTTTTTTTATATTGAATGGAAAAATAAAGATGATAATTGAAAAATATAATTGAAAAACTTGAAGAACTAGATATTTTTTTGAACACTTAAATTAGCAAATAACTAGAGAATTAAGAGAGACCGAGAGGTGTGAGGAATTGGGTTCAAGTAGGATGTATTTATAGGGTTTTGGAGTTACAAAATTCAAAAAATGAAAATAAAAATGTACCCCCCCCCCCCCAAAACCCCCGGATCCACTGTTTCCCAACGGCCAGTAGATCTGGGCCATTGAAAAATATTGGCTGTCCATTTAAAAAAAAAAAAAAAAACTGGGGGTCAAACCGACGGTTCGCCCGGTTTGAACCGCCAGTTTTATGCAACAACTAGTAAATCTGGTCCGCCCGTTTCAAACGGACACTTAACCAGATGCCACCACGTGTCCCGTTTAAATTTTTAAAAAATAAAATTATATCGAGAACCGGCAGTTATAAACTGTCGGTTTATCATCGTCGGTTCTGGATTCCATATATCCCGAACCGTAACCGAACCGCAAAAACCCCGGTTGTGGTTCCGCTTCAGAACCGGGTCAACGGCTCCGGAACTGTTGACCGTCGGTTCGAACCAGCCCGGTTCCCCCTTTTTTAGAACCGGATGCCCACGTCTACAAGTCATTACAAAAATTTGCACATAAATCATTGCTATCTGGATCTTATTCCCATAAATTGCAGCCTTCAGCTTAGACTTCAAGTTCTTGTTCTTCTCCAAAAATTGTGAATTTGCATTATTGAGCTCATCAACCTGCTTCCCCAAATTGACACCAATCAAATTCAATTCTTGAATTGAAAATATCCAATTTCTGATCCAGCAAGCCCTCAATCTCATTTTTGTAGACCAATCGTTGTTCCAAACTCTCTTTTTGTGCCTTTGTATACCAAAAAGGGCCCTACTAGAAACTTGGCATCTCGGGATTGAACTACTAAAAAAAACAACAAACAACCAGGTTTACAAGAAAAAAAACGCAAGTTTAAAATCAAAACACAATAAAGTAACAGACCCATTTCCCTTGTGAAACTACAATTTCAAGAGGTAGAAGCTCGAATGTGTTCAACAAAGAGACCAACGAACGCACAAATCAGACGAACCCTAACCTCGTAAAACTGTCATCAGAAGAATCTCTTGGAGGAATGCAAATTCGTTGTTGATGTAAAAAGTAACGCAGGAAGGCCGCAACGGCATCTCTTGGCACTCTCCACTAAAGGTGTTAACGATGAACTTGAACGGGACATTTTCATCGACGAAGGGTTCTGCTAGGTTATTCTTCTGATGTAGAGAGGCACAGTTAATTTTGTGGGGGTAGGGTTATTTTATTTTAGTTGTTATTTAATTAATTAAATTGAATATGTGATGTGTATTTCTGAAAATAAAGACTTAATGAGGTGTTAAATGATGTGGTAATATGTCAAATAAAACGACATCGTTTTTAGAATATGCCACGTGTGCATGCCACATCAGCTTTTGGACGTTGGATCTGGGTGTCGATGTTGTAATTGAAAGGGCAAAAAAGAATGTGACAAACATCGATAAATTTAAACAGATATGTTGTAATTGAAAATTCGAACAGAGGTCGTGATTTATTTGGTACCTTTCTGTAAACCTGATTTGATACACTGTTAGATGTTTTTTTGGATTGTGCATGTGCATAGGATTCACTTGAGTGGAACATTTTTTGGACATAGAAGTGGTATATTTGGCAATATGAAGAAGTTTTGTCCCGAATTGGGATGGTTAAGTGCAAATATATGATGGTATATTTTTTTTTTACGGCTTCAACATAGTTTTGCACACATTATTTGATAATGTAATTCTACAAACAATCTTGATCTTCAACATTATTCATACGCCTCCATAACCCCGAAATTATTCGTCGGGGTCTTTCGCATATTGTTAGATCTATCCAAATAAAGATAATGCATCCTCATGGTTCCTAAAAGAAATTACAAATAATTGTGAATAATCAACTCCTTAAAACAGTCAATTTATCCCATTAAAAAAATTGTTGTTTCACAAAAAACAACCTCCTGAAGGTGTAAATCGTCATCCTACATTCCTAAATCATCATCTTTACATCCTGAAATCATTGCATCATCAACAGAGTTCAATACAAATTAAATCCATGAAATTTATCCATAAAAAATGTTGTTTTCGCCAATTCTTCCTGGAAACTTTGACAATTTGCATACCTCATATGGGGGTTGCGATTTGTCCATGACATGAGTCGCTTGCATCTATTCCCATAAATGTAGAACTCGTCCATGCTTAATACTGAACTTTCTTAATAACATCACACATATTGTAGCCCACATTCCCCTGAGGATAACGACATGTTAGGATAATTTTATTAAGTTGCCAAATTTGTGGACTCAGTATGTTGAACAACAAAGTTTAAAACATAATAACATGACGCGCAAGACAAGTGAACGCATTCCGACAAGAATGGTAACGTGTTTGAGACAATTTTAATAAGTTGTCAAATCTGCAAACTCGATATGTTAAATGATAAACTTTGAAACACCATGCCATATACATGGGTTTTAAAAAACTTGTCCCCCCAAAATTTAAAAAAAAAATAAAAATTGAAGTTTGTGTTTGTCCACTACTCCTCTATATGTTTATTAGTTTAAAATTACTTAACATATCCCTTATTTTCTTTAGCCCAGGCCATTCTTTTATCTTTTAATTAGGATAATAATTATAATTATGTTCCATTCTTGATCATATAAGGGATAAACATATATCATATGTAGCTGTGCAGAAGTTTACCGTCTGAGAACTGGAAGAATTGGTATGAAGAATTTTAGGTAATATTAAGAATAGTGTGTGTGTGTGTGTTTTAATTTTTTTTGCTTTTCTTCTTTGCATTTTTTCTTTTCTTTTTCTTTTTTTTTTTTTTTTGTCTTTTTGGATTATTTATTTTTTTGTAAATTTTGGAGAGCATTTGGAACATTAGGCTGGAAGCAAAAAAATTGAGGAGAATCCCAAGTTTTTTTTATCGAAGAGTTGAAATCTAGTAAAGCTCAACTTCCAACTGTTCTAAAAGGCCTCAAGGTCAAGCCCGACCGTAGCAATAACAATTTTGATATGACTAAGCATTAGAAATTTTATGTTATTATTAACGTATTTAAATTTAAATATTTTCATATGTAAACATAGGTGTCATCTAACTGAACTCTCCTGGCCCGGGTTGGGCCAAAATTCAATTGGGCCATGACTTTGGGTGACCAAATCATATATTTACTCCTGCCATTTACAAAAGATTAAAAAAAATAAAAAACTTTCAAAATATAGCTTTGTCCCAAAAAAAGATATGTTTCAAACTCATTGTACTAGTAACAGGAGAAAATCTAAATTTTTTATTTCACATATAATTACATATGATAGAATAAATCAAGTGAAAAAATAGTTTAATCAAGAATTCAAAGTTTTTATAAAGTCGTACCTTCATCAATTACGTCCACAGATACATTGCTCCATCATATAGCATGAAGTCCCAGCTTCTGTTTGTTTCTCTTACAAAGATTAGATATAGGCCTGAGTTTCATCCAACTCTCCATTCCCAAAATTCTCTTAAAGAGGCAAAACAAATAACCAATTTTCATTCAGACCATTGTCCTACGGATGAGCCGAAAAGCTAAACCAGAATGTATCATTTAAGATTAAACATCTGGGCTGGCCAGTTGCGCTTTCGACCATCAGACCCAATCCCAGTAAGCTCCATCGAAATGTCAATGCTTCGGTGCTGGGGAGCTCGGACAATACTGATACGAGACTGTATTCCCACTGCAGGACAATCACTTGTACCAACTAGACCCAGGTTTTTGCCCATAGAATTCAAGGCCATTGCAACGGGCTCTCGGAAAGTGAGGATAGTCTGCGACCAATGGGTACTTGGACCATAGGGCGATGTGGATAAATTTACTGGCTTTTCGCGACAAAACCTCGCAGTGAAACCAGTATCAAACCATAACACAACTCCATAGCACCAAGTAATTTCTGGATTTGAACCTGTGTGGTTGTTCAACGTAGGTGCCAACTCCAGTTCAACTACTGCTGTAAAATCCATCTGGTTAGGTTGCATCGTCACCAGGTCAAATGTCTGGAAAAGAAACATAAATCTTAAATCAGACGGTGAAAAATTGTAAAAGAAAAAAAAGAAAGAAAGAAAGGCTACATAAAAGCAACCGAGTGTCTCCAGACAATAAAGTAAGCAGGCAATTCACAGACTTGGATTTTTATTTGACATATCTTATCCATACTTTTGAAGCTTTCATTGCCAGTGTGCTAAATATAATCAAGTATACAAATTAGCAGTAAAATAGATGCACAAGCAGGTAAGTACTAAGTAAACACCAAAATTACACATTTCACTGATCACATATTGCAACAGTTCTCAGTTTCGACCATAGCTGTCTAAGGCGCGAGGCGCACTGAGGCGCAAAGAGCCATCTGGCGCCTGAGGCGCGAGGCGCGCCCGAGGCGCGCGCCTTTTGGACAGTTGCCAACAATTCAAAAAAACAAGTACTAATAGCAAAAATAAATCAATTCTACTCATTATTAGGCTAAAATAAACATTAAACAAGTAAATAATTGCACAAACACACAAAAAGAAACAACATAATAGTTGACAATTCAAATATCTAAACACGCAAGTGACAAATCATAAGATTCAAACAAGTTCATTAGTTTAACATGCTACTTTAACATGGTCGGCGGCTGTTGGCAGCAGGCGGGAGTGGGTGGTCGGCCGGCCGCTGGGCAGTGCCGTGGGTGGAGTCATAGACCTTTTTTGTATTTTTCTCTACTTCTATTTGAAACCCTAGTTTCTAAGAGCCTAAAGAAGTGTTGAACAACTTAAACATTAAAAGAAGGGTCAAAATTAACTTCAAAATCGTTTTTTTAAGCAAAATAGGCAGTGTGTCCCAAAGGCGCGCCTAAGGCGCGCCCGAGGCGCCAACCATGAGGCGCACGAGGCGCAGCGAGGCGTGTGCCTCCTGAACTGCGCCCGCCTTTGATGTATAGAGGCGCAGACTCCAAAATATCGCCTGAGGGCGCGCCTTTGACAGCTATGGTTTCGACAAGTAATGGTAAATATACTGAGCCACACTTTGTGCAGACCATTCTTCCAGCTCCTCGTTAGAAAGTATTATTGAATAAAGAAGATATCTAAAGCAAAACACAGTTTGTAGTAGGTAAAAAATGAACATTGCGGAACTTAGTAAAGCAAACACTTCACATCTTCATCACTGTGGGGGGAAATGAAAGTTTTGCTTCTAAAATAATTATTTGATAGCATCAATTACAAACCTGCAGAACTTTTGTGGTAGTGACGATGTGGCCACTGTCAATGACATCAACAATAGGAAGCTGTGCAGCATCTTCAACAACCTCTCGACCAATACGAGACATATTGAATCCATACACATCCTCCCAGAATGGGAGGCTCGTGGCTCCTCTTCCAAACCCAGCTAAAAACTGCACAAATATGGGGCGAACAATTAGCTCTGGAATGAAAAGGACAAAATCGAAGTATAAAAGCAGCAGAGAAGCAAGGATAGCTAACCCCCCACCCCCAACAAAAAAATAGAAAAACGAAAAAAAGAAAAAGGACAGTTAACCCACAATGGTAGCTGTGTCTGGAAGAATAGCACCTCCAGGCTTCAACCACTTATCTCGTGCATGGAGTACGGATGAGAGCATCGTCTCATAAAGCAGGCAATAGCCCATCCATTCACTCAATAACACATCAACGCTGTGAGGTTGGATTTGGTTGGCATTTTCAATCTCTTCTACCATGCCTTGAACCACTTGAATAACCCTGCTTTGTTGACTCCCTTCACTGGATATTCCATTTGAGAGAAGGTTATTATCTTCTGCAATCTGCATAGATTACACGTGATCAAGTAAAACCAACTACTAGATGCAAAATATCGTAAAAAATCAGGAAGGAAGTATTTAGCTGATCCAGAAAAGGTTGACCTGGGACGCCACTGCAGCCATCTTTTCGCTAGCTTCAATTGCAAAAACCCTCGAAGCTCCTGCTTGGGCTGCAAATAGACTAGAAAAAAGAACAACTCAGGTGCAAGACATATAATATAGCATCATGTGATGGGGATATGAGAAATTACAGAGAATGAAATATACAAAGAAACTGATGGCACACATAAAGCCCAAATTCTAAATTGCTTCAAATAAATTACCTTCTGTCACTAGTTAGTAGAAAGAGAAGCTAGCCTAAGTTGCAGCCAAAAGAAAAATTCTTAGACTGAGATATATATGGATTTAGTATCCATGTCAAGTAATTAATATCTACATGCAGTAGCTTTAACAATGCAATCTAGAGATATAAAAAGAATAAATAGTTACTAACATCATATCAAACCTAGCTTTGGCAATAACTAATTCTGAAGCAGCACTACTGACTGCAATATATTTAGGGTAAGTGGAAAATCCACATATAGCCTTATAGGTTACATGAGGAAGCAACTTTCATGGCACTGAAATATAAAGAAGATAAACAACTCTAACTTGGGTTTTCATAAGGGAGGCATTTACAGCATTTCCTCTGAACTGTACTGGGGGTAATAAGTTCGCAATCTGTGCATTATTTGGATCAGATTGCTCTGTTTCCCAAGGTAATGCTTTTTGACATGGACGCTAGGGCACCATGACCAACTACCCATATTGCTCTTTATTACATTACTTTTCTTCATTTGGAGCCAAAATATGTGTTACGGTGAACTTCATTTTTTCATGGGTTACATGGAAACAACAGTGACCACACATTATAAGTGAAGATATCAGAACTTCGAAGTCAGCATGATTACTAGCTTTTTCCATCCTAACATTTAAATGTTTGCATCTGAACAAACCGTTCACAAAATATACCCTTCATTTCTACCATATCATATTGGCAAAACCAAAAGTTCAGATGAAACCAGACATAAGATGAAGCATAGATATTCCCACCTCAGAATGCCGGTTCCACAACCAACATCCATTACAACTGCATTTGTTAGAAGACAAGGATTTTCCAAAATAGCTTGCCTATATGCGTCAGTTCTTACCTGCAAATAGACATGATATCGTTTAAATCTCCACAACATGATCAGGACATAATGCAAATGTGCTCATCCCTGAATAAAACCATATCCTGATTTTACTTTTTGACCTCCAGGTTCAGTAGTACCTTGTCACTGATCATGTCTCTATGGATGCCAAATGAGCTGTATGAGCTAAAATAATTCTTATTTATATTCTGGATCTCTTTTCCTAAGATATTCGTAGGAGGGATATTATTCATCTCATTCTTCCAATTTCCTTTGGACAAAACGCCACCTGGTACATTGTTGGTATCATTTAAAATCCTACTCTCCAAAGACCTTGCAGTATTCATATCTTCATCAGAAGGCAATACAACATCGTTTATTTTGTTTTCACATTGATCTATAAGTTCAGATGCACATCTATCAGAAGAACCCTCATTACGAATATCAATATGCTCAATCTGAGACAAATAGGACACCAGTTCGTTTGAGTCAGCAATCATGGTATCCCCCTCCTCGTCTTCATCATCCTCATAAAAACTGTATAACAGGGTATCATCTTGCAAAAATGGACTGAGATACCTATCATCATCCCATGGAAAACTGCTTCCACCAAAATTAACTGTCTCGTGTAAGTGTTTCTGCAATTCTTCCTTGGACATACAAATATTTCCACAACTCCAACATTTGTTTACCGCAACCTGATAAGTACAATAAATAAAACGGTCTAAGCACACTGAAACCACAAACTTGTTCCGCAGCACACATAACTAAAATGCACAAGAGATGGCCCCAATAGTAACTCAAGATTCACCAGAATGTCAACTAAAAACAAATAGAAAGTAGTACACTTAACTGAGCTCTCTTCTTGTCAAAAGTAGGTTACATCCCTGCAACCGCACATAAAAATCGGGGCTGTATATACCTAGTACCGCTAATAGTGCTATGTTCCTCATTTTCTCCACATAAAAATTACACTCTTATTGCCTCATTATCTAACAGGGTAAGACACAAGAATTTAACATCTTGGCAGGCAAGAACTCTACTGATGAGGTGAACAATGATAGAATTTGATTTAGCACCCAAGAAGGATGCAAATATAAGTTAAGGCGAGAACATAATGAGCACGTAACTAATCAATTGTATAAAACCGTTAAACTTCCAGGAATTTCTCATATAAGTAAGGTGACAGTAGGCAAGAGCTAGGACTATATTAAAATGCCAGTCTCGCTCACCAAACCTCGGCACACCTTCTTTAAAAAAATGTACACTTAACTTTCCAGAAAAAGCAGCATTGATTTTTATAATATACTACTTTCGCCAAAGTTTTACCAAGTAAAAGGAGCAGACTTTGAAAAAGAAGCAAGCAGCGAACTCTCATATACTAAGAAAGGAATTAGGAAGTGCAAGATAATTTACATATAGAAATGAAATTTTTGAAGACCCAAGAGGGCGTCAGTGCCCCCTAGAACCATCCCTGCATAGGAGTAGCAGCACAAGCGCACAACCACTCATAAAATCAACACCAACTGAAATCAGTCAACTTATAAGTTCCACAAGCTACTCCAAATAAAATTCAGATAATATCTGCGTATACCTGAGACCTAACGTAATTGATGAGCTTAAAGCACTTGTAGAAGTCCAAGTTAAAAGCTTTCTTGATTCCATAAAAATCAAAGAAGTGGGACGACGCGCAGTGGTCAAAAAGAGAATTGCATGAACTGAATGAGGAGTCACAGAACAGACATAGCATTTCGGGATTTGAGCCATGACCCTCTAAGGCGTCGTTTTCTTCTTCCCAGTCGTCCCAATTTTGATCCTCCAACTCTTCTTCGTCTTCAGAGTTGGAGTAATCCAATTTTGCGTCCGCCGGGCCGTTCTTCTGTTTGTCTGCTTCTTCTACATGGTGAGTCGTCATTGGCAATTGCTGTGGAAGAATGGTGGAAATTCTTAGGGTTTAATTTCTTAAACCCTAAACCCTTTCAAATGATACGGTTCGAACTATTTCGGTTCATTCGCGGAAGGATACGTTAAATAGTATCTGGGGTTGTCCGGTTGCAAAGGAACCGGGTTAAGAGCATTGCCTGATATTTTTCTTTAGGGCCCGCTTGATTGCAAATCATCAATGTCCATGATAATGGATATGAATGCGAGTCAATCATATTATGAAATAAAATGGGGAAGTTGTTAATGATTAACTTATTTATTATGTACCAAGCACCATAAATGGGAATGAGTCATCATTCATTCGCATTCCTTATCCTTAAACCCCCAACCAAGCGGGACCCTTAATATATACTAGTGTCGAACCCGTGCATTATTGGCTGATGTCTTTTCTTAATATATATTACTGTCGAACTCGTGCGATGCACAAATTTCGGTATTCATTTGTTTTTTAATTTACCGATCAAACCGAACGGAACAAATTCGGTTCTGTATTCAGTTTTGCACTTTTTAAATTTTTTGTATTCGTTTTGATTCGGTTAAAATGGAACGGTAATTCGATTTTTACCAAAAACCGAATAGAGACAGCTAATATGTATTGTTTTTATATTTGGCATTTATATTATTGGACTTTAACAATGCGTGCCTATTATATTAAATAATTGGCCCAAATCAAATTTAATAAATCTCGTGCAGAACTCACGGGAATCCTGGAAGGAAATGAAGTTACAGAAACTTAGATTTTTACCAAAAAAAACAACAAAGGGAAAAATGATTAGAATTTCGGCTGAAAATCGCAATTGTTTTAAAAAAAAAAATCAATTTTTTACCAAAAACCTAAATATTTCGGTTTTTACAGAACCGAAATATATTAATTTGATTCGGTGTTCGGTTTTACTGATTATACGAAATTCCAATTTGGTTTTATAGAATGTCCGCACCTAGTCGCGAGTGTTAAAATATATAATAGAATGACCTCACATAAAAAGTTATCTTTATTGACGTAATATATAATACGATGTTACAAATAGCATCAGGAAAATAACAAATTTCAATGTGCATTGTTTATATTATCATGAAACATTTAACATAAAAAACACATAACGATTACAAACTTTGAAAAACTTCCTTGTACACAATATTTTTCGTAGTTTTTCTTTCCGAATCTTCGTCATCACATATTAAAATTTTCAAGCCCTTCCGATTCATGACGCGAGAGAGAGCAACAAACACTGATCATGAAAAAAAACAGGTTTCTTCAAGAATAAACCAACATAGTTAAGTGATTATCCTTAACTTTTGTTCATCGTCGTCGCATGAGAAATGATAAAAACAAAAATTGTCTGTGCTAAAATCTAAAGGGCATTCTCTTATCTGAAGGAGTCACGGACAATCGAGGAATGAGAACCTTTACACCAGCATTATTCCCCGATGTTACTTTTGCCTCAACCACGTGATCATCAAATTTTATCATGAGCAATTGGGTACCATGCATAATCCAAGTGAGTGATCTATGTTTCGCAATAACATAACTAGTATAACAATTTTTAACTTGAGCTTGTGACTGGGCACTCCATTAACATTTGATTGAATTCATAAATTCTAGAGTGTGAAGATCATTCAAAATATCTATATTTGCATTAAATATGTACGGAGTGTTCGAACTTAAGTAAGTCCTACCCTGAAAAATGTTTTTGGAAGTCATATACTCATTAATAGAATCCACAACATTTAAAGTTGGAGTCAATATAGCTCTACCACGTAAATATGTAGTGTTATCGTGTTGTCTCCAACTTTCCTAAAATTCGGATGCGTACCCTCAACAATCATTGCAATTGCATTGTCACCACTATGTAGCAATATATCTTCCGAGATGTCAATCTCCACTTCTCCATCATTTAGTCCACCGATAACACCATCCCAATACTTGCTATCCATTCTAAAAATGTTCTTAGCTCATGACCTTCTGCATTGTTAGCAACGTTATGTAGTCGCGTGTTCTTTGTTAATCGTAACACCTTGAAATGAGCCAAAAATAAGAAGAATTAATGATTTCATGCACCATGTCTTGGAGTGTTCTCTTTGGGACTACATGTAAATTTGTCTGAAATCTCCACCTAAGACAACGCTCTGCCTCCAAAAGGAATTTCCCTCTTTGTTATATCACGAAGTAACCTATCCAAAGTTTCAAAGCAGTTTTTGTGCATCATTGGCGCTTCTTCACAAATGACCATTTTAGATTTCCCAATCATCTCAGCCAAAGGACTCCCGAGCGTTATAGGAGATCCTGAATCCTCTTGAACATTAAGTGGAATTTTGGAATGTGAATGTGTGGTCCTCCCACCCGGCAGTAATAGTGAAGCAATGTCGCTCGAGGCAACATTCAAGACTATTTCACCTCTGAATCGTAGTACATCTGACAATATCCTCCAAATAAAGGTCTTCTCAGTTCCTCCGTATCGATACACAAAGAATGCCCCTCCATCACAAGATTCCAATGACGTCATGACAGTGGAATAGACAACATGTCGTTCATCATTCATATCGGCCGTCAGTTTATTGTGCTCAATAGCTAAAGCTTCCCTATCATACACCAGTTCATCAACAATGAAACGATTTTCAAGACTTGTCTCAGTCGTGAAATCTGCAATCGTCATGGAATCATAATTAGAAAGACTCTTTCCACGACTCTTTAACATTTTTTCGATCTCCACAAGAGTGAGATTCTTTATCTCTTATTCAGTTAAAGTCAAGACTCAATACATTTACACCTTTCCTTATAATTTTTTTGTAGAAGATCAAGTTTAATATTAAATTTAATATGTTTACATATAATTGCGCTCATATTATACCTGGTTTCTTTCTTTAAATACGTTGTTTGTACATAATGTCATCAGATAAGTATTTCCAACATTGCTCTCACACGTGCTCCGGACGTTTAATAGATTTGGAGAATAAAAGCGTAACAAACAACCCTCTCAAGTGTTGAGCGAATGCCCAATGGCTAGCCTCTTTAATGCCATCAATATATTATTTGTCATCCTCAAGTAATCCCCTGGCATAGCAAGCATTGCGCGAGGTGTCGTATTGTACAAATCCTACATTTCTAATATCAGTGTAACATTTGCAGCCTTTCACAACATTTAAAAGACATCATGCATAGTAAGGATCACAACATCCAGGTGGGACATAATGTAGCCTACCTATTGCTTTGCACTTTTCCCTTTTTACCTATTCTCTTGTTTTCTGCTTCCCCACGAATTTTTTAGGAAACTCAGCATACATCAAGTTATTTGCCTCAGGGTATTTCTTATTTCCCTCAAACCATAAAAAAAATATACTTTGCCTAACACTCTGACGTTCTAAAATATTCTTCAAAGGCTCATTTTCCGAGAAAACTACTGATTGTTGATTCTCAAGATGAAAGCTCAAGCGCTCCACAGGAGGATACATATATTGGATTTCGAAACAAAAAAAAACCCTTCAAGGGGCTTCACATGGAGATATGTATCAACAATCGTAATACATACTTATCTCTCTACCGTATTATCGAATGAATTGTCAGCACTTGCTTTGTAGAAACCAATCGTAACATGATCGTGACCTTTGTTTATTTACTTAAACAGATACTTTATAGATCGAGACAGATTGCACCATTCAACGTTTATGTGCACTCCACATCTGAGAAGAAGATATCTATTGTGAGGTATTCCATAAACATTATTTAAGGGAACCCCAATTTTCATAAATGTCCTTCCATCGTCTCTCTGCCTATAGACTGGATAGTCATCGTCATCAATAGTAGTACAATCAACAAATATCTTCGGAAAGTGTTTCGTACGTTTACCATCATCGTCCATACACGGAAAATTTGGAAGGGCTAACCTACACGGTCCATGAATCATGAACTCTTGTATCGCCGAGTAATACTTAGGATCAGAGGACGCGTCCGGAATTTTAGTAGAAATTATCCGATCAATGTCAGGTCCGATTGGATACTTATCTTCCTTTGCAAGGAAAATGAGGATGTGCACATGCAACAACCCACGTTTTTTAAATTCAATAGCATACACGTCTGCGCGTATCATTAAAGATAATTAACACAAATGATCAAGTATGAAATAAAAAAATATAGTGTTTATTTTACTTGAATTAAGAATACTATTGAATAGAGTACCTGCCATAATAGTTTTCAAAGATTTTATTACAACGGACATCATTAATAAGTGCAACCAGTTTAAGCTTGAACATCCTAACAACGATATTAGGACGATCTTCAGGTTTCAGGTTTCAGGTTTAAGCTTGAATAGAGTAGGGATTGTTGCTAGGCTGAATAATCCCACTCTTCAACATTTCGTCTACTAATTTTTCAATCTCTAACCTCTGCAAAAAAAGGGTATTTGTAGGGCTTTTGTTTGATGGGCTCTGCTCCAGGTTTGATAACAATTATGTGATTGATCAGAGGTTCATTCATTCTAGTGTTTGGGATAGAAGAAAGAATACCAGCGATATTTCGACCCAAGACACTAGATCCCACACCAGCAACGGGTGTGTTGGCCATCACCGACTCTTTTCCCTTGTGAGGACCCATCTCTAAGAATGCTTTCACTATTTGTGATCGGATGAGCTCCCCAAAGCCATCCATCCTATTGGCTAGTTCATTTTGGCCCTGTATAATCACAGTCTGTCCCTGAGTGAGCCCAACCACTTGCTCCTCCAATGCCTCCACGCGATTTGTGGTGGATTTATCCATGAAAACGGAAGCAGGACCGATTATTTTGATACCAAATGTTATAGCTGGAACAATGAAATATCGTACACAAATTTTATGAAGAAGAGAGAGAGAGAGAGAGAGAGAGAGAGAGAGGACAAAGGAAAAAGGATTGTATTTTAGAGCAATAACTGTAACAATACCCATGCGCCTCAATAGTACAGTGTACTGTTTAACAAACTTCATATGTCTAAAACGACTTCGTTCCTTCCCCTCTCTCACTAATTAAAACGGACTCACGCTTATATAAGTAATCGTTTTTTCTCGGAATTAAAAGGCTGAAATAGGAATAACTACTTTAACTGAATTGCCCTACATCCTCTTACTTTTATATGTACTGTTTGAAGAACTCTAATATGTGTTTATTTTTGAGAGACTTGTGAGAAATGATGAGTGTGTTAATACGTATCGTTGATGATTTTTGGTGTTTCGAATTCCCCTTTCATAGGTTTTGTTTACTTAAGTTGCCTTAATGGTTAAATTATTTTAGTTTAGATTTTTGTTTATTGCGGAGTCCGTAACATTCTTAGATTGGGGTTTCGTCAATTGTTTACTTAATTTGTTAGTTCTGTGGGTTGAACTAGAAAACTATGAAAATCAGACAATATCGAATTTGTTTATAGTTGATTCACCGGTAAAGTGGACGGAAATTTTCAAATGTTCATTTATCCTTTACTAGTGGAAACGTCATAAAGTGTGTTTGCCACTTTGTGAGGTTCACTAAATGTATGTGACATCGATGTATAGAGAATTCTTTGAGCATAATTTATTTTTGATTTGATGTAGTGATTTCTTCGAGTTTAGTCGCAGATTAGAGTGAAATTCAAAATGATAAGAGTGATTGTAACTAACCTAAATGAAAGACTCTAGGTTTGTAAGAGAAAAGTTAATTTTAGTTCTTTTGCCTTTTAGCATCAATTGTCTTTTGCAAAAAAACGTGCTTCTCCTATTAATTTGATATTGGTTGTAATTGTTACACAGAGTAGCATCTGGAAGGATATTTGAGTAGTGTGTTGAAAGACTGAGTATTGAGATTTTTTTACTGGAAAATTTGAATTTTTTATCAATTTAGAAACCCAAAACAAAAATGTAGGTCAGCTGTAAATACGGAGCCTGAAATAGTAGAGTTCTGTATGTTTAAGATTTCACCCAAAAAAAATTTGTATGCATTCATCAAATGAAACTTTCTGTCGCGTAGAAAAACATGAGATTAATATGGTACAAATTGGTTTGAGGTCCATGATTGAGTAATTCTCTACCCATGCATCACCATGGATAGACTCTGCTGCTTGCAAATCCATCCCAATTTGTTCGTTCGAACAATATGTTTGGAAATGTCGCTTTTAAGTTTTGAATTCTCTAAACACTTTGGAAAGAGAAATATCTTCTGCAGTTGGTAAAAAACTGCACTTGTAACATCAAATAATACACAATAACTGAACACGGAGACGACCAAGCCAATTCCTCTAATGCTATTATTATTTTTGGACCCATCTAAAAGAGTTACGCATCCTTTGAATCTTATTGGTATGAACTATGTGGAAGAGTTATCGAACGGGTGGAAAAGTTTGCATAAAATAGATTAGAATAGTTTTGACAACTTTGATGATAATTTTTTTTATAACATAGATTGGAATAGGGTCAGCGAAAACCTTAATAATAATGCTATTTTCATTTGTTTGCTCAATGCTTGCCGTGCCCCAATTGATAAAATTTCAAATTAAAAAATCACCAAATTTCCCATCTGTCCAGTTGCATCTAAGGCGTCAATTCACAAAATCACACGGCGTTGGTATACCATTAGCAATAGGAGGGAAACATCGTGAGCCGCTGATTTGAACCTTCTCCTGATATAGAACCCGTCTGTATGGTCAAGATATTTTCTCACTCACCCACTCACTTTCTCACTCCATTTCGCCCTGCTTAGTCGATTGATCTGAAACCTTTTACTCGATTTTTCTCGAATTCTCGTGTTTCTTCTCACAAATATTCAGGTAATTTTCCTCTTTTTTCTTTTTATTGATGATATCATTGGTGCTTGTTATGTTAGTTTATTTGATCGCGGAGTTTAATCAATTCATTTTCAGTTTGGTGATTTTTATGTTTAAGTAGGGTTTATGCTCATTTTAGCTTTCTTATGTCGCCTCATGTAATTGTTGGTAGATGAACTTGTTGAATGATGCAATGCTGCTAGATCTGGATAACTTTGAACTTTCCTGAATTTCATTGAAGGCTATTTTTCTTTTCATCGTAACTGTCTCAATTGTGAGTCGCATTTGAGATTGCGATGTTTCAGGTGATTTAGGGAAACATGTCGATCTGGTGGAGATCTGAGTAATGACTAACATTAACCCAATTATTGTTTGATTCCTATATCCTGCAATATCTGTTATGGGAAAAATCAATCATCTGTTTGCTGGTAAATCATTGAGTTTTATATTTAATATATGCTACTTCAAATGTGATTGCATTTCTAGATGAGTTTGTCAAGTTTTGATTCATTGTATAAGTGCTTTAAATAAAACAATTATGTAGGGCATGAATCCGGAGGCGGCAAGAACTGCACGAGATTCACTGGAATTGGTGTATCATATGTCAAACATTCTTGAAACTGGTTTGGATCGTCACACGCTTTCAGTAATTATTGCGCTTTGCGAAATGGGTATCAACCCTGAATCGTTGGCCGCCTTGGTTAGGGAGCTTCGCAGAGAATCACCAACTCCTTTTTCCCAAGAAACAGCTGCACCGCCTCCTTAACCAGGTAACGGCGAATTAATTTGTACAGAAGTAGACCATAATACGACACTTTTGTTATAGTTTCAGGATACATTTCTGTTGCTTGATATTTGCTCATAATATAAAGATGTGCAGAGAAGTAACTCTGGCTAAATGTTAATTGAATGAGGTTTGACGCTGCATACATTTATTCAGATTTGATTTTTATTTAGTTATTTCCGATCCACATTTCGCATATTCAATGTTGTTCTCTCCCTTGTACTAGTTCGCTGGGTTTGTATGAATGAGAATGTGTAGAAAAAGATTATGGCAATGTTTATAATAGTTTATCTGCTGTTCTTTATAATGATTATGTTCTATCAAGTGTAGCTGCTTCTATCATGAAACCATGATCCTATTTTCCTTTTGCTTCATTTAAATGGAGTTTGTAAATGAGTCTATTTTTATCTGAGTAATATTATCTTAAGAATTCAAAATTTGTACTAGGTTCATGGAATTATTGGGATGAAGGTGGGAAGATTAAAAATTATATTTTTTTTATTTGTGATTGGGATTCAAATGAAGTATTCAAAAACTACGATGCCACGTGTTTCAAGAACCTTTTTTCTAACTAGAAACCATGAACAAATATTGTCAAGGAACCAGTGTTATCTTAGTTCTCAGATGTGCAAACCATTTAGTTGTTATCAAGACATTACTGCCATCTTTGGTTTAGTTGAGATATATATATTCATCTTTGTTGATTTAGAATTTCCAAGTTGTGATAAGAGGAGCTTGGCAATGCTAAAATTCACTCTATTATGTGGTACCATGATATTTCCATTAGAGATGGATATATAAGAATGGTCAATTTTGATCGAGGAAATATCTTATTGCCCTCAAATTCTTCGAATCATCAACATCTTGGGATCAGAAATCAGTTTGTGTGGCATTATCTCAATTCGGAGTCGCCATTTCACCATGTTACACACATCCTTGTTGCTGGCTGATGAAGCAAGTATATTGTCATCGACATGCATCCAGTTCTCCCAAAACCTGTTTGTTGTATATAACTAAAATCATATGAAGAACTAATGAAGTTGTTTATTCTCATATTTTATAGTCTAGGTCTGAACTTTAATACTTGTGTGATTTCACGGTCAAGTGCAGGGACGTCGCATGACTCCAATGAAGGAGATATTTTGAAGCGAATATCGGTGCTGTCCATTATTCAGCAATTGATTCTTTTGTGATGTAGCATTATGGTAAGCATTACACATGAATTGTGCTTCAGCCATTTTCTTCTTTGTTGTGTTGTAAATATGCTCCAAATATTCTGCAATCCCATGCTTTCCTACAATTGGAAAAAAAAATAATGCTGTCACTTGTCTGAGAGTACTGCCATGAAAAATGTCTTGTCATGTTGGCCATTTTCTGTAAAGATTTCTTATTGAGAAATAGAATTGGATTGCAATTGGCCTCGCTGCTTTTTTTTTTCAATAAAATCATCAAGGCAGATCTCCAACCTGTGCATATCACTCTACCAAAGTAGTTTTACACAGTTATTTAAACCAAAAACTTGGAAGTCCTAATGCATCTATTACAGCATAACCCTTTATATTTTTAATCTCTTGTAAGCTATTAAATTTGACACTGTTTCTTCTAGATAGGTAGATTTGCAACCTTATTTCCTTCTCTATGAACTATAACTGAATTATATTCAGTTAAAATCTTTCTTTCGCGTTTGATTTTTACTTTTTTTTTCTTTCGCGTTTAATTTTTACTTTTTCGCGTTTGATTTTTACTTTTGGTACTTCAATGAAATAAAGAAAAAGTAGTGGTAAATCATAGACACGGGTGTTTGAAATTGTTTGTGGTTTTTAAAAAGTGATCAATATTAGAAATTGTCCAAAAATCATTTTAAAGTACAAGATTAAGGCAAAAAAGTGTAATTAGAGCTGAGAATTAGTTTGAAGTGAGGTAAGCCTACTTTTGGATCTTGGCTTTAAAGTGATTTTTTTAAGTCGAAAGTAAATCCTGCAAAAACCCCAAATTTTTCTTTTTAAAAAAAAACACGTTCCAAACATTCATGGTTAAGTAGGTACTTCATATCAATTTATGTTATACTTTCTTTTAACTTTTAATTCATGAAAGGTCTAACATTATCATCAGAAACAATGTTCTTATATTGTATTCAAACTATCTAGATTAATCGTTATGTCCACTCCTCTTAGATGCATATATTCCGATCTAGATGGTTGCATGACCGTCTATTTAAACTTTGGAGGCCCTAATTATCACGGTTCAAAACAAAGTTGCTAATTTTTAATATTGGATACGAGTATATTAAAATTAAGTTGAGATTATACGCAGTAATGCAATTGACACTTGATACCACTGACAGGGTATGCCATAAACAAACATAACCAGTTTTCATTAAATCCCCCAATTCAGTGTTTCTTCTTCAACGTTTTCTACTGTTTTCAAATTCATCTCACTGATTGGAAAAACATCGATTATCCAGAAGATATTATTTCTGCAAAAAAAAATAAAAAAAAATGGGTCATGGATGAGAAGTTGCGGCTACAATAGGAAAAAAAAAAGAAAATGATAAAAAAACCAACTAAGGGTAAAATGGAGAATTTAGAAGTACGGTGGCTTTAATGAGCAATTTAGTGGTTGTGAATAGAATCAGCTAATTCATTATTAGGAAAAAGCGTTCAGCTTCTGCAACCGCAAGACCCACTAAACAATCACAGTACAAAATTATTAAAAAACAAAAAAAAGGCCACGTAAACACCCAGGGCATAAATTACAAATAATATTTCTTCAATGTACAGGCGCTGGGACAACAACCCATATCACTAGACAGGCTACAAAGCCCGTGAACATATAAATTATACTTCCTCTGTCCAAAGATAGTTTGCACACTGTTTGAAAAAGTCAACTAAAAAGCAAAAAACACATTTTTCTTATTCCACGTGCTTGGAGAGGTGTGCAAATTATCTCGGGATGGATGGAGTATATGAATAAGCTAATTAGCTTCATTTTAACTAAAGTATGTCCACTGTTAGAGGTGCCCAAACGGTGCCGGCTCCCGGTTCGGAACCGGCGATTCCGGAACTGCATTCCCTAGGAACCGAAATCGCACGTTTGGAATCAAAATCGTGGTCAACGGTTCTGGGATCGTTGACCCACAGTTCGAATCAGACCGGTTCGTCGGACACTGAACCGTTGAACACCTCTACCCACTATGAGTAGGGGAAGGGACTGATATAGTTATATAGGTATATAAAATTACTTCGGACTCTTCAAAACTATTATCATTTTTGTTAGTCGGTGGATTTTTCCTATTAACGGAAAGTCATATCGTAATCCAAGTCAATAGCTAGAACAAATTTTCATCGACACCAAGCCTATCAAAGTTTGTACAAAAGAAAACAAACATATGCATTAGTAATACATTAATAATCTCGTTATATATTCTTTATTGGTACAACTATAGAAGCAGATGTAACACTTTTGAACAAGAAGTCCCATTTGCTTCTTAGAAGCTCTTAACTAGAGGTGAGCACGGGTAACAAGATAATTCGAACCGTATTGAACCCCGACCTAAAAACACTTCGAACCATAATATCTGCTGAATATTTGATTTTATTTGGATCGAATCAATCCGAATATTTTTATTGTTAGCCCTAACCGTTCTAAACCAAAGAACTAAAATATAATCGAGCAGTGTACCATACTAATACTCTTTTATGATTTCATAAAAGAATTAGTAACTAATAATCTAGTAAAATATTTATAATGAATAATTTTCAAAACAAATATAAATCTATTAACTATAAATATATTAATTAGTTAATATGTTTATAGTTTATAAATTTAGCTCTATATATATATTTTCAATCCAATCAATTAAATTATTTATTATATCTAATTTTTAGTTCTTTCATATATAAAGGTATAAATCCTAGTGATGATTCTACTGCACACATATACTATTTTACACCTAGATTCTATCTCATATAGAAACTAATATAGACTCGTTGGTCGTTCTCTTCAGCTTTAATTGTACATCTTTCTTGTGAAATCTCATTATTTTTCTGAAGTCAATTTCCATTTCGTTCTAGTTAGTCAAATTAATTTACTTCTCCGCTTCTATCTTCTACGGAAGACGAAAATCTGTTTATGAGATTAATCTAATTGAGATGTATACAAATAGAGATTTATAGATGAAAGTTTGAAGAAAGAATCAATAAAAGGCCCAAAGAGGTGTGTTTAAAGCAAATAACTTTAACATGTTATTCTTTTATTGATGGTGCACCTACTTTAGTCACTTGTAAAAAGTTTACTTTATAAGGTAGGGTCTGGACTTGTTTCAATATAAACGTTTAATATTGCACTATATTTATTTTCTAAAGAGAATATGGTATTATTTTTAACATTGCACTATAATTCTTCCATGCTTTTTGTTTGATATCAATATTTGTTATAAATTTAAGATTAAATGGCAAGGCTTTGAAAAGATCCAATACCGGGATCGAGCATATCCACACTTCTTGAAAATATCTTAATATTATCAAACTTTAATTCGATTATGGAAACTTCCGAATATCCAAGCCGCTCCAAATTGTGTCCACCCCTAGATTAACGTTGCCCAACCAATCAGAAAAGATCTGATCAAACATCTAATAAAAATGAATTGCCATTCTTAACCGCCTCAAAGCTAATAATTAAATTATCCGAAACTCCATCCTGTTAATATCAGCATACGTGGGGTTACAAAAATGGTGATGTTTAGCTCAAGTCAGTCACCCAAGGCTGCGCACGTGCCGATTATCATGTCATCGATGTCCTTAAGTAATGTACGTTGGAGTCAATATTTCTGAAAACCTATCATTCTCCACCTCTAATTTTAACAAAATCATTGACTCAAAAAATAAATATCATAGGAGCTTGCGGGTCACCCAAGCATCTTTACAGAAACTTCTATTTATTCCCTTTTTCCTCTAACTTTCCCATTTCCCATCAATAATCGTTTTTCCAATTTTCAATCTTTCTCCTTCCAAGAAACAACCCCTACCTTTTCTGGATTATCCACCCATCTCCACATACCTATATATATACCATTTACAATCCCACAATTTATTTAACAAAATCTTTGTCTTATCAAAAGTCCAAAAATATTATTAACAATGAATGTTGATCAAAGAGTGGGCAACAGCCAAAAGAGAAGCTACAAAGGGAAGCGAAAGAGCAACAATGCACTCAAAGTCGTCTATATTTCTAGCCCCATGAAGGTCAGAACTAGTGCCTCGAGGTTCAGGTCGCTAGTGCAAGAACTCACCGGTAAGAACTCCGACATATCACAGTACATGGACGACGACAACAACAATAATGATGAAGTTAGAGACTTTTTTGAGAACAATTACAACGAACAATCGTTAGCAAAGGAGACGAGTGATCCATATCAAAGTTATTCGTCGGTATCTCAAGACGATACCACTACTAGTTCGGACTCTTTTCCGGGACCTATCGACAATGTGTTCACCTCTAACATGTATGACCAATTTGAGGGGATTTTTTCGTCGAATTCCTTTTACGACCCTTCGGAGTTGGATGTTTTAGGAAGCTTTGATGAGTTACTATGAATTTTGTATTATAAAATGGTTGTATCATATGGTGGAATAAAATATTAGAATTAGGCATTCTTGTATTCATATATAAAATGACTTTTTTATCCTATCTTCGTGTCCTTGTTTTGTTGGATTAGTAATGTGCAATTTTAATGTCATTGACGACTGAGAGTGTGTGGGCCTGGGTTTAGGCGCAGCCATTGGAAAATAAAACATACCTACTTTTTTTTTCTTTCCTTCCTTCCCTATTTCCCTTTTTCTTCTTCTCCCTCGGGTCGGGCTATTAACACCCCATTTCCTCTAAATACATCTTAAAAAATATGTTTGCCCACTTTATTCGAATTACAAATATAATAAGCTGCCTTTTTTCTTCAAAGTTTAGGCAGCGGAGTTATGCATGCAGAAGTTTTGAAGTACTAATAAATGTTAAAAGATTTAACACGAGAACTAAAAACCAATGAATTGAAATAACATGCGAAAGGAAAATTAGTAATTGGATTTCAGATGATTAATGTTTAGGTTCATGCAAAAACATGCATATGTAATGTAAATCCTCGTGCAGAATGAGGACAGTATATAGGGAAGGCCATTGGTCTTGTTACGTTAATCACTCGAATATTGTTCTCTTTATTTTAAGGCACTGCTATAATAAAAAAATCATGAGACCGAAAAAAAAAACACTATCTCTAATCATATAATATCTGTCTTTAAACTAAATAAATTATGTATTTGAGATAAGATATTCATTCTCTCGAATTTTAGTTGCTAAAATTTAGAGACAAATATTTTGTTTCGAATTTAGTGACGAAATTTTTGCCTTTGAGACTAAACTACCTTCGAAAATGGAGGGATTAAGCTCTTTCTAACAGTCTTGCGTTACTATTAATAAAAAGTGATGATGTGAAAAATATTAGCTCTGTTTATATTATATTATGTTGTTATTTAGTGACCTAGCTATGTTATCTATCATTAATTTCCATTTTTATAGAAATTCCTTGTACTTATCATTAAACTTTCAAAATGGTAGGTGGTAAAAACTAATAAAATATTACTTGAAAGAGGTAATCTTGCACGTCATCTCAAGAAGGAGTCATGACTCATGAGTCCATATGATGTCAGCATTAGGATAATACTATTAATTACACATCGAATCTCGTGATGTCATAAATACTAATCATAATTGCTACTCCCTCCGTCCCACCTTATCTTGCATACTTTCCTTAAACGGTCGTCCCACCTTATCTTGCACAACCTAAAAAAGGAAAGTTATAACATAATCTCCACCCTCAAAATTTTCACTTTCAATCTCCACCTTCAAATCACCTTTGAAAAGTCAACAAATAACCAAAAAATAACTTTTCTTAATATCTGTGCCGACCCCCCTGTGCAAGATAAGCCGGGACGGAGGGAGTACTAAGTTAACAAAAAATAAATTATAAAAATTGCCTTTGAATATAGATTCTCTTATTGTGATTTGTATTTTATTTTTTACAAGTAATAACCCCTGAAATGAGTACAATTTGTAAATATCAAGAAAAAATATTTATTAAGAAAAAGCAAAAGTAGTTGACTTCGTCTTAAATAAAATATTTTAAAAGATTGAACCAGAAATACAATTTATATGTTGGAGGTCGTGAATGGGGACCTATGTATAAGCTGTTTTTTTATCGTTTGTGAGTGTGAACGGATGACAAAGGAAGATAATTAACGTACGGAATAAAAGCAATTATTTGTGGACAAGAAAGGAGTTGCTTGCTGTATTGGAAAATCGGACATATTAAAAATTGAATATCTAGAAGCAGATAAAGCCAGCTACTCAATCTAGAAGCATGCTTAAAAAGTCTACTATTTAACTTTGATTGGGTCTGGTGTTAATTGAAGAACTTTTTGGCACATTTGATTTATGTGTTTGGTTGAAAGGCAGATGGAGTAGTAGCAAGGACAGTTCTAGTACAAACAAGATTTTAACTCTCATTTCCCTTATTCATTAAGCATTTCTCAGAGGCGGAGCCACAATTTTTCGACTGAAAAACACGAAATTTGGTTTTTGGGATAACTATCAAAGTTATTATTTTTTGAGATGCCTAATTCTACCTATGTAATTAAAATTACGTTGTGTGCATATTTATATAGCATATTCCATGAAAAATTTTGGGGTGAGAACCACCGACTGTCTACCCTTAGCTCTACCCTTGTATATTCTCATGGCGCAACTAATACCATGGATAACCACTAACATGTAGAGGTGGCAATTCGGACGGCCCGGCAGGCTCGGGCCGGGCTCAGTCGGGCCAAGGAAAAGTTCGGGCCGGGCCAGATCGGGCCCGATTTATTTCGGACCTAGAAATATTAGGCCCGGCCCGGAGGACCTCGGGCCATCGGGCCAAAAAAACCCACCAATGAGTTTTTTTTTTTTCTATTACTTTAACCATAAAGTAGAATTATATATTGAGACGAACTTCAGTTTAATTCTCTTAAGAAAAAACTTGATCGGAAGATAATATATTACTATTCGTTGCAATATGGAATGATATCTATTAATCTATAGGCATGTCTTAAACCCCAGATATAACAATAATAATAATAATAATAAAAAAGAAGGAATGGATGATGATATATAGTTATATACTATATGTCACAAGTTATTTAATTTTTGTGTACGTACTATACTACATGTTAATCAATTTTTCATTTTTTCGACACATAATAATTAATGAGCATGCTTGGATCTAATTCATTTTCCATCTTCTGCTAATAAAACTGAAGAAATAGAGTATTAAATTAGTCAGATGTTTTAATTTCTCGGTAAATAGATACATTTATGCTCTGCTAGAAAGAGAAAAAAGAAAAACATGTTTCAAATAGTACACAAGATATTACTTAATTCCTAAATTTTTCTTATTCGATTAGTGAGGAGAAAAAAATTCAATTTCATCGGGCCGGGCCGGGCTTGACTCGCCAATAGAAAAGCCCGTTTGAGCCGGGCAAAAAAAACCTGAATTTTTTCGGGCCTCTAATATTCCGGCCCAACCCGCTCTATATTTCAGGCTAAACGGGCCGGCCCATCGGGCCGGGCCAGTTTTGCCATCTCTACTAACATGCAACTATCCCTAGGATCCAGTCAAATAGCCCAAGTCCACATTGGGCAACCAAGAGATATCATGACCCAAACCCAAAAGTACTTGTAGGCTTGCAACCAAGTGATATAAACGGAGTCTCCAATTCTGTAGGATTTAATCGAAGAATTAATCGGTCACCTTCTTCTCAATTATTCTGTTATATCCCTTTTCTATTCTCCTAGGAGCTACACACATGACAAGCTGAGCTATGCAAATGCTTTACTTGGAGGACACATACGAAGTCAACATAATCGTTCTGATGATAAAGCAATGAAGACAAAGATCTGATACATTTAATGTAGCATTTATTGTAGTATCCATAGGTACATGTTTTATTGTACTTGGTCAAAATAGTTTGTTACATCTTTATAGTATGTTTTGTCTACACTCTCTAAATTGTAGTAATATATAAACCATTTTAAGAATCCATGTAAAATTATCCCGATATTCAATGAAACAGTAGCCTTTGTCTTCATTTTTATCTTGCTTCAATGGCTTTTCACTTATCCACTTCAATGTTATTTTCTCACATGGTATCAGAGCAGGCTTATCATGGCTCTGAATTTCCTTTATTATTTCTAAAACCATAAATCATCCATAATAATGACAGAAAAAACAACTACTACAATTGCAATTGCAACTGCATCAATCACCTCTGTGCGGCCACAAAATTAGCTTGTTCATGTCAAACTAGAGGAGTCCAACTTCCTCATCTGATATTAGAGACTATGACCTTGGATCTTTCATACAATCTAATAGTAGTTGTCCACAAAAAATGGTAACCAAAACTGGAACCAAATAAGTTCTCAATCCAGAATATGTCACTTGGGGAAATGCAGGATCAGCTCTCGGCTTCTTGGATCCTTTCTTCCTTTAGTGATAGGGTGTTATTACTGATGGTTGGCCTTGATTCATCTAATGAAATTTAGAGTACCTTGGAGCTAAAGGTGCCCATCCGGCTCCAGAAATTGGGTACCGGGCCAGTTCGAACCGGTGGTCAGCGGTTCCGGAACTGTAATCGAATATAGCATAGTTCGGATTCGGTTTACAATATTTGAATCGGGGAACGACGGTTTCAAACTGCCGGTTCCGTTAAATTTATTATTAGTTTTTAACACCCTCCCCCTCTTTTTTAACTCTTAAGCGTACGATTCTCTATTGGTTATGTAATTTTCTCTTTTTCTTTACAAGATTTATTGATTACACTTTTATATTTTTTGTTGTGAAGTTGTACGTAACTTGTAATTCAATAATTATTTTTTATTTTATTTTCATTTAATGTTGCATTTTAGAGATGAATTTTGTAATTTGTAATTTTATGAATTGTAACTTTGTAACTAATTTGCATTGATGTTTTATTTTAATAATTATTATTTTCATTTTTATGTCAATTATATTTGCAATTTATTTTTGTCAACTCACTTTTATAAAAAGAGAACGGTTGAAAATGAAAATAAAATAAAATAAAAATTGAAAAATCGGCGGGAACTGGCGGTTAAAACCAAACCAACGGTTTGTAGCCGATTCATAACCATAACCTTAACTGGCCAAACCGTGGTTCGGTTTTGGTTCCTACCCTAGGCGGTCTCGAAACTAGCAGTTCGGAACCAGAACCGGATGGCACCTCTACTTGGAGCAGAGCTTAGTAAGCCAAACCAAGGCAAAGTTCAGCTTCAAAACATCAAGAAGAAGGAACTACAATGAGAGAATACCAATAGTTGTATGCCTACATAAAACCAAAAGAAAAGAACACAAGGAATAAAACAAAGATGGGAGAATACCTTGAAAAAAATGAAGAGTTTCTTTGATTTGCTAGCCTCAGCAGGTCAAAATGTAAATAAAGATGATCCTGTGATGCACACTCTCTCTGGCCTTGGTTAAAGCTATGATTCTGTAATGGTGAATGTCACCTCAACAACATGACATATATATTTTACAAAAGTTCAATCTTATTGCTCTTATATGAGTCAAGGCTAGAGGTGAATTAGATCCAAACTTATAGTGTAAACACAAAGGGGTCACAACTAAGTGTGAACTTTGTAACAAGGGGAAATCAGTCCTAAAACTTCAAGAAGAAGTTCAATGCTGAAAATTTTAGAGAATGAAGAGGACAACAAATATTACAAGCTAGAGGAAGAAGAATTCCTAGAGGTGGCTATAGAGGACGAAGTAGAAGATCTAATGGAAGCAGATCAATATGCCAATAATTTGGCTATGTGGTTGCACTATAGATAAGTGTTGGTATAATCCTGACAACAACATCCCAACACCACAAGGCCAAAATGTGCGACAACAACAATTTGGTGGCAGAATTCCTACCCTAAACCTAGCACAGTTCCCTATCCTAATGCACAAGAGGCTGGAACTGAGTACATCTAGTATCCTAATACTGGAGCCTCTAATCATGTCTCAAATGACATGAGCAAGTTGAGCCTTGCTACTGAATATCGGGGACCAAACAAGGTCCAATGGAATTGATCATATCCCCAGTAGACACCAATTTATATGTCTGCCGCTTATGTGACATGCTACATAAGCAGGGGAGTCCACTATAATTTTAAATTAAATTATGGTAGACTCTCCTTAAGCATGTCAAATGGGTCGGATTGTGGGTTCACGGATCGGATTAAGATCTGATTATTACGAAAAAAAAATTCAACCCTAACCAATATCACGAACCAAACGGGTTGAGATTCGTAACCCTAACCCAACTCGTTCGGGTAGCGGGTCGACCCACAAACCCAATTTCCAACCCAACAAATTAGAAATAATTAAAAAAAAAAAAACCAGTGATTTCTAATTTTTCTATTGTTCCATAAATACACAAAATGATTATTTTAACACTTAAACATCAAAAAGATATAAATTTTAAAATTCAAATTGCATTTAGCGCATTGTAAATATATATCCATGGTGTAAAAGATTAAAACAAACTAAGTAGACAATAACAACTACAAGTCAATAGCACAATGTAATGAATGATTACATATGTCCACAAAACAAGTTGAGAATTTTAAGAATAATTCACAAAAAGTATTCCAAATTTATCTAACATTATTAATTACAACCACAAACAAAAGTTATAGCTCCCGTAGTAACAATCAGTTCAATCACAATCTTCAAATGACCTGCAAAAAGGAAAAGGTTATAAAACAAAACTATCATTGGAACTTCGACATGTGATAGTGACATTATGCAATAAACAATTCCTAATCATGGAGTATAAATCATAACATTTGTAGACTCACCACGTTTGAGTTGGAATTTGCTGCACTTTTCATTTGAGTTTTACTTGTATCACTGACATCCAAGTGCACGACATCTTGAATCAATTCATCGATTGATGTTGACATTCCTATAACAAGATAATAAATAAATATATATTAAATAACAAAATTGCAATTTGCAAATAACTTATGTAAATAATTGAACAAATCTCAAATAGCATCATATACACCAATTTTTCCAACAGTAAATCAAGAAAAAAGAAGTTGAAAGAAATGAAAAAGAAAAAAAAAAAAAAAAGAACTAACCTACAACTTATGTGAGGAGACGACCGATGTGGCGATGGCAGCGTGAAAGAGGGATGGGGAGTGAATCGAGAAGACATTGAAGTGTGATGTGAACGACCAAAATTGGAGAAATATGTTATGGTTTTTATTTTTTTATATTCATACATATATATATATATATGAAAAATAGGTTGTGGGTTGATCCGACCCAACCCAACCCAATTTCTTTTCGTGTCATTCAGGTTCAACCAAATTCTGATCCGCAACGGGTTCATGTCGACTCTAACCCTCAATCTTTAGGTTGAGTTGTGTTAGATTCGGATCGTGTCGGAAATTGTCATCCCTAGCTTCCCTGCTCATGTGGCATGCCATGGACATATAAATTAATGTTCATCGATGGGCATATATGATTAATTCCGCCCTTAGATATGGTAGTTTTGGGAGATTTCTTGGGAATAATGAGGGGTATTCTTGGAAGAAAGTGAAACACAAAGGTAAAAAGAAAGTAGTTATAACGTATCGTTAAAACTAAAACGATAAGTGTACATAATCGAGGTAGTAGGAAGTATTAGTGAGGATTTGGATTACTTCATGGTGCATTACGGAGAAAGAGCAACCATTTATATATGAATAAAATTAGAATTATGGGACCCACATAAAGTGTCACTCTCCAAAATGCCCCGTGAGATATTCTAGAGGATCCAAATCCTATTAATGAAGAGTTTAGATGTGTATTTAACCTAAATCCTATTAGGTTGTATTTAGATGTAGTAATTTGAAATGCATGGATTTAGAATCAAGATTTCAAATTCACTAAAGATGGAGGGATTACAAATCCACTTACATCTTTTAAAAAAAAAGCTCCAAATGAAATCATGGATTTCCAAATCCGTAGTCATCTAAGCAACATCAATGAATTTGTGATTATGATAAATCCATCCTCAAATTATTTCATCTAAATGCAACATAGTGAAGAGTTCAAAGCTGACTTCATCCATTTCAAATTGTTAATAGTTTTCCAAATTAACTCGAAAACAACACGCAACAAAAGTCGAAGGGAATATTTTTGTTGCGAAAGTCGAAGGGATTATTAAACATTCCCATAGCAGCTTATTCCATGCCAAAAATTATAGTGATAAACTCAAACCTCATCAACAGCATCAATTTGAGAGCTAAACAATCTTTGTGTTTTTTTAGGGTAGAGAGCCAAACAATCTGAATTCGATGGTTTGAGTGGTTTCTTAAGTACAATATCGTTGCATTTATTGAGCATCCAAAACATAGATGATAGAGATACAATATTCCAACGCAAATCAAATTCGAGTTTCTCTCAGATTTTGAAAGTTACTAACCTAGCATAGGAAAACCATTGAAGAACTATGAAGACTTACCTCGGAGTCGAAGTGTGAACGCGTACAAGGATAAGAGAACTTCTTTCAACCTCTCCTTGGCCGACCCATCAATCAAGTTGCCTTCACTATCAAATTTTGCAGGAGGTTCAAATGCCTTGAGGAAAAACTCAGGCTTATTGATGAAATGAAGATCAAGGTAGACCCCAGACTGGCGGAGATGGTATTGAGATCGTCCTCCACCAAAACTTCCTCCAGTGCTCACAATTGCTGCAGCTTTATCAGCCCATACATTCGGAGGCCTCGATGCCCAGTCAATCGCATTTTTCAGAGGTGCTAAGGATGATGATAAAATAAAAGTTAAGCTGAATGATTTACAATCTAATGTGCATCATGAAGATGATTAACTTTTCTAAATTCTAATTAAGTCAAAACCTTATCAATGGATTCTTACTCTAATGTCTCAAACAAATTACTAAGCATAGAATCAACTTAGACAAGAATAGTTTGGCTAAACAAGTGAACATGATTCTTCGGAGATCATTTCCCACTTCATGGGAGAGAAATAATTGGTGTAGCATTTCACCACATAAAGACATGAAGCATTCTTGATCATGGAACTAAGAGGAACAGCGCAGAATCTTAACAGAATCCATCCACAAATATTTTTTTTCTGGCAGTTCTAGTATTTGTACATACTAATTCACAAAATTTCAAATTAGAAACTTAGTTAGAATCTTAGCCACAAATTTTAACAATTTATTTCTTTACAATTACAACTTATATATTTTAGGGAGAAATTGCCACCAGAAGTTTTAGTAACAGCCAATGAATTATTTTCAAAGCAAGTGGGACTGCACCATATGAATGGGATGGTTGCTTCCTTTTCTCTCTTATTAACAATTAAGTCAAACTGCAAACGAAACAAAAATGTGAAGCTCAATCAAGTTCTTTCGAAGTAGATATTGTTCATAAATTAGCAGTTTGTCACTTAAAAGCTTCTAGTCCCTCATTTGAACGTCAGCCCATTTCAACTGATTCAATTTGTGTATGGTTCAGCACTTTGGGCTCGTACTAGCTAACTAATTTCATTATCTTCCATCATCAAGAAAGAAAAGATCTGGGAGAAGAATCAGTGTCTGATTTGCAATAACCCATAAAAGATAAGGAAAGCAAATTAGCTAAGAGGGACAGACCACAGCCAAAAATAAAATATCACATTAGGTATGACACAGATACAACATCCTATTCTTGTACCATTTCCTTTTCGTCCCTTAACCAATTTTTTCACGTTTCTCATAGAACCATTAGATGAGGACCACTAGTGATGCATCTTTCAGAAGATAGGATTAAACTCATTGTCAACTCCAGAAATTAGTTTAAATTCTCCTAAGTCAAGACAAGGACTGAAACTCATCAGAACCTTCTAATAATTACTAGGAAACGAGAAAAAAAATGGATTTGAGACTACAGGGATGTGGAGAGAAGTAGAAGTACTTCATGTTGAAGTTGATCCAGCAAAAACCGTTTGGTATTTTTCAACATGAAGTAATAGTACTTCTCCTTATAGAAAACCGCCACCGCACCTGTCTAAGCGCATCAGTGAATCCAAATCCAATTAAAACATAGCAAATTGCAGAAAACTTGTACTAACTAGCAAATACACATAACACGAAGATCTTCATATTTTGCAGTAATAATTCAGAGCGAACTCAAGAAAAGGGAATTAGTTAACAATGAGATAGAATGAGATAAAGTTTGCGGTCAGTACCAGTGACGGAGTAGTTGTACTCAGGTGAAGCGAAGAGGATGCTATCAGCAGCAAGAATCTTCTGCCTAAAAGCCTCCACAACAGGTGGGAAAGTCCCATTCACCTCCAGATCCGTGTTCAGAAACGGTAATGGGGATATGTCCACATACTCTATTTGTAGGCCATTAATCGACTTCGACACATCGATTGCTAAATATCGGGATGAATACAATCATAAGAACGCCGAAAAGCAAAACTAGCTCATCAGAATTACAATCAAATTCAAATTCCTTCGAAAGTTTAGACAATATTTCATCTGGTATAGAGACGAAAGCGCACTGCAATAATAACCAGAACCAGAAGGTACTGCACTCTAACTACAAACACCAAATAAACAATAACAACTGGTCACTGATTAATTTTTTCACTCGCATCAATTTATTATTCTTTTTCCAGTACAATTCCCATCTGCGTGGAAATTGATCTGTAGTCGCTGCTCTGAATTACTGAATTACAAGATGCTCAATCAGCTAAGCTACCAGCCTACAATCAATTCATTCCTTCACATCATTAAATTTCGAACAAATAGTATGAATTCGTTGTCTAATTAATCATTTGAAAATAACAAAAGAAAAGAATTAGACAAAAAATATAAATTAGTTGTCTAAAAAGTTTTATTATATGACTGAATAATAGCTCTTGATACAAGAATGCTTTTAATAGGAAGCTAAAAAATTTACCACTATTTTTTCAATAAATTTGCGTTGTATATATATTTAATAATTGAATACTACATTTACTGTAAAAAAATTTAAACAATTTCTCACATCTCAATTTTAGAATTGGAGAAAGCACAAGGAATAATTAAAAGTAAGAGCAGAAAGAGAATAATAGGATTGAGAGAGAATGGAGGATGGAATACCTGCTCGTAGGAGACCGCGATTGTAGGAAGCTTTGCGAAGGGAACCACAGAGAGCAGCAACTTTGATCACTGGAGGTGCTGGCACTGCCATGGATTCACCTGTCAAATATCAAACAGATTACAAAAGGCCAAAGGTCCCATTTAAACGGAGGAAAGCACATAGGGCTAAATTAGGGAATCAACAAGTTAAAGGGTTGGCCACAAGTTAAAAGGTTGGGTAAGGTACTACTTTTTGTAATTAATTGATGATTTAATGACCGCGTAGGACCTTGAGGCTGGGGGTGGCAATTTTCATTAGGTCGTCGTGTATTATTTTACTATTTATTTTAGAGTCAATTATCAAAAGAATTTGTACAATGAGTTTATTTTACTTTTGCAATTTAAAATTTTTATTTTTTCCAATGACAATTTGTACAATTATTTTTTTTCGATTTTCAACCTTTCGATCATATTTTCGTCTATATAGATTATGTGATTTGCACATATCTCTTTTTAGATCAATACACATGACGACTAATTTACCTGAAACATAAAAGGAAGATCGTTAGAAAAATCTTTCTTGATGATTGTCTTTTTGTGGTGTTTTTTAATTATTTTTAATTATAAAATTATAACTTTCTCTTACTTATTACGGGAAATAATAATTGGGTGGTTAAAGTCCCTACAAATGAGGAAGTTACACCAATGAGATTTTTTCCTTTTTCTTTTGTTTTTACTTTTTCCATTAATATTTAAAAGTCTTATAACTTTTTCGTTTCAACTTTATTTTTTACGAAAAATATACCGAATTAAACTTCTTTTCACGATCTTCGATTTGACATCCATTTTTCATATGTATAATTAAAATATAAATTACTTTTTTTTAATTATTATTATGGTATATTTTGATTTTATAAATTTTTTGTATATAAAATAAAGATGTTAGAAAATTTCGAAATAATTTTTTTATAAGATTATTTTATTTTATTCTTTTCCTTTAGGTTTACCCTTTACAAAGTACATGCCTCGCTTGAGGCATGACAAGAGCCCATCCGGATGCAATTTTTCTGTCCCGATCTATGATAACAAAAATAGGTTGCTTACCCTTCATGACATGCAAGAAACTCTCAAAATACCATATATATGTACCAAAACTTTCATCGAAATTAAAGCTAAGGCGAAAACAACAGTATTTCTATAATTATTAATCCCAACAAATTTGACCAACGACATTTTAAAGGAATTAATTTTGTACACCGAATTAATAATTAGGATGTCATTGTACTTACCGTAGTCCATTATCGAACGCAAGTTAGCCCAAAAAAGTAATTCAGCCTGTCTTTATCGTCTACCCCGTACTTGACAAATAAATCGAGGTCCTTTTCCGCAAGGGCAGTGAAATATGCTAGTGTTGCTTCTGCATCCATGTTGAGCCTCCTAGTTCTATCATTATCAGTGCTTATCAAGTTGTACAGATCTTTCGCCGTGAATCCAACTTTTTGATACCCGCCCAAAGCTGTGACCATAAAATCCATTATTTGGCAGGTTTTAATGCTCGCATCCTTCATTGTCCGTATTTCCATTGCTTGACCAGTAGTAATATTTATGCTGCTCCTAAAAAATGAACATGCCTCGGCTGCGCAACATCATGATTATGTAGTGTTTTGAAGGTTGTAATCTTGTAAAATCCGCCATTTGGCCTGTCTTACGATCATCAAGGCCTTACAAGCACATCTAGTTATAGAGCGTGGCTCCCTCTTTCTGTCACTTTTCAAAAAAAAATTTATAGAACGACTCGCTTCTCTACTACACACCCACCGACGCATTTTTATAGCTCCACGAGTCGAGTCCTGCTCCTGGTTATCCCAACGGAAACCGAAGTTGATCCTAGCTGAATAAAACTTATAAAATGCTTCTGCAATTAGAATACTACGAAAATATTTCCTATTATATCTTCGACGCTCCAACTTGTGACGTCGCGATCGAACAATTAGACTTAGGAGATACTCTTACTCTATTTCACAATCCTTCTCAACATTCGACCCATCGTCCACGTATTTTTCTCACCTGAATCAGACAGCTGCGATGACTGGCTACTTATAAATAAACTATCTGAATGATTCGCCATTAAAATACACACTTTCATTATTTCCGAACGAAAAAAATAATGTCCGGATCAAGTATGTCTGAATCAAGTTGTTGGTTTGTGAAATCTATTAACAGGCTATAAATATAATGGAGCATTATCTCTTCTTTCGATTGGCAGAGGGAGTGGTGGCATTTAATGTTCTGCTGCTTTTGATGCTTAGTAGATAAAGTTGCCTCACTAAATGCAACAAAGGCGCAGCAGGACTAGTTGTCCTAATATTCCATGAAATATTTTGAAATGAAATTAGGAAAAATAGGCAAAAAAAATTTGGTGTGCTGTCTGATTGGATAAATGCCATGACTGAAGAAATACTATCCCTTGGAAGAATCACACATGGACTCTAGTGGAGAAACCAAGGAATCAGAAATTGGTAAGCTCTAAGTGGATTTTCAAGAAGAAATCTGAGATAATTGGACTTGAGAAGGTGAGATATAAAGCCAGGCTTGTTGCTAGAGGTTTCACACAAAGAGAAGGGATTGATTTTAATGAAGTATTCTCTCCTGTGGTGAAACACTGCTCCATCAGATTACTTCTAGCAAAAGTTGTTCAAGAAGATATGGAATTACAGCAGTTGGATGTCAAAACTGCTTTTCTACATGGTGACTTGGAGGAGAGCATTTATATGCAACAACCAGAAGGTTTTGTACTTCCTGGACAAGAACATAAGGTGTGTCACTTGAAGAAATCACTATATGGACTTAAACAAAGTCCTATGTATTTTAACTATTAAAAAAAAATAGTACTTGTTTTTTAACAAAACATTTTCCACCTAGTTATATTTTGTAAGAGTCAAGGTTTAATGATGAGTTCTAAGGTGAATAGATTCTTCTAATGTGTCCCAATTTGGAATGTCTGCAGTGGCTTCATTGATCAACTTCACAAGAGTCACCTGCAAATTATACAAAACATAACAAAATTATGTATTGATAATCAGTCAATTATAGAGCATGAATCAATCAATTTAAAAGAAATATTGGGACATACCACACTTTCAGGAACAGCAGGAGGGGGGAAGGATAGATTTCGAGGCGGAGGGTTGTCAAGAAACACTCTCTTATCGAAGCGCCACTCTCCCACAACTCCATAAGTTAATTCACCCTGATCATCATCAACCATATTACGCGTTAGAATCATGATATCAAGACATCGTCTTCTCAATAGAAGTTGAGCAAACACACTGAAATATGAAGAATGAACTTTACCTTCTTATTGTAGTCACATCCATATGTATAATGAAGAATGAACTTATCCCCGGTTTCCAAGTCCCACGGGGGCTGTAAATTTGCAGATGTAAAATACATCATAAGAGAGAAACCGAGAGAGAGTAGTGTCAAGTTTGCTAGAGGTTAGAAACTGACCTGCAGCATGAAGTCTTTACGGAGAATATACTGCACGCCATGAAGAGCAGAGGCGACAGCATATGCATACCTTTAACAGTAACAAACAGAAAGGTTAAAGGTCAACAAATTCAAGTTTCATCAGATATGCTTCTTAATTCTGCTTACATTTCTAGCACCCATCCAAATGCCTTATCAGTCTCCGGATCATTTTTCATTTCCAATGACACGTTCATCCAGGTAGGGGCAATTTTATCCAGCACATCCTAAGTTTCAATTCAAATTTCACTTACTCAAATGTATATGACATCATTATTTCAAATAAATGCAAAGTCTATCAAATTCACCTTCTTGATTATAACCGGAGAGTTGCCAATCGGATCTATATTTGTTATCGGCCCCATCTCCTCTGGATAATACTTTCTTATGATTTTTTCATGTTTGGAAGGTGTGATGTAGAAGAACGGGAATGCAGCGGGGTAGTGTTCTTGGACTAAGTTTGGGAGGGGTTTTAGGAATATATGGTCAGGTTCTGCCATCAATATGTATCTGTAGCAGTAAGAAAAGGATTTATATTTGAAAAAAATAATGTTTGCATAGAACAGAATTTTTTTCCATTATCTTGTTAAGAGACGGAAACTCACTCTTCTTCAATCGTCGCCTTCTTCAACCATTGCACGAAAGCCCATGGTCTGTTCAAGACTACATAGCCCTGTATGAAGTAACTCAAAATTATTTTAAGAGAGTAATAATCATAGACTATAGTAAGAATTCAACTAATTAGTATAGCTAGTCACATGGAGCAAATTAAAGCCTCAAATGTCATGGCCACGCACACACACAGAGTAACGAGTAATGAATAATGGCTTAATTCTCACCTGATCCCAGCCTTGAGGAAGAGGATCGACAACAAAAGTAGGAATCTCATGAACGAGGTTATCGGGATATCCAGAATGCAGAATTCTAGTGAATTTGCCCATCTCTGATCCAGGCAAATCCTTCTTCTTTTTATACCAATAGTACATAATACGGCACTGCCATTTGCTGTAAGGCGTATCCTCAGCTGTAACGGCCACATGAAATGGCAGGTATTTTTCCTTTTTCGATTTCTGTGGCATTTCGACCAAAGGATCAATGCTCATCGGGTGATCACTTGTAGTCTGTTTTGTAGGACTAGCTTTATGGTTATGTACAATCATCATAATGAAGTTATATGAAGCCACAACAGACAACATTAACATGAAAAATTCCACTGCTCGCCTCATTGTATGTATCTATCTGCAAAAAGCAAGACAGTCCAATCAGATTGACTATGGATTCACTCAAGGTTTCTGATGTTCATAGGAAAATAGTTCACCATTTGCTAATCAAATGACCAAAATGAGATATAGAAAGGGTGAAATCTTGAAACTCGAATCCCGCACAAATTTAAAAAAATCTCCATGTATTATTATACTATTTTGTACTCCACATCACCTGCACTTTTGGTGTTCCATTTTTTGTTTCACACCAAAATTAAAAGCTTATATACTATGAGTTGTCAACCATGAACCCATAAACTATTAATTCTGAATTCATGAAACATTATCTGAGAAAGGTGAATCATGAACCCATCTACCATGAAATAAAAACGTTGCTAACAGCAAATCGTAAACCTTAAATTTTAAATTTGAACGTGAACCATTATCTCATGAACCTGTAAATATTTAATTATGATCCCATGAAACTAAATAATGATTCCAGTAATGTGTCTTAAAAAATGAAAATAGTACTACTTTATTTTGATCCGAATATAAAAATAGAACACTAAAAAGTGAAACAGATGATTTGGTGGCTTGCAAAACACAATGCAGTTATACATCCAATTACACTAAACAAAACCAGAAACACCACAACCACCAGCCCCCAACACGATTTGTCATTCAACAGTTGCAAAAGTGTTCTAGAATCATGCAAGAGCCAAGCCATTTCATTTTAAGTCCATGATCATCATGGAAAAACTAAAGAAGAGTTAGAGATAAAGAGCAAGTAAAGATGAGATATATATGAAATAAAGAGACATCATTACACAAATCCACCAGAGACATAAGAAGATTTGCACATAATATAATTCGGAGAAACACAGAGAAAACAAGTGATAGTCAGAATCGAACCTTTGTTTGAATTGGTGAGAGAAAGAGAGGAGATGACGCACAGAGAAAAGGTCGAATCTATTTGTGACAGATATAGACACTAATTTTGAAATACTGCTCAGAATGGAAAATCGTCCTACTACCTAGTATTGGCTAAAACTGCCGAGTTGTTAGTGTGCACTTGCCTTCCCCGACCCGTCGCGGGTCACAGTTTTAAAAAAAAAAACTTTTGTTTTTTAGATATCACACGATGTTACTAATTAACATAAGTCGTTGGTAACTTAACTAGTAGGACTACAGGCACTGATTTTGTTAGGTTCTACATTCTTTTAGTCAAGAGTTCAAATCTTACACTCACAAATCAATATTTTGATTTTATTTTATAATTTTATTAATTATCTCATTTAAATATTAATATTAGTATATAAATATTAATTAAATAATAAAAATAAATTAATACCTTCTCATAATTTTATTTTTTTAACTTTTTATAATTTAGTTTTCATTTTCTTATTTTTATTTTTTTCTAATTAACAATCTTTAATTATTTATAATTTTATTGACATTAATAAGTACTAGTATATAAATACTAATTAAATAATAAAAAAAAATTGATAACTTATTACAGTTTTTATTATAATTTATATTTTTTATTATTATTATTTTTAATTCTTAATTCTTAATTCTTAATTTTTGTTTATTTAATTATTTATTTTTATTTACGAGTCATACTTTTTAGGCAAACAAATAATACGTTTTGGTTAGATAAATTATATATATCGTATCCGCCACAACAAGAAGTAAATTATTTTTAATAATTACAAATTATATTGTTCGAACAAACAAATAATTTTTTTATTAGACAAGTTATACAATATCGGATAAGTAAAAAAGTTATAATATATCAAATCCGCCAACAAGAAGAAAAAAATAAGAAACTAAATAATTAAAAATAATACTACTATATCAGTATGATCTAGATATAATTATATGTGTAAGTATAAGTACCCGTATTAGATAATTATATGTACAAACTAAGATTAGGATAAATAGAATAAATTATGACAAAGAAAAGAAGAGTAATAGAGAAAGTTATATGACCAAAGGTCTCAAATTGACAAGTGCAGTACGAGTTGGACCGGACAACTTTGACGCTTCTCCAGAATAATTCAATTAAAGAACGTCCACATTAGTCAACAAAATCTACAGAAAGGTGTGTTAACTTCCACTCTCTCTTATGAGTTTAAACATTCTCATGTTATGATTGCTATAGTTAAGATGTATTTATGTGATTTACATGTGCTATGATATATGTCATGGTATGCTACAGATATGCAGACAACTTGTGTTCTATCATGACATGCATGTTCTGCTCTGTATCGGGACAATCCTCCCGTTGTGGGTTCACTCACTCGTGATGGGTTTACCCTGCCCCAGCTCAGATACGTGCGTCGCTCTATCATGATGGGTATAATCTTCGGATATACTTTGTCCTATCATGATGGGTGTGCTCTGTCATCGGCCAATAATAGATCTGCAAGTTGGAATGGCCCAATTGTGTTAGATTTATCCTGCCTTAGGCTTGATGTACACACCGCTCTATCATAACGGTATGATCTCCAGACATACACTGCCCTATATTGATGGGTATACTCTATTATGGGTCTGGTCAAAACTTACCATATAGGTATATCACCTTCTTACGTTAGGTTTGTCTGCCCTATGGTGGATATGATTCGCCCTATAGTCGGGTTCGCCCGAATATACGATGTCCACGTTGAGTTTACTCCGGCGAGTATCACGCTACTATGGATATGGTCGGGCTCGCCCGAATATACTGTGCCCACGTTGAGTTTACTCCTGGGGGTACCATACATGTTTGATGCTATGAATTAGATTATATGTGTTATGTGTCATGTTATGATGAGTTACATGAAACCTTTTAACTTAAGCAATCATGAGGTTATCCCACAGGGTGCTTTTCAAGCTCTCACCCTCCACCATTTTTAGATTGTTTTGTAGGTCAAATGACTTACCCAAAGGTTTGGAGTTTGACGTGGAAAAACGATGACGGATGTGTAGAAACCTATCCGTTACGGGTTTAGTTTATATCACTTAGTTGAAGATCTTTTTAAAACTTTATATAGTTGTTTCTCTTTTATTATCAAACCTGTCGGTGAGCGGGAAATATGTTTTTTGTCGTAACACTAGGTTTGTTTAGTAATACGTACCTCAAAATGATTTTGGCTGGGTTATTCAAAGTTGGTGCTTTCTTTGTGCTAAATGTATTTTTGGTCAGTTTGTATCACATTATTTTACCTATGTATCTTTTTATCATAAGTGATGGGTTAAATCATAGATTATTTTATATCTATATACTCGGATAGAAAAATATAACGCCTCAAGTTTAAGTTTTTTCTTTTTTTTATTGGCAACAATTGTGTAAATTATATTTTTGAAAAACGGGTCCTTACAGTAAATCATTTGATAAATAAGTGACCGGGCACATGTGAAAATGTGAAGATCTCAAGTATAGAACAAATCCACATTAATTGGATTAAATACATTTAAACATCTTAAATAAATACAAAACAATACAATGCCTAAAAAATCTTAAACAAATTTACTATCACCGTCTCAAATTTCAGAAGGATAAATATTTTACTCAATCCACTTAGCCTCTCATCGCTCCATAAATGTATGTGTCCAGTCCGTCAAGAAATCAACTAAGCTTCGGAGAAAAGAATAACATTATAAAGAAAATTAGTAAAAAAACCAAAAAAAAAATTGACAGCTCATACAAATATTTGTTCAAGCAAGAGCACAACAAACTGTTTTCAAGTAAACAATTCTATTGAGATGAAACAAATTAAAAAAAAAAATTGATATGATACTTGAGAAAATTATTACTCCCTCCATTCATATATGATAAGTGTTGTTTTCAGTGTTATTTTTTTTTTCCAAAATAAGAATTATGTTTTAAATAGATCAATATCTCGTTTTACTAGTTCAAGCACAAAAAGTTTTTTTAATGGGACTTTATTACGGAGTGGAAGGAGTATTATATCTAGCTCCAATTTGGTTGCAGAAATATTAATGATGAAAACAGTGGAACGATTCACTCTTGTCTATGAAACAAGATTATATGAGTAGCTGAATGTAGCTATTAATGAAAATTGACAATCTTATGAATATGATAGGAGAGACTAGAGAGAAAGAGTTACCTTAGGAAGCGGAGCTAACAGTGATGACTTGAGATTTCCTTCATCAGTCCCATGATGAATTGATATAAACTTGATAACCCAATTTGCGTGCTCTGTACCTTGCGAAGTCTTCAGCTACAGGGTTGCAGTCAAACAACTCCATCACTTGGCATGAATGGAATTCTTGTAGTCTATAGCAATTTTTAAATGTTAGGCGCTCAAGGTTTCGGATGGGATCCACTCCCCTGTGATATGTCCACTCTACGAGATCAGAGTCTTCGATTAAAAGATATCGAAGGCTTTGGAAGCCCTCTCCTTTAGTAACCCATTTTTCTCCTCGAAAAGCATAGCATTGCAATTTGAGAACTACAAGCTCTAATACAGCAAGCTTGTTCAAGTCTTCCCAAGGATACCCAAAGCCACTCAAAGTCAATTTCCCACTCAAAGTCAATTTTCTAATATCTTTGAAAACTGGAAGAGGAGGAGGTGTGGCAACCATCTCAGGATTCACGATGATAATTTGAAGTGTTCCTGACTCACAGAGGTGGAAAATATGCTCTAAGCAGTTGACCGGGTCAGGAACATCAGGCGTCAGTTCAATTTGAACTCTTAACTTAACCAGATTAGGGATACTTTTAAGCACTCTATCGGAACAACTATGAGGGCCCACATCTAAAAGTTTCAAGAGTTTTGGTAAGATAGCGCCATGAGGAGGATCAGGTAGGTTTCTTCCCTTGATCTCAAGATGTTCCAATTCTTGCATTTTCCATATCTCCATAGGCAAATATGACTCAGCTAGAGTAAACTTGATGTTCAAATGTTGATGGAAAATCAAGAAACGAAGGTTCCAGAGTTTGGATATGGAAGGAGGGAGGTTATCATTGGAAGTGAGGGAAAGGTACCTCAGTAGAACTAGGTCCACTACTTCCACTGGGAACTCATAGAAGCGGATTGTAAGAGCATCAAGTACCCTAAGCAACCTCCAAGACCCAAAACATACTGGTACTTGATATTGATGATATGCTCCAGTACATAGGATAGAACGTGCATTTGACACAGAAGCAATTGCGCGATATACATCTTTGATACCAAACAAGACATTTTTGTAGATGGACAGACGACGATGACTTTCTATATTTTCTGCAAAACAATCATCATACTTATTTAAAATATGAAGTAATTTGTTGTTCTCAGCTTCTTTTTTACATAGATACCAAAACACGGGATGGAGGCTGAAAAATTCAGCAGTATGCTTGGATTGCTTGTGGCTGGCTACCACAACATTATTGCTAATAAGGTACATCAAACATTTATCAGGAGAATGTTCTGAATTGGTGAATTCCTCGACACTCCACAAGGTGGAGAGCCTATAACGATTGACTTGATGATTTGGAAGGAAAACAGCCATATAAAGAAAGCATGGTTTGGCATAACATCGTAAGAAGTAGTAGCTTGGATATAGTACCTCCAGTATTTGATCAAATGCTTCCTCAAAAATGGGATTGTGTATGTCTGCAGCAGCTACCTTTTCCCAATGCTCTAACGTCCTCGGGGTTCTGGAGAGTAGGCCAGCAACTGTCACAATTAGAAGAGGAAGACCTCCGCAATTCTCGGCAATCTTCTTTCCAACTTTCTCAAGTTGATGAGGGCACATCTCTTCACCAAACACTTTCCCACGAAGAAGATTCCAACTTTCTTCTATGTTCATGAATCGCATATTTGAAGTACCTCTTCTTACATCAAGGTATTCACCGATTGTTTGCAGCCTAGTCGTCACTATGATCGCAGATCCTGCTGGAATACTTTTGAAGTAATAGCGCAGGGCATCTAGTTCCCACACATCATCGAACACAATGAGGTAGTTCCTTTCACGAAAACTTTCAAGTTCTTCTTCTTTCAATCGGTATGCAATATCTAGCTGACTGTCGCAAAACTTAGATATGTTGCGTGTCCCAGATCCTGGGCCAACCGGTACAAAGAAGCGGTACTCAAATTTCTCCACGATTAATGGATCTTCCAGAATTTTCTTAGCGAGAGTGGTCTTACCCGCGCCTGCCATTCCAACAATGGGGAGATATTTGTGTCTGTGCCAATCTTTCAAAAGCTCGTCTCTGATGTCGGCGAACATGTCAGTAAATCCGATCATTTGGGTGGGAGAGTTGCCCCCAACATAAGCTGTTGATGAGATTATATCAGCTCCATCTTCTTCTTCTTGTTCATCTTCAGGCTGCTGCAAGTCTAAATAATCATTGTATTCCACCATGTTTTTGGCCTTGTCTAAGAGGCAGTCCGCAACATCTATGAGTTGTTGGTTGTGGTCAATCAAGATCGTGAACGGAGGTTGAGAAACTAGATGGGATTCAATGAGATCTTCTAATTGAAAAAGTGCTTCTCTGAATTCTCCTTCCAGAAACTTCCACCTCTCACTCTTACTCTCTCTCTCACTGTTGCCCTTCCTTTCTTCAAAATATGCTTGAATGGGTTGAAGCATCTCGTATACAGCTTTTAAGATTTGTTCGGAGTGGAACACAAATGAAATACGAGGACAATGTAGGAGGCGATGTATCGCGTTCACAAAAGAAATCATAGCAGCATAGGCCATCTCTCAAACAAATTTCAGTAAACTGTCTGCAGCAAATGCCTCATTGTTAATGAAAACTGCACGATCTAAATTACAATAATAAATTGAGATGATGAGTCACCCACAGCTGGTGGCAATTTAAATAATCAATTTCATCAGAGGAACCAAGCTTCTAGGAACCCATCAGAACTTTAAAAATTGATGCATGTGAGTCAGGCACTCTTGATTGTTTAGGATTGTACAGTCTTTGCTACTCGCGTGTTAGGGGTGTCAGTAGTCTTAGCCCATTTCACTAGATCATATTTAGGATGGATATGACCATTTGAATATGCAGTAATAATTGTATTAAAATGAAGTAGATGTGTATAATAAATATCAAATTAATAGGATATTGCGTATTATATTGTAAAAGGTACTATAAGTAATGATTTGTTAATTGATAAATTATTAGAAGTTAGGATCTGTGAAGTGATATATCATATATATATATACACTATATAGATATATATCTATTACAAAAAACTCAATTTTTATATAAAGCTATTGTTGGAGATGGCAAAATCGATGTAACCTTAGATGGGCTAGGTCATAAAAATAACGGTCCAAAGTATTATTTAGCCCGACAAATCCGATCAGATGGGCCAAAAGTCTGACAGGACGCAAACCAACTCGATAATCTTAGTATTATAACGGGATAGAATGGACCGGACCGACTTATTTTATAGCTGATCAAAATTTAAGACCTGATCGAAAATATGACGTTGGTCCGACGAGTTAGGCCGGGCCGTCGATTGCTGAGTCATATGGATATATTGAAGGCGGATACAGATTCAGTGCAGTAACTACATATACAATTGCACTTTAGTGCAAAGAAACTCAAGTAAAAAGAAATAAAAATAAAAAAGAAGAGAAAGCTTTGTTTTACAACTGCACCTTGTGCAGTACTGCACTGAATCCTTTTCCACTAAGTTTGCAGCAATTTTCTGCAAATTTGGAAGGAGAGGAATTCGAAAGTTTGGGATAAGTCCCATAGACCAGCTGGTGTTGCTGTCTCAGCAGCTTTAACTACCTATTTGAATGGATCGCAACTCGTTCTCAGATGCCTAAGTCTAGCGAATCCAATGTCTCATCTCCAGTTTATCTAACGGATCTAGAAATTTTTCGGGGGCAAAATTTTTTAATTATGCTATCGAGTATTGAGATAAAATTTTATATTTAAGAATGACGAACTTTGACGAGTTAAGGTGGGTGAGCTCTTATATGTAAAAAGAATTAATAAGAATTATGAGATAAAATTACATGTAATTTTTTTTTTTTTTTGGAAGTGTTAGGGACCGACTGCCAGGGGCAGCCCTAAGGTGGTCAATCTGGTGCCGCCACACCGGACCTCGTCGGCTAGGGCCCCAATTTTTTTTTTTTTTTTTTGGTTAAATATATATAAATGTTAATTAGTATATTTTTATTAGTTGAGTGCTCAAGTGGTTAATGTTTTGATTACCACCCTTTTAGAATAGAATTGGAAGGTCATGAGATCGAACCTCCTTCTTCTTAGTTTTTGTGTATTCATTTTCATGTTTTTTAAAGTTCCCATATACATATGTTTTGTTAGTTTTTTTTGTATTTATGTTCATTTTCATGTTTTCCTTTTTTTTTTTTTTTTTATGTTCTTGTATGCATATGTTCTTGTTAATTATTTTGTACAGGAACCCTTTTTCCTTTTCGCATCGAGCCCCTTAAAATATTGGATTGACCCTGACGATTGCCTCCCCTGCTGCCCATTGGATCCATCCCTGTCTTCAATGGCATAAACCACAGACTTCCACCACAGACATTTTGCTAGGAATGTGCGATCTTTTCTCAGCCTCATTGTTGAGTCGAGCTTCCGAGCTTTGGTGAAAGTTTTTGTAATATTTCTTGTTCTTGCCCTAGTTAAGTAATATATTTCCTTGGTTGGTTAGAAAAATGAATATTAGGGTATTGTTTAATGTATAAAGTTTGCATAAAATGATCATGATTTTTCGTAGATAGCATACGTGCCTATGGTTTGAGAGGTTTTGTTGTTGTAAGAATGAAAAAAATGAAGTTAGTACATTTTTGTAAAATAGATTTGAAACAATGAATTACAATAGTATGATGCCGTCGTGGAATTGCATTTGTATTACACTTTTTGGAAGACAATACTATTCACCTACAAAAGCAGAGAGAGAATCGTATTAGAATTACATTTTAATTTATAAAAAGAATTAAAATCTGATCCACTATTATGTCAATTAAAATCAAAGTCCGGGCCTGCAATAGTAACGTCTTATTTGGTTGGGCTCCTACCTTTTTTTATTGGGCTCCTATCTTAGCCCAGCTATAGTGTCCTAGATAAAATACTTCCTTTTTTCTAAAAAAAGTAACTTCAAATACTTCCTTTGTCTCACGTTAAACAAAATGAAACTTGTCTAGAAATATGACAAATTTTTTTAAATCAAAATTAGTTAATATTTAAAATTGATACCGACCAAGTGGATGATTTAAGGTTCAGTTTGGTTCAAAATCAAAAATGTTAATGACAATGGATATGAATAAGGGGTCAATTATATTAAGAAATAATTTGGGAGATTTGTTAATATGGGAGTAATGATCAAGAGTAGGGTTGGCAATGGAGCGGAGCGGGGCCGGGGGATAAGTCCCCATCCCCATCCCCGTGTTCGCGGGGATTCCCCGTCCCCATCCCCGCGAAACTAGCGGGGAATTTTTTATTCCCATCCCCGTCCCCACGGGAATTCCCGACCCCACGGGAATTCCCCATCCCCGTTTTTTTTTCATTTTATTTAATATATCTACTAATAAAATTTAAAATAAAATAAATTTAGAAATAATTAATAGACTTAAACTTAACAAAATCGATAAAAAATTAGGATATAATATATTTAAGCCATTTTTAATATTACAATAATAGGAATATAATAAAAATAAAATATATTTTTACTAAATAAATATATAGAATTACATAATATTATCGTATATATAAAAGGGGGGAAAAATTATATAGCGGGGCCCCGCGGAGAACCCTATCCCAGTCCCCACCCCACCTAGGGAAGAAAGTGGGGCATCCCCGCCCCGTTCAGGGTGGATCCCCGCGGGGAATGGGGATTCCCCGCCCCACTGCCAACCCTAATCAAGAGGGTGTTTGGCTGAGCTTATAAGCTCTAGCAAAATGTTAGGCAAAAAAAGATATTTTGGAGTCTATAAGACACAAAAATAAACTCTAAGAGCTTATGAGATCTTAAAAAAATAAGTTGTTATACCTCATCTTATTTTTTAAGATTTTAATTATTACACTCAAATTTCACACACAATTCACACACTCACACGCTACACACAATTCACAAACATTTCACACACTAATCAAAATGTGTCTTTAATATTAAGTTTTAAATTAGACCCCAAATTTATAGCTAAATCACTATATTCAATGGGAAGCTTATAAGCTCTTTTATCCAAACATTTTGTTAACTTATAAGCTTCTTAAAGTTACATCTTATAAGCTCTTGAAACAACTTATAATATATTGAAGCTTATAAGATGTTTAAATAAGTTTAGCCAAACACCCTCTTATTTCTATCTTATTTTTTAAGATATAAGCTTAAGATCTTAACACTCAAATTTCATACACAATTCACACACTTGCACACACTACAAACATTTCATACACTACACACATTTTACACACTTCACACACAACACACTACACATACCGCACACATTACACACTACACACGTTTCACACACTTCACACACTGATAAAAAAAATGTGTGTTTAATATTAACTTTAAATTAGACCCCAAATTTATAGCTAAATCACCATATTCAGTTGCAAGCTTATAAGCTCTTTTATCCAAACACTTTGTTAACTTATAAGCTCTTAAATTACATCTTATAAACTCTTGAAACAACTTCTAAGATGTTGGAGCTTATAATATGTTTAAAACAAGCTTGGCCAAACACTGTCTAACTTATTCACGTGTACCAAGCATAAGAAATAGAAATTCAATATTTTTTACACCCATTAATTATCCGCCCCTACTCTTTCATACCGAGCGACCCCTAAGCGAAATATATTGATCAACATAAGTGAGAATTAGTTATTTATAAAGTCATGACTGCATTTTGATTAACAAAAATAATAAAATGCACTTCGTGAAAACATGACTTATTATTGTTGTTGTCATTATGGGTGGACAAAAGTTTGTGTACGGGGCCACACGTATTGTGGCCGCAAAAATATTTCATTTTATAGAAAAAATATAATTTTTTTTTATGACTTTTGAAAAGTTATTCTTTTATCTAAATCATAAATAAAAGAAAATATTACGTTTTGTAACAAAAATATCACGTTAATAAAAACGATAATTTGTTTTAAACATAATATTTTAAAAAGTATCACTTTTTAAAACTTAAACTCTCTCTTTGTGTGGGAGGTGGAAGTGGAACGGATGTAGGCAATAAACAAACAAGCCGAGTGGGATGAAAGCATATTCTCCCATTTATGCCATCTTCAACACAATTTTATTATTTTCCATCTTCTATCATTCATTTTTCAAATTACTTATATATACAAATAATTCAATCATTTTCTCCAATTCATATTATCTAGTATAAGGTTACCTAATTCATTACCTTTATCTGATTTATTTATTTTATTTTGCTTGCACTTTCTGTCATTTTATATATTATATAATTTAAACACCACTAAGAGAAAAAGAGTTTTTAAAATAACAAAAAGTGGTCTCAAATAGTGAGTATTTGACACAAATTTATTATTAGAAACAATATATCGTCACCACAATTGTACTTTCAGAAAAACGTATCACAAATGACATTTTGTTGCTGTGTTTACCCAACTTATAAGTAACTTAACAATCATAATTGAATATGTGATATGCTGGTATAGTTATATAGTTATGTAATGTAGTATGTTTTGTTTGGTCTATGAACTCCTCAATTTGTTTTCCGTCTGTTGATTTTATTTGCAAAAGATAAAAGTCAATAGTTTTAGTGACAAATTTACGATCCAGAATGTACGTCCATATATATTAACTTGAAAAATGTTGATTCCCTTTCTTAATTGGCACCCAAAAAATACGTACGCATTTCTGAGAAATCATATACAACATATGTAAAAAGACTTGAGCTCCACCAGCCTTCTTGAGCCCGAATAAACGGATAAAATGTCAATAGTTTTAGATAGTACCATTATAACTTCAGGGCGTCTTGGGTCTACTCACTTTAGAATCAAGGACAGAGCTAGGGACGGGAGCAGTAGCTCCAAAGTTTTCACAACCTAATTATAATTATATAGATAGATCTCTTGCTCCTTCAAATTCCAAGAATTATACATATAAAATATTAATACTAACAAATAAAATTGTTGTTCTCGTAATCGAAAATTCTAGGTTGGTTGATACTTGAAAAATATCTTGTATGACGCTTTGATGAGAAGGCAACTAAAATGTGGACCATATAAGCATATTGGGATATCCATGATGACAAGGTTACTCCATTAACTCATCATATCATATCATCACAAATATTCAGTGTTCTTCACGAGACCAAATACTCCAACGTTTCTTCTAAATGCTTAATTCCATATTAATAATTTAATCAAATAGAATAATTATTTTGGGCTTTTGTATAGTGTTAAACTTAAAACTATTATGTTTCATTCATCACATAGAAACACTTAAATAAATAGGCATTAAAAGTTCTTCAATAGCATCATACTCAAAGTACAACTTTCTATTTATTGTTAATTTTCCTTGAAAAACAATCAATTTATAATGTGAGGTGGAATGATAGAAATACTATACTATAGTTTAATAATATGGTTTGTGGTGCCGACTTCAATGATTGTCGGCCACCGCTACAACATGCGGATTTCCATCAATCCAAACACGGTATTAAAACTATATGCCATCTGGCTGGTTGCTACTATTTAATTGGCTCACCGTATCATTCACTGAGAAAAAAGAATTTTTAATTTAATAAAACTTAGTTACTCATCTCAATCTACTTTCTAACTACATATTTGTATCACTCAATTGATACGGCTAGGAATGGATTAGGGGTTTGGGGGAGACAGTCCCGCCTAAATTTGTCAAACTTCGTCCCCGTAAATATAAAATTTTGTCTCATTACTTTTTAATATAGTTAAAAGAAATTTATCTTCTTGAGAGAACTTTCGAGATTCGTCCCTAAATAGAACGGTACTTTCCAACAAAGTATGGACTTGGAAATATCTAATTGACATTCCTGATGACATCTAATTGCATGCTTATTTTATTATTGGAGTGTTAGTTTATTTAAATTTTTCTTGTATGATACATCATATCATATCAAATATCAAATATCAAATATAGTAATAAAAAGTAGTAAAGGGTATAATTAAAAAAAAAACATTGTGAAGGGCCTAATGGGCCTAAGAGTTTACTGGTCTAATGGGTTTGATTAGTTGGAAAGAAGGAATTATTAAAAAAAATTATCTAATGGGCTTAATGATATTCTCAAGCTGAATCCAACACTTAGGGAGGTTTTGTACAAAAATAAATTGGGGTCTTATTTATTTAATAAAAAGTAGTGAAAACAATATTACATCTAAGATTAAAAAAAAAGTCCTACGGAATCTTCTTCTCTTATAATTGTTGTGGCCGATACTGAAAGAATTAGGGTCCGCTTGGTTGGAAGGTTTAAGGATAAAGAATGAGAATGAATGAGAGTTCATTCTCATTTATGATGCTTAATATATAATAAACAAGTTAATTATTATCCCATTTTATTAACAATTCCCCCATTTCATTTCATAATATGATTGACCCCTCATTCATACTCATTACCATTGTCATTGATGATTTACAACTAAGCGGGTCCTTAGTTGACATTCAGAAAAGTTGTTGGTTATATTTTGAATCTTCTTTTTCTCTCTCTCACTCACTGTTTTTCTTTTAATTCCCTAGCATTCAAAAGTAAAATACTGTGTTTTAGGTTGTAATTAAAAGAATTAGTTGACATATGAAGAGTGCATTGATATTTTTAATTGCTATATTAGATCTGAAGATTGGACCTCCACAATCTCTTGGTGATTCAAAAGAGCACTTTCATTTTCATCTTTTATAATCATTATGATTGACACATTTACTTCTGAACTGAGATTCTGAATAAATTGTAAAAGACACTCAATAAGAAACTGAGGGTGCGTTTACTTAAGGCTTGACTCAGTAGATTTAAGGGCCTAAATTCCGATAAAATACACTCTTTAATTCCTTCAGTTAAGTTTGGTCCAGCACTCTCCAGCCTTGAGTAAACATACCTGGGTTTTTTGTGAAGTTTTGTTGGAGTTCGGGAAAAAATTCACATGCAAGTTCTGGTGTTCCACAATACAAGAGACTATCTGACAACCTCATGACCAGTAAGTGGGCTTGGCCCCTTACTCTGCTCAGCTTCACCTCACCAGGGATGTCTAATTTGTTTCTTTTCTTTATTTAATTTCTTATAATACTCCCAATAATAATAATGATAAATTGTGAAAACAGTCCCATAAATGTGTCCTGATCGCAATTCCAGGACTTTTATTAATTCAAATTTTCAATTAGGTTCAGTAAATATTTATTTTTTGCATTTTAGGCCCAATTCAATTTCAAAATGGGAAATTAACTTACTCCCCCAGAATAATCTTTTTTTTTTTCTTTTGGCCAAATTAATTAATAAATATGACGTTGTTTCTATTTATTATACATATTAATTTTTGTAAGCACAACAACAAAAACAAAAACAAAACCTACACCCAAAAACTAGAGAAGCAAATTGTTAAATGATTTAACACTGCCTTTCTTTCTATAATAATATACTATACACATCGCAACGTAGCTCAAAACTCTCTAAACAAAAGTGTTGCAACTTTGGAAAATTCTGAAAGTGGAAGACATGATTGGGCTTGGAGCTGGATTTTAAATATTTCTCAACTTCTTTTAGATTTTTCTTAAGTTACAAAACAATATAGTCCCACGTCAGATCTACATGAAACAATTGCAAATTGCTATTTAAGTTATTGTGTTTTTCCTTTTACTTTTTTATTCTTTATTTTTATGTTTTTGCTTATGTTTTAAGTAATGTATATATGTTAGATATTACATCAGATTAATTGGCGCAGAAAAAACCTCGATCACGGAATGTGAGGAGCACATGAGATTTGTCCAACAAAATTCCTAATTTAAAATTCAATTGAGCCTAAAACTGTCAAAATTAAATAGTTACAGGACCTAATTGGGAATCTTTAACTTTTACGTTCCTAAAATTGCAATGCCCCTATAATGCGGACTCCTTTTGCAATATTTTCATTATAAGTACAGTGTATCTGGTTGAAATTTTTGGATGTGGAATAAAAACAAAAATCTATATGGTGCTAATTAATAGTGTGGAAAGTGGAATTGCTTTTCCCCTAGTCTGATTTCACTGTTATCCTTCATTTTTTAATGTAAATAATTAAGGACATGTCACAACCTCAAATATGAATCTGCAATAATACTTACAAGATCGATGTTGGTGCGTGGCGTCGGTGTCACTTTCAACCAGTTATAAGGGGAAATGTTGGTCTCCAATCAAGCATACCAGATTCTTGCTTAATTTAGCGCCCGTGAAGATGCAGATATCAGCAATCTTATACTAATCATTAAGGGTTCGTTTGTTTCACTTGATGGGATAATCTGTGATACATAAATCTAGGATTTATGTCATGTTGATATGTAGTATAGTGTTTGCTTCACCATATTAAAATAGAGATTAATTTAGATTTTGACTACTTTACCTCCTAACAATAGTATTTACAATTTTTATCCGAATCATTTTTTATGGAGATTAAAAATACTTTTTCTTGCATTGAAATTTAAAATAAATTATATAATCATTTTTTTTGCAAATAACAAGTTTGATAAAAAAAAAAAAAATGAGTAACTTTATTAAAAGATTATGAAAGAAATAATAATTACTTTCATCGCTAAGATTATTTACTTATGTGGATATGCCAATATTGAATTTAATTTTCTTATAGCATATTTACACCTTGGAATTACACAATTCAAACAAAATATATGCTAGAAAATTTTGATTTTGTTATTCATTAATTATATCATAATTTGATATTTTTTTATATAGTAATCATTATAGGTTTTGATATTCTGTTTTTTTGTGCGACGAATATGAAAGGATAATGATATTTGCAAATTATATGTAGCTTTTTTATATCAGTCCGTACTTGTATTATGTAATTTAACATTTTCAACTTTTATTTTTCATGTGAAGAATTACATAATTAAATGTAATAAAATGGCAGAATATTGTGGCAACAAAATTTTTCCATAAATTATTGTAATTATTGGCATTAAAAGAGAAAATTATAGAGAATTTTATGATAGAGATTTCTTTTGCAACAAATTATTCTCCATAAATTATTGTAATGACCTCAATTAATTAGAACTCACAGTTCATTTTTAGCAATTGTAAATAGGCGGGAAAATGAAAAACTTTCCTGAAGAGGGTTTCACTTTTATATATTGTAAGATTTTAGATTACTCCTATTGTAGTAACTTTCCGGTCTGATTCGCATATCATTTTATTATGTGTTCTTCTAAAGACTTTATTGGCACTTACTCCTTCGCAGTTAGTAGCTATAGCCCGAACCCCATTTGGAGGAGAATTTGAAAGCTTATCAGCTTGTATCTTGCATTTTCTTTGGAGATGCTGCTCTAATTCTTGCCATCGTCCAACAACTTAGCTTGTCATCATCCTCATTATGAGCCCCGATGCTCTGTATGTTCACCACTTGATCACTCTTTAATGCATCTCTTCTTCACGTGTCTCGTTTCCTCATTAATTTGGCAAGCAACTGAAATTTATAAAATTATCTTTCGATTCTGACAGCATCTACGCGACTTGTAGTTTCTAGATATTGTGCTTCTCGATGACTTAAATATAGTAGAATATTTTGTTGTCCTTGTCCACTTAATCTGGTTTCAACGAAATAAAATTGTCTTCTGCGATTTCCGTACATACTCACAACTATTGCTTGCAACAGCAACCCAGACCTTCCAAGATTTTCGGGATGCCAATTACTTCCCTTAAACATCACAGCCGCACCCTTGATTCATTGCTTGTTCTTCCCCCAAATGCCATTATTCATATATATTTTGATGGAGGGGGGGAGGGGGTGTTACATCATTTGCTCGTAACTCCTCATTTGTTGTTATTTATGCTTGCTCCAAAGTTGTCCAATTTATAAATATTAATAATCTGAAGTATGCTAAAGTTCTTGCTCTTCGTGAGGCAGTTCGACTTACCACTGATATTGGAGTTCTCAAGTTTTGTATTCTTGGGGATTCTAGCACTACTATATTCACGTCGATAGATGATGCAGATTGTGCCTATGCATGTATGCCTTTGTTATCTGATATTAGACATCTACTCTCTTCCTTCCATGAACGACAGTGGTATTGGATAGGACGTCAAATAAAATTTATAGCGCCAAAAGAATTGTTTGTCACATGCACCACCCTTTTTATGTCAATCAGTGTTGACCGATTCAAGCAACCATTAATGAAATTACTTTATGTTTAAAAACTACAATGACTTGATATTTACAAATTATAGTGAAGTAGCATGAGTATTCAGATATAGATTTTTTAATTATATTTATGTTTATGCATGATAAGCTTTATCACAACAAACACGCTCACTATTTCCTTTTTTTATTCAATATTTTAGACTTTGCATTTTTGTAATATGACCTTATAACTTAAATTAATAGTGTTAAGAAAAGACAATATTTTTATTTGTCTATCTATATAACTTTTTCATCTTCTTATTCTATAAAAATAATTTTAATATGTAATCACATTATATGCAAATATAAGAGCTTAAATTATGTTAGTTGTTAAGCTCAATTACATGAATTTGACATGTAAAAAAATCATAGTATATATTAAATATGAATAATAAAAAATTAAAAGTATGTATTATAAAAGTTTTAAAATTATTCCATAAAATTTATTATTTAAAAAAATTGACAGGATGAATAGTAAAAATATGATAGTTATGGATAAGATTGAAAAAAAATCAATAAATTCAATTTTCTATTTATTCCATACCTTAAATAATTATATAATATAGTACAATTGTTTAAAATATATGCAAATAACATATCACTAGAAAGCTCTTTAAATCTATTTTAATACGAAATTGATTTCATTTCAAAATTTAAAATATTGAAAATGTAGAAGAAGGATAACTTAAGCATGTAGTTTTTAGGAGAAACTTTTTATATAAAAGGACTCTTAATTTTTATAATCAAGTAAGGAAAGCATAAATTATTTTAAATTACTTAACTATCCTTAAATTTAACTCTTAGTAAGGATATTTTACTTTTTATAATGAAGTAAGGAAAACACAATTTACTTTAATTTACTTAATTACCCTTAAATTTAATACTTAGTAAGGATATTATAGACATCACATGAAAAGACGAAACCAAAAACAGGACGAAACAATTCATACTTTTATATTAGTAATAAATATATATATATATATATATATATATATATATATATATATATTCCAACTTAAACTATGCCCAATTTATTATTTGGATTCTTAAACTATTTTTCGTATCACTTAAATATCTGAACTCCACGAAATAATCACATAAGTGTCTGTCGGCCATGCTCGTGATGAATTTTGGTCGGCAGACATGCACTTATGTGATAGTTTTGTGAAAGTTTAGGTATGTAAGTGATACAAAAAAATTACAAAATTGTCACTAAACATAGAGCGTGACATTCACGCGATAAATTTTAGCTAGAATTATGATAAGCAAAAACTTATATGATAGTCTTGTGTAGTTCAGATATACAAGTGATAAAAAAAATTAAGTGATCAAACGCGCATAGTTAAGGGTGAAATTTTTTTTAACCCTATAATTATATTCTAAAATGAGATGTATTAGGTAATTGTTTGCGAAGTTGTATTAGTATGTCGTTTATTAGAGTACATAAATAATGAGTCATGACCTTGTGCCCTTGTCTGTTTACGAAGTGTCGACATCCCAAAATTCCAAATCTACATTCTCTTGAGTCACACAAACACAAGCAAGAAAACATAATAAATGGCATTATACAACCTTTAGATCCTACATTTGCAATAATTAACTCAACACTCTCTCTCTAGGCTGGACCAAGGGCACGAGGGGACACTCTCCATAACCCACTAAAATAGTATTCACCATCATAATGGAATACAGTCTGGTATCAAATAATCTCCATCTATACTACTACACTTTTAAGTGCATGTCTTCACCAATTAACTATAACTACAACATTCCACTTCTGTCATCCAGACTATACTATTCACCATCATAGTGATGAAAATCTTACGTTATATTTAAGAGAGAGAATTTTTAATTAGTACATACACAACTTAGGACCCGTTTGGTTACAAATCATCAATGACAATGGTAATGGATATGAATGAGGGGTCAATCATACTATGGAATGAAATGGGAGAATAATTAAAATGGGGTAATGATTAACTTATTTATTATGTACCAAGCACCATAAATGAGAATGAGTCTTCATTTATTCACATTCCTTACCCCTAAACCTCCATCCATTAATTACACTCACCTCAAATCATTTGCCTTAATTACAATATTTCAGTCGTCTCACACATAAGATTTTGTCGTTTTAAAAAGCTAACATGAAAAATAAATTTTCAAGATTAAATCAAAATAACATAATTTCCAAAATGTTTCACACGGTGTGTGTCACTCAATAGAGATTTTCTCAGATATATCTACTAATAGTACTTGGAGTTCAAAAAATATATTTAATCCAACTCCCGTGACAGATCTAGCACAAAAGCAATCAGACAAAACTAGTGAAAATGTAAAATCAGATTAATGTTATAATTTGGATCTCAACGCCAAGGACATAAAAATAAATTAGCACATGTACTGTAAAACTCAATTTTTTTTTTTTTTCCCACTAAGTTATGGGGTCATTTCTCAAATCACAACAAAAAAATATGGAATATTGTACTAAATGTAAGTGCTTACTCTTGCAAAATAAGTGTATCTCTTGTCATAATATCTTCCATTGGAAACACCTTATTTACATGCGGAATTGGGTTGATTTAGTATATGTGTATGCACTCACTCTACAAATTAATAATTTATCCACAAATTAATACCTACTTTAGTTAATAGTTTTACCTGTTTCCCATTATTAGATTAAAGCGATTCTACACTTCATCTCATATTTTGTTTGGTACTCGTGACATCTTGTGTATAGAAATATTCAAATCATGCATAAAAACTTGGGATTTAAGACTTAGAGTACTATATCGTAAATTTGGAAGAGAGAATTAAAGCGACGCACTTGACATGGGTGGGTCGAGTAATCTAAAAGATTGAAACCCGAGAGACTCAGTGCACTCCCTAGCTACTATAAATATCCATCCAACCCACACTGACTACACCAATTCACAGCACAAAAGGGTAATCCATGGCTACTCTTCTGTTTTCAGTAGCGACTCTGTTGTTCACACTTGGCCAAGCCCTGCAGTCCCCTAACTGCAATGCACAAGACCAAGGCTCGACCCTCCAACTAATCAATGTAAACAGCCCCTGCTCCCCATTCAGCCCCAAAACACCCCTCTCATGGGCCGACACCGTCCTCAAAATGCAGTCCAGCGACAAGGCCCGCTTCCAGTACTTGTCAAGCCTCCTTGTCGCCGGCCGGACCATAATTCCAATAGCCTCAGGCAGGGCGGTCACTCAGAACCCGACCTACATTGTCCGGGTCAAGGTGGGCACCCCTGCTCAGACGCTGCTTATGGCAGTTGATACCAGCAACGACAATGCTTGGCTTCCTTGCGCCCGCTGCGTTGGCTGCTCCGCCACCACTTACGACTCAACCAAGTCCACCACTTTCAAGCCTGTAACCTGCGGCTCCCCTCAGTGCAACCAGGTACTCGTTAATACTGTTGTTGCACTGTTTATTTAAGACTGTGGAGTGATGGGTCAAAATTTATTTCAAATACATGACACGTGTTAATTAATTAAATAAGGGAATCATGCAATATATATGTCACTCAGTAAACATAAGATAAAACGTACAGTAATCTTACATGACTGCTGTGTGACGTGCCGCGCCTACATTATTTTTAATTCACGTGTTAGCTGCTGTCCTTATACGGTAATTATCTGCTGTATAATGTTTGTCGATTTTGTGGAGGTGCACCCGTGAATATACATAATTCATGATTGATGACTAATCAGTAATCATGCTGTACTGTCAAACTGAGCGACCGTGACTAATGGATAAATTCTTAAATTATTGCTTCAAAATTTTATTATATAAAAATAAAACTAACATGTTACTCTATATACTTGTGGTGCAAACTGCTGTAAGTACTGTGTGACATTTTTAAGTACAGTATATTATTAGTACATTAAGGTGAACCATAATTGTGCAACTTATAAGAACTGGATATAAAAATATGGAGGACATACATTGGGGCCCCTTATTTCAAGTTTAACTTTTTCTGATATCCTAATTAATATAATAAAATTGTACAATTAATATATATATATATATATATATACATTTACATATGTTTTGCATATAGAAAATGATCTATCAATATGAAAAACTTAGTTCTAATAACATAACTCTTAGGCTCCAAAGTGCTTTCAAGACAGGTATTAATTGGTAATAGAAATATTAATCTGCCAAAGTAAGAGTCTTATAGTGAGTTCCTTCAATTTCATGACTGCGCACTCGCCGAATTTTCTTTTTCGAATATGATGTCTAAATTATACATAATATTACATCGTTCTCAAAAACTAAAAGAATTATAAGTTTCAACCAGAAGTAAGTTTATATATTTAATACGATTAAGCCAATATTACTTTTTGCACTTCTGGTAATACATTATATTTGCTGTGGTATTATTTACATCAACCGATCTAAAATAATTACTACACATTATTCCTTTAAAAATCAGTTGCTCATACATTTTGCCGGCATGAAATCAATTGATGACAGGTACCAAATCCAAGCTGCAGAGGCACAACATGCGGCTTCAACGTGACATACGGCGGCTCCACCATCGCCGGCAGTCTTGCACAAGACAACATTACCCTGGCCACCGACTCCATCCCCCGCTACACCTTCGGCTGCATCCAGAAGGTGACCGGCAGCTCCTTTCCGGTGCAAGGCTTATTGGGCCTGGGGCGAGGCCCATTATCTCTATTATCCCAAACATCTGGTCTCTACCAGTCCACATTCTCATACTGTCTGCCTGGCTACAAGTCTGCCAACTTTAGTGGGTCACTCAGATTGGGGCCCAATAGCCAGCCCAAAAAAATCAGAACTACCCCTTTGCTTAAAAATCCAAGAAGATCATCTTTCTACTATGTCAATCTTATGGGGATTCGGGTTGGCAGGAGAGTTGTCACCATTCCTCCCACTGCTTTTGCATTTGATCCCTCTACTGGTGCCGGAACTGTCTTCGATTCAGGCACGGTGTTCACCATACTAGTAAAGCCCGCGTACACGGCCGTCAGAGACGAGCTCCGCCGGCAGATGGGCAAGGCCACCGTCACCACACTCGGCGGCTTCGACACCTGCTACACCGTCCCGGTCACTGTCCCCACCATAACGTTGATGTTCTCCGGGTTGAACATGAGCCTCCCTCAAGACAACTTCCTCATCCGCAGCACCGCCGGCACCACCTCCTGCCTCGCCATGGCGGCGGCGCCAGACACCGGTGTTAACTCCGTTCTCAACGTAATCGCTTCCTTCCAGCAGCAGAACCACCGCGTTCTCATTGATGTCCCCAACTCTAAGCTCGGCGTCGCGCGTGAGTCGTGCAGCTAGATATATAGCTACCTACCTCATTCTATAATTTATTTGCTTGCTTTTAATATTATTGTATTTTGAAAGATTATGGATTTCACGGACACAATCCTAAGAAATTTATGCCGAGTTTTGACTATGTTTTACTCAAACTGGAATTGGATAAACTACAATAATGAACTATGTTTCTTAAAAAATTGCTAATTCTATAGAGTCTAGCGACAAATTATAGCCTAAACGGGTTAACTAAGACATAGACATCAATCAACAATAGTCTAGTGCGTAATTGGAGACTAATTAGTAATAGTACAAAATTGTTTTGGCATGCAATACTTTTATTTGTTCTAGTTAAGTCGAAGTTGATTTTGGACATTAAATTTATCCAAAGAAAATTATGCCAAAATCTGCCTAACATTTCCCCCAAATTTCATGAGACAGAGAATGTTTTTGGAAATGGATAAAGTGGGTTGGTGACTTAAAAATTGTTTGAATAACTAATACTACTCAGTGCGATGTAAGAAAGTTTAATTATTTTAATTAAATATAATTTAATATTTATATGTATGACTACCGTATCGTAATAAAATAAATATTTAAAAACTTGGTTTAAACGTAAAAAAAATTATAATTAATTTAAATATCAATTATTTATAAATATATTATTTTATAAATTAATATTAACATACAATATTAAATATAAAAAATAAAATGAAGCTCCCTTATTTTGAAACTCAAGCACACATGTAGTGTGTTTGTATCCTTCTTGACCTATGTCAACATAGGCAACCAACGGTAACCTAGCGTCTAGGCGGAAGTTAGTCGGAGTTAATCGAAAATTTTCAGAAGAGACATCACTTTGAATTGACATAAAAAAAATACATAAATGATGATGATGATGATGATGACGATGATGATGATAATTTAATAAATAACAACAACAACAATAATAATAATAAGCGAAGTAGTAAAAACTAGAAGAAAGAAGTAGTTATAAACATTCCCAAAGTTATATACTACTAACTAGCTAATTCAAAATCAAGGATGGTTTTCCCTCCCACTTGGGGTTCTTCTTCTCCCATTTGCTTGGAGACCTCATCCTCTCGATTAGGAACTTCTGAGATCTTTATGCTCTCTCTGCTCCCGACCATTACTGCTATGGAGAATTATACGCGGGTGTTTTCAATGCCCTTTCGATCTGTTCGTAATTGCTATGTTGAATCGTTTATTATTTATTTTGGGTTGTAATGCTCTTGCTGATTATCTATTTCGCTTTTGATTATATGTATATAATGCTTATTCAATTAGGGGCTTTTCATAATTTGTCTTGGTGTTATTGTTGTGCTTCTCTTTTCTTCTTTCGACTTTTTTCATGTTGGTATGGCTATTGTCTCTAGTGTGGTATGCAGTGAATCCGTCACATGATATTTGGTTGGTCTTTCGTTTAGTTGGCTAGGTTTCAGCTAGGATTTACTAGGTTTGTTTAGGGTTTGCTAAGTTCGGTTAGGGTTTGTAAAGTTCTATGCCCTTTAGGATTGTTGAAATCTCTAGAAATTCCGGAGTGGAAGTGGGAACACATGACTATGGACTTGGTGGTGGTTTACCACGATCGGAAAGAGAAAAGCATGCAATCTGGATTTCAATTGATCGACTCACAAAGTCAGCTGACATAGGTTTTCCTAACCCTAGTATTCCGCAAGTGTACGGTGTAGGTGTAGGTAGCGGTAGTCAAAGTCGATCCCACAGAGACTAACTCTAAGCGTAGTTCGATTCTCCTAATATTCTAAGACTCTTCTAACTAGACTCTAGATTAATGCAGGTTGTTTGTAAACTTAATACCAATTTACCTAAAAGTAGTAAATAAACCATGACTGACTTGAAAAACAGAGAATTAACGATTAAGGACGACTAGATAGATTAAAGTGTATCCTAGGCATAGATTTCAATTACGATTATGATGTATAAGTGAACCTAAAATTCTAGACTTTTAAACCAATTTTAGTGTTTATTAGACGGCACTCAAGTAAACCTAACCCTCCTCCCAAAGCGATTATGTTGTTGATCTGTTAGACTTAGTCACCCTCCCGAGTCGACTAAACCTAAAGACTCCCAAAAGACCTTTAACAAATGCCTACGCAATCATAGAAAATCACGCTATGTGTTGTACGTCTATTAACAATTTCCTCCTTCCGGAGCGAAACTATTAAAGTCGTAGATTTAACTTAAGTGATCAATTTAAACTAAATCATAAGAATAAAGCAAACACATAGATAAACACAATGAATTGGAGTCTAGAATTAAACGGTAAAAGTTATTACATCATTCTTCGTAATCTACTTTCTACCCTTAGAACACATACGTGTTTAGCTACTCATAATTGTATTTAACTCAAAGAAACATTCATAGACAAAAGTCATTGAAAATTAAATACAAAAGTAAGAACAAACTAAACCCGGATCTTCGATCGTCGATCTTCGTTTTGTTCTCGTCTCCAAGTTTTTTCGAGTATGTAATTCTATGATATTGTCCCCTTTTGATGTCTAAAGCTTTGGGGTATTTATAGGAGTACATATCTAGGATAAAGAGGGAGAAAATCTAATTGGAATAGGAAAACTCGTCCAAAAACTCGTTTTTGGGCTTGTGGACCAAGTAATGGGCCGACACTTCATTGTTTTTCCAACTTAAAAGCTATTTCGAGGGTCTTCCGGTCATTTTTGGGTTTTTCCTCTTTCTTGAAAAGTTGTAGCTCTTTGAATCATCTTTCCAACTCCACCAATTGCACCTCAATCGGAGTTGTATATTTCAAGATATGGCCAAAATACTAGAGGTGTATCAAGCTGACAAAAAACTTCACTTTGGGAAAGCTTTTCGTCGTGATCGCGACCTATATCGTTGCGACCGCGATGGTTGGCCAGCGTACTTTTGTTTTCAAGGCCACTTTTGATGTAGCCGTGACCATAAACGCGGCCGTGATCGACTATTTTGCTCTTTTAACTCCCTTTTTCGTTCGTTTTTTACCCATTTTGACTTGTTTCTTCTCCGAACTTTGTCAAAATGGAATAAAATCACCTAATTAACACCAAAATATGTTAAAACACGTTAAATGGTCCAATATAACAAAATACAAATAATTCTTGGCCTAATATGCATGTAAATGTTATAAAATATATACCTAAATTAACCTAAATACATGCATAAATAACGTATATCATGAGCTCACTTTATTCCTGTAAAGATGAGTTTTAAAATGCACAAGTATGCTCAGTTGTATATTCAAGAGATTGTGAAGTTACATGGAGTGCCTGTTTCTATCGTCTTAGACAGAGATACTCGTTTTACAACACGTTTTTTGGGTAGTCTGCAAGAAGCTTTGGGAACTAAGTTGAATTTTAGTACGGCTTATCATCCACAAAATGATGGTCAGTCAGATGGGACAATACAACTCTTGAGGACATGTTAAGATCCCGTGTACTGGACATAGGCAATAATTAGGAACAACTTTTACCTTTGGTAGAGTTTGCTTACAATAATAGTTTTCATGCAACGATTGGAATGACTCCATATGAAGCGCTGTACGGAAGGAAGTTAAGTCTCCAGTTTATTAGGATGAAGATGGTGAGAGAAGGTTTGAGGCCCCGATGATGTTGAAAGAGACAATTAAAGTGGTAGAGAAGATCCGGGAAAGGATTAAGATAACTCAAGATCGCCAAAAATCTTATGCGGAAACACGCAGGAAGGATCTTGAGTTTGGTGTTGAAGAGAAAGTGTTTCTCAAGGTATCCCCGACCAAGGGAGTTATTCGTTTTGGTAAGAGAGGCAAGTTGAGCCAAAATACGTAGGCCCATTTAAGATTCTTGACCGAGTTGGAGACTTGGCATATCGCTTAGCTCTGCCGCCAACACTTTCGGGTGCACGATGTTTGCTATGTCTCGTTGCTAAGAAAGTATGTGCGTGGTCCAAGTCACATTATCAACTACTCAACATTGGAAGTGGACAAAGATTTGACGTATGTTGAGTACCCTCAAACGATACTCGATAGAAAGGTTTAGAAATTGAGAAATCGAGAAACATTTTTTGCCGAAGTTCAATGGCAATATCATAGTGTGGAGGAAGCTACTTGGGAAAGTGAGGAAGATTTGCGGGAACGATATCCTGATTTTTATAATCATGGTACGTCATTAATTTTTTGGGACGAAATTTTTACCAACCGGGGTGGGATGTTGAGCTCGGGAAATTTCCATCTATTTATTAAACTATTTTGTGTGATTTTATCATCATTTTATTTAAATTGGGCCAACCCATTCAAGTTATCAGTTTTGCAAGATTTGGATTTTCTAGCTTGATAACTAGACTACATGTCTCAAAGTAGGCAACTTCTGCATGTTGTTGAAACACTTTGGGCCACCAACCTGGCCTTAAACTTATCGAGGTTGCCCTTTAAACTTTCTTCTAAATGCGCACTTGCTGAAATAACATGCATATCATTAGTCGGGGAACAAGGAACCAAGTTTTTTCTCATGAAAGCAGCAACTCATCTTTTATGGCAGAATGCCACCTGGGATCAGACAGAGCCTCACTGACAGTTCCTGGGTCTAAAAGATAATTTTTAGGTATGTGAGAAACATTTTGGGCTTAAGACTTCCTGTTTTAGATATGGTAATCATGTGATGAACAAGAGGTAAAGGCTGAGTAAAGGATGTGATGATGATTCTGAGGAAATTACTGGGGTGGAAGCTGAATTGGGACGACATGTATTACGAGATGAAGGAGATGAGCTGAAGAAAGGTGCAGGTAAGATAGAGACAAATATTCTAGGAAAATAAATCAAATCAGTAGGTGGGTTTTGAAGAATATGAGAAGGTAATGGAGATGATTCCAAGCTGATATTCCCAAATAATTATGCATAGGGAAACTCTTACTCATTGAGACCCACTATTCTAGCCATGTAAATTATGCCTAATGATGAAAGGCATATGTACCATTTATGATCTAAACTGAGACTTGTTATTGTGGCAAGACCTGAGATAAGGGTAGCCATGTACATCCAATTTTTTAAAGAATGATACATAGGAGATGTGTGAAAGAGTTTGTGATGTGGAGATGACATATATATGAAGCACAAGTGTATGAAATTTGTTTATGAGATAGACTGAAGAATGAAAAGAGTGTCATCGATATTTTAATGGCATCTTGGCTTGAGCACGAAGAGATAGACTCATTTCAACTATATTTAGATGTTTTATTTCTACCTTGATGATGATGTGTGTGAGGCAAGGATGTCTGAATTATATCCCAAGAGAATCAAGAAGTTATGCTAGATGTCTATATTCCACTACCCAATCTGTTTGTAAGCACTTAAGTTTGGTAGAATTTATTTTCAATGAACATATGAAACTGTTAGAAGATATGGAAGGGTCCCGATAAATCTTAGATAGTCATCCGCAAAACGGATATAGTATCTATACCTTCTATAGAAGCTATGTGAGAGGGCCCCCACAAATTAGAGTGCACAAGTAGGAAAAGATCAGAAGTTTTTGTTGGAATAGATTGAAAAAACATTTGATGTAATTTTCCAAGCTTACATACATCACGGAAACTAGTAGATGTTTTGGTACAGACAATTTCAAAGTTGGGAGTCCAGAGTTTAAAATGGAAGTACACGGATGAGTACAATTTGAAAAGTTAAAATTTTAATTTTTTTACTTTAACTACTAAAGTGAGACCTCAACTCCTCAAATGAGACTTATATTTTGGAACATAAATAATATAGTATCAACAGTTATTTTCACACCCATTACCAAATCTAGGTTTCTTAATATAACAAATACTCTCTCCTTAAAAAAAAAAAAAAACAGTTTCACTGAGTTATTTTTTTCTAAGCTGATAAAGAAATCACCTTTTAAAAATCATAAATTCTCGTTTATACAAATATTTTATATGCTAATTTAATTCATCCAACAATAAAAAAAAAAAAATTAAAAAAAAAAAAAAAAAAAAACTCTTTGTGAAAGTAAATTCTTAACTATAAAATTTAACATTTAACTTTTAAAATATAATTTTGCTAAATTAATAAATTATTTTAAGGCATGATTCTATTTATGAAACAGTCAACGAAAATACTTTTTGAGGAAGTGGACTATCCTCTTCTTGTTTTTTTGTTTTGCCTGTCGTCAATCACGGTGGTCCGTGCGGGGCAGCACCACTGTCGATCCACACCCGTTGACCACTGAAAAATGTGGTTTCTGGTTCGTCGTGCTTGACATCGGCTTCCTCCCTCTCTTCGCGCCTCGTCTCTTTGTTTAGGCACCGTCACAGGACACGGCGGCGATGGTGTAAAAATCCTGGATATCAGGATTTGGTGTGAAAATTCATGGCTGTGTTAGTAAGATTTAAATGTTTGTTGACCAAAAACGTAATCAGTATGATTAAGAAGAGAGGGTTGCTTGATTTAGTCGGCGAATTTGGAAGAGGCGGTGGTTTCAGAGGTGGTAGGGCTGCAACGGACAAAATGTGCAGGTTGTGGCGAAGAAGACAAGCTGGGGAGAGGGATGGGTTTGGGTGGGTGAAGAAATTAATTTTAATATTTATTTTTAATATTTTCATAATTAATTATTCTAATTCTTAAAAGAAAATACTAATGATAAGACAAAATATTAATGCCACTTCATTTTTTTTTTGCCACCAGCAGTTTGAAAGAAAAAATTAATGACACATAAAAGGAAATGTCACATCACCTTTGACCGGTTAGTTACAGATAATAGTCGGTCGCGGGATATTTTTATCAATTTATTTTTAAGTTAGCGGGCATTTTCAAAAAGTGTCAAATTTAAAGGACATTTTCTTAATTATGGTAAAGTTAGGGGGTATTTTTACCAACTTTCCCGTCTATTTATATATATTGAAGAATTGTGGTGCCTTTCTAGAAAGAGACCTCTTCACCCTTGGAGCACCCCTTCGGTTGGGCTCGAAGCGGTTCGGACCTAGACCCACCAGTTCGTTGGGTGATCGCACTTGCAGGCCCCGTCGAGCGACGGGTCTCACCGGTTCGCGGATCCGGGTTTGCACCCGCCCGACACGCGTTGGTCGCTGGCGGGTCGGTCCGACCTGACCCGGTGTGGGCTCGGACTACCCGATCTGCGCTGGTCCCTGATGGGTCGATTCGACCCGACCCAATCCAGTACGTTCTTGTTCCGATCCACGTTCGCATGCCACGTCACCACACTCGACTCGAACCGTCGCGAACCCACGAGCCGCCCGTTCGGACCATCTAGCCATCACCACACTCGACTCGAACCGTCGTGACCCCACGAGCCACCCGTTTGGACCATCTAGCCAAAACTTTAAAACTCCTCCCGACGACGCGTATGTGCACCTCTAAAACGACTCAATGCAACATGTGCGAGCCGGGCTCGGATGGTGTTAGCCAAAGGCTAAAATCCCACTAGGATCCACCATACGGTCCACCATAGAGGAGCACACTTGATAATTCCTTATCAAGAGCTCTACTAAATAAGGAGCATCAACATACTCCTATTTTCTTATATGGGACAAGGGAAATAATATTTCCCCACAATTTCTCTTTAACTTTGAATCAGTAAGTTACTAACTTTGATAATTAATATCTTATTCACTCGAAATTGGTTTTGAGCATATTAATACATTAAATTCATCTACAAGAAACGTAGATTCCGAATTTGCAACTTATTTCCATTTTTAACAAATGAATTAAAATAATTAAACTGGTCAATTTTGGGTCAAACCCAAAATTCCAAATCAATTTTCCAACAGCTGGAACATTACATGAGGTCGTATATAGCGGTGTTGAAGGAGTTTTTCTGGAAGGCGCTAGGACGTTTTGATTTTTCAAAACCTTTAGGATTTTACATTTTTTTAATTTTGTTCTGTTAAAATATGAGAAATTAGTGTGAGGTGTGGTTTTTTTTTTTTTTTTTTATATATTATTAATTTTGTGATGTGTAATTTTAATTTAAAAGAAAAGTTAAATTACACATAAGTAAATACGTGTCACTTCAGCTTAGTTACTCGTTTCCCCCATTTTTGGCCAGCATGTGTCACGTGATTAATTCTGATTAAATTATCAGTTAAAATTGAGCAACTACATTGAAAAAAGTAAAAAATTATTGATCAAATTCGTGAAAGAAGAAAGTTATGACTTATGAGACCAATTATGTATTTTTCCCTTTAATTATTATTATATGATATAATTTTCAAAACACAAGTTAGTGAATTTGAAACAAATTTGATAAAATAAAATTATTTATTTTAGTTAGCTGTCAATATATTTCGTTCAAATTGAATATGTTAGTCAAGATTAAAAAAAACATATATATCAATTAACCAAACTTAACTAAACTGTATTGAACAGTTCCATTATATCTGAAATTTTGAAGTAAATTATCTCAAAAAAAAATAATATATCCTACCGTACCGAACCCTTTCAATTTTCTTAAATTGACTTTAAATATTCATTTTTAATTAATCGAAGTTTGATATAGCATCAAAAAGAAATTAAACTTTGGATCCAGTTGGTTCCGCTCACACCCGAAAAAATGTTCGTGAAAGTTCGAGAAAGAAGTGAGAAATCGCAAGCAAGTGAGGTCCCACAAATTGACGAGCCCACGTGACCCCACCCTTCTCCGTCGATCCGCTTCGAACGCTTCAACTTGACATCCCAAAAATAGCATCAATACGCACCAAGTTCCGAAATAGATGCATTCTCAAACCACTAATTCAACGGCCCCTTTTCAGATTCATTCCCATTAATCCATTTCTCTCTTCCCAATTCCCCTTTTGCTTTCTTTCACATTTTAATTTTCTATCTGGATTCTTTGTTTATCAATGGCGGATGTCCACCCCATTCCAACAAATTCCCTGTTTCTTTGCAAATCGTGAATCTAACTTTCAGAATGGGGAGAATGTAAACTATATAGATTTTAAAAAATTCAAACGAATTGCTGCATTTTAGATTCAGTTATAAAATTATGTGCGAATATTTGGTAGCAAGAACGGGGAGGCAACAGCAGCGGTATGATTCTGGTTTTCGCCTTGTTGCGGGGTAAATCTTGTACCATTCATCCTCCTCATTTTAAGACGTGATCGATGTATTGTGTATCAGTCTGCGGAAACATGCTATTGGTGCATTAATGTGTTGTACCATTTAGAGAGAGGGTGGTGTATGCATTTCTTTTCAAGTGTGGTTTCTCTTCCTTTACACGAGTATTGATTCCATTATATGAATTTATTTAATTTTCTTGTGTTTCTACGGTTTATCATAATAATACTGTGTGAATTATGATTAACGAAAAACCTCACTATGGCTATCCTTTTTGTAGGTTTCGTTTTCGTTTTCCTTTTATTACTATATGTAGGTTTGTGTAGGATTTACAATGGGAATGGGTTAACATTTTATCAATATGAATATGGTTTTCCTATTATATATAAGCCCTAGCTTATTTATAATAGGGATTCTTTTTGTCATCAGTTATTAATGGCAATTTATAGTTAACAAGAGCATAGTTATCTATTGTTTGTCTGTATACTGCTTTGTTGTGATCGTATGTTAATAGAGGCATTCCTTTGCAGGTGCATCCCATATAGGTATAGAGATTTGGATGGGAGTGGTTGTGACAACTCAAACAAATCTGTAGAGGTGCTCATGATCAACTCACCCAGTGGGCCCGGACTTTTGTTTCCCAAGGTACAAATTATGCATATTGGTTGCTTCAAATATACCTTAGTTTGGATTCAGCATATTAGGTTTTAGTTCTCTCCGTTCTTCACTTTATCAGATTTTTACTGTTCTATAGCTTCATTTTAACCAGCATTTTTCAAATAAAATTTTCTATGAGGATTTTAACCTCATACAGTGTAACTCAGTGAGATCATACTTATTAGTTAGGAGAAATTGTGCTAATTACATGATTTGATGGGGGTGGAAGAGTTTAAGAAGTGTTACATCATGAAATGTTATCTAAGAGTTCAAGCAGAGGAGTAACTAGGCTTTCATATAAATAGTGGAATGGCAACTCATCGTAGTTTCCTTTTAGTTGACATTAGATGATATATTGCATTTATCTTAGTTCTCATGGGGTCATCTTTCTTGATTTGGAATGTGTGATATCTGGAATTGTATGTTTTGATAGCAATTCAACTGTTGATTTTGTATATAAACAAGAAACATAAACAGCAGGGGCGGTTCCTAATTTACCTTTCGGCTAATAAATAGTGTAAGCAGTTGGTGATCCCTTTGATTAGACCATGTCTATAGAGTAATCGTCGGTGAAGAATTATGAGTGCAATGAGAATGTTGAACACATCCATCTCCTTTCCCTTACCTAAACTTAAATGTTGTTGGTGAGAACATACCAAAGTGAAGAGAGGAGAGTGTTCTATGCATGCAAAAGAACTTCTCCAAGAAATGGTGTACATTTTTTCTTGAGTAAACACGTTGCCACAGCCAACCATCTTTGGGCAGATTTGCTACTGTTTATGTAGATTTTTTTTTTGCTTTAAATTGTTAAGATACTTGTGACAGACTATTGACATCGTTATGCAGAAATTTAAACAAAATTCTAGATATGAGTGGAAACCTAGAGTGGTAGTATCCAATAGTGGTGATGCCATCATTTGTGAAGTACCCAGCAAGATTGAAGTTCAAGTAAATGAAAAATCTCTTCTGAGTTTGTCTTTTCCCTTCCAGTGAATTTTCAGAACATCTTACAACACTTTTCAATCAAGGCTGACTAAGCTAGGTTACCAACACATTTCTCACATAACACTTTTCAAGTTAGGAGCTACTGCCAGAGGCAGCCGGTTTTTCCTACGATTTTAACACATCACACACACAGACTTCTGATCATGCGAGGCAAATTAGGGACTGTGAGAGCCACTGCTTCATCACCGTCATTTGTATTTACGTTGCATGTAGATTATTTCAAAGAACAGTTCCAACATAGTTCAATCTTTTCTGCTGTTGAACATTATTTGTTTCTTTAAAGAATTGGGCATATGTGGATCATTCGCTTTATAAACAAGGAAAAGAACTGATCATTTTTCTTTGAAGATGATTAGATGCATTAGATATGATGGACATATTCAGAAGATATGGTGCAAAAATATTAAACAGTGACAAATTGGTTGATAATTAGCCGCCTCCTATCTGTTTGTTTATATTTTGTTTAATTGTATTTCATTTTGTTTTGTTTTGCTGTTACGTGCGAATTAGGAAACAGTCTCAATGGCCATGTCTTTGTTATGTAGGGAGGCTGGGAGAATGATGAAACAGTTCAAGAGGCTGCACAAAGGGAAGCTATTGAAGAAGCAGGCGTTAGAGGAAAAATCGTGGTGAGAACTTCGTTTTGGTGTATGTTCGTTTCCCTTGTCTGTGTAAGTTTTCTAAAAGAATTGGGTTTCTATGGATGAAGAAATCAGGATTCCAAAACGCATCCCTCTTTATTCGTCTGAAACTCTTTCGGAATGCTAACTGATCAATGGTATAATAGCCAGAATTGTGGTTGGGGTGTGAAAATGATACTAGTCTCATTCAGCACAAACCACCGTTAAATATCACGATGGTTGAAATTAGCTATAAGACTAATTTGTATCATGAAGCCATCGCTGGTTTAACGTCATTTTCATTGTATTTTTCTTTTTACTCCAAATTTTGTATCTGCCAATTATAACTAAAACATGTTGTAGATGATGGCGGTATTGGTGGGAGGACATGAATATTACAGAAATTAAATCCTTGTTTTTGTAACGTAATCTTGTATTCAAGTGTCTAGCATAGTGTGAATACAACTGAGCAACAACCAGTTAATGAGTACACCAGCCAGATCAAGACAATAGCAATATGCCTGGTTAGAACTCATAGGGAGTGAATTGGTTTTGAAGGTTGATAAAATCTGGGTCATATAACGGATCATTGTGATACTTTTCTTATATGTGGGAGAAGAAGATCTAGACAGTTCTATTCTTTACGTGAAAGTGTCTCGTCTTCCAGACCTGTTCTTGATTCTTGTTTGCCTCTGGTGTACTCAGCAAATTCACCCGTCATTTTCTCTGCCCTCATGATCTAAGGTTAATGATATTTTTTTCTCTAGAGATTCCTTGGTTACTACGAATTCAAGAGCAAGACCCACCAAGACGAATTCAGTCCAGAAGGGTGGTGTCGGGCTGCAATGTTTGCTATGGTCGTCGAGGAAGAGCTAGGATCGTGGCCCGAGCAGAGTATTCGATGTAGGAAATGGTTAAGTCTATCTGAAGCAGCTGGTAGTTGTCGGCACCCATGGATGAGGGATGCTCTCATCGCCGGCTTCTCCAACCTGGCCGAAGAAACTAATCCCAGAGTATGTGACGAAGCAGTCTAAGTTTAAGATTTACAAATCCTGGGGAATGTTTTTATAGTTTTTGCAAATATTGGCTTTAAATACAGTCCCAGGACAACTTTTGCTTGTCGCCCAACTTCTGTAAATTTGCAGTGTCCTGAATCCTGATGTTACTTTCTTATCCTGTCTCCTTCATTTAGATTGATAATGTTGACTCTGTTGGTATTCTAGAAAAGGTTAATGCTTCAGTGCCCCATTTGACAAAAGATCAATGCGTCGTTCCATTTATATTATCCCCTACGTTTTTAATATATTGATAATATGTGATTGGGAAAGTGAATTTTGCAAACACATTTCCTAATATACCTTGTGGGAAGACAAATATCTTTTTGCGACAGATAGGAACAGGAAAAGGTTTTACGACCATAATCAGCAGGATAGGGAGTAGACTGCTAACTGGGTCACCTGGTCAGATTTAAGATGAAAGTATCGTGGACATGAGTTAATATACCCACCATTAACTTGTAACAATCTTATAAAAAATTTATGATAAAGTAGTTTTATTTTATGAGATATTGACACATTAGCTGGCCTACGTATTAACTCATGCCCACATAAACGAACAGAAAATGAAGAAATAGAACAAAACAGAAACACACAGATCCCAAATTCAATCCATTACTAATTCACAAAATCTTAAAACCATTGGAACTCTAATATTACACAGGGGAAACTGTTCTGTTATACAAAATGTACAAATGAATAAAACACCAACTATACTCTTTATTGTCTGCGGTCTACATCATGATTAATTTATAATAAGCGATGATCAGTTCCAAGCAAAGCCGAGCCGTGCAGCGAAATCGCTTTTCTCGTATCCCTTCTTAATAATTACTCATCTTCCTGGTATAAGTTTATCAACAGTCACAAATATATCCAGCCCCCATTTCAACCCCGAAAGATTTCCAATTCTGCTTCTTACCTCTTCAATGAATCGAAAAGCCTAAAGCTTTCATCAGAGTTAGAAAATGTTAGGCACGCGCGCATTCAGCTCTCATCGAGCTCAATATCAGCAGGATCTCCAATCCACGGCCTCCCTTCACGCCACCTAAACTTTATCCTCAGCTTCCCGTTTGCATCAACTCCCACTACTTCGCCTTTACTTGCGTGTGTCTCCATACCCCAACCCCACCTAGGCGTGACCAGCCCGTCTCTGATCCTAACCTTGTCCCCCACTTTAAATGGTCTCATCCGTTCCATCTCCCACGCTTTACAGAGCCATAGCCTATCCGTAAAGCAAAACGCAACCCAAAGATCTTCGTCTTCAACACGGTGCACCACCCCAATACTTGAATGTGTCACCTCTCCCCATTGATGAGTGGGATTGGTAACACTTTTCTTGACCCGAACCCAATCATTGACATGAAGTTCCTTTTCTTCAACAATCTCCACCTCTGAAGGATCAAGTGCCCACGATTTGGAGCCAGCAGGTGTGTATATTCTCAGCTTTCCGTCTGCATCAATCGCTGATATAGTCCCGATACTTGTATGGTTGTGACCCGCCCAACCAAACCTGGGTTGCTTGACCGAGTTGTTGACTTTCACCCGTTGCCCAATTACTAGCTTATCAACTTTTTCAAGATCGGTTGTGTTCCCTACCCATAGCTCATGCTCTCCACAAAATGCTACTAAAACGCTTCCGTCCCATTCATTGTTGTCATACTGAATCCCTTGTACGACACCGATGCTACCCCGTGAAACAGATCTCCAACTAGTCGAGTTTTCTCTCAATTTGACCCACTCTCCCACCTCATACAATTTCTCGGCTTCTAGATCCGCAGGGTCTCCTTTCCACAATCCGGGTAACCCATAGAAGGCAACCCTAACCTCTCCATCAGCATTGATGCTAACAATAACACCACGCGAACCCAAGTGGGTGCCTCTCCAGCCCCATCTAGGCTCAATTAGTCCGGTCCGAAACTTTATTTGTTGGCCAACTCGAAATGCAGGAACCTTTTCAACATCAGTGTAATGAGCACTCCATCTCCCTTTACGGAAACAGCAAGCTAATTCTAGATAACCGGTATCCTGTACACTATGCACGATTGCTAAACCTTCTTTCCCTATGCTGTTCCAATCATAACTAGGTCGGGTACCCAGGCTCGGTTTTGAACGCACCCAATCACCGACTTCGAACCCTGGAAGTCTCTCTGCATCACCAGGTGAAACTTTCCATAAACTATGTCTTCCAGCAACTTTGACCTAAGATACATGAAAGAACCCTTGAAACAGATACAAAAGAAAAAAACTTTGCAAAGCCTCATTATTAAGAAATCTATAAGGCCTCAGCTGACTGTAAGATAGACAAAGACAAAGAACAAGAACAAGCTTACGTTCAAAGCACCATCCATGTCGATCCTTATTATTTTTCCAACAGTAGCGGGAGTCTCATTTGACCATCCAAGGCGAGGCTGAGTAACAGATGAAATTACATGAATCTCTTGACCCAATTCGAAAGGAGGTACCTTCTCAACATCTGTCACTGAGCAGCGGAAGAGTTTGCTCCGGAAACAAAATGCTACCCCCATATCACCATCCTCCTCCAAACTGTGGATAATGCCTACACTATTTCTCGTAACGTCCTCCCACCCGTATATTGGGGAGGGAACAGATGCTTTTACCCTAACCCAATCCCCTACCTACGCAGAAATCATACAATTAGACAGTGCACAGAGACAATGTATTCACCTCTTCAAGTAGAACAAATATCAGCACATGTATTACCTTGAAGTCTTCCACCTTTTCCATGTCAGAAGGATCGGCCTGCCATGGAATAGGCCGATTAGGGATTTCAATAATCAGAAGACCATCATTCTCTATCTCGCTAATTTTTCCAACACTATGATGTGTTTCACCACCCCAAGCATATCTAGGCTCAGCAACAGAACGCTTAACACAAACCCGATCCCCAATCTGGGGCAAAAAAGACGATAGTGTGAGCAATGCAAGAGGGAAAAGGAAATGAAAATCAAGAAATTCAACGTGTTTATTCCACTAAATGCCTTACCCTAAAGGGTTCCACATGTTCAACCTCTTCAGGTTCACAATGCCACGGCGCAGGAAGATAGCTTAGTTCTAATAACAGACTATTATCTGGTCTAATACAGTACACTACTCCAATGCTTCCTGGAGTCACAGCTCCCAGTCCATGTTTAGCAGTTGTCAGGGTCGGGCGAATACGAACCCAGTCTCCAACCTTGAATTCTTCAACTCTTTCCATTTCTGCAGGATCTGCTTTCCATCCTCTTGAAGCTCCAGGGAAACCAACACGCAAGATTCCATCATCGTCAACACAGAGAACTGTTCCAATGCTGTCACGCGACTGACCACGCCAGCCAAATCTGCATTGACAGAAAGAGTTACTGTAAGGTATGTGGATGTTAAGGACATTAATAAGCAGAATCTAATATTAGCCTTTGATAAGGGTCTGCATGAAAGGCAAAGGCACAAGAAAATGTTCACGGCATTTCTTAATAGATAAGAATAAAGTAACACAAAAAATTCTAAGGAGCCATTCATTCTTTGTGTACCTAAGAACGAAGAATAAATTTCTTCCCGAGTTGTTCAATTTCTAGAGCATGGAACATGGCATCTTAAAGCATGGACCTGGGGCTGGGAGAACAAACATAAGGAAGGCTGAAAGTCTGCCATAGTGCAGTAAATTTTACAATTCCTCAAAACTAATTTACATCTAAAGCCACTTCAACCGTGGTGGAACATGATGCCATTATAGATGAGGGGATGCCTATTTACCTTCAAAGCCTAAAGAACATCTAAACATTGTTATATAACTAGACATAACTTCCTTTAGGTTGCATTTGGATGAGAGGATTTGAGGAAGGATTTGCAATTCTTAGTCTCAAATCCATTGTTGTTTGGAATACCATGGATTTGGAAATCCATGATTCATTTTGAGCTATTTTTTTAGGGATTTGAGTGGATTTCAAATCCTCTCTATCTTGAGTGTATTTCAAATCCATTGATTCTAAATCCATCCATTTCAAATCCCTGAATCCAACACAACCTTACCGAAAAGTCACAATTAAAAATGAAATTCATTGCTTGAAGGACATCTTAATTATTTTAATGCATCATCCAGTTTTTCGTTTGAACTGGATAGGGTAAATGACAGCAATACACCAGTTTTCAAAGAAAAATGAGAGATAAGAATAAGGAAAACTAATAACCAGAAGTCAAAGAAATACAATGTTACATAAAGAACTAAAGACATACCAGAATCCAGGATTTTTAGATATCTATCAAATTGATGATAAAAATGAAAAGCACAAGTAACAACAAAGCCCAGAATTCAACAATCCAGGTGTATACGTTCAAAATGCAAAAAAGGGGAAAGAAATACCTAATAATTAGGCTATGGATTCACAGGTTGATAATTAAAATAAAAATGTAATGTCCGTTTCAGAGAGATCATACCTAGGCTCTAATACATCAGACTTAAGCTTAACATGCTGCCCTCTGTCAAGTGGAATCACTTTTATGACTTCACTTGCTAGTACTAGTACTTGAGCTTCTCCAGAACAAAATGATACATTAAGGTTGTCATTATCTGGGACACTTTGCACAAAACCTACACTCTTGTGTGTTGCACCTTGCCACCCATAAGTGGGTTCCTTGATGCTTCTTCTGTATTTCACCCAGTCACCAGTTTGATATCTGCAAAATGTTTGACAACACGAAAGCCCCCATGCACAACCAGTCAATCAAGACGTTAATCAAAGATATTGCCAGGGGAGGAAGGGGGAAGAAAACTGGAAAGCAGTCATGCTTGTTTGTTTACGCACACTGTAGGAGACAGATGGACCCCTTTCTCTACCAGTGCCTCCATCAGATCTTCAGATATCCACTCCCGCGGAAGTGCGTCCAAGAAGTCCCGTAATGTCTTACCACTGTAAAACAACCTTGTCATACTTGGCCATAGATTACATACATAAATGTTGCAATTAAAAATCACAGATAACCTAGTTCAACTGATCATAATAGCACAAGATCATGGAAAATAATTATAGATTATCAGAAAACTAGACTGTGATTCCTAACATCAACAGCAGCATCAGGATATTTAAGCATAATCATGGAAAATAATTATAGATTATCAGAAAACTAGCCTGTGATTCCTAACATCAACAGCAGCATCAGGATATTTAAGCATAACAATTATCCACTCCAAATTCTCACGTATCATCTTTGCTGTATCAGCTGCTATATGGAAAGCATTGTCACCGTCATCATCCTGAAGACAAGTGAGATTAGAACTGTATATTAGTCGAGATCAAAGAGCACATTCTCAGCAATATGCAGGTCAATAGAAATTTTAAAATGTTGGCACCGACATAAATCTTAATAAATTTAACCTGCATTAGCAAGTTCCAGTCACTTAATTTCTCAAATCCTTAAAAGTATTTACAGCCATCTTGGTAACAATTTCAAGAAGATCAAGTTAGGGTACTGGTATATGTGGAAGAAGGCTTTCCTAGAGTAGAGTGGATCTAACTGGAGGAGACCAGAGCCCTGCAGCTTACCATACAAGCATTGGTGGAGGCAGCTTCTCAAACATGTCTATAAAAATCTAATTATTTAGAAGTGTCACTTTACTTTCCCACAGTCTGCTATCTGTGTTAGTATCCCAGCCTTTGTTAACATGACTTTTAATCTCCAAAACAGCCAAGCATAGACTAGCACCAATGCCAAATATCTGCATCAGACCCAAAGTTACAATATACCTGCATGTTGCAATTTGCCCCAGCTGATAAAAGCAATCCAACACAAGATTTTGCACCTCTAGCCAATGCTACATGGAGAGGTAGGGTATTCTGAACATTCCTGATGTTTACATCAACGCCAGCTTCCAAAATGATCTACAGAGAAAAACTTCACGACAGTCATACAATGTGTTGTCTGTTTAAAATATTTCAAAACGTAAAGCTCTGTCATTGGACTCTAATGATACAGGAATGTAATTTAATCAAGTAGAGAAGTGCCAAGTGCAAATCAAGCAGTCATTCATCCTACCCTGACTAACTCGACATCATTTGCCATAGCGGCAGTATGCAAAGCAGTTTGAGCATGTTGGGTATCTTGAGCTGTTGGATCTGCTCCGGCAGCTAACAGTATTCGCACCAGTTCTCTACCCTCTAAAAGATTATATAATTAGAAAGTTCAACATCAGAAACAGAACATTCCAGTTGGAAACAACATGGTTCGGAGAACTATTACCATAACTAAACAAAACCAAAAAGTATGACGCAACTACTACCAGATTCATGATCTTTCTTCAAGGCAGCTGCCATGCACAGAGCTGTTCCCACAGGGCTCTGAATATCTATAGCTTCAGCAGTATCTTCCATGGACGCAAGCTCTACCCACCTTTTGACGACAGCTACGTTCCACGTCATTGCTGACAAGTGCAATGGCCTGCCAAATACAAAGTGCCAGTCCACGTGATGACCCATAACAAGAATAGATGAAGGTGTGTTGAAATTGTATCTAATACATTTGAACGGAGGATAAAATGCAATCTCACAGTTATTAGATAGTAAATACAACAGAGTACACGAAGAGTAGAACACGACATGTCCACGGGGTAAGCCATCAGCCGCACTATTGTGGCTTAGCAGTATCAACATTTCAATACCACTGAATAACAATATTATGGCCTTCTGAGCAGGTATAACCTCCATTTTTACAATATACCTATCAAAGTTAATCTAGTTCCGTCCCTCTCTGGTCAGCTTATAACCACAAATACTAGCGGATCTTACATGTATTCATTGCCAGAATTTTGTGGCCTGACTTCTGCTCAGCACTGTGGAAAGCCACAATATCATTTCCACAATTCGGTACAACTTATATGTTATAAGAATTTAATCTTAGTTGTATTTATATTCTTTGCAAGCCTAAGATAAATGCATTACCTATGTTACAAACATAGGGCATTGCATGTTTCCCTTCACAAAAATCATGTCAAACATAAAATAGCCTATACTTTCCTTTTCTAATGTGATAAGAAATGCATTTATTCTAACTTTCTTTTCCTCATTGTAATATCATATCGACCAAAAGAACATTAGAGTTACACAGTAAGCATTCACACTTACGTCAAATGTTTCGAGTTCAGGATACTCATAGATTTACATCCTCCATTTTCCAATAAGACAATAGCACAGTCCGTGTATTTCTTCGCTACAGCTCTGTGAAGCACAGATTCACCTTCATCATCAACTGCATTTGGATCAGCACCCGCCAATAATAATTCCTAAGAAATAATGAACATCACAAGAAAACCAAAAGTCATGAATAGTACGAATAAGCAAATATGATGTGCTGTATCCATTCAGTTTTGTTGCAATGAGTTATGCATTTAATCAGGCACCCTGGTCAGAAACTTCCATATTTTCTAAGTATTTAATGCCCCTAAGAAAATTTACAATTGGTCCCAGAACATACTCGCATGCAATCTGGTTGCCCATGGTAGGCACAGACATGAGCAACTGACGGACCAAGGCCTTCCCTTAATCTTGACCTCACATTTGCATTGCACTTAATGAGAGCGCGGACGCATTCAGGTGATCCAGCTGCGAGAGCAAAAACAAGAGGTGGATCACCATCTTTGTCAAGGACATCAACATTCGCCTCTTTGCACTGCAATATAGCTTCAACGAGTTCAACACTGCCCCGTCTACAAGCGAGGTGGAGAGCAGTTTGGCCATCCGCATTTTGTGCTTCTAGTAGTGAGTGTAGAAAATGGTGACCAGGTCCAGTAGCAATCTTCATTAGCAACTCCCTACAAAGACAGGCAATTAAATATATATTTTAAACAAAAGTCTGAGTCCAGAAGTTATAACCATGTATTAACTATTAAGTTAATAGGCCTCACCGAACTCCGCTGACATTGCCTTCAGAGACAAGCCGATGTAAAAGGTTGGAGTTTGCTTGCGGTACCTCCACCTCAGTTAATGGGGAAGGAGGCATCCCATTTACTACCGGAGTAATAGGCAAACCACTGCTCATAAGATGAAGCAAATATGGACATCGAAGTCATTACATAAGGAAGTACTATACAAGGGTAATTACCAAGAAACACGATGTTACGAAGAATTCTGTGACAACTAGATTAAGATCATATCAGATAAACAAGCAACGACGACAGTCTACTTTGCAAAAACCAATTATAAATACTTATAATTTCAATTTAGTTGCTTACTTGTCTGGGCTTGTGGGAGGACTCCTAGGAATCTCTTGCAAATGTCGAAGAAATATTGCCAACATTGAATGAAAAGTTGGTCTTTTTGAGGCCTTGGACTGCAGGCAGTCACCAATCATCTTCCACAGCTCCCTTGGTATTCCAACACCAACTACGCTAGCATATTGAGGAGGTTGTCGTTTAGCCTTGACAACAGACTGATAGATTTCCTCAGCACTTAGACCAGCCCACCTGCATAGAAGAAACTTTCTTATTTTTCCCTTTTACTCTCGCGAAACCACGTGTTACAAATAGCAAAGTCATCCAAGACAATAAAATAAAAAGTTTACATACGGTATAGTTCCTGTGCACATTTCAACCAAGGTACAACCAAAGCTCCAGGCATCAGACTCAGGAGATATGCCAATAGCATCATCCCAGAAAAGATGCAGCGACTTTTTTACAGGCTCCCATGCTTCTGGTGCAGTATAGTTTGGGCTCAGCATTGTGCAATCCATGCATGAATGAACCTTCGAGGATTCACACTCTTTTCCGGATTTTCTGCAATCAGGCTTTTTTAGAATTGCTGGAAGCCCATAATCAGAAACCAAGGCATGGCCATTTTCATCCAAGAGAAGGTTGGATGGTTTAATATTCATACATACAACACCAGCAGCATGAAGTTCAGCAACCCCACGGGCAATATCTGCTCCATATCTACACAAGATTTAGATGATACATCAAGACAAGACACACACACGCACACAAACAAAACAAAACAAAAAATCTCAGTTGAATGCTTGCAACACAATGTTCTATAAATCACACGAACAAAACTAGAAATCAAGTACATTACCATACAACATGGCACCTCAACAGCAACTTCAATCAAAGAATATCATACGGCTTAAGAGCACCAAAATATATGTGACATCAAAGTACATTCACATTTCATATAATCTGCCCTTACTCAATTCCTCAACATGTATGGCTTAGCCTGATTCCAGAGAACTTACCCTGCATTGCATATTGGAGGAGATTCCCCAAGAAACTCTCCAAAGACAATAGTGTCTCTTTTATTAATCACTCCATCATTTTATGGTTGCACAGGAAAAATTAAGACAGGACCACATAAAGGCAATGACATAACAGCAGTGAAATCTACTAAAGCATCCACTATTTTTTAGCAATGTCAATCAGTAATACTAGATAGAACAGCATCCCGAGTTGTTTGGCGTCGTGCACTCTTTCAAACATCCTCTAAAAGAATATTTAAACACCCCTTCTATCAAACAACAGATCGATAGCTGAAGGTATGTCCAAGATCACCCTTCTATATTTCTCTCTAGATTGAGAATCTCCTTTAACACAAACTGCAAAAACAATATGCCATTTTTCTAAGGTTCTAACATGTCAAAATAGGCATTCTTCGAATGTCAAACCAACTATCTTATGTTCCTCTTGAAAATTGACTACAGCAAACCTTCTTGGCGAACTCAATCCCTGAATGTTCTGTTGCTGAAATGATAAAAGTTATCATGGTGAAAACTGAGCTATTGTCTAAAATAAGAAATGTGCATCCTTTCTAAATCTTTCTAAAATGTGAACAGAAGTAAAACCACAATAGGAATACTGGGGTGCAACATACTAATAGAAACAAACAAAATTTCTAACTTTCAGCTATTTTAATAATAACATCAGAGCCACACAAAATCTAAGACAGGCAAAGAGAAATAAGAGATCTCTGGATAGATTCAGTGCGGAAGAGGACCTATGAATGAGAAAAAGAAAGATTGTTTGATATGGCATGTCCGGCATGTTTGTTCCCCTGCCCTATTATCAAAGGTTGACAAGGGAAGATACAGAACCTATAGGAAAAGTTATAACGGGAAAGGCTACAAACAGAAGCAAAGGGAAAGTATGAATAAATTCATGCAATAAGTTTCAGAATACAACAATGTATATTCTTATATAGCAAAAAAATGACAAAAGACAGGATGTCATTCAACCATGAAGCACCACAGCACATAAGGGATGAGAAACTGAAGGCTTCGAAAGAATACATTGCCTGAAATAGAATCTTCACATTATAGTTCAAATACCTGGTCTGCATCTTATCACAGCAATGTTACAATAGTAATGTGAAAATAAAAACATATTTTTTTCATAAGAGTGAAACGTGATATATGCAGAGGGACCCCACAGGCCAGTGAAAGGTAAGTTCACATCTCCTTGTAATCTGGGGGTTAGGGAAGGACGGTACCATTTATTTACTTGACTGTTCAAATTCCCCTCTTCCTATATCTACCCAAGTCTCTTGCAAAAGGTTTTAATAGGTAGTCTATAAATTTGGCAATATCAAGTGATTACTTAATTCAAACTTACATAAGCAGGTCACTTAATTAGCAACGTCTATTCACCGAGTCAAACCGATACATTGGGCATTTGAATATACAAAATAAGCATCAGGTGATAGATGTACTTTTCAGAAAATATGTCAAAAATCGGCAGGGCCATAAAACTCTAAATCTTCCACATGCACCAATCTTTTAAAAATTAAGAAAAATAGCGAGAGGGATTTAATTGTGTAGTGGGACAATCAACACCAAGGCTATGGTCGGGTCTAACTTTTTCCGCTGTTCTTCATTCCCCCCATAAGAGAACCGGACATTTATAATTTTTTCATGCAAACCATCTTTCCTCTGAAATTATCTCAACACATTTTAACCATTACTCCAAATAAAAAATTAAACTAAGTGTCCCATTGATATTTCCTTATCAAAATAAGTCTCCCTTATCTCTTTAACTCTCGTCATAAGCCATGCATGCACAGAGACATGTGTATTTATGTGGTTTTTGCCTCACACGTAACATCACTTTGACTGCAAAAAGCCACAAAATGATTTTGAATTATGACAGAATCAGAATTATTTACCAAGAGGCGGGCGGATTGAAAAGTGCCAATCCTATTTGTCATAAAATTGCACAACGAAGACTGAAGAAAGGGAGAAACGGCGAAATTAATTTATTGCCTGGTCTACAAGAGATTGTAGGTTGATCTGTGAAAGAGGTTTAACAGAGATGATGTGCAACGGACACTTTTTAACCAATAATAGGAACACCAATTGGATTATTTGCGGTAGTTGGAAATGCAATAATACATATGAGATATCTCCAGTAATAGGTATAAGATATCTACGACAAGAAAATATTCTACAACAGTCATCCAAATAAGCTAAGCATTAAACAGATACTATTTATTTTCTAAAACATTTAATTAGAAAGAAAATCCCTACATATTTCATAAATTATTGAAGATACTCTGAACTTCTGTTAAATGGTATAAAGGTGGAAGAGTTAAAGATACTGACAAAATTAGATTAGTAAAAACAAGTTACATATCATAGTGATGTAAGCCGTGAAGGAAGAAGGAACCAAAGGCTCCAGCTTTCCCGCATAACAAAATTTATATTCCTCTTTGCATTCTTGAACAAAATGCAGCGTCATGTCTTATAAGGCTCCAAAGATGTTCTTGGGACTCCACGTGTTCCATTATCTAAATATTGCCACGTATTTCCCTAGAGGATAATGATGATCTCATATTAAAGAAAAGCATATTGTCGTATTAAAGGTTTCATCTTGCTAATAGAAACACACTGAAAATTTGAATTTCGTCATACCAAAATCAAAGGAAAATACTTCGAATACGTACAAATGACTAGTTTATCACTTTCCATATCCCAACACATTGATGCCTAAGACGGCTATCACAAAAAACACTATGTCATGTGGGGATTCAGAACATTCAATTCCTCTGACTTATATCGATGGATCCATGCGCCATAAGATAAATGACTAATGATTAATGACTAATGACTAAATGTGTAACTCAAATGCTTATCGTCTATTTTATCTACCTCGGGTTATTGTGAGAACCCATCGAATAGACCAAACTAAATCACAGATTCAGCATCTTCACAAAGATAAGCAAGGGGCAAAAAAGAGCGAGAAAGATCGTAATGTAGTGCATTCACTAAAATGAAGATGGTGAAAAGTGAAACCTGAGTATTTGCTCGAGAGTTAGGCGCCCTTCATTCCGTTGCATAGCGGTCTGAACAGACCCATGACACCTGTCCATCACCAAACAAAGGCTACTCTCCATCCTAGTGGCTCCATGGAAAGTGCAGACATTCCGGCACCACATCGATTTCCTTCTCAACTCTTCAAGCTGTCCCTGCATCCACACTGCATCGGTCTGCTCCCCAATAACCACCTTTTTTATAGCCACCTTATGCTTACATCCTCTACCTGCGACAATCGCCGCCCACATCTCGACTCCCACCCTCCGGCTACTCCCTTCTCCGATCCTCCTCACCATTTTCACCTCCTTGTGAACCCCCAAATCGATCCTCTCACCTTTAGAACCATCCTCCACTCTTCGACTCCCATTGTTATAAGCACAAGTACTGCTACCACCACTAGTACTATTTACATTATTACTATTTCCAGAACAACCGTTATTGATGGAAGTAAACGCTCTATCTTCCAGTCCTGCTTCATTACTATCATCATCGTCTTCCTCATCTTCCTCATCCTCATCCTCCCCGCCCTGGATCAACGAAAGGACGGCGTAGTTCTTCCTCAAGGCGGTAACCGAGTTTCCGACGGTGGACACGTGGCGGCAGCGGGGGCAAGAGAGGGAGGAATCTGGAGAGGCGGAGAACATCTTGGAGAGGCACTCGCGGCAGAAGCCATGGCCGCATTGGAGGAGGAGAGGGCACCGTTCCTCTTCGTTGTACTTGTTCTGACACACTGAACAACACGGCACCCTCATACTCCCAAAATTCTGGTGTTGGTCGATTGATTGCAGCAGCAAGTAATAGAATTAAGTGAATGAAAACCCTGGGATTAGGGAATGGTAGAGAGAGAAAATCGTAGATCCATTGAGAAGGGTTTCGAGAGAGAAAGTGGAGCTGAGTAGAGAAATGGGAAAGCTTGATTGAGGGAGGGGGGTTTTGGCGTCGTCTTTTCTGACAAATGGGCTTTTTTCTCTTTCTGTTTATGGTTTTTCTGGGGTTCTACTTCTACTGCTCCTCGATTTTCAATAGGTGAAACCTTTTTCTGTTTTCTATTAAAACTTTTCTGGGTTTTTTCTGATTTTTCAACTCGAATAACAACTCAGGGTTTTGGACTACAAATAAAAAAATTAGAAAATCGTGACTGAAATTAAACATTAACAAGTGGTAATATATGGTTTAGAATAATAAAATAAAATTAAACATTAACAAGTGGTAATATATGGTTTAAAATAATAAAATTAAGTACATAAGTCGCATATGGTTTAGAATAATAAAATTAAGTACATAATTCACCCTAAAAAGTCTCCCTCTATACATCTATCTTCAACATTAAATCTAGTCGTCGTCTTCCTCCATCGTCTTCCTCATGTGAAGATGGACAAGGTTTAACCTTCAATTTTTGTTTTGCTTTTCTCTTCATCTTCTTTCATGAAAGTTTTTGTCTCTCACCAATAGATGAGAATATCAGTCCCGAAATAATGGAGATCCCTTAATCACGGTGTCCATTGAAGATTGAGTCGTCATTTCTTGGATCTTTCACAAGAATATCAGTGGCAAATTCGAGATCGAGGATTGAGTATTTTGGTACGCAATTTGTCCATTGCAATTGTTTGATTTACTAGTATATGTTTAGATCTAGTTATTTTGTGCGTCAATAGTTTCATATATATTTATGTTGTTTTAATTGTATCTTCTTGTCAATCAGTGCTACCCGATTCCAACAATTTAATGATATTTATTTATTAAAAAAAAAGTAGTTATTTAACATGTGAAAAATGGTATACTAGAAAGACCACGGGGATGTTTGGTTATGTATGTTTCAGTCTCTATTTTCATATTTTAGGGTGTGTTTGTTTGTTCTTTAGCTCTATTCAATGAGAATGAGCCTAGGAGTGGGGAAAAACATCGAAAAGCCGAAATACCGCACATACCACATCGAAAAATTATCAAAATTACCGGAATTTTCGGTACAGTAACGATATGATAATCTAAATTTTTTGGTATTTCGGTATATACCGATATTTTTCGTCATTTTTTGGTAATTCAGTATTTTGGTATACCAAATTTATAACGGTACCAAATCGACGGTATGGATCGGTATATACCAAGGTAAAATTTTGGTGTGGTATCAATTATTACCGATATAGTACCGAAAATTTCAGTATTCGGTAACGGAATAGGTTTTCGGCGTATTTCGGTACGATAACAGTATGGATGATTCGATACAGGATACCACCCCTAAATGAGCCCAACATTAGGATGTTTGGTTACATAAATCATCAATCTTGTTATAGAATAGAAAGCTCAGATTTCATATTATCAAGATGGTTTGATAGTACATGATGTGTCTATATATAGACACAAGAGGGGGAGGATGGACTTTGGATGCACATGTTTTGCATGTGCATGACTACATTTAATGTTAATCCTGACTAACTAGTTAATGACTTGATGAACCATATTTCAAAACTAACTAACAAATACAACCTAACTATAATTAACATGCTTCTATTCAAATCAAACTCTATTTTAAGTCTGTGTAAAACTTCTGAGATAGTTAATGAAATCGATTTGCATAAATGCTCTTGGTAAGTATATCTGCTGGTTGAAAATCGGTTGGGAGATAGCCGACTTGAACTTCTCTTTCTTTAACCTTTTCTCTGATGAAGTGAATATCAAGCTTAATGTGCTTGATTCTTGAATGCATGGCTGAATGAGCTGCAAGAGATATTGCAACAGAATTGTCTGCCTAAGCAAGTCAGAAATGTACTTGGTTTGTTTTAGGAAGATGCCTTTAGTATTTCTATGAACCTCTATACCAAGAAAATAATTGACGTCTCCCAAATTTTTAAGAGGAAATTCTTTGTCAAGCAAACCAATGATTCGTTGAACATCAGCAACCTTGCTTCCAGTTATAAGAATGTCATCCACATACACTAGTAGAAGCAACAGACTATTGTTTTTGTTTCTGAAAAATAAAGAAGAGTCAGCTACAGATTTTTGGAAACCAAGTTTTTCTTCTTCTATGTCATCTTCAAACAGTGTCTTCATTTCTCAATCCATAAACCCTAATTTCTTTAATATGTCATCAATGGTTCGGGATCTAAATAATAACAAAAATCCTGTTAACGGATCAACTTCTCATAGAGCAAAAATGGATGAAGTTCAAGTAATCCTCTTTCCAATCAGCAATGACGGTATCGTGAGTTCTCATAATTTTGCCGGCTGCGCCAGCCGAATGGCAAAAGCATGAACGAACCTTATTTTGGCCGAGGACTGGAGGCGTTGAAGAGCATTTCTGCTAAAAAATATGTTGCCCAATCCTTACTTCGTCTTTGTTTTTTGCTTTTTTGCTTTTTTCTATTTTATGATTCAATTATTTCTTTTTTTGTTAACTTTCTTTGTATTAAATAATATAATTTAATAGAGAAGGGTAAATTGAAAATGAGTGGCTGTATTAAGAACTTTATTCTCATTTTTTAAACATAAATGGGCTGTATTGAAAAGTAAGCTGCATTGAGAAATTTTATGGACTGCTTAGCCGCCGCCTTCAGATAAACGAATTGGTTTAACAAGTTATATTATATCATAGCAGTAAAAAATTACAAAATTACAAATAATATTGTTCAAGTAAACAACTTATGCATTTTGGTTAAACAAGTTATATTATATCGGATTTGCAACCGTAAAGAAAAGAACCTAACCAAATAATAATAATAAATAAAATCGAATATTGAAAATTTTGAAAAAAAATAGAAAAAAACTCGATTTTTTTATTTTTATTTCTCATTAATAATTTAGTATATTAATTAATTAATAAAAATATTAATAAATATATTTACAAAATAATTAATCAAAACTGGAGTGCCAAGATTCAAACTTGCTAATCACAAATATGAAGTGCAAGTTTTCACCATTTGACCAACACCTTGTCTATACTTAATATAATAATAAAATCCGCTGAAATTAGTAACTTTGAAGTTTTTCCACCCAAAATTTATTACCAATTCTGGAAATCATAATTTTTTGTATATAAAATTCAATAAAATACAATTATTGGCAATAACTTGTCATATATTAGCCTAAAATAAATAGGATAAAGCTATTTGAGTTGATTCCGCCCGGGCCGGAAAAAACATATTTTCTTAATTTTTTTTTTTTAATTTATTGACTATTATTAATGAAAAATTATTTGTGAAGACGGTAACTAAATTTTTAACATTACAAATATATTCCCTGTCAACCGCATATTGCAATTCGAGCCTCAATCATCAACATGACTTCTTTGGAAGGATGCTAGAGATATTCATACATTAACAAAAATAAGTATCCATACTAATATATATTTTAGTCTTTAATATTTTTCACTGCACTCTTTTTTCATTAAAATATAATTTTTATATCTTATTATTTATTGATTGTAATATTTTATTATATTAAAATTATACAAAAACATAAAAAAATATTAATTATTCATTTACACTTACAAATCGTGCATCGCACGGGGATACTACTAGTTTTGTTTAAAATTGGATTCTTGTCTATAATGAATTAATTGAAATAATAATAAATTAAAATAATGAAACTATAATGAATTAATTAAAATAATGATATAACAATAAATTAAAATAATGAAACTATAATGAATTAATTAAAACAATAAAACAAAATTGGAGGCCGCGCCACGACTTCAAGCTTCAAGCACGCCTTAAATCAGATGGACTATTCGTTAAGTTTTGTTGAAATTGGAACGTGATTTATATATTTTATAAGGATACCAAATAAAACAAAACAAAAAAGAGAAAAATTGACCGTGGGTGGACGTGAATATTTGTATTTCTCTAGTTGAGCGTTCTTCGAATCCGTATATTAAAATAGAAGAGTACACAATAAGCCTTATGTACACATGAGACTCACTCATAAATAATATTATTGTCTAATACATAATGTGTAGTAATTATTATGGAATATTTTTTTTGAGTAGTTACTAAATGTAACATAATCTGAATTAGACGATCCAATCTGAAAATATGACTTATTTTTGTTGGATGGCGGGAGAAGTTCTTCTTAATCAAGTGCTACCATTAAGTCGTTTCATAGCCAAGCCAACCATCTATGACTAGTTTAGTCAAACTTTCACAGCATTCTTGATAAGATGAAATGGTGAGTAATGCGTACTCTTATTACATTAATTAATAAATTAGTTTTTCTGTATTTCAGTCTTGCTTCGGAGATACAGAAGAAACCAGGCATGGCTTACAATCTTGAATCTCTTACCAAAACCATAAAGCAGATCATATCCTCTCGCCAATGTAACATTGACCCTAACAAGATACCACAAATTGGATCCCTCATGCAAAAGACCCTTTGCTTGAAACAACTTTTTGAAGATTCTTCTTCATTAAACACCAAAGAAATACAAAGTTTCGAATGTCGAATCAGAGATGCAACATATGAAGCACAAGATATTCTGGAGTCCCAACTTGTGGATCGTATTCACTCCGTTGGGGAAGGTGTTGGCTTCACCTTCTCCCCTCCAAGCTTGCAGAAGGTAATTGGAGAACTTGATTACATAGAGAATGAGATGAAGAAGATGATGGATGGGAGTACTACTCTGCAAGACAGTTCATCATCAGTTGCCGCGTCATCAACTCCGAGGAAAATCTTGGTGGGAATTAGCCAAGATTCATTCCAATTGAAGGACAGACTTACCATGCCAGAAGCTAAACTCGTTATCATCCCTATTGTGGGCATGGGTGGTATAGGCAAGACAACTCTTGCTCGATATGTTTATGATGATCCATTTGTAACTTCCCACTTTGACGCTCGTGCGTTGGTTACTATATCACAAGAATATAGTGTTCGAGTAGCTCTACTTGGCCTTCTTGAATCCGTAGTTGGAAAACTTACGGACGAAATGCATGTAAAGGAAAATGAGCAATTGGGTGTGGATTTACATAAAAGTTTACGTGGCAGAAGATACTTAATTGTATTGGATGATATGTGGGATAATAAGACTTGGGATGATATAAGTAGGTTCCTTCCGGATGACGAAAATGGAAGCCGTGTAATGGTGACTACTAGGGAAACAAGTGTGGCTAATTATGCAGGATCAAATAGTTCCCCTCATCACCAAATGCATCTTCTTAACCAGGATGACAGTTGGGATCTTCTTCGTGCAATGATATTCGTGCGAGAAACTTGCCCGCCTGAATTAGAAAGAATTGGGGCAAAAATTGCAAATGATTGCAGAGGACTTCCTCTGGCTATTCATGTGATAGGTGGATTGCTCTCACAAGCAACCAGAACAGAGGAATCTTGGGCGCACGTTGCGAAGGATGTTAGCTCAGCTATAGCTAACAATGATGAGCAATTCGCGAAGATATTATCTTTGAGTTACAACCATTTGCCCAATCATCTTAAGCCGTGTTTTCTATACATGAGTGCTTTCCCTAAAGATCACGAAATTCGATCCTCCTATCTGGTTAAGTTATGGGTAGCAGAGGGTTTTCTGAAACCGGTTATTGGGAAAAGCTTGGAAGAGGCTGCAGAGATGTATCTAAAAGATCTTGCTGGGAGGAATCTCATTTTTGCTCGTCGACAAGAGAGTAATGAGATTGTTAAAAGCTACGGTATGCATGATCTCTTGAAGGAGCTCTGTGTTAGGGAAGCTTGTCAAGACAAGTTCTTTAGCATCAAGAATAAGCAATCGGATCTCAATCCTACAAACAGCAAGCGTCGTGTGAGTGTTCATTCATCGTATCGCATTAGAGATATTTATGACTCAATGGAGTCAATGGCACTTGCTCGTTCTTTTTTATGCATAGGTACAGCATCACAAGATATTCTTTCATCTGTTTTCTTTAGCTTGGGATTGCTAAGAGTATTAGATATATTGGGAATAGAATTCTATAAATTCCCAAAGGAAGTGCTGCAACTTGTCAACTTGAGGTATCTAGCCTTGGCATCTCGAACTTCGTTACCTTCTTCAATCTCTATCCTCAACAACCTACAAACCATCATTTTTCGAGAAATTTCAACATCTCCGGTGTTATTTAAACCTAGACATCAAGTTTTTGGCATGTCACATTTAAGACATGTTAAATTCAAGGACAAATATCCTATTTATGATCTTCAATCTGGGAAATTTTTTCAAGGACACCTACGAACCCTCTCTGGTATAACTGTAGATAGCCGCTTTAACACCATCCTTAGAATAGTTCCAAACTTGAGAAAGTTAGGAATTTTTTGCTATTACGAAGTCTCGTCGAAGATTGATCTCAAATGTTTGTATAGATTGGAAACGCTCAAATGTTCATCCAATTTGTTACCGCGGGGACAACATGTATTATCTTGTCTCATTTTCCCACCTTCCCTCAAGAAACTAACTTTTCATAAGTGTAGAATTCCTGTTGGATGTCTGAACAAAATAAGCAATTTGCCCAACTTACAAGTGCTAAAACTGAGAGACAACATTTTGGAGAGCACAACATGGGAGCAGAGTGAAGGAGAATTCAGCAAATTGCAATTTTTGCTACTTGAAAACTTGAATCTCGAGAACTGGGTAGCCGATGAGACCCACTTCCCGAAACTCAAGAACCTTATTGTTCGTAGTTGCTCTCAACTCGAGGAGATCCCTTTAGATATTGGAGAAATTCCGAGTCTAGAGTCAATAGAGGTGCATGCATGTAGCCCTTCAGTAGTGGCATCAGCAAGAAAAATACAAGATCAACAACTTGAATTGGGGAATGATGGTCTCCAGGTTCTTATAAAGGCCATATTTTAATCATTAACAGCTTTGTTATTTCATTTTGTTTCTGCAATCTTTTTTCCTTGTTTCTGTATAATTTTGTGCTTACATATGATTATACCATGTAACAACTTGTACGTATAAATTAAAGGACACAATTGAACACTATAAGAGTTCGCAAATCATTGTATACAATTGTGGGTAGTTTGAATAGTAAAGTGCAATTATCCGAAAATTAACTTCTAATGTTGCTTGTAATCTATTCATCATCATATTATATATATATATATATATATATATATATATATATAATAATGTGTTTACAAATGTTGAATAAATAAGACATACAAAAATTTAGGGTTAATTTCTAGTACTTTGTGGGTTTTTTTACTTTACAACCTAAACAAGTTAATTTTTGCGATTTGAACATGTACCATGCGAATTGGCTCACTTTGAAGATCCGATCATATTTTCCAGTTATGTAGCCTATGTAACTATCACACGATCAATTTTAAGTGTATTTTCAACCTCTAAACACTAAATACTTGTATTTTTATTTTCTATTTCTGATTTATATCTCCTCTATATTTAACAGGGTTAATTTCAAAATGCAACCTAAATTATTAGTGATTTTACAGTTTCTAGTCTAAAAAAAAAAAAAAACCAATTTCAACTTGTATAACGCGTTTTTGTTGTAGTTTGCAACCCTAGCCATATTTTAATCTATATAAATCATGTGTCATGCACATGATTACATGGGCAATAATATGGTGACACGTGGCCACTATTGAAAAATTTGAAAATACTTATAAATTATTAAAAAAATTAATATAATTTATCAAATATATATAAATATATAAATTTCTAAATAATTTTATATAAAAATGAAAAAATATTTTGAAAATTTTAAAATTCAGGAAATTAACCAAAAAATCTTAAATTAATTTTAAAAATTCTGAAAATAAATATTAAAAAAAACAAAAATACTTTTATCTATCGAAAAATTAAAAATAAAAACAATATATATAATAGTTAAAACATTAAAATAATTTATTAAAAATATAAAAAATAAAAATAATTTTGAAAGTTTTTAAATTCGGGAATGTAACAGAAAATTATAAAATTTATTTTAAAAATTCTGAAAATAAATAATAAAAAAAAAAGAAAAACTGAAATAACTTATAAAATAAGAAAATTCCACAAAAAATATTAATAAAAATATAAAATTTAATTTTAGATTGTTTAAAATAATGATAAATCCTGAAAAGCAATAAAATTTCGAAAACAATTTATGGAAAATATATTTTCAGAAAATAACAAAATAAGAAAATTAATTTTAGATTTTTAAAAAAATATTTTTTTTTTGAACATTAGTAAGAGACAGAATAAAATTTTAAAACAATTATATAACAAATGTTTCATAGAAAAAGAAGAAAAAATGGATTTTTTTGTTAAATTCTTTTATAAGTTTTCATTTCTTATAAAAAAAATTAAAATTCAGAATATAATATGCTTAGAAATATTTTAAATTACTTAAACTCATCTTCTTCACTGTAACCCTTTTGTCCCCTCTTTCTCCTCCGCCGCTGGCGGACTCTCTCTCCAACGCGTCCTCTCTCTCATCAGCGGACACATTGAAGGAGATGCAACTGTCTGATTGACCCATCAAACTAGAAAAAAAAAAAAAAAAAAAAAAAAGCCCGATATTCCCTCTCAGCAGTTCTGTCGCCTCTCATTGTTGCCGCCCAAATCATCGCCGAGCCACGATTAGGTCCAGAAGCTACGTCTATCGGAAAAGACCCCCCCCCCCCCTTCTGCTGTCTATGACCAATATTGTTGTTCTGTACGCGCAGTGTTCACGCCCAGACTACCTTAACGCCGGCCCGTTATGTTATATGTCGCTAGAGTATGGTGATTGTGTGTGTGACAAAGAAGGGAGCAAAAATGTGGATTGAGATGAGAGCAAATAAGTCATTCACGTCTGGTAAAGGAAATGGAGAAGAATAGAGGATTTCTCAATTCCCAAATTTCATTTAAAATATTTTTTAAAAATATTTTTTTAATTATCTGGATTCCAAATGAATTTAAAAATTTCGAAATAATTTTCTTAATTTTATATTTATTTTCAGAAATTTTAAAATAAATTTTATATTGTGTTATTAATTTCCTGAATTTTCAATTTTCAATTTTTTTTAATCTTTCATAAATAATTATTAGAAATTTACATCATTTTATATTTTTAATAAAGTATTTTAATTTTTTAAATAATTTAAAAGTATTTTTAATTTTTTAATATTTATTTTTAGAATTTTTAAATAAATTTTAGAATTTTTTTGTTTATTTCTTGAATTTTAAAATTGTCAAAATATATTTTTTTTCATTTTATGTATAAAATTATTTAGAAATTTTATATTTTTAATAAATTATTAAAAAAATTAACTAATTTTTAGCAATTGCAATTTCTGTGTTTTTCGATTTTTCAAAATTAAAGTATTTTTTATTTTTTTATTAGTGACCACGTATCGTCTTATTATTGGTCCATGGGGTCATGTGCATGACAATTGACACATGGCCTATATAGTTTGAAATATGATCGCAGTTGCAAAATGCAACAAAACGGATTATACAAGTTGAAAATTAGATTTTTTTTTGTTAGACTAGAAACTGAAAAATGACTAATAATTCAGGTTGCATTTTAAAAGTATTCAACTGACATTATAAAATAATTTTATCAATTACTATTAATAATCAATGATAAAAAAAAATATAAATAAAAATATAAACAATAAAGTATAGCGGTGTGATGGCTAAGACTTGAAGGTTGAAGAATCCTCCAATTTGTAAAGAAAATATTCTTGATTGTAACTTAACTTGATCAATGATGTAGAGCAAAAGGAACATTCTCAATATAAATGTTCCCTTCTCCTACTATTTTACTATCATTATTCTTTTGAACTCTCTTCAAAGCTACTAGTTTAAGCTATTTATCCATGCATATTTATGTTCTTATTTATAGTTAGTTGGCTCAGTTTGAATACATCGTTTTTTTTTTTATTTAAAAAAGAGAGATTTGATGGCCCTGCACTAGGCCCAACAATGCACCTAGCAGGACCAACAACAAAGCATACGTACTCAACAAATAATACAATGATATCATACTAATGAAATGACAACAGAAAATACGAAGGAGAGATTCAAATGTATCTGTAAAAAGCTGGTGACATACTTCAACTGCCAGAGTACATATTTTTTATATATTAATTTTTGCAAAAATTACATATATTATATATATAAGGTACATAGAAATACTTTGGGCCCCTAAAAAATTATGATATTTGAGGTCCCGAATCGACGGACTCGTTGATCTTATGCAAGGTCCGGCTATGATTTAGGCTCTCCGTTTCAGCTTGAGTTTAGTAGAATTTGCACTAGGTGCTTGTGCTTAAAAAGAGAAGCATCGACATGCTGAAATATGAAAATGAAATATAATGGGCGAGTTCTCAACACCAACCAACTCCATCAAAGTGGACCTATTGCTAGGACTCTCGTAGGAAAAAAATATGTGAAATTTATGCAAAATCGACGGAGTACAATCAATGAATGTAATTAACCTTTAAAAATATAGGCATGTGCATGTATGTAAAAAGTATGTCTGAAATTTTGAAGTACTTAACTATTTAGTTAAATAATTTGTTACTTGCAGTTTTGCAAGATAACAATTATCCTTAGATAATTTAAAGATTATTAGATGATAAAACTATTTTATGCGCGCGTGATTTTTCTATAATCATAAACAGTAGTTTCAGCAAGGGTTGAACATATCGGCTTTGTCTAGCAGAGGCAATTCATGTTCTTTTTGAAAAACAATATTTAATGACTCATCTGCCAATTCTATTGATGTTTCTTGATCAGTTTAACAAGGCTGAGACAGAATTATATTTAAGCACAATCATTAAACTCCCGTTTCTCTCCTTTTTTTCTTTTTTTTTTTCCTTCTTTTTTTGGTTTGAAAGATGAAAATGAATGAGAGAGTAATTTCTAATATGGAATTGAATATTATAAAGATCATGTAATATGATCTTATGTTTCAGCAACCAAGCAGTCATCGCCACCATCACTCCCTAGTGACCTGGTATTAAACAAAAAAGAAGAAATTAAGGTATTCCGCAAAACAAGAACTTCTAGACATGATTCTCAACACGTGACGATATTGTGAGAGGAAAAAAAACAACATAGAATACGTCAATCTGGTTCACAACCGCAAGTTCTATATTATTAGGGATGGTTTTAAGTTTTTTTGTGATCAAATACGCTTTTTCAAATGAGCCTGCCAGCAACAAACATTGTAACAGCTTTCAAAAGTAGGACTGTGAAAATTTAAAGGATGAGGTCAAATTGTAAAAGTATGCATATGATTTTTTTTTATCCCCTGCTCACGCGCTCGAGGAACGTGTGAAACTAGCTTTGTTCTGTATACTCCATTACGAAGCGCTAGAGCTAACATAAGTAAGAATTAATGCTTAATGGCTGATCGATCACTATCATCGTTCATAATTAATTGTGAATAGCATAAAACTGGATTAGTTTTATGTAAAGGCCTAATGATTTCGAACCTATCCGAGTATGAGTAGGGCAGTTAACTGTTCAATCGATATTTATTTACTCCATGTCGTTCAAATGCCAAAAACTAGGCATTATGCAAGATTGAGATGAAGTCCAACATTATCTTACTACTCTGTCCTTCTACTTCCAAATGTAAAAGAAATATCTAATGCAAAGAATACTAAATTAGATTTTTCATGGTTGAAATTCTTAATGATTCAGTACAACTTAGAATATTAAAAGGAAAACAAATTATTAGTACCTGCAAGGTTATTCTCAACGTTGTTGATAAGTAGGTATTGGCACCCCCAACTCTGTCGTCAGTATTTCATAAGCGTTTTGCAATCTTCGAGTCACTGGCCCCACTTCACCATCACCAACTACGCGTCCATCAATTTTAATAACCTAAACATTTCACATAAAGACATTAGTAGCATTATAGCACCAACTTGAATGGCATCATTATGAGTGGCACAGAAGTTAGTCTCTCAAGAACTCCAGAACAGTTAAGCACTTTGAAGGAGGCAGATCGAACAGGCTTTCCTTTTTCTCATTACTGGGAAAATGTTAGTATGCAAAACAAGCCTATGGTTAGCTCCATTTTGTTCGTCATGCTCATGTTGCTTCATTATCCAGAAGTGATGCCCGGGGAAAGTGGATTAAAAACTGCTTGCTTCTTTTGTGATTTCTATGGAGATTTACTGGCCAGAATAAGTACCAAGCACACGTAGATCTAAAAAGTATTTACTTAGTAAAGTTGTCGGATATACTAAAGAACACACTGCTGCTCAAAACTGTAGGGTATTATATAAGTTGGTCCATCCATAATAAACAAATTATTGACCATGACCGCTCGAGTGTTTGTTATAATTTAAAGAGAAAATGAGCTCTGGCCCCTGTGTAATGTGCAATTCGGAGAAATCATATAAAAGCTTTGAGGAACCTGAGATGATTTGAATTAATGTGAGAGAACAATATTCCAGGTTTCCTGTGTATTTCACTTGTATTAATCGTCAAGTACACTTATTTTTTCATACTTAGATAGGATATAGTCCCTATAACCATTTCGAACAATGATATTTCATCACTCAGCCGTAAGAGTTAAAGCATCAATACCACCACGCTGTATAAAGCATCATCACCTTACTAATAATAAAGATCTCAAACAAAATAGTTCAATTAGCATCATAACATAAAGCACATAAATGACTTACTGGACTGAGCTCACCCATGGTTCCTGTAGTGAACACCTGCAATGAAAATTAATATAATGAAAAAATGAAACGAAAAGGAGATTTAGGAGTAAGTTTACTCATCAATAACGACCCTGATAAAACTTACAAAACTCAAAATTCCTTCAAATGGATCAGGAAAAACTAGGTAGAATCTATTATCGATTAGTTGGCAAAGGAATCTTCTGTAAAATAATGTAGCACTCTTTAAGCAGGGTCTCAGTTAAAAAGGACGTATACTATTCAAATATACTGATCTATTCACCTAATAACTTTCTTCCTGAAGTCTGAAGATAACCCATGAAAAAACTGAAAATTGTACTAAGATGTGAAAAAAATGTAAGGCTGAAGCACATACAAGACAACACAAATTGCTCAATGGAGCAACCTGCATGGCTGTAACTCACCAAATCTATTGAACTTGCATCCTATATAAGATGAAAATAGATATATAAAGAAGAAAAAGAAGACCTCATCTGCAGTATGGAACTCTGACAGACTAATACGCCTCTCTTCTAAAACCAATTTTTCCTTGACCACGAGTTCCATGACCTGCAAAATAAAGTTATCACATTCACGTGCTTGTAAATAAACATATGTGGATTTTTCACGATAATCTGCAAATAGACGTCATGTAGATTTAAGTGCACTCATATCTCAAATATGCACCCAGTATAAGTGAAGTTCCTTGTGGAGCCAATTTTACTTCTCAATTAAAATTCAATTCAAACATATCGACTAATCAGACCTGTTATGTCAATCTCATTCACTAAACCACTGCAAAGAGAAGTCCCAATTTTTACATTACCAAGAACCAATCAAAGTATAGTAGAATCATGTGTAAACATCTACAAGTACCTAGGTGTAAATATTATGGAGGAGAGAGATAAGATATCAAGACAAAATAAATCCCTTTGTAATGAACTTGTATTACTCAGATATTGGGACCAGTATAATGAATCTTACAGTTGCCCTTGTTACTCCTGGAAGACAGTAATCAGCGTGAGGTGTTGCAACACGGCCTTTCTTCACCAGAAACTGCAAAATGAATGGGTAAAAACAGTTAATAATTGAAAGGTGTTCCCATGAGAGAATCGACCATAGCCATAAATGTGGAGTTACACTATCCATTACTGAATGCTTCATGGGTTCTGTAATAATACTCATACAAATGCAACTAGATGGAAAATAACAGTATATGTCAATCTAAAAGAATTATAGCACAAAGCTAGTGAAGTGACGACCCAAAACTGGTCCAGACTAGATCCCCAGTCTCACTTTCCATATCAATAACGACCTCTTATGAGGAAGATTATCAACATGCCAAACCAAATAAGATCTCATTTCAGACATAGTATACGAGCTTACTATGTTTGTCGCATTAGTTTCAGAGACATAGCCATCCTTATCAAGCATGATTGCATCATCAGCATGCGAATTGTTCCCTTCTATCTGTATCAACCCGATGCAAGTTAAGAAAATATGATAATAGAGAACTGACTCAACATGAGAATTCACGTAGGAATTTCCAAGGCCAGTCAGACGGACCAGCTAATTACAGTGTCAAGGCACTAAAATCATGAAAATACTTGGATCTCGGAAACATATCATTAATTTTTTTGCAAGCTAACGTACTCTATATGATTTTACCTTGGCAAGAATATTGTTAAGAAGGTTATTGTGGTGAATTTTTGAATCCAAATTCTGCAAAACAAGGAAAATTTGTTAATAACCAGTAATGAACAGCAAAATTTTCTAGAAAATGATGACCGTGTCATAATGAAGAGAACAAAATTTTGATGCACCATTTTGTCGGTATAAATAAAATAAATCACACCTGCCTATAAATATATGTGTTTTACAATCTAATTAGTGATTTCCCAGTCTGAAATCACAAATGTTCGGGTGTTCAGATTCATGATGACATAACATGAAATTAAGCTTGACTACTGGATCACGTTTGGGATAATGGGTCGCAATACGAGAAAAAAGATGATCATGAACTCTAACATAATTTTACAAGAGTGGCACTTTCTTTAACTAAGACGACACTTACAAATACTCTGGTAAAAACCATAAATATGAAAAAAAATTAAAGGGAAGACAGCAAAAGAGAGTAAAAGAGCTGGGGATATACGCCAACAAAAGACAAAAGTCACCCAGGCAATAGAACACCTTACATTCGGTGAATTACGGCGTGTGGCTGCAGTCACCAAAATTATGCCACTTTCATTGTCATAGACTGGCGGCTTCCATTCAGCAAGCACTGTGGGAGTGTGAAGCCTCGTTACATATTGTAAGTTTTTTGACTCGGCTCAGAAATGCATGGTGGTTTAAAAACAAACTAAGGCAGGTAAAAAGTTGATCAGCCACCAAAAATTAAGATGTAGTAGGTCAAAGTGTAGAGTCATTTTTGACGAGCATACCAATGTATATAATATAAGATTACACCAGATAGAACGTTGTGATATCAAATTCAACTAGCGACAAAAATTGAGCAAATGAGAAGGCCAAACAAGCTTTAACAACGAAACAATCATCCAATGTGGCCCAAGAGTCCAAAAGAAAGAAACACTCAAGTGAGTTGGAAGTTAGAACAATATTTCAGTCATTGCATCCTATGGTCAGGTGATCTCTCCCTATATTCTTTTAACAGATAACTGGATATATTTCCTGTACAAACATGCAATTCCCATGATTCAGTGACTCAATAGAAATGATTCAGTACATCAAAGATATCACACAGCACTTCCTGACTCCCATAACATTAGCAAAATGTGATCTCAAATATATGTTTCAGGACAGTAGCATCAAATGGAAAAGTTAATATGCTTGTTTCCAAATTGTTGGGTTCTTTTTTCATGTATTACTAAACAATACAAGTAGATGACCGGGAGTATTTCTAAGTCAAAATTTCCTTAAAAACCTGCATAGCCATTAGAAACAGATTAATAGGACAAGAAAAAACTAGAGAAGTGCCACTAGATATGATATGGTAGACGATATTCCCCCCAATAATAATCTGAAGCATTTCTTAAAATAGCAACGAATGCAGGAAAATGCTCATTGCAGCACCAGATGGTAGGGACGAGGCATCAAGATACAAAACTATGGTTGTGATGTTATTGTGGTCGTAACAACAAACTCTGACACACTCCTCAACAAATGGCATGCATTCACCCACGTCTAATAACTAAAGAAAGCTAGATGCACCTTACCGATCAAAGTACATCCATAGAGATTGAATGCTGGGCTCATTCCTGAAGTTACCTATTAACAAGGTACTTGCGAGTAGAGTTAGAGAGTACACCTTGGACTTAAATTGAAAAGAGAAATCAAATAGAAGAGCTGCAGATACAATCTTAGATTACAAATAAGGGCCCTGTAGTTCAGGCAACTTTCCAGGAAACCAAAAACACCTCCTATGATGGTTTTTATGCAAGTACGCTTGTTCCATGTGTATGAATGTAGAACAACGCATATATTATATTGACCTCCCACTACAATTCAGTACAGATATAACACTATAAAGCAATATTATTTCTCTTGTTACCCCATATGTCCCACTACAATCCAACCCCATGTGCATTCAAGACTAGAATCTGCCAAATTTCCCCTGGAAAAGCATTCCTCGATGTCGCTGGTGATTTAGTGCCAAGACGACGAAGAATTTTTAGAAATTTATACTCTAGTACAAATATTACAATATTTGACCCCCATAGATAGTTTATATTTTTCTTTTTTAACGCAACTGTCTCCCCTCAAATCTTCAGAGTCCCATTTTTAATAGGTTATATTATTGAAGTTTTAAATTATTTTTCCTCTTATAAACGGTTAAATTGTCTTTCTGTGAGTTAAGATATCTACTTCATATTTCTTAACTATATAAATGTAAATGTCTCTTCCAATTTTGTCTAGTCATTTATATGTCTCCTTTTGCTTACAAAAAGGATTTTAAACCACTCGAATACAATCTTGAGTCCTTGTAACAAAATCCTGGGTCCCATCTTCAGTCTCCTGACCATATGTTTCATTGCATTCTTAAATTCACAGTTGCAAAATATAAAAAGGAAGATTAACATGCAAAAGGAGAAGGGCATTTATGCAACAAATGGACTCATCAGACCATTTTGTTAAGTGGAGATTCATTTGAAGAGTTCTTTACATTTATCCAAAGTGAGCTACAAACCTCCGAAACTCCCTAGCAAAATGATAAGAAACAGATATGAGTACAAACTTAGTTATACCTTCTTTCCACGAGTCAAAGTCAGTCTAATGTGGGCATCATTAAACATTCCATTCCTTATTAGAGTTTTGAAAATTGCTTCCTTAACCTGAATAATGTTGTTATGTGGCATCAGAGATCTATAGATGAACAGTGATACAGCTACATGAATCAATAGGCAAAACAAGCATTACTAAACCATACAGGTCACCAAGCATAAAAGAAACCGATAATTTTGAGAATATCGAGTAAAGGATATAGGTTATAGATTACATGTTCACGAGTTGGTAAATTACTGAAAGCTAGAGCCTTTGCTGAGTCGAACAACCTGGAAGCCAGAAAATACAGTTATTCACATGGACATAAACACAAAGAAGTGTGTCCATATATTCGTGTCTGTGAGTTGTGTAACAAGATAAATTGAGAAATGTGGATTTTAACATTCTCCTTGATAACACTTGAGGGGGAATCAAAAGAGAGTTTCAGTAAGCCACAAAATATTAAGCCTGAATAGTCTACAAAAGGTCATATTACAAGTTCTAAACTTCCATCCTCCCAATAAAATTAACTTATATATAAGATAAGCGCCGAGCACTTCATGTACTTGCTAATATGGGTGGACTCATACTTGTAGAACTGGCATGGTAACCAATTGATCAAGAAATCTTCTGCCAGCGTGTTAATTCATAGGTTTGCGAAAATTTTAATAGCCTTATACCTGCTTGTAAGTATGTCAAGCTATGATGATCAAATGTCTAGCCAGCTTCTAACTATAACCTAGTAATGTACCATTATTAATATATCTACATACATGCCCATGTTATACCTGTCTAAATGTTCCTCCAATTTAAATATCTTCCCATCATAAATCCGAAGACCCTCCCAAACTGCATCACCGCCTTGGACAACTGAGTCAAACACCGAGACCTGGAAATGTTACATCTAACATTGCTTTAATGCTTATTAATGAAAATCTGTGTTCTTTATTTATTGCACTGCACCTTTGCACTTTCACGGGGCAAAATCTCATCACCGACCCAAGCAAGCAACTTCTGATTGGCCGGGCCTGGAAGATTTGGATGGGGAGTTTTTGGAGTGTTATGCCTCACAAAACGCTTAAGCAGGTCATAGAAGGGTAGGCATTGCTCCAGCAAGTCGTGCAAAGATGAAGGAAATGGCTGAAAATACAAGTAGAAAATGACAAGAAGAAAATCATGCAAGTCTTCAATAGTCACCAACTAGAATAGGAGTGTAGCACCCTATCAGGACCTGAACATTGACAATGCATAATAAGCAAGTCATAGAAGGGTAGACATTTTTCCAGCAAGTCATGCAAAGATGTAGGAAATGGCTGAAAATACAAGGAAATGACAAGAAGAAAATCATGCAAGTCTTCAATAGTCACCAACTAGAATAGGAGTGTAGCACCCTATCAGGACCTGAACATTGACAATGCATAATAAAAATTGGACTCTCAAAGACGTTATGTCATTTTTAAAGTACCATCTGCAAAATCTTGACTACAAATGTCAACATTATGACGACTTCAACAACTGGAATCCTGGTTGTGGTTTTTTTTTTTAAATTTTATTTGGGGGTGGGGGAGGGGGGAACAGTTGGAAAAAACAAGGGACATGAGTAACGGATAAAATGTTGGGTACCATGAAGGTGGACTACGTTGGACACGTGGGATTCTCCACTCAGTGCTTATTCATCAACTGTGTTGCCCCTCATTTCAGTATGTTCCTAGGAAAGCAGGTGCTTGCTTAACATGCCCCTACCCACGCACATCTTGCATAGGACAAATATAAATCGAAGCTATATAAAGCTTTTGGCTATGAACATAAACGTGAAGGACCAAGAAACTCATAGACTAGCCTGCAATTCAAATATTTTGCTCATATAAACAGGCTTTAACCCCTACTTTCACAGATCAAATGTTCCCATGCAAATGAAAAAAGAAGTAACAGTACTATACTCAGCTAGGCAATATGCTAGCCAATTTGGTTCAACTACAACAAACAATTATCATTACCATCCAGGTAAAAGGAGAACAACATGCAGTGGACCGTTTACTTACAGAAGGATACTTTCTTGGTGATTCAAAACCAGTTGACTTATGTGTACTTTTATACCAATAGGGGGCCCACAAGCCATCAAATGGTTTCGGTCCAGCCTCCCATCTAAATTAAATTGCAAGAATTAAGCAACATTAGACTGCAGTTTTAGCGAATATTATCACAATTTAGCTGTCTAGATAAAATCAATGCACAGCCCTAATCTACCAAAAGCAAAAGAGCGACAATGGACAGCAATGCATAAATTCAAATTGAGCTTACAACATATTCCAAATAAGTACTCCCAAATGGAACTAATAATTCATTACTCTTTACAGACTTCCCATCCCTTTCAATTAGCTTCTGCGACTATGGTCTGGACTCTGGAGTCCATTAGTGGCCCCTTAACCTTCTATTTTTCTTAACCCATTACTTATCCTTCCCTCCAGCCTAAAATCTCTGCTATCCAGCCTCCCTTAGATAAATGATGGCAGAAGGTCCTAATTTAGTGGTAGCATATCTAACAGACTAACAGAGCATTACAGGAAGATACCATGTGAAAAAACTACACAACAACCAGAATAAATTTCCTTACTTAAGCATCGCAGCCTGGAATGGTATACCAAGATCATCACATAAACCACGTAAAGTAGCCTGCAATCAAAAGAAATGGATATCCTCTTGCCTTTAGTAACATATAAAAATGACTTGTGAAGAAGACCAAATGCGCTTAGTTTGAAGTGCAAGCGTAATTTTGCGCCTTGTACACACGTTATGTAATTAAAAAACAAGCTTGCAGAACATCAAAAGAGGGGTATTTGCTAAATAGATACAAATAAGTGCCAGTCCAAGGACTACAAAAACATAATATTGAAAAATATCTCCAAATAAATATTATAAGTGGTGTAACGGACCAGAATGGAAAATTAAAATTTATATACTATAAACAAAAACCAACTGGTCCGACTTAGAGGACTTCCAGTACAAAATATGCTTGTAAGGCCACTTAAATGTCGAATGAAGATACATCAGTTAAAAAATGACATGCCTCATGCAAATTCAAATTCGTGCTTATTCACACTTTAAAAGACTCAAGTTAAAAAATGATCCCACATCCCAGGAGCCAGAGGGGACTTCCCATTAATAGGACTAAATAATGGCAGTCATTGTCATGATGCAAATAGTTTAACAGATTCTCTAGCCTCACTCCTGAAATATTACAAGACTAGTATATCTAAATTGCATGTAAGATCTGCAGCGATTGGAATCAAAAGAGAAAATGCAGAGAAGCAAACAATACTAAATCACAAATATATTTATACAACAAACAAACTAATGAAGTTCAAGATGGTACGCATCAAATTAACTCTTTCCGATTACACATACTTTAGTCTCTGTTTTAACATGTGAACAACATATAAAAGCAAACTGCACTTGCATGAACATACAGAAAACAGAAAACAACAAAGAGTAACAACATAGGCAAATTGCACTTACATACACTTACATAAAGATACAGAAAAAAGAGAAAGGAAAAACAAAAGAAAGCTGCACCTACAAACAGCACTGATAATAAAAAATAAAAAACTAAAAGGATAACTGAAACACTTTTGAGGATAGATATAAACCTCAGGATTTTCTCTCAACACATCTGAATCAACAACAGGAGGGGCCTTCCCTTGAGAACACAGGACACTATAAATGGAGACCAAACTATCATATCCGAGAACAGTTATTGATGGGGGAATGACCTTGTCATAGGATGTCTGGAACAATGTACAAAAGGGAACATCAGTAAATGCTCGTTCCTTCAGTTGCTCTATATTTTCCTACATGTTTCTGTACTCGTTTTAATTCATATGTAGTTGCCTGTAACAAATATTATACTAGCCTCCCCATGGAATCCTAGTTACTTTGTTATGAAAAGAAAAGAGAAAAAAAGAAAAAAAAACAGCCAACAAGCATTAGAACGTCAGGGAATTCCTAAATATTTTCCCAATGATGTGAGACAGGTAGTAAATTTGAATAAGAATGTGTACATGCATGAACAAGCATAATGAGGTCATTTACCAACACATCTAGGGGATTTCTCATCAATATGCAGTGTTTTCCTCTCTTCAACAAGTCATCTGGTAGACCAGGGAGACACTGACTTGCTATATGCTGTATCAGAAAGAGAGATAATTTTAGGCTTAAGTGCCTGATCTCTGAAATTTACAAACAATAAAACAAAAATAAAGTGATATTAGAAGCACTATTTAGCACTGTTTACCATGTTCTTTCTGAGATTTTGCCAATCTAGAACCTTTCATACTAAAAATCGAACTGAATCAACAGATTAAGACATAATAGATCCATTCCACACTTAGATCATATTCTCTCGGCTAAACTTGATGGACCATATATCAGGAAGTTAGATTGTGCAATGATAGCCATATCACGGGGGAGAATTTGTAAGTATTCATTCAGAAAGATGAAAAAATAAAATTGTGGTACTGAAAACAAAGCACCAGCACCAGTTCCTTTCATGGAACAGGAGAAACCTAAGCTAAAATGATTCAGAGTTACTGTTTCTCCAAACAAGTGGCAGCCGTAGGATTCATGCTACAGTGTTGATTATCATTTAGAATATTTAAGGAGTTTATCATATTGACTCTTAGATTCTTTTGCCTTCATTTGCGCTGTAATATGTTTTAGCGTCTAGCCGATAAATAATTGAATCTCACACCTACTGACAAAAAGAAACCTCTAGTTGGTTTTCATTCATCATTCAGCAGTTCCTCACTGCTTTACATATAAAATCAATAATAGTCTCTGTAAGGTTTATTCAAGCTTAGAAAGAAAAGTCCTGCACAAGAACAGCAGTTATTCAGTCTAACTTTAGAATTTTAAATGGGGAACGCGCACATACCCCTTAAGAAGATATTGTTCAATGTTTAAAAAGGAAAAATCAAATCAAATCAAATCAATTAGAAGGTATATGCAATGATTTTGCTCCAGCATGTTTTTTGTTCCTACCAAAAGAAACTAGAAGGAAAGAAAGCAGATGCCATGTCCTTTAAATGATATGGAACAACACTACAACTTATAATAAACCTACACGTTTGTAAGATACAATTATGAGAAGAACAAATATGGATGGAGATATAAAGCCAAATTTCTGTAAATGCCTAGCCTTATCATATTGAGCTTTGTTAAAACATTAAGGTTGTGTTTGGATGGAGCGGTGTGGAAATCAAGGTGAATTTAAATGAATTGATTTGAAATTCTTTGTATTTAGATTCCACTCGTTGCAAGTCCCTTGTTTGGATGCTTGAATTCAAATGAATAGACTTGAATTTTTTTTTCGCTTTTTTTTATTTATTAAAAAAAAAAAAAAAAAAAAAAAAAAAAAAAAAAGAGAGAGAGAGAGAGAGAGAGAAGAGAAATAATGAGAGTATAAATGTGTGTAGTTTGAGTGTGTGCATGAGAATGTTGTAGTGTGTGTGTAGTGTGTATTGTAAAGTTTGTGTGTAAAGTGTGTGCGTAGAGTGTGACCGTTTGTGTAGTGTGTGATTGTATGGTGATATATATATATATGAGAGAGCGAGGATGGATTTCAAATGACTAAGTAGTGCAAATGATTTCAAATCTATAAAAAAATGAATTAAAAATTTAGAAGGGTTTTAAAATCCATTAATTTGATTTTTTAACCAAACAAGTTGAACGGATTGATTGTGGATTTCAAATCCATCCCTAAATCCATAGCCAAACCCCTCTACTAAAAGCAAAGGAGTATAAACAAATTTTTTTTACCATTTCAACTTTCTTAAGAACCCAACGATATACAATCACGAGCTTATAGAACAGACTTCAAGGAAGCTCGTCTATTTCAACTTACTACAATTATACAATGCCTATTGTTAAATAATTTTGAATGCAGGTCTATCAACATAAAGAGCTTTTCCAAGTGACGTGGAAAGTGTCACCTCGGCAACGAAGTTCAATATGAGAAGGCTCAAGAGATTTTTCTTTCAGAAACAGAGATTTTACTAAAAGTGATTAATATCAATTTGCACCCTAAACTTTAGGCTTTTTTCCGTTTTTAACCTAAACTATGTTTCTTATCACTTAGCAACCTATACTTCACTCCGGTGAAGAATTCCAGCTAGAAAAATAAAAAAATATTAGAAACATAATTAAAAATCATAAAATTATTTTAAAAATCTGGAAATTATGTAAAAATCAGAAAAATATTTTTTAAATCTAAAATTCATTTAAAATATCAGAAAATTAACTGAAAAATTTATTTTTATAAACTTAATTGTCATGTTGAATTTTTTATAAAATGTTAAAAATTGTAATTTAAAAAAAAATGAAAATGATTTTAAAATTTTAAATTTTATGAATAAAAAGATCTAATTATTTTATAAAAGTAGATTCTAAAGAAATTATTTTCTGAATTTTAAATAATTATTATATTTTTAATAAATTACTTTAAAATCTTTTAAGAAAAACTTAATTGTCATGTTGAAATTTTTATAAAATGTTAAAAATTGTAATTTTAAAAAAAATGAAAATGATTTTAAAATTTTAAATTTTCTGAATAAAAAGATCTAATTATTTTATAAAAGTAGATTCTAAAGAAATTATTTTCTGAATTTTAAATAATTATTATATTTTTAATAAATTACTTTAAAATCTTTTAAGAAAAACTTAATTGTCATGTTGAAATTTTTATAAAATGTTAAAAGTTGTAATTTAAAAAAAAAAATGAAAATGATTTTAAATTTTTAAATTTTTTGAATAAAAAGATCTAATTATTTTATAAAAGTAGATTCTAAAGAAATTATTTTCTGAATTTTAAATAATTATTATATTTTTTATAAATTACTTTAAAATCTTTTAAGAAAAACTTAATTGTCATGTTGAAATTTTTATAAAATGTTAAAAATTGTAATTTAAAAAAAAAATGAAAATGATTTTAAATTTTCAAATTTTCTGAATAAAAAGATCTAATTATTTTATAAAAGTAGATTCTAAAGAAATTATTTTCTGAATTTTAAATAATTATTATATTTTTAATAAATTACTTTAAAATCTTTTAAGAAAAACTTAATTATTTTATAAAAGTAGATTCTAAAGAAATTATTTTCTGAATTTTAAATAATTTTTATATTTTTAATAAATTACTTTAAAATCTTTTAAGAAAATTGATTGTTTTTAAAACTCTTCCAACATTTCATAGATAATTTTACATATCTAAAATGAATTTTTTTAGATTTCAAAATCATTTTCAGGTTTTATAAATAATAATACAATTTTTTTTCAAAAAATTAATAATTATACAACAATCTAAATAATCAGAAATCTTCTTGAAATTTTTTAAACTAATTTGGGAGATAGAAAATAAATTTTAGTATATACGATTTTGAAAATCCCTAAATATTTTGAAATTTTATTTGAACAATTTATATATTTTTATAATTTATTTTTTAAATAGTCTAATGATTTTTCAGAATTATTATTTTCAATTATTTTTATTTTTTTAATTTAAAAAAAATCCTGATTGTTTCATAAAATTAGATTTTTAAAAAGGTTATTTTGTAACTTTTAAAGAATTTTTATATTTTAAACAAATTATTTTAAATTTATTTTAAAAAATGATTTTTTCAAAGAATTCCAGTATTTACGAAAATAGTTTTTTTTTTTAAATCTAACATTTTTCAGTTAAGTTTTTATATTTTAAATGAATTTTACAATTTAGAAATATTTTTCAGATTTAGGTAAATTAGATTTTTAAATATTTTTTTAGTTTTCTCGGCGGAACTTCGCCGGAGTGGAGTATAGGTTGCTAACTGATATAAAACATAGTTTATGTTTAAAACGGAAAAAAACCCAAAGTTCAGGTGGCAAATTGATATTAACCCTATTAAAAAAGATAACAATTGTTACAAAGGAAAAGGTGCAGGGATGAGATATTTCCATAGGAAGACCTACAAAAAGAAGTCAAACTAAAGTACAAAGCTCAAGAGTGAATCTCCATGCATAAAGATGAATATTCTTTTATAATGAAGCCAAAGGTGGAGATCAATAGCCAAATATCTGTGACCGCACAAGAAAATTCAGAGGCCAGTAGGAAAGTTAAACATAGCATCAAGAATTCACCTCAAAACACAGCAGTCGTGACTACTAACCAATTACCTTGCAAAATCTATACTTCTTCTGTCCAGGGCCAAAAATGATCTCTTTTACAACCTTATTTCCATCTGATTCCTAATCATTCCAGAGAGAAAATGTTAGAGAGAAGAAAGTGGACTGATGTTTGAATGTTTTTATCTCTCACAGATTTGGCATAAAAGTATGGATTATAATTCTCTATGAAATTTTCAAAAGGTAGTAAAAACAGAACTCCTTGAGAATATGTGGAACATGACAGTGGACAACTTCAAAGTAAACATTAAGCCTATTTTTGGATGCTCTAACAGGCGGGGTTCACATTCTTTCAGTTGTTGCAACTCATGAGATTAGATTAATTCTGATGCTCATGCCATATTTACCTAGATCAGCACAGAGTACAATTCTTAACAATTATATATCTCCTAGGAATCAAAGCGATGTAACAGGATAATGAAGTAGCAGTTGAGGCTTAAAATTGAGCAGAGTGTAAAACTCAATTAAAACAAAATAAATTCAACATACCATTTTTGACAGAAGTTCTTTCCTATATGGCCTTTCAGCTCCCGTAACGCGTACAAAATTTGCATAGAGGGGTTCATCGAGCACCTCTGTATCATCTCTCTGGCAAAATAAAAGGAAAAGTTCTTTCATCACCTCTAGCAGCTATATGTGTAGTATTTGTATCACGTATATAGTCACTTACATATTCTTTGTGTAGCAGAGCTTCAATGCCTTGACATTTTATTAATAGCCTTATTTTTATTAAGTGATATTATATCCTTACTGTGCCCATGATGCTACTATAAACTTTAGGTAGTCTACAAACAAATCACAATGGCATAACTAAGAAACAGTGCTCTGCATTGTAATAAATAATAGCTAGATGATAAATGCACAACTAGCAATGTCTACAAACTACCAAGATTTCCTAATTCAAGACATTAGTATCCCTTCATGGCAGCAATATCATTTTGTTTGACATGATGAAACTCCATACGTTTTTTATCAACATGTCATGGTATCTTCACGTTTATCTCAAGTGAAGCTTCCAATATTAAATTTCAAGCTTCATTCCCTTCAGTTTCAGCAATCTATGTCCATTGATTAAACCGAAAAATAGAGCATCATTATACTATGCTTTATTCAATAGCCTACCCGCAATCAAGTGAAATCTGTGACAAAGTTCATATGATAAAACAATGGCATGGCATGGCTGACAGTGAATTCTTCTAACATTAGGGAATAAACTGATCAAAGCAGTGGTATTGGGAGTTTAGTCAACTATGAATAACAATTATTATTTCAGATTGAAAAAGAAAAAACCCTCAGGATCTAACCAAATACGGATTGCTGAGAGCAAGTCAAATGAATAAATGAATCATAATGGTAACACGTGCTATAACTGAACTATCATGCAGTTAATGTTACCTAATTAACTTACAAGATCCATATTTTCGTCCATTCAAAAATAAAAACTAGAGATCAATCACCAATCAAACAAAAATTGCTTGGAATATCAAATCGTGCCCGAGCCAGTTTCAAAGTTATGAGGATGATGATGCAAGGCCAAATGATTCATTTACAACATTCCACACCCTTTGATCAGGTAATCTTAGAGAAAGGCTGGATCGTCAAACTAGTGCAAATTCCATGAGCAATTTTCTAAAAACTCAAGAAACATGCCAAAATTAAGAAAACACTTTTATTTTCTGTTCTTTTGGACACAACAAATAAAGGTTTTACACAAACTTCTGTCGTCCCATACAATATTGTCAATGCCACTTAATACGGATACCATGTTTCCAATAAACATGAATCGATGTATTATATCATGTAAGAGGCCTTCTAGTGTTGCAAATATACAAGCGATCAGACAAACACATAAAACATAAACAAAAACAGTTGAACACATGAAACCTAAAGCACAAACTGAAATCATATGTAGTCCTAGTTGGGCATGTACCTGTGCAAAAGAATACATGAGACTAGTACTCGTAGACCTCGGTGTAGTCCATAAGTGGATCACCTCAATATTTCCTTCTCTCTCCGCCATGGTCAACTTCTCCTCCTAGCAGCAACCCTCACTCGCCAGAAAAACCTTCCTAGGTCAATAAATTTTATAACAGTCAGCGATTATCCCAATGGGAATTAAATAATACATATTCACTCGCAAATGAAAACTAGAAATTCTGGCAATGGTAACAATAATTAATTAAGAAAGATAAGAGCAGAAAATTAAGCTCACTCGTAAATGGAAACTACAAAACCTGGTAACGGTAACAATAATTAATTAAGAAAAAAGAAATTAATTAAGAAGGATAGAGAAGCATCAAGTTCAACTCTCCCAAACCTGTCATCAAATTAGGAAATTCGTCTTCGTTGCACCATTCCGACTGTGTGCTGACCGTTGAATTTGGACAATTGACAAATTTTCCATTTGGGCTTCTGATTCTGTTTCCTTAATTACAAGATTTCTTTCTTTGGTCGGAAGGATAAAATTTGGAGGAATCAGATTCGATTTACAGACTTGAGGAGAAGCGTAATAACTTCACTTTGTACTGACTGCTAAAACGTAAAATCACCACTTTTTTAATTCTTTACCGTAATCAACTGTTAATAAGGGCGTTTTTAAATACATCAACATTTTCTCAATCTACACCGCATCTGTAAGGATGGACATATTTTGATTTTATCAATTAAATTGTATCGAAATCAATATTTCAATAACACTGAACGAAACTGAATATTTAATTTTCTTTTTAATATCTTTATATTCGGTTCAGTCCGACAATTCGTTTTTAACCGAATACCGAACAAGATGAATAACACACATAGATATATTTTTGTTGGTCATCTTATTCGATTACTTGGGCTTTGCAATGCCCATCAAATGTAATAATTAATATTACCAGCTCATGGCCCCAACCATAATAACTGAATCGGCACTTTGGCCCAAATTACTGAAATTAGAATTAGTCCTCTCTCCTAAATCAAATTTGAGTTACGGGAAGAATGAACTGAATACAGAAAGAACCTGTTGGGGCTTCACTTTTCAGCTTCAGCCGTCTTTCTCCGAAAGGTCAATCAGGGTTTTCACCGAAACGGATAGCTGCAGAGCGTGACGGCTTGAATGCTGCTGGAATCTGCCTTTTTTTTTTAAAGGTGTTTTTCACCGACTATTGAAAAGAAAAACCCAAATATTTTACCCAACCAAACTAATATATTTAAGTTCAGTATTCGGCATAAAATCTATATGAAATTTCAGTTCGATTTATCAAAATTTCGATTTGATTCGATTTTACCATCCCTATTTGTTTGGACGACTATTGTTAAAATGATAAAACCATCTCTATTAAATAATTAATTAACCAAATCATTTTTTCACTTCCTCTGAATCTTTTCTAAGTTGGCAATCATTTTTGTACTTTCTTCCTGTAAATCTTCTCTCCGTTGGCGCCTTGGCGGTTGTTGATGTAAAGAAGGGAAGGAAAAAAAAAAATCACCGTAAGGAATGGTGATTCCGTTTCCACCATTTATAATTGTAAGTACAACCGATTCACATAATTATCGAGTACAATAGAAATATAAGATTATAGCATCACAACAAATCTATACAAGGTTTACATTAATTTAAGGGTTAATTATAAGAAGCAACCTGTACTATGAGTCTTTTTTTATTTTTGTCGTCCTAACTTTTTATGTTTTCCGATAACACCTGTATTATAAGTTTTTTTGCATTTTGCAACCTCCAGTTATATATTCCGACATATATAGGTCATGTGCGCAGCACATGCTAAAAGGGTCAATAAGATGGCGACATGTGGCATCAATAAAAATTAAAATATATATAATATAAATATATTTTCAGAAAAAAAAGAATAGAAATTTAATTTTACATTTTCCTAAAAATTTAAAAATAGAAATATCAGAAAATTCAAATTTAATTGACAAAAGATTTTTTTACTTGAAGATAAAGAACTACGGAAATTCTTCCTCTTTTATTTAATTTAATGTTTGTTTCTGATAAAAAAAAAAGAACTACGGAAGCTCTTTCCAGCTCTTCAAGTTTTTCCATAAATGGTCATTTCCCACAGGTTTACTTGAAGATGAATCTGGCACGGATAAAAAGCCCGGTGAAGATAAGGACTAGGAAACGGTGGTTACTCCTACGACAATTGCCTATATCCCTGCCTTATTCCGCCCCCGTTGCCTCCATCGAAGCATCAGATCTCGACAATTTTAATCGTCTCCCTTTGTATCCTCGCCGCCAGCTTTCTCTTCATTTCCTATTACGCTCTCTGTAGATTCCCATCAAGGTCATCACCGCCACTAGAGAACAATACCTTGAGAGAGAAAATTATCGAAGAGCTCCATCGACCAGTGGTTGACCATCCGATATGGTGAAACCCTATCTGATTTGATGGAAAGAGTTTGAAGAAGGTGAAACAACTAGATATTTTTTTTTTTATGTTCCTAGGAAGAACTGATTTTTGGATAGGATCTGATTGAGTGGTGTCGATTTCGGATCCGATTTGAACATGAAGAGATTTTTATGATCGAATCTAATTAGGTGGTGTCGATTTCGGATCCGATTTGAATAGCAAGAGATTTTTTTTTTTGTTCTTAGAGTGGTCTGATTTTGGGAAGAACGGGAATAACAAGAACAACAAGAGACTTTTTTTTTTTTTTTTTTCTCTTTTCCTTTTTTTTTTTCTAATATTTTTATTTTTATTTTAAAAAAATGTAAAATTAATTTTTTCTTCTGGAAATAATTTTTATGTTAATTTTTATTTAGTGCCACGTGTCACCATCTTATTGGCCCTTTGGCATGTGCTGCGCACTTGACCTATATATGCTGGAATATACAGCCGGAGGTTGCAAAATGCAAAAAAAACTTGTAATACATGTTGTGATCGGAAAAATTAAAAAGCTAGGGTGACAAAAGTAAAAAAAGCTCATAGTACAGGTTGTTTTTGGTAATTAACCCTTAATTTATATCACTCTTATCTAACTTGGGAATATCTCTAAAAGATTCCCCTATTACCCCCCTCAAGCAAAGTGTGGGTTTCATCAACACGAAGCTTGGAATCTAAAAACTCGAACAATAGTCAAGCAAGGCTCTTTGTAAAAATATCAGCGACCTGAAAATTGGAAGGCACAAATTTGGTATCTAACTGCCGATTTGTGACGAGCTCACAAATAAAATGATAGTCAATGTCAATATGTTTTGCACGTTTATGAGCAATGGGATTTTGACGTAGAAACAATGTACTCTTATTATCACACAGGAGCAAGGGTCACAACGCGGTTAGTGCACGAAGCTCACGAAGTAAGTGAGTCAGTCAAATCATCTCTTGAGCAGTATTGACAAGTGCACGATACTCGGACTCACAACTCGAACGAGCAACCATAGGTTATTTCTTAGCACTCTAGGAGACCAAATTACCTCCTAAGAAGATGGAGTAGCCATAAGTGGAATAACGAGTTTCCACACAATGACCCAATTCACATCAGAATAACCAAGAATTGTATAATCCGATGAAGGATAAAGAGTGAGGCCAAAATGGATGGTCCCTTTAATGTAGCACAATATTCGCTTAACAGCCTTGAAATGATCATCAATGAGGGACTGAAGAAATTGGCTGACATGATTGACGACATAAGAGAGGTCCGGTCTTGTAATTGTAAGATACTGAAGAGCACCGACAAGAAAGCGATAAAGGGTAGGATCCTTAAAAGTAGCACCATGTCTGACAAGAGATTCCCTTGGAGAAAAGGGTGTGGAAACCGGCTTTGAGTCGACCAAGGATGCTCGAGTAAGAATGTCATGAGAATATTTAGCCTGTCTCAAGAACAGGCCCGTAGGTGTGTGAGAAATTTCGAGGCCAAGAAAGTAGCTGAGACTGCCGAGATCCTTGACAATGAATTCGTTGTTAACACGAGCAATAAAGGCCTCCAAGACAGATTTACTACTGCCAGTGACAATAATATCATCAACTTATAATAAAAGAAAGATGGTGCAATTAGATTTGAGTAAAAAGAATAGAGAAGTGTCTTCCCTGCTAGGAATAAAACCTACACTATTGAGAAAAGCACTGAAACGATTAAACCAGGCACGTGGAGTTTGGTGAAGGCTATAAAGAGCCTTCTTGAGCTTGCAGACAACCCTGGAGGTTGAGCCATAAGAACTGGTTTGTCAAGAACGCCATGAAGAAAGACATTCTTGACATCCAGCTTATGTAACGGCCAACAGTATTGGACCGCAACAACTAAGATGACCCAGATTGTAGCTGGACGGACGATAGGGCTGAATGTGTGAGAGAAGTCGAAGCCGGGAATTTGAGCGGCCAAGCGAGCTTTGTATCTTTAAATTGAACCATTGGATTTGAATTTAGTTCAAAATACCCATTTTGAAATGACCACATTTTCATTAGGTGGGGGGGGGGAACGAGCTCCCAGGTGCTATTCAAGTGTAAAGCGCCTATTTCTTCACGCATGGCAGTGAGCTAATGAGGGATTTTGATGGCTGATTTAGAACCCTTTGGTTCCTGAGAAGTAGACAAAGAAGACATCAAAGCAGTAGAGGCCATATCCAAAAAATACTTAGGCTTAACAATACCAGACTTGGCGCAAGTTTTCATGGAATGGTTATTAACAGGAAGGACTAGTGGCATAGGAGGCGGAGGATGTGAGGCAGCAGGGATGTCGAGCTGCATGGGTTGTATGGTGGTAGGTGGCGGCATGACGATGATAGTTGGCGGTATGGCAGTGGGGAATTATCAATTTCATCACCCTCGGCCCAAACACCAACTTCCGCTCCCGATCCAACACCAAATTAGCCTTCCCAATCCACCTCACGCACTATGACAATGCATAGTATGCATGCCATATATCGCCCCAAACAACTCTTTAACTTAAACTCATCCGCCACTCCCTCCCCTATCCCAAAAAATCTAAAAATAGCCATGTTCGACTCGAATTGGAAAGCCGCCATGGAAGATGAGTTTAACACTCTAATTGATAATAAGATGTGGGAATTACTTCCTTGTCCTAATGGTGTAAATGCTATATGATGCATGTGGATTTATAAGCACAAAACTAATTCAGACGGTTCTTTTGAGCAGCACAAAGCCCATGTTGTTGATGATGGTATGTCTCAATAGGTTAGAATTGATTGAGATGAAACTTTTAGTCCTATTGTGAAGCCCGCTACTATTCATACGATTCTGACCATTGCATTATCCAAGCCTTGGTCCATTCATCAAATGAACGTTGAGAACGCTTTTTTACATGGCCAGCTCAACGCAACCGTGTACATGAATCAACCTTTTGATTTTCGCGACATGTCATGCCTTGAAACAATTATATACACAGATTGTGGATGGTTTATTGTAATTTTGTGAAACAATTATATTTACTTTTATTTATGCTAAATTTATCTATTTGGATTCCTACCTCTCAACAATTTACATTTATATATACCAAACTTAGCTATGAAAAAACAAGGCAAGGAAAGAGGGAAAACACATGAAATTGATGAAATGAGTTTCCCAAATCCCAGGCAAGGGAAACCGCAAAGGAAAAAGAAACAACAAAATTAAAATGTTTTTTTCGAAAGGAGCCAGAAAGTTAAAAAAAAAATTAAAAAGTCAAATAGAATGGAACATGATTGAAATAACATCAATTTATTATAGATCAAAGACTTATTATTTGAGTTGGTGACCAGTTTATCAGGTTACTGATAATTTAATTTAAGGGTCGTGATTAAAATGAGAAAATTCAATAACTATAATGATTGTATTATAGAAGAATACTAAAATACATATTATGTTCGAAAAAAATAATAATAATAATTACAAATTTGTCTGTTCCATAAAAGATAAAGCAAATTCCGTGCAACTGTTCTTCTTATTCGGGTGTGGGCCCACGCACGTTTTGGGTGATTGGTATATAAATCTAGGAGCTGGTCATCCTCATTTTCTAATTTTACATAAAACATCCAAAATTTAAAATAATGAATTCGCTGTTTCAACTTTCAACTTTCATTCACACAGCCACCTACCTCAATTATGTGGATAATTAAATTAAAATATGATGGCCGCCGGAACTGATTCGTTTGATTTCTGTAAAAAGGAGTGTCCGATTGGACCAAAACAATTTTACCCACCAATTTGTATAAGAAGTGGTTCCAATTTATACATTAAATCAACCTCGGAGTACTTATTCAATATTGGATTCAAGATTATTCATTATACACTTATTTAAATTATGTCCGAATAATATATCAAACAAATTTTCTCTAAAACATGACTCATACTTAAACTCAATAACTAAAAATATTAAACATATACAAAAATATTAAACTACTCGAGTTCGGTTGTATTAGGTCCGAGTAAAATTCGTTCAAGCTAAATTCAGGTATTAATTAAATAAACTCAATTAAAATATTTGAAGCTCGATAGTATTTCAAGAAAATTATATAGTACTCGTAGGGGCTCAGCTACTTAGGTTTATTTGGGGTGCTAAGGGATGATCGGACAAAATAATCACCCTTAATTCAATGACTACTTTAGGTGCCACTCAGGAGGAATACCCATAATTCTTGTACTGTAGCACTTATTTTCCCAAAATTGCCTCCTCCTTTGCTAGGAAAATTATTGGTTGTCTTTATCGTCTTCACAATTAATTTTATCTCATCTACTCTTCCCCATTTCCATTCCAAGTGAACAAAATTCCTGAGTCGATCAGTAAAATGCTTTTGTAATTTGAAGAGAGTGTGTATTTACTAAACATTCCTCATCTTTAGTAAAAAAACTTTGTTTTTGGTCGGAGTGTGTATTTCGAATTTGAGCAGTAGTTGTAAAAATAAAGAGAAAGGGTGTGATTTGTCGTGGTAAGTGGAAAAGGAGAAGACGGGCAATGACATAACAGTAACCATTAAAACATTAGTGCCTCGATTTTGTTGGTTCGTATTTGTGACCATCACTATAAATTAATGAGACAATTTTACTCGACTACCAGAATTTAACTCAAAATAATCAACAAATTCATTGTAAGTAAAAAAGTTCATTTCCTCCCTTAGACCATCTCCAACCCATCACAATAACTCTATTTTTGGGGGGAATTTTAGAGTTTATCCCTCCAACCACACTCTAAAACATCCCTCTATAATTGGGGGATGAACAGTGTCCCCCAATGAATAGGGGGACACTGTTCATTCACACAAAAACTGTATTTATACATTATATGCTCAAAATATCCCTAAATTCAGTTTTAACTACATAAATGTTATATTTGTATTTAATAATTTATCTAATTCAATTAAATTTAATTACCAAAAAAATTAGTTTAATTTTTTTATTAATCTTGCATATTTAAAAATAATGAAACAATAATAAGAGAAATTACTAGTTACATCAAATTGCAAGATAATTAACACAAGGGAGACTTCATTACAACAATATGAAAGAAAACAATGTTGGAAATACCAATTGCATAAATTAAAAAAAATTAAAAGCTTAAATTAAAACAAAATACAGAAAGCTTAAATTAAACGCATATGACAAACATGAAGAAAAAAAATTTAGAACGGTGTTGTAGAATTATTAATATTAATGTTTTATGTAATTTTTTATTTTCATGGTGTTGAATGCAATGTTTTATCTTTAAGTGTGAAATTATTAAATTTTTTTAACTAAAATAAATAGTGTTGATTTTTTTTTTAATATGTAAAACATAAATAATTATTTATAAATAAAATTAGAAGTAAGTGATCTTATTGTGTAAATTTTAGTGAAATAGAGTTGGGTTGGAGATGGTTTACACAAAACTGTAAATTTAGTGGGATAGAGTTGGGTTGGAGATGGTTACATAAAACTGTAAATTTAGTGGGATAAAATTGAATTGGAGATAGTGTATACAAAAACTGTATTTTTAGTGCAAAATCCACACTATAATAGAGGGTGGGTTGGAGATGCTCTTAACCCCTATCTATTCCGATCCCTTCCTAATCTGAAACGCTAAATCTCCAGTCCTAACTACTGACTGTAGTAACTCCCGAGCCATTGGAACTTGTTAGACCGCAGCCTTCTAAAAATAGATCCAAATATTATATATAGGGAGAAAAGTTACTGTACCCCTGTCAGACCTTGTCAACCCACTTTTTTACTTATCTCACTTTTTTACTTACAATATACCCTTTCACGAGATTACTCACCCCTGACTTACACGAGATTACAGCTTACACGAGATTTCTATGAGTTACACGAGATTACACGAGATTACAACTTACACGAGATTTTTCTGTACATGAGTCTTACACGAGATTACACGAGATTACAACTTACACGAGATTTTTCTGTACATGAGTGTTACACGAGGTTACACGAGATTACACGAGATTACAACTTACACGAGATTTTTTTGTACATGAGTGTTACACGAGATTACACGAACGTGTTACACGAGATTACACGAGATTACAACTTACACGAGATTTTTTTGTACATGAGTGTTACACGAGATTACACGAACGTGTTACACGAGATTACACGAGGTTACACAATATTACACGAGATTACAACTTACACGAGATTTTTTTGTACATGAGTGTTACACGAGGTTACACGAGATTACAACTTACACGAGATTTTTTTGTACATGAGTGTTACACGAGATTACACGAACGTGTTACACGAGATTACACGAGGTTACACGAGATTACACGAGATTACAACTTACACAAGATTTTTTTGTACATGAGTTTTACACGAGATTACACGAACGTGTTACACGAGATTACAACTTACACGAGATTTATTTGTACATGAGTGTTACACGAGATACAATAATATATGGTACACGAGATTTGGGTTGTGAGGATATTTCATCAGGAAAAAAAGTTAAGTAAGTAAAAAAGTGGGTTGACAAGGTCTGACAGGACCTGCCAGAGTATTTCCTCTTATATAAAACCAAATTGGTCAAAAAACAAACAGTGGAAATTCATTTGATATTTTTAAATCGGTGGAAGGAATAAAACTGAAACAATCGAATCGGAGATTGACAAGTACAGTACGATCCTCTTCTCTCTCTCTCTCTCTGGAGTACGGAGTCGATGCTTGCAAAGTATGACCACCTGCCTTGAACGCGAGATCAATGCCTTCCTGTGGCTATCTCTGATTGGTGTAACCGTCTTTTTGCTCGGAAAATTAGCCAAGGTTTTCGAGTTATGGACCAAAGCCCGTCCAATACGCGGCCCTCCTTGCCCTTCCTTCTATGGCCACGGCCACCTCTTCTCCACCTCTACTGTCACCGGTCTGTCACTTCATCATTTTTCTATTCCTTTTTATTATTTTTGTTGCTTCTTAGATAAGCGTGCGGCAATTATTGGTACCGAAGTACAACTTTAGACTAAGAAAACTAAAATTTATGTTTTAGATGAACTAGTATGATTTTTGCAATCATAAGTTGGAAGACTAAGATATTGTATTTGCATCATATATCAGTATTGATACTCGGAGTGCATCTGTTTAGATCTGGATTAGTGTAAAGTAGTTAACTTGAAAATGAATTTGAAGTTTCAATAATTTGGTACTGATACATAAGATGATGTACCTGTTGGAACCTGGACTGTGGAGGCTGGAATTACTAGCAGTGGGACAAAGACATTAGATTCTGTATGATATACTTCTGCAAATTGAAACAATGGTGGGGCTGTTGTACTTTTGGTATAACCTAAATTGGTTTTCACACGGCTTAACTGTTCAACTTTTGGAGTTACTCGTGTAGGGATACTTTTATGATTGGCTATTTCAATTTTTTTCAGATATCCTCTACAAGACCCACAAGCAATATGGAGGTGTTGTGAAACTCTGGTTAGGACCTACCCAACTTTTGGTTTCAATAAAGGACATAGAACTTATTAGAGAGGTACTTGTGAAGGCTAAGGATAAGTTGCCTTTGACAGGGAGGGCATTTCATCTGGCTTTTGGGAGATCAAGCCTTTTTATTTCATCTTTTGATAAGGTTTGCTATGTTCACATCCTCCATTTCTCCCTTCAGTTCATTATATTTTAATTTTTGTCAAGGTTTTATTTTCATATGTATTTTGGGAAATTTATAACTTATCGATTAGGTTAATTTATTGCAAAGAGCAGACACTTAAACAGCGGCATCTCAAATTTTACTTTTTGAAATTGCATTTGCATGAAGATGTTTGATGGTAAAGTTGTAAGATAGAAGTACAGACTGATATTTTCTGATGAGTAGAACATGCTTGATGAGGAAGTCCAAGTCTGGCTTGTGGAGAATGCGAAGGAGATACTCCTTTTTGAGTTTGTAATATATATATACACACATACATTGTGCATGGGAAATTATGCCAGCTTGATATGTAATAGAAGGAGAAAAACACTTGATTAGGTTCCTTTGGCAGCCTCTTTTTGTGACAGTCCACTTGTCAACATATATTGTCGATACTCGACTGAAATGAAGTTTTTCTAGCATCTTCTTTCACATTTGACAACCTTAGTTGAAGTTAATAGTTTAGGGAGTTTGGCTAAGCTTATTTATAAGATCATATGAGCTTTTACATCTTATAAGATGTTTTAAGAGCTTATAATATGTGTTATCACAATTTAAAAATAAGGCTAAAGTGTTTGGATAAAAAAGATGACGGGGGCTAATGACAAATGTTTTTAAGAAAGCTTATAAGCTAAGTCAAAGACCCTCTCAGTGTAGACTTACTCCTCTTATGTACAGGTTCCTCTCAGAATCTGGTTATTCTTGAGGTCACAATAGTATGTACTAGATTTAAGATTTAATAATTCAGTTTTGCTGTATTATCAGCTTAATCAAGTGAAACTTTTGGGCAAAAAGGTGCTAACTTATGTCTTTGGTGTAGTTCTTTGACTTGTTGTATCTCCATGATTTAGGTTGTTCTTGTGGTCCCTATCCTTTAAAATTTAATATCAACTATCAAGCTCGATGTTGTGTATGATACTGGAATTATAATTAATGTAGAAGCACAATTTATCGTCTGGAAGATAGGGTGGAGCTTAGTATTTTAAATAACTTAATTATTGGGCAAAAAATAGTTTCTTGTAGGCTTATATCATGGTTGCTTCCCTTTTATAGCTTAAAATTGTATTCAGCACATTTTTCAAAAGGCCTCTGTGAGAATTTGGAGCCTGGGATCTTGGGCTACTTGCTTTCTTTCACGTGTCGAAACTCATAGGAATAATCCCACGCCTTAAAGTGAAATTCTCCCATCTTCCCTCGTACTCGAATTTAGGATCTCAGGCTTAAGTACCCAATTAATTTGAGTGTGAGTACCAGTTGTATAATAACATTCCTTTTTCCTAACTATTTTAAGAGGACATTTAAAATAGTTTCACATACTTAATAGAAAAATTTAATCATAACTGTGTAAGGATATATTTCTTCCCATTTTCCCCTAAATCTATCATAATAGAATGATTCAGATACTAATAACAACCAATTGCAATGGAAATATATAATAATTTTAACAAGAAGCAGTTAAGCAAATAATTGACTCATACTATTCAAGCAAGTCCATAGAAACGTAGACCTGATCTAATACCAAATCGTAACGACCCGTGGACTTAGGCTTAATCATGAAATTACTTGCTTTTTCCCATGCACAACCACTCATAGGAATAACCCCACAGCTGAAAGTGGGTTTCTTCCGCCTTCAACCACTTCAAACCCAGTACTTAAGCCTGAGGTTGGACTTTGGAGATGTAGATATACGTTGCTGTGTCCAGCTCTTGGATTCAAACAGCAAATGAACAATCTTACCCTTTGCCCAATGTTGTTTGATTCGTTATCTTAACATGATCATGCATTTATCAACGTTCTGAAGTATTGAATGTCTTAAAGTTCTCCAATTTTATCCCTTTATATAATTTCTTTTAATAATTCTTGTGTTCTAGCCTGCAAATATAATCACCACGCGTGCTTTTTGCAGTCAAAACAGCAGAAAGTCTCTGCCAGCCATAATTCAAATTGTTTGATGATTTATGTTTTACTTCTTCCTGCAGGTGGAGCATCAGCGGAAGTCATTGGAAATGAAACTAAGCGGTAAATTGCTTGAGAGAGCAACCTTAATTCCTGATAAAATATTGGGTTCAATCATAGAAAAAGCTCAAAGTACGATGGCCACAGGAGCTGTAGATTGTGAAGCGATTTCTCTGCGTCTAGCTTTCACAATCCTAGGATCTACAATTTTTGGAGACATCTTCTTGGCTTGGCCCAAGGCAATTGTATATGAGGAGTTGCTAATGAAGATTGCTAAGGATGCCTGCTTCTGGGCGTCTTATGGTGTTACTCCTTTCTGGAAACAAGGATTTTGGAAGTATCAGGATTCTTGTTCTATGTTGAAGTCCTTAACACAAGAGCTCATAAAGGAGTGCGGACAAAATTGCAAGTCAGAATTCTTATGGGATTTCGGAGACCATGATATCACGGGAAGTGAACCATGCGGGGAAATAATAAGTCTGATGTTTCATGGGTCTCTGACTATGGCTGCACTTATTGCGAATATCTTGACAAGGCTGGCGACGCATCTAGATATACAGGATAAGGTGCCTCTACCATCGAGTTGTCATTACTATCAATTTTATAAATTAAAAGTTCCCAAGGATTTGCCAAGATCTCTTAGTAGATTTTTCCTATCTAGTTAATTTTGTTTTGGGTGCTTTATAATGAAGGTTCTAGACTGCTTTTACATACGACAGGCTTCTTAATAGTATAAAAGATTTCAGATTTTGGACATGACGATTAACCATTTATAAAGTGTGTAGTGCCTTTGTGTACCTGCTCATTTTCTCCAGTAATCATGTTGATTCATCTTCTACGATTCAACTTTAAAATGTTTTGTGATAATTAAGTTCCAGTAGTTCATTGCATATCATTGGAATTGCTTTTGATTGATCTTGTGATATTGACAGATTCATTCAGAGGTAGTAATCGCAGAAAAGGTAAGGGGGAGAGCAGATCAACAAAATTTTCATCTGATGCTCAATCTCTTGGCAACTATTTTCGAATCAGCTCGTCTTCTTCCAGCTGGACCTGTACTGCAGAGATGCTCTCTCAAGCATGGTAAGTTTTTCTTGTCATCATTTGTAATGATGAAAATACAGCTTTGATTTGCTTTATTGTACTTTTTGGACTGTTTATCTATTTCAGTGTGGCTATAAACAATACATCATTTACATCTTTAGAAGGGGGGGGGGGGTGTTCGCTTGTTGTGAACGAAAATGAGGTTTACGAGAAGTTATTCTTGCCTTCAAAATGTTCTGGTAAGAATTTTAGCAAATGTCGAAGAGTTTCCGAGTCATAGTCATAAAGCCATCTATTAGCGTGATACGATTTTTGGTATGTCTGGTTGTTCAGGGTAATATGTGGCAGATATTATCACTTCCAAATTCCTAATGATGGTTGGGATGTAGACTTGCTAAAAGTATGTCATGCAAACGTAGTACAAATAATCCTTTGTTTGGCTAATTCATGCATCAGTTATTATTGCTACACTTATCACTTATATAGTCAAGGAGGTCATGGAAATGATCCTCATTAGATGAATTCATGATCTAACTCTTCTTGTTGAATAATATATTTTTGTTTGTAGGCAACTTAAAGTGTTAAATAGCACTGAATAAGTGCTGGCATGGCTAAAATATACAACCTTAGGATAAGCTGATAATGAGGTGCTTTAAGATATGGACATTGGAAACTTTGTCCATTGACACTATACAATCAATCAAAACAGCTACATTGTGAAGGGGAATTATATTATTTATAATTCCCCGAAAAATTATATGGAAACTTATTATTTAAATGGATGTAAATTTACTAATTAGGTTGACTTTGGATGATATAGATATTAGGTTAAAGTTGACTATTAAACCAAAAGTGTTTGGTGTTCCATGGCCTTTGCCCTTGGAACACTTACGTCTCTGTTGGGGAAATCTCGATGTGATTATTATTCTTCAGATACAATGGCTGATTTCTTTTTTGTTCTGGTAATTGTTGTAGATTTGAATCTCCAGAATGGAACGGTGATACCTGCTGGTGCAATAATTGTGGTACCCGTTCAATTGGTTCAAATGAGCAGCTCTAACTGGGGGAATGATGCTCGCAAGTTCAATCCACGTCGATTTCTTTCAGGGACTGATGATAGGTGTACTTCCGACCAAAAAGAATCTTTGGCTGGTAATTTTTTGTAGACCATCTTATCTTTTCTGCATCAGGTTTGTGATGATGTGAAACTTACATCATGTTTATTTGATAGATGGTAAAACTTACAAGTACTTTTGAATGCTGGAAAACCTTTTCAGATTATAGAAACTAAAACAAAAGTATTTGATAGTTTGATTCCCCCACCGGGCAAACATGTCCTCATAAACCACCGACTCCACACATACCAACAATCACACTTTTGATTCACCATCATCCATGAATTAAGATGGCATTGCCAGCTCTTGTTTGCATCAAATTAGTGCAAACATTCTATAAATCTTATATGCATCAATTGTTGTGGTTAGATTTGCTATCCATTACCATCATTATTGCCTAAATAGGCTTTTAACTCGTCGGAGTTCACTGTTCCTTATCACATTGAATATCAATGTATGATCATTGATATGTGTTTATTAACAAAACATGTTCCATTGGATAGAAGACCTAAACAACCAGTTAAGGCTATCCGCCTTCCAACTGTAAAAGCATGGAAACTAACTTATGCATCTAAACTATTGAGACACCCTTCCCCCATACATGGTTATTTTATATATTAAGTCAGCTCTCCTTCTTGCAATGTGAATTTGTTCTTCTAGTCTGATATTGTTTTGTTGTTTATTCTATCCTCTTGTCAGATGCAGGACTTCCTTCCTCTGTTCTCAAAGAGCCAAATCAGTTCGAAGCATATTTTCCTTTTGGATCTGGTACACGTGCCTGTATTGGACAAAAGTTAGCGGTCCGTGGAATTTCATCATTGTTTGCTTCATTAGTTGGAAAATATGAGGTTTGTGCTATTTATTTTATATTTCTTCCAGTTAATATCTTCTATACCTTGCCTGTGAAGCATGAGCAACCACTAAAATGGCCTCATTGTGGTGTTGAGACATGCTTTAGACGGGAACCTTCGCGGTAATGTTGTGCATTGGCACGCAATTGCCTCTGTGCAAAATTCAACAGAAAAAGAAAGAAAAGTGAGAATGTAATATAGGATACTGGAATGTATATCTGGAGACAGGTTTGGACCCAGAAGGGTGGCGTTTGTAGTTCTATTTATCTTTAGAGTTAGGAGAAAATCAGAATAGTATAAAATGTTTCCTCAAAAGATTTTGATTTTTCAAGTATGTTTGTGCGTGCCCGTGAGCTCCGTTTTTTTAGCAGGTAGTGTGATAGCTATATTTTGATTCTGGATAACTAGGCCTATTATTGGGAACTGGAGATTTCTGTCTTTGAAATTCTTGACCATGGAATTGATTAGAATTTCGAAAAAGATCGTGGGATCTCTGTCTTTTGTTCTTGAAAACCTGAATATACTTCTTAGGTCTATATGCTATTAAGTAGATGCTGAAGAAATTGAGTGGTTAATATGCTTTTATCTCTTAGGCTTTTGTTATTTTGTTAGTTTCGTTTTAGTATTTTTTTGTCTCTAACAGTAGTTAAGGAAATGCGGGTAGGTGATCAAAGTATATAATTTTATTTTAAGGTTTGGTTTCATTATTCATATTTAGCGTTTAAAACTTTAATACTCCTTTAACGGTAAAGTTTATACTATTTTTTTCTTTTTTACTTATTTCTTTGATTTGACTCCTTCCCTATTCCATTCATTTGCTTTTCCCCTTTTATATTTAAAATTTCGAGAAGCTAAAGTTTGAAGTCAAATTGTACAAAACACAAGTTTGGAGAATTGAGTTGAACAAAAAGGAGAATCCAAATATTTTAATCTTTTAATTGAAGGCCCTAATCATAAACTCACACCAATTGATTCATCACTTGCAGGTGAGACTAAGACCAGGATCTAAAAGCAACCCGAAACCCATGATGAGTAACTGCATTCTGCAGCTTCTTCCAAGTCCAGAAATTGTTTTCGTCAAAAGGGGTAATTAATTCAACTCTTGTGTTTTTGAGCAACAAGGGACTGCATAATTTTTGGGGCTCGCGTCATTCAACGGGAAGGATGGTTAGTTTCAGCTCATGTTTTTGTGTCCTTCCAACAATATTTTTGATGTGGAACTGGTGCTGTCTTGCATGCTGTGTGTAGTATTGTAGTTATGTTTTTGAAGCACCGGACCACTGAACTCGAGCCTCGTTGGTTTTTGTTCCCTGTTGTGAATTTGTATCCAGCCTGTTTTTCCACTCTTGTGAGAGTTATATTATCTGTACAATATCAAAGATGCATCTACTTCTGAAATAAATTTGTCAATGCCTATATCCAGTATGATCACATCTTTTGTTGTATTGTATGAAATGAGTACTTCGACATTGTAAAATAGTTTTATTTATCTTTTAGCGTTCTTCGTCGCTGGATTTTCGTGTGAAATTGTATTCTATTTTGACCGAATTAAATCATACTTAGTTAATGATAGAATTTCAGCTCAGATATCAATGACATCATAAGCATTGGTTTATGCATTCGCGACATGTAAAGGGACATCGGAAGAACTGCGGTAATATGTAATTTTGTTGTATTTATTCTATGTTCAAGATCTTAATATATTAAAGTTTGTGTCCCTGGCTTCGTCTTTGCCTCCTTCATTTGCTATAACTTATACCTGTGATTTATGGGTAATTCAATGGTACCACCATGGTAACATAATAAAGGATAAAAATGATACTTCCTCCGTTTTCGACTTATTTTGCATACCAGTGACCAAAGTTATAAAAAGATTAACCAAGAGCCTACTTGGTTGAAAATCATTAATGACAATGGTAATGAGTATGAATGAGGGGTCAATCATACTATGAAATAAAGTGAGGGGAATTGTTAATAAAATGGGGTAATGATTAACTTATTATTTATGTACCAAGCACCATAAATGAAAATGAGTTCTCATTCATTTCTTTTTTTACCCCTAAACTCCTGAGTTAGTTATGTGGGTTCCCTTTTAGTGTCAATTTATAGAATGTAGCATTGCATATTGGGTAGGTGGAAAGATGAAAAGTTGAAAAGTATATGTTATTAGATGTGCGGTGGCAATGAAAACATGGAAAGGGAGTGGGGCATATCGTTCTCGTTCACCAAACCCAACAGTAATAATGGGCCCATCCATCCCTTTACCAACTATGTGTTCATCCACAACCAACTATTAAACCTAACAACACATGCATCCGTGCTTCTTATTACGGATTCTATCCAATATGCTACTCAAACCTTATTATATGGGCTAACCCGATCGCTTTTGGGGCGTATTCTACACAATCTAATAGGATACTGTCCAAATATATGATGGCAAAAATTTATATGGGATCGTCACACGGTGTGATGAAAAAAAAAGTATTTACAAATCTAAAAAATTAATTAGTACTACCTTCATTTTTTTTAGTTATCATTTTAGTTTATTTGTTTTGTTTGTAAATACTCCCTTTATTCCGAAAGAACTTGCACTGACAAATTGACACACATATAACGATTTTTTTTTTTTTTGGGTTATGTTGACTTTTCAAACCTATATTTTTACTTTATTTGGTAAATAAAGGTGTATTGAGGTTAAATTTGTGAGATTTATTTCTTTTTTAAGAAAGTGTGCAAATTGTTTGGGACGAACCGAAATAAAAAGTGTACAAGTTCATTCGGGACGGAGGGAGTAGTTGTCATTCTAGTCTTTTTATCATTTCTTTTACAATATTAATCTTATAGTTATGAAAAGTGTTAACAATATATAAAAATAATTAAAAAATCAAAGGATTTAAGAAAATTAGTTGAGGATTAATTTGTCAACTTCTTAAGTTCCTTAATGTTTATACAAAAAGTTAGAATGACAACTAAAAACCGGAGGTAGTAATTTAAAACATTTTGTTGCTATTGAGGGATATCGTTTACTGTATCTTTAGTATTTACATTTGTCTTCTTTTTTATAAATCTTTATTTTCGTTTCTGTCATTTTAAAATAACTTTACTGTTTTTAGATTTTCTAACCAATTAAATAACTTTTAGATTCTATCTCCTATTTTTACCTAGAGTGAATTAATTTTATTATGTTAAGTGTAGACTATTCACTTTTTAGTTTTATTTAGGTGTGTCACTTTTATCTATAGAGTCAGATATTCGCGTGTAAAATGTTGAAGTGATAGGATAGTGCCTGAAATTTAGGTAACTGATAAGACTTCTTACGTATTTGCCAAATAACACTAGGGTAAAGAGGAAGGTATAAATTTAGTGATATATTCGTCCACCCGACCCTTCTACTCTACTATTACTTTTGATCTATATATTATGCATATATATATAAATATGTATATTTTACATTTTCACTCGTTAACTATTACGCAAGATAGTGAGATTATCGAAATTATGTGTAAAAATCATCATTTAAAAGAAAAAAAAAAATCATATTTTCTAATTGATTTTAAGTCATCAAATTTTGCTTGATTATTATGAAACATGATAATTAACTTGTTTACCCGTTGGTACTCATATATTCGCCGAGTTTTATCTGTGTCCTACTTAAAATAAAAAAAAATAGGCTAATAAGTTGAATATGAGCAAGATATTTTATATGTGAATAGGACATAAGGGAGACTTAATCGTACACTTATTCGTTGACATTATTAATTTTACCGTCTAACTGCATTTCTTTTAAAACAAAAAATTGTCATCAAAATAAACATAATCTTTTTTATAAACAAAATAAACATAAAAGTTGGTAGTAAAATTTTCCTTGTAATAGAGAAGCTGCAGGTTATAACTTTGAAATGACGAAGATGGCCTCTACCAACCCCACCCCGCCCTGCTATTATAATTCAACTTCCCTCCACCACCTATCCTTCCAACCACCATTTCTGCTCCTATGGCTTTCTTCCTCTTTCTCCTACTCATCCTACCCCTAATTTTCCTCCTCCACCACCTCTACTTCCGCTTACGATTCCGTCTACCACCGGGCCCCCGCCCCTTGCCGGTTGTCGGAAACCTCTACGACATTAAACCCGTTCGCTTCCGATGTTTCGCCGAGTGGGCCCAATCCTACGGGCCTATCATATCGGTCTGGTTCGGCTCAACCCTCAACGTTGTCGTTTCTAACTCGGAATTAGCTAAGGAAGTTCTCAAGGAGAAGGATCAGCAGCTGGCAGATCGCCACCGGAGCAGATCAGCTGCTAAGTTCAGCAGAGATGGGCAGGATCTCATATGGGCCGATTACGGCCCGCACTATGTGAAGGTGAGGAAAGTGTGTACTCTTGAGCTGTTTTCCCCTAAGCGGCTTGAAGCTTTGAGGCCTATTAGGGAAGATGAGGTCACGGCTATGGTGGAGTCCATTTACAAGGATTGCACTCTTCCTGGTATGCTTCTCATCTTCTTTTGTGAAAATATTGTGAATTATTTATCTGTTTTAGTTTGAATGTTTAACATTTTAGTTGTATCATACTGTAAGATGTTATCCTGATTAATTATTTTACTGTACAAGTTTCAAATTACACCATTTGTCGATATTGGTGCGCGTTTAAGACCTCGATTCGGATGCTGGAAATTAGGTTTAGTGAAATTGGAGGGTTTGTGAGTTAGAGAAATCACGATTCTTCATATTAGTGATGATAGGTTTCTGTGTGAGCCTTGAGGATTGATTTTTAGGTCACTATTCTGAATTTTGGAGCACTCTGGTTCATGAGATCCTTTGAATCAAAAGGTGTTTCGCCATTTAGTTCCGGATTATCAAGTCATGCTAATGTATGTAAAACGACATTACGTACGCTGTAGCTTACTAGCCTATATTGAAAGTGTCGGAATAGAAAATACAATACGATGTATAGTAGAGGAATCCCACTTGATCTATGTGGGACATATACATACAGATTATTATGATCACCTCTACTTAGTTCTATACTCCCTAAATAATTTTAAGTAAAGAGAAAAGAGTAAGAAACATAGAAAGAGATGGTTGTTGGGTTATGACTTATGAGAGAGAGAAATGGTTGTTGGGATATTAGTTGTTCTCATGTTTCTTCTCTTTTTCTTTTTCCTTTTTGATGGCCAAAAGCTGAATATAGTCTCTTTTGGTAGGTTGGTGGGTCAACAAAATGATTGCATGAGCTGAGAAGAGTGCAAAATTGGTTGCTTGTGTGAAAAGTGTCGCTAGGCATTTTGTTATAACAAATCCACCTAGAACTTGAGTTTGTTTGGATTTTGTCCTAATACCTTAGTTTATGTCTTTCCACAGTTCCACTACCTAATTTGGCCTGGCATAAATATTACTTTATTCATTAGTTAGTTTTGTTGGTCGATTGTCTCAATACTCAAGAGGGAAAGTGAAATCATTCTGCTTAAATGTACGATTACAATTTCAGGATGCGAATTATGATTATTGTACTATTTTAATAACAAAAGAAATGCAATTCTGGTTAGTCTCAAGAGTCGTCGAAATTAAGTGAACTGAACTTGCTTTTGTAGAATGACGGATCTGATTAGGGACACTTTGTTGGTTTGTTATGTAATGAGTCCAGTGACCAAGTGCCATAAAATTTTGAAATTGTGCAGACTCCTTGGGAAAGAGCGTGCTAGTAAAGAAATATCTTGGAGCTGTGGCGTTCAACAACATCACTAGGCTAGCATTCGGAAAACGATTTGTGAATTCAGAAGGGATAATAGACAAGCAAGGACAGGAATTCAAGGCCATTGTTGCAAACGGATTGAAGCTAGGTGCATCCCTTGCCATGGCTGAGCATATCCCATGGCTTCGTTGGATGTTCCCACTGGATGAAGAGGCTTTTGCTAAGCATGGAGCCCGTAGGGACCAACTTACTCGGGCTATCATGGAAGAACACACCCTTGCTCGCCAAAAAAGTGGAGGAGCCAAACAACACTTTTTTGATGCTTTGCTTACACTTCAGGATAAATATGATCTTAGTGAGGACACCATCATTGGCCTTCTCTGGGTGAGTTAATCATTACATTTGCAATATGTATGCAGCACAATCATAAGAGTTGAGCACAACATATACAAATCAATATTTGTAGGTTTGGCTTTTATTAGTGAAGGTTGATATGGTATATTCAAAAGCTTGATCAAGGTGATGTGACCATTCATCCGAAACAATTAAAATGAATTGAGCATAACTTCTACATTTTTGGATGTTTGCAAAGGTTTTGTTCACAGTTCATAGAGGAGGATAACTTGATTCTTTTCTATCTTATTTCTGATTATCTTGCTCGCTTTTCATGCTATACCATATGACAGGACATGATCACAGCAGGAATGGACACAACTGCAATATCCGTGGAATGGGCAATGGCAGAGCTGATCAAGAACCCGAGGGTCCAACAAAAGGCCCAGGAGGAGCTAGACCGTGTAATTGGATATGAACGTGTACTGACCGAGCTGGACTTCTCAAACCTTCCGTACCTACAATGTGTAGCCAAGGAAGCACTCAGACTCCATCCCCCAACCCCTCTCATGCTCCCACACCGATCCAATGCCAATGTGAAGATAGGTGGCTACGACATTCCCAAGGGCTCAAATGTCCACGTCAATGTGTGGGCTGTAGCACGTGACCCCATGGTGTGGAAGAATCCCTCAGAATTCAGGCCTGAAAGGTTTCTTGAGGAGGATGTTGATATGAAGGGACATGACTATCGTCTACTTCCCTTCGGAGCTGGAAGAAGGGTGTGTCCGGGTGCACAACTAGGTATCAATTTGGTTACTTCTATGATCGGCCATCTCTTGCACCATTTCAATTGGGCTCCTCGTAATGGGCTGAGTCCGGAGGAGATGGATATGGGCGAGAACCCGGGACTGGTGACGTATATGAGGACTCCGTTGGAGGCAGTACCCACCCCAAGATTGCCTGGGAGTCTATACAGTCGTGTGGCTGTGGACATGTAAATCACTGATTTTGCTGAAACGTTTGGTCAGTTTAGGGGAGGCTTGATTGGACTGGGTCGGGTCAAACCGCTTTGTGTTTAACGTACGGTTCGGTTTTTATACAGTTTGTATTATGAAGCAGCAGAAGAGGTTTATTACTCTTCTAAAAGTGGAAGAAGATGGAAATTTGTTCTCTTTTGTAATGAATGTACTTGATGGCAATCTGATTTTGTTTCAGCAAACCAAGAGATAAGAGCCTACGTTGTATCCCAATTTTAAAATTTTATTTGGTAATCTTGTAGAAATTATATATAAAAAAAAAAAAAAAAGACTCTTTAACATTTTAAAATAATTTTTCAGATTTCCCTGGTAGTTTTGTAGAAATTAAAAAAGAAAAACAGAAAAAAAAAATCCAAAAACTCCATAAATGGATCGGAGCATTTCAGATAACTTGCTCTCTTTTTTTGTTCCTGTTCTATTTAAAAGAAAATTTTCTTATCAAACCATATTTAACAGCAATATTAGTAGGCAACAAGATGAAACCATAGAAACAAACCTGGAGACCTGGTACCAGAAACTAAATGGTATCAACAAACCGTCCTGTGTACAATTTTTAGAAACCGCAAATGCTATTGCTTTCAAAATCAAATGTAATTCCTGATTTCAAAGAGTTTCGAGGATGTTTTATTTGACTGAGGGGATACGAATTTATTTCTAAATACCTGATTCGATATAAAACTTAGAAACAAAATACGAAACTTTGATTTTCCCGAAGAAATTCAAATTTCAGATGCAATAAATATCATTCGGATCTTTATCATTCGGATCTTCTTCTTATGTTGTTTTTTTTTTTTTAGAAATTCTTCTTATGTTGTTATTATTATACGTAAAATGAAATTGAATTAGACGTCAAGCTTGTGACGCAAACTAACCGTGACGCATACGACTTAAATTATTCATAATCCCTAGCAGAAAAGAAATTTAAAAATAATAAATAATTAAATCTCCTTTTGATGAGTCGAACAATAGAATTACCTAAGATGAATAAAAGTAAGGAGATACTCCCTCCGCCGTGCTCAATTTTGCACACTTTCCATTTTGGTTCGTCCCATTCAGTTTTGCACACTGACAGAAACAATACAAACATAGATGGAGGAAAGTAATTTGAGCTCATGGAAATGTTCATTGTTTCATTGATTTCAAAGTGTGTTGTCCAATGGACAATAGTGTGCTATTTATATCTTACAAGTGTTGCCCTACTTCTGCAGCAAAATTTCACAATTCTCATCTGAAAAAATGGATAAAGATTCATGGAATCAATGATGCAATTCTTCAAGTTATGGAGAAAATGCAGCGCCTCCAAATATCAATTTTTGTCTACCGATCACCAACTACCATCCTTGAAATTTACTTTGATGCCTTCGGATTTTTTAATGTATCATGTGTGCCTTCGTTTTGTATTTTTACCTTTTAAATGAATCATTTATAATTTATCCGGAAATTAAATAATTAATTTAGTTGATAGATTAATAAATTAAAAAGATAAATAGAATATTGTAGTGGCCCTCCCCCATATATTACTGCTTTTTAGGTATATTGTTGGATAGTAATTTTATTTTGAGGATAAGTATTCTAACTTTTATGATGACGCTAATGTGATAAATAATTACATTGGAGATGCTCTTAGCCAAATAACAACATTGTTGCAAATAACAACATTGTTGCAAAAAAACATAAATTATTAGAGTTCGATTTCTCAAACCCTGTGTCATAATTTGAGACTAAGCTTAAATTATGGAGTATACTTTGAAGCTCCTGTAAATTCTGCAAAGAGGACAACACTCGAGGTCTTCAACCATGGCGGACCGGAGCCACCAGCCCTACATACCCACCAACAGAAGAAACAATTTTCCTTCCTCGTCCTCTAACTCCAATTCCACCAAATCCCACAATCCTACCAATCGTAAACCTTCAAAACCAATCGCCAATAGCTCTAGGATCAACTATACCAAGAAACCCGCCACCAGCATCAGAAATGATAATGATGATAACAATGAAGAGTTTCCCACCTTAGTTGGGACTTGCTCATTCATGTGCCCAGGTATCCCCATCACCCCCTTTTTTCTATTTTTTCGTTTTTTTATTTCTGGATTGAATTGGTGAACTCACTCGCAGTGGAAGAGAGAGAACGGCGAGAGCGGCTGCGGGATTTGGCTGTGTTTGAGAGGCTCCATGGGAATCCTGCTAAAACTTCACCTGCCCTTGCTGTCAAAAAGGTGATATCGTGAAGCTTAATATTAGGGTAGTGTAGCTCTTCAAATGAAATGTTTCATATGTTAACTGAGGCAGTGACTAGTTGTGCACAATAATATGTGAATTTTATTAAGAAAATCTGATCTTGTTGATTTGTTTTAGTTCTGCAGAACTATAAGTTCAAATGACACGAAAGCTTCTGATGTGCGGCCCATTCCAGTGTTGGAAGACACTCTAAATTATCTTCTCGACTTAATGAATTCTAGTGATCGTCCTTTTGAGGTGGTCCACGAGTTTGTTTTTGATAGGACAAGGTCCATCAGGCAAGATCTTAGCATGCAGAATGCTGTCAATGATAAAGTGATACATATGTATGAGAGAATGGTATGCCTATAGTTATACTTTACACGGTGCTTGTTACTTTTTGTAAGTCATTTTTATATTTTAAAGTTCCTGAGTTGTTTTATACAGGATTGGGATCAAAATGTTTTATTTTAATATCCTGTTTTAGCAAATCAAGAACAACGCCTGACAGAGTGAGCTAACATTCACATGATTTATAAGAGCAAAAACGTGTCCTCTAATGGTTGATGATAATTAATAGACTCCGTGGACATGGTTTCTGGAATAAGTATCCGTACTAGAGATAGCTTTGCATTTGTATTGAATGGTGTGGATGATAAGTTATGTGTTGAGGCTGAATAAAGTAATCATGCAGAGTTCTTCTTTCTCATTACGTTGGACTCATCCTTCTCCATTACTCTAGGAAAAAGGGACTCTCCTTTCGCCTAGTGTCGATAATATTTGGTCAAGAACCGGTTTGGACGAAGTTATAGACCCAGAGAATAGGATAAGACAATAGGTAGAAGACGATGAAAGTAAGTGGAAATCGAATTGTATGCCCTGCTGAGACATGGGTTACTAGGGTAGTTTCGCCAGTGAAGTTTCTAGATTGTAAAATAAATCCAGGATGTACATAAATGCTTAAGTTGGATTAATATTAAGAACATGACTAATGGCTTTTCCATCTAAATCTATTGATTTAGTCAAGGAAATATTAGAGGATTTCATGAATTTATGAAGTTAACAGCGGAGACAAACTGAAGAAAGAACGAAAGAACCTGATTATAAATAATTGCCATCTTATGTTGCTAGCATGCATGTCAAAAAATTCAGAGATAGATCTAGCAATTTGTTCACTATAAGATGATTCAGCCAGCAGAAGAATAGTTCTCCTCATTTTCCTTTTCTTTTGTTCATATTTCGGGCCTCTTAAGTTTCTGTGTAGCTTGATTAAGTTATTTGAAAATTTGATGTGTTTTTATGTGGAATTCACATAACTGAAGCTTAGTTATGTATCTAGAGTATGAGGCATGTCTACAGGCTTGAATGATGATTCACTATAGCTTCTTTAGTTGAATATGCTAGATTGGTTGTATTACTTATTGTATTTCCTTTGCTACTTTGGTACCTTTCTTTTCTCATTGGAGGTTTTCTTGTTCTTGTTATGGGGGGTTTGGGTTGGGTAAAGTCCCATTTCAGGATATGCAAGATTTCAAGCAAATAACATACTTAGAATAATATGTTATTAGAGAAGGGTGTGACTTGAAATTGGGACATTAAAATGAGGAGCCTATTTGTATCCTCTCAGAAACAGCAACTCTTCCTATCTTGCCAACCAAAAATGATAAAACCAAATAGTATGCCTACCAGGAAACAAATAAAAAACCCATCTTCCCTAATGGTGGGTGGCTTCGTGGTTGTTAAGGAAAGCGAGAACTATAGCCTTCTTAGGTGCCGAAATATTTCCTCTACCATTTTTGTAAAAAAGATGGTTAAGTTACTGCCGTGTATACTTCATATGTAACTGACAGGCTTAACTCGTGGGCTACCCTTAAACCCTGAAGCATCATTTGCTTATGATAATTAAAATTTACCTCATAAATGAATACTTCAGAGGACTTATTTCTTAGGGAAGGGGAATGTATTGGGTTTCTTTGCAATAAAAGGGGGGAGGGGCTGTTTCCTCCGTCCTCCCATTGTTTGTTGCAAAATCATGGCAGAGTTGCTCCTCTTCATAACATGGAAATGACATCAATTCTGCCATGAGGCAATATCTTGTTTGGTTTTGATGAACTTGAAAATTCACCTCATAGATAAGAAGCTTCTATCCTTGCAATTCTCCTTGAGATTCCTTTCATGGTCATGATTGAGCCATAGTGGCTTCAAAAGGAATTCAAAATATACAGATGCTTCTGTTTCTTACGCGCAGGTCAAGTTTCACATTGTATCATATCACCGTCTTCATAGATCTTTTGGGAATCCAGATGCCGCGTCTATGTCACACCTCAACATGGAGCAGCTTATGAAAGCTCTGACAACTTTATTTAGTTTGTATGAAGCAAATCGAGTTTCAAATTCTATGAGCCAGAATGAAGCTGCCTTTTATTCACTATATCTGCTTCTCCATCTGGGTTCTGACAACCGAGTAATGTGTATCCCCTTTTATTCGCTTCAAATGCAGATCTGTTTTTGCACTCTTCTATTGGTTCATGAATTTCTAAAGTTTCTCGTTCCCAATCTACAGGGTGAACCTTTATCGCTGTGGTTCCGTGGCATTCCTTCTCCAATCTTGAAGTCAAGAGAGATGCATTTTGCCAGGGAAATATTAAGGTAGTTACGAGTGTGTAATTCTTCAATCGATTCTAACCAGCCTCCAGTGGAAGTTGCTAGTTGAGACCTGTATTAGATATTTTTAGTTTCAGGATCTATTTCTTAATATTAACTATTATTAACAGATATTACCGGCAGGGGAATTACAAGCGATTCATTTATACTACAGAAGAGGAGGCTTCCTTTCTACAGTATTGCATTATTGAACCTTACATCAATGAGGTTGTTGTCTCCTTTGAAATCATTGCTGCTTTTGTTATCATAGAAACTTTGGTGTCTAGAATCCAAGATTATTTAGAGGGAAAAGAAAAAGACAGAGAGAGAGAGAGAGAGAGAGAGAGAGAGAGAGAGAGGAGTTTTTTAGAGTTCGCAAATCTTGTTTCTGAACCTCCTAAATTTAAAGATTTAATCATGAAAATGGGAGTCCACAAGTTGGTTTTGCGGGTTTTCTCTAATCATTTCATTCTGTTCTTTTCACTCACTGAAATTGTTCTCCGGCATTATGTGATACATTGTTAAAAAAAGTTATGCACCACATATACCAAATATTGAGCCTCTTTATGTGGCACCTCTATTGAATGGATAATGTACCCTCAGGTCACCTGCAATTTCTGATGGAACGTCTTGTGTTGCTTACAGCTAATTTTTTGTTTCTTCTCTTGAATTGACAATAAAAAGGTAAGAATACTGGCATTATGTGTTGTCATTTATGGAGGGTACAAGTTGCAACCATATCCACTGGGGCACCTATCCAAGCTTCTGATGATGAAGGTAGATCTTTGCTATCAATTTGCTTCTTTCCACATCTTTGTTCGACGATGATGAGATTTCCTTTTTTTGCATTTTGGCTAATAGTTTTAAGAAGTATTACATGTTTAAATATCATTTTAGTACTGGTTTTTTTCAGGAATCAGATATTGAAACTCTCATTATCGAATGCGGTCTTGAAATATCCAGTGATGCAACTGGAAAGGGTCTCGTATCCACCAAGCAATCAGTCATAAATAAGCCCTCGAGAGCTTACCAGAAGTATTATCCAATAGATTCAGATCGAATAGAAAGGTATCTTTTGCATACTCTCCTAATAATGCAGGTTCTGTAGAATTATTAAACTAGCTCAAAATAGTGATGTGGGCCCAAAGTGACTACAGTTCATTGAAAACAACTGTTAATGTGAGGCCTCCAATAAGTCATTTCATGTCTTTCAGTTTTCCGCTTGAACTAGAAGTTCGTGGGCTATATTATTTTTTGCTTTTTGTGAAATAGTCATTATTTGAGATTTTGTCCATCATACAAGAGGACGCAAGTCTTGAGAAGTTTCTTGTGGAAATCAGCCTTTAAGTTTGATATTATATGTTACTTATTAAATGGGTTCTCTACCGCAAGTATACAGCTGTGTTCTGGGTCATCAAAATGAACGTTGGAATAATAATCTGGTATCACATGCTTTAAATTTCTTGTAATTAATGCCACGGACCCACATGATGTTTTACATTATATGTTTTAGATTCTGATGTTTATTATTAAAAAAAAAATTCTAATGTTGATCTAGGCCTTATGGAAATCCAGTTACATAATCTGTTGAAATATATCATTGAATGTAGTCTTAAAAACTTAAACAGCATCTAGTTGAAGTTGTTTAAAGCTTGCAGATACGACATGAAGTAGGTTTGACACAATTGTACAGATTGTACAAGCCGACAGAGCTGATTTTGCCATATCATTCTCTAAGATTGAGCTCTGAACCAAGCCTAGTGTGTTGTTGTATGTTTATTTAATTATTTTAAGAAAAATATAATTCTGATTTGCAACTTGCAACATGATTAGAAACTGAAGTACTACTTACTGTGTTTTAGAAGTAGAGTATTGGGGAATGAACTAGGTTTGCGGTTGGATTCTCTAAAACCACACGCGTTGAACTTGAGATGGAAAGAGGAATCCAATTTCGTAGCTCATGATAACAGTTGCTATACTTGCACACCGTGACTGCAAAAGGAGATACAGAGTTGAATATGAGGTTAATGTTCCGGTTTTGTGTTCAGGTTATGTGCAGAGGTACCAGAGCTATAGCGTCTTAGAGGAAAGGCTGACCTCTAACAGGAAATTCTCTCACACCTGCAAAGAAGTGGGATTCTTAGCTCTGTGGAAGACAATTGAAGCTCTTAGCTCTTCTTCAGGCTTGAAGACGAAAGTTCAACTTTATCCAAGTTTGAGCAGCCAGCTAATATAGGGTGATTCACAATCATTGTTATGGAGGTATCTAATACTTATGATAATATTTTCTAAATTTATGGTATGGAGACAGGTGGATATCTTGGTCGTAAAGCCGTGTTTCTTGATTCTGCTGTGTGCAACAAATAGTTGATGCCTTGATAATTGATCTCAATGTGTATAAAGTGTATTTTTTACATATTTGAAATGCAACAACAATCAGGCCTTTGTTTATGCGTTGGCCGTTATGATTTCTTGCATCTTGATTGGCAGTTCTGATGTGTAAGCTTATTTATTTCTGGGATTGTTTAAATTTATAAATAGCAGCAGAGAATGATGACTGAAACTTCACAAAAGGCTCCAAATGGGTACCAAATATTTACGTTGGAATAGTAATGTTTGTATGGTTGAAACATTTTGTTTCCTTAAGAAAGACAGTGAATTAGCTTTTCATCTTGTTTTGGTCAAATCTCGAGGCAAAAGATGTCGAAGTGATTGAGGTGACCCCGAAACAGGAGAAACGATTTTGAAACGACCGAAGGCTAACTAGATTAGATGGCTGGCATACAGTCTTGAAATTCTGTTGCTTTAATGCTTTGGAAGTATTTTGTGACCTATAGTAATGATATTCTTAGCTATAAATGTATAATTCCAGATGATCCTAAATATTTCATTCCAACCTCCAATCATTCCAGCCTTAGATTTAAGCAATTGAAAGGCTGATAAATGGCAACACTTGAAAACACAACAATCATACACAATATTCCCTCCGTCGCAAAGAAGAGTCATGTTTGTACATGATTATTGTTTCCTAAGCAAGCTACTTGTCTGAAGAACAGTGCGATTGTGCGAGCAAATTGAAGAACTAAACCTATGGAATAGAACGAAAATGGAAAAAAAGAACATTCCTTACAAAAAATGAGAATTTGGTTTATGAATTAATCCACAAGGCAGTGGAAGTCTGGTACACTGCATCACCACTCGAATTGTATATTACAAAGACCTAATATGATAATCAGTTCATAGAAATGGCAACAAACAATGCGTGCAATAAATCCAAATGTTTATTAGCATATCTCAGGAGTTATCAGGGTATGTCGGACATTTGACAAACAGGTGGCATGTTATTCCAGGAGCAAGAACTAAAGGGCCACGTGGAAGCAAAAGCAGAAGAGTTCTTCAGGTCAGAACCCAAGTCGTCCCCCAGAAGAGCTGCGATAGCATCAGTTGGCGGGTCTTCCTTTGGACGGAAAGCACTCTGCTCGGCCCAGCATGAACCCAGTATTGCATCCGGCCTAGAAGAGTCCACTTTACTTTCACTATCCAGGTTCCAACTTGGATCAAAAACTTCTGATTTCACACGGTGCACTAGAAACAATGCAATAAAACAATGTTATCACGTCTGTGCTTAGCATTCTCGTGAGTTAATTAACTTGTATGTAAGGAAAAACAGACTGCCACAGGTTTGTTTTCCCAGAAGGACAAGCAGATATCAAATTGACAATGATGAGAAATTATCTAGGTTTAGGGATGTAATCAAACCAAACTGTTCGCGAGCTATTCGGGTTTCGGCTCGAAAAAATATTCGTTCGGGATCGTTCGCTGGCCTAAACGAACCGAGCTCGAGCCCAATTTCGAGCTCGACAAAATTTTCGAGCCGAACTCGAGCCTGCAAGTATTTGGTTCGTAAGCTCGCGAGCCTGTTCGCGAACTCAGGCTCGCGAGCCGAGCTTACGAGCTAGCTCGCGAGCCAGCTCGAATATATATGTATATATATATTTATTTCAAAAATATATGTGTTCAATGGGATTTAAACTCTAGAACATTTAAAATAAGGCAAAGGTCTTATACTACCAGGCCAACTATGACTTTTTGTAAATGTTTTCATTATAAAACTGAGCTTAGTCTATAAACGAGCTTTGTTTTAGTGACTCTCGAGCTTTATTACAGGTTTCACGAACCCGACGTCGAACTATGTTATCGAGCTTTTCACGAATCCGAGCTCAAACTATGTTTTCGAGCTTTTTCGAACCGAGCTCGAACTTAAGTTTGCTTATTATGTTATCGAGCTTTTGCCGAATCGAACTCGAACTATTTGCGAGCTTGGTAATTATATAACGAACCGAACTCGAACACACTTTTATAAGTTCGAGCCGAACTCGAACCGAACTCGAGCCCACTAAAAATCAAACGAGCCGAACTCGAGCCTGGTACTGTTCGGCTTGGTTCGGCTCGTTTACATCCCTATCTAGGTTTATGTGATAATCAAGATTGTTCATGATATTAACTCAAAGGGAACGCAAAGGGAGGGGAAAGATTTAGAAGCATATGGTTGTTCAAGAGTGTGAAAGCACAAGAAGAATGAATCATAAGCCAAAAACTGCAAGTTTTGACACTTAAATCATTATAACTTGAAGTTATGGTAAAGCCAACATGAAGTCTTGCTCCATAACTAGCAGTCTCGGGCCAACATTTAACAGATTTTTAAGTTTATTCCAGCTACTCTAGAGCTGAATGGTAATAAAATTTTTCAAAACAATGTAAATCAATTTGTAGTAAAAACAAACCAAATTGGCACTGCTATATATAAATGAGTTCTCTTCAAAGATTCATAATTGATTATTTCACCATAGAAATAGCTAGTAGTACTTACGAGTCATGTCCTCTCGTGGTGATCTTCCCATGGTGCCAGTGGGGGTGTACTTGTTGAAATTCAGTCCAACTGAGCTACCTGATGGTGAACCATGCTCAATACAACCTTTCAACTCTTTGTTGCATGTTTTCAGAGCAGAACTGTCTGTAATATCTCCGTGGGTGACGCGAGATAAAGTAGCCAAATTAGAAGATTGATTCTCTGACTTGCCCAGAACTTTAGCTTCATAAACTAAATCTTCTAAGAGACCACTGCTCCCAGGAGAATGACAATGTGATGGGAGTGGCTCTGATAGGGGAGACTGGACAAAAGAATCCAAAGATTCGGGTGCAGGGTCCCAGACACCGAAACCGGTCTCTTGATATTGGAGTGAAGGGAGCTCCGACCTTTGAGCACCTGAAAAGTGCTCAGAAGCAGAGAAATTGATACTTGACATAAAAGGACTATCCTGATTGAAACCAGAAGGTGAAGGTTTCTGGGTGCGCTCAGGTGCATACGGGAAACATAGACCAAAGGGATGATATGCTTCATCCGCACAACTATCAGCTTGAGTCCTGTCAAATGAAGGTGCCTCATCAACAGCGCCTTCTCCATAGTCTGACATGGGTTCATCTGGTTCTCGAGCTCGTTTTTGCACTCTCATAGTTTGGGGAACAAAACTATAAGACTGAGGAGAACCGAAACAATTGCCCATCAAAACACTGGCAGGAAGACCTGGAGATTCTGTTGTGAATGGTAAAATGTTAAAACTTTCAAACAACATATTTGTCCCATAACCATTGCTTTGAAAGATATCATGACATCCTTTGTCTCCACCATATTTTCTAGGTGAACTAAGGCGCATCTGATCCTCTGGTGGTGCATGTAGGCATAGATCAGGAGGATATAGTGGTAAACCTGCACGCTGACGCCTTTTTATTCGGGTGTTCCAATAGTTCTTTATCTCATTGTCTGTCCTCCCAGGCAACTGAAAGAAAATAAATAAAAATGAAGATTCCTGGTATAAATAATAAATAGAAATAGATCCAATGTTTGTAATTGTAGCTATCTCAAATTGCACCTTATATGTCAACATCAGTAACTGTAAGCAAACAAGTATAAAAGAGTCCCCCGCCCCTCTTTCTCTCGGGTCTTCCTTTTTTCCCCTTTCTTTCCCTTTGTATTCTATTGTTCTAACTTACAAACCACAGGGCCAGCACTTCTATGGATGCATATTGCTATGTAAAACTTTACTTCTACGACATAAAACAACCCAACATCATCAATCTTCTTACCTGCACCCATTTATTTATTTGAGATATTTGAGAGGGGGAAGGATCATCGAACACCATGAACAAGTGAATGAGTTGATGAAGAGCTAGCCTACAAATAGACCTCATTACTATACTATACGAGATTTGACTAGATTTGGACTTTCTTTGATGGCTGGATGCATATTAGTATGCAAATTAAATAATTCCTCATTCTGTTAGATTTAAGATTTTAAATGGTAATAATGGACACTTTGTTAAAAACATTGCAGATGTACACCACCTGCAAGCCAAAAACTGCAAGCTACTAGGAGCCTATTCAATTTACTTGGTTTCACCCCACCAAAGTTATATCATATAGCTTTAGATGAGTAAGCTTTGACTATTCTTAAGGAAATGTTAAGAGAAACCAGCCATTTATTATCTGTCTAACTTGCGTACCGGAAGCTGCAGAACAGAAGTGCACATCATCTAATCTCCAAACAAAACACCAAAATACTATTACGATCAATCTTCGCACAAGTATGATGGAACTCTTCTTCGTAGATCAGCTTATCCGAGCAGATATATTGAGTTCAAAAAATATGTAAATTAGGAGCTTACATGTGCAGCCATTCGTGCCCATTTGTTCCCCATCTTAGCATGAAGTTCAATTATTAGCCGCTCTTCCTCTGGTGTAAATGCTCCTTTTTTCAGGTTCGGCCTTAAGTGATTAGCCCATCGTAACCTGCAGCTCTTTCCACACCGTGCAAGGCCTGAGTGTTTTTGAACTGCATTCCAGTTACCTTCACCATGCTTTTTCACATACTCAACTAAAATTGCATCCTCAGAAGATGTCCAAGGGCCTTTCTTCAGAGCAACGCCCCCATTAGAACTTCCACCAAAATCATCCCCATCGTTACTCAAAGGTGAATCAGAAGAGAGCACACCATCTTCACTCTCTGTAGTATAGCTGCGGCCCATTTGGTCAATCACATCTAATCAACCTGCAATCATGGTAACAACTGCAAGTTGAGAAAAACACCATATTAAATTATGAAAACCCTATGAAAAGTGGCTTGATAATACTCTCAACAAGCTATATAATATGTATACAGTATATACAGATACATACATATTAGTAGCTTACTAATGGATTCTTATCGCCGCCCAGAAACTAAAAAATACAAGTAACAAAAACCAAAAGAATCAACGAGTCACCATACCTCGAAAATTAACTGCTCTAACCCATAGAATAATTGCCAAAATAATCAACACAAGCAGCTATAAACAGAAATTATAAACGCACGATCAACACTCAGTTCAGGAAAATGGAAATTGGTAATTGCAATTAATTACGCACAAGTTAAAATTGTATGGCATCAACAATTATAACTCCGACTCAACACAATTTACCGTAAATAGAAACAACAACAAATATCCCCAGTTCATTAATTGCAGCTAATGAATGCATGCCAATAAACATCCGCATTCCGCAATAAATATAGGGTTGACCCAATAATTGCAAACTATTTAATTCCAGAATTCCCACTCATCAATCAGCTGCATATTCCCGATTGTACTGAACAGTAAAAAATGGAAACACGTAGATCATAATTGAAATAAACAAAAAACGTACCTGATTGAGGAAGAAATGAATTGAATTGAAAGGAAGAAGTAGAGCTGAGAAAGGAAAGGAGAGGGGAAAAGGAGATTGAGAAAAGCGTAAAAGGGAATGGAGGAAAAGTGGAAATGATATGCGGAGGCTCGAGCTATATATAGAAGTGTATGTATAGGTGTATGTATATATGCGTAGAGAGAGTATTATGTTATGTGTAGAGAAAGAAATAGTTGCCGAATCATCTGAAAGTGGCAGCGCCCAGGGTACATCTCCTCATCTTTATTTGGTACTCGTACTTTCCCCACACTGCCCTTTTAGGAAATGGTCAATCTCGCTTTATTTAACCTATATATTATTTTTTCAATTTAAAACCACCTTAATAAAATCTAATTCTCACCAGATCAACTATAAGTTCTACAATTTGGTATTTCTTCCGACTTTATTTTTTCTTAATATTTTAAACCTAAATAAAAATTTATTTTAACTATACTTAACGATATTTAAAGATGTCAAAATAAGTCTAATCCTGAGAAGGCCTGACCCAACTCCAAAAATATGAGGGTTGAACCAAGCCCTTAAAATTCAGGGATTTTAGCTCGCCTTACTCAGCTCTTGGGTAAGGATGAGACTTGGTCGGATTTTTTCGCTTTCGGGGTTTTTGGTTCGGGTACTCAAAAAAGGTACTCGATCTTCAATCCAATTTTTCGAGTACTGATCGAGTCGAGTCAGATTTTTCTCAAAGTTACTTTTCTATGAATCAATCTTATTTTCCTTCTTTAATATTAGTTAGAATATGTGTAGAATTATGTTGATATTGTTAAAATATGGTACCCTACCGACATAAACATTATACCCGATTGACTAAAAAATAATTGACAAGATCGAGTTTTACCCGTGTAAGTCGGGTTGGGTACCCGACTCCTCAAGGTAGAAAGTTCACCCCTACTCTCGCTCCCATTAGGGTTTCGGCGTAGATAGGGTATGACTAGTCACGAGGGGCCATATATATTATATTTATACATTATATATTGCAACATAAACTAAATGCGCAATTTTGCATATTGCAACATAAACTAAATATATTTTTTCGATCATAATTCGCACTACACGTTTTTTTTTTTCATTTTGCAACCTTCAGCTACATATTCCAGCGTGTATAGGTCATGTGCTTACAACATGTCAAAATGCCCAATAAAATGGTGACATGTGCCAATTTATTTAAAAAAAATTAAATAATTTATTAAAAATATAAAAATGATATAAAACACCAAATACTTTTATATAAGAAAATCATAAATATCAAATAGATCAGAAAATAAATATAAAATTTAGAAAACTATTTTGAACTTTCTAAAATTCATTTGAAATCCTCAAAATTAAAAATAATTATTTCTGAAAAATTATTTTAAAATTTCTAAAAGTTAATTAAAATCCAGAAGTTGAATTTTTCTTTCTAAAATTTATTTTAAGAATTCTGAAAATCCATTCAAAATAAAAAATATATTTCTGAAATTTATTTTAAAATTCTAAAGTTGATTTAAAATTCAGAAAATTAAAAATTATATTTCTAAGAATTATTTTAAAAATTAAAATTCATTTAAAATTCAGAAAATTAAAAAATATATTTCTGAAAATTATTTTGAAAATTCTAAAATCAATTTCAAATTCAGAAAATTATATGATTATTTCTGAATATTATTTTAAATATTCTAAAATTCATTTAGAATAAAAAAAATTATTTCTGAAAATTATTTTAAGAATTCTAAAGTCGAGGACCTAGGAGAAAGTCGAGGCTTGCTAGAAAAAAACAAAGCAGTAGGGATCCACCATAGCTGGTACAAAACTGCTTCTGCTCCGGCTTTCCAAAAAATTTAATCCAATCCCCTCTATTCCTTAGCTCCTTCAGCAAAAATATATTATCATCAATTCCACAAAGCTTCAATCCAAAATTGCGTATAATATCATCCAAATAATTTACCTTGCCGCCGCAGTTAATAGCCTCGTCCGCGGCAAGGGAATGTCGGCTGATGTCATGGACTTAGGGCGGTCAAACTTCAAAGTGCATTTTCGAGACGAATCTCTCGAGCGGCGACAGGAGAAATCTCCCGCTGATAGGCAAGAGAAGGTGGGGCTATTGACTGCAGAAAGGGAGGAGCCCGTGGGGCGGCGGTGGCATGGGAAACGGCGTTGTTTGGAGGTGGTGCAAGTGGTGGCTCTGGTAGGGTTTGGTCGTGCTGAGTGTACAGTGCGATGGGAAAATTAAGGAGGCCATTGAATCAACCAAATAATAAAAGAAAAGTAACAAAAAAAAATAAAAAATTAACAAGACAATAAAAAAATATAAATTTATAATTTAAAAAAAAAAAAAAACAGAAAATTAAAGTTCTTATTCTTTTATTTTTTGGAAATATATTTATTCTTAAGTTAAAATTTCTGGAAATTTATTTTTAGTGTATTTATTCTAAGTGGATTTTAGAATTTTCAAAATAATTTCCATTTTCTTAATTTTCTTATTCTTTAATGAAATTTAGAATTTTTGAAATAAAATTTTATGTTTCAAATTTTAAATGAATATTAGAATATTAAATTTTTTTCCAGATATAAATTTTAATTTTTGAATTTAAATAAGTTTTAGAATTTCAAAATAGTTTTTACAGTTAAGCTTTTTTTTTTTTCTGGATTTTAAATGAATTTTAGGATTTCTAAAATTTTTTTGGAAATATTTTTATTTTTCTAAATTTTAAATGACTTTTAAAATTTTCAAAGTAATTTTTCAGAAATATTTTTTAATTTTCTCAATATTAAACAAATTTCAGATTTTTTTACAATAAATTTTTAGAAAAATATTTTTTATAATTTTGAATTTTATAACAATTTTAGAATTCTTAAAATAATTTCCAAAAATAAATTTTAAACGTTTCTGGTTTTTTTATTTTTTATATAAAAGTATTTAGATTTTTAAATTATATTTATATTTCTAACATGCCGGAATATATAGCTGGAGATTGCAAAGTGCCAAAAAACATGTAACATTTGTTGTGACCAGAAAAAAATGCAAAAGTGAAAATCACGCATAGTAAATGTTGCATTTTATAATTAGCGTTATATAATATATAGGTATATATTATTTATAATATCACATAAATAATTTTAAGGTTTCAATTCACTCAACACATTTGCACATTTTCTTTACTCCTGCCACTCTACTCTAAAGTTTAATTTCTCTTTTACAACTTTGTATTCTTTCTTTGCTAGTAATGCCAATTTTTAACTTTTGTTGCTACATATTCTTTAGAAAGTGAATTTTCTATAATTTTTAATAAACTATATTTGCACCGAAGAAAGAATCAATAACTAAAGAAAGTCCATGTTAATATCTTTGCTGTACAAAATGGTCGCACAAAAAGGGCGAATCGCCACCCTAAATTTCTATCTAGCGAGTTTTTATATTAGATTCTTTTATTTGTCCGTTCATATTTGTTTTGAGAGAATACGTAGGATATACCCACATAAATGAGATGGTGTGCAAATTTTTTTAGTTTAAAATATTAAATGGACTACATTATCGTATCAAAAGACGCATATTTGTGTTGTCACGAGTGGGTCACATCCACAATAGCCCAAAATCTAGAAATTCAGGCTCAATTTATCTTCAATGTACAAATATTAGAAACTGAATGTCTTATTTTGTTGGCCCAAAAAGCTAGTGTCCATTTTTACAACTATAAAATAATTAATGCATTGATTTTATAATTTTGGAGTATATAATATGCTTGGAGACCTAGACCCACTTTCATGCAAGGAACTTCTAATGAGAGATGCCTATATCTTTTATGAGATGGCTAAAAGTAAAAAGGTTCCCTAAAGAAAAAAGGTGTAGCAACAATATGGTTAGAAAAAGAATTGAGCATTTATTAATTATATTTCACAACAAGTATGTATAAGATAGAGGGCAAGAAAGTGCATGATTTTTGTTTTGTTTTCTTTTTTTTTTTCTTGTCGAAATTTCTTGGATTTTACTCAAAGTTAGTTGATTACTTGCTGCAACAGAAGATGAGTCATGACTGTTTATGTGCAGGACATGGCCTAATAAATCCATTTTGCCTTATGTGTTGCCACCCACAAAATTAGAAAAAGCTCCAGATAATATCAATTATTTTTCCCAATTGATTTTCTTTACATTATTTCAGAATATATACAAAAATGTATAAACTAAAAATTAACTCATCAACACTCATTTTCTCTTTTTAAAATATTCTTGTGATACCCAATATTTTGATTATTTCCACTTCTCTCATGCATAATCCTTATACATCTCAAACTGCATTATTTGATTGTTGTCACGTGAAAAATTATTTTCTTATATAATCCTTTCTTCTTAAGTTTTCCTTCAATTAATATTGTAAAATAGGGGTGATGGCCACACGCAAAAGAATTTGGAATCGAGGCATGTGTAATCACAGTGTTCTTAAAACAATTTCGCCCCCTCTCACTTGGTGCTAAGAGGACTCGTTGAACGTCTGTTTCTCAAGATACAACGACTTGCAGTAAACATTGTAGCTCTACTCTACAGCAAACTGAAAAGAGTACTTGAAAAGTATTACCAAGGCTGGAAGTCCAAGAAAGTTGATAGCAAAAACTAGAAGGAACATTAGCAAAGTACTGGAGATAGTAGTTGTGTCTATTTCGAAAATTCAGTGTTTAATAGACACGAAGTTGTAAAGTCATGCCGAATGGAAAAATAAAATAGCAAAAATTGACTTATGCAGGTCCCTCTCCGACCGGCCAACATTCATGCACAAGTCCCTCGAATCTAGCCCTTGATTTGGGGCCTTGTGCAAGTGTGCACTAGAGAAAGAGTCTCTATGTTACACATTCTTATGCTCCTTAGGAGGAAAACTATATATATATATAAATCAAATTATTCTACTTTCTTAATGTGGAACAGTCCTTAACTAACTTCCGATACTCCACTTTGAGCTTAAATTTCTCATTTACCCAACCACCGATTTAAGCAAATAATATGTTGTCTCGAATTTCTTTCAGAGGAGAGCACGATACTACTTTAAACTTTCAAATTTTGTTAGCAGGACCCACATAAAATTTGCCAAAATAGGCTGCTTCGAAGACTATTTTCTAACAATTCACATTTTTCATCTAACTCAATTGATATTTATATGTGGCTGTAATTTGGGTGATACAGTAGAAGATGTAGAAAAATTATGTAAGTGAGAATATGATTCGAATATTTCTTTTTTAAAGCAAGAAGTCGAATATTTGGAACATATGAATTTCTTATAATTAACATGTAGCTATATATGTATATATATCGTGATATATGTGTATGTATATATGTAAACAATATAGCGACATTTGAAAAAGTATATATGACTCGAAAGAGGAAACTAAATTAAAATAAAGAAACATAATTCCGTGACGGAATATATTAAAAAATAGTGTGGAATTTATTTAGCTAAAAAGGACCATACCCCAAGTTGTAAAGAGAGTGATGCAAGCGTAGTCAGATATTCCATTATGAGTATACCTAAGTTTATTTGGTTGATTATGATAAGAGTCGCTCTCTTACGTATGCATGAAATATTTTTCCATTATAACAAATGCATGCACACATTTAGGTTTTCTTTTTTATTTTTATGTAAACTGCACCATTATTTCCATATTTTGGTGAATAAAGTTGATGGAATTTTCTTTTTTAAACTTGGATATCTAGTTGAAATTAGATAAATTGATGAATTTTTATACACTTTAGTATCCGTGCATGATTTCAAGATTACAATCGGGAGTAACTTGATGTTTCTAAGTTTCAATTTCACGCGTTATAACGATTCATACTGAATCATCCCAAAATTCGAAATAATTCGGTACAGTATTTTAAATCTAACGAATCTAATAAGACGATTTTATTAAAAAATATACTTGATTATTCAGAGATTTTTACTATCAAAGGTAAAACTGGATAACAAAAATCAACATACTCTCATAAGAGTTGCAACTAAAATTAAAATTTATGTTGCAATAAACATAAGTCATAAGTAAACAGTTTAAGTAAGGTCGTCCAAAAGTAGTAATAATATGAAAATTATGCACAAGATTTGTAAACTGCTCTATGTCTGAAATGATATTGATATATTTATATATTTTGTAATTTCAGTTTTCGGTATGAGACGGTTCAAACCAGTTGGGTAAAATTTGATACGCTCTCGGTACAAATTTTACTGAATATTCAAAATCATTTATTTAAAAAAACTAATTTTTATTTTATTTTATTTGTTAATAGTTATTATTTGATAAAAGTAGAGTAAGAAAAATACCTAAATCCCAGAATATATACCATACCAAAAAATTAAAATATCAAAATATTTAGTATATCAAATTATCGGTACGATAACGATTTGAAAATTTAAAAGAAAAAATCGATATTTCAGTCTACTAAAATACTGAAAAAAGTTACATACCAAAATATCGACTAAAAATTGGTATTTTGGTAGTTCGATATTTTTCTATATTTTAGTAGTCGATATTTCCGCTTACGAATTTTATATTGATATTGTGTACCATTGATTTTGGTATATGAAATTTTGGCAAACCAATTTTTTTTTTTTTGTTATACATTACAAATTCAGTATACAAAAATACCGACTACTAAAATATAGAAAAATACCAAACTACCAAAATGCTAATTTCTTTTTCGATATTTCGGTATGTAACTTTTTCGGTATTTGGTATGTACCGAAATATGAATATTTTTCTATTAGCATACAATTATCGTATTGATAATTTGGTATACCAAAAATTTTGATAATTTAATTTTTTGGTACAGTATGTATTTTGATATTTCGATATTTTTTACCCCTACTATTACTTAAATAATACCTATTAAAAATAAAATATATAAAAAACTGAAAAGAAAATCTGTTTTTTAAGATATAATAAGTATATAAACTAAAAATAAACTAAAAGCATTTGAATAAAAGAAAAATCATGCAACTGACCATGTGAATTTCAACATTTTTGAACTATCAAAATTCTTAATTCTTCATACACTACAAAAAAAACTTATTAAATTGGGTGGTCACTCATCGTCTACCGCCTTATCCATAGACGATGCGGCGATTTTGCTTGTACATAGCGATTGTTTGGCCAAATCTCACCAGAAAAGTTGGAGAAGGAAAAAGAATACTGGAGCATTGAGAGAAGAGGCAGAACAACTTAGGGGAATTTGCCGGTGGAGAGATGGAGCAGGAATCTATATATATATATATAATATCCTTATATTTATTAAATAGGACAATTTAGTCATTTAGCATAAGATTATTTTTATCAAAAGAAAATCGTGGTATACTAAGAAGTTATGATGGTGGCAACCGTGGCATTAGCTCTTCCCATATATGAAAAACATACTACTTCCTACGTTCCGAATGAACTTGTACACTTTTTGTTCTCGTCCGTCCCAAGCATACTTGCATACTTCTTAATAAGGAAATAATTCTCACAATTTCTACCCCCAAATTACACTATATTCACTAAAATGCCATTACTAGAACACATTTGGACACTAGTTAAAATACCTAATTTTATACCCCAATAATTAAACTAAATCTAATTAACCCATCTGAAACCACTTAACCCAATTCAATCACCCATCTGAAACCACTTAACCCAATCTAATTTTGGATCATTCTCGATCCATTCTTCAACCCTTTCCCTCACAACCCCTAATTCTCTCTCTTATCTTCTTCAACCTTTGAATAGGCAAACCCTAGCCGATGCACCTCTGAAAGGTGCAAACCCCAACCGATCCAACACTATACCAGAAATCCAACTTTCATCTCATCTTCTTCCACCTTCTTTCTCTCACTTGCTCTCGAAAATTAACTGTTCCGACCCCCTTTGTGAGCAACTTAATGGACTATTCATCAGCTCTTGTGCATTATTACTCAGATTCTGAGGATAGCATCGTCTTCGAGACACAGTTTTCGCCAGACTTACCCCATATATCAGATGTGAAGGCACTAGATCTTGTTTTGAATTTACGTTTCCCTTCTGATGTTACTGAAGGTCCCAATCCTCCTGAGGTTGATCTAACGGATCCGATCCCTGTTATAAGCTCGTGGCTGGATACGAAAGAAAAAAGAGAGCATTTAATGTAGGACCTGACCCTTTGGTTTCCGATTTTCGCCAAGGTTATTTAACTATGGATGCTCAAGTTCTTCAAAAGATTGAAAAACATTGGCAACCAAGTCATCAACATTATAGCTTCGGGTTTCAATCTGCAATGATTGAATTGCCCTGAAGTACCCTAAATCTAAGACATTGGTGTCGGGGAAATTCGGTGGTTGACAATCTATCTTGATGTCAAACCCATCTTCTATTGCAGCCCTCCTAAAACCTGCATCTATGTTTAGCAAATGAGGTCTCGCATTATCTTGTTGAATGATGATTTGCTTGCTTGCGTTTCTTGACCATTTCACCTTTATAGCTGGTAGTATCTAGTTGAGCCATATTATTAAAAACAACAGCAAACATATCACCATAAAATGTGTTAGTAATGTTTGCAAAATACCGTCCGTTTATTCCTTACAAAGCACTTCAAACCCAAATTCAAGAGTAACAAGAAAAAGAGAATAGTTGATGATGATAAAGTCTCGTAATAAGAACCTCCGGCCATTTTTTCGCCGGCAACACAACAACAAAAAACCGTAAATTGAGAGGAAGTAAAAAATTAGGCTTACCCGATAGCGGTCACAAGTAGCGTAGCGGCGACCCGGGTTAAGATTTGTCCAAGAAGTCCTCTCAATGGCAGGAAGACCGCAGCTGCAATTCAAGTTCATCTTCCTCACTTTTCTGCAACTTCTGGGTCGCAACTTTGGAGGAGAGAAGAGGCAGGAGTGGTAAATTAGGGTAAAACTTAATTTTTGGTGTAATTAGGTTTGGGTCCTAGTTCTTATTTATAATTTTTTACAAAAAGGCCCCAAAAATCATTATAATATCAACCGGACCCCAAAAAAGCATGTGTGGGTCACGTGATTTAATTTTGGCCGGAAAAAATGTCTGGAGGTTGCAACATGTCGAATTCGTGTACTTCGGGGTGCAATCGGTGAAAAAAATAGTTTAGGTACTTAAGTGTCAAAAATCGCATAGTTCAGGTTGATTTAAATTTTTAACCCTAAATTTTATAACGAATTTGGGCATTCGATGATATTCTTTGCATCGCCTTCATCCTGTAAATATCATATATACAAAATTTATGGTGTTTACGGTAAACAACAACATAAAGGAATCCTCTGTTTTAAAAAGATTATTGTGGGATAAGGAAATATTCAATTATATAAAGTAGGTTATTTATGGTAAAATTGAAAGAATTGTGGTATTTTTACTAAAGCAACACTTATGTTACTATAAAGGGACACTTATTTTGAAACGAATGAAGTACTCCCTCAGTCCCGGCTTAACCTGCCTAGGTTGATCGTGCACGGAGATTAAGAAAAAGAAAATTTTGTGGAATCTTTGACTTTTTTAAAGGTGGAGATTGAGAATGGAGAATTTAAGGGTGGAGATTGTGAGAGAAATTTGCCATTTATGGGGTTGACAGATTAAGGTGGGATAAACCAAAATGACACGTAAGCAGATTAAGTTGGAACGGAGGTAGTATATAATATGCACATACGAAAGGCTAAAGTAAATTGTACGGAAAAAACAATTCAAGATTCTGAAAACAATGAAATGAATTATCTCTTGTGATAATAGGATATTTATAATGCTTGGAATACTAATGTTGGGTCATTCCTCCCTAATTGGGAAGCACATCTGATTATTGGTCCATGACCCAATCTCTAGAATAGCATGAAAGAATTTTAGAATGATATATCTTTAGAATGGTATAGAAGGGTTCTAGAATTATCTTGAGATGTTGCATTTATAATGTAGAATCTCCCAATAAGTACTATAAATAGTAAGGGTGGGAATAATATTTACATCTAGAAATTGTGAGTTCGTCCTAGAGAGAGAAAAAATGAGCCTCTTGAGAGGGAAGTAGTGTTCCGCTATATAATTGAGTAATTGAAAGTCATCCTCTAGTTAAGACCAGAGAGAATTTTTTGTAATCTTATCCTATAGTGAAGAAATTCTGTATTTTTTTTTAAAAAAAAAAAAAAAATCCGTATTGAGGTCCAACGTTGGTTTTTCCCGATTTGAGTTTTTCACGTAAAATCTCTACCTCTCTATCACCCAGTTCTCCTTATTTTTCTTATTTTTATTACTGTCGATTCTAAATCTACAAAGAGGAAAAGAAACAGCTTCCACATATGCATTGCCTTTCCCAACAACTAAGTGGTAAGATATAATTCATTAAATCTTTTGGCATTTAATATTTTCCTTAATAATATATTTATAATGGATTCTTTACAAAAATATTCACCATTTTTTATTAAATTTTCAATTACAACATCAACTTAAATTTTCAATTACAACATCAACTTTAAAAGGTAAAAAGAAATTAACCAACCTTCAAATTTTGTCAATTAAAACATCTATCATATTCACATCTAATTATGCTACCACCCATATCATATTCACATCTAATTATGCTACCACCCATCATTATTGGATATGCTTAAATGAGATTGGCCTATACCCAACACCTAATTTTTCATATATTGTTATAAGTGTAGTAAATCAATGGTTGAAGTTGCGGTTGACACAACTTCTGCTATCAATTCACGGTGATTGTGATGATAGGTTGTAAAATATGTGATGGATATAGAATGGTCTCGTCAAGGCAAATCTAATGATGGTAGTGACGACGTAATTAAATGTAAAAAAATACGGTTCATGTTGCAATTGAAAAAAAAATATATAAGTTACCTTTTAAAAATTCATGTTGTAATTGAAAATTCACCAAAAATTGATGATTTTCTTCGTATTATGTTGTAATTGAAAATTCATCCAAAGCTGATGATTTTCTTCGTAATTAACTCATTTATAATTGATAATAATTATAAATTGTTGTGATGTTTTCTTTGTGGTGATGATGGGGCAAATCGAGAACTCCTAAAAATATATCAATTAAGAATTTTAATTTATTAAGTATTTGTCTTTATCCTTTTTTAATATAAGATAAATTAAAAAGCAGATCAAAAAGAAATCGTATAGAAAAAGAAAGCAAAAAAGTAAAGCAAATTCTTAATAATGTGAGAGGTTTGGGAGTTTCAACTTGTCCCATATGATGAGAATTATCGTAATAATCTAAAAAAAAAAAAAATCGTAAGAATTTCGTAGATTGTCTTATCATAAATCAAATGTTTAAATATATTAAGAAACATTTAATTTAAAGAACCTAAAAATTAATCTAATATTAATATGTTAGGGGAAAAAATGTAGAATTAAACCGTATCAATAAAATTTATTTTAGATAGCATTTTATTTAATTTAATATATCGATGCAGGCAAAAGCGTAGCAAGACCAATAATATGCGCGTCTAGATTCATATGTAGATCTAGAATCCGTTGATTTTTGAAATACCTAAGAAGAGACACAAACTAACTTAAAAAAAGAACCCGTGTTTTTTTATTTCAATAAATCAAATCAATCATCTATTGTACAATAGAGAATATTCATATTTATATATATATATATCTATAAAAGGACGAAGTTGGATAGCTCAAGTGGCAGAGCATCTACTACCTAAGTCTTTGGTCCTAGGTTCGAGTCACCGTGGGGGGAGGGGAGAGTTTTTTCTTTGTTCCTAGATTAGGAGAAAAAATTAAAATATATATATATATATATATATCTATAAAAGTAAAATGGAGGGTATTAATGTTATTTTAGTTTTCTCTTCAAAACTTTGACACCATACATTTGTTAACTTTTCTTATTTTTGGTAAGTTCTATAACTTTCTTTTATTTGTTTTAAATAAAAATAATATTTTTTTCATTTTTAATCCGATTTTTATGCATAATATACCAAATTATTTATCTTTTCACAATCTTTGATTTGACATCTATATAACATGGAGTATATTATAATGAGATAGTATTTGTTTTGAATAAAGGAATTGTTTGTTGGTTAATTATTTATGCTAAAATTGATGTTTATTATGAATTGGACTATAATATTTTGGTTTCAGTTGCAACTAAAATTACTAAAATAATTTCTTTTATAAAAAAGATGAGTATTTTTTTATAAAATTACAAGTAATCAATTTATTTTAATGGACGTGAATTTTTAAATATTTTTCTTATTTAAGTATGCAAGGAGAAAACCATTGTTTAAACAATGAAAGTCCTTCTTTATTAAATCAAAGGCAAAAAAATCAATATCTATTTTATAATCAACTTATTAAATCGTCAAATTTGCTAATATATAGTATTTTTTTATCACGAAGTACAGAAACTTTGAGCATATGTATAATTATATATTAAAATTGTTATTAAAATTATTTTTAATTACCTATTTATATTTTAATAATGTGTATTTTGTTAAAATGACTCTTTTAAGTAAATTTATTTTTTGCAGCCTAAATTATGACATTTGTTACATTTTTGCTATCTTTTTTAATTTTTTGCTTTTACTAAAACTTCAGTCATATGTTTTTACACTTTGTAAGCCAAATAATACTTTGATGCACTAATCAACAACAAATGTCTTTTTTACTCTTAACAATTTAAATTACTTTGTTCGCATTAATCAATTTTTATCTTCAATAAATAACTATTTATAAGAAAAATATATAATTTATATAAATAATTTACAATACCAAATAAAATAAGAAAATATTCAAATATTTTGAAGAACTCACAGAAATTAATTTTTTATTTAAATTATTAAATAACTTTTGAATTTATTTTGTTAAAATAAGAATTTATTAAACAAAAAGTATTTAAGTATATTTGAAATTACCAAATGAAATGTTAAAAGTCGGACATGAAAATCTAATCTTAAAAAGAGAAAATTATTTATATATATATATATATATAATTAGAACTAAAAAGTTTATTTAGATAAATTAAAAAAAATATAAAATAAAAGAGACCTAAAGAAAAAAAATTAAACTTTACATTACATATGAAATATCCAAATAAAATATCATTGTTCCTTTTATTATATATTTCATGGTTATTTTTAATTATTTATAGTTAGAATTTAAAAATTATTTTATAAATAAAAAAAATCTATATATTTTATATATATAAGCCACAGTATGTGGAATTCTGTAAGTAACACTTTCCAGCCTAAAATTTTAGATTGTGATTGGTAAGTTGTCACATTCTGTAAGAATCAAAATTTATTTTACTTTCTAAAGTTGCAAATATCTTTCATTTCTAATCTATTTATTATGTACTACCTCCGTTTTTTTAGATGTTCTTTTAGCTTTTGTGTTTTGTTTATAATTAAATGTCCTATTAGTTTTTTTTTCTTTTTCCACTTTTTTCTATACTACCCCTTTTATTATCTCTGAAAATCCTCTCATTATGTAACCTATCATATATATATATATATAATAGTAGAATGGAGGGCTTTTATGCCATTTTACCTTTCCCGCCTAAAAGTTTAACATTAATTTAGTAAGATTCTGTCAATTTTGGTAAGTAATAATTTTCTTTTTTATTTATTAAAATACAAATAACTTTTTTATTTTTAATCCGTGTTTTATACATAATATATCAAATTATTCATCTTTTTCACGATCTTCAATTTGACATCCATATCACATATATTAGATTTAAATAAAATATTTATTGGTTAATTATTTTGATTAGATTATGGTTAGTTGAGTTCTTTTAAACTACAAGAAATTTATTTATTTTATATGACAAGAATTTCTAATATATTTTATTTACCTAAGTTACGCCCATGATAAAAACCATTGTTTAAATAATGAAACTCTTATTTTATTAAGTTAGAGAAAAAATTAATATTTTACAAACAATTATTAAATAATTACTTACATATACTAATATACTCCCTCCGTTTCTTTTAATTGAGTTTTTAGAAAAAAAAGTGGAAGAATTAAGAATTCAATTTTTTTCCAAATATATCCCCAATAATCTCCTTTCTCTCACATCTATCTCAAATCTAGGTTGAAAAGTAAGAAATATTTTGCGATTGACAGAGGGAAAAATTGAGAGAAATTGTAAAATATAGCTAAAAGATCAATTAATTCGAAAAATCATTAAGCAGCTAAAATATCAAATAAAAAGGAACGGAAGGAATATATTATTTATAATAGCAATGTCTGTTTGAGTAGTCACTAAAGTATGCAACTTAGAGCAAATGCATATTTATATATCATAATTATTATCCAGAGTATTCTTTTAGTACTAATTCATATTTTCATAATATGTATTTCGTTAAAATCATTTTGTTAAGTGAGTTACACTTTGCAACCTAAATTATGATATTTGTTATATCTTTCAATCTTTTTTTAGTTAGTTTTTTTACGTGACTAACCTCAACTATTTTTTTTTTACACTTTTTAATCTGTAAAATATTTTGTCGCACTAACTAAATTCAACTTTTTTTTTTTTTTTTTTTGCATCCTAAGCAATAGTTTTTTCAGTAATCAATTTTATGTTTAGATAGATATAATATTTGCATTACAAATATAAAATTTATTTGAATAAATTACGGTACCAAATAAAATATAAATATATTTAAGTATTTTTTAGAATTCACACACTTTATATTGTTATTCGAATTAAGAATAACTTTTGAATTTTATTTTGTTAATGTTAAGATTTATTTAGAAATTTTTTGGGTATATCTGATATCATCAAGTAAAATATTATAAGCTGCAAATGAGAATCTAATTTTAGAAAGGAACAAGTAAATATTTATAGTTAGAACTTGAAAGTTTATGTAGATATATAATCATTATATTTTGTGTTATTTATGGTTATTTGTACAAATGCAAACTTTTGATATTTTTTTCCTTCTTTCTAAAGAAGAACTTTTCCCAAATTTTAAATACAAATAGCATTTTGTATCATAACAATTTTCTACATATTATATATAAAATTAATTATCGTTTCATGATCTTTAATTTAAAGATACATACCATATAAATAAAAATGTGATATTTAATAAAATAAATACAATTTTATATTGATTGGTTATTTGGTTAGATCTTAGTACGTATTGAGCATTTAATTGGTGTCAAATTTAGGCTGTAAGAATTAGTTAAATATTTTTTATAAAAAAATCTATTTTTTTATAAATACTTTAATTAATTTATTTATTGTATGTATCTTTCTATCTTAATTTCATTCGGTAAATTAATCTATATATATATACACACACTTATATACATATAAATATGCATTTTTGTCTAATTAAATCAAACGGAGCCAAATACGTAATAAAGAAAATTATTTACTCCTCCAATAGCAAGTTGGACATTTTCAAGTATATAATTCATGTATTTGTCCCTAAAGAGTTGTTGTTGTGCTATCACCATTCTATCAGTTTGTCTCTTTCTCAACAACATTTTTTTTTTTTTTTTAAATAATAACAAGTCTTTTGTTGTTTCTAATCTATTTTTACATATAGTATATGAAATTAATAATTTTTTCACCTATTTTAAGTTGAAGTAAGTTTTGACATTTTATCATGGATTAGACTATTTAAACAATTGACTATTTTTAACAATAACAAATTTGAGATTATTTAAAAGAAAAAATATAATTTCTTATAAATTATTCAATTTTTTTTTTATTATCTTATAATTATTATTTTAATAAGTTGGCCTGTTATTATATTTATGTTTATTTTAACTTACGAATTTAATGAGGTTATTTGTGATTATTTGCATAGGTTAAGAATGATACAGACTGCCTACAATGACATTTGATTAAAAAAATAATTTAAATATTTAAATTGTCATATTTAATATTTATTTTAATTTTATTTCGTAATAATAATTTTTTATAAATAAGAAGCATATATTCAATCCATAAATTTCACGGGAGAAACAGATATTTACGCTATTTAAAATTTTACTATATAATAATTGACATTTTGAATTATTTATGTTATCGAGTGTACAAGGTTCACATTTTAAAAAATAGCATCATATAGTATTTAATTTTGTTAAAATATACTATAATGTTAACATACTTCCGTGCATCGCACGGGAGTAATACTAGTAATTAGATAACAATAGTAAAGAAATATGGTATAAAATTAAGGAATTTAAGGAGAGAGAGAAAAATCTAGAAAGGGGCTTATTTGTCCACTCCCCATACTTCTTAATTTTTTTTATCCAAGTCTAAAAGAACATCTAAAAATTGGAAGTGGTATATTATATCAAATTAATAATATTTTGACGATATTTGATTTGACATCCATATGATATATATAATAATAAGATATTCTATTTAAAATATTATATTATTTGTTCATTGATTATTTGAGTAAGATTTCAGTGTTTATTGTGGATTGTACAGTAAATATTCCATTGGTTCAGAATACAATTAAAAATCAATCAAATAATTCTCTTTTACAAATTATTTTACTTAATTATTTCATTAAAACAACAACTAATCAATTTGTTTTATCTGACATGAATTGTCTCAAGTTTTCTTCATTTATTACATTGAGAGAAAAATCAATGTATATATAATTGAACATATACTTTATCGAATTAAAAGCGATAGTTAATATTTGATTTATAATCAACGTATTAAATTATTAAATTTGCCAATTTTCTTTGTTATTATAATTATTTTTGTTGATAAATCAAACTATGACTTTTGCTCATATATATAACTTTATATATGATAATTAATCTTAATTTTTATTATTTTTTTATATTTTACATATATTATTTTTATTTTTCTGTAAATAATTACACTTTGTATCCTAAACTATAATATTATACAAGTGTCAACTAAACTTCTTTTAAATAAGCAAAATTAACCAACTTGATTAATGCCTTTTTTTTTTTCACATTATATAACCAATCTCAATTATGTCTTTTTATTTCACATTTTGCAACCTAAACAATTTTTTTTACATTAACCAATGTGTATCTTTAAATGAATCTACTATTTACAATACAAATGCATAATTAATTGAAACTTTTCAACATATATATGAAAGTATTAAGAAATATCGAAGAACTCATATATTTTATTTTATTATTTCAACTATTGAATAACTTTTGAATTTTATTGTGTTATTTTGTTATTCTTTATGTATCCGAAATATCAAGTAAAAGATTAAAACTTGCAAATAAGATTTTTTAAAAGTAAATAGTTATTGTTAGAATTTGAACCTTTACTTAGATAAATTTAAATATTTAAAATAAAATGAAAAAAAATAAAGAAAAATAATTTTCTTATAACATTATTCAGTTTATTTTATTTAATGATATGAGTTTATATTTAAAAATTTATGTTTGTTTTAACATTCATAACTAATTAAGTTATTATGCATATAGGTGAAAAATGATATAGACACACTAAATGTGTGTTTGAATTTCAAAGATAAGAAATGACCATTTTGAAAAAGATTTTCTTTATATTTAATATCTTAATGTTAATATATATATATACACACACACGCACACACACATCTATATATAAAGTAAGTTATATTAAATTCATATATAACGTTCGAGAAACTTATATTTACATTACTTATAATTTTATTTATGTTTTATCCTACATTTAAAAAAAATATTAGGATACAACGATCACATATTTAAATATTAAATTATATTATATTTTAGTTTTATTAAAATCATTACTTTTTAAATAAATTTTCGTGCATTGAACGGGAGTATTACTAATTTATACTAGTAGTAGAATAACTTGGGCTCCAAGAAACTGATGTCATAGGAAAGAAAATCAAAAGATATTATAATAAATAAACACAAACTAAAATATATCTTAACCAATGTATCATGATCTTCGTCGTATCTCTCTCTAAAGACGAATCGATGTATCATGATCTTCATCATATCCCTTTCTCAAGAGGAATCAAGGTCGATCTCATTGAAAAATGTACTTAGACGGGGTAAAATATCCTTAAATTCGTGAAAAATGTACTTGAACGGTTTAGAATGTCCTTAAATCCGTGTAGCCAAACAACAATGATGACACTAACAAATTCTCGCACCGTAATAAGGACATATGCATTAGCCTGAATCATGGAATGGATTTGAGGAGGTTCAGTTTTGTGGACGAGAACTTATGGAATGGATTTGAGGAAGTTCAGTTTTATGGACTAGAACATTTAAATAGATGTATTTTGGTTCAAAAAGTGATATATAGTTGAAACTGCTATCAAGAACCACATCAAAAGTAAGTATTTTCTTGCTCCTCGTGAAAAAATGACTTCATAACCACAATTAGTTGCCTCCACAGATTCATCTTCCGTCTGCCCAATCTCATTGTAAAAAATTGGTGGGCCTCCTCATCGAAAATTGACAGTCTACTATAACTCAATGATCTATTGGCATCTTTCATCTCCCCAATCTCCTTGTAGAGAAATGGTTGGCCTCCTCACCGAAAATTGGTGACCTACTATAAGTCTATAATTCAATCTCCCCAATTTCCTTATAAAAAATTGGTCGGTCTCCTCATCGAAAATTGGTGATCCACTATAACTCTCGGTGGTCCACTATAACTCTCCTCATCGAAAATTGGTGGTCCGCTATAACTCAATGATCAGTTGCCAACAGGTTTGCGTAAAATTGACTTAATGCAGGGACCATCATGAGCAAGAGACAAACTATGAAATATAGCCTGTTTTCTCTATTTCCATATATACGTCAAATCAACCATATAATATAACGAAGAATTCCGTATTTATACTAATAGAACAACTTGAACCCTAAGAAATTAATCTAATTTAAATAATAATAAAAAATCAAAAGATTTTCTAATAAATAAACTATAACAAACTAAATCTTAAAAGATAAAATCAAATCATATAGAAATCTCCTCCATCGCATATAATTAAATTACTGCTTATTAAAGTAATAAAAGAATTGGGGAGATTCCATGTTTACCTAATATTATCCTATAAATAGTAATTTGTTGAATACTCTTAAATTTAAATAACTGCTGTGGGCAACTCTTTTAGCAAGAAAATAAAGGATAGGTGAAGTTATGATTGGCGAGTAAAGGAAAAGTTAGGTTAAGACAAAATTGATTTTTGGTATTCTGTTATGAGAATTTGAAGGGTGGAAGAGCGTAGGTCAGGGCAGTGCAATAAAGATTCTACTATATTTTGAATAAATTTGGAATCTGAGTTGCAGTAAATAGCAATGTGTTAGTTTCTCTGTCTAAAATCCAAATCCATAAAACACAAGACTTGCAACAAAAGGAAACAAACGCACCAACATCTTCATAAAAACTCCCCCTCCAAAGACTAAGATACTCAACACACAGCACACGCGCGCTCGTCTTCTCAACTTTCTTTGAGGTTCTTCCCTTTCCATACAACTTTCTTGTTTCTTGTTGCCTCAAAACATGAAAAACTTGTTCATTCTTTGCTCTCTGCATGAAAACATCATTAGTTAAAGGGTATCATTCAACGTCTCGTCCATGCTGGCTTACTTTGTGTTACGATCTCTGCTTCTCTTTTCCTCATCATCGTTTATTTTGTCCTTCTTCTATTTAGACAACTTTCTTTTATTTTTTTCTTGTTCAAGTTTCCAAAATCGATCCCCGTAGTTTTTTTAATCTGATGTTAACACGGTAATTTTTTTATACATATAGTAATAATCTGATGAAGGTTTAAATATTTGACTGGTTTGAATGTCTTTTTCTTCTTCCTTTAAATTGCTTATTCCCAACGTTGTACGGTGGTGGCTCAACTCTTTTACTCTGTCCATAATGAGAGTTTTGGTTGAAATTTTTTCTGGCATATGATGAAAGTAATGTTTTAAAAATCAACGTCTCGTTTTACTAGTTCAAATAAAAAATTAAAATTATTACTTTAACGAACTCGTTTTATATAATTCAATAAGTCAAATAAAAACATAAAATAAGTGTGCATGAGTTAGTATTAATAGTTTTTAAAGAATTGTACCCTCGTCAAATTGATAAAATAAAATTTTGTGTATTATCAAAGATGGATGGAGTACTTTTCTGGGGTAAAATTGGGTTTGATGTAGATGGATTTTTTGTTTAGTTATTAACTTTATTCTATTTTCTTTAGGATATCTATTTTACTTGGTTTTATTTAAAGTGTTGAGGGATTTCTTATATTTTCTCTTAGGCCCTCTCTTTTTATCTGTATTTGCATTCACCCCTTTTCTTGACAGTCTGTCCATACGTAAGCCTAAAAAACATTTTGTGACTTATATATTTGACTACTGTAGTTTCTTCTGCTTTGCATGTTGCTCTATTGATTTACATGATTGAAAGTATGAGTAAAAAAGCAGAAAAAAAGAAAAACAGATTGTTTAATGAAAGATTAGGCATATGCTAATAAATGAATATGGATATATGTAATTTCTTTTTGTGGGTACTTTTCAATAAAACGCTTTGTAAGTGAACTTCTCTTGATTGTCTTACATATAACTGTTGTGTGCTTTAACAGAAACGAAGAATGGATAAAGGGAAATCAAGAATGCTACCTCCACCACCCCCTGTGGTGCCACCAAACGTTGTACCTCAGAAAGCCAGTGATCGTCTTCCGATGGCTCGACGGGGACTTGCTTCTAAGGGCCAAAGCATTTCCCTCTTGACAAATCACTTTAAAGTTTCTGTTTCAAAGACTGATCGCCACTTTTACCACTATACTGTATGTACATGGTATTGGCATAGTTCTCAGATTACTAGTGTTTTCTTGTACTTAAATTACTATATTGTTTTCATAGGTTGCTATCAGCTACGAAGATGATACCCCCGTTGAGGCCAAAGGCATTGGAAGAAAGATTCTTGATAAAGTCCAAGAAACATACGGGGACGAGCTCAAATCGAAAAGGTTTGCTTATGATGGTGAGAAAGCCTTGTTCACCTTTGGTGCCTTGCCTCATAACAAACTGGACTTTACTGTGGTATTGGACGATATCGCCTCAAGCAGGTATATATGTATCTCCGTTTACAAGTGTTGTCTCTTCGTATTAATTTTTAGGACTTTATTTGATCTTGTGTTATTACAGGAGTGTTGGAAATATAAGCCCCGGGCCTGATGGTAGCACAGAGGGAAGTGATAGGAAACGAGCAAGAAGACAGCCTCGTTCCAAGACGTACAAGGTGGCAATAAGCTATGCTGCAAGAATCCCTGTGCAGGCTATTGCTAATGCTCTCCGAGGTCAAGATTCAGAGCAGTTTCAGGAAGCAGTTAGAGTGTTGGATACAATCTTGAGACAGAATGCTGCTCAAAAGTATGCATTATGGATCTTCTTCTTCCATCTTTTTCAATTAGAAACAAGATTCCGTTTTTTTCTGTTTTGTGTTTATGTAGTTAACAAGCGCTTCTGTTCAGAGGGTGTCTTCTTGTTCGTCAATCTTTTTTCCACAACGAACCGAGAAATTTTGTGGACATAGGGGGTGGAGTGGTTGGATGCCGTGGTTTTCATTCAAGTTTCAAAGCAACTCAGACAGGGCTTTCATTGAACATGGGTGAGCTTTTTATAAATCACTTTTTTTATGCATGTGTGTTTGTGTGGATGTTTATGAGTTTTGATAAATGTGTGCATTGTCTGATGACTTGCAACCAGATGTTTCGACGACGATGATTGTTAAGCCAGGGCCAGTGATTGACTTTCTTCTGTTCAATCAAAATGTTCGAAATCTCTCTCAAGTGGATTGGGCTAAGGTTAGACTTGTTTCCGATTTCCGGTAATTTTGCTTATGCAATTATCTGTTAAGTTTGCTAAGTTTCTCTTATTGGAAACAGGCCAAAAGGACTTTGAAGAATCTGAGGATCAAGACTGCTACATCAAACATGGAATTCAAAATCAGCGGATTGAGTGACCATCGATGCAAGGACCAAACGTAAGATACATTTCGCATCTTCAGGCTGTCCTAATTTACTTTGATGTCTAACACACTATCCTCAATTTTTTTGTGTCTTTAGTTTCTCTCTTAAACAGAGAAACGAAGGAACCGGTGAAGCTATAGAAGTTGAAATAACTGTGTACGAGTATTATGCTAAGCACCGCAACATTAGACTGAACCACTCTAGAGATTATCCATGTCTGAACGTTGGTAAACCAAAGAGGCCTACTTACATCCCAATCGAGGTTAGCAGTACTTTCTACTTGGTGTAGAATAAGGTTTCATTCATCTTTCAATTTTAGTGATGAGACCTTGTATCTCTTCCCATAGCTATGTACATTGGTCTCCTTACAACGATACACCAAAGCATTGTCCGGTCTTCAGAGAGCTTCACTTGTAGAAAAATCCAGACAGAAGCCACAGGAGAGGATGAATGCTTTGAGACAGGTAAGGTGTCAATTCTTGCCTGTGCTTTTTTTTTTTCTATTTCGTATTTAGGTCTCTAATATTTGTAAGTTGCATTTAGGCACTGACTAGCAGTAACTATGGTGCTGACTATCTTCTTCGATCTTCTGGGATCACGATCAGCAATGATTTCACTCATATTCAGGGCCGTGTTTTGGCGCCACCCAAGGTACTCAATATTTAGATCACAGCTACTTTTTTTAAAAATATTAATTTGCAACGATGCATCATTTCTCACTCTACTGTATTTATTCTATCACAGTTGAGAGTTGGTAATGGGGACAGCTTTGTGCCAAGAAATGGCCGTTGGAATTTCAACAACAAGGTATATTTCTTTATAGTTTTACATACACATGTTTGTGTTATGAGATTCTATTTGTTGTAGCTCTGATTTCGATGTCTTCCTTGGCAGAAATTCGCCGAGACTATAGAGCTTCGAAACTGGATTGCTGTAAATTTCTCTGCTGGGTGTGATGTGGGAGAAGTGTGTGAAAGCTTGGTTAGATGTGGCCAAATGAAAGGAATAGTGAGTATAGTGTTATAAGTTTCGCAGAAGTTTACCGATTCTCTACTAACACGACTGTTCTTCTGTAGGCTATAAAACATCAATCAGACATTTTTAATGAGAATCCACAGGCTAGACGATATCCAGCTTCGGAAAGGGTGGATCAGATGCTAAAAATGGTCCGGTCAAGAATTAGAGAGCCACCACAATTCATTCTGTGTCTTCTTCCGGAGAGGAAAAACTCAGATCTCTATGGTAATTATTATTTGATTAGTTATTGTCCCTCTTGTTGCTAGAAGCATAGTCAATCAATTTTGTTTTCCTTTAATCTTGTTTAAGGCCCATGGAAGAAAAGGAATCTGTCTGATTTCGGTGTGGTCACTCAATGTATCGCACCTACACGCCGCGTTAATGACCAGTACTTGACGAATGTGCTCCTAAAGATAAATGTCAAGGTAAGTAGTAGTCTTTTTTTAATAAATATATATGCAAATTTTATGTGCTATATTATCTTGAAATCAATGTTTGGTTATGTTTATTATCCTTTTACAGCTTGGTGGTATAAATTCAGTCTTAAGTATGGAGCATCCGACCCCAATGCCTGCACCCCTGGTTTCAAGAGTTCCCACTATGATCCTTGGGATGGACGTCTCCCACGCCTCTCCTGGTCGCGATGTTCCTTCTATAGCTGCGGTAATATTTTATCATATCTGAGTAATAATAGTAACATAAATTGTAATGCTAATTTTCTTTGCCTGTTGACAAAAATAATATTTAGGTGGTCGGCTCAAGGGAATGGCCATTGATCTCTAAGTACAGGGCAGCAGTGCGATCTCAGTCAGCAAGATCAGAAATGATTGATTCGTTGTTTAAGAAAGTGTCGGATACTGATGATCATGGCATTTTCAGGTGACTTAACACTCTTCAATTAACTGTTTTCTGCTTTTCAGTAGTACTGTCGAAATAGCCATATTTAAACTCTGATTAATTTTCAGGGAGCTGTTATTTGATTTCTACATGAGTTCTGGTCAAAGAAAGCCAGAACAGATCATTATTTTCAGGTAAATAGTAATTACACTCAGCAATGATCCATGTATTATTCTATTTTATGTCAAATTTTAACTCTTTTGTTATCTTCACCTTCAGGGATGGTGTTAGTGAATCTCAATTCAACCAAGTTCTAAACGTGGAGCTGGACCAAATTAAACAGGTGTTTTATTGTTCCATTGCGACATTTTTAGTATCGACTGAGTGTTGTTGTATTGATCTAAGTGTGCGTGTGTCGTTATTCAGGCGTGCAAGTTTAAGGATGAAAACTGGAATCCCAAGTTGATGGTGGTGGTTGCACAAAAGAGGCATCACACCAAGTTTTTCCTATCAAACTCTCCCGATAATGTTCCAGCAGGTCTACCTCTCACCATCATAAAAAACGACTTATTTTTAACATAATACCTTATTTATCGTCTTTTCCCACTACTCTTCAGGCACTGTGGTTGATAATGGATTATGCCACCCTAGAAACAACGACTTCTACATGTGCGCTCATGCCGGAATGATTGTACGTTTGTTTTGTTTCCCTTCAATTTGAAATGTAGATGATATGTTTTCAGAAACATGAATTTGAAATGGTATGCTAACAGGGTACAACGAGGCCTACGCACTACCACGTTCTGTACGATGAGCTTGGCTACAGCCCGGACGAACTGCAGGAGTTTGTGCACGCTTTATCCTATGTGTAAGAACATACTTCACTACTTCTAAGTTGCAAAATCTTGATGACAGCCTACATTAATCTCACATTTCTGTTTTATTTGTCTGAATTTTCAGTTATCAGAGAAGTACTACTGCCGTGTCTGTAGGTAAACATTTTTTATCCTCCCATCTACTTATTCTCAATCTTTCAATTGATGTTTTATAGTGAAAATGTTGGTAAATTGAGGCTTATTGTGATGTCTGAATTACTACATTTTGTGCAGTTGCTCCGATCTGTTATGCACATCTAGCAGCGGCTCAATTGTCGCAGTTTATTAAGTTGGATGAAGGGTCCGACCGAGCATCCACTGCTAGCGGGGGGGCTGGGGCAGTACCTGAACTTCCAAAGTTGCACGACAAGGTCAAAAGCTCTATGTTCTTCTGTTGAGTACTTAGGTTGGTTTAGTGTTCCTCTAGTCAAGCCTAAAATTGGCCTTTTCATTCTTAATATTTTGTATAGAATGGCTATTGCTGTTAATAGTTTTTGAATGTTTTTATAGTTTTGTGCTATTGCATGGTTTCATGGAAACTTGATATCGTGTCTACATAATGATGTTGGGGAAAATTGCTCGTCAACTTAGAGAGGTGGAATTTAGTATCCGATATGTCTAACAATATACTCCCTCTGTCCCGAATGAACTTGCATACTTCTCTAATCGGGGTATTCCACCCCTTTTGTACACTTTCCATTTCAGGAAATAAAACTTTACATCTCTATTTATTTGAATTTTAAATATGTGTTCTATTTTTATTTAAAAGATTAGCTATTATAGTAATAGTACTAAGTTTCGTGACTGAACATGATACATTTATACGTGGATGACTCGATCCATTTGTAGTTCACTTTATAGATTGGTCATCCGGATTGTCCATTCATTATAATTTACAATTCACTTTTTATCATTACCTATCATTTTACATCACCTTTTACAATTTTCAATACACATTTTTATTATTACCTAATCAACCAATCATGACTTAAATCACCTAAAATCTATTAATGTGATATCTACAGTGCATATTGTATTCTACTATATCCTTAAACAAAAATACTTTTATGGATAGATGAGCCGTGAATGTGCCCCAACGGACGGGGTACATTCCATCCCCTTACTTTTTAAAATAAAATTTGAAATAATATAAGCTCTAAAAAAATACTACTATGTTTTTAAAGAAGTTTAGCCTAACACATGAGGTAGTGAATTTAATATTGTCTGGTCTAAGTGCTATTTATTATTTCAACAAGCAAAATTTACTGAATTTGAACAATTGTATCCAACAAACTCCAAAGAAGTGATGGCAAGTTTGCAAGTTTAGTGGTGTATTTAATTATTTATTATTATTCATATGTTTATTGACGTTGACTATTGACCAGAACTAAATTTATTTTAGGCTTACTTTTTAGGTATTCCAGAAACCAGGTTCTAAAATTAGTAAAGGGACAAGCAATTGCATGAAAGAGAAAGAGCCGTTGTTCCCAACCAACAGAAAAATACACGTGGCGAACAACTAGTGGTGCAGCATTTGCTGCTGCAGGCAGTGATATGATCGGATCCTTCTTCCATCTATTCTTTCATGCTTTCATACCTCCGTCATTTCTCAACTTCTAGAAATCACTTCTGCTTTCTTTCTTTTAAATTACCCTTTGCCATTTATTCAAGGGAAATATCCAATCTTTTTTATTTTCGGTCATTTCGCCCAAGTTCGGTGAAGTTTTTGCACAGTTGATCGAACACGAATATTAAGAAAAAATAATTTTTGAGGAATATCTAACTTTTTCAAAAATGAAGATTGAGGGTTGAGATTTTGAGAATGAAATTGTGAGAGAAATTTCTATTTTAAGGGTATACAAAGTTAAGTGGGACGGAATGAGTAATTCCTAGTCTGTGATATAGGTTATATATAATATAGTATTTAGTAAGGTGTACTATTTTCAGTATTACATACACTCATTTGTTTGATACACTTTATAACAGTCAAGTTAATGTAAAATAAAAAGAATAAAAATACACTTGTGCAATCCACTAAAAATTCCACTTGTTTTTTTAGAAATGAAAATACAATATCAATCAATGTCGTAGTAATTATATGACCAATTTAGCAATATTAACAATAGAGGTGTAACTATAAAATGCTAGGGCTACTAAATGAGCCCAGCCATGTCTGCTCCATCTTCCCTCAAACACAACCATCATGTCTTACTTTTTTTTGTAGTCAATTATGACTAGCTATTCCCGCCGCGAGCCAGTCGTGCACCAGCTCAAGTTTCTAGTGAACGATCATCTAATGTCGGATTTGCACTCGTCTAATTTTTGAATACATTATGTATGTGTCATCATCATATAGTAACCGCTCGTTATATTTAATAAATACATATAGAATTAGAGAGTATCCACATAGTCTTTCCATAAATGTAAAATAACATTTTTATATTATTTGAATAACATTTATTAGGAGCGTCAATCAAAATTACCACACTTTATTTTTAGTATAAAGAAACTCACAATTTTTTTAAGCTTGTCAACATACACATATTAGTTTGTAAAGTAGAGATCGGATTGGTTTCTATTTATGCATTTAGCTTTTTGTCAATGTTTTTTCAGGGTTCTTTTGTGTCAATCAATTGGTTGACATATAGGTGGCCGTAACAATTGATAGGGCCATTGTGAAGGACAATGTTGAACGGGCAGAATATGTTCAGGCAGAAAGAAGATTTTTTTTTTCTATCATTATCTACTTAAAATTATAAATATAATTGATAATTATTACAAGATCAAATTTTAATGTTAATTACTCCCTTCGTTTTTTTATTTTTTTATTTTTGATCTTTTAGTTTTTTAATGATTTTTCAAATTAATTAATCTTTTAGCCATTTTTCACAATTTCTCTCAATTTTACCCCTATGTCAATCCTAAAATATCTCTTAATTTTATAAATAGGTATGAGAGAGAAGAGAAATTACCTGGGTATACTTGGAAAAAATTTAAATTCCTAATTCTTCCACTTTTCTCTAAAAGATCAAATAAAAAGAAACAGAGGGCGTATTATTTTGAAGTGATCTAAAAAATGGCCGATTTTTAATTCATTTTTTTGGGTTCTTAATGTTAAAATTTGAATTACTACCTTCACAAATACCTGTTCATTAACACTTTTTAAATATATTTATAAAAAATTTGAATTTTAAGGAAAAAAAATTATGCCCAAACATATTCTGCCCAAAACTCATTTTCCTTGTTTTAATAACATTTGTTAGCACCGTCAATCAAAATTACAGCAATATATTAAATAGCATGTCATACTTATATGTTGTGCTTGTAATATGCATTATTGTATTACATGTTTTAGGTAGAGATATCATGATAAATATCCCCTTTCCCAACTTCATCGTACTGCTAAAAAAATTCATTCGGTAAATTTTTCTTTCTTTTCTTTGGGATATTTTGTAACGTGTGTGTTTGTGTTTGTTTCTCAAGCGGTCTCACCATAAAAGACGTACCGTTTTTTACGGACCTAAATGTGACCCGACTTTCTCTTAACAAATGCAAATGCAGGTATACAACACAATTTCAAATTCTAAATATGTGTAATTTAGGTGGAATTGCAGTTGAAATTTATAAATATAATATTATATTTATTATATTAAAAACTTTCAATTTTAAGATCACCGGTTATTTATTTGATTATTTCAAAATGCAGTATTGGTCTCCTTGCTGCAAGGAGTTTAAGATAAACAAAATTATAAATATAATATTATATTTATTATATTAAAAACTTTCAATTTTAAGATCACCAGTTATGTTGCAACCCATTAATTATTATTGCTGCTGGACTTACTCTAATTATACAATTTGCTAAGTTATATTTGAAATGAGAAGAGATGTGTTCGTTTATCCTATACTTTTATCACTGTGTTTTCCTCAGCTAATAGTATTTCAGAACTCACCAATCTTAAACAAACATACCTGATATAAACTATGAACGGTTATTATTAATTATATATTTTATTTATGTGTTGGGCCCCTGCTTATTTTAATATAATAGCATAACGAATTAGTGTATCTCATATTGATATAATATACTTCCTCTGTCCCGATTAAAGTTGTCATTTTAACCGGGTACGGATGTTAAGAAAAAATAATTCTTTGATTTTTCCAAAGGTTGAGATTTTGAGGGTGAAGATTGTGGAATTAGTTTTCTTTTTTGGGTGATAACTTTAATTGAAATGAACCGAAGAAACAAATAGACAACTTTAAACGGGACGGAGGTAGTAATAACTATATAAGTAGAAGAAACTTATCTATATTTCAATAATATTAATATTTTATATAGGGAAGTGTTTAGCCCTTTGTAAATGAATTTTTACACTTCAGCGTTCAATTACTGTAATTCTTTTTTACATTTTTGTATATTGTGTACACTCATAGCCACCACATGTCAATGTCATATTTCATTATTTTTTTGTTTTGTTTATATTATGTGTATTTCCAAAATTATATTATAATTTGTACTATTATTAAAAAAATTAAATTTTTTATTTTATTCTTGCATCGTACGAGTGGACAACTATTATGTACACACCTTGAATTGCACTTTGTAACTTGTGCACATTAGACTTTTTCATACAAAAATGACTCTACAAAGAAGTAAAAGTCTGTTTACAAGCACAACCTCCAGTTCGGATCCTCTGTCTCACATTTACCATGTCCAAACCATATTTTACTCCAAAATTGAACCATACAACATGAATCGTAAACTCCGAACACATGAACCCTAAACTATGAACTATTGAATTATAAACACTGGACCATTAAATCATGAACCATGAATCGTGAATCGTGAAATCGTAAGTTTAGAATATACTCCTTCCGTTCCGCCCTAATTTGCATACTTTCCTTTTTCGGTCCTCCCACCCTATTTTGCACATCTCCAAAATGAAAAGAAATCTTACAATCTCCACCTTTGAAAAAGTAAACTAAAATGCAAAAAATAGTTTTTTATTAATATATGCACCGGAGCAGGTGTGCAAATTAGGTCGGACCAGAGGGAGTAAAATATACTCTAGTTCAAAAAAGTCGAACTCTAAACCTTAAAACATGAAATCTGAACATGAATCATGAATCATGAATCATGAATCATGAATTTTTGAACCTAAATCATGAACTTTAAATTCACAAATTACAAAAAAATAATTATAATTAACTCGATTTTAGAGTGGGACACGACTGTAACATGATAAAAGTGAGATAGGGGATCTCATATGACCTCGAAAACCGGTTCAGACTATTTATCTTTTATAATTTCATACCAAAAATTATTTTACAGCTCATTTTACATAGTAACTATTGTTCACATATTTAATCAAATTTGTTATAAGACAGTAAAATCTGTATAGTACTTTCCATAATCATAAATTTATTATTGAGTTTTTAACGATCAAGGACCTGAAAGATAGGTCAATTATCAATTCAGGTTTTAAAAGATAGTTTTTATCAATCCAGATCTTAAAAAATTTGAAAACTATCAATGAAAAACCCATAAATCCAAAATCACTATAGGGTCTGTTTGGAAAATTGTAAAACCCAAAAAATAAACTTATCTCAAAATGATAAGTAAGGAAACACACGTTAAAAGTGTTTCACTACATTGTTTTTTTTTTTTAAATTATCGTGATATATCTCAAATAATTAAATTATTTACATTGTTTTTTAAAATATACAAATTAACAAAAAAAATATTTACACAAAAAAAAATATATTTTAGTGAAATATGTTTACATGAATTTAAATATTATGAACTCAAAAAGAAATTACAGACTTTTTTTAAAAATATAAAATTTTCTGCGCGTATGACTTAAAAAAGAAATTACAAATGTTTAAAAAAAACTAATAATTTCAAATATGAAACTACTGAAAATTTCAAAAATAATTTTTTTTAAAAAAAAGTGTCATGAAAGACTTCTGACGTATATTTTCACTGTTAATCACTTCGAAATAATTTTATTTTGTGCAATTTTATTTTGTAAGTTTTGCATTTTTTCAAACAGACCCTCTAATGATTTTAGACTTATGGGTCTTCCATTGATAATTTCAACTTTTTTAGACCATGAATTGATAAAAATTATATTTCAGAACCTAAATTAATAGTTATCTATTTTTCGAACCCTTGACCGATAAGAACTCTTTATTCTAATGAAAGTGATATGTTCGTATAGTACTTCCTATAATTAATCACACTCCATAAAAAACATTCTTTATTAGCAAATTTCCGAGCATTTAAATAATTTCTATGGATTTGAAATAATTCTTAAATGAACTGAATCCTGTTTAACAATTATCCATCCGTTCCAAGTTATTTTACATACTTTTTTTTGGGTATCTATTTTATTTTGCACCTCCTTAAAATAGGAAGAACTTTTATAATCTTCACCTTTAAAATTTTCACCCTCAATATACATGTTTGAAAAAGTTAACTAAAAAATAAAAAACAATTTTTTTTTATTCACGTGCTGGAGTGGGTGTGCAAAATACCTGGGGGGAAGGGAATATTATTTTCCAAGGCATTGCATATAAACCACAAATTTGGAGGAGAATGACAACTGTGCCCTTAAGGTACAAGCGGTTAAAGCTTAAGTTAGGTTAAAAGGGTAGCGCCAATATGTGATTTTTATTCTATTTGGAGCGAAAGACGGAAGGTCGCAGAGAGTATGTTTTCTCTCTCATCACGTTTCTCTCCCTCCACACTCTTGACAGAATTCTATATATTGCACGCTCCCATATAAATCGTAAAATTTCCTCTCCACTCCACACTCACTTAAACACGCACAATACACACGTAGTAGATCCTACTCTGCTACGTCGCTGCTTCTAGGTTATTCATCCTCCCATCTACGTCTGCTCATGTAAGTTTCATGAATTTCTCAAGTTTTCCTTCATCTGGTTGAGTATTTGAGTTTCTCTCGCTTGTTTGCATGGTTATGCTGCAGCTTGTATTCCTAGCTCTTTCTGTATACATGAAAGAGCCGTCTAACATTTTTTTTTAACGATGGAGTTTTTTGCAGTTGACTTGTATTCTGCTTCCTCATATATTTTGTATTATTTCTCCCTTTCCTTGAACTATTAGCTTCTTTTATCACTGCAGAAAGCATGAGTTCGCTTTTTTTTTTTTTTTTTTGTTATTTCTTAAATTATTTTCGTTGGCGTGTAAAGCAGTTGCTCAGGTTTTTGGTTGCTGGTTTGTTTTTCTGTCAACATTTTTTTGAATGTTTTTTTTGTCCTTGTTAGTGTGCCTGGTGTTGCTGCAGAAAGTACGTCTGCTTTTTGGTAGCTGGCTTTATTTTTGTATTATTTTTTTTTCTTATGATGTTTTGTTTATCCATGTTGTATTTACTTTTATGAGATGAGATTGTGTTTTCGTTTAGTCTCTTTTAAGTTTCCGAAAACGGTACCTGGATCATTGAGATATTGACCTCCTTACCTAACATTTTTTTCCGTTTTTGGATATGACTGTGGTTTTTGTTGTATCTGTTTAGTATATTGAAAGCAACACCTATTCCAGATATTCAATGAATTTTGGTCATAATATTGTATATATATATACACACATATATATATATATTTGGGTCACGAACTTTATTTAGATTGTTTCTCCATTGCTCTTTTTTTTTTTTTTGGAAAATTAAAATGTTACTATGAGTCTATGACGAATGTTAATATCTGATACTGTTATAAATGCTTTGATGTATTTTATTACTATAGTGTGATTATTTATTTTTATTTTATCTTGTTGAGGAAAAATGGCATGTGTCTTGTATTTCGACCTTCTGTGGGTTTGAACTTTGACATTAGCGGTTTTCGCTTAGTTATTTATTTTTTATTTTACTTGCTCTGATTTTGAACTTCTAGGTTTCTTTATTTAATTTTCTGTTATGTAATATTAGCATTTGCCCCTTTTCTTGAGCATGTCTTCCACCGTTCCACGTGGTAGCGTACATATATGTTTGTACGGACGTACATATGCATCTGCTCCTCTTTTTTTAGTGAACTGTAGTGGGCACTTGATTAAGTTAAAGGAAAATGGTGTGAGAACTGCTGCTAAATTCATTTACTTCTAACTGAAATTGATAATTATCCACGTCTTCTGCATTTTCCTTTCTTGTACAGACAAGTTTGTTTAATGAAGGATTAATGAAGTGACGAAAATGGTAGGAAAATTCCATATGCTGATTTTAGATGAATATGGGTGCATATAATTTGTGGTGTTGGTTCAATGTTTCAGAAAATGCTACGTAACTGATGTGATCTAACCTACTTTTTCTTGATTTGTCTTACATCTGACTGTTCTATTTTTATTTAATATTAGATAATAATAAGGATGTTCTCTGTTGTTTATGTCTTCAGAGAAACGAAGAATGGATAAAGGGAAAACAGAAATGCTACCTCCACCACCGCCTGTGGTACCTCCAAATGTGGTACCTCAGAAAGTTGGTAATCGACTTCCAATGGCTAGACCTGGACTTGCTTCAAAGGGACAAAGCGTTGCCCTCTTCACCAATCATTTCAAAGTTTCTGTTTCAAAGACTGATGGCCACTTTTACCACTACAGTGTATGTTTATTGGAACATATCTAGATTGTTTATATTCTGTTTTTAGCAAAAAAAAACATAATTATTAAATTGTGTATTGTAGGTTGCTATCAAATACGAAGACGATAACCCTGTTGATGCAAAAGGCATCGGGAGAAAAATACTTGATAAAGTCCAACAAACATACGGTGTAGAGCTGAATCAGAAGAAATTTGCTTATGATGGTGAGAAGGCCTTGTTCACTGTGGGCCCCTTGCCTCAGAACAAGCTGGAGTTTACTGTGATATTGGACGATGTCGCCTCAAGCAGGTACATATGATTGTGTTTATAATTTGTTTTGTTTTTTTTTGTTTTTTTTTGTTTTTGTGTCTTTTTGGACTGCATATATGATGTTGTGTCATAACAGGAGCGTGGGAAACTTAAGCCCCGGCCCTGATGGTAGCCCGGAGGGAAGTGACAGGAAACGAACGAAAAAACAGTCTCGTTCCAAGACATACAAGGTGGCAATAAGCTATGCTGCAAGAATCCCTGTGCAGGCTATTGCAAATGCTCTCAAGGGTCAAGATTCGGAGCATTTTCAGGAGGCAGTGAGAGTGTTGGATATCATCTTGAGGCAAAATGCTGCGCAAAAGTATGCATTATGGATTTTCCTTTTTTTTTCTTTTATTATGAGAAACGATTTTTTTTTTTGAAACAAATCCTTTTCCCTTTGTAGGGGATGTCTTCTTGTTCGTCAGTCTTTTTTCTACAACGAGCCAAGAAATTTCGTGGATATAGGTGGTGGGGTGGTTGGATGCCGAGGTTTCCATTCAAGTTTCAGAGCAACTCAGGGAGGGCTCTCATTGAATATGGGTAATATTTTTATATCGTTTTTATGATACATATGAGTTTTTACTTTTGGAAATCTCAATGTTTACAGTTTTAATGACTTGCAGATGTTTCAACAACGATGATTGTTAAGCCAGGACCAGTGATGGACTTTCTTCTGTTTAATCAAAAAGTTGACAATCCTTCTCAAGTTGACTGGGCTAAGGTGATGGCTTATTCCATCCACATGCCAGTTTTTCGTATGCAATTCATCTGTTCATTCTTCTATAACTTGTTTACTTATTGCAAAACAGGCCAAAAGGACTTTGAAGAATTTGAGGATTAAGGCTGCTACATCGAACATGGAATTCAAAATCAGTGGATTGAGTGACCTTCCATGCAAGAAACAAACGTAAGATATATCTTGCATCTGATTGCATCTGTATATTTATAATGTAACACTCTATTTTCATCTCTTTTTTCTCTAGGTTTTTGTTGAAACAGAGGAAAGAAGGAAGTAGTGAAGTGTGTGAAGTTGAAATTACTGTAAGTGATTACTTTGCCAAGCATCGCAACATCAGACTGGGGTTCTCTGTAGATCTCCCTTGTCTAAATGTTGGGAAACCGAAGAAGGCCACTTACATACCTATTGAGGTTTGTACTTTGTGTAGATCAAGTATTAATCTTAGAATTTTTTGTTCAAGTATAGTGATCAGTATTGCTTTCTCTTTAATAGCTCTGCGAACTGGTTTCCTTGCAACGTTATACCAAAGCACTGTCCAACCTTCAGAGAGCCTCACTTGTGGAAAAATCTCGTCAGAAGCCTCAGGAGAGGATGAATGCTTTAAAACAGGTGTGGTTTCAACTATTTTTCTTTGTTATATTTTTTGACTCTCGCTATATGTTTAGTATTCTAATGATTGTTGAGCTTCATTTAGGCACTGGCAACCAGCAACTATGGTGCTGACTCTCTGCTTAAATCTGCTGGAATCACAATCAGCAACGATTTCACTCGTATTCAGGGCCGTGTTCTGGCACCACCCAGGGTACTCAAGATTTAGATCATAACATGTTTCTGTGTTCAAGCGAAGAATTATTTGCAACTGCGCAACATTTCTTTCTCAATTATACGTATTTTGTCACAGTTGAGAGTTGGTAATGGGGAGGACTTTATGCCAAGAAATGGACGGTGGAATTTTAATAACAAGGTGTGATTCTTCATTGTTATATAGATTGAATCACGTATATCTGTGTGTTTGTGTGTGTAGCTGATTTTTGTTGCTTTCCTTGGCAGAGGTTAGCTAATCCTGTAAAGCTTGAAAAATGGGCTGCTGTGAATTTTTCTGCTCGGTGTAATGTCCGAGATCTATGTAGAAGCTTGGCTAGATGCGGCCAAATGAAAGGAATAGTGAGTGTGGTGTTGCAAATTAGGCAGGAGTGTCATATTTACCAAGTCTGCTAACTTGACTGTTCCTTTGTAGGCCATAAGCGACCCATTCGACATAATTGAAGAGAATCCACAGTCTAGACGCAATCCAGCTCCCAGAAGAGTAGATCAGATGGTAGAATTGCTCAAGACAAGACTTCCTGGAGCACCCCAGTTTCTTCTCTGTGTTCTTCCAGAGAAGAAAAACTCTGATCTCTATGGTAATCTTTTTATGAATTACCATTTGATTAGTATATTTCATTTTCTTGTCACCAGAATCTTAATCAATTCCCCCCTCCCCAAAATCTTGTTTAAGGCCCATGGAAGAGGAGGAATCTGTCTGAACTAGGTGTGGTTACTCAATGCATTGCACCCACTAAGGTGAATGACCAATACCTGACAAATGTTCTGCTAAAGATAAATGCCAAGGTAAGTAGTCTTCTACTTTGCAAATTATATAGGCTATGTTACCCTTGCAATCAACATTTGGTTATTGTCTATGCTTACCGCGACTTATCCTTTTACAGCTTGGTGGTATCAATTCACTCTTAACTATGGAGCATTCTATGCCAATGCCAACACCCCTGGTTTCAAAAGTTCCTACACTTATCATTGGCATGGACGTTTCCCACGCCTCTCCTGGTCGGGATGTCCCCTCCATAGCTGCGGTAATTAATTTTTCTTTCATAGTACTTTTATATCTTTTTATTAGGAATAATAATTATAGAAATTCTGATGCTATTTTATTTGCCTATTGGGGGAAAAATAGGTGGTCAGTTCGAGGAAATGGCCTATGATCTCTCAGTACAGGGCAGCAGTACGAGCTCAGTCAGCAAGATCGGAAATGATTGATTCGCTGTTTAAGAAAGTGTCGGATACTGAGGATCATGGCATTTTCAAGTAACTTCCTTTTAATCAGTTCTTGCATTTTAGAGCAGTTCTGTGATTGATCTGTGGTAGTACTCTGTCAAGAGGTTTATCTATAATTAAACTAACTATTTGACATTGATTTGGCAGGGAGCTATTGTTTGATTTCTTCGTAAGTTCTGGTAAAAGAAAGCCCGATCAGATCATTATTTTCAGGTATGCTTTCAAGTCCTAATATTAATGAGCACCTTTCTTCATATTATTCTGTTATTTGGCATGTATTTTGCCTGAAATTTGTCGCCTGTACTGTTCAGGGATGGTGTTAGTGAGTCCCAATTCAACCATGTTTTAAATATTGAACTGGACCAAATTATGCAGGTCTCTTTTAATACCATTGCTACCAACTTTTCACTCTTGAGTCTGATGTTTGGTTCTTGTTATATAATGCAACGTGTGGTTCTTATTCAGGCCTGCAAGTTTATGGATCAAACTTGGAAACCCAAGTTCATGGTGGTGGTTGCACAAAAGAACCACCACACCAAGTTTTTCCAATCGAACTCTCCCGACAATGTTCCAGCAGGTCTACCTCTCATCATTGTGTAATCACTCACTGGCAAAATGCCTATTTATCTAATATTTCTGTGTGTTTCCACCATACTCAGGCACTGTGGTTGATAATGGAATTTGTCATCCTAGAAACAATGACTTCTATATGTGTGCCCATGCTGGAATGATTGTGAGTTTTTATATATTTTCTTAATCAGATTTTGAATGCAGATGATGTGCATACTATTTAACTAGAAATATAGAATTTCAAAGTCTGAATCTGTTAAATAAATGAATGATATGTTTAGGGAACAACGAGGCCTACACACTACCATGTTCTGTACGATGAGCTTGGTTACAACCCGGATGAACTGCAGGAGTTTGTGCATGCTTTATCCTATGTGTAAGAATATACTTTACCACATTATGTTCTAAATTGCTGGATCTTCATTATAGCCTACCCCTATCTCACATTTCTACCTACATTTCATTAACTTTATCTGAATTTTTCAGTTACCAGAGAAGCACTACTGCCATATCTGTAGGTAATGACACTATGATCACCCTTTGTTCTGCTTACCATCAATTCCTTATTTGCATCTCTTAAAAAATTGTTAATGCATGTGAGATGTGTTACCTGGAGGGTAGAAATTGTGTCTTCACTTAGTGCATTCTTACCAAGTTATCCACCACATAGTACACACACACACGAGTGAGTGTGCATGCTTGATTGAAGAGTTTCCTGGTAATGCACCTGGTGCAACTCTTCTTTCAAGAACCCACACGCATCTCTCAACTTCCAATCTAGTTGTTTTGTTTGCTCTTGTTGTTGCTTCGTCTTTTGATTGATAATATTGTCTGAATTGCATTTTCTGCAGTTGCCCCCATCTGTTATGCGCATCTGGCAGCAGCACAGGTGTCACAGTTCGTCAAGTTTGATGAGGGTTCGGACCGAGCATCAACCGCCAGTGGAGGGACGGGGACAGTGCCTGAACTCCCGAGGCTGCATGAGAATGTCAGCAGCTCTATGTTCTTCTGCTGAGCTTTAAATGCCACATCTCCTTTTTGGGTACACACTAATGGTTGGTTAAGGCTTCCTCATGGCTGTTGTCTGCTTAAACAGATTTTCGTTGGCCATTTTGATTTCGATGATGGAATAGATTACATCTGCTGCATGGTAGTTATGAAATATTTATTTTGTCATCTACCATCGAGATTGGCTCTTTGCATTGTAGTTAAATTTGGTATTACGCATAGTGGTGATGCGTGAAAATTTTTGCGAGGTTTAGGATTTAAGAGATGAATGGAAAGTGTTATGAAAATGCAATATACAATGCCACCTGTGATTAAGGATCGTTTTGCCCTTACAACTTTAATTACTGAATGAGGAGTTAAAATCTCTATTTGATTGATCTTATCGTTTTGTTATCTGTGGTTGAATTTAATTTAAATAATTATAGTTGTGTAAATGTACTTTTACCTAATCAAGAAACATAAAAAGTTTAGTAAATGTCTATTTTGTGCAGTAGTTGATTGTAAATGCTCGTGTAAAATTAGGTGCATGAATTTAATGAGGAAAGGTCCTTGGATGTGAGACTTCCATCAAAGGGTTTAGTTATTTTGATTTGAAAAATACTCTTATGATAAATATATTACAATTTACATTGAAATGTATTACTTTTTGTGTCAGCTATTAGTTTATGTTGATATATGTTAATCTTTATGTGATAAAGTATTAGTTGATTTGGTAGCTTAAAAAGGTATAATTTTATTTTGTTGAAAAGACTCATGTTTGAGAAGTGTATAACTTTTTTTTCTGGTCAATTCGATGAAGGTATAATCCTCCAATATCTGTCAACAAGTACTTAAAATATTTATTTTATCTTTTTATTTGATTTATTAAGTTATATCTATCTAAGTTGTACAATAAATTTCACATGTTATTTAAACTAGTAAAACATTTTTTGAATATGACTTATTTTGGGACAATAAAATATTTTCAAACGGACTCCTTTAACAGGACAGGAGAAGTAATATCCATGTTAAAAGGTACTTTTTTTTTTAAAGTTATATATTAATTGTTTATCCAGAAGAATAAATTCTGCTGAACAACGTGATTTTTGAAATATGGAATATATAATAAAAAATCTGGGTTTTGAAAGTTCTCAAACGGAGGAAGTAAGATCTTAATCGGAAGCTCCACTGATGAATAGTGAGAAAGAGTTTTCAAAATTTGATCAAATCGATCGAGAATCTCATCATCTCTTAGGCGGGCCAACCAACCAAGTTGGGCAATTTGTGACCTAGTTTTTTAGTTTTTTCTAGATTAAAGATCTAAGAGGTATAGGGTTTGTATCTTAGAGTTAAGAGATATTAGGGAAAATTGGTAAAAATATCCCGTAAGTTTACCATATTTATGAAAATATCCTCTAAGTTTGGCCATTTTTTAAAATGCCTCATAACTTCCAAAAAATTGGTAAAAATGTCCCGCCACCGGCTACAGCCAGTTGCCCATCCGGTGACGGGCTTATGTGGCATTTTTTATATGATGTGGCAATCCTTATTTTGTTTTGACTGCTGACTTGGCTTAATAAATAAATTTTAATATATTTTAAAATAAATTTATTAAAAATATACTTAAAAAAAAAAAAAAAAAAAAAGGAAAAACTTGAACTGGTTCATCTTCTTCCCCTCCCCTTCCCCCTCCCCTGTCTATCTTTTTCTTCTTTCTCAAAATACGGTCGCGTCGATCCGGCAACGGATCGATGACCGTCGGCTGCTCCGCCACCGTCTTCCTCGCCGCCGGCCGCCACCGTCTTACTGATACATATATATATACACACATATATATTATAGATACATATATATATATATATATATATATATATATATATATATATATATATACTGAACGAAATCGTCTGCAGGTATGAAATCATCTCCGGCCGCCCCTTCGTCTACAAAATCCCGCCGCCGTCCGACCTCCTCATAGGACGATACACCCCCACTCGCGGCCGCTCATCTTCCCGACGATAAAGTACACTGCTGTCCCACTCGACAAACACAGGCCGCTCCCGAAGATGTGTGTTTCTGCTATACTCCATTGCAGTAAAGATGTGTGTTTCTGTGTACTCCTCCACTTGTTTCTCTAAATGAGGATGGAGTAGAAAGTCATTTTCTAAGAAGAAATAGTAATGCTGTTAAATGATGTTTGTCCATTTTGTTTTTCTTTGTTTTATAGTTGTGTGCGCTGTTTGGATTAGATTAATGCTAAGCCAAACTCCGGCAAGTTTCTTCAGGCTGTTGATGCAGGTGAAGGAATGGAGATTTGAAGTGAACTCGGTGGAAAATCGAATTGGGGAAACGCGGCAATTGATGAAATTTAGGGTTTTGAGAATGGAGAGGGATTTGAGAGCTGTTAAGGATAAAGTGAAATCTTTAGAACAATTTGCGAGTGTGAGGGAGAGGAGGTGGCGGAAGGGGGTGAAAACGTCGGCGGTAGGAGGGGGTGGCGGAGTGTTGCGACGGAGTTTGCGGCGGAGTGAACTCGGTAGGAAGGGGGTGAAAACGTTGACACTCACGCACTGGTGACCAACGTGTAAATTAGGATTGCCACATCAGATAAAAAACGCCACATAAGCCCGTCACCGGATGGGCAACTGGCTGTAGCCGGTGGCGGGGCATTTTTACCAATTTTTTGGAAGTTATGAGGCATTTTCAAAAATGGCCAAACTTAGAGGATATTTTCATAAATATGACAAATTTACGGGATATTTTTACCAATTTTCCCAGAGATATTATCTAATATAAAGATTCAATATGATACCAGTACAATTGATGTACACGAGAACTACTCATAGTTGATAAGAGAAAGGTGATGTAGAACCCTTGACAAGAAATATGATGTCAATTGGTGTAATAAAAACACCCAAATATTCTTATTTAACCAAAAAGTATAGTTTGTTTGCCTGAATAGTATGTTTTCTGTTATTTTAATTTTATTATGTTCTTTTCCTTTTTATTGTGGTGGACCCGATATAGTATAACTTATTTAACCATAAATTATTATTTGTCGTAACAAAAAGTATAATTTTTTTATTGGAACAATATAATTTACAATTCTTTGATTTTTGTTTTTCCATTTTCTTGTGGCGGATTATTATAGTATAACTTGTTTTACGAAAAGGTATAATTTATTTATCGACATAGTATAATTTATTTTTTACGAAAAGAATTGATTTTTTACTCAAGCGGTATAACTTGTAAATCAGAAGAAAAATAAAACAAAAGAAATAATTAAAAAATCCAAAATTAACAATAAATTATAATAAATTATAAATTTTATCTTTTATTATTTAATTAAATCATGTTTCTTTACTAATTATATTGTTAATTTTATAAATCAATATATGAGAACATAATTAATAAAATATAATACATAAAAAAAATTATAAACTAAAAGAAAAACAAAGGAATTAATTACAAAATCCAAAATTAAAAAATAAAATTATAAAACATTATCATTTTATTTTTATTATTTAATTATATAATATTTAATAATAATAATAATTATTAATTTTAAAAATTAATGGATGAAGAAAATGATTAATAAAATATAAATTAGAACATAAAGAAGATAATTGGTAAAATTAAATTTTAAAATTATTGGATATAAGTTTCGAACCCATGCTCTCATACTTATTTTGATTGTTATACTGACCGCAAGGACACACTCTATCTAAGTTAAATTAATGCGTTCTTTATGCGTTCTTTTGTACATATAATAATATAAATGCGTCTTTTTGAATATATAATAATAAAGTACGGTATAATAATAACATATGGGTATAAGAGGCAGGTGTGGGTTTGAACCTATGCCCTCTCACATTTTTGCGCCGCGTCCCTTACCACCTAGACACACCCCATTTATTCTAATTAAACTCGTCCTTATTCTTTTAAAACAATACGCTGCATTAAAAAAATATATTCAAGATCCGCTATGTCACGGGGATCCTTTTTCTGACGGACGCAAAATGCTTATCAATTTCAATTCAACTTAATTTTATGTCCCTTTTAAATAAAGGTAGTGCACAAAAAGTCTTATGTGCACTTGGTGAATATAAGACTCACTCTTTGACTATTGATTTGAGAAGTGAATTTACAGTCCACAATTCAAATTCATTTGCTAAAAGTTCAAATCAATTTATTTTACCTTTCCAAATTTTCCGTTCATTTTTATGAATTTAAAATACTTCTTACAACCTAATCATTTGAAATTCATTCTCTCTCCATATATACATATATATATAACCTACTTATTCGCAAATACAATCACACACTTTTTTCATCCGAATATGTTCATCCTTATTCAAACAACTCGAAATGATTTTGAAGAAATACACTTGATTTTTTTTTTTTTAAATTAAAATTCCAACTTCCCCTTTTTTTTCCCAAAATTACTTATATTTTCTAACACCCCGTGTGATGCACGACTTGATTTATACTTATTTGTAAAAATAAAACAAAACAAAATATATATTTTTTAAATCGTGCATCGCAAGACGTGATGTTCTAGTAAATAAAAAAAAAACAGCAAGTCTGACTTTAGAAAAAATACATCAAATCGTACATACACAAAAATTGTATGTGTTGTTTGACTTGAAAATGTTCATCCATTTTTTCTCAGGGTGCAGTTTGGAGTTCACACTATTTGATGCGATTGCGGATTCAGCTAATCTATTTTAGACGGAAGCACAATTATTTTTGAACAATTACGTACATGACACACGATTACATTAATTATATTAATGTACCAAATTGGAAGTGTATAAGTTCTCATAATTTATTTAATGCTTGTATCTATTAGCAGTTTGTAGAAAAAAAACCCGAATCAAATTCTTAAAAAAAAAAAAAAAAAGAATTGGACCCTAATAACGTAAGACTCAAATTTCTCATCAAATCAGAATGGCTAAACATCAATGTGCTTGCATTGCTCTATATTCCCATCATCATGCTTCCCAATTGCGTGCTCATCAATCTTCAATGTTATTTCAGCTTCATTATCATTTTTACCAACCTGCTCGATTAATTATAGAGAAAATGTAAAAATTATGTCTAAGTATGAAGTTTACCATGCAAAACTCGTATAACATACAACCATTATTGTTATGATTTCGTGTTTGTAATGTATGTACTCTCCAGTATTGATGAGCTACCATAGAACGATTTTAGCATAATTCACAACTATTTGAAATTAGTCCAAACTTTCAAATTTGCAACAACAACAGACGTATATGAAACACGCCTAAAGTATTCATATACCCTAAAATTCAAATGTCTATATTAGAAAGTGTATGTAAGTATGGTAATATTATTCTTTGTGTCACAATGCGATTTGACATATCATAAAAGATGACAGAAAACTGGACAGATTCATACATTATTATGGCAGATTAGGTTTGGAAAGGTATAATTGATTGAAATACTTTCGGTTGGTACTGTTCACGAGTGTCGCAATTTCCGGTGAAACTAACCGTATATATATGATTTGATTGTAGAGCTAATACAACCTAGGATTCTTTCCATAACTATATTGTACTAATGATTCAGATTGTTTGTAAGAGATCATAGCTATTATTGACAAAGTTGGATTGTTCAAGTGGCAGAGCATCTACTACTTAAATTTTTTGTCCTGGGTTCGAGTCACCGTGAGGGAGAGGGGAGGGGAGGGGAGGGGAGGGTTTTTTCTTTGTTTCTTAGATTAGGAGAAAAAAATTTTAAGAGATCATAGCCATATTGAGGGGGTCCAATGATTCGGATATTTATAAGACTCATAATTAATGATCAAACCTACCATGTTCTTTGTATACAATATTAGGATGATTAATTGCGTCTGTAAATGTATACTTAATTACACATTTTTTTTGTGCAGATCATTGCCATATTTATATTGTCATATTTCCCCTCTTCTAATGAATCGGTTAACTACTTACATATTTCATGTGATTTACCTGTGGAGTTAACAAACACTGCAGATTATAGCAAATCTCGCGAGGTATTAATTAAGGTTAACAACTGAAAACACATTTTGTATATCAAGCTAGTCAACTCAAGGAATTTGGCGTGTCTTTCCAAATAAGCAGGTGTTTTGGGGGGAAAAATGGATTGCTATATTGAGAAGATTTTGTTATCATATTAAGTAAGATAACTCATTTAAAAGTGTAAACGTACTCATAAATGAGCTCAAACCGGATTAAGATTTTTAGTTTGGCTTGTAAGCAATTTAGTTTGGATTCGATGAAAACAAACTAAAATTTTGGGCAAATTTAAAGGACTACTGTACTGTTCGTCCGTTGTTTAATAAAGTACAACTACTTTTTGGTTGTTTAATAAACTATGCGAAGTCGTCCATGCATGCGACACTGCATATGTCGTCACTGCTATGAGCGACACTGTGTCGAAGGATTATATTTCTCTCTCTTTTTTTTTTTTTTTTTTTAACCTTGCTAGGGGCAACATTTTTCTATTTTCACTCATACAAGAGGTGAAATTATTTTTTTATTTTTATTTTTATTTGGTCAAACAGAGGTAGCACTTTGACGAACTATCTTTGGTCAAACCAGTTCCGACGAACTTCACGATATTCAGAAAAACAATGCATTAAGATGAGATTTTGACAAATGCAAATATTAATAGTATCATAATTTAATATTAAAGACCACACAATCTATATCTGTCAAAGTGAAAAGATCAAGAATTATCATTCCTCCACCGTACCTCTATATTGTTTACTTAAACTATAATCACTTTTCCTAATTAATATCTGAAACACTAGAAATTAAAAGTAAATTTTAGAACTACATGAAAAAAAGATATTAGATTATAATTCTCCTTATTTCGAACTTATTTATCTATATTATTATACAATGAATAACAGCTGGAGCTACATCACGTTACCATAAATTATAACTTCTCCCCTAGTTATTCGCTAATACACAAGAAATTAAAAATAAATAGTTCTATCTGCATTATATATTTTATATCTAAGAAAACTATAAATTAACGATGGAAAAAATCAAGTCTAGAAATTTGTATCTTAATGAAGTGTCATTTGGTTACATTGGTAGTCTTCTTTAGCCAAAAATCTACTTGAAACACCCTAACTGAGATAAACAAATCATAACAATGGAGAGAAATGTTGTGAGGTAGAACTTATGTCTTTGTAGAAGTGAGTAATAAATTAAAAGAACTTCATGTAATATATAGACTCACACTGCCGTTAGTTTCGGTCAAAAGTAAAAGAAGGTGATAAAAATGACAAAATACATTTCAAAGTGTTGAAATTTGATTGACATTTCGATACTTGTTAATCATACAGTATGGTGAGAAATCATGCAAGATGGTGGAAGTTGAGTTGTCTTCTTGTCCCATATACTTGAATAGTGGAATCGTTGCAGCCTTATTTCAACTCATTGTCACCTCTTGTATGTGCGACACTAAAAAAGAAAAATTAAATTTAATGTTGCCTCTTGTATGAGCGATAATAGAATAAATTAAATCAATGTCAGGATAGACTTTATTAAAAAAGAAATATAACACAGTATCGCTCATGGCAATAACGATATATGCAATGTTGTCTACTGCATAGACGTTTTTGCAAAAAATAATTGTACTTTTTAAACATCGGGAAGAACAACTCCATTGGATTTGGCTTGGTGATTAACCGGCCACCGAATGATTTAGCGCTATACACAGTAATAAAGACACCAGAAACTACCAAAATGTTGGAAGATAGAAATAGGGTGGCATTAAGATATTTTTGCCTAAGTTAGGCCTCCGCGAGCAATGACACATGGTTGGTCACATTGACTATGGTTACACAAGTGTAACTATGGTTACGTGATGCTGCTGCTTAGTGCTGGCGGCCCCTTTAATTGTCCCCTTCTTACAACCAAATGCTCAAACCAACAAAAGAAACCCCACACGCTCTCTGTCTGTCTGTCTCCATCTCCTTAATCCATATCCAAAAACTCTACACATAACTGAAACCAAGCGAAGAAGAAAGACCTGTAAGTTCTCTCTAGTTTCCTTTTCCTTTTGATATTGCGAATTTCATCTGCCTATTTTGTTATTGTAATAGCATCTTGTTGTAGATTAGGGTTTTCAAGAGGATTTTATAGATCATAGAAACATGATTGAGTTCTGCTCAGATTTTCCATATATAATATTGAGTTCAGGGATAGGTTGAGTTTGAATTTTTCATGGGGCTGTTTGATAAGTTATGTTACATGAGATTTTATTTTTTCTTAATTGTTGGATTATTGTTTTGGATCAGATTTGTGCTATTGCTTGGGGTTTCTCCGTTGGTTCATCTGTGATTTTGGGATTTCTTAGATGCAAGTATTTATCATCGGTGGAATATAGATATTGGCTCCAACTTAGATCAATACGTTGTCGAATCTGCTAAATGGGTATATTTGAGGAAATGGGGTTCTGCGATCTTGATTTTCCCTCGAATACTAATGGGGAAGTGGAGGTTCCCCCTGCGGTTCAGATTGATGAAGACTACAGTGATGATGAGATGGACGTTGATGAGTTAGAAAGGAGAATGTGGAGAGATAGGATGCTCTTGAAACGTCTCAAGGAGCAGAAGAAGACCAAAGATGGAGTTGATGATATCGCCAAACAGCGACATTCTCAGGAACAAGCAAGAAGGAAGAAAATGTCTCGGGCTCAAGATGGCATCTTGAAGTACATGCTGAAGATGATGGAAGTCTGTAAAGCTCAGGGTTTTGTCTACGGTATTATACCCGAGAATGGAAAACCTGTAACCGGTGCATCTGATAATCTCCGTGCCTGGTGGAAGGAGAAAGTTCGGTTCGATCGCAACGGGCCAGCTGCGATCTCCAAGTACCGGGCCGAGCATTCGATCCCTGGGAAAGCCGAGGATTCGGTCGCAGTGATATCCACTCCTCACACTCTTCAGGACCTTCAAGACACTACCCTCGGCTCACTCTTATCGGCTCTGATGCAACACTGCAATCCACCCCAGAGACGGTTCCCGTTGGAGAAAGGGGTCCCACCACCGTGGTGGCCGACTGGGAACGAGGAGTGGTGGGCCCAGCTCGGTTTGCCCAAGGATCAAGGGCCTCCTCCTTATAAGAAGCCTCATGATTTAAAGAAGGCGTGGAAAGTTAGCGTTCTCACTGCTGTTATCAAACATTTATCACCTGATATTGCTAAGATACGGAAACTTGTGAGGCAGTCTAAGTGCCTTCAGGATAAGATGACGGCTAAAGAGAGTGCAACTTGGCTTGCTATTATTAACCAAGAGGAGGTTCTATCGAGGAAACTGTATCCTGATAGCTGCCCACTCCCATCGTTGGGTGATGGGGGTGGATCGTATCTGATTGGTGATGCCAGTGACTACGACGTTGACGGAGTCGAAGATGAGAGGAAAGTTGAAGTGGACTATAAGCCCCTTGATCGGACTTTGTTCAAGAAAGACGGGCTTGTAGTAGCACCGTTCGGCGCAGTCAAGGGAGAGATCATTGATGTGGATTCAGATTTTGTACCAAAAAGGAAACAACAATCGGTAGAGGAGCACACTGGTCGAAATATATACACTTGTGAGTTTCCGCAATGCCCTCACAGTGATATCCGCATGGGATTTAGTGACCGTACATGGAGAAACAATCACCAAATGAGCTGCCAATTCCGATTTAGTCCTCCTGAGAACAAATCCCTGCCTGTGGATATTGCTTCAACTTCCATGGATGTTTCCGAACTCGGGCTTCCAGAAGATGGTCAAAAACTTATTTCTGAGCTAATGTCATTCTACGATAGCAACCTACAGCCTAACACTATCTTCTCCTCTGGAAATTTCAACGCCGTACAAGGTCAGAACCAACAAGATGACGACTTCTTCAAACAGGGCAATGGATCGGGAATATTTCAGGAGTCCAATGTGCCGTTGAGTAGTTCAGTTTTTGGATCAACTGAACTCGAGTATGATCACTGCAAATCGTCTTTCAATCCCACATTCACTAACAATGTCGTGGAGAATATATCTGGCTTCAGATTTGGTTCGCCTCTCAATTTTGCACCAGTCGACTACTCCATTGATCCTATACCAAAGCAACAAGAAGTGTCTTTGTGGTATCTTTGAATCGGGAGTAGTGCTTGTATTTGATTGTCTTGGAAGAGGTTATCTATTACAGCCCTAGTTATGGCTGTAAAAAGGCCATGTTGTTTTGGGCCACTCTACTTAGGTTAACCATCTTATCTTAATATAGTAATATTTGCAGTGTTGTATATTAACAAGTGAGTGTAATGGATTTAGCTATGTTTTGAGGTTGTATTAGTCACTGATAGATTGACTGTGTAATAATGGGGGAGATACTGAGCCTATACAGGAGATCTCCCATCTTGTGCCCTAGATGTTTGAAATTAGTGAGAACTTCATTTGTGGATGTCTAATTCATGTGTCTATGTATCTTGCTGCAAATTTTAATGCATTAATGTCAATTGAGCCGGCAAAACTGGACCGGCCTGCAGGCTGGCCAGAACTACCACAGGATATAAGTAGACTGGCGCAGTGAGCTAACACCAGGTTGGCGGGCTGCGAGCTGGCCCAAATGAAAATATTCCAAAATTAAGTCAATGGGTTGGAACTCGGGCTGACACTACCAAATCCATTGGCCCGGAGGTCGCAGGCTTGGTAGAGTGTCCCGATTCACACTCCATCAACGGCGTTGCGGTGAATAACATTGTAAACTTGATTTATACAGGTTTGGGGAACATGGTGAAGGATTTGAATCAAATGAAAACTAAAAATTGTAGATCATTTGTAATGGAACAGGGCACTATACAGGTGTTACTCATTTTGCAAAAAACGTGGTAAGTACTTTGGTCCATGATGCTGATAAACGATGCTTCTGAACATCTGTCATAAGCTCCAAAACCTACTTTTAAGAGAAGTTGGGGGCAGCACCTTATGTTCAGTAGTGACAGTGTTGGGAACCTCCGACCCACGATCAAGTCTCATAGCTTACATGGGGCAGTTTTGAGGAATCGAAGCTGAGTCCTGATAATTAGTTAGGTCAAACCTGTAATCTGGATTATCAATTAGGGCATCCACAATGCCTATGTACAAAACTACTTTTGTACCTGATATTGAGTATAATTTGCATTGGGGACTGATGAGGTGGAGGAGAGAGGAGAAATTTGGTACAATGCATTGTACCTAAAGTGGAGGGACCCGCTTGCGAGTGGGATTGACAGCAGTTGCACGCACGCGTTGTGGGGGAGGGGAAATTGTCTCAGGCGCGCATGGGCGCGTCGCGGTGGGGCCCGCGCCTGAAAAGCTGCAGCGTGGGGGGTGGGGTTGTCGGGTATTCTTTTCAGTTTTTTTTCCCTGTTTTTTCTTTTTTTTTTTTTTTTTTTTTGGTTTTGTTTAATTTATTGTTGTGGTTTGAGAAACATTCAATGGATTGGGGATCACACATTTGAATTTTATCCGTTGGTGCAACGGATAATAGTCCTTTTAACTGTAGAACGGAAATATTTACTATTCTTTTTTAATTATTTTATTAAATATAAAAAAAAAATCCTATATATACATGCTTATCCTTCAACTTGTTTGTATCAGCTTTCAAAAATTATCAGCTTTCAAAAATTTCTCTAAAAATTTTGTACAATCTTTCTTACGATGGACGGAAATTCTTGGATGAATTTGTTCGGTAATTCGTCTAATTCAGACGAAAATTTTCATCCTCGTCCTCAAATTTCTACCCCTGGTTCCCAAAATTCCACCATGCGACCCAACATGATACCGACTCAAAATTTTCCAAATCATCCGAATTCTCAGATGAATTCGATGGCTACCTCCGGTTCACCATATTTTATGTATCCCCCTCAAAGTTTTCAGTATCCTTATATGGCGGCCCCTCCTTACGGATTTTCCCCTCAAGGTGCACCAACAAACCCTTCAAACTCGTCTAGAAGGACTAGTATAGACGGATCGAGCACTGACAGGGAGTGCAATACTCCGTCATCTGGGCCAGCTTCTCCATTTCCACCACATTCGTCCCCACCAAGAATCGAGAATATTAATCTTGATTCAGAAGCGTTTTCCGACGGGATTGGCAATGTTCCACGTGGAAGGAGGACGACATATTCTCCAAGATGGAAGGGGCCAGAAAATGAGTTGCTTGCACGATGCTGGGTGAACATCAGTGAAGATTCGGTGGTCGGCAATGATCAAAAGTTAGACCAGATGTGGAAAAGGATCGCAGTACTATAGAGGGTATTATCTAACTGATGGAATATATCCCGAATGGGCATCTTTCGTCAAGAGTTTTCAATGTCCAACTGATCCGAAAAGAAGCCATTTCAAGCAAATGCAAGAAGCCGCAAGGAAAGATGTCGAGCGAGCGTTCGGGGTATTGCAAGCTCGTTGGGCAATAATTAAAGGTCCGGCACGTTTTTTGTACAAGACAAATTTGAAAGATATAATGTATACTTGCATTATCCTACATAACATGATCGTTGAAGACGAGGGGGAATCGGCAGCCAATTGGATGGACGAATCTAACATAGACAACAACACAAGTACTCAATTATTCCAAGGTTCCGTCGGAGGTTTCAGTGACTACATACGAAGAAGTGCCGATTTACGGGATAAGGAAAAACATCATCAACTTCGAGCCGATTTGATTGAGCACATATGGGCACGATGTAACACTAACTAGTTATATTCTAAGATTTCTTAAGTACGTTTATTATTTGTAATTTCGATTTCGAGTTGTATTTTAATAATAGTACGTTATATTCTAGGATTTCTTAAGTACATTTATCATCAACTTCGTTCCCTATTTTTTATTTTTAAAAAAAAAAATCCCCAATTTTAATAATAGTATATTAAAAAAAAATGGATACAATTTTTTTATTGTTGTTACAATTACGAGAAAAATCAAATTAATTAAGGGTGTCATTTTTTAAAAAAATCCGAAATTTTAATTTAATTAAAAAATTAATTATGAATATTAATTAAATTATATGTATGTGTTAAAATTGTAAATAAGATTTTAATAAATTGTAGATATAAAAATAATATGGTAGTTTGCATGTGGGACCCATAAATATTGTCAATTGTACCTAGGAGGATTGGGGAGAAATAGGTACAATTTGAGTGGAAATTAACTTTTGAGGTGACAGTGATGTGGCAGTGATGTGGCAGGTACAATTTGGTGTGCCATTGTGGATGCTCTTATAAAAATTTCTTTTGGTGGATACAAAATTGGCTCTTCAAGATTACCCCAAGAGACTCCACTTGTATTGAAAGGAATATTTGACTTTGTTGTTTTGTCTCCTTTTCGTTAGCATATTCCTCTTCCTACGTTTCATTGAAGACATCTGCATATAATTCCTACAAAAGACAAATTTGTTATGCCAAATAAAAAAATAAAACATGGAAAAACTGCTTCATTAGCTGATGCAAATCCGTGTCTAACCACCTTATCTTTGATTATTAAAATCTGCTAAAAAACTTCTCTCCCTCAATCATCACAAACTTATTGACTTGTGATCATTGTACCAAACTCCCTTCAAAATTCTTCTTCTCTTTCCTCAGGAGAGAGATTTTCTGATATTTATGGGACAAGAAACAAGAAAATCTCTGACCGATGAATACGAAATCACAGAAATTCTTGGGAGGGGAGGATTCTCCGTCGTGAGACGAGGAATCAACAAGTCGAAGACCGAAACAAACAAGCAAGTAGCTGTAAAAACACTAAGAAGATTCACACCTTTCATGCCTTCAAATCCAGTTCCAAGAAGTTCAAAAACTACACCTCCAATAACCAAACAGTCCCTTATATCAGATGCACTCCTCACAAATGAACTCTTGGTGATGAGGAAAATCGTCGAAGACGTCTCCCCTCATCCGAATGTTATCCATCTCTACGACGTCTGTGAAGACAATGGTGGGGTGCACTTAATACTCGAGCTCTGCTCGGGTGGCGAGCTCTTTGACCGGATTGTAGCTCAGGCGAGGTACAACGAGGCCGAGGCTGCTGGTGTGGTCAGGCAGATTGCGGCAGGGCTAGCAGCGTTGCATCGTGCTAGTATAGTTCACCGGGACTTGAAGCCTGAGAACTGTCTGTTCTTGAGTAAAGATGAGGACTCTTCATTGAAGATCATGGATTTTGGATTGAGTTCTGTTGAGGATTTTACGGATCCCGTTGTGGGATTGTTTGGTTCGATTGATTATGTGTCGCCGGAGGTGCTGTCTGGCGATAGGGTTACGACAAAGAGCGATATATGGGCACTTGGTGTCATTCTGTACATTCTCCTCTCAGGGTGAGTTTTTCCTTCAACTTTGTTTGTCATAAAATTTATTCAGTTGAAGGAGACTAAGTTTAATCTTTAATTATCATCATATATGTGGTGTAATCAGGTATCCTCCTTTCATTGCACAAACAAACAGGCAGAAGCAACAAATGATTCTAAATGTATGTCAAGTTGAATATATATTATTTTTAACGAAAAAGTTTGTTTCTGTCAATTTAGTGTGAATTCTTCTTCTGTGATGCAGGGTCAGTTCAGCTTCTATGAGAAAACATGGAAGAACATTTCGCCATCGGTTAAACAACTAATCAGCAGTCTTCTGAAAGTTGATCCCAACTTGAGACCGAGTGCTGAAGAGGTGTCTTAAACTGAACAAGTTCAGTCATCATACATGTTTAGCTTTACCTGATAATCGATCACATAAACCGATAGCTAGATGTATCTGTATCGTTATTGTTACAAGATGAAGAAAAGCAAACAAAACTAATAGATGATTCCTTGTATAAATACGTAGATTCTTCAGCATCCGTGGGTGAAGGGGGATCTGGCAAAGCAAGAGCAGATGGATGCTGAGATTGTTTCTCGTCTGCAAAGTTTCAATGCGAGGCGTAAGTTTCGCGCAGCTGCAATGGCGAGTGTTCTAAGCAGCAGCTTCTCGTTGAGAACAAAAAAGCTCAAGAATTTGGTGGGGTCTTATGATCTTAAACCGGAGGAACTTGAGAATCTGAGTGTGAATTTCAAGAAAATGTAAGTCAAGATTGTGCATTATTGATTTTGTTGGAATTCAATCTGGTAATGATGTCTTTTGCGTTTAATGCAGATGTAAAAGCGACAATGCAACATTGTGTGAATTCGAGGAGGTGTTGAAAGCGATGGAGATGATATCATTGGTCCCTCTAGCACCACGTATCTTTGACCTGTTCGATAACAACAGGGATGGCACAGTTGACATGAGAGAAATCATTGGAGGCTTCTCTAGTCTCAAATATTCACAAGGTGATGATGCACTCCGACTTTGCTTTCAGGTGCACGCTCTCTCTCTCTAATCTATTTGGGTTAGGATTAGTTTCTTAGAGTCAAGTACATTGAAATAGTGTACTGTCTCTTTCTGGATATTCTCGAAATCGATAACATTGTTCTTCTACGCGCATTACATAATTGTTCTTCTTCCACGCTTTTGTGTGCATCACACTCTCTCTCTTGCACAGATGTATGATACAGACCGATCAGGATGCATCAGCAAGGAAGAACTAGCATCGCTGCTGAGAGTAAGTATCATGATCAATGTTGCTTTTAATTGCTGCTAGCTTATACTACTACTACTATCACTCTAATTAATGTTTGTTTGATGATGAAGGCGTTGCCGGACGAGTACCTTCCGATGGACATAGCCGAACCGGGAAAGCTAGACGAGATATTCGACATGATGGACGCCAACAGCGACGGACAAGTGACGTTCGAAGAGTTTAAGGCTGCCATCAAAAGAGACAGCTCTCTTCAAGATATAGTCCTTTCCTCTCTACGCTCTAATTAGTATAGTAGTCATGCTGCTGCTGCTGCTGTCTTGTAATATTTTCATAAGAAACTTTTCATCTATTCAGGATTTTGAAAATTTGGTGCCATAAATCTATACACTAAGCCTTAAATTCTAGCCAATTTTCTTTTGGTTTATTTAATCCCTTCAAAATTAATTAGTTTAAGATTAATAATGTAATATTCTTTATATCTTAATTTTATTAGGTTATAGTATATACCAAAATTAATTAGTTTAAGGTTAGTCATGTAATTTTCTTTATATCCTAATTCTATTAGGTTAAGGTTAATAATGTAATTTTCTCTATATCCTAATTTTGTTAGGTTCTATATATATATATCAAAACTAATTAGTTTAAGATTATTGATGCAATTTCCTTTATATCCTAATTCTATTAGATAAATTATATGTGTGTGTGTATATATATATATATATATATTCTTATTAACTTAAAAGTGCCTTAAGTTTCACGGAAAGAAAGAACAACGTGCAAGATAAATAAATAAATAAAATACAAACAAATTTATTATCGTGTTAAAACAAAGAATCGTTGGAGCCGAGATGAAGCATGACCAGAAGCAAACTGAGATCGAGAACACTAGAGAGAGATCATAGTGTTTTCCACTAGGGGTTTTTCATGAGTGCCCTTTACATTTATTTTAGATTAATTCATCCAGTAATATGCTTTATGAAAAAAATTGAAATTGTCATATTATGAAGCATGCATATTTTAAATAAGAATAATATAAATTTACATATATATTACGAATAAATCTTCAAAATACAAGCTTCATGTTCAAAATAAAAGTAGATAAAATATTTTATATTGGGGAAAGTGTTCAAAGTAAAGGTAAGTGAGGAAGAGGGCGGGATTTCTTAAAACATTATTATATGTAATGATGATGAATTATTTAAAAGCAACGTTAGAAGTTTTATTTAGGATAATTATACTTTACTATTCAAACTATAGGCACTTGTATACATTAGTTGTCAAACACTTAGTGTTAAATCATGTCTTTTAAACTACATGATTAGATACTTTACCATCTTCAAATAAAAATGTGAATATTTTAAAGTTGAATTAAGAGTCAAAGGTCATAAAATTACACAGTATAAACATCTTATGTTTACAAACAAAAGAATGCAAAAAATATGTTCCATTGCCATAATATAAAGTTAAAAAAATGAAGTTTAGGTTATAAAGACTAAAAAAGTGTAAAAATTATCTGAAACCGACAGAGTATGAACGTTAAATCTAATTAACTATATTTTTAAAATGTACATGTTTTGTGTTAAAGTATGTGTGCGGAATCTTGAAATAACAAGATATAAGAAGATATACTTTATTAAAATTGCAATTAAAAATCTTAAATATATTAGTTATTCATATGAAACTAATTGTTATTATGAGCGAAGTGCTTCAATGGAATTTTTTTTATTAGACTATTAAATAAGTGGAAGAAATGTGTGGATATAGCACAAGTACTATCCATATGGAGATCACAAGGTGATAGTTTCCAAGAATGTAGTGTTTCTTGAAGATATTCATATCTCCGAGAAAAACAAGGTCACAACAAGGTAGATCTTGAAATGATTCAAGAACCACAAAATAACATAGAGGATGAGGTCTTGTCCAATGGAGTGGACAAAAATTCAGTGGGAGTTTTGATGATCTATTGGGAGGGGAAATAACTCTTAGAGGGTCACCTCAAAACAATGAGATGCATCAAAACAAGATATTGTATCAAACCCGCAAGATAACATAAAAGATGATGTATTGTCCAAAGGAGTGGACAAGAACTCAGTGGGAGTTATTGATGATCTATTGGGAGGGGAAACAACTCGTAGAGGGTCACCTCAAGATAATAAGATGCATCAAAGACAAGATATTGATCAGTCCCAACTCAAGAGAATCATAGTGACATTCTTGAGAATATCTCAAAATATTGAAAACCAACTTACGATCAGAATAAACTGCCTAAACCAACTCAATAGACCTCAAAGGAATCGGCGTGCACCTGAAAGACTAAATCTATTGGTTGAGAAGCAAGATGATGAGGTTGATTCAGAAGACGACAAACCTAAGACCTATATCGAAGCGGTGTCTGGCACCGATTCGAAGATGTGACTGGCTGCCTTAACATCTGAAATGGACTCGATGTACCTCAATCTAGTTTAGGAACTAGTTGATTTGCCAGATGGGGCTCGCCTCATAGGCTGCAAATGGATCTTCAAGAAGAAAAGAGATGCAGGTGGCAAGGTACTAACCTACAAGGCTAGGTTGGTGGCGAAGAGTTATAGTCAGCGCAAGAGCATTGACTATGATGAAACCTTTTTCGCCAGTTGCTAAGATCAAGTCCATTAGGATATTACTTGCAGTAGTTGCATACTATGACTTTGACATTTGACAAATGGATGTCAAAACTGCCTTTCTCAATGGAGAAATCGAAGGCACTGTGTATATGTCACAGTCGGAAAGTTTTGTATCCAAAGAAAGCCGAAAGGGTATGCAAGTTACCGAAGTCCATTTATGGACTCAGGCAAACATCTAGGAGTTGGAATATTTGCTTTGACAGAGCTATCAAATTATTTGATTTTGTCAAAAGCAAAGATGATCCATGCGTTTATAGTAAACGTAAGAATGGAAATATTGTCTTCCTTATCATATATGTCGATGATATACTGATAATGGGGAGCAATCGTTCCATGTTGCAATCTGTGAAAGATCAGATTTCAGCAAAATTTCGATGAGAAACACTGGAGAATTGTCAAGACTATTCTTAAGTTCCTTAGAAGGACTAAAGAATATTTCTTAAAGTTTATGGTGGACAGCTAGAGTCATCAGTTACTGGGTATACTGATGCTAGCTTCCAAACGGACCATGATGACTCAAGGTCTTTGTCTAGATATGTTTTTGTTCTCAATGGTGGTGCAGTGAGTCAGAATAGTTTCAAATAGAGTAGAATTGTCGATTCCACCACTGAAGCCGAGTATATTGCTACATCTGAAGCTGCCAAAAGGGGATGTTGCTTTATTAAAGTTCGTAAAAGAATTAGGTGTCGTTCCAAGTGCCAGCAGTGCAATACCGTTGTATTGTGACAACGGTAAGTGCGGTTGCGCTAGCAAAAGGAACCGAGAGCCACGAACAGAAACAGGCATATTCCTTGGAGATATAATCTGATTGGAAAAATAATAGATAGGGAGATGTGAAAGTAGATAGAGTATCCGTTGATGATAACTTGGCTAATCTTTCAACCAAACAGTTGTGTACAGCAAGACACAACAAGCACTTTGAGAGCTTGGCACATTGGTAGTTGGCTTTGATTCAGTGGGAGTTTATAATTTGTATATCTTAGAAACCTTTTCATTTGAGACATTCATTCTTGATCGCATTCTATGACGTTTTGATTGTCTTTTGGGTTTATGCATTTATTAGAATAATTATTTTGATGGTTTGTTATTATTCTTATAACTGTTTCCTTGAATCATGACTGTTATTTATGGTGTGAGACATAAATGATATAGTATGTTTCTAAAATTGCCATAACCGATGGTCATCAAGAATGGGATGTTGATGACACGCGATAGGTTAGCATGTGGTCTGCATCGCATTCTTAGAGAATGTTGTAGGTCTCACAACTATGAGATATTAGATATCCGTGATGGACACATAGGTACTTTGGAGAGTATTGGTATACCCTACTATTAAACTGTTTGTTTCAGTGTCTAAGGTTTATTAGTGTGTGGAGTATGCAATGATCCTTTGACCTGATGTCAATACTCATTTTGCTTGTTAAGTGATGAACTTTGACCAAGTACAACACTTACCTCCCAAAGGAGGATAAGACATTTCTTATGTTGGGTTCATCATAAGGCAAAAGGAAATGGTAGTGGAGCCAAGATTGAGATTCATTCCTCGATTGAAACTCGAGAGAACACTCATATTTCTCTATATTATTTGATAATAAAGTCATTAACCAATGCAAAAGATGTATTCAATTAAAATAATTGAATATGATCGAATATGTCATATAATAAAGATAAGAAAAGTGATTGAGCTATTTGGATATACACATGACAGATCCTAGACTCAATCTGGTGGTTCGTGAATGAAGGGATATTACATAAACTTCATATAAAGGTAGTTTTACGAATTCACATAAACGTCCTTCATATATCGAGTTTGCTGCACAACGCAATTTAGGAGTTTTGTGCAGAATTTAATTAAATTAGTGGAAGCCTAAAGGGTCACACTTAATGTATATTGTTGTTCCGCTCAAGGGTACAAGGTTAGTGCTTCGAATTATATCTAGTGCTAGTCCAAGTGGGAGATTGAAAGATATGGATTAGATTAGGATATGTGGGCTTTATTAATTAGAGTAGAGTTTGTTTGTGTTAGTTTTTTTAGGCAAGAGTAAATGCAAAAATATAAATATAAGGGGCTTAAGTAGAAAGGACACTGAAGTGGTAGTGCAGGAGACAAATACACATTTTCTTTTTCTTTTTCTTTTTCTGGAGGATAGTACAAAACAAAAACAAAATGGAAAACTAAAAAGAAATGCGTAATTGCTATATCTATAAGTTACCAATTCAATATGATCCAATGACACTGAGGCATGCAAAAGAATAATCAAAAGAATGAAACCGTAATTATTATATTGCATGCATTTTTAAATTTTTTTTTTCTCCTAATCTAAGAAACAAAGAAAAAACCCTCCCCTCCCCCCCATGGTGACTCGAACCCAGGACCAAAGGCCTAGGTAGTAGATGCTCTGCCACTTGAGCTATCCAACTTTGTCTATAATATTGCATGCATTACTAAAATAAGTAGTTTTTAGTTGTTGCAGGGGCGTTGGGGTAGAGTTAAGGCTCTGCAAAAATCTCGGAGATTATCGAAACTAGACTAAAAGTCGGATGGAACAAGTTCTGAACCGAAAGAATTCATTGAGCAAGTTATAATATCTACAAACAATTGAGGTTTAACTAACAAGCTACCTGGCTATAGTGAATGGCATTACAGCAGAAATTGGGATTGCTTTAACAATATGCATGTCCCAAATGCTGGCTGCTTAAATGGAAAAGAGAAATCTACAGATCATAGTTGCTCTCTAATATAAGCAATTGACCTTAGCATTGAACCTAAAGTATCTTTTGAAACTTGAAATTTGACCTCTGTTTCTCCAGTAGAGCTTGTGTCCTGAAGCTGACAAACAAAAATTGCATCTTGTTAAATTCCAAACACAAAAGAGACTGGCCTTTCACATCATTTTTTTATTATCATAATTATTATATTAGTAATCAATCCTCCTCCATGTCTGTTATCCCCATAAAGGGGGAGGGGAGCATGTTTAACAGTACGAAAACTACACAATTGCGTGGCATTTATAATTACACATACACCAAACCTTCATACTTTCAGATTATGATATGCAACAAAAGATTGAAACTATTTGGATGAGGTAACAAAAGAAACACAGGACATAGCCGGTTGGTGCAACATGATTGATTATAAGTACACTTTTAGAAATATGTAAACATTCAAGAATGAGGAACAACTGAAGGTTCTATATTACGCACAGAATCCAATTGGACTTCACCCTTCTAAAATTTCTTAAAATTTATGTGGCAGATTATTATTTACAGTTACCAGTTGCTATCTTAACTCTTAAGCTGCATCAATCTATCTAAATGGTTGTAGGTAAAGACACTCCCATTGAGCATTCAGGCACAACATGAGGTGAAACATGTTGCTCTTAAACTACCAGCAGCCTCCATTTATAAATCATTAGTTTCTTACGCGATGGACCTAACGGCCTAATATCATTAGCTGAATGCAACTGCAATTACTTATACTACCCCACAGAGATATTATCTCTTAGTCGGTATGAAAGTTCTTCAAAACCAGCTCCAATTTTAGTTAAGATCACACAGTTACTCAATATAATAGATTGGTTTCATCCTTATATATACAAAATCATCTGTATTATACAGGCTGTTTCGACCAAACTTGACCACCCACCAGTTTAGATCAGAAAGAGAACTTAATCGCAAAAAGATCACTAACTACAAAAATGTTACTACTTTTGTGAATCTTTATATTTCACCCGCCTTCCCTCTTTCCGCATTACAGCCTGAATTTTGTGAATCTAGACATATCATGAACTCAGCCAAAAAAACAAACAGGTACATTATCAGGGAGGATTTCAGAGTACAAACACTCACTGACAAAACAAGATGGACTACCGCAGATCCAAGCAAACATGAAAAAGATACAATACATATGCTTCTATCATAATTTCTGTGAAAGATAGCATTAGCTCCCAAAAACAATAGAAAATACCTTTAGATTGATGACAGCAACTTTGTTAGCAGGCGCCGAAAGTTGTTGGCTTATGTAAGCCATAGATTTTAACATTGGCTCGAGAGTGGTTCTAGTAAGTCTAAACTGCACCTCTGTCTCTCCTGAAGGATCCTTGCCATAATCTTGGAGCTGCGTTGGGCAAACAGAACTGCAGATATAAGTGAAATATCTATGCACCACACATGTTAACTCTTGCAAAGTTATCAAAAGGAATTATGAGACAGACAAAAAATCATTAGGAACAGAAACAGAGAGCAACCTAAAAGATTTTGACTTGACGAATTTCTTTAATGCATCAACATCATGAAAAAACCAAAAAAATGATGAAACGGTATATTTAGTAAAGCTACGCACTTTCAAATTTATACGAGCCACTTTGCTTGCTGGGTTCTTATCTTCAATGACCCATGCCATGGACTTAAAACAAGTGAGAACCACCTATAAAGCAAAAGAGCAGTAACATTAGAAAGAAGTAATAATTCAGCAGACTTCCTTCTGAATCATTATGTCAGTGAATGCTCAAGATAGCATCAGCTAAACATGTGAAAAGTAATCCATCAACTAGCCAACACGTAAGAATCTCACCATTTCTTACCGTATTATCAGCAAGCATGCCATCACGATTTATGGCTAAAGGTGCCAAAGTTGGTTGTCCCAAATCAGCAGTAGGGACTCCAGCATCATTGAGATTAAAGCGATTAGGCACAGCATCTTGCCAGGGCCATAATGATGGGACCGTATCCGGAATTGGTACTGAAGCCTTCTTGCTACCAGCATCCTGGATATTTCCATTGCTCTGACACGAAGGAGGTTTATTTTTTGCTACAATTTTCTTTGCCAGTGCAATCTTCCTTGCACCCTCTTGTAAAGCATCAATGGCTGCAATGTAAGTCTCTGAAGCAACAGCTCCTTCCTCCGCAAATTTCAGTGCTTCCCGACAAAGACTGTTAAACCGAATTGTGAGGGACTCCATACATTGGACACCTGTATCTTGCTCATCTAGCAGGCCAACTCTAGCATTCCTTGTCCACCTCTTTAATATATGATGTGATGGGACTGTAAGAACATTTGTTACGGTAAAGACGGTCAATATGTGTCGACAGAGAACTCCGGAATACTCAAACATTTGACAGCTACAACTTGCCTTCATTTCTGAAACATCCAATATGACAATGTAAGCCTTGTGATCATGTTCATATTTTGCAACCCTAAATTTACTTACTGTTCCATCGCCGTCAATCTTATTGGCAGTGTGCACAAAAGTCTCAACCAGTTCTTCTTGAAACTTCTCAAAAACCTTTTTTGTATAAAAATTAGCTGCCTGTTGTTCCATTGGAGATGGTGTCTTCAGAACTGGTGTTGTACTAATTGTGTAGTAATCTGCCTCAATTTCCTTTTCTAAAGAATTCTCTAAAGCCCTTTCATACTGTTTAAAGAACGCAGGTACTGTAGTCTGCTGATTCACGTAACCATCAAAAAAGGAGCTTACTCCATGGTTTGATGAAAGTGCAGCAAAAAAAGTGTCACGAAAATAGACAGGGGCCCACTGCTTCCTAGCATTATATACAGATTGGAGCCACTCATTTTTCAAGATATCATACTTATCAAGGATAGAACTCCATGATGATTCAAAATCCTCAATTGTTTCAGAAAAATTGATGCAGCTATAAAGCTCTCCATAAAGAGAAGGATGAGCAAGGTATATGTGAGCCAATCTTTCTTGGCCTTCTCTTAAGATATGCCATTTGCAAATGCAGTGACGAGTTTCTGGGAATACCTTATGAACTGCTGCCTTTATGGCTCGATCTTGGTCAGTTGTTATGGAAATAGGAGGCCGATTGTTCATTGCAGACAGCCATGTCTTGAAAACCCAAGCAAATGAAGCCTCTGACTCATCCAAAAGCAGTGCACAGCCAAACAAAACTAGTTGCCCATGATTGTTCAGTCCAGTGAAGGGAGCAAATGGAACCTGAAACTGATTTGGTCTGAACATTGTGTCAAAAGTGACCGCATCACCAAAGTGGTTATAAGCTGACCTTGATCTTGCATCAGCCCAGAAAACATTGCTCAAACGATTGTCATCATCAAGCTGAATTGCATAATAGAATCCAGGGTTTTCAGCCTGCATCTTCCCGAAATAAGTGAGAAGGTTATGAGCATCTCTTCCGAGAGTTCTTCTGCTAGAAGGTTGAATAAAATGCAGTGGCATCACAGGGACAGAACTCATAGTGGCAGGAGGATTTATTTCATTAGAGGATGTGCTCCTACCAACAGGATTTGCTTCTGCAGGAGACATATTTCTTGCAAGATTATTTATCTCCACAGGGGATGTGCTCCGAACAACAATATTAGGATCATAAAACACATGATTTCCATCCACAGAGACCATGATGTCGTTTTGGTTATCAGCTGACGCAGGGAGGACATTCTTAGTAGCTCCAGCAAAATGTCTCTGAGTTCTAAGCAAATGCACCTTGCTGGGACTCACAATAGAATGGTTATGATCCTCAACAAATTTTGCAATAACCCAACTATCTAGATCTTTTCTCTCTATCTTAAGCATCGCATTGCAGCTCTCAACATTCTTTCTCTTGAAAACCTCTTTGGAACAGGAAAATTCCCAAGAAACAATTGGACCATCGGGCTTACTACGACTATATTGACCAGCATGAGTGCTAAAACCCACTCGACTAGCATATGCATCATAGAAATCCTTTGCAGCTTCTTGAGATTCAAATTCCATACCAACATATGGTTTTCTATTCCCATCATCAGCTTGATTGCTAGAGCTTCCACTTAAAGTTTGAGCCCCATCCTCCCCATGTGTTTGAGCTTCCCCCAATTTTTGCCGTTTCTCCATATCTACCTCCACAACTTCATCGTCCAAATAATACAGAGCTTCTATTATTTGTTTTGATTATCTGCAGTCGTAAGATAACAGATATAACCTGAAGAGAAGGTGGAGAAAAATAAATACTAGCTGAGATGGAAAACAAGAGAAAGAAAGATTTTTTTTTTTTTTTTTACAAATAGATGGAAAATACAAAAAGCAATGCAGCTTCAAGTGAGAGAGATCATAAAATAACTACATACATATTGAACAAAGACGATTGCAGAAACTACTATCAAATGGCAAGAAAATTCCATGTTTGTTTCTTTTGAAATGTCATTGAAGATTATGACAACATTCTGCAACAGTTCAAAACATCATCCCTGTAATGAATGGAAAATGAACATGGTCTTTTACTTTTCAGTTCATCGTTTCAATCAAAGGAAGTAAAACCAATCACATACTGACAGGGATTCACTCTTCAGTTCCAAATTGCATGCTAAACAAACTTCCCACATAACCAAGCACTAAGACACCCCCTCAACAGAGTGGTAAAATTTAATGGCGGGACCATGAATTTCTATTGGCATAAAAGATTTATAACAGCACACAGGATCAAATTAGTTTGGATCTCCCAGAATCTGTAAGCATTTAAGACGTGACCCAATAACTAATTCAATATAACGTTCACAAAAATATTCGTAAATAGTACATAATTTTTTATTTCACAATCATACATATGCACTCACTTCCCAAGGTAACCACAAAACAAATCTACCAAAACCGAAGAATCCGGAAGATGCCAAAGACTAATCTAAAACACACTCAGATCAGTCTACCCAGATGTCCAAGATGTGATTGTCTGAATAGAAATGCCCAATGTGATTCGCTGTCCAAAAAAAATAAAAACAAATAAAAAAAACTCATGCAATGCATGTGGGAAATGCTAATTGTGCAGAGAGATCAAACAGAAACGGCATGAACTTTGAGCTTTTAATGAATTTAAGTTAAATGCAGATTTTCACCTGGAATTTGAACTCTGGCAATACCATCACCGTAACCATTCATTACCGAATTCGCCCTCTGTCTGTCCGCAGAGTGAAGCGTAGTTGAGAATTGGGATGGCCTGAGACTAACTCCACGGAGTCAGGAGGAGAATGTCGCCGGAGGAGACTACACTGTGCATACAGTTATTCTCTTCCCTTTTGTTCTTTTCCTTGCTTCTTTTAACACTTTAATTTCCTCAAAATACGCTTTATAAATAAAAAAAATTGATCATTTACCCGTTCTTTTAGGCTAGGGCTATTAATATGTTTTAAGCTTTAAGGTGTTCGAGATCTTCTTTTTCTTTTTTTTTTGGGCTGGGTCTATTAACATCTTTTGTTTTAAGATATTTTAATTTAAAATGTTTCATTAATATTATGTGAACATTGAAAAATATTAACTTTCTTTTTGAAGATGTATTTAGAAATTAGAGGAATAAAAAAACAAAAAAAAAATCTCTCCACTGAGCCTGCTAGGTTATAGATGGTAAATAATTTATCACCCCTTCTTGGCTTTTAATAATTTAACTTTTCCGGTTGGGGATGGAGGATGTATTATCATTATATAAAGCATTATATTTAAATTTTATTGAGCATTTTTTAAAACTAAAACTAAAATCTTACTCTTTTAGTATAATTGATGATTATTTATTGATTCCTTATGATTAGAGTTGTTAAAATGGATTTTTGTCTGAGGTTGATTCATCCCGCCCTGTGTAACGCGTATAAGATCGGTCCAATGTTTTAAGGGGTCCGATGCGAAAAGAAAAATGGATCCCTTGCACAAAAAAGCTAACAAGAACATATGTATATGAGAACTTAAAAAAAATGAAAATGAACATAAATACAAAAAAAAATTAGGAAGAAGGAGGTTTGATCTTATGACCTTTCAATTCTAAGAGGGTGGTATCAAAACATTAATTACTTGAGTTACCAACTAATAATAATAATATATATATATACACTAACAATATGCACGTGCGTTGCACGTGATCACTATTTTTCTACTATTATCTAATAAAAAGATTAATGTGAACATAAAATAATTGCATTTTGTGTGGTGATATTGGTTGATCATTCTAATATATATACATAACTTGCTAGATTATTCAGTGTCAGAAAAATAAATATGAAAGATTTAATCGATTAGGCAAACACAATCCAAAATCAAATAAAAATTAAAAATAATCATAAAAGAGGAAAAAAAGAGGTTAAATAATCTTAGTTTAGCAAAACACGTTATAATAACGTTAAAAGATTTATAAAAACGACATACCATGATATAATATATTATTGTTACAAAATTTATATATATAAAGTTTTATATATTCTAACTTTTGTTTTATTCTCAATATAGATAGACTCTGGCATCATTAATATATTAGAAATAAAGTTATACAATTACTAAAAAACTGTATAATAATGAAGATATAGATTTCCATTGAACAAAAGATACAAAGTCATTTGCTTTATTACATCATCAACTAACATCCATAAGTTCAGAATTTGTTAAATACACAGACGAATATTAGGCCTAGCTAACATATTTTATTTAGAATTTCTTAATTGATATTTCTGATCTGGACATACATTTGCAAATAAACCATTTACATATTTTAATGTGAGGAAAAATTTAGCTAGGGTTGCGAGCCCAATTTATGAGGATATTGATTCGTTCGATTTGGATGTTGATGATGAAGATGAGGATGATGACACACTTAGGTCAATTTCTTCATCCGTGGCCCTAAAAAGAAAGAGGCAAACTGTTCGAGGTCCTATGAATTTGTTTGAAAGAAGGAGTGTTGATCCAAGCATGGTGGGAAAAAATGATAGGCAAACGACGTTGGATGAAGCAACCAAGAAGAAGTTAGAGATAAAGCTATTGGTAGCTTTACTAGATGGTTGTATGATGCTGGGATAGCATTCAACACTGTGAAATTATCTAGTTTACAAGAGGCTTTTGATGACATCGATGCGTATGGTGTAGGGTGTAGGAAGCCTTCTTATCATGAGGATCGTGTTCCTTACCTAAGGAAAGTCATAGCCTTCTTAGTATTTGTAGAGCTGACTGGGCAAAATATGGTTGTAGTCTTATGGTCGATGGTTGGACGGATCAAAGACAGAGGACATTGCTAAATTTCTTGGTTAATTCTTCCGAAGGCTCGGTCTTCATTGACTCAGTAGATGCTTCTAACTACGCCAAGACCGGAGAGAAACTTTTTCAACTAATAAATGCCTTTGTCGATCGTATTGGCAAAGAAAATGTGATACAAATTATCACTGACAATGCTAGCAACATGGTTGCAGCAGATGAAATATTTAATATGTTGCTTGTTTCTAACTTTCTTATAATATATTTGTTTTTGGAAATTTTTAAGTTCAAATGTTTAACTTATCTAGTTATTATTTTTTTTTTCTATAGGAAAATTGTTGGAGGCTAGGAGGCCTCACCTACACAGGACACCTTGTGCTGCTCATTGCATTGGTCTAATGCTAGAAGACATTAGGAAAGTGCCCCAGATTAGAAGAGCATTCAAAAAGGTAATGAAGGTCACTTCATACATTTATAATCACCCGGGAATGGTGAACATGTTGAGGAGCTTTACGGGGCAAAGGGAAATTTCTCGAGCAGGTGTAACAAGATTTGCTATGTGCTATCTTAACTTGGAAAAATTGCACATCTGGAAGGATAATCTGAGAAACATGTTCACCTCGGAAGAATGGTTCGAAAGTGAGTGGTCAAAGGAAGTAGAGAGTAAGGAGGTGACATCAACCTTACTATCGGTACGAATTTGGAAGACTATGCAATATATCTTGAAGATATATGCACCATTAGTTGGTGTTTTGAGGTTGGTCGATGGTGAGAAAAATCCGCCAATGGATATATTTATGAGGAAATGGACAAGGCAAAAGAGGCAATTATAAAAGCATTCAATGGAGAAGAGGAGAAGTATGGTAGGGCGTTTGAGATAGTTGACAATAGGTGGAATTATCAACTTCATCGCCCTTTACATGCGGCCGGGTATCTCTTAAATCCTCAATTCTTTTATACACAAGGGTCCGATGGATCAAGAAGTGATGGACGATTTTTTTGGAGTTGTGGAGAGATTGGTCCTAGACTTGGATGATCAAGAAAAAATAAGCATCCAACTCTTCAAGTATCGAAATGCCGAGTCTTCATTTGCACGTGAAATGGCGATTAGACAGAGACAAACAATAACTCCGACTCTTTGGTTGGAAAACTTTGGTTCTAGTACTCCAGAATTGCAAATGTTGGCCATTAGAGTACTTAGCTTCACATATAGTTCATCGGGCTATGAGCACTATTGGAGCGTTTTTTAGCATGTAAGTTAACTAGTATATTACATTATTACTTCAAGTCTTTTATTAATTCTTTTGTTATTCACACTTCATTACTTTTTTTTTTTTTCCTTATTGTTGCAGATTCACAGCAAAAGAAGAAGTAGTTTTGAACTAGAAAAATTGAGGGAGGTTGTGTTCTTCAAATACAACCGTGCACTTCAGCTCCGATATCTTGAGCCGAATGTGATTGACCCCATCAACTTCAAGGATATAGATGAAAGTTGTGAATGGTTTACAGGTAGAATGGATGATGATTCTGATGAAGATGAGGGAGGAGAAGATGACTTTGTCTTTGAAGGTGAAAGCTTAACGTGGGGTCAAGTTAGTAGGGCTATGGGGGCTGATGATTTGGCTGATGCTACTAGAGAAAAGGGGGGGAAATCGATCGTAGCCCCAAGTTCTAGTTTTAGGCCGCCACCAAAATAAGGGAACAAAAGAAAAGGAAAGAAAAAGGCCCCCAAACCTAAGAACAATACTTTGAACAATAATTTGAATCTCTTTTAAGACTTAGAGATGATGATGAAGATAAATGTGAAGGAGGAGAGGAAAGTGAAGGTGAAGGAGGACAAGAGGAGTTTGAGGAGAAGGATATAAGGTTTTATGACTATAATGATGAAGAGGAGGATGATGATATTTTGGGTGATGATTGATGATAATTAATTGATTAGGACTAGGCACTTGGCTTTAAATTTGAATTTGGACTTGCAATTTTAGTTAATGTTTGCATCATTGCTTGTTTTGTTGATTGTTGAATTGAACTAGTGTACTTGTTTATTTGGATTTTGATTTTTATGTCACTTTGTGTGTTTGATATGTGATATGTTTATGTGTGTAATTATTTACCTTTTAATGCTTGAATTAGCCTAATAATGCCATTAGAAGTTGTGTTTTGGGGGCATATGAGGTGTTTTTTCTAGATTTTTTAAGCGCGTCCCAAAGGCGCGCGCCTCGGGCGCTGCCAGAGGCCTTGCGCCTTGGTGCGCCTTACGCGTTGGACAACTTTGGTTTATACAATTATTGTTTTATTTTGGTTCTCTGAGTCAATTGTTACTGTTGTTTATCTGGCAGGATTTTAGAGTTTTTTAATACACGTTAATTATGCATGTATTTAGGTCAAGTAAGGATAGTATTTTGTAGCATTTACATGCGTATTTGGTCAAGAATTGTATGAATTTATGTAATTTGGACCATTTGACGTGCATTGGTTCATTTTGTAGTGTTTTCATAGTTTTCAGGTCAAAATGAAGAGTTTATGAGATAACACAAAGAAACGGGTCGAAAGCATGAAATGGGCCGAAAAACAAGGCCCAATGGCAAAAACAGGCGATGCGGTCGCGTCAAAAGAGCTGAAAAGGGTGAGTCCAGAAGTCAATGACGCGGTCGCGTCACTGAATGACCCAGTCACGTCGAAAGCTAACAAGGGAAATTACAGAATCAACTCGCGGTCGCGTCAGTTTTGACTCGGTCGCGTCCAGAAGCTCGTTTTTGGAGTTTATCCTGTTTCAAGTAGGATTCGAAACCTAAATTCCCCATGACTATTCCGAAGTCTATAAAAGGACAAGTGATGCTTGTTTTTCAGATATACCTGCTACATCACATCATACACATATTGAGGGAGAATTAGAGAGCCATCGAAGAACGAGAAAACGAAGATTGATGAGCTGATTTCATCGGGTTTAATTATTTCTTATCTAGTCTTTATTTCTTTACGATGTATTCTATGAATTGTTGTATTGGATTATTACTAGGCATGAATAGCTAAACTACTTGTGTCCTAGGATTAGAGAGTAGTGTTTTATGACAATGTTGATTTAAGTTTTGATTTATAGACTCCGATTTTTAAGTATCTATCTATATGTTTGTTTTATTCCATAACTGAGCAAAATTAGATCACTTAGGCTTAGTTTACACGTTTAGCAATTCCGCTTCGAGAGGAGGGAATCGTTAATAGATGTACAACATATAGCGAAAGTTGTCTATGACTGCGTAGGCAAGGGTTAATGGTCTTTTGGGAGTTGTTAGGATTAATTGACTCGAGAAGGTAGTTCCTAATCAATCCACGACTTAGTCGCTTCGAGAGAAGAACTAAGTTAATTAAGTGCCGCCTAATAGATACTAAAAATTGGTTTAAAAGACTATAAGTTAAACTTAATCAATATTGAAGTAATTCACGAAATCGACGCCCTAGGTTACATTCTTGGTAATTGGAATTCACTCGTTAGTCAAGTTAATAATTAGTTAAAATAATTTAGTTTATTAAAATCAATCTTGCAATGCGAGTGTCTAGTTAGGATAGTCCTAGAAAATTGGGTATCAAACTACGTTAACTTGTTCTCTAAGGATCGACCTTGACTTTCCCTATACACATCTACACCCGTATACTTGCGGAATTTAGGGTTAGAAATTAGGCATGTCATTTTTCTTTTCTTTTAAGTAGGTAAACATCACTATAACAATATAACGAATGGTTTGTTTAAGGCGGCGACTATTTGCAATCCACAAAATTTCTCAACGCAACCCATTTTTAATACAAGCCACTTTTACATAAATTGAGTATAAAAGTCTTAATGTCGCCTGCTGAATACCAATTATTTAATTTATTTATTAAATAAATGATTTAAATTAAAATAATAAAAATAAATAATAAAACATTAAAAAAAAAAGATAAAAAACACAGTGATAAGTAAGAACAACAATATTAAAGAAAATAGAGAAAATATAAGAAGAAGAAGAAGAAGAAGAAAATGATAGGAGAAGTTAAGTCTTGATTTTGAACAAGATAAACAATGTTCGGCCATAACATTCGAGCGTAAATCATAATTTATATTTTTTTGCCCTTATCTACATAATATTAACCGGAAAAAGTGCCGGAAAATGGATTCTTTCTGTAAGTTTCCTATAGATATATGCTGGTGTGTTGTGTCTTACGAAAACCTCTAAATAATGTTGATGTCATTATCCTCCCTAAATTGAAGGTAGTGAGAGCACCCAATAAATCAAGCCAGTGATATTACATTAGTACCAGCTATCTTCATTTCGCTTGCGAGATAAAAAATGTGGTTTTGAAAGAATTGTGTTGTAATGTCGTAGTTTCACTTTTTCAATTAGTTTTTTGCCCTCCAGTAATGAAGTCTTGAAGAAATTAGGGTTTATGACTTTTTGGGAAATTAAAAAAAGAAACAGCATGGTTGAAGATGACACAGAAAAAAGAAAATTATAGTTTTCTGTTTTTTCTACCAAATTATATATATATATATATATATTATTTATTTTTATTAAGGGCATTGTATGCTTTTACTAATAGCATTTTAATTTATTAGATTAGTGAAATACGTTGAAAAAAATTGTAGGCTGCGAATAGTCGTCGCCTTTCTGTAAACATCTGCAGAGATATTGGCTTCACGCCAAAGCTCTTCGATGGGTCAAACCCTGATTTTTCGACGATTATACCTAATTTATCGCTCAAGACTAATATCCTCAACGGGTGGTCGATGTCCGGGTCGAAGCAATCCGCCCCTTCTGTGTATTCTGATGCCGAATCCACCAGTAGGTCTCTGTCGGGGTCATCAGGAAACCCGAAGATTCAGGTCTCAGAAACGGATTGCTGAAAGTCGTTGCTGAAAATTTCCAAAATTTATATTTACATACTACTTCTAATTGGAATCCAAGAAATTTGTACTCTTCATTGAGCTTTGAGGAATCGGTGATTGCCAATGCAATGCCACTTTTGCCTTTCGCACCCGCCCGTCGTGCTTTTCTTACTGTTCTTCCCCCTCAACTTCTCGGAGTCTATCTCTTTTCCTTCGGGGGAAGATGAGAATTATATTAGGAAGATGAGGATTTTAGGTATTTACGAACAAGAACAAGATGTAATTTAACTGAGGAAGACGATGAGAATTTGGGAGTTAACTTCCCCATCTTTTTTGTTGAGGTGGAATTAATATTATGTTTCATAATTTTTCTTGTCAAATTAAATGTTATACACCATCAAATTAATCCACATCAATATTACTCACCGGAGAGTCTCAAGAAAATTAGTCATGCGACCGACACGTGATCGATTCCGAGAATTAATCAATGTCCTGTGAAAATTGGCCTAAAATAAGACACTTTTTGGATATATAGGACTAAATTAAAAAAAAATAAAAAGTGATGGGACCATTATCGTAAAAGCGAATAATTACAGGACCAAAAATAATTTTTGGGGCGATTTTTGATGGCTACACTTCCTCTTTTATATATATATTTTTTAAGATCCTATTTCAATTACCACATTTATTGTGTATCTCGAAAGAAAATATCTTCGTAATTATTTGCTTGTCTTTCGTTTAAATTTATCATTCATTGACCTTCTTTTTCATTTTATGTTTTCCCTTTTTATATTTTCTTTTTCTTAATTTATTCTCATTAATTGAACGCTATGAAATAATTTATTTATCTCTCTTTTCTTGAATATATTCTTTTATGTTTGATCCCTTTTTAAACACATATATCTAATATCATTTCAAATTCTTTGACTTCCCATTTCAAAATTGAAAGTCAAGAATATTTTTTCTGTACTATTCTCTAAAATTTTAATGGTCTAATTTTGTTTTTTTATTTGTTTATTATAATGTTTATACACTATTAACAATTACATAAATTCTAATGTATTATATAATTATCTTGTTAGTTGATAAATTAGATTTACAATTTATTACTTGTATTCTTATCAAAATTTAAATGACTAATTGTACGTGTGGTTTATGTGGTTCTCCACTATTTATGTAATAAAAGTGGGCAAAAACTTGTGTGCATATGATGTACCATAGGTTTATTGTACATCAGCCTATATTGAGATTCGCGCGCGACCCGTTGCTGTTGGCCCGACTCGCGCGCGATTTTCAATTTTTTTGTGTGTGTTCTTACAGTAGATTTATTGTGTTCTTACAGTAGACTTATTATGTTCTTGTAGTATAGTAATTTCGTGTTTAGAGTAGACTTATTGTGTTCTTCAGTAGGCTTATCGTGTTCTTGTAGTATAATTATTTTTTGTTCGAGTAGACTTATTGTGTTCTTGTAGTATAGTAATTTTGTGTTTAGAGTCTTATAGTATAGTAATTTTGTGTTTAGAGTAGACTTATTGTGTTATTCAGTAGACTTATCGTGTTTTTGCAGTATAATTACTTTGTGTTTAGAGTAGACTTATTGTGTTCTTGCAGTATATTGTTTTTGAAAAAAAGGCGCGACCCGCGCGCCAACCTTGTTCGCGGACGCGAATTTTTTATAAATTATATTTCAGCGATTTTGTGGAGTCCATGTGTTAAATTGTAGTGATGTACAATAAGCTTATTGTACATCACATGCACACAAGTGTTACTCATAAAAGTGTGATATCGGTTAGAAAAAGTGAACATGATATTAAAATATATATATTTTGTATAGTTTTATTTTGATAAAAATAAAAATACTCAAATCGTAATATGATATATTGCATTACATTATATCATATTATTTTTGTGCAGTTAACGAAACTATATCTTTATAACATTATTTTCATTATTTAATTTTTTATATATAAACATAAAGGCCCACTTTTATTTCTTGCTGCGTGCCCTAAAAGTATTGCACCGGCTCGGGTAGACAACCTTCAGGTCAGCTTATGGTGCAGAAGTACTTCTTCTTACACTATCTGCTTCCCTCACCTTAACCACAACACAAGCAACAATGTCTAAAATCCCATAACCTCAGACAACACTAGCTATATGTTGCTACAAACCGATCCCATTGTGGACAACGATGACGACGAGTGCGAATTCGGCAAATCTAGCCCTTTCACCTCCCCACCTCCGTCCGCCTTACACCCGCCGGTTCCAGACATGGCATCCTCCTGTAAGAACTCCGTCTCATAATCAAAGATGCATTCAATATCGTCATCCTTAAACACCTTGTGATCGAGCCAACCGAGCAGCTCAGAGGCTTTGTCTAGAGGAATATCAGGTAATGGGAGCGAGTTGAAACCCGTGTCTAGGAAAAAGTCGAGCCAAGGGTGGTCGTGGTCCATCATGATCATTGGCTGGGAGTCGTAGCTGTCGCTGCTGGGCTGGTCTGTCACGTGGTTTTCGTCGTGTTGGTGAGATTGTGGTTGTAGCTCGTTAAGGATTTCTGGAGTGGTATCCTCCTTTTGTTGATTGAGTTGTTCTTGTTTTAGTTCAAACTCAGGTAGGATGTCGTTTAACTTGTCTGTATAATTGCTGATGTCGAAGTTTGTTACTGCATTCGGACCGCGGAATTTTATTGCTGCCCTGTCGTATGCTGCTGCTGCTTCCTCTTGTGTGCCTACACATATAATAATCAATATAAATTTAAATTGGTAAACCTATAACCTTGTGACAAGTATCCTAAATCCAGACACCTCCACTTTAGGTCGAAATCTATTATCAGACCACCACTGTACGAGGACATGAGATTTTCTATTACATTTTGTATTTCCTCGTCGACAGAACACAATAGGTCACATGTACTTAATGACATACTTAGTTATACGATGTGTATTATAAACAATAGCATACGAGATGAAATATGAAAAGGAACATAACATCCAAACTCCCACACGAGTGGTGTTGCCTAACTAGTGAGAACCAAACCAAGATGGAAAAGTTGGAAAACAACCTTAAAGAAGACAATGTTTCAATGAACAAAATACTGAGAATTCCACTAGAGAATCATGTTAGCTTCTTCAATGATGTCTATAACTAATGAAGAGAAAATAATGAGCTTCATAGTGTGCCGGAGACTCATTTTGGGTCCCATTTTATTACGACATTTGAATGGCGAAGATAAGAGAAATTGCATCAATCACAAGTAGGGATGCTAGAGTGGCCCGAGCCCGCCGGACCGACTCTAGCCCCCAAAAAATCCCAGGTTTAGGTTCACCTTATTTACGACTTGATAAAATTGGCCTGATAGGTCCGAGGTCCTATAAGCCCAAAAATCGCTGCGGCTGGCCCGACTATCTCTACTAGTTTGTATGATTTAAGAATTTCTTTTTTATCTATACACTCTATATTTTTCAATAATATAAAGACTTCTTTATGCTTCATCTCATTTTTAGAAATTTGAAGTACATGTCTTAAACCTTTTGTACTTTATAGTTATGATAAGTTCATCTCAATAGTATGATAACTTCTACGGTAAACTACTTTTTATCATGCATATCACATTAATGATGCCTAGTCTTGACTACATCATGTCGTTTTGTCATGTATGTACACGAATGATTATTTTATTAGATATTTTGAGCCTTAATTGTTTTTATGTTGGAATTACTAAGATTGTTGAATTTCTGGACATATATAATTTTGAAAGTATGAGTTGTTGCTCGATAGTGGTCTGATTAGTCGAAAACCGATAGGGTTAGGATTAGATTCACCATATTGTCGACCTGATAATATGGACCGATAGGCTTGAAATTCTATAAATTCGAAAACTGCTAGGGCTAGTCCAAAATCGCTAGAGCTACCCGAACTGACATTCCTAATCGCTAGCCTAATTCTTCTCAAATATTCTTTAATTGATCCCACCATTAATACCTCATTATCTACAAAATCTTAGAGGTGAATAGCAATAATACCTTTTTTCCCATGTTCCATACCCACGCTTTATAAATCTAATGTATATATATATTTAAATATATTAAGTATCACGTTAGAATTTCTATCATCCATTAGTATTTCATACTATATTATAATAAAATAAATAATTGTTATTTATATACATATATATATACATATATATTAGAGATAGAATTAAAATAAAAATATATTTAAGAGGCGCGGAGAAGAGTTGTGATCTCTAGGAGTAGGAGTGAATAAGTATGAAAATGAATAGTATATAATTACAATTCATTGCAACATTTCATAAAGAGACACCTCTTTGTTATACATATGTCTATTCAAAACAACCCTACAAAATATATATATATCCACGAGATTAATCAAATAATATCATTGATGTGAAAAAGAATTAAATCCTCCATACATACTTACGTCTTTCTATTCTCTGATATTTATTATTTTGAAATAGACCTTGTGATTCTTTACTCTATGTAATTTGAGTGCAACTTTCGAGTTACAAGTGAAATATGTTTTGTATCCTGAGGGTGAATTCTTCTAAACAATTTGCACCATAGTATGAGAAATTATACTTTTGAACATAGCTATCTTTTGAGAGATATCTAGCTATATAAATTCATCATTTACTATAATAGTGTTCGTGTTTTCAAGATACAACAACTATCCAGTCTTGAATCTAATGCCATATTTCGACGCTTATGTTTTGAAAAATATGTTCTTCATTAAGTAGTTAGAAGTCGAAATTGTCTTAAATGGTAGAAACTTATCCGCGAGTGTTGGATAATTTTTTTAAATAAATAAATAGACACCCAAAAGAATCTGTTATGTATCTGGATCTATTCAACATAACTTTTTTCAGTCAAATATAAATAAATAAAAAAGTTGGTACCAAAAATGGAATATTTGAGTTTTGTACGGCCAATGCACAGAGATTGTCTTAAGTTAATAGCATCTTAAACACAGTGATCATGTGCCATGTCAGCTTTTCTTATCCCCTAATAAAGTATTTAGATTCAGATTTGTTTTCAGGACAAATGGATTTCTAAAATCCGATCTAGCTTAAAGTTGGTCTTAAAAGAGTATAATTTTTTTAGTAGACAAAAAGTTGACGAATCTTGTATCATTTCTTAACTAGATCTCCCTTATACCAACTTTGTGGTCCAGACTTGCTTTTCTGAACCCCTAACCTTGACCAGATAATGATGAGATGATGTTACCACACAATTAATTATACTACCTCAATCCCGGCTAATTTTGCATAGGAAAGGTTGACATAAGTATTAAGAAAAAATTGTTTTTTAAGTGCTTGTTGACTTTTCAAAGGTGGATTGAGGGTAGAGATTGTTTTATAACTTTCATTTTTAAGGAGTGTGCAAGATTAGCTGGGACGGAGATAGTATTTGATTGGGCAAAAGAATTGACGTGAAGTAAAGTATGTGGACATGAAAAGAACTCACTGTAAGTTCCCAAGTAGAGATACTTGTTTCCAGAAATCCTCCCGATTCGAGCCTCCCATCGACCATTATGGTGGTGCCTGTGGATACCAATTAATTAAATAATTATATGCAAGAAAAAGCATGCAGATAGTTTAATGACCAAAACAAAAGGTACATAATTCCTTTGCTATATATCGCAAAATTTTCCACTAGATGAACTCCTTTGTATTCGTATTTTTTGTTGGAGTAACAAAATAAAAACTAGTGTTGTTGTCGCTAAGCCTGAATAGTATCAATTAAAATGTTAAATCGTAGCTTATCTAATTTAATTACCTTGCAACACCACGATATTTTGAAACACCTCTAGAAAATCCACTACTTCGCCTCCGAAGGGAAGCTAGATACTCCTCCTTTGACACTTTCTGCATTTCTTCAATCTCTTTAGTATATGATTCTACCTGCATTTAGTCAAACACCGGATTAACTACTTTTCCCCATCATTCAATTACCTTTGACAAATGCACCCACTTCTGTTTCATTTTTACTGTGTCCCACTCCAATAAAACCTACCATGAAATAGTAAATCATGTTCTCTAAACTATGAAACCATGAATCATAATTGAATAAAGGATATAGCATACTCCCAAATCTTCAATTGTCAACTAAATAACGAATGCTGAACTCACTTACTTATAAACATCAGTTGTATAAAAATTGTTAGACGCTAATCGGGGAATAGATTAGGACATATATAGTGTCTAATCGGGACCTAGATAGGCTGAGTGGGGATAAGCGTGTTATGCTGTGAGGAATCGGGTGAATAATATACACCGGCAACAGAAACTTAGCGTTCAAACGTTGACTAATTAGAGCTCATCATAAATTTTTACAACGAACCAAAACATAAGTGAAATTTATCATTTTTTAATGGACACGAATGAAACACAGAGAAAACTGAGTTAGAGAATCTCATATTCGGTGCGGGAGAAATACACGCCAAAATCATGTGTTTAAAAATTAAAGATATTTTGAAGTGAAAGAGTAGCCAATGAAACAGTGATATGTTCCAGATAAAATATACATATAAATATATTAATATCGTAAAAGTTGTTAGGGCGTTAATCAGAGAGTAGACAGGAACCTAGCGACTAATCAAGATCTGAACGATATAAATTAAAAGAAATCAGATAAGTAGTATAGAAAACCAATAAAAGTCCGCCTAGGACTAATGCCGGAGTCGAGATTTTTGCAACAGAAGATATTTATAGACACAGTGTACATACGGAAAAATTGAGGACAGTAGCTGGGCCCCAGTACTTAAGGGCGGCTAAGTCGTAGGTCCGAGCCGCATCGTCCTCATTATCATAGGCCCCTGAAAATAAATGAAATTCTAGTAATTAGTAAATGATCGAGCCTAACAAAAATAAAAGTAACTAAATCGTGAATGTAGCTCGAGATTACCTAAATAGACTGCGCAGCCACAACACGATTGTACAACCAGATTGCATCACCACCATCACGACAATAACAAAAGGCAAATCACTCAGCAATTAATTTAATAATTAATTTATCTACTTCATAATTAACTACCTAAACTAACAAGGAACCATTAAACCAATTGATTAATTAATTAAGTAAACATCACAGATCTCGTTAATGTTTTTATATTTTATTTATAACTAAGAAAATTAAAAATATAAAAACTAAAAAAAAAACTGACTTTGTCTTCCTTTCTTGTTCTGAATGCTGTTCCATGTAGTCTTGTCCCACAGGTGAGCCTCAAACCTCCCGGTCCATCTATGCCTGGACCAACACCACCACAACATTATTTTACATATATAATATAATTTTCTTTTCCTTTACTTTGCTTTTTCTTTCCAATATATAAATTAAAATTAATGCATGCCAATAGCTTGAAAGAGAAAAGTTAAGGTGGTGTTTTATTGGGTGCAACATTTCCTGTAGCATTGGATGAGGCATAATTACTGTAATATTGATTTCATATTATAAACGTGTCATTTAATGATACGATCATTAAATTGAAAGAAGAAGATCTGAATTAATTGATATGTAATATACATACCTGGTAACACCTCTGTAAATGGAGCTTCTTGATTTAGGGGAGGTGTCAGCATAATTATCATGAGGTTTTTTTGAGGAAATTTTCTTGGCTCTAACACGTTTTGGTTTCTTGGGATGGAGTGCAGATTTGTTCTTGAATTGTTCGGTGTCCTTTTTTGTGATTGTTGAGCCAATGCAGGAAGAAGAAGATGAAGAAGACCTCCTCTTCATTCTCTCTCTATTTTCTCTCTCTACGGGAGGGAGAGAGAGAGAGAGGATCACTGTGTATATGTGTGTGTGGAATCAAATATAAAGCGGGGGGTTTGCTTACACACACAGTGAAGGTGTGTGTGTGTGTTAAAATTGGTGTGGTGGTGTGTTGAGGTGATGACACACGCAGTTGCAGTGTAAATGTGTGTAATCATATATGGGTGGGTTGCTGTATTGGTGTACGAATCAAACTACAAAACAACGGCTCGTCGGGTACCAATATCTTTTCATTTCAAATTCTATTTTATTTCTTACTTCCAGATGCTATATATTTTGAATTATTTCTAACTTATAATTAACTGTGCACCAGTAAAATATGTGTAAGTTGATTCATAAGTTAAAATATATTATTATTTATGCCTAAAGATATTATATTTGATGGGTTATATTTTATACTTAAAGGTATTACATGTCCGAATAAAAGTATTATAATACAAATACCTATAACATGTAACGTGATACCCAATCCAAATTACACCGTGTAATTGATACACATCAGATTTTGCCATAATCAATTCATGTTCATCCAGTGATCTTATTCCTAGCTTTGAGTACAAAGAAATGTCTACTAAATTACTCACTCAAAATCTTTTGATTTTGTTAAAAGAGAGACCTCGTTATTTTTATTTTTTTTATTATTTTATTGTTATTATTATTATTATATAGAATCCTTATTACTTAATAACATGATAACAGTCGCAAAGTATAAGAGCCTCTAATAAATTAAGAAGTCCTAATCCTGTGCACCGTAAATATATAATAATGTATTCATTGTTGATGTATGATTTTATCTCTTAATTTTGAGTAAGATAATTGACCTTTTAAAAGGAAAAATTGACAAATGAATTGATGCATACATTAACATATGTCCATAACAAATACAACGACGGGACTGATTAACCACGCCCTAAAATAACTACTATATGAAGCCTGAATAATATACACATTGATTGGACACTCAACAAATTCGTAGAAGAAGTCCCCCATATAGATGATACGTATAGATTATTAAATAGAGTACAACAAATATTTAGCTACTGGTTTGATGGTGAAACACGACAACCTAGAAAATCTATTCAACTATACGATGCTTAGATATAAATTGTAAATACACTACACATTTACCAGCAATCCTCGGTTACACTATATGTTTCAACTTCAATTACTTTATTCTTAATACATGACACGTGTTAATTAAGGACATCACCTTATACATACATCGTTTGATACATATTGTAAAACACAAAATGAAACACAGGTAATCTTATAGGCTTTACATTGATGATGATATCTTGTAACATTTGAGAGTACACAAATATATAGCTGGTGGCAACGAGAAGGACGATTTTTTAAATGATAAAAAAAAAAAAAAAAAAATCTGTTTAGTCAATAAATACTTTTGGAAATTGATATTATTATGGGATGGACGAAGTAATAAGTTGTGTTTTAAAACTGTGATACCAAATATAAATAAACTAGGTCGAGAATTGAGAGAGACCGGAATTATCATCTTATGGAAAATATATGTATTGCAGTGCCGTGAGAATGTAGATATTTGGATGAATAAAACTACATTACAAAGTAGTAAAATAAATATTGCAAATAAATAAAAGGGTATCTAATTGGAGAAAGGACAAGACATACTAAGCATTGATGTTAAAGCTGGGTTAAAGTAAACTAGAGTTAGTAAAGCCTTTCAACACTTGTCAACAACACTCAGCCATGCTATACCAATTGGCATATCTCCTCTATGTCATTATGTGCTTTTTCTGCATTTCATGGGACCGGAATCCCTTCACTTTAAACAACAACAACCACCCCCCACACCCCCCAACCCCCATACATATATACATATAGATATATTTTATATATTGTATAGGGACGTAATAAAACCAAGTTGCTCGTGAACTATTTATCTTTTTATTGGTCAAAAGCTCGATCGAACTTATTTAGTATGACTCGTTAAAATAAACGAACCAAACTCAAAATTGATCATCTTCGGTTCATTAACTCATGAACAAGTTCGATAATGGGCTAGCGAACTAGTTCATAAAAAATTAACTAATGTATTTGACAATAAATTCATAATTTTATAATTATACCTATCATAAATATAAAATTATATAATTAAAATAATGTATTAATTTGTTTATATGTAATTCATTCATTTTAGTAGGTATATTATAATTTTAAGAATTTATATCTTCTTTCTAATTAATTAATTATATAAGTAACATTTCATAGTTTATATTTATTGAATTTTTTTGGGCTCGCGAGGGGCTCGACTAAACCCGCAAGCCATTAATATATTCGATGAATTAACCTCGAGATCGGCTCGATATATAGTTAATGAACCAAACTCATATATATCTATTTCTAATATATGTAACTATTATAACAGTGGGAAAAGATGACAAGAAATGTACTCACTTATGATATGGTGTCCTTTATTCCATATGATTTTATTGCATCTAACAAAACATCTATCTTAATTAATTAATAATTTAAACATATATGTACTATGTGCTGATTCCTACATGGAATTTGGTACCGCATATTCATATGCCGCCTTATGTTATCTCCAACGCCTCCCTTCATCCTCAAACTTACACTGGACTGTGTATCTCTTCTTCATTTCTGGGATTTTTTTAATAATACTCTATTTTGTCCTTCAATTTTTATTATATCGAAATTTTTGAGTCCACGGTTATCCTACTATTACATAATTATTCATTTGCTATATTGTATGTGTCGTTTGCATTATATATTATTATGAATTTTAATTTTAATTTCGTGTTTAGATGTTTTGTTTAAATTTAATTAATATACTGAAAATATTAAATTAAATTTGATTTTATATATATTGTAATTTATATTACAAAGAAATAAATTTAAAGAGAAAGCAAATGAATTATAAGAAATATTCTTATTTTAATACAAAAAATAGTACAAGTTGTTGGAGGAGCACAAAATTTTGGGCTAAAGTAGCGCAAATTGTACACTAGATGGTGTGCACTATTGGGACAAAGTTTTATTTGCACTAGTTGAACGGGACAATTCGAGTTTGGTGTCACGATATATGCTTAAAGGTATAATACATTTACACAAAGCAAGTTTTACATTTAAGCATAAATCGTGATACATTTTCACAATGTTACATTTCCCATAACATATATCCGTCCCACTTGAAATTGCCACATTTTAAGAAAAAACTGTTTTTTGCTTTATTGTTGATTTTTCAAAGGTGGAGATTGAGGATGAAGATTTTGAGTGTGGAGATTGTGAGATAAGTTTCCTTTTTGAGATGTGCAAATTGTTGTGAGACGTACTGAAAGAAAAAAATATGCAACTTCAAGTAGGACGAAATGAGTAACATTTTTAGGTATAAATACTAATACTAATACTTTTTAACTTATAATACGAATTGCACAGGTCTAAGATCCGTGTCACTGATGCATAAGAGTCCTCCACGTTGTTGGAGATGGCTTAAAATACTTCTATACAAACTTGAAAACTCAATTGGCCATTTCGTTCTGCAAATCATTGATTTTATTACCTTCTAAAGCAAATATTTTCTATGTTAAAACAGAAATGATTAGCTAGGACACGCATCAACGTAGAAATGGACATGATGAGCTTTATATTATTTCATTTCTAAGTTGTGTACGGAAAGTACGAAAATATTATTTATTTTAAATGGTGTTTCACTTACTATTCGTATCACAATACACGCTATATATGTAGAACAACATTAGTGTGCATCATAAATATCATGTATCATATATTGGTAAAATTAAAATAAGAAATGAAGTACGGAAAGTACCCTAATTTATTAGTCATTTAAATCTCGGGCAGCGATCGTTTCTCACTTTATTATGTTATTTTGATTTATTATTTTCCCTAGCAAATCACGAATATTCTAAATGTAGTTTGATCAAGAACGTCAATTATTGTCCAACTAAGTTTTTTTATTTTGATTGGTACAACTTACAAGCATTCTAATATCAGCTCATGGAAACAAGAACAACAATGTAATTATGGTAGTTTGAAATAACTAGTACTCTTTTCAGATCAAAAATAGAAACTGAATTTTATTAATTTTTTTAATTCATTGAAACTTGCTAGTTGATTGGCAAGATAAGGTGAGAGAATTGAGATTCGATTGTAACTCAATTGGTAGAGCATCTTATCACTTAGGTCAATGATAAGGATTGAATCGTGTCATCCCCATCCTAATCAGAAATTATATTTAAAAAAATAAAATAAGGGGGTGAGAATTGATTAGCCTAAACTTTACACTTGATCTTTGTTTATAATTAGGGTTAATTATAAAAAAAGAAAAAATTAAAATTTATCAATGTGGATCACTAGTTATGATTTTTTTTTCAATTACAATATCAACTATATTTTTTAACATCAGATTATGTTGCTACTACCATTGTTAGAACCTTAACGAGACATTTATTTACCCCCATCAATTTCATAGTATGTCACTTTCACGGGTGTTAATTGAGAGCAGAAGACGTGACATAGTAACTTCAATCCACAATTAATTCACTAAAATTGTCGCAATGATGGAAAAATATATCATAGATGTTGGACAATCTTGTAACGACGTATTGTAGTGACGGTGACGTAATTAGAAGTAAAAAAATACGGTTGATATTTTAATTGAAAAAAAACATAGTTAACGACTAATATTGATAGATTTTAACAGTCATATTGCAATTAAAAATTGAAACTAATAGGTTTAATTTTTTTATTTTTTTTATACTTAGCCTTTATAAAGGTTAGGCCCAAGTATGACCTGTTATCAGCAAAATGCTTCTTTTATAGTTGAGTCTTGCATTCTTAAACAATCAAGTCTGGTTTGAATCTATTTAAAGCCCGTTAAAAACCTTATAAATAATATGCACACAAATATATATTATCATTACACATTTACTTAGTTGAAGGAGTAATAATGTATACAAACTTTTATTAAATTTTACATAGTATATATAAAAATTTATATTTTATACGTTGGGTATATTATGTATAATACACATATATTGTTATGTAGATAAATTTTAAATAGGAGGGGAAGACTTAGAAAATTTATTTAATGCTCAAATCTGAGTTATTCAAATAAATATGTTGAATGGAAAGTCCAGGTCTGCTTTACTAAATAGACTAAGCTGAATAGACCGGATGTGGAGTGGGCCAATGTGGGGATAACAAGGTCTGTAGCCATTATATAATTGGGGAAAACATCGGAAATGTTATTTATGGGATATACTGTATTTTACGTTTCTTTTCTTTATTCAAGAAAAAGGATTAATTTTGAGTTACTATAATATTTATCATTTAAAATCCCTAATTTTATATTCAAAATACTATGGAACTTAATTACATTAATTCATCTCATTTCCCGTGATTTTACTCCTATGTACCTCTAAATTGTAAGAGTTTATCCTCTCGGATATTTTAGATCGTAAGTATTCATTTATGCAATTTTTTATTGTGAAATCTCATTATTTTAAAAACATTACCTTTATCTCTGCATGATTTTCCATATAATAGCATTAGGTATAGAAGATGGGATTTCGCTCATTGAATTTATGTAAGATTATATTCCTTGTACTTCTTTTGTGTAATACAATAAAAAATTGCAATTATTATTATTATTATTATTATTATTATTATTATTATTATTATTATTATTATTATTATTATTATAACAACTTAAATTTTGGCGTTTGATGTTTCTTTCTTTCTATATATCAACGTCTTCTTTGATAAATAAATATTAATTTTAGAATGATCATTTTCGTTAAGTAGTCATTAACTTTAGAACCACATTTATCCCATTAATATCTTTCACAATTATCGAAATTATGTTCTTTTCAAAATGATGGTCATGTTATACACGAGTACTTCTTCTATTTAATCCACAAAATCACATTTACAATAAAATTTAAAAATAGATAAAATAATTATTAATTTCTTATATACTATTCTATTATTAAGTTTTATTCCGCTTTCATCTCTACATATATAATTATTTTAAACTTCATCTTTACAAATATTTTTTACAATTTTCTTATATTATTATCCTATCCTATTAATACTAATATTATGATTCTTCCAAAATAACATATTACTATATTAATAATTTACTTAGTTTTTTAATTAAAAAAAAGATAATTTAACAAACCCGTCACGGTTACTATATTTGTTTTCTTTTTAATTTGTGAAACTGGATGATGTATACATCTCCACATATATAACCAAGTTAACCTAGTCAAATTCTCGATTCCTTAAAAAACTGAAAATAAGACGAAATAAGAATCATTTAATTATAGAAAATCAAATCGAGGATTTATTAAAAAATGTTAACATGAAAAATACTCATTTTAAGACTTTTTTTAGTCACAACTAGTTTTTGCAAAAAATATTTTAAACGCATTTGTAATCATTTTTGTGGTCATAAATATATTATTTGCGTCCGTGGGTTATTAAGACGATAATAAAATTGTGAAAACTACTCATAAATTGTGACAAATACTCGTTATTTGAGAACACTTTTTATATTCTGAAAAGAAGATTTTTATTGTAGATATTGATTAAAGTATAGTACCCCAATGCAGCACTGATAGTAGTCTGGAATTCATTCTGTACTGCTGAAAATTTTGAACCGCCCAGTTGGACTGATATTTAAGTAGAAAACAGAAACCGTTTATTTTATTGGTTTTTCTTTTAAAACTTACCAAAATATTACTCCTGTAAAACGTCAAATATTATTTTGAGATATGCAAATAAATAAAGATCGTTATACTATACTACCTCCGTCTCGGCTAATCTTATACTGGGAGAGTTAACACTAGTATTAAGAAAAATTAATTTTTGAAATTTTGTTGATTTTTCAAAGGTGAATTGAGGGCGGAGATTGAGAATCGAGATTGTATTATAACTTTCATTTTTAAGGTGTGTGTAAGTTCACTTGAGACGAATCAAAACGAAAAGTATGCAAATTTAACTGAGACGGAGATAGTGCTAAGTATGATCGAGAAATGGTCGTGTGTGTTACTATGTTATAACTTGAATTGCTGTAAAGACCATTATACTTATTTCGTCTATTTTTATCTACTATATTACTTTATTCGTTTCTAAATTCTAATCGTTTTAGAAGAAAAAAAAAAAATCACTTCAATTTAATTTAAAATTATTAAAATAAAAGGGTGTCCGACGATTAATCAACAATTCGAAGAGCTTATCGGCAGAAACGAATCAATTTAGATAGTCCTTTGTGGCTTCGGTGGCGACTAGATCAACGCGTTATTTCTACCCAAGGCTTCGATACATTTCGCAATCGAGAAATCTCTTCTATTGAATCGAGAAATAAAATAGGTTTGATTGGCCATCGCAGTGAACTCCATTTGTTAGAACAACTTCCATTGAGTCTCTGCAACGTCAGGCAGTTCCGCTTTCTCGGTCCGAAAAAAATCAGAAAAAACAAGAAAAAAATAGACTCACCCCCTTTCCTTTTTTTTTTTTTTTAATCCTAATCTCAAAAAAAAAAAAAAAAGAAGGAGGCCCTTTTTTCATGCTTTTCCCGGAGGTCTGGAGAAAGTTGGGCGACGCTTGGTTACAATTTAGAATCCGTAGAATTTCGTAAATAAAAAAATTAATATAAAATTTCTTTTATCCGCATTCTTGACAAATATTCATTTTTTATTTGAAAAGTTTCTCCGATTGCAACTTCGAATATGGAATTCAAAGAGATCAAACAAACGGTATTCAGATAAAAATATACAGTGATCTCGTTATTGCCTATTCTAGCAAAACCATCTTTTCTTTCATCTCGGGAGAAAATTGTGTCGTTGTGCCCGGGCTGTGAGGGTCTGGTTCTCCAATCGATTGGCCTGCAATAATACCTAAATCTAATTATTTGACACCCAATTTTTTCGATTCGGCAGTTCGATCTAAGTCTTTTCTTTCTTAGGAAGGAAAGTCTTTTTCAATTCTATTCGGGACAAAATGGAAGAAGGGAGGGGATTCTCGAGCGCGGAAAAGGATATTTTAAGAAATAAGTTATTTTAGTAAAAGAAAAACCACATTCTTTTTAGTATTATCTCTAACTTAGAATTTCTAGTCGTGCGATGCGCCATTTGAAATATATTTATTTATAAAAATTAAAATTTAATAGTCGAACAAAATAATTAAATTACTTAATTTTTGTTAAATAAATAAGAAATTAATAATATCTTTTAATTTATTTTTTTGCAACTCATCTATAGTGTAAATGTTTCAACTCACAACCAATATTCAAATCTAAGCATAATAACCGACCAACAAACAATTATTTATTTTATATTTATATATTATATCAAAATATTAAACGTTAATATCAACTTAAATACTAAGAAAATATGTTTATTTTTTTATCTATTGTAAATAAAAGAAATAGATTAAAAAAAATTATTAGTGCATCTTGGATGTTGAAAAAATCAAAACATTTGAGAGAAAGAGAGAGCTACAAAAAAAAAAAAAAAAAAAAAAAAAAGCAATATTCAATTTTTTCCATCCCGGACGTGGTACATGTTTCCTCCGCTATTTTTTTTTTTAATCTTTATAAATAAATAATAAATTAAATATTATTTGTGAATATAGAAACAGAAAAATAGTTAGTTTTTTACTATTTCTGATAATTGTATAATATTGTATGAAAGATACATGTAAAGATTTGTTCTTAAAATAAATATAAAGTTTTATAAAACATAAAAAATCTACTAATATTTAAAAAGATTTGTTAATAAGTATTTGTAAAAAATATATTCTTAATATTTATTTAATATTTATAGTAGCTCAAACTCAATCAAATAAATCAACTCATATTACATAAACACATCTAACCAAAATAATCCGAAATAATTGCATAACAATTGCATTTTTCAAATCTTGTTTTAAAATATGCAATGTAGATGTAAAATTAAAGATCATGAATTAAAGGTATATTTTTGCTATAATTTACATAAAAAACGGAAAAAGAACCAAAAAGATATTTATTTTTTTATTATAAAATGAATCTATAAAAAATTATTAATTTTTATTATAACACCTATAACCTTTTCATGTAGCAACTTGCCGATTTTATCATATATATATATATATATATATATATATATATTTCTTATTATGTTAGGTATGAATAAACCTACTATTCTTAGAAGGTGAAAATATAGAGGGTGTCACACCCCGATTTTTGTAGCTTTAAATAAAATGCATTTTTAAAGGGATGTGAGCTACATCACATGTTTTAAACTTATAAAACTTGTATGATCAATTGAAAAGCCAATTTGAAAGTAAAATAATATAATTTTGGGGGGAAAAAAATACTCAATTAAACATCTTTGAATAAAATTACATAAGTTGACTCAAATTTTTTTATACAGGAACATCAATAGAAACCCCTTTTTTTAATCAAAATCAAACATTGGTATAAATCACTTTTTGACCTGAAATAAATTTAGAAGTAATTCTTTGATCTTTGACAACCTTTTGACTTTAACATCCACCGTCTCTTCGTACCACGACTCAGCTCCAATGACCTGTAGAAACTGAAATGAAATGGGGTGAGCAAACCACAAGTTCAATGGGGATATGTTGTTAATCTTAAATACAAATGCAGTAATTAATGAATGCATACAACACATTGTAAAATAGATGTTAGTATAGCCAGCACATAGCATAGTATACCATAACTCTGTTGACTGTTGAGCATAGCGCAACATAGCACATAGCGTAGAGTAGCATAGAATGTAACTAACATGTTCTTGTTGACTAGCATAACACAGCACAAAGCATAACATAGCATAGTATATTACCTGTTGCCTATAGCCTATGGAATGTTGTGCTTAGATATTAAAATCACAATCATAGCATTTAAAATAGACAAACATAGCCCATAGAATAGAAATAATCCCCACCTTAATTTAAAAAGGAACTTGGAATGTAGATGCAAGATGTCCTATTGTCCATAACCTTTTCATAGTCTCGTTCTTCCTTCCACTTAGACACGCATGAATCTATCTTATTCTTAAATATATATGGGATTTATAAATTTGGAGTTTAGGGCTTCAAGGAGACTTTAGGAAATTTTCAAAGAAATAGAGAATTTGTAGGAATGGATTTTGCTGCGTAGTAATGAATAAATAATTTTTATTTTATAAACGATAAGGTATAAAACATTTAAAATTTACCAGTAGCTAATATAAACCTTTAAAAAAATCATATTAAAATATAGGAAATTTTCAAGAAGTATAACTGTGGATTCTGAATTTTTTAATTCGGATTTGTAGAAACTGAAAATTCTGTGCAGCGGTAATAAAAGCTTTATAAATCCAAAAACACCTGTTGTATCTCATTTAAATTTTACAAGAAGATATAAAACACATATATGGAAAACGTATCCAAAAATCATAATTTTTGAAGAAGTATAAATATACACTACTAGAAATAAGGTTTTTTGTCACTACAAAATGTAGTTACAAAAAAGGGAGAGTTGTCACAAAAATATTTTTAGTAACCACAAATCTAAAAGTAGTTACTATAGGGTAGTCACTTATAATAAGATGCAAAAAGTTTTTTTTATAACTACTTTGTAGTTACTAATGTATTTGTAACCACAAGTAGTTGCAAAAGAGTTTAGCATATTGTAGCAAATTTGGTTAAAATTAAATGAAATATTTTATGTAACTAATAATAGTTACAAAAGGGGTTACTTTTAGTAACCACTCTTGTAGTTACAAAAAACTAGTGGCAAATACCTTTTTTTCTTGTAGTGATATAAATCGGATTTTATAAATCGAAATAGAAGAATTTACAGATTCTGCATTGAAGTAGTATCAAAATCATATAAAATAAAATACATGTTCAATGAACTTTCATTTTTTACAGAACATCATAGGAAAAAAAATATACGACATAGTAAAGTTTCATAATTTTTGGAAATATTTAGACAAGAGAGTGAAATTTTAAACGAAATACCTGTGTATTTGAAGGAGTTGAGAGTTAGGCACAAAGTCGGTAGAAGAATATACTTAGGATGACATGAATGAATTTTTACTGATAAAATCAGGTTATTTAGTGGTGATATTAGTTTATGAGAGGAATCCCATATATATATAGATTACATCCTATGGTTTTAGGACTCCTAATTGGACTATAACTTGTTCTCTAAGTAAAATCATGGGTTTGTGCTTGATTTTAGAACTTGGTCCCCAAAAATAATTAGACCCTAAAATAATATGGAGCGCAATATAGTAATAAAAATATTTTGTGGGTGTTACAAAGGGTTCTCTTTTATTATATAGTAAGATAGTAAGATATATATTGCATCTCTACAAAATTAATCTAAGAGGAGAGATGAGTAAACTTTTTTAGAAGGGAGAAAAACAAGATTTTGGAGGATATATAGAGAAATTTTTTATAAAGGTATATTTGTTTATTTCAAGAGTTCTTAATTCTTAATATAAATTTAAAAATCACAAGCAATAAAAAACGAAAAATAATTCTAATATAAATCTCGTGTAAAAGAATTTCAAAATTCAAATTCATCTTCCGTATATACTTCCTCCATTTCAAATTAATTGATTTTCTAGAAATAAGTGAAAAAAATTAAGAATTAAATGTATTACCAAATATACCCCCTGTGATAAGATCTGATGAAACCAAATATTAGTTGGAGGTTGAAAATTAAGAGATGTTGTAGGATTAACATACAGACAAAACTGATAGGAATTGTGAAAAATAGCTAAAAGGTCTATTAATTCGAACAATCATTAATAAGTTAAAAATCACTTAATTCGAAAAGGAGGAGTACATTTGTAACATTCAAGTGAGGAGGGACACGTGTGAATTACTTGTGGGCTTATGGAAACTAGTAATGCTCTTGTACGATGCACGAGCATATATAATTTTATATATTTTTAGTATATATAAATATGTTAAATTATAATCATTATTATTAAGGCAAAAACTTGTGTGCATATGATGCACCAAAGCCTTATTGTATACACACTGGTCCAGCCCATTATTTTCGCGCGGTTTAGACCGGTTCGAACCAGTCAATTTTACCCCAAAAATAATTATTTTTTTACTGTTTTTTAAAGATTTTTACTTTCTCTCTCCTATCGTGGTTTCTCTCCACCATATTCGCGATTTTTCTCTCCTCGTTTTTTCTCCGGTTTCTCTCACAATCTTCGTAATTTTTTTGCCATTGTTTCTTCCTTTCATTGCGATTGGTTAGGGTTTTGTTGTTCTTAGTATTTAGGCGGCTTGTTTCGGTGGATTTTTTAATTTCTAGGATTTTCCGGCGAAGAAAGGTAATGTGTTTATATCCTTCTTTCTTTTTCAATTTTGCTGTCGATTTTAGTTGATTTCTAGTTGTTTTTTTAGTTATTGTTTCTTTTTGTAGCTATTTTCTGTCTATAGTTGTTTATGCATGTACCCATTTTCATCTGTTGCTTGATAAATTTTCTATAGTGATTTTATGTTTGAAGAATTATTGATTTTGATAGCTGACTGCTTTTCGGTAAGGACAGTGACTAGTTGTGTCTGCCTAATGAATTTTTTCAGTTTCCTCCAATTTTACTTTATTACATTTGTCTTTTGTTGGTGTTGTGTAGAGCTGGCAAAACTGCCCCGACCCGATGAGCCGACCAGTTTAGCCCGAAATATTAGAGGCCCGAAAAAATTCGGGCTTTTTTGGCCAGGCCCGAACGGGCTTTTCTTTTGGCGGGCCGACCCGAAGGCCTGCGGGCCAGCCCGATGGAATTGAATTTTTTTCCCCTCACTAATTGAATAAGAAAATTTTAGAAATTAGGTAATATCTTGTGTATTATTTGAAACAAGTTTAGGTGGAAGTGCTTTGAAGGAGAAAGTATTTGGGAAGAAAAAGTGTTGTAGTGATTTTGTTAAAAGTCTTGAAAAGAAGAAGAAGTGAAAAGAAAGGACTGATGGGGGATTTGTTAAAGAACAACTTCAGTCAGTAGTGGCATTGTCTACTACTGAAGCAGAGTTTATTGCACTTACAGAGGCAGTGAAGGAAGCAGTGTGGATCAGAGGCATTTTGTCTGAATTTGGTGTCAAACAAGATTCAGTTAAGGTAAAATGTGACTCACAAAGTGCTCTACATTTAGCTAAACATCATGTGTTTCAGGAAAGATGTAAACACATAGATGTTAAGTTACATTTTGTGAGGGACATTGTTGAGAAAGGATCGGTGTGTTTGGAAAAGGTTAGGACAGAGGAAAATGCAGCTGATATGTTGATAAAGTCACTAACTCGAGACAAATTTCATTACTGTCTTCAGTTAGTGAAGATTCAAGCTGTTTAAATTGAAGTACAGGAAAGGTGGAGGTGTTCTGATTATCAAATTCATGGTATGATGAGTTAAGTGTGTGAGGTGATTTGTTAGTTGAGAAGTCAAGGTGGAGATTGTGAGTTATAACCTTGTTCTGACTTCACAACTAATAAGTTTGGATTCCAAAATTGCTTATGGAAGAGAAATAAATTGGAAACTAGCTCAAGAACAAGCTCAAAGCTGTTTTGGTGGGAAAAACGGTTACAAGTCAAAACCGTTGTCAAAGAGGATAAAAACCGTTGTCAAAGAAGAAAGAAACCGTTGCGAGCTTCTGCAGCAGTTTTCAGATTCTGTTATTTTTCTGTTATGCGATTTCTGATCCAATGAGTGTAGTTAGTCAGAGTTAGACTATTTACAGCAATATTACGCACATGTAACTCAGTAGAGAGAGTCTCATTTTGTAGAGAAAGAGTGAGAAGAGCTAGAGAGAGATAGAACTTGAGAGTTTGGTGTTTTCTCTTGGTTAAAGCTTTGATTGTTTGTTTCTCTTGTAACAATCTAAGATATAGTGAATTGGTGAGAGCATCTTCACCCGTGGATGTAGGTTTAACAACCGAACCACGTAAATCTTGGCTATTCTTCTTCATTTTTCAATTTTGATCTTTTTGTTTCATCATTGCTTGTTAATTGGTTGATCAATTGTTTCAAAGACATTGTTCAATCTAAGTTTTGATCTTGAGGTATTGTTTCAATAACAAAATCACATCAAGACATTTCATTGGGAGTTTATTTCATTGAGGCTACATTTATTTATGTATTGAGTGGGGCGTGATAAATTCGAACGTCTAATTTTTAGAATGTTTAAATTCAAATAATAAAATAAATCTTGTGTTTATTTTATGAGGGAATATGGTAAAATTTATAAAAAAAAGTACAATCTTTATACTGAAAATGAAAAAAGTAAGAGTAATGAAAAGAGAGAGTATAATGTGTTTGGAGTTAAGTGGATTAAAAGATCCTAATTCTAAGAGGGTGTTTGGCCAAGCTTATTAAGAAGATCTTATAAGATGTTTTTAGAGCTTATAAAATATTAAATCTCATTTCAAAACTTTTTTGTTGAAGTGTTTGAATGATTGAACTTATAAGATGTTAGTAATGACATTTTTGTAAAATATTGAAGTTGTAAATCAAATCAGATTTGTTTGAGAAATAAGTTGGACCCTCCTTACTCTTTTAAAAATAGCTTATAAACTTTTAACTACTTATTTTGAAATAAAATAAGATCTTATTTAAAAAATGTCCCAAACACTTTAAATGAACTTATAAGCTCTTAAACATCTTATAAGATGTTTTATAGAGCCAAACACCCTCTAAATCTCAGTCCAAACACAAATTTGAATTGATCCGTCCTCAATTCGAACAGATAAATCCATAAACAAATATACTCTAAATGTCTCAAAAAAAAAAAAAAAATTCCTATCTCCTTTTTTCTTTTAAATGTAATACTAGCCAGTATAAGATAATTAAGGGGTGGAGATAATAAACAAACTTTCATCTAATTTGTTTCCTCTTTTCTCAAATTTCTTAATTTTCCCCCTTTATTCTTTATATTATATATTTTCATTAATTTATATATTTAGTATTAAAAAATGTAAAAAAAAAATTTAAAAGAAAATTTATTTACAGAAAAATTACAAAACGTGAAACTGTATCTTAAAAAGAAAAATGAAGGTAGAACACAGACTGCTGCAAGTCAAATCTCAGCACAAACATAAACTTGGATTGACCCGTCCTTCATTCGAACGGATAAACATAAACAAATATACCCTAAATGTTTCAAAAAAAAAAAAGAAAAAATCCTGTCTCCTTTTTTCTGTTAAATGTAATATTAGCTAGTATCAGATAATTAAGGAGTAGAGAGAATAGACAAACTTTCATCTAATATGTTTTCTCTTTTCTTAAATTTCTTAATTTTCCCCCTTTACTCTTTATATTATATGTTTCCATTAATTTATAAATTTAGTATTAAAAGAATGTAAAGAAAAACTAAAAGAAAATTTATTTACAAAAGAATTACAACGTGAAACTGTATCTTAAAAAGAAAAATGAAGGTAGAACACAGACTGCTACAAGTTAAAAATATATTTCTTTAATTTGAGCCGCATGACTCATCTATCTAATCTTGGGTAGGTAAAATAACTATATAAGTTAGGAAATATGTTCCCATTCGGATGGCACTATTATATTGAACTAGAATTCCCCGTCTAAATATATTTATTTATAGAAAAATTAAAATTAAATTATCATATAAAATAAAATAAATTTATTAAAATAAAGAATTTCAAATTATATAATTTCATATGTTGAAAAATTACATATAATTTCAAATTATTTATTTAAGGGAACAAAATTCATATAATTTCATTTATATTTTAGATATATTAGCTTCAAATTTTAAGGGAACATTATTTGGAAGATATTATCACAATATTCTATTCCAAATTTTAAGGAAAACTAATTCGGAAGAGTTTATAGCATTATTAGATACAAATTCCTGAATTTTTGGGACTGATTAAATCACGTCATAAATTTCATAATCACGTTACCTTTTATTTAACTGCGCGTTTATTTTTCACTGAATAAGCTTACAATATAAAGCATTTTTTTCCCCGAAATGCCAATTCAAAATGAACGGGAATATGTGCTGAATACTATTTATAGACAATTAAGTAGGATTATTAATTAAATTAACCAAGCCGCCCCTATTTAAGTATTTGGTTTTTTTCGTTTCTTAACCTCTGCCACTATAGTCTTATGTTACGTTTAATTAATGAATAAATTATTGAGTTGGCTTGAATGCAGGGGTTTTATCGATTCAAATTTCGAGAGATAGTTAACTATCAATTTATAATTTATAAAAAAAATTATTATCAATTTAGTCAACTATCAATTCAGGGTATAAATTTTTTTTTTTATTAATTCAAGACTTGAATGATATGATAACATCAATCGAATGCATTAAATTTATGGTAAAGCTAGCCGTACACAATTAGCTCGGATCGATTTTTGTTTTCTTTATAAATGGATGAAAAATTATTAGTGAAAAATTATTTGTGAAGGTGAAATTTAATTTTTAACAATAAAGTTCAATTACGGGTCAAAAAAAGAAGAAATAAGACGCTACTTTTTTAGATTGCTTCAAAATGATAGTTAACGTTTATTTTTCGTCTTGTAATAATTACCAATTATATTTGTAGCTATAACTAAAAGATGATATTATAAAAAAATTAACAAAAATAAGACGGAAACAGAAAAAAATCGACACGAGATGGTGCCCGTTTAGTCGAGTCCTTAAATTTAACAACGTCAAGAAAGAACTTTACAAAATTTGATTTGATGTGGGCATCCTTGCAAGTTGCACGTCTATGTCACAACTATTCCTCAACAAACAAACAAACAAAACATCCACACATTCCGTGGCAAGCAACTCCCAGATTTTATTTGTATTTTTCCGAGGAAAGAGGAAAACAAACTTATTAACGCATTTTGGGACTTGTACCCATACAACTCTCAAAATTGTATCATGACTCGACGGATTTTCTTCAAAATAAGATCGTTGCATGCGTCAAAAATTTATTTTGCTCCGACCTCCTCTAAGTAAAAAAACCTAGTCGTCTCCTTCTTTTTTTCTTATTTTTTTTATGAAAAGATAGAAAAACTTTGCATCTTTAATGTTTTATTTTATTTTTTCTCTTTTCAGTTTCAGTTCCCTAAATAATGGAAGATTCACCATATCTCTCCGCTAGAGTTTTAGCGTGAGATTTCACTGCGTCTATGTACGTCTTTTTTCAATCTTTCCTGGTCTTTCTCCACCGATTTTCTACATCGATCGTCAAGTTCGCATCTGCTTGGATCCGTCATCCAAATCTTTTACTCGCCGTGCATGAAGTCACGAGGCAAGAGACAAGGAACATATTTTAGTGGTCTTTTCGCGGATAATATTTACTCCCTCCGTCCCGGTTAAAGCTTCCTACTTGCCTTATCGGTCCGTCCCACTTAAAGTTGCCAGCCCAAAAAAGGAAACTAATCCCCCAATCCTCACCCTCAAAATCTCAACCACTCAATCTCCATCTTTAAAAAAGTCAAATAACTGTTTTTTCTTAACATTCGTGCCCGGTCAAAGTGGAAGCTTTAACCGGGACGGAGGGAGTATTATTTATTGGTGGAAAACGGTCTTTTTAGGCAGCCCGACTCAGGCATATTTCGGGTACGACCCGGTAACGAAACATGAAATTTTAAGTTAGTATCGTGCTCTTCTCTGAAAGAGGTTTGAGACGACATATTATTTGCTTAAATCAGAGTTTGGGTGAATGAGAAATTGAAGCTCAAAGTAGAGCACTTGAAGTTGGTTTTGGGGCTTTGTCCCACATTGGAAAAATTGGCTAGTATATATATAATTCTCCTTCTAAGGAGTATGTGAATGTGTAGCATAAAGACTCTCTCTCACGCACCTAGGCACAGTAGGGGGGTGCAAATCAAGGGCCAATTCGATTTAAGCTTGTAAGACAAAAATAAGCTGATGGCTATAATATGTAACAAACCGAGGCCTGTGATTAACACAATTTCCTTAAAACTAATTCATCATCTCTTCACTGGTGCTAAGAGAACAACTGGATGTTAGTTTCCCAAGAGACAACGGGATTAGCAGAAATCGTAGCACACAGTTTTCGCTCTACAATGAACTGAAAATATGCCTGAACTGTATCACAAAAAAGAACAAAGAAAAAAGAGGAGCATATCAACAAAAAAAAGAGGAGCAAGGAAGTTTACTGAAAACTGGAAGAGAGGAATTACATATTTTCGAAACTGCATCAAATGGACTGGAAAAAACCACTACTAATAGGCTCAAACTGACTGTTGGTCGAGCCACTACTTCTGAATTAATATTCAAATTAACTTCAAAAGTTACAAAAATTAGGGCTACTTAAGGTGAAAAACGTAGAGTGTTTAGCAGCCATGAAGTTGAAAAGCCATGGAGAATTGGAAAAAAATAGCAAAAATTGGCTCACGGGGCCGCCCCTCGACTGGACTGACATTTGTGTACGCATGTCACGCTCGCACACAAGTCCCTTGGTCAGAGTCTTGAATCGGCCCTTGATTTGCAACCACCCTTGCGCCCGGGTGCGCGAGAGAGAGCCTTTATGCTACACATTCACATACTCTTTAGAAGGAGAATTATATATATACTAGCCAATTTTTCCAATTTTTCAATGTGGGACAAAGCCCCAAAACCAACTTCAAGTGCTTTACTTTGAGCTTCAATTTCTTATTCGCTCAAACTCCTATTTGGACAAATAATATATCGTCTCGAACCTCTTTCGGAGGAGAGCACGATACTAACTCAAAATTCCACGTTCCGTTACCGGGTCGTACCCGAAATATGCCTAAATTGGGCTGCCTAAAAAGATAATTTTTCAACATTTATTTGATGCTATCTGATTGATTTTTTTTTAACATAGAAACTTGTTGGCATATAACTTGCTTGTTTTTCTTTTCTTCAGGCGATCCAATTGTTTGGATAGTTCCTAATTTTTCTGATTGGATTGAGATCCGTGTACTGGACGATTTATATTGATTAATGAGAATTTCAATTTTAAAAAAAATATTTTGCTCCAAAATAAGAGCCATATTCTAAAAGGTATAAATGTCTCATTTTATTATTCAAAATATAAATTAAATATTTTATTTTACAAATAAATACATATGATTTGAAATTGTATAAATGAGAGAGTATATAGGTTTAAAAGGTTGACTTTAACATAGTTAAAAAACAAAAAAAACAAAAAATGTACTATTATATACAATTAAACAGGACTCTTATTTTAAAATAACTGGAGTATTAAACGTCATACTATTAAAAACTTTTAATTAGGTGCAAAAAAATTGTTATGTTTAGCATTTTAATATTACTTTTCTTATTTACATATAGAAAAATTAAAATTTCATCAACAGCTAGAGTCGACAAGCATTGATTGATAAAAGTAAGTCATAAGGATTGGGCCATGAGGTCTCACATGAAGAACAAATCTTAGCGTAAAAAGCTAGTTCATGAACAATAATATTTTTTGAACATCTAATCCAAACTAATCTAAGAAATTGCATATTTGCTGGACACTCCGACTCCGACTCCGACCAACTCCGATTTCGACTCCTCCACTTAGAGCATCACCAACATTGATGCCGGATTAAATATCATTTTTCACGGCCAAAACTTATTTTTTGTCCCGTAAGTATTTGTTTTTTCAATTTTAGTCCCACAAATATCTATTTTTTCAATTTAGTCCCATAAGTGTTAAAATTGTCCAATTTAAGGATAAATTTTCGCTCAAAAATCATAAATCGACCGGAAATAGTCACGTGACTTGCACGTGGCCTTAATAATTAGTAAAGTCCGGCGACTCGTAGTGATGTAGCAAAAATTAGTTGAGTTGGACTTGTTTCTCTGTCAAATCTATATATATATATATATATATATAAAATAACAAAATAGGTGGTTACTACAATTGGAAAATAATGTATTTTCCCGCTCATTTGTACATACCAATTTAAGAAAGAAAAATTAGCGAAATCTGGCAGATATATTAAGCTATTGAAAAATTATTCTACTGGAGAGTTTTTAGCCAATCCCAATCTGTTGAATATATCCTCATTTCATTTCTAACAGATACCATTGTTGAGATATTTTCTCTATTGCAAGATTAGCTAAAATCAAATTATTGTTGAAGGAAAAATACAATTAGTGTGTCTTTGTCAAAAGTAATTGATGAAGGGCATTTTAGGTATTCACTAAATATTATGAAACTGTGGAACCCTTGTATTTGACACCCTATATAAAGGGATCTGATGAATAAGAGAACCCTAATTATTCCGTGTCTTTCTTTCTTCTTTATTTCTGGTTTATTTCTATTTCTCCTACAACATGTTATCAGCACGATGCTTTACCCAACACAGATTATAATCTTTCCCCAAGAACCCTTAATCAGAAATTTCACAGTATGAGCGGCGACCGGTAATTTACTTCTGCCCGGTTTCACTAACCTGTTTGCATCAATTTGTTTATTGTCTTGGTATTCACAATTAGTCTGATGATAAATACATGTTTATCCATTAAAAATTATGACTTGAAATTGTGATGGGCATTATTAATTTATTTGCCTATATATGTTGTTGATTATATGTTGGTTATGATATCTATTGTTATTCCATGGAATGTAAGTACGACACGACGGCATGGGTAATTGTAATGCAAGGTTAGTTCCAATACAGGAGATATAGTTGCATATCTTTCTATCCCAATTGTGATGTTATTAGGATATTATGACATTGTATTACTTCTCCTTAGTTAATGCGGTCGGTTTAATTTGATTTAACTTCATATTATGTTTCGTCAGTATTATAAATTTGTAGTATATATCATTTGAATTATACACCTAATTGATATAGCTGTGAGCTTTAAAATTTGATTACTTTTGTCCGGCCATTCACAAATTACTAACATAATATTTTTGTGTTGATATACAACTGGAAATCAACATAAATTAGTTTTGTTGACAACTATTTTTTTTTTTTTTTTGTATGAATTTAATTGGTCTTGCGAGCACGAATTTACTTCCATCGGAGTGGACATTGGACTGGATAGAATATTCGTAGTTCCTAAAGCCTCTACTCATTCTTCACAAATTTTGAGAAGTACCATAGGAAAGAATAGTGTCTTTCCTACAAGGTAACTCTGTCAACCCTTATCGCTCCTTGCCAAGGGCAGGGCTGCTCTTTATTACCACATCAGATGATTGTATTCAACGTATGTTCTTCAGAAGGATAGGGGGAATGGTGCTTAGCACGAACGTGGGTAACCGGTTAAATGAAAAGATAAGTTGAACTGGGAATACACCTTTGCGGCAGTAACTCCTAATGATCAGTCGGGATCCTCTGTTACATTAGGTGCTAACTTTAGATATTTCATTTTCTATTATACTAATTTTGATAGACGACACAGTTAAAGAATTGATTGATGAGTGGGCGACGTTGGTGTTAGCCATGCGTGTCTGTCGTATTGCTTACGTGGTTGTGGCTTAGTTTGCTTTTGGGTTGCGTTTCATAAAGTCGCCAAACTAACTACCATCACCCTTACTACTACTACTTCCAATCTGTGAATTAAGTTTATCTACAAAATATCCACATGCTCCTAAAATCGTTGTTTCAAATACCTCGGATCGATTAACCTCTACGCCTAATTGCATAATACCAATCCCTAATTATATGTATAATCAGAAGTTTAGAATTCAATTTTTTTAATTAAGTCCTTTAACAATTTTAATCGATTCTAATTTTGAGGGAAGTTGGATATTAATTTAACCGGAATTTGACAAGTACATAGCCTCACCTCAACTTTGGCCCCAATGATATGGCTTCTTTTAATTTTTTCTAATTAGTTGCAAGAAAAAATTGCCGTATCTCTTAAAAACATTTACTTCTCTTAAAATTAGGACTGCATTCCAGAAACTATAATTGAAATTATACTTGATCAATTGTCAAAGGACTAGAATTTTCTCCCTGCTTTCCTGTTTCTCACCAGTTCTTCTTAATTTTATTATTATTATTTTTATTTGTTTTTAGGAAGTCACTACAAGTAAAAAGACAGGTCACATGTGACCGACTGATTAATAGGCTATAGCCGGTTAGGGGACACTTTCACCAATTTTTGGAAGTTAGAAGACATTTTTGAAAAGTGGTATACTTAGTGACTTTTTTTTAAATAGAGGAAATATACTGGGCATTTATACTAATTTCCCTCAAAAACATATATTTGAAAACTGAAGTTCAACTAGTGAAAAATTAAGTTATCAATTTTACCCTATTAGAACTTTTTCTTCACAAATATATTAAAATAAGATATTTATAATCAATTAATGGGCTAATCGTAGAAGAAAAACACAATCTTGGTAGATGTGTGATTAAAGTCTCACTCATTAAATCTAATTATATAAATAAGACACATCACGATTTTGACTATAAACTACAATTGAGATCACCAATATTTTTTGGTGACTGGCTGGAGTATAGTTATTCGACAAAATAGTCACATTAGACGCTATATTACTGGTGATTGTTTTTACAAAAAGAGAGTATTGTTTCAAAATAAACAACTGCATTTTCAAAACTTTCAATCTGAAGTCCTAAATCGAAAATTTTAAAGTTTTAATTTCATTGTAATAGTATATAAAATGTCACCAATTGATATTTTTAGTACAAAGCTATTTTGTAAAATATTTTACTTTTATAAAATACCATTATAATATATAAAATGAACTGCATGAAGTGAAACCTCTATTATATTTTAATTATTTTAATTTCATCATTTAAAATGAGACGGTGTTTGTTTTTTCAATTGGCACCATACATGTCGCATAAAATAGCTTTAAGATTTTAATTAATTTCATTTGTGATTCTAAAAAAAATAAAAAACAATCGTTTGTTTTATGCCTAAAAACAAGTTTATTAAGAAACCAAAGAATCTTAATCATGATGATTCTGAACCCTCAAATTAAATCTACTTTAAGATCTTTACAGCGTATATTATGAAATTCACACAAAATATTGCGTAATTGTACCAAACTCTCGTGGGTAATATTCGAATAGGTTTTGCAGCATTATATTGGTGTCTATATATAAACTAAAATAATATTAACCATTAATTTTGCATTTATACGTCCAATCCAATTATGTGTAGTTCATTTGAATATTATTTACGGAGGTAAGATAAAAGAAATCCAGAATACTCACTCATACATTTTTTATTGTGAATTTTATCTCCTCTAATTAAACCATCAACAGAATTGTAATCCCCTACTAAATATTCACTTAAATTTCTTTATGATGTTTGCCACCAAAGAAGAGTGGTTGAGGGAATAAGCAATAGCGTCTATAAGTGTGAGAGGTAGAGTAGAGAGGGGCTCTTAATGAAATATAATGGTTTGGATTTGGTGACCTGTTGAGCAATTAACAGGTTAATTAACTATAACCTTTCGATTTAATGACTATGATTTTATATAAGTCAATCTAATGATTTAAATTTTAGGTGTAATACACTAGTTGTATAGTATATGAAAAAGTGAGCAAAGAGATGTTATATTTTTTGTTGTTGCAGGTGAATATTTGGGGCTAAGTGGCGCAAGGCTTAGCGGGGCTGAAATGTTAGACTGTGGTTTGGCAACGCATTTTGTTCTTTCAAAAGTATTTACCAATTATTTGAAATTCATTTCAACTTTTACCTAAAGCAATTTCGAATCTCTCGTGCCTGAATACGCATTCAAATGCCCGTAAATTATACACTTTTTGGTAAAATATTCTGTGCAGGATCTTGAATCTTTGGAGAATGAGCTACAGAATGTGGCACACATGGATGAATCAGCAATTCCTGTTGCTCTTCAAATATTTTCTCAGAAACCAAATTCAAACCAAAACACTGCTTTCAAAAGGTATTAACATGAGTATTACCAAAAAAACATATGGGATCCCCTAATTATTAAATACTCGAGGCGTTTCCTGGAACAGATTGGACATTATTAACAAATGTTTTTCGAAGAATACCGTGGAAGACATATTATTTGCCCTAGTAAGTTTGCCAACTTCATTTTCCCAGATATTTACTTTTTGCATAACATATACTAATGAGTTGTTTTTGCACACAGGAAACTGAAGTCCAGAGCTGTGGAGACAAGTGGATGATCAACGCAATCACCTTCATGAAAGCTGCTTCTCCAACAAGTCTTAAGATTATCCTAAAATCAGTAATAGCTCTATATTTTGATAAAAAAACGTTACAAACACAAAAATGTGAGAATGCAGCTTAATAATTTACTGCTCTTACTGCAGATTAGAGGAGGACGAGGCTTAACACTGAAAGAGTGTTTAATGCGGGACTACACTGTGTTCCGTCACGTAGTACGAAAGAGTTTCAACTCTGATCTTTTCGAGGTACGTACTTCCATTCTTATAAATTAATTAAAACTCAGACCAAATTCTACTACTATCTATTTACTACATTTGTATGTAAACTTGTAGGGTGTAAGGGCGGTACTGCTGGATAAAGATAAAAGCCCAAAGGTATATACACTTTTACACACTACATATATATATATATGAACTTCTGAGATATATTCATAACCATCTTTTTTGTATTGCAGTGGAAACCTTCCAAGCTGGAAGAAGTGAGTGAGGAATATGTGAACAAGTTTTTCCAAGATGTTGATAACGATGATCACTGGGATTCTTTGGAACTTCAAGACAGAAACATCACGAATATAAGCTTATATTCTAGACTATGAAAAATGGTACAAATGATTTTGCATTATTCGTCATACTGTGTGGAACTGGATAATATAGACGATAACTTAAAAGTTTGCCCCGACTACAGAAATCACTATATCTGTGTGAGTGTGACAATATTACTATATCTCGAAGGACTGTTCTTGGAAATGTTAAGCTTGCTTTAAATTCCATACAAGCAAGGGTTTCTTTTGTGTAACTTGATACTCGTCGTATAATTTATTCCATTTAAAACTTAATTGAGAATTTTGCACTTTTGGTTTCACAGGACACGTCAAAATTGCAATTTGGTCTCAACAGTTGCACTTTTGACTCCACTAGACTCAAATGTTGCAAAACTGGTGTTTCTGTTAAGGTTTCCATTAACTTCTTGGCAGTAGTGGTCCCAATCGTTTTAACAACGTTAGTCTCACAGTTATTTGCAAATATAGTCCCAAAAAATTGACAATTTTGGTACCAAATTTAAAAATTATGTAAAAATTAGAAAAATATTTTTAAATTCTAAAATTGATTTAAATTAGCATGAAATTTTAGTATGTAGCCGTGTTATAATTTTGCTGGTTCATTTTAAATTATGTACTATTTAATTTGAATTTTACTGTGTGTAATATCTAATACTCTACTTCGATGAAGAATTCCGGAGAGCAAATTAAAAAAAATATTTAAAAATCATAAACTTATTTCAAAAAATCTGAAAATTATGTAAAAATTAGAAAAATATTTTTAAATTTAGAAAACTAATTGAAACTGCAAAAATCTCGAAATTATGACGTCCCACTAACGGCTGAAAAAATTTGGGATCACTTTTGCCAAAATTTTTGGATTATTTATGCAAACAATTGACGTTTGGGACTTAACTTGCAACATTTGAGTCTAATGAAGTCAAAAGTGCAACTGTTGAGACCAAATCGCAATTTTGACGTGTCATGTGGGACCAAAATATAAAATTCTCCAACTTAATACAATTGTATTTAAGAAGCTCCGCCTCATGGCTACTAATAATATCCAATACGTTGTAACATTCTAATCAAGAAGGGAAAAAATAAAACAAAATTATGATTATTGTGGACTGTATTGATGCAACCACTAATCCACAGCTACATGTAACACAAAGTGTGATCGACGGTCTGGAGATAGACTAAGTGCGATTGATCGTGTAAGAAAACAACATTATAGATTGCGATCGGCTGAAGCAATCGTTGTGTATTTTTCACTATGAAGGTGTTTTTACACTTGTCTTTTCACTAGTGTTTGATACTCTTGTTCTTACTCTATCTAGCTTTCAATAGATTTTTTCTCTCTAATTTCATATATCTCCTACAAATACATGTGGGGGTATTTATAGAGGTTTCAAGCAGCTCTTAAATATTTGACAGGGACGACAGGTGGCAAGCCAACTGCCACGGGCCTGCCACTTGGCACAGCCCAACTGAGATGGCATCTCGAGTATCCCGCATGTTTAGCATATGAGATAATCATTACACAATCTACGATCATTCCTGTTGCGGGGTTGGCGATTGGGGCTTATGGGCGCATAATCAATGATGATGGTATACAATGGTTGGACGGTCCATGTGCTACGGATCGGTGTTGTACTTGAGGCGGTCCGACTTGTAGCGATCTTAACGTGGCTCGGTCCTCTTCGATCGTCTTTTGGTCCTCGAGCAGTTGTGGTCGTGTAATGGCATATCACAACAATATTATAAGATAAAAAAGATCCTTAATTCTTAATTAGGCGATCGATATCCACATGGATTATAATAATTTAGCATCCGTCCTCACAACCCTAAGAGGGTGTTTGACTAAGCTTATTTCAAACATTTTATAAGCTCCAACATCTTATAAGTTGTTTAAAGAGCTTATAAGGTGTAATTTCTTAATTAAGAGCTTATAAGTTAACAAAGTATTTGGGTGAAAAGAGCTTAGGGAAAAAATCATAAATGGTCCCGTAACTTTTTACTTTAACGAATTTGGTCCCCTAATTTTTAACTTTTTTAATTTAGTCTCGTAACTCCAGTAATTGCTCAATTTTAGTCCAATTTAAGTCGAAAAATGATTAATTGACAGGAAAATGTCACATGACCGACACATGCCGGCAAATTTTGGGGAAACCGGCGAAGTAATTGACGTGGCAAGAATTACATGATGTGGATTCAATTTTTATTATTTTTTAACCAAAATGTCACATCATCAAATTATTAAAAAAAACAATAAATTGATTTACACAGCAACCTAGATATTTTTGTAGGGGAATTAACCCATCTTCATCGTTGACCCGGCCACTGCCAACAGCCCCCTTGTCTTCTTCCACTACTTCTCCGGCGGCACCCTTTTCGCTGTGTAAGAAAATCCTTCAGAAATATCCACCTCTTCAAACTCCTCTCCCCCGAAGACAACTTTGACGATGATGTTAGTTTCCCAATGGACGGATTACAATCGTAAGTTTTCCAATGGCCAATATTGTTTGGCTAGGCATCGACGATATAGATCTGGTTCTCGAGCGAAGGGATCCAGTATGAAAACAATCGCGGGAACGATTCAAGAGTCTTCAACACTGAATCGAGGGTATTTTGGTTCGGGTGTGTATATACAGAAATATAAGCAAATCAAACACATTGACCCCCGTTTCTTCGATCTCGTTGGAAACACCAGCCTTGAGTAACGGGTCAGGGCAAATATGAGCTGGGACAAACTTTGTGTAGCATCTGTGAAGATCAATTTGGAGATGAGGAGCAGGTCGTACTTGAAAGGCTCGCGCCTGGGATAGAGATGGTAAGTCAGGGCTGTGGTGGTGGGCGTGGAAGGTGGTGGAGGCTCCAATTGTAGCTCGCGATCGTTGTGGAAACCGACGGGTAAAAATCGAGGGTTGCTGAGGTGTAAATTTGGGTTGTAAAAACTAAATAAAAAATGATTCCACATAAGCATATTCTTGCCACGTTAATTAGACAAGAAAGAAAGAGAAAAAATGACGAAACTATAATATGTAAAAGAGAAAAAAAAAAATTTACATTTGGTTTTCGATCCGGATCGGTTAACCAAATTCAAAAATCAAAACCGAACCGAAAAACGAAACTCGCTAAAACTAATAACCGAATCGTTAATTTCAGTTCGATTGATTAACCAATCCGTGCATATCCCTAGTTTTATATTGAACGAAAGTCTTATGACTTGGAAAAATAAGAAATAATACAACCTGAAAGTAATAATTTTAGATTAAAATATAATTACTTAATTTTTATAAATATTATGATTAAAGGAAAAAAAGGACTATTTTGGGTTAAATAAAGGAATGTTTAATATTGTTGGTAGTAAATTGAATTGTTCTTTTTTCTTAATACTATAAAAAATAAAAAAATATGATGAAATATGTATAAGAATTAATTATGAAATCATTATTTATTAATAAAATTGGAAAAAAAATGTGAAGATCACACCCCAAAAATTGAACTCAGTTCATAACAAAACACAAATTCATTGAGGTATAGGCATGTCAAAATTGATCCGCCCCGTCCCGATCCGCTCCGATCCGAGGTCTTTGGGGTAGGACAAAATCTGTCCCGATGAAGAATGGGGCACGCCCCGTCCCGTCCACAGGGCAGGTCAAATACTGGTCAGGAATCCCGCCCCGCCCCACCCCGTCCCTATGTATATATAATTTTTTTAAATATATATTATGTATTATTATATAGATATGTATATATACAAAAGGAAACATAAAATATATATATATGTATTTATAATATAAAATTTTATATATAATATGTTATATATATATCTAGCTAATATATTAGATTATGACTAGAGGTGTCAAAACGGGTCGAGCCCGTTGGGCCAGCCCGCCCCGCTATACATAATAGGTGGGTTGGGTTGGATATTTAGAGGCCCGTTGAAAAGCGGGCCCAAACGGGCTGGACCGTTTGGGCCGCGGGCTAGGCGGGTTGGGGGCGGGCCGGGGCGGGCTAGCCCGCTTAAAAAAAAAAAATTAATGAAATTTAGTACTACTACTAGGGTTCAAATGGACTAGCCCACTTTAAAAAAATTAAAAATTAATGATGGAAATGGAGAAGAAGAAAATGAAGATGATTTTGATGATGTAATGGTTAATGAACTCTACTATACTTTCATTTTGTGAACTTTTTATTTTTATATGTTGGATTTCGAATTATTGATTATGGACCTATCACCTATGATGGATGTGATGAATGTTTGTGAACACTTTACATTATTTAATAGCTATTATATAATAAAAATGGTTAAAAAAAAAGTAAAAAAAAGGTGGGTTGGCCCGCCCAACCCACAACCCACCGGTGGGTTGGGTTGGGTTGGGATTTGAAGGCCCGCCATATAAAAAGCCCGCCCCGCCCCGCCAAATGGTGGGTTAAGGTGGGTTGTGGGCCGGCCCGCCCCGCCAACCCGTTTTGACACCTCTAATTATGACTAGATCTAGTAAATTTAAGTAATTAAATTCTATTTTTTAATAATTAAAATTTAAAAAAAATTAAAAATATTGAAACAAAGCTAATGTAAACCTAAAAATTAAAATACTATTGACTTCAACAAAAAAAATTAAGTTTTTTAACAAAAAAACTAATTTTTTTTTTATAAAAAACAAAAAAAAAGATAGGGGCAGGGCGGGGGCGGAGACAGATCACGCGGCAGATTTTTTTGCCTCATGACGGATCACGGGACGAGGCGGGGCAGGGCGGAGTAGGGGCGGGTCAGATCGCCCCGTTGACATGCCTACTGAGGTAGATAATGAGCGATCTTTATTGAAATTTGGTTCCCTAAATTTACTGTTAAACCATTAACAAATGTACCCTTACTTTTTTTTTTCAGTTGACAGTGACGGCAATACGTCAAATAGACCTCTTCCTACTGTAATCATTTTCCATCTTTCAGCCATTTCACCAATACCAGCCCCATCTACAATGGCCGGAGCCTTCCTCCCGGCGGCGGAGATTACCTCTAGCGGCCGCCCCGTTCTAAGACCCGGCGAAGTGGAGTGCTCCACCCTCTCCGCCGTCGACCTCCTATCAGAGGACCTGCCCTCCTTCCCCCACCTCAAATCCGGCGTACTCATCCTCACCACACTCCGCCTCCTCTGGCTCCCCTCTGAAACTGTCGCCTATACGAACACGTCTTGTTTTATCCCTCTCTCAGCTGTCCAACATATTTTCTCCACCAAGAGATCAATCAAATCAATGTTCCACAGCCCTAGGATTCGCTTCCAGGTTTCCGCTACTTCGGATGGGGTGGTCACGGAAAAAGGAGGCCCAAGATCGTTGGCGATCACTTTGATAGTGAGGGGGAAAGCTGAACCGGATTCATTTTTGGGGAAGTTTTGGGAGGCTTGGAGAGGAAGCGCCTGGGAGGCAAGTGGATCAGAGTCGGGCTCGAATTTGGGGCAAAGCGAGGGATCAACATCGGGGTCATTGGCGGTGCGAATGCCCGTAGTGGGAGTGGCAGGGATATTGAGAAAGGAGCAGGAAATGTGGGAGAGCACTGACAAGAGTTTGCAGGATGCTTTTCAGGATTTGAATGCTCTGATGGTCTGTAAGTGTGTTATTGGAATCTATGCTTATATGAAATTCTATGTATAAGATTAACCACATAGTTCATTAGCTGAATAGATTGATGCAGCTTGCAAATGCTTGATTGTAGACATTTATCACAATTCAGAGACTGGAATTTTTTTATGATGTTCAGGAGTATATTATCCTTTTAAGTCCAAATTAGGTACATAATGGAAAGATATTTCATTAGCTACCTTTTCACGAGAGAAAAGTGGATCTCAATAGTGTTTTTGAAGAACAATGTCAATGACTACTTCTTTCGTTGTTTTATGTGTATATGAAACTATTTAAGGGTAGCACCCGGGAATCTGGAGATGAGTGACATTTGATGTTCTTGTCTTGCCGGCTGATTTAACATATAAAATGGAAAGATGTTCTTATATTATATATATGTATATATAACTTAAAGGTAATACAAACCATGTTACAGAGGATGAGCGCATAAAGACTGTCTTAGCAGCTCATGGTTTTTAAGCTTGTATAACATATACCATTTAAAGAAATCTATTTCAGCACATAGTTTCAAGGGCTAATATTAGTGGGAGGTTTTCTATGCCTACAATACGAGGCATATACTAATTACATAATTTAAAAGAACTGAAAACAGGAAATCTCTATGGTGTGTATCTTTAGAACTATGTAAGGCTGTGGACTTGATTGATATTGCTTTGAGATTCAAAACTTAGTTTTCCACAAAGGATGATTATCTTTTCTTCCTTACAAATTTCTGTGTCTTTCACTTCAAATATAGAGCAAGGCAAAGGAGATGGTGATGCTTGCTGAGAAGATGAGACAAAAGCTTCTCTCAGGGTCAAATAATCAAGCTAGTGGGACCAACGATGATGAGATGGGTACTAAGGAAGAGATGCAAGATTGGTTGTTGAGTGTTGGTATTGTATCTCCTGTTACAAAGGAATCTGCTGGTGCTTTGTATCATCAACAACTTTCCCGGCAGGTGTGTTCTATTAGTCGTTATTGTCAATGTGCTTGGGCTATTCTGTCTGTATCTTTTTACACTAGAAATTAGAAATACTATTTGCTAAGATTTATGTGCTATCTATTACTTTCAAAATTTCTCTTAGAATTCTTTTTTTTTTTCATAATTGATCTTTGAACATCTGATGTGCTTCACAATTTACTTCTTCTATTTCCGAAATATAAATCTTGAAAGAAAACTTATACCAATACACCTGGTTGCTCATAACAAAATATGCATATATATTAGTGATTGTAACTACTGGCAACAGTAAACTCATGTCTAAGTTTCTGTGGTCTACTTAACCAGGGTGCTTTTTTATCTTTCAACAGTTTAGCACAGTACCCAGAAACCCAGGTGTATTGTCATTGGATGAATATAAACCCTTCTCTTGCAACATCTCTTATTTTCTTTATAAATTTCTTCAATATAACTTCACCTCGACTAGGCATATTTCAATAACCTTTTGAATTACTGATTAGTTCTCACGCTAAGGAGGAAGAATCTAATGAAATGGATCCGTATTGAGCAAAATAATATGAAAACATGCTTCTGATTAAGGTACACGAAGATGTTTCATGCTGATGAAGAACTGTAAATTGTAGTAACAAACTATCACTTGTTTGGGATTTGGGTGAAGATAGACGAACATGTGGATACAGAATTGTAACTTTTGGCATTATTTGTACATCATAATGAGGTGTAACAATAGATATTTATCACACATGGTAGATAATAAAGGTTTAGAAGAGAGAAGTTGAGAAAAAATAGGAATGTGTGGATCACTTGATTCATGATGGCCTATGCGTGGTAATCATTTACTAAAGAAAGGGGGAGAGTTATAGTGAGTTTGGACCTTGGTTTTGGAAGTAGTTTGCTTCAACAATATTTTAAAATAGAAACCAAAGAAGATGTCTGAAGAGGAAAGAGTTTTTTTACCACCACATATTTCAAATAGAACAGCTCAGTACCTCACCTGATTATGCATTAAGCCACAACACGTGCAAAGTAAGAAAAATAAGAAGATAAAGCCAAAGGGGATCCCAAGTTATTATAGATATATAACTTCTACAATGCAAGTTGAAATAGCAAGATTTTGGGTTTATGGATACGAAATAATTCTACCACCTTACTGATTGTAAAATAGGATATGTATCTCAACTGGAATTTGTACAATTATACCTAATCCACCTTACAACGGAATTACATTTTTCTCCTTTTTGTTTTAATATTCTATTTTCTTGCATACTTTTGGCCCCTTGACTACGATTGATTAGATTTAAATCATTACAACTTGGAATCTTGGAACAAGGAGCTGAAGTCACAAGCGATAGATGTTCAAGTGTCAAAATGGTAATCTAAGATACTTGGGAGGGTAAACTGGCAATGTCTCTGAAGAAAAAACTTGCAAGAGGAAATCTGCAAGCATATTGTATTTGAGTTCTGACTACCACATGGTACCAAGCCATAATGGTTTTAAGCCAAGGGTTTCGTATGCTTGTTCTCGTCTTTCTTCACACGATCTTATCATTTGGATTGCTATGCTACCTCATCGAAAGATAGTTGAGCCATTATTATAGAACCTGTACATCCCAAAGCTCCTTTGCCTGTGACCTCTTTTATCTAGTATACCACCCTTTTCCATTCCTCTGTATGTCCTTGTCACATTCAAGTGTGCTCTAGAATCAAGATACTGTATTTTGTTTTTATCATTCTCTTATTGCAACACATGCAAATGATTCCAAAGTTTAATATTTACAATTAACTGCGGTCACTAGGATACTTATTATCATTTTTTATTTGTTTTTTGTTCTTTCTTTGCCTGCGGCTCTTTTTACACATGCTGCTTATTGTGATTGGTGTTATTCTCAATCAGTTAAGAAATCAAATTGATGGAAAGATAGGTGGAAAGTGGGTCAAGTGTCTTGCAGTTTTTAAGCTTTCCTCTTGATGTGGCTAGTGATAACTAAGGATATTGTGGTTGTTAGTTGGCAGATTTTGTGAAGATACCATTAGAGAGGGCTGGAGGAATGTTAAATCTTATAGATATTTATTGCCTCTTCAATCGGGCCCGAGGAACAGGTTAGTCTTAACAACCATTTTATTGATGGATTCGAGTCTTTTAGTTGAGGCATATCATTACCATATTAAGATTATTTTGCATGTTTCTATTGAAATATAAAGGAGTTGCGTTGTTTTGACAGAATTGATCTCACCTGATGATTTACTGCAAGCATGTTCTCTCTGGGAAAAGTTTGATGTGTATGTACCTTTTAGTAGTTAACTTATTATTCTGGTTTGTGATAACAAAAAGAATTTGGAAGATGCACTGTAGACATCTGGTGCTTTGATCTTCTTGCAATTGATGTTCATATCTGAAAACTGATAATCCCATTGTTTCTTGTCTGAACAGCCCTGTTATGCTTCGGAAGTTTGATAGTGGTGTCATGGTGATCCAGAGTAAAACTCACAGTGACGAAGAGGTGGGCTTCATAAAAAAATTCTACATTTGCTCTTTTCATATTGTCATCTCCTTTTGACAATATATAGATGTTTCATACTTCCATTATATCAAATTAGATTGTTCCAAAGTCCGGATATCTAGGGACTACTTTATTACTTAGGGACCTGAGAGAAAAGGGAAGTATTGAAATGATACATGCATTGGACATGTTGAACCTATGATAATATTCTTCTATCTTCAATGCTATGGTTGTCCATGTAAATAATTTTGGCTCGTGTTGTCATTTCCTCCCTATTCCCAGAAAGATCATATTTTGTTCACAAAGGGTGCTGGAGGCGTGGGGATCACAATTAAACGAAATTTGGGGATCCAGAAAATATTGATCATCTACAGAAGTATATCATTTTCAAACAAAGAGAACTACCTAGTTGTTCAAAATCACAATAGCCGTCCAAGTAACAACACCTCTCTAAAGTAATAATGTATTTGCTCATTCACTTTAACAAAGCAAGCAAATAGGGAAAAGCTTATATATGTCCTGCTATTTTCACATCAAATAAGAACAAGAAAAAGAATTGAACAGTACCCTTAATCTTCAAAGAGTGTTAAAATTCCAGACTAGGAACAAGTTAAAACAAATGTCAACCTTGAAAATAGGCATTTGTTTCATATTTTGCTGAAACTTAAGACAGATGCCACTGGTTATGTACTCTGAGGCATCAAAAACATATGGGTGATGTTCGATGGCTTTGGGAGATGATTCTGGAAATGAGTAAATGATGTATTCAAAAGAAACTACACGGGAACTGTACATGTGTGTTTTGGGAGATGCGATGGGTATGGAAATGTGGTAGGAGAAACCCTAGTGTCAAACAATCAAAGCCTTCTGTAGGGATAATTTGTACCTTCTGCTAGTTCGAATGTATAGACCCTTAGCTTTTGAGAAATGCTTGAAACATCTCCCATTTTTCTAATGAAGAACAATCAAGCTCCTCTTTACAATAAACTTTTTATATATAACTAATAAACTCAAAGTTACATAATATTGAATGCAAAAATGTGAAGATATAATTGCTAAGTATTTGTCTTCTTTCATTGCTAAGTATTTATTTGTTATTGTCTCATTGCTTCACTGACCTGTTTTCCTTATAGGTATTTGCTAGGATTAGGTCTCTTATAATGAAGCCAGAGGCATTACGAAATGGAGTCAGTGCCAGTGACGCAGCAATGACTCTAGGGGTTGCTCCGGCTATGGCTAAGGAATATCTTCTTGCTGCTGAAGGAAAAGGCATGAGACTGACTATCATCTTCAAATGCTCATTTACTAGTTTGATTACAAACTTCTGATGCATGTTCACTTGCAGGATTGCTTTGTAGAGATGTCAGTCCTGATGGCTTTAGATTTTACATCAACTTGTTTCTTGAACTTAAGCCAGAAGATATATACCTGTAAGTTCAAATTGTGTACTTCACTATTTTATATGCATCATGTTAATGTTCATGCTAGTGGTATGGCATGTCGCATGAGAATTGCATTCTCACAGCTCATCTTCGATTAAGAAAGATGTTACGTCAGAGAAATCTCAGAATCCACACCTAATGCTATTACTTTAGTTGGGGGCATAGCCACATGCTTGCTTCATTGGTCCCCTTTCTTTCTTTCTCTCTCTCTCACTTTCACCGCAATCAATTCGTCAGCATTGACAATTTTCCAATGTTCGATAGTGCTTATGGTTGTCTCTTCTTCCAACCTCCTGTTATTTCCTTCCAGTTATATCTAACATCATTTATCCTATTCTTTGATCTCTTGGGTGCAGGGTGAAAGATCACAGTAGATATAGCACGTGGAGTAAGGCCGTCTTATCCAGGTGAAACTTGTCTGTCCAATTTATTTACTAGTAAACTACGGATAAACCGCGGTACCAATCAAAAAGATGGTCGTCGCTACGATTGCATTGAATCACTGTTGGCAAAAGAATAGTCTGATAACACCTTAGTTATCTTGTCGAACAAATTCTTTATTGCAGGTAAAGTAGTCCTCCTACAGGATGGTGATGAATGGTTGACTCGTGATTCAAATGAAGTTGAGAGAAAATCATTGGGAAAATCAACATTGAAGGATTGCTGTTCTTACTTGTGAGGATGAGAGATAGACTGAGGGTGCTATTAACTCACCCACTCTGACAGCCCTGCGCGACCTGAACCAAACCAACCCAAGCCAATCACTGTATTTATATATAGATATACAGTTGTCTATGTTGCAGCAGCTGCTGGTTTATCTCTTACAAAACTAAAATGAAAGAGGTGTAGGGGAGAAAAGGGGCTTCTTTTTTAATGCCTCATGAATGTTTGCTTTTCATAGAGGTTGTGACATCTGCGCAAAATGTTATTCTGGTATAGGACTTGTAACAAGTAACAGCACTTGTTTGTCTCCATATTGAACCAATATCAGGTTTTTGCTCTGTTTCTCGTATTTTCATAACTAGAACTGCCGGTAGTATAATATTCAATAAATAAGAAACAAGAGAGTAGCACTGTATTAATTACAATGCTTACGACATCCGACTCAAGTCGAGGATGAGCTCTTTTCAGGTAGGGGAGTCTGATGGGTCTATTAAGTGAAGGTACTGAAAGAGAGGGATCAGGTAAGGGAATCTGATGTGGGACTTGTTGAAGACCCCCAATATTTCATCATTTAGGAGTTTTAGTTTATTCTTTTAAGTATTGAATTTCTTTACTTTCGTAATTTAGGATTTATTTCCCTTTTAAATTTATATTTAGATTTGTTTTTCTTTATTTTTCTCTAAATACTCGTCTAGATTTTTTATTTTCATTCATCAAATAATAAAATTTATCTTTTGACATTCTAGTTCTCTAGGATGCATGTTATTATGTAAATTGTCTGTCTTTCAATTTATTTGTCGCGTGCCAGTTGCTATCATTATAATGAACTATGCCGGTTGCTATCATTATAATGAACTATGCAGATCCTGGTGGACGAAGTTGTATAGCTTAAGTGGCAGAACATTTATTACCTAAGTCTTTGGTCCTGGGTTTGGGTTCGAGTCACTGTGGGAGCAGGGGAGGATTTTTTTTTTGTTCTTAGATTAGGAGAAAAAAATTGAAAAACTATGCAGACTATGCAGATTCTGGGGAAGAGAAAATAGATAAAAACAAATAATTGTGGAACACCATCATTTTTTAGTTCGGAACTAAATTCCAATTTTCATAATTTTACTATGTTAGTTAGAAAATAAAAAAGAACTCCATTATAATATAATACTGGTAATAAAAAATAAAACCACGCGAATCACATTAAAATCTGGAGTCACTTAGAAAGCAAACCTTACGTTTTTTAAAATTACTATTAGCCTTATTCAAATAGTTGAGAATAGTAAATTTCCAAGTTATGATCACTTTACTGTAGAAGGTAGAATATTATTATATCATCGATTAAATGATAGAATATTATGATATCATCAAAAGTGGTTAGATCGGACTAAATTATCCCTAGTGTTCGGCCGAAGAATAATAGGATGTATTTGGTTTAAGGGAGAATTTTGCTTATAAAATTTTAGAATTAAAGAAATAAAATTAAATGGTAAAATTATATACTCTCTCCGTTCCATTCTAATTTGCACACTTTCCTTTTCGGTCCGTCCTATATTAATTTGTACAACCTTAAAAAGAAATTTTTTCTTACAATCTTCACCCTTAAAATCTCCCTCTTTAAAAAAAGTCAACTAAAAAGTAAAAAATAATTTTTTCTCAATATACGCGTCGGAATAAGTGTGCAAATTAAGGTGGAACGGAAGAATTATTTATTTTGAAATTATAATTATAGATGTTACATTAATATCAGAAAAGTTAATCTTATAAAATAGATCGATATGTTAGTAATGAAAAAGGTAAAGAAATAATTAGTGAAATTATTCAATAACGAAAAAAAGTTGAGGAATATTAGGTTTAGTAGAATTTTATTGGATTGAAACATCCAATCCAATTTTACAAAGAGGTAAAAATTGAATATTTTGACATGGCAAGTTTCACAAACTTTAGAATATGTGGTGTATAAAAAAAATTGGCAAGGGGTGTTTGCATTTGTTTTCTTTAAGTGATTTTCAGTTTATAGGTTGAGAAAAATTATTCTGTAAAATTTGCAAAGTCGGTTTCTGCTTTAAAAAAAATACTTCTAATATAAAAATTACTCCTATGTTTTCCTTCACTCAATGACAATTCTGTAAATAATATGATATTTTTCAAAAGATATACATAAGTGATTCAATAGCAAATACTTCAACTTTTACTTTTATTGATTTTTTATTTTTTTTGCAAATACTATCTAGTTTTTACCTAAGTAATCTTTATAAAATCTAAAATCTCTATTTTCCATCATTTTTCCTAAAGTAAAAACAATCGCCAACACCCTCTAAGCCGACACCTTTATTTAAACTCCAGCTTAAAAAATTAAGCAAATGGAAGGGCTATTTTTTTGGTCCCGTAATTTTTGACTTGTGCTATTTTGGTCCCAGGAAAAATTATGAATTCAATTTAGTCCCACAACTCTTGAATTGGATCCCTTTTGGTCCTAATTTGGCCGACGGTGACTAATTTCGCCGGAAAACAGCACGTGTAGGTCACGTGCTAAAAAAATTTCGGTCGCTCTTTTCCGGCGAAATTAGTCACCGCCTCCAATTCAAAAGTTGTGGGACTCAATTGAATTCATAACTTTTTTTGGGACCAAAATAACACAAATCAAAAGTTACGGGCCCAAAAAAAATTTTAGCTCCAAATGGAAGAAAAGAAGGGGGAAAAATACAGAAGGGCTCTCCGGGTCCGAGTTCCCGTACAGTTTATCCAAGTTTCCAAAGAACAGAAGGTAATCTGTAAACGAATTGAAAGCAACAGAAGATTGGAGAGATGGAGGATTTTGAGGAAAAACTCTCCATATCAGAACCAGAGACGGCTAACATGGAGACTCAATTTGAAGACGAAGAGAACGGCTCAAAAGTTAACAGCACATCGGAAACAGTTATTGGATTACTCCGCAGATTCCTCGCTGTTCAGCAACGCCGAGCCCTCGCTTATGCCCGCCTTAAGCGGTATTCTTATTATGTTTAATCGTGTGAAACTAGTACTGAAATTTATATGTTCTTTAACTATTCCATTTTATATACAATCGGATTTGCCATGATTATAAGCTCGTGCGTCCATGATTATAAGCACGTTGGCCTGTAACGATAGTTTATAGGAAGATGCAAAACAAAATCTGTGTGTAGAAAATTCCAGGATTGGTGGATGATGGTGTTGTGATGTGTTTGGGGAAGCAATATGGACAGTCCATTTCATAACCTTTCTAATTGGTGGATTTGAATATGTTTAGACTTTTCCGATTATTAGTGTGATTCAGAAATCAGAATTATCGAGCTTATTTTTTGGAACTACTGTGATTTGCCTTCATGAATGCACGCACATAAACTGTAAAACCGGGGTGGGGGATAGAAAAAGAACTTGAGCATTTCTTTATACTCGTTGGCCCAGGACAGATCTTATGAGATGGTTTCTTTTCTCAAACACATGATACCTATGGATAGACCTTTTATCATTTCAATCTTTGGGGTGTGTTTGAACTTTGATTTGTGGCAGTTGTATGTATCTATTTCAACTTTGTCCTCACATTCTCTTCTTTGTATGGCAGGGGGTTTGATGATTATATGGTTTCGGGAGGCGAATTAGCTTACCAGCAGCTTTGCAGTGAGATAACTGTTGAATTTAATGATTGTTCAAAGCAGGTCAGTTTCAGTGGATAATGACAATCTTGAAAGTCAAAATGATTTTTGAGTTGATACACGAAGACCAATCTTAATTTCAAACAACAGTGAAGAAGATATTTGCAAAGTCAATCAAGGCATCCATGACGCTGTCCGTTATACCATTAATATTTTTTTGTAATAATTTATGAATGTGTTGCTGCTAAACCCATAGTGCATCAGCTGCTTGGGGTTGGTTGGCGATAATTTTTTCTTGGCATTTCTTGTGGCCTGCTGCTTTTGTATATGTAAAATGGCTTCACTGATGCAGGTGCTTGAAATGGAATCTCTGTTTGTAAGTCCGGATTGTTGCAGAGAGGATCTAGCTGGCTTGCTCAAATTAGTTCAAGTACAAGAAAAGGAGAAGTTGAATTTAGTATGTCACCCTCACTGCAAATTGGCTGTTATTATTTGTCTTGCTTTCTTGCAACTGGTGATGCTTTAGTGTGATCTTTTTCGATTTGTCTCTGTATCCAGTACGGCGGTCAATTTGCATGATTGTAGACTGTCTTGGTCAGTTATCTTGGTATGTAGCTTAGAAATTGAATGTCGCGCATCTCTTTCTGTGCGACAAACCATGCACTCATCAAGATTGGCCTTCTCAGTGACATAACGAGTCAAATATCAAGGTCTTGGTTGGAACACAATATTAGCTAATTTGTAATTGGATATTTTTATATCGTTAGTGCGCTAAGATGGTGAAAATATGCAAGCATATATATTTCTTTTTATCCGGTTTATACTTAATTCAAGGCATATTTGCCTATTTCCGTATTATTTCATCTGCCTTTCTAAGTAACCGACCATACAATATTGATATGGATCCAATGTTGGTTTCAACTTTTAAGGAAGTCCTAATAAAGAATGTTATGAGTATTAGCCTACAGACGTATCCTTAGGTGAGTGAGAATGTAATGCTAGTGACTATCCTTTGCAAATATGAAGACCTTCGAAGCCGTTACAGCCTTATTTTATTTTGTTGGCGATATGTAGATTGGATTCACATCTGTACTTGTTCATCGAGATCATAAATGCTGAATGCCTGCAGATGTTAAGAAAAAGGTTCCCGTTGTTCTTTCTTTAATATGGTTCAATACTGTAAACAAAGAAGGAACGAGACATTCAGTATATATAATATATATATATATATATATATTATATCCTTGTATTCTTTTTTTTCTTTTTGATAGAGTTTGAACTTTCTGCTTTCTGTTCTAATGTTATCCTCTATTATTTATGTAATTTCTGTTTTAAAAAGCATATCTAGGCTTAGGGCCTCTGTGCCAGAGTATGTTCATATTCACCGGTTAAGTAAATCACTATAGTTTTAAAACATGCTAGCAAATAAACTAATTAGTAGTTTCTTATTCAGCTTATTACTTATAGATGGAGGTAAATGATAAAGGAGTAAGTAACATACTGAACTTTGGATTGTGTGGGGAAGTCACCAATGCTAAATACTTCACTTCTTTTCTCTTCTTACCTTAAAATTCTCTTGGACTGGTGCACGCGTCTTCTTTCCCCATCAAATTTTGATACAGGAAGGAACGAAAAACAATTATTCTCACGTAGTTCAATGTGGTTAATTGAATTTAATTTCTTAATCTCAATAAATTTTGATGGTCTGTTATGTCCTTCAGTTTTCAGTTTTCAATATAGATGATCATCTAACGTTGATGTTTTGTGGTACTTGTTCTGTCTCAAACATTTGCTGTTACATTTTCTGCCAGACGGTTACAATTCAAGTGCTGAAGAAGGCTGGTCGCCCTTCAGAACGTTTGGTAAGCCATGAGAACTGCAGATTCAGGCAGTCCACTGGCCATGAATGTGTACACATCCAGCAAATAACTGAAGCATCTGGGACGGAAGAGGCTGAGGCCGATTCTCAATACGATAATGCTCTCAAGGAAGCTATTAAAGGTGTGCAGGATGCAGTCATTGCCATAAATGAGTACTTGGAAGAAGTCAGGTACGAGATTGCTGCACTTGAAACTGACTAACTTTCTCCCGCATGTAGTGGCCAAAAGCAATTGCGATTGTATGAAATGCTTTTCTTGGGGACTCTTAAAATAATTGTATGTAGCGGGGTCGCAATTTGATGCTGTGTCACCGGAGAACCCCTTGGTATGGATGCCAAATGATTCTAATCCACAATGATCATAATTTGGTTTAGATTATGATTTAGTCGTCTCCTTCTTGATTAGAATGTTACAAGCGTAGTGAATTCATTTTGTATTATTAGTAGCCAAGAGCCCCAGGTTCGTAAATACAATTGTCTTGATGTGTAGATGGAATAGATCATAAGACAAGTATCAAATTACACAACAGATATCCTTTTATGGAATTTAACGCAAGCTTAGTTTTACAAGAACAGTCCTTTGAGATATATATGCAAACACACGTGTATATATATATATATATATATATATAAATAATGATCTATGTAGTCATGGATTCTTCGTAATATCGAGTTCCGCGCGATGTGATGCATTATTATTTAATAATAATAATAATGGAGATCATTTGTACTAGTCATAGTCTACAATATCTTATATCTGTGAATTTTCTGTCTGGAAGTCCCAAAGAATCCCAGTGATCATCGTTATCAACATCTTGGAAAAACTTGTTCACATATTCCTCACTCACTTCTTCCAGCTTGGAAGGTTTCCACTGCAATACAAAACACCTCGTTATGTGCACCAACTTGAATCTCAGAATTTCATGTGTATATGGTTGAGAATGTGTGTGTGTGTGTGATGATTCTGTTTGGTTGAAATGATACCAGCTGCAGAATTTTCTATATATTATATATATATGTTGTGTGTTAAAGTGTATATACCTTTGGGCTTTTATCTTTATCCAGCAGTACCGCCCTTACACCCTACATGTTTACATACAAATGTAGTAAATAGTAGAATTTGGTCAAGTTTTAATGTATAAATGTAGGCAGTACCTCCAAAAAATCAGAGTTGAAACTCCGTCGTATCAAGTGACGGAAAACATTATAGTCCCGCCTTAGACACTCTTCTAGTGTTAAGTTTCGCCCTTCTCTAATCTGCAGTATCAAAATGTCCAGAGCAGTAAATTATTAAGCTCTATCAAATAATGCTTGTTAGAATTCACACATATTTGTTAGACGGTGTTATATATATGCTTGAAGTGTCATCCATCTAATAACATTTTATTATTGGTAACCAACGTAGATGATATATAGATCTGGTAACAATTGGAATACAAGATTAAACATATTTTCGTGCGCGTATATATATATATTCAGTCATGATGATGGCGAATTACTGATTTTAGGCAAATCTTAAGACTTGTTGGACAAGCAGCTTTCATGGAGTTGATTGCGTTGATCATCCACTTGGTTTTACAGCTCTCAACTTCAGTTTCCTGTGTGCAAAAAGAACTCATCTACTTAGCTTATTTTCCACAATTCTTCCAACACTATTCCCAAATTAAGAAATTTGAGGGGAGAGAGATCTGGAAAATGATGAAGTTGGTAGCCGTTTTGGCAAGTGTATAATGAAACTTACTAGGGCAGATAGTATGTCTTCCACGGTCTTCTTCGAAAAACATTTGTTAATAATATCCAATCTGTTTCAAAATGCGTCTTAAATAGTTAAAATTCCTATTTTATTAGGAAATCCAAATTATAGAAATGTTAATTTTTTTGTCATTTTGCCAGAAACGAGTTAGATGTATAAAATGTTAGTATAAGATATATTAATACCTTTTATAAGCACTATTTTGGTTTGAATTTGGTTTCTGAGAAAATATTTCGAGAGCATCAGGAATTGCTGATCCATCCATGTATGCCTCCTTCTCTAGCTCATTCTCCAAAGATTCAAGACCCTACACAGATATATATCAATCTTAAAGATGATTGTGTGTTATAGAACCAAGTTGTAAAAATTGTTGGCTGCTAGTTGGGCGGCAAACAGTGTCTAGCGTCTAATCGAAACTAGACGGGGCTGAGTGTGATTGGGCGAGGATGAATCAAGAAAAAAAACATAGGCTGTCAATATAAGCTTAACACCTAACTGGGAACTAATTGGAGTTGGTTGAAATTTTTATTGCAAATGTAGAAATATTAACGAGTCCAAGCTTAGCTATTTAAACACTCTTGAAACTCAATAGAAAGAGTTCAAGTCATGATAGAATACTAATTTTTGCTAAAAAAAAATTAGTATTTTTTTAACTATATTTTTGTTTTTGTTTTGGATGAGAATGTTCTATTTTTAATCAGTCAAATAAAAGATAAATGAAAGATATATATTTTTAACTTCTATCATAAACTTTTTAGATTGTTCAATAAGTATTACTCTCTCCTGACAAATGTTCCTTTTTAATAACCCGCATAGAATAAGCATTAACAAGTATACCCCTGCTCACTACGGTGGATAAACAGTACTACCTCTATCTTACTCTAATTTACCTACTCTTCTTTTCGGTTTGTTTCAACTTAACTTATCAGTTCATAAATGACAAATTTCTTTTACAATTTTCACCTTTAAAATCTCTATCTTTAAAAACGTTAAAAATTTCACAAAATTTATTTTTTCTTAACCTTCGTATTCGGTCAAAGTAGACAAGTTAGGCTGAGATGGAGGGAGTATATTGATAAAAAATACTCATTAAACATGTGAGTAACACTTATATAAGATTATTAAGTTGTGTATATCATAAAATATTACTTTTAATGTAAAAAAAATGTTAATTTTAACACAAAAATATTCTCTAAAAATTGTTGTGTTTGTGTAAATAATATTAACACTTAAGATAACACTTTTCACATCAGGATAACACTTTTTATAATTAAAGTAACGCAAGTCTTACAGAAACGACATCCGGATGACTGTCTTATTTGCCTAAAAGTGAACATATTAGAAAACTAAGGGTTCACTTGGTTACAAATCATCAAAGACAATGATAATGTATATAAATAGGGGGTTAATCATATTATGGAATAAGATGACAAGAGTTGTTAATAATGAGATATTTATTAACTTCTTCATTATATACCAAGCACTATAAATAGCAATGAGTCCTCGTTCATTTTCATTCTCTACCTCTAAACTCCCCAATCAAGCGGACTCTAATATATTTGTTGGTGTTTTCAATGACTTTCTTAATCGCTGTAAAAGAAGGCGATCAAACCTATGTATACGACAATGGAGAGAGTAACTTGATCGAAAAAGTATTATTTATGGGCGTGGTAGACAAATTCGTTAAGAGGAGAATCATTCACTATTCAAATGATTCTAAATTGCTTTTGGTAAAACTAGAAATATATTTTAATATTTAATTTAATAAAAACATGGCAACAATTTTGACATACCTCTGAAAGAACAAAATGGGTTGCCAAACCACATTCTAACATTTCTGCTCCGCTAAGCTTTGCGCCAGTTAGCCCTAAATATTCACCTGCAACAATAGAAAATATACTGTCACAAATTTCCATAATGCAGCAAAATATATAGGGGATATTTGGATTGGTATGGTGCCATTCGAATTGGGCATGACCCGTCCGCATTATATTTCACTTTACATCGAATGACCCATCCCTCCACATCCATACCCTATTACCTATATCTCCTTTTACAATTTCCAACACACATTTTACAATTTCCAATGCACATCCTACCCTACTATACCCTTAAACTAAAATACATTTTTGAATGTTTCATCCGTGAATATGTCCCATCGGACGTGACACATGCCACTACATCCCAAACCAAGTATCCCATAGTGAAAATGTGTTCGAAATACTATTTTAACTCTGAAAAGAACTGCTATTAACTCTCTCTCTCTATGAAAGGAGCGTGATCTCACTCGGTTTTTAGGTGATAAGTAGTACTCCCTCCGTCCCGAATGAACTTGCATACTTCCCTAATCGGGGTGTCCCACCTCTTTTGCACACTTTTCATTTCAGGAAATAAAACTTTACATCTATACCCCACATTAATCACATAATTATAAATCTACCATCACATAAAAGGTAAAAACAAATTTGTAAAATTAATTTTATTTTTATTTTTACCTTGACCGACAAAACGAGCCAATCAGTTTGTAAGCATAACTTTGTTTTTTGGACAAAAAATATTTTTAAAATGCGACTTAATAGGGGCAGAGTGTAAATACCATTTAGTTAAACAAATCATATTGTTCAAGATTTGAATTAGTATAAGACGGTGCACCCGAATGTACATAAATTTTTGTGTTATATATAGTACGAAGAAAGGTTAAATAGAGAGGATAAATTTGGATAGTCTTTTAATTAGAGATTTTTCCATAACTCGTAAATATTGTAGATTATTGATGTTTTGTTGTGATCCTTGCCATGCATATATGATCTCATTCCATTATTGTTGTACAATATATTTGTAACAAACGCATATATAATGTGACAATATCGATCACCAATTTACAGTGAATCAATTATTCATTATATGGTATCAGCAGTTAATACACCTAACCTCCGTTTCTCTTCTCTTATCTTTTCTCTCTTCTTTTCTGCCATGACTGCATCCAACGATTCCATCCCTCTTGTCATGTTATTTCACATGATCACTATCCGATTATCTTCCACATGGTATCTCTTTTGGAAAAATTAGGCCATCTCTATGCTAAAAATGCGACAATCTGCTCTCATCCATTGATGGTACGTCTCCGTTTCAATGCTTTTCTACTGTCTATTGGTTTTACTCATAGTCGTTCCGACACATCACTCTTTTTTCTTCATCTCACTGACTGCACTATCTATCTGCTTCTTTATGTGACTCGAGTAAATAAGGAATTTGCTGTCAAAGACCTAAGAAATCTCAATTAATTTCTTGGTCTTGGAATAACGCATATTGATCCTAGCTTATTTCTTAGACAAACCAAATATGCCCACGATATTCTCCCACACGCTAACATGTACGAGTCCAAGCTGGTTGCCACACCACTTCGTGCCGACGAATCATTGACTCGAGCCGGTGAACCATTCAAGGATCCTACTTTATATCGATCTTTAGTGGGTGCTATACAATATCTCGCTATCACCCGTCTAGATATCTCTTACACTGTCAATCATATGAGTTAGTTTCTCCAAACTCCCACGTATGATCATTTTTTGGCTGTCAAACGGATTCTTCGATATGTTAAAGAAACTATCCATTTCGGACTCACTTTCTGCGGACTATACATTCTTGGCTATTTTGATGCTGATTGGGCCCGATGTGTGGATACCCGTTGTTCCACTTATGGGTATTCAATCTTCCTTGGTGGTAATCTTGTTTCTTGGAGTGTGAAGAAACAACCTACGATTGCTCGATCCAGCTGTGAGTTTGAATCCCGTGCACTTGCCAATACAACTCAAGAAATGGTTTGCCTCACTCATTTACTCACTGAGCTTTGTGCACTTCCATCCTCTCGTCCGCTTCTCTTATGTGACAACAAAAGCGCCCTGTTCCCCAGTCAAAATCCCATCACTCACAAGCGTGCCAAACATATCGACATTGATTGTCACTTTATTCGAGAACTCGTTGTGAATGGTTGCCTGGAGACTCGCTTTGTTCCCTCTAATCTCTAGCTCGCGGACGTTTTTACTAAAAGCTTACCCCGACCCTTGTTTGAATTTCTACGATCCAAGCTTCGAGTTGATTACAATCATAGTCTTCGCTTTGGGTTGGGGGGGGGAGGGAGGGGGAAGAGTAATAGAGAGGATACATTTGGATAGTCTTTTAATTAGAGATTTTTCTTATCTCGTAAATATTGTAGATTATTGTTGTTGATTTGTTGTGATCCTTGCCATGTATATTGGATCTCATTCCATTATTGTTGTACAATATATTTGTAACAAACGTATATATAATGAGAATATCGATCACCAATTTACAGTGAATCAATTATTCATTATAGTTGAGTGGTGAAACATACCAAAATGTCCTGGTAATCTTGAGAGGAAATAGGAAGCACCCACGTCAGGATAAAGCCCTATTGAGGCTTCTGGCATTGCAAACACCTTTGGATTGCAAACAAAATAATGAATTAGTTATTTTCTAACTTTTTTTGGACGTGAAATCGATAAGGGATCTTTTTACGATTAGGGATGCAACATTTTCTACAGTAAGTGTTTTAATTACCACTGATATAATAGTGCGATCATATTATGCACGTGTCATGTAATTAAACACTAATTGTAGAAGATGTTGCACTCCTAGTTGTAGAATCTGAATTGCATGGAATCTATCTTTCCTCACATGCAATAATAGTGTGTAATTGTTATAACATAATTTATGAAATAAAAAGATATATTAGTAAAATTAAAAAGTGACTAGATAGAATTTAATACTGCATTTTGGGTGACAATTCTAAACCGTCCATTCATAGATATTCCTGCACCTCCGCCCATGACGACACCATCGATCAGTACAACCTTCCAGTATAAACAATCACAATCTGTTAGAAAAAAAAATTGGAGAAAAAGATGAACGAATTTCTAAGTAGAATTTAATCTCACCAATGGTTTCTTGAATGTAGCAGCCGTATAGTCCAGCAAGAGTTTTTTCCCATAACTTAAGGCCATGAAACTCCAATGTCCTATTGTATTAATTCGTAATACTCAAGAAATATTAATTAATTAATCCTTGAAAAACAGAATCATTTTGAGCCTTGATCTGTGGAGCAACTTTATGCTACTCGGTGAGGCACTACATAATTTGATGATCCAACACTTCATTTAAAAGTTGATGAAAATCAAATAAGAAATCCAAATATATTCGTATCATCCAACCAAATACTACTCAACTAAGTAGCATATAGAGAGCTAACAAGGATAGATATAGTACCTGCTAATATGACTTTAATAACCCTCACAACATCTGCACCAGCACTGAATACTTTCCTTTGTCCCTGTGTATTTGATTTGAAGTAGCGTTAGAAAATACACAAACTCGGGGATGTTTGGATTGGGTAAGTGTCAGGATAGGAGATGTGTTGTTCGTCCGATACAATTTTTAAAAAATTCTCATTCAACTAATTTAACATGCGGTTCACAGTCTTACTAATTTCACGTGCAACTCACGATTTGTGAATTTTTTACTTTGTGCTAGAGTTCACAATTTTTACAATTTGGAGGCAGAAACTGAGCTCACGCGATGCACACTAGTCACATGTAAATTTCAGGGAAAAAACACAATTTGCCCCAAAATTAGCATAGAGTATATGTGAATTGAAATTATTATAGAACTTAATTGCAAATTTTATTCCGGGTAGGATTGAAATTGTAAACAACCAATTACGTACCATAAACCAAAATATCAGTAGAGAGCGTACCTTTAATATTACAAGTCTGACATTCTCATCGACCTCGTATTCTTCCAAAGCCTTTTTCGTTTGGAAAACCTGCATTTTAAACAAACTGTTATACTACAAGTTCTTATACATATGAAGATGTGATCACATGTTATTTAATCGTCCGGATCCTGTATTGCACTATATGTGCCATATTCTGTTACACTATCTTTAATACATGATACATGTTAATTTGTAGGTGACGGCTATTCGCAGTCTATAAAATTTCTTAACGTAATCAACTTCTTAATGTAGTCCACTTATATTTCAAAATAAATGTAAAGTTCTTAATATAATCCACTCAAAACTAATTATTATACCCTTCTTTATATTTTTATTCTTTACAAAATTATACTGTTTAAAAGAAATATTATAAATTAAATAAAAGGCATAGAAAAAAAAAATAGATTTTTGCGCCACCTGCGTCTCTCCTCCCTTAATCTAATCAAAGTATCAAGTATATTATATTAATAAGGCAACGTTTCACGGCGACCTACTTTTCTGTGACTTTTTGGGGAATTTCGGCAGCCTGCTTAGAGTCTCGCAGTGTGGAGGGGATGAAAATAATAAAAGTACATGATAACTGATTTTTCGTTATAAGATCTTCCATTAATAAAACCTCGAAGAAGTAACTAGGGCTTATGAAGTTTTGTGAATGAAAACTAGAAACTAGGGCTTATGAAGTTTTGGGAAAGAAAATTAATTTGTCCACGTTAATTGATTTTTCCTTATAAAATCCTTCATTGATGAAACCTCGAAGAAGCAAGGATTTGTGAAGTTTGGAGAGAGAGAGAAACCTAATTGAAGCTAAACGCACACAGAAAAGTTAAAATTTTTATTTTTATTTTTTTAAAGTTATGTATTTATGGTTTAAAATTATATATATTTTGTTTATTGTTAAAGGTGTTATAATAATTTTATAATAATATTAATTCATTAAATTAGTGGATTGTGTTAAGAAATTTTATGGGTTACGAATAATCACCGCCTAATTTGCAACATCATCTAATGCATGTGAGGCTTGATAAACATTGTGAAACACAAAATAAAATACACAAATATAACAAGTTTATTTTATTTAGTGCAAACTACTATATTAGTGTTAGATTCATAATTTTGGAAGAATCAACAAACGTTTATTATACTACCTCACTTTTTCTGGTCATCCTTTTATTCTTTGAAAATAAAATTTAGATGAGGTAAAATTAAAATATAAGCTCCTGGCTAATTTTAAGGAGAAAATTGTCTTCAACTCCGAAAAAAACAACTTCTACAACGATCGGTGCAACTTCTCCTATAATTGTCTTGTTTTAAGGTGGATAAAAAATGAAAATATAATAACGGTAGCTCGCACCATTTCATAATCAAAGACATTCAGCTTTTGTGGTCTGTTAAGAATAACCTTTCGCACCCAATGCTTTTCTTCAAAAATTACCTAAAAGATAAATGGATAAACAATCAAGGCAAAAATATATCAGCATATACACAAGATTAAACACAATATGGAAAGTAAGAAAACTGTAAAAACAAAATGACTATTTCATGGGACACACATCAGATCAAGTTTCCTAAGAAATTGAAAAAAGAAGAAGAGGCATGAAAAATTGAAAATAATAGTACTTGTGCTACTAATAATGACCACAATGATATTGAAAATTGATTAAAGTGTAAAAGAAACACATGAAAAACGAATAACAACAATGTAGTAATTAATAATAATAAGAGAATTGGAACTGATGACGGAAATACATTCCTCGAGAAGTTTTTGATGAAATATGTAGGAAACATAGTAGGGTGATGGCTAATCAACTTGCAAAAGTGTATGTATCGATGACCGCGTTCGATAATTTTCTTAGCACCAACGAAGAGAGGATGAAATAATTTTAAGAACACTGTGTTAAACACAGCCCTCCGTTCATTAAATTTCATAGCCATCAACCTCATTTTCGTGGTGTAACAAATAATATGGTACCTGATTAACTTCAGACTCCAAACATAATCGAGAAGCCATAAGTTGAGAGATGAAAAGTATGCAGGAAAAGAATATCAGATATGGGAATGCCTGAAATCTTTTGAGATATATATATAATATTGGAAGCAATATCTGTTGCATAGCTGGATTTATATGCTACCTTGTTTTGCACCTTACTTTCAATCATAGATCTTAATAGCATCATGTCCGAACATGTGATTTTTTTTATTGTTTTTTGAATGATTCCTGATTTTGTGTTAATGTGATCGTGATATTAAATTAAATATTTGATCATGATAAAAGATCTTATATAGTCGATTTTCAACTATCAATTCGTATCTTCCTCAGTATCTATTAATCTTCATGTCACTTTATTCACTTATTCAACATTCAATAATTGATCTGAAGAACTTCCTCAAAAGAAAAGAACAAAAAAATTAAGACTTAGGAGAGAGAGCTGGCCAAAAACAGAAAACTACTATTGACGATGATGAATACCTAGTATATAGTATTAACATGATTCAAAAATAATTTTATATATCAAGAATAAACGTACAAATAAATAAGAGAATACCTAATACAAGAGCTGATATTACAATGTGGGATATAAGTGTAGTTCAATATAATATACATACAACATTATTCCTAATACGCCGCCTCAAGATGGCGGGCGATTGACGACGCCAATATTGGACATGAGAAGTAGTAACCGCTGCCGAGAAAGTGGTTTGGTTAAGGCATTAGCGAGCTGGTCGGCAGAGGACACATGTGCGACCCGAAGAAGGCCAGATTTAACCAAGTCGCGGACAAAATGATAATCAATGGCAATGTATTTCATATATACGAGAATGAAACACAGGATTTGAGCAAAGATACGTTGCGCCAATATTATCACAATAGAGAACAGGATTTGAGCAAATATGGTCTATTAGCACAAAAATTCGCAAATAGAATACGGTTGTGCCTCGATTTTTTTGTTAGTGTAGTTTATTAACTAATTTTTGCGCTAGACTACGATTTTGTCTACGGTTTTTAGATAGTGTAGTCTCTTTGCGAAAAAACTCGCTAATAGACTACCATATTGGTTAAGGGTTTATACAAGCGTAGTGTATCTGCGAAAAGTGATACACCTCGTTCCCAAAACTGTAGTCTTGTAGTGTAGTTAATATTTTTTCATTTTCTTCTTTTTCTTTTTAATGCGACAATTAAAGGTGTTACAACCTTTTGCAACTTTGGACCAAAATTAAAGATTGTTGCTCTGATTAATTGAAACACATTTTCTACAACATTTAGAACCGGGAATTGAATCGTTTCATTCGCTTCACCAAAATTTCACTCTAAGGTTTTTTTACTACGCAACCACTGTTCTTCCAGTCTTTCTCAAGATTCGTACGACGGCGCCGTTCCTGTTGAATTCAGTGTCGTCGGCGTCGTCTCCTTCGCCTCCACCGTTAAAGTGCCATATTATTCCATCAGTTTCAGGGAGGGCTAGTGCAGAACGAGAGGAAAGGTACAATCATTTTTTTCAAAAGTTATGTTTTAGGGTCAATTACCAAAAGCAACCTGTATTATGAGCCTTTTTCAGTTTTGCAACCCAAACTTTTTAGTTTTTCCGATGACAACCTGTATTAATTATTTTTTTTCAATTTGCAACCTCCGGCTATATTTCCGGCTATATAGGCCATGTGACTTGCACATGTTCTTTTTTGGACCAATAAGATGGCGACACGTGGCGGCTAATAAAATATTTAAAAAAATATTAATAAATATTTTAAAAATTTCAGAAATTTCATTAATAAATCTAGAAAATTAAAAAAAAATCTGAAATTATTTTAGAAATTCTAAAAATTTATTTAAAATTTAAAAAAATTATTTAAAATTTAAAAAAAATATTTATAATCGAAAAAATAAAATAAAATAATTTTGTAATTAATTAAAAATTTCTGAAAATTCATTAATAAATCTAGAAAATAAAAAAAAAAATCTGAAATTCTTTTACAAATTCTAAAAATTTATTTAAAATTTAAAAAAAATATTTAAAATTTAAAAAAATTATTTATAATCGAAAAATAAAATAAAATAATTTTGTAATTAATTAAAAATTTCTAAAAATTTATTTAAAATTAAGAAAAATCATTTAAAATCAAAAAAATAATTTTAAAAACAGAAAATAAAAAATAATAAAAATTTATTTAAAATTAAGAAAAATCATTTAAAATCAGATAGCTAATTAAAAAAATTTATTTTAGAAATTGATTTTTAAATACTAAAAAATAATTATAAATTGTAGAAAATTAGTATAAAAGAGAGGGAACTTCGTATATTCCGGTATAAATAAATTTAAGAAGTGCATTTTATGTATTTAATTTTTGGCATTATAAATAAATTTTCTGAATTCTTAATAAATTTTTAGAATTTCTTAAATAATTTTATTTTATTTTTTTAATTTTCTGGAGTTATACATGTAATTTCCGGTTTTTTTTTTATTTTTTATTTTCTGTTTTTAAAATTATTTTTTTGATTTTAAATGATTTTTCTTAATTTTAAATAAATTTTTAGAATTTCAAATTAATTTTAGAAATAATATTTTTTTTTCAGAATTTATAATGAAATTTCTGAAATTTTTAATTAATTACAAAATTATTTTATTTTATTTTTCGATTATAAATAATTTTTTTAAATTTTAAATAATTTTTTTAAATTTTAAATAAATTTTTTGAATTTCAAAAAGAATTTCAGATTTTTTTTTAATTTTCTAGATTTATTAATGAAATTTCTGAAAATTTTAAAATATTTATTAATATTTTTTTAAATATTTTATTAGCCGCCACGTGTCGCCATCTTATTGGTCCAAAAAAGAACATGTGCAAGTCACATGGCCTATATAGCCGGAAATATAGCCGGAGGTTGCAAATTGAAACAAAATAATTAATACAGGTTGTCATCGGAAAAACTAAAAAGTTTAGGTTGCAAAACTGAAAAAGGCTCATAATACAGGTTGCTTTTGGTAATTGACCCTATGTTTTATTGCTTCGATATTTTTCTGTAATGACCCAATTTGATTTTTGTACTTGTTCTCGGAAATTGCATCTATTTAATCCTAAATGTTCAATTTGTAATGGTTCCAGAAAAATACACATGTTTTGACTGCTTGTATTTCTGTTGATTGGAACTTAAAGCACACTTGTTGCATTATGTGAACCAGTGTACTGTTAGGGTTATCAATATGTCTAGTGTTGTTATTTTACTTTTTTTGTGATGAAACGGTATATAGGCGGGCAACCTTGCGTCCCGCATGGCCTCCTTGGTAGGACAATTACGCTATTTGGAGGTTATAGGCGATAGGTCAAACAAAGTTATGTACCTTTCATTGTGTTGCTTAGTTTGTTACTAAAAACTAAGTGGAATTGCATTGCAATTGTTTCTGAAACTGTATACTGTGAGGTCTGTCAATCTTGTGCAGTTACAAGTGTTGCAAATGTGTGTCAACATATTTACTGTTAGGTTTATCAATTATGTGCCCTTTTGTTTTGTTTTTAATGTTCCAGATATATAGGCTGGCAACCTTGCGTCTCGCACGGTCTCCTTGGTAGGACGATTACGACTCCTTGGAGGTTATGGGCGATAGGTCAAATAAGGCCACGTACTTTTCATTGGGTGCTAATTGGAATTGGAGTGTTTATATTTCTGAACCTTTTTACTATGAGTTTTGTTATTCATGTGCAGTTAAAAGTGTTGCAGTTATTTAACCTGGTTTAAAGAGAATCAGAAGATAATAAATGTGTGAATCAATTGCTACGTGTAATATTACAACTTCTTTATATTAAAAAACTCTCTTTCTCCCTGCCCTCCATCCCCCCTTTGGCCTTGTTGAAGACTATGGGCCTGTTTGTTTATGGATTGACACAGCCGTTCAGGATTTAGCACAGTCCACATGTGTTTGGTTCTAGGTTGTGCACAATATATTGTGCCCAACTCTAAAATCCCCCAATAAATTATTTTAAACACCAAACAACAAAACATCAAACATTAATCCACTAACTACCTCTTACACACATCATCAATCAAACTCAATTCTCAATACAACTTTAATCAATTATCAATCATTTACTAACTACCTCTTACACACATTATCAATCAAACCCAATTCTCAATACAACTTTAATCAATAACCAATCATTCACTAACTACCTCTTTCACATATCAAATTACCTTTACCACCTTTTATATTATAATTATCCCACAACCCAATCTCCAACCAACATAAACAAACACTCACTTATTTATCCCAACCTCATATTCCACTTTATTTCCCACAGCCTACAGTACTCCAGCCACTTACAGTCATAAACATACAGAGCCTATATATTTCGAATCCTCATATCTCCGATGTCATTTCATAATGGAATAAGTTGCGAGATTCCTAATCTGTGAAGCCCTGATATGGTGAAATCTAATTTTAAAGTCTAAAAAATTGCTGATATATCTTTTCTATGTTCTACCTTTGAATATTACATTGAAAAGTCACCTCGTGCATTGTGTTGGAACATGTGAAAATCTTTACCGTAAATAGCAAATTTAAAAAATGTATAATTAAATTGTGAAGAAAGGTCAAAGTTGTGTAGTTTTTTTTGTAATTAATCCTATTTTATATATGAAATACTAATTATATCAAATTAATATTAGAAAGATGATTAATTGAACATACTATGAGTCAAAAATTAATTAGGTTTTACATTTTTTTTCTTTTCTCGGAAATCATGGTCTGTCTTTTACAGTAGAAAAAAGTGATAACATTCGTGCATGATCTGTGCTAGTGTGATCAAACTATTTCTTTTCCTTTTTGCTACATATACCTGCACATGCATGATCCATGTGCTTCTGTGCAGACGAAACAAATGTTATTTTATTCTTTTTACAAAACCAATATCGAACTATAAGTCTATAATTCAAGTTTTCATTTTCGTTGGAAAGTTTTAACTATATAATTTTCCGTAGGGTTGAGCTTAATACTTCTTTTCTTTCTTTTTTATGTCAATAAAATTCAAGCTTATTGAGAAAAGTTGCTCTTCATTTAGGCTACACTTGTTTAAAAAGAGCACGACGTGGAAAATCTAATCATGAAAATTTTAATTTTATAAGTTCTCGATTTAATATCTATCTTGAGATAAAATTTGATAAAATATATACGATATTGTCAAAGAGTCCTTAAAAAATTATCTAGACATGATATTAAAAATAAATAATAATTAACAAAATTGCTTAAACTAGATCGTCCTGTCCCTATTCGAACGGCAAATTTACAAACAAATATAGCCTTATCTTTTAGCCGTTGATCCATTTCAATCATCATCATCATATAGATTTTCATTCCTGGAAGTTCCTAATTAACTCCGGGTTCATCTGGCTCTACTTTTTTGAACTCTGTAGTGATCTTCCCATATAAAGATCAGAACTTGTACCTCTTTTCCTTCTTACCTCTGGTCTACTCTTAAATTGAGTCATGCGGATCCATTTCTAAGGGGTAGAATGGACAAACAAGCCCTTATTTAGATTATATAGATATAATATGTTACATGATTAGAACTTTTTTAGGAATAATTATCGGAGTACTATTGAAAAAATATAAAAAAAGCTAGCAAGACAACTATTTATAAATAAAGTATAAAAGCTAAAAAGACATCTAAAAGAAAACGGAGCTAGGTAGTATCTTTTTTCACGATATAATTTTTACAATAATCCATATTTTTTTCAAATATTTGCCCTCTATAGTAAACTATCAACCTGTGAAGTCCTAAAACCAAATATTTACTAGATTTCCTAATTAATGTAAAAGGAAAAAAGAATTTCCTAATTTATTGAACTTGAATCCTTTCCAAACTAACCTGTTCATGATGGATCTTCCTTGTGCATTAGAAGTGTGATGCTTGTGCATCTAAATAAACTGCTACTCATAGACTGCACACTTATTGCACAAACATTGCACCTATATTGTACGAGGAAAATACTAAAAATACGATACATTTTGTGTTTCACTCTTTTTGAATAGATTAATTGTTATTTTAACCTTAATACCCCATTGTATTAGGAAACTAATAGTTGATTAATGTCAAATTAATCAATATTGATTACAACCACTAAGATTATAGAAACATAGTTTGAATAATAAAGGGATGCCAAAATAAATAAATTCCAAAAATATATGGATGAATTTAAGTACAAGAGCCCTATTTTTATCCAACTCTCCGTTTAAAAAACTTCCCAGTTTGTGCTCAAATATATTCAATTTTGGACTAAAAGGAAAAAATGGAATCAGAGTTTTGAAGCATATGATATAGTTGTGGAGAAGGGAACATTTGGTCCTGCATTTTCGTTTCGTGAATTGCCTCCCTTTGTTTCATTCCAATGATTCTTAATGATATTCTGTGTCCTTCCAGAAAGACTTTTCGCAATTTATGTCCATTTCTTACTATCTCATACCCTCCTAAATATGCATATGGGAAGAGAGATACAAATACGATAGAAAGTATAGACTGAAAGCGTGAGATGAGAGTGAAAAATTTGTTTAGGGGTGTATTTGTTCTTTTACATTATTATTGATATTAATTTTCTATCGAACTCTAAAAAAATAAAATTAATATAGAATGGAAGGAATATATATTAACTCTATATGATGTTCAAATTTGGAGCTTTTTTCACTTTTGTTTTTCAGAAAAGCAACCCCCAAAGATTGCAATCACTCACACACCAAACATTTGCAAAATAGGAATTACAAATTAACAATCTCTGCATGTTGTTGATTACTGATATATATAATCTTCTCCATTTTTAGGAATAAATCCAAAATGCAACTTCTTTCCTAAAAAAGAACGTTTCTTTAAAAAAGGGGAAATAAAAAATACTTATAAACACTAATTTTGCACTCAAATTAATTATAGCTTAAAATTACGTACACTAAATGTGCACAAATGAAAGCATAAATCTGTTGCAGCTGCACGAATATTGCACAATAATGATAATCATATTTATCGCATCCCTTAAAAGACAATATTTGCACGAATATCGCACACTTAAAAAGTACTTGCACGACTGTCGTACATTTATGAAAAGAGTAGGACTTATGTGCATATGATGCACATTAACATTAATGTACATCACATGGGGCCCACATACTAATTTTAACTCATTGGGAAAGATTAAGCCTACTAGGTAAATAAGCCCTAGAGTAAATTTACCTCCCTCACCTCCCACACTCGATCTTTCTCCCCCACACGCGATCGCGAATCCGTCACCACCAGTAAACCAGAATCCTTCGTTCTCCCTTTCATACGCGACGCGATCGCGATCCGTCGGCAGCAAACCGGAATCGTTCGTTTTTCCCTTTCATAAGCGACTCAAACCAGGCGATTTTCATACGCGATCTTCATCCCCTTCTCGCGCTGAGTTCATAGATGAAGAGTCGTCGGTTTTCTGTCGTCGGAGATTAAGATTTCATAAAAAATCTGCGAAAATTCAACCCTAGTTCTTCTCACTTGATTCGGAAAATTCAGGAACGTAACCTTTTCATATTTTTCATTTTGTTGTTTGTGCAGTTTAGCATTGAAGATAACGTAAAAAATGTTTACAATTTTCATATTTATGTTTCAGAACTTTGAAGATGTACTAGTCATACTTTTCAGAACTTTTCTCTGATATTTTCGTAGCTATGGATATTGAAGTGGTACAAGAAAATCATCACAGAGGTACATGACAGTAGACTTTTTATTGCTTATTATTTCTAATATTGCCGTATATATAGTGTTCACATATATTGTGTGATATATTTGCATAACACAGTAGTATTAATATTCACTTACAGTATGAATATTCTTAGCTTATAGTATACATTATGTTGACCAACAGTATGCGTTATTTATTCTGCTTTATTTTTTCAATATTCTAGTATATATAAATTTCGATTATAGTATGAGATATGATCCCTGATAGTACATGTTTAATATTAGCTAATAGTATGAATTATCTTCACTTATAGTATTTGATATGATCCCTGATAGTATATGTTTAATATTTTCTTTATTTTTGATAGAACAAATAAATGAATCAATGGATATTGAACTGTATGAAAAACACGCTGCCTAACCAAAGCGATCACGTCAATATGGCGCGCAGTTGCGTCGAAAGATTTCCGAAAGTGAAGTTTTCTGTCAGCTTGGTACACCTCTAGTAGTTTGGTCATATCTTGAGATCTACAACTCCGATTGAGGTGAAATTGGTGTTGTTGAAAAGTTTATTCAAAGGGCTACAACTTTTTTAGAAAGAGAAAAAAAAACCCAAAAATGACCGGAAGACCCTAAAAAGTGGCTTGGAAGTCAAACCTGAAAACTTGTCTGGCCATGCATGCGCGCGGCTGCATTTTCTTGTCTATTTTTATGTTCAAATCCTAATCTAAAGAGGACTTTAGCCCGATATCTCCCAAGATTCGTCCCCAACTCAAATTTGTTTTCGAATAAGATTTTAATCCTATTCTCTCTAGTATTAGTCCCTAACTTATAAAAAGAGGCCCAAGCTCGAGATTTTTTAATCATCAACTCACATTTTTACATACTCTCAAGTACGAGGCTTGAGAGCGAGGATCGACGAGCAAGATGCGACAAAGATCAACAACTCAAGATTCGGGATTTATTCTTTCTTTGTTTGTTTTATCGTTGAACAATGTTTGTCTATGAAATATTGTTTCTTTCGATTATAAACATGAGTAGCTATACACCGTTGTGTTTTAAGGTTAGAGAGTAGGTTATTTACTAATTATGTTTTGATTATTATTATTTTATTCTAGACGTCGTTCTTACATTGGTTATCTATATGTTGTGTTTTATTTTATGAATTGCTTAATCTGGCCAATTAATTGATTTTACTTGCTTAATAATTTCGTTTCGAGAGAAGAAAATGATTAATAGGCATACAAGCATATAGCGTAGGCACCAATATTGTCTGAGAGGAGTCAGGACCCGCGTAGGCATTTGCTTAGGGAACCCTTGAGAGTCCTTTGGGTTTAGTCGACTCGAGAGAGTGACTAGTCTTAATTGATCTACACGTTAGTCGCTTCGAGAGGAGGGTTAATGTAGAATAGTGCCGCCTAATAACAATAAAAATTGGTTATAAATCTAGAATAATCGATTAAGCATACATAGGAAGTAATAGCTGAAATTGAATCCTTAGAATACGTTCTTATCTATCTGAGTTTCTTTGTTATTTGATTGCTTGTCTTCTAAGTATTTCTTCGTTAATTAGTTATTTATATGCATTTAGGTTTAGAATTTATACCAACTTCTACAAATTCAGAGTCTAGTTCGGAGAGTCTTAGATTAATCGGAGTATCGAACTACGCTTAGAGTCAGTCTCTACGGGATCGACATTGACTACCGCTACCTACACTGTATACTTGCGGTAAATTAGGGTTAGGAAAACCTCTGTCAACATGCCTTAATATTAATGTATAAGGTAACATTCGGATACACATATACCATTAAAAAATGTAAAACTCAAATAAGTATTGGACGAGTATAAGTATCCGATGGACAATGTAAGTGGGTTGCAAAAAGAATATGTATATTCTGTATATTTTCAAACAAGTTTAGGGCAAGTATGAGTACTACGATTCGAAAACTCGTGCTTAGCAAATACGTATTCCATTGCCATTTCTAGGTCTGTATGTGAAATGTTAGAATTGGTGCGTGTGTGCAGTGTTTTTGAATAAAACTAAATGCAAAGATTTATTTAATAAAAATTGATTTTGTGTTCTTATAAAGCACGAACTTTATAAGAACATACAAAATATATGAATTAATAAACAGATCGAGGAAGAATCTCTTCTTCCTCTTAAGCTTATTATTAAGGTTGAAATGCAATACAACACTGAAAAGATTTACAGGACTCCTTCCTAAACAGTCTAAGTTGTAATTGCTCCCCCTAACAACAATCCCAGTCTTCTGGTCCTCCAGATGGACTTCAGATGTGCAGTGAATCCCTTCTAACTGCACTACTTGAATCTTCCCGAACTGAAACAAACACTAATCTCCCGAGAAGTGTTTGATTACTGAGGTTCTTACAGAGTATGAACAACAGTAATCCTGTTACAAGTGATTTGACGAAATGTACACCATACAAACTTAAAAGACTCGATCTTCTGTGTTATCTCTTCATTTCTTATACTGTTTTCTTCCATCCCTTCTAACTCTTCATTTATGGAATTTGGATGTGATTGAGATTATTTGGAAAAGTTGTTGACTTTTCTTGTTTTGGCAAAGTTTTTGATTGATTCCTTGACATGGGGAATTGACTCATCATCTTGATTTCCTGAAGATTCCACTTTGTCTCCTTTCCTTATGTAGCTTTCAACCATCAAGAGTATTTTTCAACAACAATGTCATTATTAAAAAAAACGATTTTTACAATATGTACATGCATTCTTCTTAGTAAAAAAAGGTACGCTAAGACGAAAGGATACCGCGTCTAAAATTCCAACTGCACACCAACTCGGAGGGTTTTTTCAACTCTATCTTGTGGGTGATACTCGAATGAGTTATACACTATTAGATTGGATTGAATGTGCAGATGCAATATCAAAAGCTAAAATTATTTTAAGTTAATCTATAAACAATCCGATAATATATAGCACATTCCAGTATTACTTACGAAGTATGGTAAAATTAACCGAGAGTATTTTATTATATCAAATGGACATGTTTTGATTTTCTTTCACTTTGTCCTTTATTTATGGCTTTGCTTTTAAGCCTATTTTACAATCGGACCAAAATAAATGTGGCAGTTTTAAGGGGGTGTTGGTGAAAGATGACTACCATCAAAGGGCTAAGTTAGGATTAAGTAAACTTCGAGGGGTCCCAGACAAAATAACTCGGAAGCATAAAATTCGCAAAACCCCTAAAGCCCTACAAGCACAATCTGCGAATAACCATGCTTCCTCACTTTAATCCCAATTTCGGCAACCCTAATAATCAACTTCAATTGAATGGAGCCAACTCTTCAGCACCACCACAGGTACGTTTGCGTGTGTGTATGTCTTTTGATATCTCGCAAGATTTTCCTTCCGCCACTTTGTTGTATTAATTTTTCACTCGTTTTTTTTTTTTTTTTTTTTTTTTTCATGTTTAATGATGCACAGGTTATGGCGAACCAAGGTAATTTAGGCCAAATGCGGCCTCAATTTCCGGTGGGCGTAATCAACAACCCTCAGCTAGCAATGTCACCCTTTACTAATCCAAATGCATATTTTCCAAACCAATTTCTGCCTTTTCCCCAAGGCAATTTTCAGAACCTAAATATTAACAATTTGCCTCACCTTTTGGCCAGTAATTCCTTAAACCCCTCCCAGTTCTTGCCAAATGGGCAACTGAACGTGGCGAATTTTGTGCAAAATGTCAACCAGCTTTTGCAAATGCAAATGATGAACTGCGGCCCTCAAAACTTGGGTCCTTTTTTGAATCCGCAAGCAGGTGGCGGAAATAACAATGGGTTTGTGCCACAATTGGCCGCTGGAAGTGCTTTACAGCTTATGAATCACCATGCTGCTGTAAACCATAGTTTTGGTCCCCATATAGCACAACCGAAAGAGAACCTTCTTTCTCCTGATGCATCTAAGTCACAGGTTTCTTGTCCAGCTGCTTTTCTTTTAATGTTTATGAATTTTATGCATGTCTTCCTGAACTTATTTTTTACTTAGATCACTATGCTATGCGTGGTTTTCTTGGTGGTTGTTAATTGGTAGTCATGCTATCTTCAAGTTAAATAAATGCCAAGTGTTTACCTAAATGAATGGCATTAATTGGAAGTACCATGATATCGATTTTGGGTGGAGGGTCCAACTACTGTCGTTGTAATCGTTTATTAAGGTGTATGGTGTTTGGATGGAGGGATTTGGATTTAGAATCAATGTATTTGAAATCCACTCAAGATATAGGTGATTTGAAATCCACTCAAATCCTTCCAAAAATAGCTCAAAATGAAATAATGGATTTCCAAATCCATGGTAATCCAAACACCATTAATGGATTTGAGACTATGAATTCCAAATCCATCCTCAAATCTGTTCATCCAAATGCAACCTTAGATAAGTTTGGGAGGGAAATGATTCTCTATCAGCTATTGAACTTTTGAAATTACCTTCATTCTTTTGAGGAGCAATTTCAAGTTGCACTACTTCTTGCAGAACAATGCTGGAGTAGTTAATGGTGTGAATGACATAAAGAATAACTGGAGAGGTTCTCATAATAAGAACTTCGCTGGGAATCATAAACATGATGCATCACAAAGAGGGTATGCTTGCTTTTACTATTTCTTATATAATTTCCTTTGTGTTATTGGAAAATCGTAAATGAGTAAATGTTTGCTTCATTGCTTTCATATTTTTGCAGATCTGGTACCAGGCAGTTTCATAATCGGCAAAATGCACCTGGAAACTTCAAGTTTAATAATGAAAATCGAGGAAAAGGTGGGTTGTCCAGAATGGTCAATGTTCCTACACCATCTTAATAACTGTAACATTACAATGATCAGCCATGAAATTGTCTGATTCCGTTTTAATTATTTTATATTCATATGGTTCTGGGTATCCTATTTCGTATTCTTCAGAGTTTTCATCTTTGTATAATTCTTACTTGGTAAAACCAACTTTTAAGACACTTTGAGAGAAGCCCTTGATTAGTTTTAGTTAATTTCTTTATTGACCATTTGCCGCCACTTATTGCACCCACTCATTGAGGTTTAGTTTTTTCTTGAAAATTATCATTTGATATGTCTACAGGTTCTCGCCCGTATGCATGTGTTTTTTTTTCTTTTCTTTTTCTTCTCCGGGGGTGGGAGATCACGCATGTGCACTTGCACAATTGCTAAGGAAAACTTTTTATCCTCTTCCATGCACCCCCAGGCGGCGCTCTTGATTGTTCATGGTTGTCGTTAAGTAATGAAGCATCAGAATTCACAATCCCAGCTAGTAATTATTTGTTGTCATTAATTTGCCACCCACCTCTAACTGGTGGTCTGTTTGCACTTTCTTTTATACAACAACTAAGCCTTCATTTCACTATATGTAATCAATTTTGAGTAATTTAAATGTTGTGAGTGAGATTTCACCCACACCCTTTTGGGACAGAAATCAATATGGTTCCAGACCAACTTGCCATCTCAAATGTTGCAGTGAATCTATTTACACTTCGGCTGTAACTAAACAAAAAGCCAAACATACATATATTCCCTGTGTTATTACTAGGGTCATTAGGTGCCTCAGTGGCAAGCTTTCTAGGTTTAGCTACAACTCTTTCTATTTTCTACTATCCTGCTTACACTAGGAAATATTTTTTTGTTGTACTCTAGCCGAAGCCACAATTTGAATCTTAACTCAACTCATACTAATTAACAGGCTATTTCTTTTGCCTTAACTTATATGAATGCTTATGAGCCAAATGTCAGGTAAAACTAAAAAGCATGTAGAACTATCTCCTAAGCTTTTCATTGGGCTCAAGCATGTTTCTGTCTCGTTTGATAGCATGGGGTTCCCTGTGCACCAGCTTATCTTGCAGCAAATTTGTTCTATTATGGTTATTAAAATAAATGCTGCAACGTACAATACACAGGATATGGATACCTCTGATTGAGCTACCAATATCTTTTAAAAATGCTTCCATCTTTTGCAAATCCGTAGTAGGAGAACTGTGCACTGGCTAAGATATTTTTCTGTGTTTATACAGGCAACAAAAATATTGGGGTGAAGAGCTTTAACTCATCCAATGCCTCTGAGCAAATTCCAGCGGGGAAAAAAAGGTAGGCCTGATTAATATTATACATTTGATTGAATGTTACTGAGCAGAAGAGTATTAGATAACTGTTCCTTACTGTAGGCAAAAATTACACATGAAGAGAGTTTAGACTTTAGGAACAGTCTAAACTGGAAAAACGTAAACAAATGCAAAATAGAGACATTTCAAAGGAATGCATGTCGTGCCAGGCTGCCTTCTATTAGCTACCTGGATGTCTTGCCTTTCCTTTCCTTCTCTCTGAGCATCACTAACTTTATATATTTCACTTTAATTTGTTTGTTGTTCGTTTTATCGTTTACAATGTGTTTAGTGAGCCTTGCAGTAGGTTTCCTGATATCATTTTTATTTGCCTTTAAATCAAGGTCCCTCAGAGTAAACTATACAGAACAAGAAATTCAACAGTGGCGTGAACAACGCAAGAAAAATTACCCATCCAATGCCAACATGGAGAAGGTTTGCATATTAGTAATAGCTGAGTGAGAATATGATTTTGTTATCTTTCATTACATAATTTCTTTATTTCAGAAGTTGAAAGAGACAACAAAAGAGCCAGAGGCCACAGATGCAGTCTCAAAGATAAGACGGCAGGTAGTTGTACTTTCTGTTACTTAACAGCATTCAGTTTAGACAAGTGAAGTAGATCTGCCATGTTTTCATGTAGTTTTGTTTTGTCTCCATGCATTGAAGAATAAGAATAAAGTCCCCAAGCATTCACGATTAAAAATATTATAAAATAATTGCTCTAATTTAGATTGGAAGTCCAGAAAGTTGATCTAATTTCCATATTTTGACATTTTTGCGGATAATCTGTGGATACCACTACATCTCGGTGGTTCATGATTACCACGACTCTGCAGCAACTGAACTGAAGAGTGGCATTAGCATAATCTTCTTGTTAAATACTACTGAGACTCAACAGAACTATTACTCACCTTAAACCACAAAGTACTGAATCCATTGTTGATCGAATGTACTGAATCCTAGCACTGTATCTTGTCGAAGATAACTCCCGGAAATGTATATTTTGCGTGTGTGTGATCAACCTCATATTCGTAGTTTCTTCTTTTTATGTTGGGCAAGGTTTGCCATCTATTTTCAGGACAAGTTGATGGTTGTATTAAATAATGAAAGAGGGAAACTGCTGAATGGATATTTTGTGGATAAATTCTAGTCAGTTCTTTTTGTGCATCATGTTCCTAAGTACACATTATTTTCATTTTATGGGCATGTTAACTACTTAAGTTTTTCAAAGTAGCATCCATATATTTGTTTCAATTTGTAGTATTATATGGAGTTTGGAGTTTTTATTTAGAGACCAATGTTCAAGTTTGTAACATAGAGAACTTGCATTATCTATTAACATACAGAAAATTGCCTGTTTCTATTATTCTACTTTTTTTTAAATATTCAAATTGTATAACACACAATGAAATTTATTGCAGCAACTAAAAGAAATATTAGCAAAACAAGCTGAATTAGGTTGTGAAGTTGCGGAAATTCCATCCTCATACTTATCAGATTGCGAGCAACCAACAGGTGGTAGACAACAAAATGATAAGGTCTTCGGTAATAGGGAAAGATATCATAACAAATTCGATAGGAGGAGCAAATTCCAGCCAAATGACCGGTTCTCAAAGAGACAGAGATCCGAAAGCAGTTATTCAGCAAATCGGCAGAACCAACGTGATCGCTTTACTAATAAGCAGAGACAGGCTAATGGTGGCACGACCAATCTGCGTACAGAGAAGCAAAAGAATCCATCTTTATTGAAGAAACTGTTAACTTCTGAGATCAAGAAAGATAAAAAACATCTGTTGCAGGTTTTCAGGTTCATGGTGATGAATTCGTTCTTTGAAAACTTACCTGAGGAACCTCTGAAATTTCCCTTAGTTATTGTGAAAGAATCTGGTGATGAAAGTGAGATTGTAGATGGCAAATTTGAGGCAATAAAAGACGATACATTTAGTACCAGTGACATTGATGATAGCATCTGTGTTGAAGCTGATGCTCCGGATCAAAATGCAGATATTAGTAGCAGAGGATATGATGATGGTGAAAGATCTCAACCTCAAGAAGATGGAGAAATCATGGAGTGACTACATTCTGTTTTTATATGTTGCCAATGTTTCTTATGTTGTACATATACCTGTATTCGTGTATTGCGCCTGCTGCTTTTTGTTTCCCTCCATTAACTAGAACGTTGTGTTTACATAAAAATAGAATATGCATAGAATTAAATTGTCTTGATCACATAAAAATTCAGGACTTTTGGATTGATAGACCGATTTGTTTGGGACAATGTTGTCAGAACTGGATTGGCCGGTTCAACTGATTGAATTGGGAACCGCTTCGGTGCTTTTATTGGTCTAGAGAACCCGATTAAACCGTTTTTCCCTGGTTCAACTGAGAAAAACTAGATTGAACCGGTAAACCAGAAGAACTGGTTAGCGGTTACTTGGCCCCTTTAGTTTCGTTTTTCCTTTTTTCCTTTTCTTGTGTTTTTGTTTTTCTTGATTTATGAATTAGGTTTATAAATTTTTAGCAAGATACTATTTTTTGTTATTAATATTTATCAACTTTGAAAAGAGATCCTGGAAATAGGAAAAAGAAAATATGGGCTATAAATCATTAGTTTTTCTTCAAAAAGATCAGGTTTATAAATAAAAAAAAATAAAAATTCTTAAAGATACTCGTGTTTTTAAGTAGTACTACATATTAAGTTATAATTATCTTTATTTGAATTTAAATAGATAATTTTTTATATAACATTTTCTTCTTTAATATATATGATTACGTTGCAAAAAGAATAGAGACTATGATTTTTCAATCATACCGCCGATCGAATCCATCTAATTACTCTAACCAACAACCAGTGGTGAGACTGGTTTAATTGCCGGACTAGTTACAAACCATGTAGATGGAACATCCGGTTATGGGATATTCAGACGGGAAACTATTGAGTGAGATTGCGGAACATTCTTATGCTGTTACTTCTTTATCATTTTTGACAAATGGGAACGTGAATAAGTTTAAATCAAACTTTACGTGTATAATAGAAAATTTTGTAAGACTAAATATTTCTACAATATATCATGGTATGTCGTTTTTTTCGAATCTTTTAACATTAATTATTATAACTCATTTAATTAAGACTAACGTTATTTAACTTTTCTATTTCTCTTTTGTGATTCTTTTAGTTCTTAGTTGATTCAAAATTATGTTTGTTCAATGGATTAATTTTTATTACATTGATCTATGAAATTATGTATATATATTACAGTGATCACAATGTACAATTATTTTATGTTCAAATTAATTTTTTTTATTGAATAATAATAAAAAATTATAATCGTTGCACGTAGTGCTAGTATAATTAAAAGAGTTTGTTCCTTTGGGAGGAATTCAGAGACTCATCCCTAGCTACTCATGTCTATAAACCGATTTCACGGAAACAACTCTATTGACATGAAACAAATCAATAGAAAATAGACATGATAATTCTGTTTAGCTCAGAGACGCTAAAACTAGTGCTCACTTCGTCCCATATAAGAATTATGTTTGAAAATAAGAGTCATATTTCAAATATCAGTCTCACAAATTAGTTATATATCATTGAATTAGTCAATTAAAAAAAATTGTATAGTGCCTATGAATGGAGGGAATATTACCGTACCTTAACGAATTGACTAGACTAGGAATTTTTGACGATTTGACGAACAAGATAAAAAATCATTACTCTTTGGACACAAGAACGGGGTTTATAAAAATAAAGTTGATATTTTCTGTATTATAGAATGGAGGGAATATTATACCTGGCTCTAATTCAGTTGCAGACATATTAATGACCAAAACAGTGGAAAGATTTCGCTCTTGTCTATGTAACAAGGTTATATGAGTATATTTCAGCTGAATTTTATTAATGAAAATTGACAATCTTATGAATATGATAAGAGAGAGAAAGTTACCTTATGAAGCAAGCTGGCAGTGATTCCTTCATCAATCCCATGTAGAATTAATATAAACCTCATAACCCCTTTTGCGTGCCCTGTACCTAGCGAACTCTTCAGCTGCAGGTTGCAATCAAAAGCTCCATAACATCGCACTCATAGAAGACCTTTAGGCTGTAGCAATTTTTAAATTTTAGGCGCTTAAGGTTTCTCAAGGTATAGCATCTCCAGCCAAATGTCCACTCTTTGAGATCAGTGTCTTCGATTAAATGATATTGAAAGCTCATTTTTCTCCTCGAAAGGTATAGCATTGCAATTTGAGCACTACAAGCTGTAATTCAGTAATCTTATTCAAGTCTTCCCAAGGATACCCAAACCCACTCAAAGTCAACTTGTTAAGGTGTGACTGAAAAACTGGAAGAAGAGGAGGTGATGACAACCATCTCAAGATTCACGATGATAATTTGAAGCATCCCTGATTCACAGAAGTGGAAAATATGATCAAAGTGGTTGAAAGACTTAAAATACCATGTGTCAATTCAATTTGAACTCTTAACTTGTTCAAATTTGGAAAACTTTTAAGCACACTATTGGAACAACTGAGATAGCCCACATCTAAAAATTTCAAGAATTTTGGCAAGATAGCCCCATGAGGAGAATCAGGTAGGTTTCTTCCCCTGATTTCAAGATGTTCCAGTTCTTGCATGTGCCATATTTCCGTAGGCAGATATGACTCAGTTAGAGTTAACTTGATGTTTGAATGCTGATGGACAATCAATAAACGAAGGCTCCAGTGTTTGGATATGGAAGAGGGGAGGTTATCATTGGAAATGAGGGCAAGGTACCTCAATTGAACTAGTTCCACTACTTCCATGGGGAACTCATAGAAGCGGAGTGTAAGAGCATCAAGTACCCAAAGCAACCTCCAAGACCCAAAACACATTGGTACCTGATATTGATGATATACACCTGTACATAGGATAGAACGTACATTTGACACAAATGCCATTGAATTATATACGTTTTTTATATCAAACAAGACGCTTTTGTAGATGCACAGAGGACGCTGACTTTCTATATTTTCTGCAAACAATCATCATACTTGTTTAAAATATGAAAAAAATTATTGTTCCCAACTTCTTTTTTTCGTAGATGCCAAAACACAGGATGGAGGCTGAAAAATTTAGCAGTATGCGTGGATCGATTGCCGCAGGCCACCACAACATTATCATTAATATGGTGCATCAAACATTTATCAAGAGAATATTCTGAATCAGTGAATTCCTCGACACTCCACAAGGTCAAGAGCCTGTAACGATTGACTTGCTGATTTGGAGGGAAAACGGCCGTATAGAGAAAGCATGGTTTGACATAATGTCGTAAGAAGTAGTAGCAGCTCGGATACAGTACCTCAAGTATTTGATCAAATGCTTCCTCAAACACTGGATTGTATGTGTCTGCAGCAGCTACCTTCTCCCAATGCTCCGGCATTCTCGCGGCCTTGCAGATTATCTCAGCAACTGTGATGATTAAAAGAGGAAGGCCTACACAATTCTCCGCAATCTTCTTTCCAGCTTTCTCAAGTCGATGAGGACACGCCTCTTCATGAAACACTTTTCCACGAAAAAGATTCCAACTTCATCCTATGTTCATGAATGGCATATTTGAAGCACCTCTTGTTGCATCAAGGCATTCCCCAACTTCTTGCAGCCTAGTTGTTACTATGATCTCAGATCCTGCTGGAAGACTTTTGAAGGTATAAATTAGGGCATCTAGTTCCCACACATCATCAAACACAATGTGGTAGTTCCCTTCACGATAGCTCGCTGGCTACTGTGAAACTTAGATATGTTACTTGCCCCAGCTCCTTGGCCTACCGGGACAAAGAAGCGATAATCAAATTTCTCCACAATTAATGGATCTTCCAAAATTTTCTTAGCAAGAGTGGTTTTACCGATGCCCACCATTCCAACGATGGGGAGAAATCTGTGTTTGTATTGGAGAAGCTCATCCCTGATGTGGGCGAACACGTCAGTAAATCCAACCATTTGGGTGGGACAGTTGCCGCCAACATAAGCTGTTGATGAGATTATATCTCCGTCGTCTTCATCTTCATCTTCATTCTGCTGCTGCAAGTACAAATAATCATTGCACTCCACCATCTTTTTTGCCATGTCTGAGAGGCAGTCAACAGCATCTCTGAGTTCATTCTGGTCAACCAAGAAGGTCAACGGATGACTTTCAGATTGAGAAACTACTGTCGATTCAATCAAATCTTCTAATTTGAATACTGCGTTTCTCACTTGTCCTTCCAGAATCAAGCTTCTAGGGAGTTTAATCCATCAGAATTAAATATTGCAACAGATCCATTGTTGTGTTGTGTTGTGTCTTTTCTGTTAAGTTCTGAAAGTTGTCTCCTGCCTTCAGAATAATTTTTTGTAAATATGCTAATCTGCTTAAGATTAAGTGTGCTGTTTTTTAGCAACCGAATATTCGGTCTCTAATTCATTTAAATCGATCTCTAAATCATTTGCTTGTAACTAGAAAATGTCTGTTTTATCTGTATCCTACACGGGCCCCAACATCAAAACCCAACGAGTCCATATGGTTTTGGTTATCATTTATTATATTCTGGAGCTTTTCATGCTTGTATAATTTTTGCTGCCGGCCCTTGTGATTAAGGTTTTGTTTTTTCTTGATAATTATCAATCCATATGCACACAGTTTCGTGTTTGTGTTGTTTTTCCTGCATCTGCACTTGCACAGTTGATAAAGAAAAACGTTGTGTCCTTTTCCATGCATCCCCAGGTACTCTTGATTGTCAGTAAATAATATACCATCAATCCCAGCTAGTAATGTACTCTTATATGAATGCTTATGAGCCAACTGTTAGGTAAAAACTAAAAAACCAAATGCTTCTTTTTAGCCAAATACTGCACCATCTTTTTCGCGGTAGTCAACAGCTTGTTCTACTTTCTGGTCAACCGAGATTATCAATGGATGGCTTTGAGATTGAGAAGCTACATGGTATACAATCAAATCTTCTAATAATATTAAAAACCTGTTATAAGTTGATTCCATCAGTTTCTACAGTCCACTAGATTCCGTTGGAATTTAGGTATGAATTTGAAAATGTCTTCTTTGAACGAAACTTGTGAAATAAACAGGTTTACATAGCAAGGAAAACTATTCACACTCAACATATGTGTTTTATGTATATACAGTTGACATACCTACGTAATGCGCTTCAATGAGAACGAACCCATTTACTGCCCAATTTTAGTTCGATAACGTCCGAGAAAATTCAAATGAACAGAGCTACCTCCTAGTGTCATTAGCTGAAGCTATGGAGGCCGTGTTATTAACTACAGCTATGGAGCCCATTTCATATAAAAAATTTATAACTAGAGTTATGGGACCCAACACAAAAGGAAGGGCACCTCCAAAATAAAGGCGTATGCCGCTTGAATTGCGGCGAACACACGGTATTCTTTAGTAAAAGGCGAAAGAATAGTTCGCTATGTATTCACCGCGCGGCTGCGTAATTTTAAACCGAAATAGAGCCTCTCACTTTATAGGAGCCTACTGCTCCCAATAACGACGCTGAAGCCGATGTGGGACAACTGAGTACCAAAAGAACACGGTTGCTTCTCTTTCAATTTCTTCCTATGAGGATGAGGATTCACAGTTCACACTTCTGTTTTCCCGTGAAATATGCGTAAATAACAATTCGCTCTACTAAATTCTAATGCAAACGTTCATATAATATTTCTTTTAATCTTCGATTAGGTACAGATATTGAAAAATACAGGTTATTATCTCATATTTTGATTTTAATCGCAAATTAATCTTGAACCATTTATACATCAAAATAGATTTCAAACTCTTTAATTGTGTTTAGTTAGTCCCCCACATATATAATAAAAGTCTAAAACTTATATGATGAGTAATACTCCATCCATTCTGAAATAATATGATATTTTTATCTTTCAAATATGATTTTATCCCAAAATAAGAGTTATCTTTTAAAATTTAAGATCTCGTTTTATAGTGAAAGTAAAAAAAAAATTGAGAATAATATTTTATTTCACAATTAAGTTATATATCATTAAATAAGTCTACTCAACGATTAAAAGAAAGGCATGGTTGGATTTTAAAAGTCATGACTTTAAATATGCATTGTTTTTGGGACTAAAAAATAAATTAAAGTGGCACCTTTTTTTTAAGAAAATAAAAAAAGAATCTTGTTTTTTAAGGAAGGAGCAATAATTGGCATTCGTAATCTTCGTCTCCTTGGTTTTAATGGGCTAGATAGATAATAGTACTTATTTAGCGGTCCAATGTATGGGTCTGGGCCAGAAACTACTCTCTCAAGGCCCAATGACTGGAACCCTAAGGCATTTGATTAATCGATCATGCATTTGGATTAGATTTCTCTATGATCAACGGTTGATTTTCCGGGTTTTTTCTACTCTACCCCCGTGGGTATTATCCGCATGTATTATACACCATTGGATTAGTGTATAGATGTAAGATGGAAATAATATTATCTCTCCATCCTGCATCTATACACCAATTCAATGGTGTATAACACATGCGGGTAATACCCAAGAGGTAGGGTAGAATTAACCGATTTTCCGCCACTTACTCAATAATTTATGATACGGGGAAATTATGAATGTTGGAGTACTAAAATGAACAAATGAACACAAAATGGGGTAAACTCTACTGATTATCTTCATCTTCAAGACTAGTCAAAACAGCTTCGAGAAGCACCTGCTTTCAGGATTGGATCCAGTCTTGTCTAATTTAAGTTTTAAAATGAGCCCCTACATTACATTTTTCTTCAATGTACAACTCAAAGAAAAACATAAAAGTTAAAAGCTGAAATATTTATAATACTCTAAATATTTATATCAACGTAGAGAAAAATGATAGTCAAGTTGAAAATGATTATTTAAATACGATGGTCTCATAATTTTTACGAAGAAAAATATTAATCAAATCCGTATAATCAAGTTGCTTAATTGTACTGAATCCCAATTCTTTCCAACGATAGAATTTGGATAAAAATAATAATACTAGTTGTTCAATAGTATTCATTCTCATATGTTTTACATGATAGTAATTGAGAAAATGAAGCAGAAAAAGAGTAAGTAGTTTAATATCAAACATTCACAACTCTTTGAGAATGCCCCCTTTTTAAAAAGAAAAAGAAAAATACAATTATTTTAATTGGTCGCAATTAAAAAAGAAAAAGAAGTTTAAAAGTAGGCTCGCCCTATTGAGACCGTAGGCTCAGCTAGAAAAAGAATCTAAGCAATAGCAGAATTTAAAGTCGGGAGCTAGGTTACGATCCCCCATGAAATAAAGCTCGGGGATATCTTAGCAACCAGGTTGGTGAGTTTTATTTGTATGTCATCGTCTAATATATATATATAGTATGAAATATATTATTTATTTATAGAAAATGTATCATGCTATGGTATTAATATTTGTGTTAATATCCAAAAAAATGTATTTATATTGAAAGATTATACTCCCTCTGTCCCGCTCAGATTTGCACACTTTCCTTTTCGATCCGTCCCACTCAGATTTGCACACTCTTAAAAATGAAATTTTTTAAATAATCTCCACCCTTAAAATCTCCATTTTCAATCTCCACCTTTCAAAAAGTCAACCAAAAAGCAAAAAGTAGCTTTTTCTTAACCTCCGTGCCCGTCCCTACGTGCAAATCTGAGCGAGACGGAGGGAGTACCTTTTTTCAAATCAGTCATACATGTCAGTATAAATAATAATACATTTATATAAAAGAACTCCACGCAACAAGCAATTAATTCACCATTAAAATTGTATTGATCTTAGTCTAGGTAGGAGTTTGGTGCAAAATATATCTGTTATTTGAAGGGACGGAAATAATACTCGTAGTATTTTATTTTAACTAACTTATCACATATTTCGCATAATAATAAGACGTGTTTAATGGGCAATTGGGTATGGTTTATTTCCCATTCCATATCCATCGTCGTCGAAGCTCTAGAAACTTCTTTTGAGTCAAAGATGGACTCCCAATAAACATTATTTTTATCGATCTAGACTCCCTTGCGTAATCGCCACACTAATTAATGTACTACGTCCGCGTGCAATAATTGCTAAGGAAAAGTTTGCAATAATTCCAACATTCATAATAATTTTTATTTCTTGCTTTTCCTATTCAAGAAGGTTTCCGATTATTTTAATCGCGAAAACGTACTATAAGGTATCCCTTTCGATATGAAAATTGGGAAATATAGCGACTTATATTTTGGAAAGGATATGATATGATGACATACTGCTCTATTTTTTTTAGATGTTTTTTTAAATTTTGATAAAAAAATTAAGAGGTATGAAAAATTGATAAATAATTAGAGTTAGATAATTAAATTTTTTATAGGAATAATTATAGGGGTACTATTGAAAAAAAAACTAAAAAAATAATTATTTATAAATAAAACACAAAAGTTAAAAAGACATCTAAAAAAACGAAGATAGTATTTCATAGGGAATACAGTTAAAGAGTTGATAAATAGTTTACCTTGAGTTGTGATATTAATATTAATATATACACAAAAGAAGAGAGATAGTAGGTTGAAAGAAATAGGTCAGAGATAGTACAAATTAGTCCGTTTGCTTAAGACTGAAGAGTGCTGGGCCAAATCTAACTGAGAGAGTTAATGAGGGTGCTTTATTGGGATTCGGTCCTCTAAATCTACTGAGACAAGTCTTAAGCAAACGAACAGTAATTAAACTGATATAGCTATTATTCTTAATATTGATTTTATCTTTTTTTTTTTTTCTGAAGACATGTTACAAAACGAGTAAGGTCCAACGAAGAATCAGTTTAAAAAATCAACAAACTATTATAAGGGACGAAACAAATGTGGAAAGTCGAGGCGTGTAGAACTATTTTCACAAAATAAATACGTCACATATTAGTGTTTATGATGTTGACATGATATCTCGACGAACTTGAAACATGCTGGGATTGGATGGATCTATTTATAGGTCTCCACTCCTGTGAAATCTATGGTGGACTACTTTAGGGAACTGTGATGGATCTACTCCTACAACGAATAAAGATGGGCACTTTTCAGATTCGTATTGTGATTGATCTATTTCTGCAGAGAATAAAAATAGGGCACTCTCCAGATTCATAATGTGGTGGATCTACTCCTGCAGGAAATAAAGATGCGGCACTCTCTAGATCCGTCCTGGATGTGCCAAGAGAAGAGTCACAAGTTGAATTGGACCTAGTTGAAACTGTGATGGATCTATTTATAGGTCTCCATTGTTGTCGTGGATGTGCCAAAAAAAGTCACAAGTCGAACTAGACGGGGTTGGAACTGTGAATGGATCTATTTATAGGTCTTCACTCTTGTGATAGATCTATTTATAGGTCTCCACTCCTACAAGAAATAAAAATTGGGCACTAGATCTCCAGATTCGTCATCAATGCAAGAGTACTCACAAGATGAATTGGACAGTGCTCGATCTAACATTTTATTGAAAACTAATAATATTATATAAAATCATTGATTGAGATTATTTATTAAATCTTGAAATCTAACAATTGTATACTTAATAAAATTTAAAATCAAGATAATCAATCATTTCATCCAAATGCTAAATTTGAATACTTTCAAAGAAATATTCTAAAACTCATTAGTTGATCCAAACCTAAACTCTGAAAAGAAAAAAGGAAAAAAAAAATATACATATATAACAATAATAATAATAATAATAATAATAATAAACAAGTAGAAGTGAGTGCCTTGGCTTGTCAACATGGTCAAATTATATTTTACTTGCTTTTTTTCTTTTAAGAAAAAAAAAAAAAAAAAAAAAAAAAAAAAAAAAACTCTTTTACTTGTTATATTGATCATTTTGTATAATTGGATCGTTTAAGGAGGTCACTTGGTATAAATTTAAGAATGACATGGTAATGAATATAAATAAGGAGTTAATAATTTTATGGAATAATATAGGTGAAATTGCTAATAAAATGAAGATAGTGATTAATTTATTTATTATGTATTTATGTATCAAACATGATAAATGAAATTGGTCCTCTATGATTTTCATTACCAATTCATAATTTCTCAGCCAAACGAGCCCTAAGTTCAACTTGTCTGAGCCCGAAGCGCTGATAGAATGAACCAGCTTAGCTCGCGCTGTGCTTTTTTCTTTTCCCACTAGTATTAAATGAGTAACATATATTTTAACATAGGTATAGTAGAAACATAGTTTTTTGTGATAGAATTAGATTATAATTTAGTTTTACTTTAGAAAATTCCAACTACCACCATTTAATTTTTTATTTGAAATAGGTACTGAGTAATTGAGTTTAGATATAAGAAATTCGATGCACTAAAGCTAAAACTTAATACATATATTTATATTTTGTATTTCTTTTTTAAATTTAATAATTTGAAGTACCTAGTAGTTCCAAAGCTATATATATACATCACTTAATTATATTAATAATTAAATACATTAATATATTCGTTGCAAAAAAATCTTTTGAGACAACAAAAAGTAGTCCTAAATAATGAATATTTGTCATAACTTTATTATTAGAAACAATATGTTGTCTCTAATTAGTCGTATCGATAAGTCGGATGCAAATAATAATATATCTCGTTGTCCCAAATATTTTTTGCAACATCTAGTTATCTCCAAAAAAATAGTCTTAAAATGGTCTCAAATAATTTGTGGAAACATTTGTAACAACAAGTAGTCACAAATAACTTATTATTAGTGATCATAATTGTGGTCTCAATAAATATTATACAAAAGCCCCCCCACTGTGTGTTTCATCGTATATTCAAGAATAACTATTACACGCCACGGATACTTGACAATATCATTAGTTAATACATAACGTATATTAGATGCAATGAAGTATAAGATGAAATACGAATTGAAATAAAGAATTGCTTTAACTCATTCACTAATAGATGATGGCGATGAAGCTGCCTTGCAATACTTAGGACGACGTGATCCATTGGCACTTGATAGTGCAAAGATCCTATTTCCACAGCATATATAAGCTGTGAGTTTTTGATTGTTTAGGGTAGATGATGTTGCATAATTTTAAGGGTTTTCCCTATTTGTCTATTTTTCGGTATTCATTCGTGAATATTGATAAAAGGTGTTTGTTAATTTAATCTACGCTCACTGCATCGCTACTTATATAGTGTCGATTATTTGCATTTCATTAAATTTCTTAATTATGGACATATTAAGAAATTGCTTTGTGTAATTGGCATTTGGAACACTTCAATAGTTATTGTGAAAAAGTCTACTGTAGTATTAAATTTAATTTTTTTGTTAAATTTGAATATAACAAGCATTTTGTTTAAATTTATAGATTTAAATGTGTACGTACTCATTATCCGACACTGTCATTTTAGTCTGAAGACCAATAGAGCAAGGTTAAATTAACAATATTGTTGACCTTTGAGACCAGGACATTCAATATAAAATTCTTTGGGACTAATGATATACGTCGTGTATGCATGCATTTAGGTTGTGAAGAGGATTTTATGTCATTTGCATGTATAATTGGTCAATTTGTGCTTAAATTCATCATATTGTGTCGTTTGACGTATTTTGTGCGTGTTTTGAGGTTAATTAGGTGATTTTATGCCAAAAAGTCCGTATGGACGAAGTTTGATGAGCACACGAGCAAAGATAGTGGGAAGAAACGGATAAAGGGGTTAAAGAATAGTGGAAAAATTGGTAAAAATATCCGGTAAGTTGGTCATATTTAAGAAAATATCCTTTAAGTTTGACAATTGACACTTTTTAAAAATGCCACATAACTTATAAAAAATTGATAAAAATGTCTTTTTACCAGCTACAACCTATTACTCAGTCGTAAGTGATTCCAGCTGCTCTATATTAGCAAAGCTGCCGACTCTCCTCAGCTGATTTCTCATTTGGCCATTGACAATTTGTGGTGGCCATCTCATTCAAGATATTAAATGCAGCCTTTGTATGTTTTTCCAAAAGTTAACCTCATGTTGTTGCATCTACAAGCACTCTCGTGGGCCCAAGTAACTCATCACAGAAGCAGAAAATTTGCTCTTTCTCTGTGAATCCATGTTGAGGACACTTCCGGAGGAGATCTCGGAAACGCTCCCAAGCTTCACCTACTAGCTCCATGTCATACTGATTGAACAGGCTAATCTCACGTTTCAGTATTAGTGTCTTACTTGGTGGGAAAAACTTCAAAATAAATTTAGTGCTCAACTTTGCCCATGTAGTAACCTCTTTCGACCTCGGGAGTTATACCATGCCCTTGCCTTATCTTTAAAAGAAAAGGCGAACAACATGAGCTTGAGTGATCACAAGGAACTTGATTAACCTTAAGAGTCTTTGGCACTTGCTTGAATGTTGACAAGTGTACATTGGGGTCTTCTCTGATCAATGCCGGCTTTAGTTCAAAGTTGTTAACATTTATTGGTGGTAATGTAATTTCTCCATATTTCCCATTGACTAAGGGACGAAGACAGTTCCGTATAGGTGTCTGATCCTCTCCAGGATTGGCCTGAAGTTATTGTTGTGGCTACCGCTGAGGTGGAAAATTTCTTACCTCTTTTTGTAGAGTGATTATGGTATTGTTATGTGTCCTCACCATATCAAACAACTCCCTCCGCTGTCATATTATCCGGTAATTAGGCAATCTCTTTCGGTAAGTTTCTCCTTGTCCTGCGTCTACGGGCAGTTGCTTCAATTACAGGGTCAAATAGGACAAGATTGCTCTTTCCTTTGGGCTGGGTTCGCATGTAATATCTGAGATCACAAACAATGAGAGCAAGCTAAAATCGAAAAAGGAAATAAATAAAATGCAGAAAATAAATATCTAGTCTAAACTATTTATCAATATAAAAGTTAATGCAGTTACTAGTTCCCGATAACGACGCCAAAAACTTGACACACTTTTTCTAACCCTAGTATTACCGCAAGTATCTGGTGCTACTATAGTAGGACATGAGCAATGTTGATCCCACAGAGACTGTTACTTATGCTAATTTAGTTCCTCGAATAGAATAATCCAGATCTATCTAGACGCTTAACTAAAGATGATTTATTGTGATTAAACTAAAACTAAAATTACAAACAAAATAATTAAACACTTAGAATACTCAAAAGTGGCAATCAATTAACGACTGGGAAGAATTCAAATATTAAAAATGTATACTAGGGTTCAATTTAAGTTACGATCTCCTATGTTCAATTAACCTAATATTCTAGACTTTTAAACCGAATTCAAGTTCTTATTAGGCGATCATTGTTCTAGTTAACCCTCCACTTGTACGATGTTAAGTGTTGATTACGTACGGGTAATTACTCTCTCGGGCTAACTATCACGTACGTAACTCCAAAGGGATCCTAAGACCAATGACAACACAAGTACCTCACTCCTCTCAGATGATTATTGATACCTATGCTATGTGTCGTAAGCCTATTAATAACTATCATTTATTAGATGTCAAATTATTAAGCAAGTAGAATATAGTAGTTGATCAAATTGATAAATTCATAAGAATAAGCATAAATACATACGACAAGAACATTAAACGGAGTCTTGAATACAAAAGATAAATTTAGGGCCCGCTTGGTTGCAAATCATCAATGACAATTACAATGAGTATGAATGAGGGGTCAATCATATTATGGAATGAAATAGGGGAAATTGTTAATAAAATGAGGTGATGATTAACTTATTTATTATGTACCAAGCACCATAAATGGGAATGAGTCTTCATTCATTCCCATTCCTTACCCCTAAACCCCCCAACTAAGCGGGCCCTAAAACATAGTTGAATGGAAACCTACTATTTAGCTACTCATGTTTATAATAATAGCTAATAGTTGTTCATAGACAAACATTGGAAGGAACTAAAAATAAACAATAAAAGACTAACCCGAAAATCGGCTCAAGGTATTGATCTTCTTCGCCTCTCTATTCTTGCTCTTCAATTCAAGCCTCTATGATGAATAATATAATGAGTGATGATCAAATTCGGACTTGGAAGACTCCTTTTATGAGTTTGGGAAGTTTGGGGGTTGAAACAGGCCAAAAAAGGGTCCAAAACAGTAGAAACCGCTTGAACCGCCATTACTGCCCGGCCGGTTTAATGGTCTAGCTCGACCGATTTAATAGTCTCGCCTGGCTGGTTTGATCCTTGCCCAGCTGGTTTAGTGTCACAACGAATTTTGATGATTTTGGCACATTTTTTGCCCGTCCTGTCTTTTTCCACCATTTTGAGGTTTCCTTTGCTTCGTGGCCAGTTGAAACACTTTAGCTCGCCCGGCCCATCTTCTAACTTCATATACTTGCCGTTTTTGCCTCTAATTGGCTCATTCTTTCTCCCGTACCATATTCCAATGGATTTGGTCATAAAATATACATATTTCACTATGAAACGAACAAATACGTCATGCGGCTCAAGATACAAAATATGAACATAAATCAACCGAATTTGTGTGCAAACACTACCAAAATGACCCAATAAATCGGACTAAATGCATGCATACAGTTCGTGTAAAAAATGCCTATAGGAAGAACCCAAACCACTTTCTTGACCTTGTTGAGGTTCCAAGTTCTCAAGAAGGCTGAAGAATTTACCATGTCACTGGAGAGGATTCGAGAAGAAGTGAAAAATAAGCTCAAATATGAATCCTACAAGGATATTGCAATATCCATCGACGAGATCGGGTCTTCAACAAGGGTGATCTCGTTTGGGTTTATTTGAAGAAAGAGAGGTTTACTGCTGGTACATACAACAAGCTAAAGGAGAAGAATATTAGTTCTTGCCAGGTATTCAAGAAAATAAATGATAATGCTTATAAGATTTAGCTACCAGCACATTTGCACACTTATTCGACTTAAATGTTCTTGATTTCACCCCTTATCATAGAGAAAATGAGTTGAACTCTGAGACAAGTTCTTTCCCGCCTAGAGAGGATGATGTAGGACAGATTTGCTAAACTTGTCACAATTTGGTATTCTAGTCATAACTTTTTCTTGAAAACTCCAATTTATGCACTATTTGTAGCATTGGACAACCAACTCGATTACATTTCCAACCATATATTATGGATCGCCAGATCCAAAGTATTCATAAATTTATGGCCATTCAAAATCACGTCTAAAAATCAAGAAGTATATTCGGAAGTTAGAAAGTTATTTTCTCTTTGTTCATTGAATCACTTTACTTTTGTATCCTATAAGTACATGAGCTCTTGTGGGTTGTAGGAAGATTTGAATATTGTATGATTTATCTATCAAGATTGAGAATAGAGTTCTCATTTTCTTGTTGTTCCCAACCTGGAAGTCGAGTATAGCATTTCCTTTTATTTCATTTCTCATTCCTCTGTTTCCAACCATCTTCACCTTCACACACACACACACACTCCACCCATGTACACTCCTCTGTATCCCTGCCAGTGTTACCATTTCCCATACGCAGTACACTCTACACATATTGCAAAACACTTCACCAGTTTTCTCTCTCAATGTCGTCCGCCGCACTAAAATAAGCAAAAAAAAATAGTAGCTTTTTAATTAAGGAACCTATTAGAATCCGCATCAAATGAGACAGCATCGACAAACTGTTGAAAATCTCTCGCTATGCCACCAAGATCGTCGTAGCTTCCTCCCTCATTGCTGGAGAACCCCTGGCCTCCCTCCTCCGATACTTCAATTCAATTGTTAGCCTTACATTTGGCAAGTTCATCCAAGACATCAATGTTGTACGCGCCATCCATTTCACCTCCCACTCGTGCACTAACGTATCCTCTCCATCGTCGCTTATGGCGGCGAGGGGCTCTACTATTTTGTCAAATAGTTTATGTGGCTTTCGTTGGTGCAGGATTAGGTTAATCCATTAATGTGAGAGATGAAAAGCCAGTGAAGAGGGAAAGGAGAGAGAAAGGGAAGAGGAGAAAATGATGAAGATCAGAGAGGATAGTGGTTAAAGAGGAGAGAGAAATGGGAAAGTTTTTTGCTGAATAGGAGAGAGAGTTAGGTGATAGGCCACATGATTTAGTTTAGTCTCCCCAACCCTAGAAATAAGAGTGGTTGTCCCAATCTATATAAACAAACACGGATAGGTTGGTCCCATCCTCAATGGACTGGGCCCAACGGCCAAGCAACAACCATATTTGATTGAATCAAAATTAAAATAATGTTTTTCAAATAGTGAGAATCATGCTAAAGGATAAAGGGAATGATCTTATTTCATAAAATTAATTCGGGAGTGAGAAAAGGATGTAATCAACAAAGTTGAAAGAGGATCTCAAAATACTTTCAAGTATAAGGATGAGTGTGTGTTGCTTATGAGGATATTGCAATCAAGGAGCGAAAAAATAAACACATACATTTACGGTGGATGATAATACCCATGAAATTATAGAGAGAAATAGAAAGCTACCAACGTCTATCTACGAATTAGGTAGAAGATATTTATCAACAGTTTCTTCCATATCTTTAATGGACGATTACTGAGAGAATTTAATCTAAAAGATTATGAAAGAATAAAAGAAATAGGGCAAATCTCAATTACCTAACTATGGGGATTTCCTAATTAATTCACACATTTATTCACCATAATTCTCTCATTCAAAATATTTGGCGGAATTATCTCTTTTTAATTAAAAAAATGCAAATCTAATCATATCTTGAATGACTAAGATTTAGCCAAATATCATACTCAAAATAGCAAAGTAGAATGGGCAAAAAAATGAAAGGTTTCCAGAAATGCCCGACTTCTATTATTATATATACATAGATTTGAATCCCGTAAAGCATCTTACGGTACTATTATATGGCAGGTCAAATTTTATTTCACTGCTTTGTTTTATAGGGTTGTGCAAAAATAAGATAATTGATAACTAGCGGCAAGATAATTTTAAAGAATAGTGAGAAAATTATTTTCTATACCCGATGTTTACTCCTACACATAGGATAACGATATTGACTATCCTTATCCGGTGCTCACTACTTGATATATGAAAGTGAGATAAATAATCAATTATGTAAATGTCCCTTTTAATATTACCGTTTGGGATTTGAAGCCTAAACCTTCTTGCCTTTCGTCCTCTTTTCGAATCCTAATACTGCTCCCTCTTGAATTGAAGATCAAATTATTTCTAGGGATGAGAACAAATTATTATTTTTCTTATTCAATTTATGATTCGAATTTGAATTTAAATACGAATTAATTCTTAGATTCGTATAATATTTGATAATGCGCGATCCGGTAATCACACAATTGAACAGTAATCAACAAGAACAGAATGTAAAAACACAGAATTTACGTGGTTCGATCCGGAGATCTACGTCCACGGGGAGAAAACGGCAATCGCCGAGGTGTTTCTTTTTTCTGGAATACTCAGTTTACAAGTCGTAATTCAGAATGCAAAAGTCCGAACCCTCATTCAGAGTTCTTTTCACCTATTTATACTACTAGATCAAAACCCTAACTAAATCCCTATAATCTCGCCCACCAAATCTGCATGGCAGTTGGGAGGAGATCATGGGCCTTGATTTACGGAACAAACCACCCGCTGGGCCGCCGCGCGTTCCTGGGCCTGCTGGACCTACGCGTAGTGGGCCTTTACGCGCTGGGCTTGTGCATGCTGGGCCTTACTGGGCTCTGACATGGTGGGCTTTGGTGTTGATCCGGCCCGATCAGGTTATCCCTATCAGATGCCCCCCCCCCCAGCCGGAGCGAGGGTGGAGCTTCGGTTGTCACCGGGGTGGAACCGTTAGTAATAAGGGCCGGGGTTGCTGGCGAGCCAAAGTGTCTACGAAGGACCGAGCTTATCCGCGTCCCCGGGGTTCTGCGGAGTGATTAGCGGACGCAGTGCCGAGCTAGGTCGGGGTGCCCGGGGCCTACAGTGAGACACCGAACTTCTCAGAAGTGAAAAAAAACGCGACTTGACAACTTGTCCGAGGTGGAGAGTACTCCGGGATGACGATTCTGACGAAAATGGAAAGAACACCGGAGTGTTGTTGTTTAACCGAGGTGGAGGGTACACCGGGGTGTAGTATGAATCTTCTTGATGAAGAGTGAGTCTGATGTGATTGGCGGCGCCATTATGAGAGAGAAGGATGTGAAGTGACACGCTCTGCGAGTCCCAAGAAAGCTGTTCCCCACGCGCCTCGGTAACTGTAAAGCGCGTGTGGAACACGCGTGAATCTCCATCACCGAATTTGAATAGGCTGCATCAGAGCCGTCGATTTTTTGCATTTATATAGGTTTTAACTGCACTGTAACTATTCACCTTCTCCATTGCAACTCATCAGTTTCGAAAGCGGGAAAAAGAAGAAATCTGCATTCGTGTTCATCCCTGATCAAAATCTTCTCAAATCAACCTTTACAAATCCTTCCCAAGTAAGTATGTCTAACTCCTCTTCATCTTCATCTTCATCTTCATCTAAGGTAGGAGAGGTTATCCCAGAAGGAGTACCCGTTAGAACCCCTCCCATTCGAGTGATTTATCCCACGAACAGTGAGAGGAGGCAGATCCATCGCGGGGATCTCAGTGAGATAAGAGTAGAAGTAGTGGATTTCCCCCGGTGCAAGGAGGAAATAGAAGGATTCGAGGTAGCGGGGGTAAGACCCACGGTGACTGAAAAGCAGATCAAGCGATGGGTGCCGAACTTCTTTTTGCCCTTTGATTTAGAATTCATAATCCCCGAGGGTAATGACAAAGCTTGTTGCCCTCCCCAAGGGTTCATATCTGTGTATATAGATCAGCTCGCTGTAGGTCTGAGGTTTCCCCTCTGGGAGTTTTTAGTGAAGCTACTGGATTATTATGGAATAGCGCTGGGGCAGTTGGGGCCTAACGCTGTGAGGCAGGTGGTGGGTTTTATGGTAGAGTGTAGCAAGGGTGGATTAGTGCCTAGCATTAGTTTATTTAGGCATTTTTTCCAATTGAAGACGATGGGGGTAAATAAGAGTTGGTACTACCTTAACCCCAGGCCGGGGAAGAAGTTTAGGGTTAAAAACCCAAGCAAAATCGAAGGATGGAGAGGGAGGTTTATATATGTTAGGCAAAAGGCCATATTACCCAAATGGCAAACATTAGAAGTGGTGGATAGTGCCCCGGGGGGTGAACCTCAGGGTGCAAGCGTTCTGAAAAGAGCGGTGTGTTGGAGTCCAGATTCCCGGAGGAGGTATTGGACGAAGCTGGGATGAGTCCGTACTACTCCAAGTGGGCCGGTGGAACCTCGGATTCCTCAGAGAGCGATACCCCTACTGGTACTGATTCTGACCGGACACCGAGCTTGTCCGAGGGGGAGAGAACAAAACCCGGGGCAGAAGTAGAGGGTAGGGCTGTTATTCCGTCACAATTGTATGTAATATACCAATGTCAATCTCTGAATGTGTGTCTGTCATGTGCAGTGGGCAAGTTCAAAAGCGCTGTTAGGAAAAGCACCGAAGCCAGCTCGGGAGACCGAGGTGATAGCTCGAAGACGCCGGAGCCACAGAGAACAACCGCTGGAGGTAGCCACAGGGCGGACCCTGAAGACACCATCCCTCTTTCGGGGCTGACCCCGAGCACAAAGAGAAGGGTCACCTCCCCGTTGACACCACCGCCTCCGAAAAAACTGCACATGACCCCGGCTCACGAGGTATAATTGTAAATGACTCCGTTATATTCTGCACAGACCTATTATAACAGCAAGTTAACGCAGGGGCAAGGAGTAGAGGTGTCGGCTGCCGGAGCCGAACTTGAGAAGCTGCTGGAGCCTATCCGCGGGCTGGTGGGCAGGCTGGAGAAGGAATCCTGCCAAGGCAGGATTGTCGAGCTGGAAGCCGAGGTGGCCAAACTAAGGGCCAGCTTCGGGGAGGCCCAGAGAAGCGTGAAAGCAGCTCGGGACAGAGCGGCGGTTGCCGAGAGAGAGGCGGCCAAGCTGCGCGAGCAGGCCGTCGAAGCTGCCAGTTTGAAAGGCGACCTCTATGCAGCTCGGGAAGAGCTGAATAAGGTCGTCACGGGTCAGGGAGCTGTACTGGAAGCGTTTGCCGAGAAGCTGATGCAAACCGGGACATTCCTGCAGTTCTTGAGCACCTTCGTGGCTGCGGGTGATACAGCCACTCGGAGCGAGCTGCTGGAAGCTGTTCACGATAAATACCCGTAGGTCGACGTTTATGACGCGGGCTTTGGGTATGACTACGACGCGGTCGGGAATGAAGATGGCGCATACTTTGAGGCGCTGACGAAGGCCCCGAAGTGGCCATTAATTGAAGCCTTAGCCAAGAAGAATACCATCCTCACTCCCGAGATCATTCAGCGGTGCAACAAGGATCAAGACAAGGATTTCTTGGGCTTCCGCAACGGCTTCTACGTACGGGAGATGAGGGACCGAGCTCCCATCCCCCGCCCAGAGGTGCTAGCTTTTCCCCCTGCTCTGACCGAAGGCCCCAGCAAGGCAGCTGAGGATACAAGTAATGTTGTGGAGGCCCCGGGAGGAAATGAAGCCAACCCTACCCCCGGAGAGGTCAGTGACCTCCCAACTCATGAGAAGACTGTAGAGTAGATAAGCATGTAAATAGGATTCCATGTAATCACTTGTTTTGTAATGAAAAAACCCGAACTGTCTTCTCTAGTAATGAAAAGTCTTCTTGGATATGAATAATAAATGTTGTTACTCTCTTTCTACGCAATGTATGAGTGTTAATAAAGTTTTGAGAAAACCGAGGTGTCTCCTTTGCCAGGAAAACATTGAAAACCCGTATGAGGTAATAAAGCAACTCAACTCATCCATAGTCTGGCTGCAGAAAGAGCGAGATATGCTGATGTTGCATGAAGTCCCCCGACTATCAAGGAACCTTGCTTTAATGGAGAAAAGATATGCCAAGGTGGAGAGCTCATGGAAAGAGTCCGCACAACAAACGAAGCAGTACAAAGCACACTGTGTTGTAAAAGATCTCGAATTAGAACAGCTTCGTATCAACCAGCAAGAGAGTGAGCATCTTCTCGTGGACAGCGGACGATTATCAGTGAAGGATGTTCAAGCCCGGAGAACCGAGGTTCGGGAAGACATCCGACAGCGGAGTGAGCGAGGTGATGCAAATGACCCTGAGATTATAAGGGGCCGGCTGGTGCTGGGATTTCTGGTAGATCTTGAAAAGAAAGTCAAGGCCCGGGATGAAGCTTTGGACATCGCCGAGCAAAGCGAACCAAAGCCCAGCCGTAAAAAAGGACGTCGGGGCAAGAACACAAAGCCTGATACCCCTCAAGAACCGGAAAGAACTCACGCCGAAGAGCCAGAGGCTAGTGGTCCGGCAGTTGTGGCACTGGCCAAGGAGATCGACGAAATGCCTGCCGATGAGTGGGATGCTGTAGAATGGGCCAACACTCGGGAGAGAGAAAGGAGGAAAAGCTCAACTCCGCAGAGATCATCAAATCCCACTGGGCACAAGACGAGAGAAGGCACTAAGAAAACCCCCGAGGTGATGGATCCTCTGGCGCCACTAGAATGGGGCCACGCAGAATGGGCCAGCATGTCAGGGCCAAGAACAAGAGCTGAGCCCGCTGTAGGTGACCGGGGTCCCCAAGCGATGGGTCATCGTCAGAGCAGAAGTGAAGCCGGGCATCGTCGGAACGTGCAAGGGCCATCCCGGAGGACGGGACATCCTCAACCAGAAACAAGACGACGTGGTTTCGGGTACTGGCTCGGAGAAGGCTCCGGAAAAGAATAGATAATAACGTAGTGAATCTTTAGCAAGATTTTTGTTGTACTAGTTAAGAAAACTGTTTGATGTTGTATTATTTTGGAAATAATAAAACCGTTATAGTGTGTATATACGAGTTGAAAGAAAGCAACAAGTTATTAATAACTTTAATCGGGTGTTCGGGAACACAGTAAGAGCTGTTGAATGTTTAATTGTTAACTATTTAATTGAGTGTTCGGAAACACAGTATGAATAAATTACTCCCCGGACGGATCAGGCAGGAGTAATGTCTCCCCGGACGAATCAGGCAGGAGAAAACACTTCTCCGATTAAACAGACGAGAAAGTGACGTGAGTCCGGGGACTAAGTGCGAATCTCCTCGGGCGGACCGAGGGAGAGAGGTTTGATTGTCCGGAGACTAATAATGATAGTACGATAGTGTTAGGGCGTCCCCGTAACGAAAAGAATTAACACAGTAAGTTACGCAAGTAAGAAATTTTATTCAATGATAAATGCCGGAGCTAACTCAAAAGTACAAAGTGAAATAACAACTAAAAGGGGAATTAAAGGGAAAGATAGTACTTGCGACGTGGCCCTCACAGATAGAATCGCCTCAAATTTGTGACGTGCCAACTTCGGGGGATCGGGGTCCCGTTGATATGTTCAAGCTGATAGGATCCAGAGTCATGTACAGCAACGACTCGGTAAGGGCCTTCCCAAGAAGCATGTAGTTTGCCCTCAGGGGCAGCTTTGCTGGCCGAGTTGAGCCGAAGGACTAAGTCCCCGACATTGAACTGTGTACCTCGAACCCGGAGGTTGTAATACTGAGCAGCTCGCTGTTTGTACTTAGCCTGCTGAATGAACGATTGTTCTCGGCGATTCTCGAGCTCATCCAGATTTACGCGAAGAGCCTCGTCATTATCATCCGGAACTAATGTGAGGAGGCGAGGACTCGGCACACTGATCTCAGCGGGGATAACGGCTTCGGAGCCGTAAGTAAGGCTGTAAGGAGTCTCCCCGGTGGAGGTGTGCGGCGTTGTACGAATAGCCCATAAGACTTGTGGAAGGTTCTCAGCCCAGAGACCTTTGGCATTATCCAGGCGCTTTTTTATTCCCGTGAGAAGGGTCCGGTTGGTGACCTCAACCTGCCCGTTTGCTTGCGGGTGAGCCACCGAAGTGAAAATCTGTTTGATGTGGAGTTCTTCACACCATGAGCGGAATGGATCATTGGCAAACTGTTTACCGTTGTCCGAGATGATAGTGCTCGGGATGCCGAAGCGACAAACAATATTGCGCCACACAAACTTTAAAATGTTCTGTCCGGTGATAGCCGTAAGTGGTTCGGCCTCGACCCACTTAGTGAAGTAGTCTACAGCGACGACCAGGAATTTCAACCCTCCCGGAGCGACAGGGAAAGGCCCAACAATATCAATGCCCCATTGGATGAACGGCCATGCACCTTGGATTCCGGTGAGCTCGGTCTGTGGCAAATGCTTCACCCTGGAGTGTAGCTGACACTTGCTACATCTAGTCACTAAGTCGTGAGCATCGTTGAACAGGGTAGGCCAATAGTATCCCCAACGAAGAACTTTTTTTGCTAAAGTCCGGGAACCGATATGGCTTGCGCAGGCCCCTTCATGAACCTCCCGCAGAACTTGAATGGCCTCGGCCGGGGCGAGGCACCGAAGATTCGGTTGTAGGTACGATTGTCGATATAGAACTCCATTATGAAGGGAGTATTTGGGGGCTTTGAGCACAACTTGCCGAGCTCGTAGCTTGTCAGTGGGCAGAACCCCATCTTGGAGATACTGAATGATCGGAGTCATCCAGTTCGGATCACTGTCGGTCAGTACCGAAACTGTAGCCTCATGAATTGCTGGATGGGAGAGGTCTTCAACCTTGATATCCGGAGATATATTAGCTTGGACCGCGGAGGCCAACTTGCTGAGTGTGTCTGCCCTGGAATTTTGAGCACGCGGGATTTTCCGGATAATAACTGTATCAAAAGTTGATATGAATTTGAGTGCTAGAGCGCGATACCTGACCATTGTTTCTTCTTTGGCAACATAAGTCCCCTGGATTTGCTTAGACACGATCTCGGAGTCCGTGAAAAGCTCTAAGTGACGAACACCCAAAGATTGTGCGAGCCGGAGCCCGGCGAGGACTGCCTCGTATTCCGCTACATTGTTAGTCACCTTAAATTTGAATCGGATGACATATTTAACCTCGACCTCCTCGGGATCGATGAGAAGCAGCCCAGCACAACTTCCTCGGACCGTGGATGCTCCATCCACAAATAGTTGCCACATCCGTGGTGAAGGAGCGAGTGTGACACGGTGCGGTGTATCATTGTCTGCGGGGGACTCATGATTGTCTGCCGGGGTTTCGGCCAGGAAGTCGGCAAGTGCTTGACCTTTAATAGCTCGGCGGGGGAGGAACTGGATATCATACTCACCTAACTCAATTGCCCACTTGGCGAGGCGCCCGGACACCTCGGGTTTCACAAGGATCTGGCGTATAGGGTGATTGGTCAGGACTCGTATTTCACGTCCCTGGAAGTATGGCCGAAGACGCCGAGCTGCCATAACAAGGGCCAGAGCGGTTTTCTCAAGTTCGGAATATCGCGTCTCCGCTCCATGAAGCACCCGGCTTGCAAAATACACGGGATGCTGAACCCCTTCCACTTCTCGCACAAGAGCAGCGCTAACAGCCTCCTCGGCGGAAGCCAGATATAAGTATAGCGGCTCTCCGGGGAGAGGAACTGACAAAGTAGGCAGCTGCTGTATATGACGTTTCAAAGCTTCAAAAGCCTCGGTACACTCTGGAGTCCACTCAAAGGACTTCGCTTGCCTCAGGATCTTAAAAAATGGGAGCTGGCGCTCCGCTGCCTTCGATAAGAATCTGTTTAAGGCCGCCAGGCCACCTGTAAGGCGTTGAACTTCCCCGAATGTTTTTGGGGGCTGCAAATCCAATACATCACGGAGTTTAGCTGGATTGGCTTGCAAGCCATTTTGTGAAACCATATATCCGAGGAACTTCCCGGAGCCAACACCGAAGGTGCATTTTGCCGGATTGAGTCTCAAGTTATAGCGCCGCAGGGTGCGCAATGTCTCGGCGATATCCTGCACACATGACGGATGGGAGGAGCTTTTGATGACCAAGTCATCGACGTAAACCTCAACATTGCGACCTATCTGGTCGTGGAAGACAAAGTCCATTAGACGCTGATAGGTGGCTCCAGCATTCTTGAGCCCGAAGGGCAGTTTCTTGAAAGCGTAGCACCCAAAGGCAGTGATAAACGCCGTTTTGATAGCATCCTGTGGATCCATAAAGATCTGATGATAGCCTTTGTACAGATCTAAGAAACAAAGTGCCACGTACCCCGTAATGGCTTCGGCCTTTTGATCGATAGAGGGCAAAGGATAGCAATCCTTCGGACAGTGCTTATTGAGATCGGAAAAATCAACACACATCCGCCATGCCCCACTGCTTTTTGTTACCATTACTGGATTGGACAGCCAGGAGGGGTAGAATACCTCGAACAAGATGTCCGCATCTAGGAGTTGTTTCACCTCAACTCGAATGGCTTCATTTCGCTCCGGGGCGAATTTCCTCTGCTTCTGTTGGATTGGCTTGACACTAGGATCGATGTTCAGCTTGTGGGTAATCACCTCGGGAGAGACCCCGGGCATGTCCAGAGGAGACCATGCAAAAACATCGGAATATTCTCGCAGGATCTGAATAATGGCCTGATGTAGCCATGGCACGTCCACGGCCCCTACTGTTACTGTCTGCTCCGGCTTAGACGGATCTAGCGGGATTTGAGCAGTGGCATCCCCCAATGGGGTACGGTCCCGAGGTTCTAGAACCTGTGATGTTACCTGAAGTTGCTGTTTGGGAGAGACCTTAGCAGTCTTTTTGAGCGCCACATACATGCACTCTTTTGAAACCCGCTGACTGCCGCGGATGGTCACTTCACCATGCGAAGTGGGAAACTTTAGTGCGAGGTGATACGTGGAGCATATGGCTTTTGCCGGGGTGAGCCAGTCTCGGCCCAATATCATGTTATATGGTGAGGGAGAATTCACCACATAAAAGTCCACGAAGATAGTTTTTATCTTCGGATAAGTCCCCAAAGACGCTGGAAGAGTAATGATACCTTCCGGCCGGACTTCACCCTGAGTGAAAGTCTGTAGTGGCCCGGGGGCCGGTCGAAGTTGGTCTCGGGAGATCCCCATCCTCTCGAAACAGTCCGCAAATATAATGCTTACTGCAGCACCATTGTCCACGAAGACCCGCCGTACTGTTATATTGGCCACAGTCATGTCAATGACAATAGCGTCAGTGTGGGGTGTTATCTCTGGAACCGGATCCCTATCCGTGAAGCTGACAGTCTCGAACTGATGGAGGCGTTTGTGACGTGGCTCCTCGGGAGGAGGACGTCGAGCCTCTGCCTTTAAGGCATGTCGTGAAGCCCCGGTGGGTAGGGCTCCATATATCACGTTTATCACGTGAGGGGGTGCGTTGTCCCCGGGTCCTCCCGGAGGAGGAGGTGGAAGTGGGAGACGTGGCGGCTGGCGATTGCCAGAATCTTGTCGTGCGTAGTTATTGGGCCCCTGCCGATTATTCTGCCAATGTGGCCGATTTTGTTGAGTATCTCGATCATGGTAACCTCCGCGGTGATGAGACGAGCCCCCATTGTGGTTTGCCCGAGGTTGGTCTCCGGTTCGCGCAACGTATTGCCGCAAAAACCCTTTTTTGAGGCATTCCTCAATCTCCTTGCCGAGTTCTCGGCACTCCTCTGTCTCATGTCCGTGATCTCGGTGGTATGCGCACCACTTTCCACGGTTCCTCTTTTCAGGAGGCGCTGTCATCCGCGGACAAGGTCGGAAATCGTTTTTGTGGAGTGAAAGAATTTCAGCCCGTGACTTCGTCAGTGGAGTCAATTGCGGAATTGAACTTCGGGACTCTGAATGCCCCGGTGTCAAGCGTGAAAATGCGCTAGTTCGCGTACTAGGCCCAGTTTGTGCTTTGTCGGCCTGTCGCTTGATTGCGTGCTTCTCACGCTTCTGCCGAGTCTGCTCCTCGGCCTTAGCAAATTTGCACACTGTTTTGAACAGTGCTCGAGTTGTGACCGGGGTGTTCCGAGCTAACTCGGTGTGGAGTGCTCCAGGGCGGAGTCCATTCATAAAGGCGTTGATGGCCACATCGTCGGGACAATTTCCCACCTTGAGGCTTACCGCTGTGAAACGGTCCAGAAATTGAGTAACAGTTTCACCGTCCCGTTGCTCCATACTCATGACGTCGGCCAGAGTGGCCATGGGCTTCGCCCGGGCTTCGAACCTTGCCCATAAGTGCTCGGCGAGTTCTCTGAAAGAGGATATGCTGTCTCGCGGGAGAGAATCAAACCAGACCCGAGCTTCATCCTGTAAGTACTCCGGGAAAATCCTACAGTACTGAAGGGATGTGATGTTATCATGACTAAGCATACTGTGCCTAAAAGCGCCAAGAAAATTGGCCGGATCTCCCGTGCCGTTGTAAGGTGATATAGCTGGCCGTTTGAACCCTTCGGGAAGGGTGATGGCCATGATTTCGGAGGAGAACGGCGTGATAATCTCTCCATTGGCATCAAGGCCTAGGATTCTGTCCAGTTCAACGTTGCGTTGAACTCGCTCATACTCTTGGAGATCCTGAGCATGAGAATCAGCGTAGCGAATTCTTTTAGCCGCATTAAGTGGACGGCGGCGATCCACATCAGCTGGTTCCTCATTGCGAGGTCGTGATCCGTTTGAACTCCCAAGGTCCTCGGAAGAACCAGGTCGTTCCCGTCGTCGATCCTGACGCCCACGGTAGCCCGGTTCCCGTTGTCCGCGCGGGCGGGGTGGAGGCACCCCAGGATTATCATTATGGCTAACAGGTTCTGCTGCGGGCTCCGCTGGGCGTAGACGATTAACTGTCCAATCTTGTAGGACATGTGCATGCTCCTGTAAGAAATCTTGGAGCAGTTCTGGGGTGATTTGAATGTTCACCGGTGGTTGAGCAGTAGCAATATTAGGGTCTTGCTGATCTTGAGGGGGTGGAGGGTTTTGATTACCCTGATGATTGGACGTACTTTCCACCGGGAGTTGCCTCGGCGGCAAAACTTGATCCACGGGTGGATCTTGGTTAGGTTGATCTCCTTGGCGAGATTGATTCTGACGAGTTGTCACCATGATTTCGAAAGGCAATGATATTACAAAATACTACCTTGTCGTTCCCACAGACGGCGCCAATTTGATAATGCGCGATCCGGTAATCACACAATTGAACAGTAATCAACAAGAACAGAATGTAAAAACACAGAATTTACGTGGTTCGATCCGGAGATCTACGTCCACGGGGAGAAAACGGCAATCGCCGAGGTGTTTCTTTTTTCTGGAATACTCAGTTTACAAGTCGTAATTCAGAATGCAAAAGTCCAAACCCTCATTCAGAGTTTTTTTCACCTATTTATACTACTAGATCAAAACCCTAACTAAATCCCTATAATCTCGCCCACCAAATCTGCATGGCAGTTGGGAGGAGATCATGGGCCTTGATTTACGGAACAAACCACCCGCTGGGCCGCCGCGCGTTCCTGGGCCTGCTGGACCTACGCGTAGTGGGCCTTTACGCGCTGGGCTTGTGCATGCTGGGCCTTACTGGGCTCTGACATGATGGGCTTTGGTGTTGATCCGGCCCGATCAGGTTATCCCTATCAATATTCGAATTTAAATACGATATAGTTGTATTGATTCGTTTGTATATCATATATATATATATATTAGTAAATGTATATATATGTATAATATAGGGTTCAAAAGAGATCACAACCTTCGGTTAATTTTCAATTGCAACTTGACCTTTAACACTTATCAATATTGGTTACCAACTATGAGATTTTTCAATTGCAACATCGACTATATTTGTTGATATCTGATTGTATCGCCACCATCATCATCAAATGCACCTTGACAAGACCTTCATTTACCATCCACCACAATATGTCAATTCTACTGCCATTAATTGGGAGTGGAAGACGTGACATAATAACTTCAAAATCGCTGATTTATAACAATTTTAACAATAGATGACGTAAATAAGTTATAGATGTAGGACAATTCTGTCACGATGTATCTAATGGTTGTGGTGGTGAGACAATTGGACGTATAAATATGGCCGATGTAGTAATTGGTTTTTATTCTTTTATAATTATCGATAATTATGTTAAGTTTTAAATGTCATGTTGCACTTGAAAATTTCAACAAAAGTGGTGATTGTTTTAGTAATTAACCCTATATATAATATATAACTATATATTTAAATAAATTTATAGAGATAATTATGTTATAAAACGTTGTAACTAAAACATAAAAATAAAAATACTAATATTTACATATTTTTAAAATAATATATTTATATATATATATATATATATATAAATAGTTCGAATTTCCAATTGATTATGTTCGAATAATTTTTACAAATTGAATTCGAAGCGAGTATAATTAAAATATTGGGAAATCTTTTCACACCACCAAAAGTTCTCTCCACACCACAATCTTCTTTGACAAAAAAAGAACATTAGAGAATAGACTAAAATATCATTTTTCTATCTTCTTTTCCAAAATTAATTTATGTAGAAAAATTAAATATCCCCCTCTCTCAATTTCAATTTTGCAATAATTAAATACCGTATCTAGGAATCCTAATTCTCCAACTAATTCCATCAAATTCACTTACAAACTCATAAATCGAAGAAGAAAGCAATAACGGATGAAGGAAACCTAAAGATACAAACACAATAAGTCTTAAATTTTTTTGCTTGAATTCACGATTTGTTTGTAAAGAGAAAATTGCATTTCGAGTATTATTTTGTAGTTGCGTCACCCATCAATTCAGTGGATATCGGCCAATACGGTCATATGGAACTTATTCGGCCGCTAATTGTTATCATTTTGATCAAAGTTCGGTCATTACTGGCGATAAGAAACAAAATGGTTATCTATTTAGAGTGAAGTTGGAAGAGCAGGGAGAAACAATATAACAGTACGTTTGAAGTCAAATTAGAGAAGACAAACAATGAAAATAGACATCTGTTGAATTTTTAATTGTGCATAATTCTTTATTTGAGAAGGGTAAAAACGTCCAGTTATGTAATGTATAAACAAAGAAAAATGAATTTTATAAATTTATGATCGTATAGAAAATAATTATGATGTGGAAAAGCTTGTTTGCGGTACGTATAGAAGAATCCCCTAAATATTATGCAGTGTTATAAAAGAAATTTCCAATTTGCTTGCCTCACTACTATTGAATAGTCATTTAGGTTGGATTATTATCTTTGCTTTTATCATGATTTGTGGATTTTATGCCTGATTTTTTCTTGCAAAGTAAACTACGGAAAATGTAAAGTAATTGTTAGCTGTTATGTTTGGTTGATGTTGACTCAATCTTTGATGGGTTGGATTAGCCCCTCTCTATGTTTATTTATATAGGTTGGTCCAATCATTATAAATCACCACAGTTTCAATACCACTTTAATCATAAAATTAATTATTATTAACAAACTCTTACACACATTACATCATATTTTACAATTAAAAATTATATCCTACACTATAACTACTATTACAACCACTCAAATTAACATCACTTTTTTATTCTCCGAGCCACTAACTCCACAAACTATCCCCGCCAACAGTATCTAGGGGTGTGCAAAACTCGGTTATAACCGAAAAAACCGAAAAAAATCGATCGGAAAATGTCGGTCGATTCAGTTATTGGGTTTGTCGGTTCGGGCATCGGTTATTTGGTATAAAAAAAATTTGTTAAGTCGGTCGGTTCGGTTATTGGGTTTGTCGGTTCGGGCATCGGTTATTTGGTATAAAAAAAAATTTGTTAAGTCGGTCGGTTTCGGTTTTGAAATTAGAAACCGAAATAACCGGAACCAACCGAAAATTTTAGTCATATATAAACTAAACCCTAATTCTGTCGGTTTTCCTCGATTTTTTAGTCATCGGTCGGTTTCGGTTTTGGTCGGTTTTTCGGTTTATCCAAGAAATTCGATAATATAGATCAAGTATTTTATTTATTTTTTGTCGGTTTCGGTTATAATCGAAAAACCGACCGATTAAGTCGGTTCGGTTACATATCGGTTGCCAATAAACTTTCGGGCAGTTCGATTATTGGATTTGTCCGATCGAATTTCGGTCGAGTTTTCAGATTCGATCGATTCGGGCACCAAAACCGATCGATGCACATCCCTAACAGCATCTCAGCCATCCCAGCCCCAACCAAACATTTGAAATAGACTATCTATAACAAATAACATTTCCCTAAAAAAAGTTGTCTAGCAAGTAACATGGTAACACTGCCTAGATGTAAAAACACGAACACACCATGTACTGGAGCAGTCACTAGAAACTGGTGCTTCTAGAAGAGCAGCCATTAAAGGAAGTATTCAAAAAAGAACAGCAGCGGCACATCTGGAAGACGACTTTCTTGTTAGTACTTCTTGCGCTGCATTTAATTATAATAAATTAAATAATAATGATAATCAACTAAATTAAAAATTCCAGTTCCATTGAAGAATAGTCAATATATTTGAACTACTGTTCATTCTTTTCTTCCATTTCTCCCCTTCCCAGTTTCCTGCAATCTTCGCATTTTGTTATCCTGTTTCAAGAAAATAATGCGTTTGACCTTTGAATTTTCTGAGTCTTTTCTCACATATATTATTACAAGAATGGTGATAAATGCGTCAGCAGCCTATCACGTCGAACTAAATTATACGCCGCCCTGTGGAAAAATCAGCTTCTTTTCTTTTCTCAATTGTTGCTTTCTTTATTGTGCAATCTCATTGAGAAGTAGTGCCCCCATTTCAATTAATGCTATAGCTTAGGTTACCAGCACACCAATCTATTGCTACTTCCGTAGTATCTCATCAAGATTGTTCTTTTTCTACTCTAAAGCTTTCTAGTTTGCAGATTATTTTTAGGGGATTCTTGCTTATATTTGGGCTGTGAATTTTGGTAGGAAATTTATCTGGGCTTTTCTTGAATTTGTGTGTTTGGTGGGTTTGGGGGAGATCAGCACCTGGGATTTGTTTAAAGTTGCAAATTTTGGTGGTTTCTTTAATTTTTTCTGGTGATTAGGTATAAAATTAGAGATTTGGTGATTTTAGTTCTGTTCTGGCAAATTTTGGTGGGATCAAATTTTTAGGTGTCTGAGATTGATTGAGATAATGGGCTCACAACAGTGACCTCTCTTGATCAAGAATTGATCAAGAAGAGTTTCTCTATAATCCAGTTCTTGTTGATAGTTATTTAAACATTTTTTCTTATTCTAAACCCTTTTCTGGGAATGGCTTCAAATTCCCAGATTGAGATCAATGAAGTCTCTCACAAAGCTGCTGACTTTGTGAGAAATTCGTCGTCCCAGCATAGCATTTCCTCGATTCAATCGAGCAAGTCGAAGAACTCCAGCAGCCACTCTGTGAAGGAGGTGAGCTTCACTGAGCCCGGGCCGATCCCTGTTAGATATGGCTCTAGGGGTGCTGATTCCAGAGCTGATTCCAGAGGGCTCAGCACTTCTTATAAAGAGATTAGTGATGAGGATGCTAGGCTAGTCTATGTGAATGATCCTGCTAGAACAAATGAGAAGTTTGAGTTTGCTGGGAACTCAATTAGGACTGCCAAATATTCTATCCTGACTTTCTTGCCTCGCAATTTGTTCGAACAATTTCGTAGAATTGCCTACGTTTACTTTCTTGTTATTGCCATTCTCAATCAGATCCCTCAGCTGGCTGTTTTCGGCCGGTTTGCTTCAATTTTACCGTTAGCCTTTGTCCTCCTTGTTACAGCTGTTAAGGATGCCTATGAGGACTATAGGCGGCACCGGTCTGACAAGATTGAGAACAACCGATTGGCGTGGGTTTTGTCGAATGGTAAGTTTGAGCAGAAACTATGGAAGGACATATGTGTTGGGGAGGTCATTAAGGTTTCTGGGAATGAAACTCTTCCCTGTGACATGGTCTTGCTGTCAACGAGCGATGATACTGGAGTTGCATATGTACAGACGACGAATTTGGATGGGGAATCCAATTTGAAGACTCGATATGCTAAGCAGGAGACTCAAATGCAGAATCTACAAGTGGAAATGATTAGCGGGTTGATCAAGTGTGAGAAGCCCAATAGGAACATTTATGGGTTCCAGGCGAACATGGATATAGATGGAAAGCGTATTTCCCTCGGGCCATCTAACATAATCCTACGTGGCTGTGAGCTGAAGAACACGGATTGGGCAATCGGGGTTGTAGTGTATGCTGGTAAAGAGACCAAAGCAATGCTCAACAACTCGGGAGCTCCATCCAAGAGAAGCCGTCTTGAGAAGCGTATGAATCGGGAGATTATTTACCTCTCGATTTTCCTAGCTACACTGTGTACAGTAGTCAGCATCTTGCACGGTATTTGGCTGAGGCGCCACAAGGATGAGCTGGATTTGATGCAGTTCTATAGGAAAAAGGACTACTCGGAACCTGAAGTTGAGAACTATGAGTATTATGGCTGGGGAATGGAGATATTCTTCGTATTTCTCATGTCTGTAATTGTGTTCCAAATTATGATTCCAATATCGTTGTACATATCCATGGAGCTTGTTCGTATTGGCCAGGCTTATTTCATGATTGGAGATGATAGGATGTTTGATAAATCTACCAATTCTAGATTCCAGTGTAGGGCCTTGAATATAAACGAAGATTTGGGGCAGATAAAATATGTTTTCTCGGATAAAACTGGCACGCTGACTGAGAACAAGATGGAGTTTCAGTGTGCAAGCATCGGAGGAGTAGATTATGACAACGGGAAGGAGAGCACCGAAGATGGCCAATACTCGGTTCAAGGTACTAAGAGTGGGATAACTGTCTCTCTTGCTTCATGTGTATTTTTGCATGTTTCTGTTTTATTAGCATGTTTTCATCTTTTCATTGTCTGTCTTATTTGGTGTCAGTTGAGGGGGTGGTTTTGAGGACAAAGATGAAGGTAAAAGTTGATTCGGAGCTTCTCAATTTGTCGAGGAGGAAAGACACAAATGAAGGAAGACACGTTTATGATTTTTTCGTTGCATTGGCTGCTTGCAACACTATTGTACCTCTCACTGTTGACACGTCAGATCCTGATGTTAAATTGATAGAGTATCAAGGGGAGTCTCCTGATGAACAGGCATTGGTCTATGCTGCTGCCTCGTATGGTTTTATGCTTATTGAACGCTCTTCAGGTCACATAGTTATCGACATTCAAGGGCAAAGGCAAAGGTAACTCAAAATTGCTTTTCATATACCTAATTTCAAAGAACGTTACATCTTTTTGCCTTATGTAGCTACACTTGCTTTATCTATGATACCATCTGCAATTGAGAAATACAATATATTTTCACTCTTATTGTATGCTGGAAGTTGAATTTGCTAAAATTGTGTTATTGAATATCAACAGGTTCAACGTCTTGGGTTTGCATGAGTTTGATAGTGATCGAAAGAGGATGTCGGTTATTCTAGGATGCCCGGATAAGACAGTAAAGGTTTTTGTCAAAGGTGCCGATACATCCATGTTCCGTGTGATAGATAAATCCTTAAACCCAAACATGGTAAAAGCAACTGAAACTCATCTCCACTCTTACTCCTCAAAGGGCCTACGAACACTCGTTATTGGGATGCGTGAACTCAGTGCATCCGAGTTCGAACAGTGGCAAACATCTTACGAGTCAGCAAGCACCGCGGTCATGGGTAGAGCTGCTTTACTTCGTAAAGTTGCCAACAACATCGAGTACCACCTTAAACTATTAGGTGCATCTGGAATCGAGGATAAATTGCAGCAGGGCGTACCAGAGGCGATCGAGTCTTTAAGAATGGCTGGTATCAAGGTCTGGGTTTTGACCGGGGACAAGCAAGAAACAGCCATTTCGATTGGCTATTCGTCTAAGCTCCTGACGAGTAAGATGACTCAGATAGTGATCAACAACAACTCAAAAGACTCGTGTAGGAGGAGCCTGGAAGATGCGTTGCAACTGTATAAGAAGCTTACTACTGGTTCTGGGACTGGGATTAGTCAACTTGCGTTGATTATTGATGGGACAAGTCTTGTTTATATTCTCGAGAATGAACTTGAGGAACAGGTAATTGTGCAGAAAAAGCCTTCAATCTTTCCTCCCTTTTCTTCTCCAGAATAGTGTATGATTGGATGCAATGGATGTTTACTTGATTTTTATACATCGATCTTTCTTTGCAGCTTTTCGAACTAGCTAGCCAGTGTACCGTGGTATTGTGTTGCCGTGTGGCTCCGTTGCAAAAGGCTGGAATAGTTGCCCTTATAAAAAAGAGAACTGATGATATGACCCTTGCCATTGGTGATGGTACGCATCGATGCATTTGCTTTTTAACAAGAATAGTAGTCCGTAAATAATCTGTAAGAAAAAAAGCTATGAGCTTTTGGTTTAACCATAGAGCTATCTAATGTATCCTCCCTGTCGGACTTTCAGGAGCTAACGACGTCTCCATGCTTCAAAAGGCTGATGTGGGTATTGGAATTAGTGGACAAGAGGGACGGCAAGCTGTCATGGCATCGGATTTTGCAATGGGACAATTCAGATTTCTGGTCCCGCTGTTATTGGTGCACGGCCACTGGAATTATCAAAGGATGAGCTACATGATACTGTACAACTTCTACAGGAATGCTGTTCTTGTTCTGGTTTTATTCTGGTGAGTATGCTTTTCGCATTGAGTAATAATAGTTATAAGGGGAAAGTTGGTGTAGTTTAATAGAGATTATAGCTTTTGGTCTCAGGCATTCAAATATTGCATATTTCTTAGTCTAAAATTTCAAACACGTGTAAGCTAAAACACTAATGCCCCTAGTTGATCATCAAATCAATGTTAATTGGCAATACATGCTTTTGTCCAGGTACGTGCTCTACACGGGATTCACATTGACAACAGCGATCACTGATTGGAGCTCCGTCTTGTACTCAGTAGTATACACGTCTTTGCCTACAATAATCGTAGGAATTCTTGATAAGGATTTAAGCAGAAGCACTCTTCTCAAGTACCCTCAACTTTACGGGGCTGGACAGAGAGAAGAAAGCTACAACGGGAAATTATTCTGGGTGATGATAATGGACACCGTGTGGCAAAGTGTAGCTGCCTTCTTTGTACCTCTCTTTGCTTACTGGGAGAGCGACGTTGATGGTTCAAGCATAGGAGATATATGGATAATTGCAGTAGTGATACTGGTTAACATTCATTTGGCAATGGATGTGATCAGGTGGTATTCGATTACACATATAGCCATCTGGGGATCGATTTTCGCCACTTTCATCTGTGTCATGATAATTGATGCTATTCCCATTCTGCCTGGTTACTGGTAAGATTTCTCTGTCTACTTACTTCTATAATCATGCTATACAAACAATATAGTATTAATATGAAGTTTGAAAGGGGAGAGTAACACATTTTAGTTTAACTAGTAATACTCTGAAAACTGGGTGCATGGTGGACCCGATGCACATGAGTTTTTGCTTTCTTAAATACAGCTATATCACAATTATGTACACCGTGCAATCTGGGTCGCAGTCCACTCGCTGGTTGTGTGGAGTTTTTTATGAATGATGCCAAAGGCATTACCTGTTCGAAAGAATCAGTAACTTTCAGCATAATACATATCTTCAGAATAATAGCTTTCATAATATCATTAACCAGTATGTTACTTTTCTTTAGAACAAGTAATGATTTTCATTATAAACAATAATACATTTTCATGAAAAACTGCTCACAATCCAGCAGACCCGCTTGCGACCTAGATTACATTATAAGAGAACTACTCTATCTAAATAAATCTTGGAAAAGAATTAAGAGAACTGACTTGAGGATAATATATATGCAGGGCATTCTTCCATATAGCAGATACGAGGTTATTCTGGGTGAGCTTACTTGGTATCACAGTAGGAGCACTGATCCCTCATTTTGTAGTAAAGGCTTTCGGCCAGTACTGCAAACCGGACGATATCCAGATCGCGAGAGAAGTGGAGAAATTCGCAAGATCAAGAGAGAGTGCGCAAATAGAGATGCATCCGATTTTTGAATCTCCAGAAATGACCGGCATGTAGCTCGATTCATTTCATATTTTTTGGTGTCCCATTTGTTGTGTAAAGTTTGTGCAATTCGTTAGGGTGGTGAATCAATTTTCTCTTCATCTTTTGGTGGTTTCATTTGTTTCGTTAGTAAGGATACATACAAGTAGCTTAGTAGCATTCTTTGCACATAGGTTATAATTGTATATTAGGTATTTTTTGAAGTAGTGGGAAAATACTTGTAAGAAATGTACAATGAAGAGAGTATATATACAGAAATGTTTCATTTGATTGCTGGCGTGTATGTTATTATCTTGATTCGTACAAGTAAGCAAAGTGAAGGAGAACAATATAAAGTAGCTGGAGTTGTAATCAATCTAGAAACTCCTTTAAAATTGAAGAAAATAAATATGAAATGCATAATAAAAGAAAAAAACTTATGTTTTTATTTGGAGATTTTAGATTTAATATGAAATCGATATTTTTCTCCTTTATTTAAATATTTTTATTTATTCTAAATACTTTTACAAATTATAACTATAATAACTATAGAATATATATATATATATATATATATTATAATTTTCAAGTTTTAATATTACATTTGGTAATTTCAGATACACACAAATACATTTTAGGTTTTAAATAAATTCTAGCTTGGATAAAAATATAATTAAAAGGTTATTCAATAATTGGAATGATAAAATAAAGCATCTAAGTTCTTCAATAGACTTGAATTTTTCATATATTATATAATTTATATTTGGTGGTGAAGTTTATTGAAATAAAGTCTATATTATAAATAACATATTCATTTCACATAACAAATTTATTAATAAAAAGATTGATTAGGTTGCAAAGTGTGAAAAAAAGACATAGTTAAGATTTGATCAAATATGACAAAGTATTGTTAAAAATGTATATAGTTAGGGTTAGCTCGAAGTTCCGTGGTCCCTTGAGTAATCAAACCGGAAAATGTTACTCTTACAAATAAATATTTGCAAATCTAACAATTTGATAAATTCATTATGAAAATAAATATTAACTTTTTATGTAATTAAATAAAGTTGAAAATTGGTATAAATGTCCTATATATTTGTAGTGTTTATGAAAATATCTTGTAAGCTTCTAATTGTTATTGTTGAAAATGCACAGTAAGTTACAAACAATTGATAAATATACCCTGTCATCGGTTATTGGCTGTAACTGAACAAGTGACACATCACGTGTCATTAAAAATTGGTATAAATGCCCTATGTTTCCAGCATTTATGAAAATGCACTCTATATTTTGAATTGTTGAAAATGTACAGTAAGTTACAAACAATTGATAAAAATACTCCGTCACCGACTCTGAACTAGTGATGTGTGATGTGTCATTAAACAATATGATGAGGCATTTGTTCTTTTAGATTTATTAACGTGGAGCATAAATGAGATGCAAACTTTTAAAGGTTCCAAAATGAGTAGTGGTTAAGGTCAACATAGTCAAATTTACATAATGTGTCCCTAAGTATGAATTTGATTCAAATTTTACATGTCCTCCAATTGAATACAGAATGCTTATTATGTCTCATTTTCACCTACCAAAACAATAGGAACAAACCACAGTCAAACATATATAACTACAACACTTTATTTGTGCATATAATAATACTAAACTATAAAGACCCCCACCATCAAACTCTTGTTCCACAAAAAAAACAATATAACCCCCAAAAATGGTTTACGCTGAACACCAGGTTTTATTACCATAATCGGGATGATGATCATTATAGCGGCGCACATCTCTCAATCGCATCTTCAACGACGCGACAGGATGAAGGTTGAATTTGAAGGTTCAACGATTTGGGTTGTCTTACAAAAATGGGTCTTCAAAGTTTAAAGGCGCAATTTGGAGAGGGAGACATTCAAACCTATTTCATTATAATTTTTTTGGATGAAACTGTTTGTACATCTCATATGCCATGGTTTCCCTCTAAAAAGCAAATGTCACTTAGATAAATTTAAAAGAATAAATGTCACATCGTATTGTTTAATGACACATCACGCGTCATCGGTTCAGTTACAGCTGATAGCCGGTGACGAGGTAATTTTATCAATTGTTTGTAACTTACTAGACATTTTCAACAATTCGAGACTTAAATAGCATTTTCATAAATACTTGAAACATATAAGGCATTTGACCAATTTTCCCTATTGTTTAATGACATGGCACGTCCCATCAATTCGGTTACAATTAATAGCCCGTTACACGGTATATTTATCAACTATTTGTTACTAACTGGACATTTTCAACAATTCAAAATTAAAAGGGCATTTTCATAAATACTAAAAATATATAGAGCATTAATACCAATTTCCCCTTACATAAAATATGTGTGCAATTATTTACTTTATATGTAATTAAATAAAATATGTACGCAATTATTTTATACAATATTTTTCCAGGAGACACTTAAATAAGGAAAACATTAGAAATTTCATGTAAAAATAAATCACTTGTAGAAAAATCACTTGATTAGTTCTACTTTGTAGAAAAATCACTTGATTAGTTCTACTTTGTAGAAAAATCACTTAATACTTTGTATAAAAATCCAATTATATTTAACCAAATTTTTAGTTGCAACCCAAATCTAATATGATAATCCCACTCAACAATAAATACTAAATTGAAAATTGTTTGTAATTTAGTTGGTTGAGCATCTTATAACAGATCATTGTCAAAGATCAAATTCCACCAACCCTCAAATCCCACCAACCCAACCCCTATCAAGATTTATACTTAAAGATAACAATAAACACTCGAATTTTACTCAAATAATCAACCAACAAACAATTCATTTTTTAATCAAATATCTTATTATAATATATGATATATATGGATCACACATTAAAGATGGTGATTGGTGAAGAGGGTATTAATTTGATATATTATGCACAAAAAATAAAAATAATATTAGTAATTTCTTAAAAGTTAAAAAAAAAGTAAAGTAAAAAAAAAAATTACAGCAATTTACCAATTATGCTCTAAAATTTTGGCCAAAAAATTAAATATAATTATATAAATTCCATACTACTACTTTTATAATAAATAAAAGGGTTAATTAAAAAAAAAAATCAACTTTGGGTAAATTTTCGATTACAACATGAAATTTAAAAGGTGATAAGAAAATTCAACAACTTTCATTAGATCACATTTTTCGACATATAATTGCATCGCCGCCACAAATATTAGATCCGCTTAGATGAGCTCGTCTATATTCACCATCTATTTTATCATATATTGTTATAATTGTAATAAATTTATGGTTGAAGTTAAGGTTGTCACAACTTCTACTATTAATTCATGGTTGTTACGACGACAGATAGTAAAATATGTGATGGATATAATGCTCCCATTAAGACAAATCTAATGATATTAGCGGCTACGTAAATAGTTGTAGAAAATACCGTCCATATTGTAATTATAAAAGAATTGAAAGCTGGTTAATTTTCTTGGATATTTAATGTTCATATTATAATTGAAAATGCACATAAAATTGGTGAACTTTTTCGTAATTAACCCAAACTATAAAGATGAGACTATTGACACTTCAATTCCCTCTAAATATGTTGGAAAATATTAGGCTAAATAATGTTATGTATCCATCTCGTATTTCCATGATCTTTCTTATGCAAAATGCAATTGTATATCCTATTTGCATTTCCAATTAGTGGGGGTACTAATTGCAACATAATGGTCATAATTAATGAAACACTAACTGTCAAGTATCTCTTGACATTTCGTACTCCCGCAATGAATGGGAATTCTATTCATATTACAAAAACCTCTTTGCACCACATTTTTTTTTTTTTTTTGATAAAATAGGCATGAGGACATAAACTAAAATGTTATTTTCTTTATCTCCTTTTCAAAAGAAAATCTACGGAAAAATTAAGTTTCTCCCCTCTCAATTAAAGTTCTTAAATACATAACGTATCTTGAAACCCTAATTCATCAATTAATTTCACCAAATTCACGTACCAACTTATAAATCGAAGAAGAAAACAATCATGGATGAAAGAAATTTAAAGATACGAACAAGATAAATCTTAACTATATTTTTTTCTGCTTGAGTTCATGATTTGTTTGTAAAATAAAATGTAGTTCGAGAATTAATTATGACCTACGTCACCATAGTGTATAACTTGTACGGCGGCTTATGACCGAACGATTGTAACAATTTTGGACATTACTTGCCGAACTACATTATTTATTGTAAAGAATTTGGTTAATGCACATCGTACTTAATAAACGTGAGCTAATAGCAGTCAATATTGTCGTGAGCTATCTATATCATGTGTTAATTCGGTGGATATCCGCCGGACTGTTGTAACAATTTCGTTCAGTAACGATCATTATCATGTATAAACTTATACGACGGCTTATGACCGAACAATTAAGAATTTCTGGCCATTACTTGACGAACTACAATAGCATGTTCAGCCATTATTGACCGAACTATTTATTTTAATGTATTTTTATTTTTTAATTGATAAGGAAACACATGTCTAGAAATGTGGTGTAACAAGTAAAAAATAAATATTTTAACTTTGTTATGGTGTAGAAAGAAATTGTGGTGTAGAGAGATGTTTTGGTGGCGTGAATAGAAACTCCCCTTCTAATATACAATTGTTACTTGACATTAATTGGAGCCTTAATGGTAACTTTTTATGATATTTTATGACATTCATTCATGATGCCCCTTAACTCCAAAAAGTTACATCTCTTGAAGATTACAAGCGGGTATTCAAACGGTCACTTAAGACCGATCAATCGGGTCGAACCCCCTAAGTGGAAAAACTTAACCTTCATTGAGCCGAGCCGAGCACATGCACATACCCTTTGTGATTTATCCACCCGCAGGTGTAATATTCAATACCTCTTGTTAGAATCCACATCATGAACTCTTATTAGTTCAATAACGTGAACTGGATACCCATCCACCCCCACTTCACATTTTAAATGGTTTATGGATTATTTTCTCGCTCCTCCCAATTTGGATTTGAGAAAATCAATATATGATTTGATAAACAAAATAAGGATTTTGAATCTACAATTTGATTCCTATTAAATCAAGTATACCATCACTTAACTTCTTAAAGGTAAAATTCCAATAAAATACATTTCACAAAAAAGTGTTATCATCTTGGTCGAATAAATACAATCTTATTCGGCTACACCAGCCAAACATATTTTAAAATGTTAGGCTTGTATGACCCAACATCTCATTTTCTAGTTTTAAAAGTATTTGAGTCAGTATCAACCAGATACTAAAACAAACAATTTAATCTTGAAGGTGTATTTTGAAGAATCGGGTGCATTAATAACCTCAACCAAATATAAATATATAATTTAGGGATAATTACATTTTCACCGTCGAACTATTAACACTTCGGGTATATAAACTACTAAATTTGACTAAACCACCGCTAACCTATATATTTTACAATTCCAAAGCTGCTGGCCAGAATTCCGGCCATATACTTACTATAAATTAGTTTTTTATTTTTTATTTATTTATTTATTTTTTATTTTTTTTCCCTAACGTTAAAGGTCGATGTGCATCATCTTCGAAAATTGAAGGGCTCCTCTATAAATTTGAGAAAATCCTCACAAGTCACATGCAATGTATTTGGTCGGAATTCTAACTAGCAACTTTGAAATTGTAATATTTATATAGGTTAGCAACGGTTTAGTCAAGTTTAATAGTTATTATATACCGAAGTGCAAAAGTGCCAGTAATCCCTATATTTTAAGAGTATTGTATTCGTCTTCCAATTATTAGAAACCCTAACCCTCCCCCTTCTCTCTTAGTCGCCGCAGCCGCCGCCCTCACTCTTTCCTCTCCATTTTCTTTCGGCTACATTATGTCGTCGAAAGCCCTTCATCTTCTCCATTTCCCCTACTTTTCGTCTGTTTTCTTGCTCATCGGAAGCCTTGGGTTTCTTTTTTCCATTTGTAGCGACATCAACGGCGGGTAGTGGACGAGAATGTGGTGTTGTTACAAAGGTGGTGGTGGATCTTTGAGGTCTAAGAAGGGGAAAGGCTCCTTTACTTTTATTCTGTCTATATTTTCGTTGCTTTTTTGTATATTTTCTTTTTTGTTTTCTTCTTTTTGTGTTTGCTGCTGCCTATTGCATCCGTGATGGAGTCTTTTTGACAGTTGCTAGAGTGGGTTCGTAGGATGCCCTGCATCAGTGCAGACTTTCTTTAGTTAGTTTGAGGAAGCTTTGTTGACTGGATTGTATTTGTAGCTTTTGGATTAGTTCCCTTCGGAGAGGTGTTAGTTCCCTTCGGGGATTGAGGCTCCGGAATTCGGAGTTCTCTAGTTGTCCTTTTAGGCATGTCATAGTGGGCATCAAGACCCTTTGTAGTCTGGCCCTTTGGGTATTGAGTCTCAATGTCTTTTTCGTCTCTTCGGATTCGTCTAGAGACGTTAGCCAGTTTGGCTACGGTTGTTATAGTTTTTCTTCGAGTTTTATTAAAGACCTATCATTTCAAAGAAAAAACACAATTCTCATTTAAAGGTAATACTATCTCTTTTTTTTTTAGATGTTTTTTTTATTTTTGTGTTTTATTTATAAATAATTGTTTTTTTCTATATTTTTTCTAATTTATTATATCTATATGATTTAATTGAGAATTTATTTATTCATTTTTCATACCTCTTAATTTTCTTATTCAAACGTAAAAGAATATTTAAAAGAAAATCGGAGGTAGTACATAAGAGAGAAATTCCTAATTTTCTTTTCCTTTTCCAATTTCCCTTGAGAAGTGATCTTAATTCTTCCCTAACCAACTTTACTGCAGCGTCAGTGATGATGGAAAATGAATTCGAGATGATCACTGCAGATATTCCGGAAGAAATCATCACAGAGATACTGCTGAGGCTGCCGGTAAAACCCCTCTTGAAATTTAAGTGTGTTTCAAAATCATGGCTGTTTTTTATTTCGAGTTATCAATTTGCCAAGGCACATCTTAAGATTTCCCGTAAGAACAACATACACATACATGACAAACTCGTCTTTGGCTCCAGAATACTACCCATGGATCTATATACTTGTTCTATTCAATCTTTGATCGAGGGTTCTAATGTACCTAATCCTATTTACCCTGTAACCGATAAAAATTTACTATTTGATCGCGTTCGGTTTGATTGTCCATTTGTTGAGCCAGATACTGTGAAAGAGCTTATAGGCTCTTGTAATGGATTGGTCTGTGTGTGTGTGGCCCCTAACATGATCATTTTGTGGAATCCAACTACGAGGGAATCGAAAGTGTTGCCCGACTCCGGGACAGATTTGGATTTCGATTACTACTGGATCACGTTTGCTTTTGGTTATGATGAAGTTCATGATGATTATAAGGTGGTGGAATTTTTCGGTGTAGAGCGTGAGGAAAGTGTGTATGAGACTAAAGTTAGGGTTTACAGTAGGAGGGCTAACTCTTGGAAGATTCTGTCGAATTGGCCGGGTGGTTGTACATTTGATGAGTCGGGCAGATTTCTAAACGGATCCATCCATTGGTCGTTAGGGGACTACTTTGATAGACCAGTTGACTGGAAAATTGTTGCTTTTGACCTTGCTACAGATACATTTCTTGAGTTACCTCTGCCTAGTCTCGATGATAATGTCACTGTCGTGGTGAAGATTCAAGATGGTTGCCTTGGTTTGTGCTGTGAGTATGGTGATCACATCGATGTATGGGTGATGAAAGAATATGGTGTAGGAGAATCGTGGACTAAAGTGGTTTGCATCCCATGTCAGGATATTGGGGATCTGGAGGTGGCCAACAGAGTTCGTCCTGTGTTCTTCTGGGCTGATGGAAAGATATTGATCAACTATGGGGAAAGTTTGAGAATATATGATTTAAATAGTCCACAGTCCCATCATTTTAGTAGTGCTCTTAAAGTTGAAGCTACAACTTATTTTGAAAGCCTAGTTTCACCAAATCTCGAAGATGAAGTAATTATTGGTAGGACATTGCCTCAAGAAATCATTACAGAGATACTCTTGAGGTTGCCTGTGAAGTCTCTCTTGTGCTTCAAATCTGTTTCAAAAGGATGGTTTTCTTTAATTTCAAGCTCTCACTTTGCCAACGCCCATCTCAGGACTTCAACTAAGAACAATGTATACAATCATGACAAACTCATCTTCGGCTCCAACATCTTCGCCATGGACTTGTACACCTGTTCTATTGAATCCATGATCGACAGTTCCATTTTCTCTGATCCTGCTCATGCTGTGGCTGGTTCTATTTACCCGGTGACCGATGAGAATTTACTGTTGGATTATGCTTGGTTTGATTCTCCTTCTATTGAGGCAGATGATGTGATAAGGCTTGTGGGTTCTTGTAATGGATTGGTTTGTGTATCTGTCTCCACTAACAGCATCATCTTGTGGAATCCAACTACAAAGAAATCAAACATGTTACCAGATTCTGGAACAGTTTTTGACTTTAATTACTATGGACTCACGTATGCTTTTGGTTATGATGAACTCCATGATGACTATAAAGTGGTGGAGTTTCTTGGGTTCGAGCGTGAGACAAGTGTATACGAGATTCAAGTGAAGGTTTACAGTATGAGGTCCAACTCTTGGAACATTTTGTCAAATTGGCCTGGGGGTGATACATTTGGTGGGCCGGGGAAATTTCTAAATGGAGCCATCCATTGGTCAGTGTGCGACTTTGAGAGAGCAGCTAATTGGGTTATTGTTTCTTATGATCTTAGGACAGATACCTTTGTTCAGTTACCTTTACCTAATTTTGGTGATGATAATGACTTCAGAGTCGAGATAGAGGTTTTAGGAGGTTGCCTTGCTATGTTTTGTGAACATAATGTTTACATGGATATATGGGTGATGAAGGAATATAGGACGAGAGAATCATGGACTAAATTGGTTCGAATCCCATTTTTTCTGGATTTTAGGGATCATGTATCATTTGTCAGACCTCATCCTTTGTATTTGTGGGCAGATGGGAAGATGTTAGTGAACTATGGGTCAACTATAAATATATGTGATTTAAGTAATCTACAGTTCCATCCATTTTGTTCTGCCTGCTCAGTCGAAGCTATGACCTATGTGGAAAGCCTAGTTTCACCTCATCTAGATGATGCAAATCAAATTTGATGTCTGAAACTTAGTGCATGATGTAGTCTGATGATCGGTCTATATCATTCTTGATACCCTCTGAAGTTGGAGGTGGATTCAGGTGCTAATGTAAGTAAGTTGTTTCTTACACTTCAGTTTTTTCATACTTGCAATCTGGGAATCTATTGTATCAGGCATGCTTCATATCATGATCATGTATGTCTAAATATTACTAGATATCACCAAAACATCTCTTTGGAGCTTCTGCCTGAATTTACATGGTATTTCACTCTGCTTGCTGTGATATTTGTTTGAATCCATACTTTTTGTATTTGCGTGTGTGGGTGTGTTTTATATTCCTCCTAGATTGTGGCTTAGTTGCACATGGTGTTTAGCTTATCCTTTGCTTCCTCTCATGGATATGCTAGTGGTGGTCGGATACATAATTATATGTCGATTATTGACTTTTGATAGAGATACATTCAATCCTTCATTAACATTTACATTTAACTTTTGGCTTGCAGTTGTTCTCTTTGGAACACAACGGACGAGTCTCGGAATGCATCAAGCTGTCTATGGTGATTGAGTCAATCTTAACGTAGATGGATAAATGGTTCTTAAAATTAGTCGTGGTTTCTGGAAATTCATATTTGTTTGGAATGCCTAATTGTTGTGGTACTTAGATAACGTATATGGTGCTTTGTTCTCATGTTATTATAATCAGTATTATATGGCATAGCCTGTTGCTTTATGCTGAACTAGAGCTCTTTTGTTTCGTGATACTTATTGCTTGATGTATCTTTAATGGTGATATAGTTGCGTAATCATGCTTATTTTCTATAAACAAAATATGAAAATTAGGAATAATACTATTGGTCGTATAAATTAAAGCTTCTGTTAGGTCTAAAAATCGATTATTAGCATTAATATTAATCGTATAAATTTAACCTTCTATTAACGGTACACTACTAATAAGCTTCTGTAAGAAGAAGCCGGCCATTTTAGGTGTAAGGTTAGTTGTAGGTGTGTAAAATCTGATAGGTACTCGATTACAATAACATGTAAAAATGGCATCAATTACAAATTAGTACTACTTTTAGTGAGTATAAACACAATAATTCTATATTGAATATCAAAATAAAAATCGAATAATCTTCTTTCGAAATTTGTCTCCCGAAAATATTTTAGCACTCCAATTTTGAGTTTTAGAAACTTTAATTTAGGATTTCAGTTTGCTTAATTCTTGTATGTTGCAAATTTGTATTACTTCGTTCAGTTCTTTAATACATCAAACTATAACCAAATGAATATTGATCACGTGTAAAACACGTGCTTATTTTAGTAGACTTAAAAACTAAAAAAAAAAAAAAATGCTTATGGTATAGTTTTGGGCCATACCGGGTTCAACAGACCTAATTATTTTAAAATATAATACTATTAACAAATTCCTTTAACATAGGCAACTTTATTTACGGAATAGCTACTGCTAAATACTAATAGTATATTTTTTTTAGGGTACTAAATATATTACTATGGTCTATTACCTTGAAAATATACTTCTACGGATCACGTTTTATAAAGCTATAATTTTTTATTTTTTATTAGTTTGATGAATGTACAATTTATTAAAAATATATTAATATATTATTTGTATTTTTTATAAAAACAAGTGTTATTTGATTATCATTGGATGAAACTGAGACCTAATAGTTTAAGGACCCGTTTACTTTGAATTATGGATAATAGGGTGTCTACGATTATGGTGTATTACAATGAGAGATTGGGATAATATGGATTGAGACGATATGGATTATTCTATTCAATATTTATTAGGGATGATTATGTTCTATTATTTATACTGGAAAAAAGACCATAACAAACATTTGCAAAATTAGCACCACAACTTCAGGCTTAAAATAACTAAAATAAAATTAAGGGACCTAAATCTAAATTCTTATTGTAACATATGAACTACAGTGGGATGAAAACCTACAAAAACTCATGAAAATAATCAATGTACAGTTATAAACAATGCCACACATACAATAATACCTGGCGCTTTTAAATAATAAAAAACCAGCTTCGAATTACAAAAAGTTTAATCTAAAACACAAACAAAGCATGTGATGGGTCTTACTGGTAAATTGATCAAACTTACCAACCACAACCATTGGACATCTAGTCTAATTATGTACAAAAAGTTGATTAGAAATGAAAAACAAATGCATCTTTGTAAGGAAATATGAGTTAAAATATCCTTTGTGTTTCACATAATTAGTTACATATTCTTTATATTTTGACATTTGTTAAAATGACCTCTAACTTACAAAAAAATGAATAAAATATTCTACGACAGGCTATTGCCTATAAATCAGCAGGTTACCGTTGATGTGGCACGAGACTTGATGATGTGGAATCGTTTTTTAAACCCTCTTCACCAGAAACAACAATTAGCTCAAAAAAAAATATATATATTATTTCACTTTTGAGAGGGAAAATTAACATATTTCCCTCCAAATTCCACTCTTCTTGCTCTATATATAAAATAGAGGACCACATAACTTCTTCTTCGTATGCAGATTTGAAAATTTCACATTTTACCAAATTTCTGCAGCAGCCTTTATATAAAAAAAGTCGTACTCCAACACGTTACCGATAGGGTCTCTATTATGCGATTGCAGTGTAAGAGGCGATCCTATGCAGAACTAGAAAAGAAGTGACAGAGGGAGACGGTTCTACGGCTGTCAGTAATTAAAATGTAAGTAAGGGTGACGGTTCTACGGCTGTCGTAATTGAAATGTAAGTAAAATTTCCTCAGATTTTTCGAAATAATGGACATTCGATTATCTATTTCCTTTTTTTTTTGTTAATTTGTTATTTATTTTAAAAGTCATCTTAGAGAGGTGGGTGTGAATTTTTTGAATGTATATGATCCACCACTACGGATAAAAGACAATACAATCGTTCTGGAGCTACAAGCGGAAATAATGGAGCTAGTACAGACTATTGAAGAGTTGCAGAAAAGTACAAAGGGGAACGAGAACAACCTAAAAATTACGTTGGCAATATCATGAGTGTTTTTCGCTGTTGTGATGTGTATATGAGTTAAAAATTGATCGTTGATTTTTGTTGGCTATTAGTGGGTTGTGTTTCCGTGTATTAGTATTCGTTGAAGTTTTTTCCATTTTATATATAGGACAAGAAGAGTGGAGCTTGGAGGGAAATAGGTTAATTTCCTGATAAAAGTAATTTTTTTTTTTTTTTTTTTTTTGAGCTAACTGTTATTTCTGGTGAAAAGGGAATAAAAAACGATTCCACATCAGCGATAACCTGCTGATTTACAGGCAATAGCAGGTAGCATTTTATTCATTTTTTTATAAGTTAGAAATCATTTTAATAAATACCAAAACGTAAAGGATTTGTAACTAAAATATAAAAGACATTTTAACCAATTTTTCCTATTTTAATTTTTTTAATAAAAGTTAAAAAGAAGAGGTTTAAACTAAAGTTAGAAACATATCAATCACGTCCAAAATTTTAAGTAGAAAAAGTACAACTATAAAAATAATAGTGAAAACCTCCGAATTCATCACTTTATGTAACAAATATATAAAATATATTAACTTTGTAAAAATATATTAAATCTATCACTTTTGTTATTTTGTGCCAATTTCACTCTCACCCCACTCCCAACCCCGTCTGCCAACCCATTTTTTCCTTCACTTTCATTTTTCTCTCCTCTTTAATTACTTGTACTTTTCCTCCTTCTCCCTCCTCCTTTCTTTTTTGCAGACTTCATTTTCAAGTTTTCTCTCTCTTCTGTCTTCAATTTACAGAGACGTCATTATTGTCATCTTCAAGCTTTCATTTTTTTTCTTCAACATGCCACGATCAGCACGAAGTCGGAATATTATATTGCTAGGTATTAGTGGTACATGTAGGAATGATATTACGTACTCGTGACATGATTAATACACTTCGTGCCATAAAAAATATATGTCGTGCCATGATATACCTTGGCACGACTTGAGAATAAGCAATTGCGAGATATTAGGGGGCAGCAGCACGACGTCAGAATATTATATTACTACTCGTTCCATGACTAATACACTTCGTGCCATAAAAAATATATCTCGTGCCATGATATACCTTGGCACAAAGTCGTGCCATGACTAGTACACTTGGTGCCATAAAAAATATATCTCGTGCCATGATATACCTTGGCACGATGTGAGAATAAACACTTGCTCGATATTAGGGGGCACCAACACGACGCCGAAATATTATATTACTACTCGTGCCATGACTAATATACTTCGTGCCATAAAAAATATATCTCGTGTCATGTTATATCTCGTCACCGGCTGAATAAATCTTCAGCGGCATGACGTCAAAGCATTATATTATTACTCGTGTCATGACTAATACACTTCGTGTCATATAAAATATATCTCGTACCATAAAAAATATATTCCGTGCCATGATATATCTCGTCGCCGGCTAGACAAATCTTCCATTAAAGAGACAGAGAGAAAGGGAAAGAGAAAACAAAATAGAAAAATCCCCAAATATGTCATGGATCTTCAGAGAAAAATGGTGAAATTTTGAAATAGAGAAGAGGGAGAAATAATACATTTTCAGGAAAATAGAATAGGAGGAGAGAGAAGAGAGAAAATACAGAGGATAGAAAAAAAGAGAGTAACGTGAATAGTGAAAAAATGATAGTTTTGATATTAATTGAAAAATTGGTTAAATTTTCTTTATTTTTTCTCAGTGACAGATAAATTTTTTTCCCAAAATAGTATCCTTATTACTTTCTTGCACCAATAAGATCATAAGAAGAGACAGAAGTTCCTTTTTTTTTCCTTTCCCAATTTCCCTGAAGAACTTCACTGGAGAATCTTAGGAGTGATGATGGAAAATGAATTCGAGATGAAAACTGCTGATCTTCCGGAAGAAATGATAACAGAAATCCTGCTGAGGCTGCCGGTAAATTCCCTCTTGAATTTTAAGTGTGTTTCAAAATCATGGTTGTTTCTTATGTCGAGTTATCAATTCGCTAAGGCGCATCTTAAGATTTCAAGTAAGAACAACGTATACATACATGACAAGCTTGTATTTGGCTCCAGAACATTACCCATGGATCTATATACTTGTCCTATTCACTCTTTAATCGAGGGTTCTAATGTACCTGATCCTATTTACCCTCTAACCGAAGAAAAATTACTATTTGATCGCGTTCGGTTTGATTGCCCATTTATCGAGCCAGATACCGTGAAAGAGCTTGTAGGCTCTTGTAATGGTTTGGTCTGTGTATGTGTGGACCCTAACATGATCATTTTGTGGAATCCAACTACGAGTATATCGAAAGTGTTACCCGACTCCGGCACAGATTTGGATTTCGATTACTTCTGGATCACGTGTGCTTTTGGTTATGATGAATTGCACGATGATTATAAGGTTGTAGAGATTCTCGGTGTAGAGAGTGAGGAAAATGTGTATGAGACTCAAGTTAGGGTTTACAGTAGGAGGACTAACTCTTGGAAGATTTTGTCGAATTGGCCAGGTGGTTGTACATTTGGTGAGTCGGGTAGATTTCTAAATGGATCCATCCATTGGTCGGTGGGGGACTACTTTGATAGACCAGTTGACTGGAAAATTGTTGCCTATGAACTTACTACGGATAGATTTCTTGACTTACCTCTGCCTAATCTCGATGGTAATGTCACAGTCGTGGTGAAGATTCTAGATGGTTGCCTTGGTTTGTGCTGTGAGTATGGTGATCACATTGATTTATGGGTGATGAAAGAATATGGTGTAGGAGAATCGTGGACTAAAGTGATTAACGTCCCATGTCAGGATATTAGGAATCTGGAGGTGGCTGTCAGACTTCGCCCTGTGTTGTTCTGGCCAGATGGAAAGATATTGATCAACTATGGGGCAAGTTTGAGAATATATGATTTAAGTAGCCCACAGTCCCATCATTTCAGTAGTACCGTTACGGTTGAAGCTATAACGTATATTGAAAGCCTAGTTTCACCAAATCTCGAAGATGAAGTAATTATTGGTAGGACATTGCCCCAGGAAATCATTACAGAGATACTGTTGAGATTGCCTGTGAAGTCTCTCTTGCGCTTCAAATCTGTTTCAAAACGATGGCTTTCTTTAATCTCAAGCTCTCATTTTGCCAAGGCCCATCTCAAGACTTCAACTAAGAACAATGTATACAATCACAACAAATTCATCTTCGGCTCCAACATCTTCGCCATGGACTTATTCACCTGTTCTATTGAATCCATGATCGACAGTTCTGTTTTCTCTGATCCTGCTCATGCTGTGGCTGGTTCTATTTACCCCGTGACCGATGAGAATTTACTGTTGGATTATGCTTGGTTTGATTCTCCTTCTATTGAGGCAGATGATGTGATAAGGCTTGTGGGTTCTTGTAATGGATTGGTTTGTGTATCTGTCTCCACTAACAGCATCATCTTGTGGAATCCAACTACAAAGAAATCAAACATGTTACCAGATTCTGGAACAGTTTTTGATTTTAATTACTATGGAATCACGTATGCTTTTGGTTATGATGAGCTGCATGATGATTATAAAGTGGTGGAGTTTTTTGGTTTCGAGCGTGAGGCAAGTGAGTACGAGATTCAAGTGAAGATTTACAGTATGAGGACTAACTCATGGAAGCTTTTGTCAAATTGGCCTGGTGGTGATACATTTGGTGGGTCTGGCAAGTTTCTAAATGGATCGATCCATTGGTCAGTGTGTGACTTCGAGAGAGCAGTTCATTGGATTATTATTTCTCATGATCTTAGTACGGATACCTTTGCCGAGTTACCTCTACCTAATGTTGGTGATGATAATGATGTTAGGGTCGAGGTAGAGGTTTTAGGAGGTTGCCTTGCTATATTTTGTGAACATAATGTTTACATGGACATATGGGTGATGAAGGAATATGGGACGATAAAATCATGGACTAAAGTGGTTAATATCCCTTTTTTTCTGGATTTTAGGGATCATGTATTATTTGTCAGACCTCATCCTTTGTATTTGTCGGCAGATGGGAAGATGTTAGTGAACTATGGGTCATGTATAAAAATATGTGATTTAAGTAATCTACAGGTCCATCAGTTTAGTATTACCCGCTCAGTCGAAGCTCTGACCTATGTGGAAAGCCTAGTTTCACCTCATTTGGATGATGCAAATCGAATGTGATGTCTGAAAGTTAGTGCGCGATGTACTCTGGTGATCGATCTTTAATATTTCTTGATACCCTCTGAAGAATGAACGTTGAAAGCTTAATTTCTTACCATGAGATCAAGTGCTAACGTCAATGACCAAACTATAGTAAGTCTGTTTTCTACATTTTAGTTTCTTGAAAGTTGCAAGCTGGGAATCTGTTGTATCATACATGCTTTATATCATTATCATGTATGTCTACATAATACTAGATATCCTCAAAACCTCTCTTAGAAGCTTCTGCGTGAATTTCCATGGTGTTTCACGTGTGTGTTTTTTACATTCCTCCTAGAACTTGGCTTAGTTGCATATGGTGTTTAGCTTATCTGTTGCTGCCTTTCGTTGATATGCTAGTGAAGTTCTATGTTGATTATTGACTTTTGGTAGAGAGACATTCAATATCTCCAGTATTTCTCTAACTTTTGGCTTGCAGTCGCGCTTTTTGGAACACAACGGATGAGTCTCGTAATGCATCAAACTGCCTATGGTGAATGAGTCGTTCTTAATGTAAGATGGATAATGGGTCTTAAAGTCAGTCATGGTTTCTGGAAATTCATATTTGTTTGCAATGCCTAATTGTTCTGGTACTTAAATAATGTATAGGTGCTTCCTTATGTTATTACAATAGGTATTTTATGCAAAGCCTATCGCTTTATGCTGATTTATAGCTTTGATAACTAAATGATTAGCTTCTTGTGAAAATTTACTCTGGACTAAATAGCATCGACATTTGTTATTATGATTTTGTGTATTGTGCACGGTGCAATTCGGGATTAGTATCACGACTTATGCTTAAAAGTATTATAACATTTATTCAAAACATGTAATACATTTAAACATAAATACTGATACATTTTTTCCCATTATTAGTCTTAATAAGTGACGAATGAGAAATTATTACATAAAAATTAGGGCGAATTGCAACTGAACCCTCGTATCTATAGTGAAACACTTTCTTACCACCATTTTTGAAAGTTACTAGTATTTTCTACTTATTCAGCCATAATAATAATAAACAAAAAATTGATTAACTCACAAATTTCTCGCAACTGCTGAGGCCAATTCCAGACGTATGTAGACTCGATAGTAGATGAACTCAAAATAAAATTAGCATGAGAAAAGAGTAATCAATTTGGTCAATGTATGAAATTAGTGAAATAATTTGATCAAGAGTTTATCTATAAGTTGACCATAATATTAGTAATCTAAAGTGGGGCTCTAAATTATGGTTTAGAGTTTAAAGACGGCGGAGGCGGATTTTGTTCATCATTTCTCTCTTTTTAGTCGTCCAGAATCTGTCTTCTCTTTTTGTGTCTGGATATGTTTGGAATAGGCTTTCGTCTCTTGTACACGTGTCTCGCACGTGATTAATATTTTTATTAAAATATGAAGATATTTTATTGAAAATAAATTTTAATAAAAATATTTCATTCTATATATGGTATGGTATTATATGTAGATACTCTATTTAATTTCTGTTGTTTTGTATTCTTTTTTAATAGATTGATAGTATAGTATATTTGACTATATCACGTTATTTGGTTTATATAATTTTTCATTGTTAAGTTAAATACTTATATTATTTAGACTCGTCTAAAATAGTATGTAGTATTAGTTATTATCTTTTACATGTACAATATTTATATATATTGCAATATAAGAAATTAGTAATCTAAGTTGTATACAAAAAACGTTAGATTTGATAATAATAATAATAATAATAATAATAATAATAATAATAATAATAATAATAATAATAATAATAATTCATTTAAATATTTTGGTATTGATATTTTTGTTCGTTAAACTAATAAGCTTATATCGACTAATAATAAAGTAATTAATAAGTTTCTATTATATATAGTCCATAGGTGTTCCTGGGGGTGCAGAAAGTGTTGCCGCATAAGGCTTCCAATCAACAAGAGCCCCCTTTTTCTTACTCTGTGTGTGTGTGTAATATCCAAAATAAAATAGATGTTTGTGTCCAGGTGGTTGTTGAGTGTTTTGCATGAAAGATCATATGCAAAAACAACACTTAAGCTTAATAATAATCAAGAGTTAAATCTAATATATATTTTTTTATTTTATCGATGACTTTATATTAAAAGTTTTGACTAAGAGACATAGTATTGAGCTCATATGTTTTATCTTCATATAACTAGTATTACTCTTGTGCGATGCACGGAAGTTTATTTAAAAAGTAATTATTTTAACTAAATTAAATATCAGATAATCTAATATTTAGAAATGTAACTATTTTATCCCATGAAATAATTATTTAGGATTTTTGAATTAAACATAAATAAATTATAAGTAATATAAATATAAGTTTCTTTCACGTTATATATGAATTTAATATAACTTACTTCATATTTATATGTATATGTATATATACTATAAATTAGCATTAATATAAAATATTAAAATGTGAAAATAAAATATATATATTTAAAATGATCGTTTCTTATCTTTGACTCAAACACACATTTAGTGTGTATGTATCACTCTTGACCTATATGCGTACACAAATAGCTTAATTAATTAATGAGTAATGAAAAATAATTTTCAAATTAATTATATGTAAAGTTATATATATGCGAGATAGTAATAGGCCTGTGATATAACAAATAAAAATTTGCAAATTAATAATCTAATAATCTGATTATAAATAAAATATTAAATTTTACTTCTAATTTAATAAAGTACGTGTTCAATTATACATTCATTGATTTTCCTCTCAACTTAATAAATGAAGAAATTTGAAAAAATTCACATCGGATAAAATAAATTGATTAGTTATGGTTTTAATGAGATAGTCAAGTAAATTTTTTTTATAAGATAATTATTTGAGTGATTTTTAGTTGTATTTCAAACCAATACTATACATTACAACCCACAATAAACGGTAAACTCTAACTCAAATATCAATAAATAAATAATCTAATATTTTAAATTGAATATCTTATTATAATATATGTGGTATGGATGCTAAATAGAATATCGTCAAAAGAGAATTAATTTGAAATATTATACATAGTAAATAAACTACAAATGGAATAGGTTATTTGCAACTTTAAAAAGTAAAATAAATTTTGATTCTTACAAAGTGTGACAACAACGTATCGTTTATAGTCCAAAATTTTAGGTTGAAAAATATTAATTGCATAATTACCCCTGATGTGGCGCATATATATGAATGTACACACACTCACAGATTTTTTAATTTATGAAAATAATTTTTCAATTCTAACCATAAATAGTTAAAAAATAATCATAAAATATATAATAAAGGAAACATTAATAATTTAGTTGGATATTTTAGATGTAATTTAAAATTTTATACTTTTTTTTTTTCCTATTTTTGTTTTATATGTTTAATTTATCTAAATAATTTGTATTTGTAACTTAGATATTTAAAATTTTCTTGTTACGTTTGCAACTTCTAACATTTCACTTGGTGATTTCAAATATATGTAGATACTTCTTATTTTTCAATAAATCATTTGATAAAATAAAGTCTAAAAATTATTTAATAATTCGAAAAATAAATTAAAGTCTGTGAGTTCTTCAAAATATTTTAATATTTTAATTGATGTTGCAATTTATTTATATAAATGTTACATTTTTCTTATAAATACTTTATTTATATAAAGATAAAAATGGATTAATGCGAATAAAGTTACTTAGGTCGTTAAGAGTAAAAAAGGCATAGTTGAGTTAGTTAGTTCGACAAAGTATTGTTTATGTTACAAAGTGTAAGAAACCTACTTAAAGGTTAGAGGGTGTTTGGCTAAACTTATTTCAAACATCTTATAAGCTGTTTAAAAGCATTATAAGATGTAATTTATTAAGAGTTTAAAGTTAGTAACGTGTTTGGATAAAAGAGTTTCTAACACTACAAAAAAAACTCTATTTAGCGACGGAAAAATCCGTTGGTAAACAAGCGAATTCCGTCGCTAAATATTTTTGGCGACGGATTACCGACGGAACACATTCCGTCGGCGAATTGCTGGTCGCTAAATTTTAGTGATGAAATCTCCATCCGTCGCCAATTATAGCGACAGATATGTTCGTCGCTAAAAGCAAATTTCCGTCTGTAATATGTGGCCAAAATTGGTCAACTTTTTAAAATTTTGCCGACGGAATTTTATCCTTTGCGACGAATAATTCCATCACTAATTAACAACGGAAATTTCGTCGCTAATGCCCGACGGAACTATTCCAACGGCAAACAGTGACAGACATTCCGTCGCTAAATTGATTATAATTCATAATTTATAAACAATTTACCGACGGAATTCCCGTCACTAATTACCTAATTCAGTGACAAAATTATATATTTGTAAAAATAGTTATATTATATATTAATAACTTTCACACCAAAAAATAATTTGTCCATCCAAACTAATATTGTAAAATAACATACATTATTCAAATTGAAGTTTCTGACTCAATTCTTGATAAACACACCCTAAACAAAAAATCCAAATCAAAAGTGATCAATGAATCCAAAAAGATGAACAACAAAGTTATATATATGCGAGATAGTAATAGGCAAATTAAATTTTATAAAAAAAAAAAACTCACACTTTTATATAAAAGTAGATTTACCTTAATATTATTTTTAGGGCTAATTTATGTAGAGAATAACAATTTTATCCTTACGGAAATATGTTAAGAACGCACGACTCTTGTCAGACTGGAAAATTGGTCGGCTGGCAAAATGCACCTTTTAATAGTTTAGCAATGTATTAATATTTTATAGCCTTATTCAAAAAGACTGATAGGTTCAGGAATTTTAATAATATTCCCTATTTGCAATTAGTTTAAACTAGGATTTTGTCTCGTGTACTGAGCTTTAGTGCTGAGACAAAATTTAATACTCTCTCCGTTTCTAAAGATACTTTGAAAAACTTTACAATAAGTATCGTTTTACCAAAACAACTACAATTCTTCCAATATTATCCTAAACAATCTACTTAATTTAGTTAATTATTTTCTTATTACACAAAACATACCCGATTAAATAAATTTTGTATGAATATATTAGTTTTTACCAATTCTTAATTTTTTTAAAAAGGCTAAAAGACACTTATTTTAAAATGAAGGAAGTGCGAAAATAAGAAAAACATCTGGAGACTCATTTCAAATAAAATTGAAAATACAAATAACACAAATATGCTTTTATTTTTTCCAACCTACACATGTACCGTGCATGACCAACTTATAATATTGACAACTAATGGTTTCGTATCGACAAATATTTATATACAATTCCAATGCTCAGTAACATGCTAGCCATTGATCCATATGATTGAGTTTCCCAACAATAAGTGTCCTCGACTAGAGGTGGCAATTCGGATGACCTGGCCCAGCTTCAGCGCTTGGGCCAAAGCCATGTCTCAGGTCGGGCTAGTCCGTTAGGTCTGACCCATTTCACCTCTATTCTCAACCCATGCTACAATATTTTTCAGTTCAGGAACAGTTACAGTATTAATTACAATACAAAATTCTAGGGATATTGGAAGATATTGTACAGCACTTGAAGCAAAACAATTTAACTAGACAAGGCTATCCCTCAATCTATGTGTGTTGGGTAGGGGGACAAGGCTTTTGGTGAAGGGAATTATGAACCAGCAAACTCGAATTCAGCACTAATCTTCAACAACATATCGATTTCTCCGAGCACCAAATGCAAGTCTCTATGGAACAAGAAAGTGAAAGACAAGGGTTAGATTTCATAACCAAAAACCGCCGATTGTAAATGTATGATAATGTGTACTGCTTAACTGAGAATATCTTTGAATATGCTTTCAGTCCAGTGAGGAAACGTATGTAAGTTGGTCTCCCAGATCCATTTGTAGGAATGGATCTAATGTTAGGGACTAGATACTTAGCAACCTGGTACTCAATTCAACACACCAAGTTATGTGTGAGTTTTCATCGGAGATCAACAAAAATAAATATTAGCACCAAAAGAACAAGAGAGTGTGTGCTCGAGTGATGGGGTGCATGTGTGCGTGCGAGAGAGAGAGAGATAGAGATATTCAGGTCTACATAGGATTCCAGAATAAAGTAAATCAGATGGATGAACAAGGTCTGACAAAAAGATCTGGCAGCAAAATTACTCACCTCTTCAGCTGGTTCAGCTAAAACATTAATGAAAAACTTGGCCTGCAATATGTAGAATTAATTGATAAATACCATTAGAGAAAACAATACAAATCCGAAAGATTATATAACAAAATAGACCTGTTTTGTATTGGCACCGGACATGAGAAGATCCGTTGTAACCATTCCTGGCTGCAAACAACGGGTTGTAAAGTGCGTCAAATGAAGAGAAGCATTACAATATCATCACATATACATACACGGTCCCATACACATAAAATTGTAGGACGTATTCCATATAAAATCAAATAGGTAACAAACTTGACGACACTGAGAATAAAGTTTACACAATGAGCATAAATATACTTTTGCAGCAAAATCAACGTAAGCATACTAGTCTTAAACTACAAACTAAGGAATTCAGCAGGGAATATAATATTGTTTGCTTCAATCATCAGAAACTTCTTGTTCAAAAAAAAAAAAGAAATCATCAGAAATTTTGCACATAAAAGCTGATGTGAGAAACTGCAAGACCCATCATAATATATTTCATCCCGAAAATTGCAGACTAAAGGCATGTGGCACCTTAGAACGATTCAAACCAAAGGATCCATCTATTTGCAAGGAATGGCAAGTTGCTGACCGCAATTTAAATAAATAAATAATATATGCCTTCTAATATTGATCTGGCCTAAGGATAGGGTTTATTTGTTAGGCTGTGAATATGGACAAGAAATTTACTTGAATTGAATTATCTTATTTGTTTCGAAATTGTGAAAGCAAGGTAATGGACACCAACCCATCATAAATAAGAATGGGATTATGGAATCAAAATCTTAATTCACTATATCCTTCGACTAAAAAATGTCACATATGTTAGGTGTGATTTTGAAATCATATTCAAGAATGTAACGGATACAAAATACAATGAAGCAGTCGTACTCATACCGAAAGGTTATGTACTACAACGTTTTTGACATCTTGCATCTTCAGTTCTGCCTGTAGAGAAAGAATGGATGTATTCTGTTACTTTCCCTCTATCATAGAATATAAGTGCAACAAGAAAATCAGATATCAAACAATCATGTTTTCCATTATAATTGTCTAAATGTGTTTACTGAATGGCAGATAGCCAATTACAAGAAGTGGATATATATAAGCCAGATGAGAACGAGAATCAGTGGATCTATACAGCTCGCTTCAGATATCCTTATTCACGAGTAGTTCTACGAATTTTAAAAAAGAAAACACACCAAAATTATATCCGTCAAACTAACCTCCTCCATTACAAATTACAATTTAGCTAGAAGAAATAATGTGAATATATATTCCTACACAGGAAACACCATTGAAATACTTAAAATGATGTATGGATCTATTTTTCTCCTAGCAAATAATTTTTTTCTATAAAAACGATTCAGGTAGTATTTGAACTATATGATCACTTCAGATTATCAGAGATAGGTACAGACTGTTCTATTCAAACTCAAAAACATGCCTGTAGTGATTTTGTAAGATGAACCACACTGCGTTTAGTTGCCCCATAAGCAGCAAATCTGAAAAGCATGATATTACATAAATAAAGACTTCCAGAATAGAACAGTAGAACAGAACGAATAAACTATTGGTATTCAGTAATGAGGTCAAAATGAGATGAGACCTGGGAGTTGGTCTTCCATCTGAACCAGCTCCGTCAATGTTAAAGACATGACCACCTCGAGGCTGTGATTGCATCATATTTATTGCCTGGAATATACTATGCATTAGCTAAATACTATCTATAGAAATAGTTCTGGAATTGTGGAATTGCTAATTACCTCTCGACAGCATATCATCAAACCAAGGGTATTTGTAGATACAACTTCACTGGATAGGAAATGGAACCCATATAAATATAAAAGGCGCAGAAAAAGAAAATGTAAAAGATATTATAGTAGAAACTCACATAAGATCTTCATCAGATGCCTCCATCAATGGCTTGTAACTATATGCATTTGATCCTGCATTATTTATCTGCATCATTCTGAAGATGCAGTAAGAGGACATAAATTGGAACATGAACCTACAAATGTCTCACAAAGAATAAAAGTGCCAACCATGAACTCGATTAGAAGGTACAAGATAAACAAATATATGATTTTAAGGGTTAAGATCTCAGGTATTGTAACTAGGGGTGCATCATTAGATGGTTACAATATCCAACAATTTACTGGAGCTGATTGTTAGACTAGGGTAAACAAAATCCAGAGGAGCCAAAACTGTGATCTGTGCATTCAGTCAAATCAGCACCATCATGTGTCTCTTTTATACTGGCAACATAGAGACTCTGATAAAGATGTAACACAGCCCACAATTTGAGGAAAAAACAGATCATTTTATTCCTAATGAATTAGCAATCCTACGATCACTAAATAAGATGTAATAACATTTCATTGTGAAACACTTTTATATGTATACAATATGATATTTGTAAGGAATTATAACCAAAGAAAGGCAATCATCACTATGGCTTGATATGTAGCATCTATATTTAGATGAGTCGTAGTATGAAGACGGAATACCCAAATATCAATGTATTTAAGATGTTCTTGTGCAAAGGCAACTAAGTTCTTGACATCTTCCCCGTCACGGACATCACACTTGGTACCCTGCATAACAAAGAACTACTCTATAAGCATATTTATGGTAATATATACACATGTATACATATATAGCCACCTCCATTTAACATAATGTAAGCGTTATGTGATTAGGCAGGGGAATGTGATACATGAAAAACAAATCCAACCAAGAAGCAGATCATCTAGCAAAGTGGTTGCCCAGTAAGTTCATTTAGTATGTCTGCAGGAATTATTTATAGATAAAACAAAGCAGAAACGTAACATGGCACCACAAAATGTAACACATAACAAGGTGGTGAAGGAGGTACCCACACATGCTGCTTCCCTGATTCCACCTTTAAGCTTTCCATTGCAGATTTTACTCGTTCCTCTGTAAAATTTCGAGCAAGTTGGATATATATTCACAGCATAATGATAAACAGAAAAAGCTATAAACTTAATTCATAACTAGCACACAGGCAAGAAGAACAGGGGTGAATTGGACTTTATCATTTAAGTCAAATTGTTAGAAACCAAGAATTTTACTTTGCTTTTTTATGTCAAACTTCAAAGAACTCAAAGTTTGTCTTCTTTGTGTCATAATCTTTTTAGCACTTCTTATTTTAAAATGGAATAAGCTTCATACATAAGAAGAACTAACTAGTATACTAGGGGCATACATAGGACTTCGTTGGGAACATTGCTTCATTTAATGTTGACTGTTCTGTAGAGATGCATAATTGATATTTCTATCAAATTCCTAAAATAATCATATTAGTGGGGAATAAAGATATAAATACATCATTGAAAGAAATTAAACTAACGTAGATGAGAATGGTATCTCTAAAACTGAACTTATATCACAGAAGACTAGATAAATTTGTTGGATCTTTCAGTTCAATAATATTGCAATATTATTTCTGACAAGTAAATTTGAATCTCATAGTAAACATTTTTCTTTAAAAAATACTGCTATTTCTTTAAGTATATTGTATTACAATGTTTTATGTTTATTTATATAATTTTGGATTTCTTGTCATCAATAGAATAGCATTTTGATGTCTGATTCTTTATAAGTTTATCGCTTATGTATAGATTCTGTTTACTATTCTCTTTGTGTTTAAGATTCCTTGTTTATAAACTCAAATGATAGAGTGAGAGAAAGAAAAAGGATTTGGACGACAAATTAGAGAAGAATACAGCATGATTAAGCTTAATATAAACTCGGCCAACCTTACTGAACCAGTTGTAATAATGTGACATACAATAGTTATATGCTTGATTTTGTTAATAAAATAAGCTATTTCTGTTCACATGCCAAAGGTTCCTTGAGAATTTCTGGTTAATAAAACTCATTAATGTGACATGTCGCCTATTTATTAACTAAATATCACATCGATGTAGAAAACTAAGTAGCATTAAATGCAGTTCAAAAATATCTTATCAATAGTTAGCATATATTACTATCCAACTTAGATTACTTCTAATTATTTCAAGCAAAGTACCTCTCTAATTTTCCTTAAGCTTTTTTCTTTTTTAGAAGACCTCTCTAAAGTAAGAAATGAACAAAGTGAATATCTGATTTATTTTCTCATAGATGAGAAAAAATTTAAGCAGACATTGTCAAGATATACAGGAACACACAGCAACAACATTATACAGAGTGTAAAACCATTATTTACCGGATCGGGAGCATATGATAACATTGTCTCCAGATTTCAGAAACTCTTTTGCAAGTGCATATCCTATTCCTGCATTAGAAAACAGTTAGCCCCAGAATACACAATGAAGGATGATATAATAATAGGTCCGATAAGGAAACCATATTATACTCTGAATATTGTCAATAACATATCTTTACTTATGTGAAAAGTGCAAACATAAACACACTTCATTTACAAACTGGTAAAGATTATAAGTACCTCCCCAAACACACATAAATTTCTATTAGCAAATACAATAATTAAATAAAAATTGCTGATAAATGCCGACGAGACAACAAAAAATAAACAGGGTGGGGGCAGTGCCAAGCAAGTGACCTACATTGCTACACACAATCAATTAAGTTAAACACTACAAAGTTTCTTAACTTTTTGAACCTGAAAGAAAGAAATGGAAAGCAAAGGGGCAGACAAGGGGGAAATACAGACCTTTAGTAGAACCGGTGATCAAAACATTGTATGGTGGAAGCATTGGCTCAGTTTTATTGGCAGAAGAAGAAGAAGAAGAAGAAGGAGGGACTGTCGAACTGTTATTTATTAGAAAAAAGGATTGTCTAGCTGTGGATATACGGTTATTGGGGTTTGTTTTGATGGTGAAATAAGTATGGCGGTTGAAGTTCGGAATTGATTGGGTGTGAAGTGAAAGAATGGGGAGAGAAGACGTTGAGGTCGCCATTGCTGCAAATTGCAATCCTATTACAAGTGAAGAAGCAACAGCGAGAAAATTAGCAGAGATTATGCGTATTTGGTTGAGTAGGATGACTGTTTTTCTGTTTGTGGCCACTTTCAACAGGGCTTCGCCTGTTGGCTGTTGCTATCGTCATCCTCTTATTTTCTTTTTCTTCACTCTCTTCTTTCTTCCTTTTACATTTTTTTTTTTTTTGTTTTTTTGTTTTTTTGGATATATGATATATTATGGGTGACGGCTAATGTCACCACATAAGTTTCTAAGTACACCATAATTTTACAGGGACAAAATCAACCTTGAGATAAATAACTAAATTGTCCTTTTGTTTTAATTAAATAACTAAAGACACCTCTAAATTTTCTAAATACGCCACATTATTTTTAATAAACTAATTTGTTAAAAATGTCTTATAACATATATATATATATATTCTTTTCTTATTCTCCTTCTTCATTCACACTCACGTTTTCTCCTTCATAAATCTTATTATTCATCCATTTACGTAAAAGATAACTAATTCGATTGAAAAGAGATAATGAACAATCCACAATCCAAAAGTATGAACAATGTGAATCATTCCGTACTTTTTCATGATTCAGATTCATGTTGTTGGTGTTTTATATATGGTTCTTAACAAACATTGTTCACAAAATACATTTTGAAATTCATTAACTATGTTCGAAAACTACAGTCTTAACGTAGAACTGGTCTCTGGAATATACAATTTGAACACTACATATTATGTTCGTAATCCATTTTTCGAACCCTTTGGTCGCTGTTCGGAATACATGTTTCGAACAACTGCCTATACGTTCATATTATTGAATTTGAACATGTTAACAATTGTACAAAATATACTTTCCGAATATGTTCCTCGATGTTTGCTTCTGAAATTTATTGCCTCTTTTCGGAAACTGCAGTCCGAACGTAGAACTGATCTTTGAAATATAAACCCGAATACTGCATATTATGTCTGTAATCCATTTTTCGAACCGTTTGGTCACTGTTCGGAATACATGTTTCCAACAACTGCCTATAAATTCATATTACTGAATTCAAACATGCCACCAATTGTACAAAATATACTTTACGAATATGTTCCTCGATGTTCGCTTCTAAAATTTATTAATTCTTCAAGGAAACTACAGTTCGAACGTAGAACTAATCTCTGGAATATACAATCCGAACATTGCATATCATAGTTCTTTTCTCGGAGAACATGTTGAGTTGCACGAAGAACGAGATACGTTAATGATAGACATGTTTACTTTTGTTTTTAATAATATAATCTTTTGCTTTATTACTATTTTTATGAATTTGATTTTTGTTATTACTTTATTATTAGTTACAGTTGTAGAAAGGATAAAAATTGAACTTATTCTGGTGTATAAAGAAAGTAAGAGTAATTTAATAATTAAAATGTGGTGCATTTAGTAATTGTAGTGTACTTAAAAACTTATGTGGTAACCTTAGCCGGCGCCTTTGTTATTATCAACTTATCATATCTTACTTAAGATTATTGATGTATATCAGGTATATATGTAATATCATGTGAGTAGAAAATGAAATATTATTGACAGTGCATTCTGAAAATTGTAATGCATACTCTTTCTGGCTAATTCTACCCTACCTCCGTGGATAATAATAATACATGAACATATTTTACATTACTTGATTAGTGCATAAAAAATAATACTATTACGGTCATTTTGGTTAGGAGTATGGGATTAGGGGGTGCTATATTAGGTTGATATTAAAGGGTAGTATAGGGTTGATGGCTTGGGATGGCTCGATTTTATACCACATTTGGTAGCAATTATTGTTTTAAAATATTGGTAATACTTGTATTTGGTTGTAGTGATAAAACCAACAATCATGGGGTACTATGTGGGAAAATTACCTTTATGCTCTTCTATTGTTTAATTAATTGCCAACATAGAAATAACTATTGCATATGTTTTAAAAACCCTTCAATCAGCTGCTAATTGTGGAAGAAAGATTTAAAATTGCCCAATGAACGAGATCCATCCAAGGTCCTTCGTCTGGTGTGACGACTTCCAACAGATTGACAATTTGGAAGAACTCCCTCATTTTCTCCAGCGTTGTCGCAACAGTACTAGACCAGTAGGTTGCAACGAAAAGAGATATGAGTGAAGTGGCAGTTGTGGGGATACTCCATTTTCAAAAAGCTTCACATCCGGCAATAACCAGGCTTGGTTCAGTTCCACAAGATCAAACCATAAAAAGATTCTTCTCAGTGACAATATGTCTGCATTAGGCTGCTCTATGTAAAGGCTCAACCTTAACCAACTAATAATATTATATAGTTCCACATAAAAATAGCAGCATTTGGTGATATGACTTCAATTGCTCACCACAGAAAGGCATTAGCCGCCAACAAAATTAATGACATTGCCCAATGAGTCAATTCATCTTACTTTTTCTAAGCCTAAGCACCCAAATTAAATGGGATTTGAGGTTTATCTCCCCAACCACCAATCACCTAAATTTCCCCGGCCCCAACCATATCACCTGATGACAAACCATTATATATTGCATGCACGTGCTTATCATTTCTCACCCTAGTTTCATACCACCCGTCTCTCTTTCCGTTCTTTTAAGTTTCATCACCATGTGGAACAACTACGCCTTCTAGAACATTCAAGAACAATAAGCATATTTGTACAACGCAGAATGATCGTCTGAGGATGACAAGAACCTTGTTGAAGTCCTGTTTGAGGAGAAAACCAAAGGTAACTTCGTTGCTAGAGTACCAACTTTGGAAGGCCAACTCGGTGCACAAGTCTGGGTGAATGAAAAGCTGAACAAAACTACACTCAAAGGGACGTCCACAAGTTGTGTCTGCGCTACAATGCCTTTACGAAGCTAATCTCGGAACCTGATGTCTATTGGGACGAAGACATAAACATGATTCTTGCATCGGCTTCCCACTGGTTGTTAATGTTCGAGGTAGTGTCCAAATTATATTTGCAACATCTTCTTCTTTACGTAAAATAGGCCTAACTCTCTTCGTGCTAACTATTTGTTTGCATGTTTCCTATCATTTTTTTAGGAAAACCTATTCATAAAGGCCTACTGGCATGTTGGTGACCCTTTGTACAGAGACCTCCAACAATTATTTGCTAATGTGGAAGAGTCCAACAATGAGGAAGAGCTTGTCAAATTCGGCCCGCCGGCCTAATAGGCCCGATATTTTAAATGGATTGGACCATAGAAATGTAGGCCCAAAGTACTATTTGGCCCGACCAGACCGGCCCGATTGGCCAAAAGTCTTACAAGACCGATCCAGCCTGATAATCTTAGTATATTATTGGGGAATACCCCGGGTCGGGCCGGGCCGATTAATTTTAGGCCCGACCAAATCTTGGGCTGCCCGACCCGGCCTGAACTGGTGTTGGCCCAACGAGTCCGGCCCAGCCCCAATTGCCACCTCTAGACCTACCACAACAAGCTGAAGGAGGATGCAGGGGGATGAAGAACCCAACAATTTGCTTCTCCAGATTGAAATGAGTCGCGATTGAAGAAGTGGGGCTGAAATGGGTAAAGTTGAATGAAAGGGCTATTATTGTAATTTCACACGTATATACAATTTTGTACCGGATTTATGATATTAATTATATGGTGTACCAAACGTTTGATGGATTGTGATAAGCCAACAATATTCACACCTTTTGGTTAGTTATACCCCCTAATATGGTCAACCAAAAGGCCCTTGCCCTTAACCTTAATTTTTGCATCCATGCACCTCATCTAATACTAGTATTTAACTCATCCAGGTACTACACACAGAAAAGAGAAAAATTCTCCAACCAACACCCCCCCCCCCCTCCCTTTTTTTTTTGTGATTTATGGTTTTTTATGAATTGAAACATTATTATGTTGAATCCTCAATACAAACACATCCAAAAGATTTACATTCATAATAGTTACTCCTAGTGAAATAATATTCCCTAATTTTCTTTTAATTTCGTTAGCTTGTTAAAAAAATACATATAATTAATTGTATTTTAAATATTTTTTACTATTCTTCCTATTTTATCTCTATCCCAATTCTAAAATATCTCTTAAGAGAAAGGGAGCGAATAATTATTGAGAACGTAATTCTAGAAATTAATGACAGAAAAATAGATTTATTGAGTATGTATTGAATTCAGTTATTTCTTAATCCATCCACTTATTATAAAACGTTAATTAAACAGAAGAAGGCAGTATTTACTTTTAATTATAAACCAGCTCACAGCTCTGACATTTAAGTTTAATGCTGCCACTTACTATGTACAATCATATGGTTTTCAACTTATTTTGAGTATTTGCATACTTTTCTCCCATCTGAAACTCCTCTTGATTATAAAAACATTTTCATTTAAATGAAAAATAATTAAATAATTTAAGCTCAATTCATCGTAAGGCCCATCAGAGCCCATTCGAAAAACAGACTGAATAACAAAATTAATTAGAACCTGAAACAATCATGCTCGTGTTAATTCCCATCCTCTTGTTTCAAACTCTCAGACATCATATAGGTCAATTTTCCAGAAACAAACCAGTACTAAATAATTTATATATCTGATCATCCAAAACATCATTCCACGTCACTATATGTTAAAGCTCAGAGAAGCCTCTGGCAACCCTTTTTCATCATCTGCATGTAAACAATACTTTCACCGAATCGCATCAGAAAAAAGCATTTGAAGGTGAAGATTTGCAGAAATGAAAGGTAAATACATAATTTAATTGCGACATAAACACACTACACTAATCCTCAACTAAGTTCTCTATATATATCATCGTCTCTATTGCAATTTAGCTGCACATCTCACATACTTATAGGGGCAATCTTCAAAGAACAAGAAATGGTAATATACACCGCCTCCCTCCAAGATTATGTATAAAAAGCTCTCCTGATAATCTCATAAAAATTATGGTCAAGTACCTATAAGGTGAATCAAGTGCTATGGCCTTTTGAGTCCACCAGAAACTAGCCTTAAAATTTGGTCTAATTACCCAAAACCCAATGAAGTCTCTTGTTTCAGATAGCCACTTCGGATATTATGAACAGCAACTTGAGGAGCAACTTGAAGTTTGTAATTTTTTATGTTTTTGGTCAAACACCCTCTTGAATTGTTGCAATTTGCATGAAAAGAGACTTCGGTCAGCTTTTCAGTGATTAGGCTAAACCTCGAGGATAATTTTGTAATTTACCCTTAAACTTCAATGTGGATATCGTTTTGACCTCCTCCGCCTACCAAGAAGTTTGAGCATGTTGTCTGTGACATCTGGCGGATTCTTATCATCGTCGCCATGATTATCCTCAGATGTTTGAGTTAACCATGCCAATGCTTCTATAGCCGCATCTTTCTCTGCAAGGGTCTTATTTCTCTTCGGTTTACCCACAAACTGCATGCCCTTGAACTCCACCAACGCCCTAAATTCATTTGTCTTAAGATGCTTTGTTTTGTATTTAGGAGGCGAGTGCCCTGCCCTCATCAGCAGTGTCTGAAGCAAGCTCTTGGGATTTGTCCCGTCTTTTGTAAACCTGTCTTTATCAGAGGCATCTCTTGGTCTTTTGCTGTCACGACCAAAAACGAACCTCCCTTCACCTTGATCACCCGATACCAGCTCTTGGACGGCATGCATGAGGTACTTGCCTTCCTTGTGGATGTCCAGAAAGGGATGTTCAAGCTGCATATTAAAGATTCAGAATATAGACATTCAAAACCACCAAAAACCGAGATTAAATTAAGCATATATATAATCTACATTCATTTATTTACAGATCACCATACAATATTTAAATATTATCCACATTTAAGTTGTTGATATTGATAAGTTATATGAATAATGTGCATCAATAATATTTCAAGTCAAAGAAACGCAAAAAAAAGGATACTGGAACATTTACCTTGTTTTGTAGAAGCTTATCAAGCTCCTCCTTAAGTTTCACATAGCATTCTGCCAAGCTTGGATCCATGAAAAAGTCGACATATCCTTCCAGCATTTTCAAATGTCCTGACTGAAAGATTAAAGAGCTGAGAAAATTTAAATAAAATCAGTTGAAAGAAGGTATAATTCCACAAGAGCATTTGCTGATAACATTACCATTGCACCACAATCCAGTTTACCACCAAAGAGGATCAGTATTGAATCAGACACTCCAGTTGAATCACGTATGAATACAGTATTGACTTTCACCTTCTCACCAAAAACCAACCATGGGTATGGTATCGTCTGGTAACGTGCATTCACAGAATTCTGAATGAAACATGAAAATCAATCAAGCTCCGTAATCCGATTGTTAAAACAGAACGTCAGCACCTCTTCATCCTACAGTACTAAAAACTGCAGTTCCACAAAAGAAAGAGGTTCTGTTTCTCACAATTGATGAAGAAAAGTAATACGCGAAACCTAAGCAACTGACAAATAGACCTTCAGCAACATACAAACACCAAATTCTACAAAAGGAAAAACTTTACAATATTCTCCTGCCCGAGACGATTCAAGAAAATCATATATATTCTATTTCCTAAACTGAACATTCCCTTTATTCAATCAAATAGTCATTTGTTATGTCTTCAACGAATTCAGAAAAATCAAACTCACGTTTCCAGATGTTGGAATATTGAATATGAATGATAAATAGTCACATGTGAGTTGTCCCGCATTTATAAAATACTAGAAGAGAGAACACCATATAAGCCTAGTCAGCCACTACTCCTATCACCAATTGGTTTTAGGATGGAAGCTCACTTGGTGACTAAAGGGCTCTCGGCTCTCCATATGTTTGGCACGCTTCACAGAATAGAACCGCGCCCGGCGCCCCGACTTTAACAGCACATAAAACTTGTAACGTATTGGTGACCACTTCAACTCGATGAAGACATGCAAACCTCTTATAGGTCAGTGTGACCAACAAGTGGCAGCAACATTCTAAGAGTTTCGAAGGGAAAGAAACTTTCCTAAGGGTCGGTAATGTTGAGCATGTTCAAGAATATCAAATATGCATTATCAAATGATAGATGACATTACAAGGCATTTATCTCAAATGGAAACTTCAGAGAGAAGACAAAAATATAACAATGAAACCTTTTCCAAGTTCAAAGAAGAGCTAATATTTCAGTGACCATGCATGTGACACATTTTATTCTCTGATGAAATGGATAATAGGAAGAGCTATAGAACTAACCGCATACAGAGAGACCTGCCCATCATCCATTGTTTTGAAAGACATTGACGTCTCCCTGTGCTGTAAATTAAGGGGAGAAAGAATAGTATCAACCCTGTTTTCTGGAGCAGCTTGACTTCAAAAATGAACCAAAGTTATAAGAACTCACCACTACGGATGCGATACCAGGAAATAGACCAGAACATATAACAGCACGAACCAATGCTTGATTGTGACTTAATCTGTTATTAGTTGCTCCATCTGTTTCTAGCAATCCAGCGTCTTTCAGTATGTAGGTGAACTGTTTACGAAGAGAGTGGATAGCTTGAAGAGTTTGGAGCGAGAGGAAATTTCTCCAACAATACTCGTACGCCGATCCTTCTCTTTCTGCATCTTTCCATCCTTCATACGCACGAACAAGAGCCATGTGATCACTGTAGTCCTTTGCTGAAAATCTGGACTTAGCTGTGCCTGCTAACTGCACAATTAAGATATATGCCAGTAAATATCTGCATATAAAGAACTACTTTCAAGTGTTTAATTGGAAATTTTCTTCAGATACGAATAGCAGTTTATAATTATATTTGAGGTGGAGGATAATATTGTTCTTTAATTTTATACTAGTTGAATTGCTACATAATTATAAACTCCAACTATTAAAGGATTATAACGTAAAAACATATTTTAGGCTCATCAGAATTATAAGATTCACTATACGGACAACTCAAAGCAAGTCGGTGCAATTAGACAACTATCAAATGTAAGGACAACGGAAATAGAAAAGGACGCATACAAACATTTAATATGCTTATTGTTTATTTGACGAATTATACATACAAATTGTGATATACTCCCTCGGTCCCACAGTGATAGGCTTACTTTCCATTTTCTTCCGTCCCATAAAGATAGGCCACTTACTAGATTAAGAACAATATTAATTGTTCATTTCCATGGTTGCCCCTAATTAATGTGTTTTCATAATCTCCATATCAACCAAACATATTTAAACAATAAATGAGATGTAGGGCATAAAAGGAAAATAAACCTAAATTTAATGTTTTAACTACATCAACTACCATTTCTTAATCTGTGTGAAAATAATTGTAGGTCTATCTTTGTGGGACGGAGGGAGTATAATTTTACTGGAGTCTCGAAAACTGTATTTTTGGAGCATCTTGGCGAGAGGAAAGTCATGCAATTGTATTCACAAGTACGTGTATCTATATTTATATGCATGTACCCGCAGACACATTATCTCATCTCTTTGCCCCAGTAAAGATTCATTAAGCAACAACCAATGTTCATTAAGCACGAGTAGCAACGTGCAAATCACTATTGTGCTCATTACTGAATAATTGACTCTTCAATTTTTCTTTATTTTTTTATTTTATTCTTTTAGCTTTTTTTTTTATTTTTGATAGGATCTGAAAAATTACAGTGGGATGAGGTTTCCCAATTTGTAGTCATACAATCAATCTACCAGACTATAAAAATACAATACTTAGATCAGACTATAAAAATACAATACTTAGATCCCTTTGCAAGGAAGCTGTATAAAATAAAACACCTCTTGCAAGGAAGAAACGCTTCTTCTATAATATGAACTTACATCTTTCTTATCTTGAGGCAACAGAAAAGGATCCCTGACACTGAGACCAGCTACAATTGTCAATATAGGGTCAAAGCAGCAAAATATAGCACCCATAATTAGCATTTTCCCCAGCTTAGGGTCCACTGGAAGCACCGACAAGAACTTTCCTGATTGAATGAGCAACAGAAGTTCACATTGAAAAAAGAAGGTAACAATTACCAAGAGGACTAGTAAAACATGTACAACAGATATGCTGTTTAATATACATACCTAGATGTGTTAGATTCTCATTTTCATCTAATGCACCAATCATCTTTAAAAAGTCAACAGCATTTTGCACCTAAATGTTCAGTAAGCATAAAAATTACAAAATCAAACAACTGAGAAGGAAAAGGCAGGCCAAAAGTTATATTATATTCTTAACAATAACTTAATAGTAAAAGAACACAAAACTTCAATTAGATCCAGAAAAAGTCAAGGATCTAATTGAAATAATACTAATAAAAGAACCAAAACCCACAACTGACGGATGGCCAATTAGGAGATACAGAGACAGGGAGGGAGGGAGCGAGGGCCCATCATACAGATATCTTTGAAGTTACCCAAATAAAGGTATCTAAATGAGCAAATGTGCTGTGGCCGAACATGATGACAATCAGCTGAATTACTCATGTCTTGTAAATATCTATTGTATTTTCTGAAATAGAGCCTAACATAGTGCACACTGCCCAACACGTTTTCTGGCAACATAATATTTTTCTTCTTCCATAAGTTTCAAAGTAACTGTTTTAAAAGAGCTTAAAAATAGAACCAGTGCAAAAAGAGCTTAAAAATAGAACCAAGTGCAATACACAAAACACAGTTCCTAAAAACATTTTCCATAAGATCCCATTATTTAAATCTGTATGGAAAGTCTCAGTACCTAAAAGGTTTAGTTTTTCTCATGGTTGTTGGTTCAGGACAAGGTATTAACCTGTGACTGTTCAAAAACGCCACCCAAATGTACCACTGTCCTCCCAATGGTGTGTACTTTGTAAAAGTGATTCTGAGAAACAAGGATCACACTTTTGTGCACTGTTTCTTTTCTCTTTCTCTTTGGAATAGGATTCTAGCAGCTTTGAATCTGCTTCGGGCTGCTCCCTAGTCTATTAAAGAGTGTTCTATGATAAATTTGGGCAGCTCCATAAGCAAAAGAGCCAAATTATGGTGGGATATTGTAGTACAAGCTTTATGTTGGTCGATTTGGCTAGAAAGTAATAGGAGAATAATCAATAATGTTGAGGAATCCTCAGAAGAAGTATGAGATAAAATCAAGATTAGGGTTGCATGGTGGATTTCCACCCATAAGGAATTTAGGGTTTTCCTGATATCCTAAGAGATATGAACATTGTATTATATCGGAAGGAGTTTTTGTTTGTCTTTTTGGGATTCCTCATCCCTCTGTAATTACCCATTTTATTTATAAAAAAAAAAAAAAAAAAAAAAAAAAAAAAAAAAAAAAATTAAAATAAAATAATAATTGTTTCTTATAGAAAAACACAATTAACAAATAGTTCCTTACAGCCAATGGTTCGGGTGGCTGAAGAGCAGCAGAGATAAAATCTCCAATACTCTCAACTTGTAAACTTTTTATTTGCAAGCAGAGAGAATTCAGTGGAGTCCTTAAAAGTTCTGGCAGTTGATATTCAGCAAAAGCATCATATACACATCGTGGATACAGGTGGTAACACTCGCCTGGCTGCACACGTCCAGCCCTGCCCCTTCTCTGCAAGCCAAATAGAGCATAAAGCAACAATTATGGCTAAATGCAAAAATGGTAATAGTAGACTTCACTATTAGCAAAATCAGAAAAAGTAGAATAAGGAATCCATGAAAGCTTTACAAAATTAAATGGTAAAGTACAACTTTATGGCAATTTGATAAACGTCCAGTGTGTTACATGATGATAAATTTGAATACCTAGCAGCAAGAAAAATATTAAATGTACTACAGACACATGCAGAACCAACAAATGTACTTAAAATCAATCTTCTTGGATGAAGTTGTGCAGCAAAAGAGCACTTGAATTTTCGTCTACTACATATACGGAGCCAGAAAGTAAGAAAAGTAACCAATGACAAAAAACTCACCTGGCGAGCAGAAGCTTGGGATATCCATGATGGTAGCAGACATGGTGTATTATTTAAGGCATCATAAGTGGTCTCCTTCGCTTTTCCACAGTCGACAACAAACACTACATCATTTATTGTAATACTTGCCTCAGCCATATTCGTGGCAAGCACTATTTTGCGTACATTGGGAGGTGGCCTCTCAAATATGAATTTCTGTGAGAGAAAAAAATTGAACGTGCTCAAACAAGTAACTACCAACCAAGACAATGAAAAAGTAATGGAGAAATAGAACCGATGCATCTAGAATAGCTATACCAGGGAGCTAGTTTAGCATCTAAAATTTTTGGAGCTTAACTGAATGAGCACCATGAACACAAATAAGATATATATTTTAACAGATCAAAACAATATAAAAGATGAAAATTTCACTACGAGCTCTAATTATCATGTCATCTTTTTACCCATGGCCGTTTGAGTCACATTGCGCATATAATTTAAAGCCACAAAAAAGAGAGATAATTCTTGTATTGAGATAGTAATGCCAAAACATAAATAAGTATAAAATACCACCACCAACACCACCTTGTACCTGTTCAGAAGTTGCCATTGAGCCATGACATGTAAGAAGCAGGACCCTGTTGGGGTCCCCTAAGAGAGGGTGAGCTTTCAATTGATCCCTCAAACAACTAATATCTTCCCACCCTGTCATGAATACCAATACAGCACCAGAGCGTTCCTTACGACATATGTGGCACAATACAGCCTCAATGAGGTTGAATCCAATAGAATCAGGTGTCCAGCATGACAATGACTCATGTACTCTGGAGCTATAATTCTCAAAATTCGATTTACTCAAAGCTTCCTGTCCATAAGATACATAACCCAATCAAAACTTATTAGATGAAGTCTTATTCAAAAAGCCACTTAACATTAAGTCAAGAGGAAAATGCCAACAAGAGAATTAATTACTGGAAGGATAGGGGTTCATTTAAACGTTAAGGTTTGGTTTCAACAAATATGGTCACAGTTCCTCGAAGATTTCAGCAGATATCAACCAAATGTCATAATATTCAGACTGTGCACAAGTTATGTAGAACGAAGAGTATGCAATATGCAGGCCTCTTGAAGTCAAACAAGGGGTCGGAAAAAGTTTTCGAAATTAAAGGAACAGGATTCTAGATGTAACATCTTTTCTACAGACAAAAGGACGCCTTGTTAATTAGCATGGCGTGAGTAAATATTAGTACTAAATGCAGGAGTATGAAAAGATATTTTGTCCACACTAGCCATAGAAATCCAGATACAATTCCATACAACAGTAACCATTTCTTTTCCATGATGTAGTTAAAAGTACTAAATGCTAAACGAGCATTCAAAAGGTATTATCCACAATCTGGCTCCTTCAAACAACTGCATACATCAACATTCGAAAGAGCGGCGATTTTGATTTTTACTTTTTTCATGGTCTATTAGAAGTTTTCCACACTCAAAAAAAAAGTAAAAAGAACAAGAAAAATAAAAAGGAATGAAGATGTAACATTCTTCTCCAACCAGTAAGTCATTTATTTAGTAATGGAGTGAGGGCATCAGAATATATGATTGGCGCTCCTGCCATAGCGCACACATCAAATACAATTGCATACCTCAACAAGAGTAGTGATTTGGTTTTTTCTTTTCCGTGGTGCTAATTGCCTTTGTGTTTTCCACAACTTCTCTTGGCCGTAATCGTCTATTTGATTGAATGAAGTTATCTTATACCCTGTCATTTCCAGTATATCTTCCAGAAAATGGGTTCTTACAGGATATGTGAAGCCCTGCATCCACAAAAGCAATCACTCTTCATGTGGTATTTAGTACAAAGAAGATAGAGCTCCCGTAGAGAAGAAACAAAGGATAGAAAATATTTTAAAACTGAACACCAAATCATTTTAAGAACAAAAAGTGGTAACTAGGACTAGATCTGAAGGTTGTATCAGACTTGAAGTACTTTGAAAGAGCACATCAAAAGTTGTGAACTTATACATTGAGACTATCCAAAAATAGCAATTTTTTGTCCAAAACTGTTCCACATCATAGGATATTAACTTTTTAGGGCACTCCAACCTTTACTTACGGGGATGTGTATCATGGGTGCTCCACAAAAAAAGTTAGAAAATAGATCTGCATTCAGAGTGGCACTCATCAAGATCAATCTCAAATCCCGCCGTCGTGGAAGAAGATCCTTCAAGACAATCAACAAGAAGTCTGGTAAAGGGAATAGTATGTTAAGAGTCAAATTACAATATGAAATAACAAGGATAACTAAATGCATTCACATATAAATATTCACCTTCATTCATGCCTCGCTCATGAATTTCATCAACAAAGACATGAGTTATGCCATCCAGGTTTCTATCACTCAATAGCCTACGTAGCAAAATCCCACTGGTACAAAAGAGCAAATGTGTGTTCTTGCCTTTCATTCCCTCTAATCGTACTTTATATCCAACCTGTCAAGAAAGTCTTTGTTCAAGTACAGGAAATAGAAAAAAGGGTTTGGCGACCATAAATTATCTATTCAGCAATGCACGACAAAGAACGTAATTGCACCACTTGTATTTGTAAATGAAACAACTTAATTTTTTTAAAACAGAGGGCAGCTTACTGATTCACCAAGAGGCTCTCCCCTCTCTGCAGAAACTCTTTCTGCAACAGCCATTGCTGATATCCTTCGAGGCTGTGTACATATTATGCTACAAAATGCCCCCCGGCCAGACTCTATATTGGACTCCAATATATATTGAGGAAGTTGAGTGGTCTTACCACAGCCAGTCTCACCCGAAATAACCACAACCTATTGTTTACAAATAAAATACGGAACTTAATATCCAAATATAGACATTTACAGTAGAACATATATTAAAATAATATTATAATTCTTGAAGCTTAATATTATTTCAGCACATGGTCACATAAATGGTACTTATCAGTTTCTCCAGAAATACAGCTCGATAAAAGCACAAATCAAACAGGTCAATAGTTGCTGAATCACACATATATTTCTTGATTTGTACAGTTCCTCCTAAGGAACATCTACATTGGACACCCATGGCTCACAACTAGGTATAGGAGCCAGAAAGGATGATATTAGTGTGAAAATAAAGGAACAACATCTAAAATTGGTAAGGCAAATAAATATATTGACATACAAGCCAACCATAAGAAAACAAATAGAGAACTATAACTTGGAGACTCTTAAAAAACCATGGACGAGTACCAGGTTAGCAGACCAATACTCCGTTTGTCACATGCTACAGACAAGTAACAGACTGAATTGTTATGATCCCAATTGCCATCCAAATCGCTAAAGTATAGCATGTGGGTTACACATCTATACGAACCCTTTTCCTACAAGTTAGCTTTTGGGAATGGGTTCTACCGAATGGGTTGTAACACAAAACAAGGAGTAATCGTATAAAGAGTGATTACAAAATATCACAGTTTTTGATTGCCTATTATCTAGACATTCATTCAAGGTTAGAAGGCCATTGTTCTTATCATAGTTTCACAGTAGTCACACTTGTTCGGATGTATGAGAATATCAAATAACGCAGACAAACACCATCAAGTTCTAGAAGTAGACCTGATTCCTCGCAATTGCTTCAAGAAGCCTTTCCTTCTCCCGGGATGCAGGGAGAGACTTCCTAAATTCAAGCATCCTCCTGCCTTCAGGCGATTCCTGTGTCAAAGGCAACACATTTTAAAACCAGCTTACCAAGCCCCAGAATTAAAAAAAATTGTGATCATTACTGAGAAAGTAAAATTGAACTCCACAAATCTAAGTGTGTCTGCCACATGATTGTTAGAGAAGGAAAAAAAAGACAAAACACCAAACCTCAGGAGCTTTGAGATAATAATTTGACAAATTTTTTGAACATATGTATTTTTTATAGGAACCAAATACTACAGTTCCAAAAAGAGAGTTAACCTTTGAACAAACACTTTAAACTCTTAATCATTTTGAACTCATGAAGCCATGCTAAATTAACTCTTCCCCGGCACTTGATCATTATAAAACATGGTGAGAATTCTCGAGCATCTCATAACATGATAGACCCTCTTAATCCACTACTTACACAAGAAGAAAAGTACCCTTGAGTACTGAAACTTATATGAATGGTCCAATAATTCCCATATCTAAGAACAAGTACAATCATCCATTATATGCAAAACAAAAATCACCAGTACTTAAGTAGCAACAGCATATAGCAAGTATGCCAATACTAAGTAAATAGAAGAGCATAGGAATAACTTTTCTCAAGTCTTCTTAGATATTTAAAAACCAATATTAATAGCATGTTAGTGTACATGGAAAAGGAGGCAAGAAAAGTAACCACACATACTAATGGGGCACCAAGAACTGACATCAGAGATCTTCGGCCTAAATTGATTCATAAGCATCCATGAAAAAATTTATCTAGTACCAAAGTTGATGTATGTGGTGCTGTGAAATGTTGAACAAGACGAAACTTTTTTGTCCTAGAACTACAAGAATACAAATCCTCAGATCCAGATCAAATGCATACCTGCCAAGCTCTCTGCATATTACGCATGCGCAAGCTACGTCTCTGCAGAACTTTCTCCATAACAGAACCATCAAGAAATGAATCTGCATGTTCAGCAGTATCCACATTTCCAGCCCGATCAATGGACTCTATTTTACTCGAAGAGCTGCCACCTTTTTCAGAGTTCAAGGTAGTTCTGTCAATATGTTCCTGGAGAAAACCCTCCACCCTTCTTTGCAAGCTTAATGGGATCACAACCTGAAGAAGCAAGCACGAAATTCCAATAGTACCAAAGTGATTAGAATCCTTCTGAAACCAGGTCCTTTATATTCTGAGCAAGTCTCCAGTGCTGGTGCAAATTGAAAAAAAAAAAAAAAAAAAACATTTAATTGTAGAAGCATCGTCACTCAGACCAGGGGCATAGACACAGTATTTCGCGTACAAAGCTTCAGCAATAGCCACTATGAACTGGCAATGAGTTCCACAAGAGAGATGAACGAGAGATATTGTTCTGTATCTTCACATTTTGGTAATTGAAGGTAACTGAGAAAGGTAGTAAGGTTACATGATAACTCTAAGTCGATGTACTTGTGAAGAAATGCTGTTTCAGGTAATTGGAGATAACGTATGGACATTCTAAAAAATAAATGGAATACTTTAATTTTGGAGAAAGCGAGTATTACGCTGCATGCGTGGTTTGAAAAAAAGGTAACGATACAGACAAATAAAGAGGACCTTATACGATTGTGTGATTATAACTGCCATATGACGAGTAATAAATGTTCTTTTTTTGGGTGAGGTTCAGAGGGGGATAAGGTAAGATCGCAGCTCTTTTCTACGCAATTTATTCGCATATTCGAGCACCGCACCATATTTGGGGCGTACCCAGTCCAAGTTACAGCTCCTAGTTTTCTGAATATTCAAACATAAAGCGATTGTCATCTTTGTGTGTGTTTGAATGTAATAGTTGGACCTTCCCTGGACCGGTTATCATGTTGAGAATTAAGTCACAGGGGACATTGTTATTAAGAATTGACAGAAGTACAGAAGTTAAATGACAATAATACAACATTGAGATGCCCATGACTTGACTTGCAGAATTTTCTTACCTCCCTTTGAGGCCGTTTGTCATCCAGATCTGGCCTGTAGTTGGGAAGAGGAACCTTGCTGGCGACAACCACTTTCCCATATATTTCACTGAACAGTGAATATCAGAATGTTTAAGGAGATGTCCCATTATGTTAAACAAAATAATTAGTAATATAGGACAATGGCACTATGGAAGAACAGTTTCCTACCAGTAAAGCCCCATGCGCTTGGCAAGGTTCGATATTTGTTCAAAATCCCGTCTATCCCTTTTGTCTCTAGTCACTATCTCTTGATCTTTTTCACTTCGTGACAACATGCTAAGCTTCCATTTCCACTCATCAATATTTGCCACGGACGATGAAGCCTGCATTAGAACATGTTTGGATTAATTGCTTCTTTACCTTAGACAACTGTACATGTTTTAGTGACATAGCTATCGCTGATGAGCTTATCATGAAATTACACAAGTAAATTGAAATGTCTTCACAAACAAGAGAAAATGCTACTCCAATAATTAGGCATGTTTCAAATACGATATCTTCAAATTCTACTACAAACCACCCCTTAGTTTGTCAATTCATATAAAAGCCTCCCTCCCTCAAATTGCACATTTATCAGTAACATGTTACTCCCTTAAAGATACTTTGTAAAAACTCCATAAACATTCCTTAAGTTGTTGAAAACCCAGAGAATTCAAAACAAAAAACAAAAATCCCAAATAACACAGGGGCATTAAACCAAACACATTCAGAACAGTAAAGCAGATAATGAATTACTGGGTTGTTTTCGTAATCGCATTCGTATTCGTCATCGGAGAACTGCTCCACAGCGTAACCAGAGAACCGCCGCCGAATTACAGTAGAGTGACAACTTAAGCTTTGCTGCCGAAACGAAAAAGGAGTTCCTACAACGTTGACAACAGTGTTACAGTTCCCGATAAGTATAACTCTTGGGTTCCGCGGAAATGAAGGGGAAGAAAGCGCAGCGGATTTTCTGGCGGCGCGTGCAAGAAACACTCTTAGCCTGAAATGCATTGTAGGTGAGGAGAGAACTGGACCATGGCGGTTTTGTTTCACTCTTTTTCCTCCTCTCTTTCTCCTCTTGGAGACTGGCAAGGGGGAACTGAAGAAATGCTTTTCGTTTTTCGAAAGGTTTTCTTCTTTTTTTCTTTTTTCCTTTTCCTTGTCTTATCACATACCCTCGCGATCCAACCTATCAATAAAATATTTAATATTCATTTTTCTCTCATCTACATATGCAATCTACTCCACAACTAAAAAAATACATTTTCACACTTTATCAACAACCCAACATTTTAATAAATATTAATTTATTTTATTCAAATACATAACTTGTCTCAATAAAATTAATATTTTTGTTAGGGTTTAATAATTGGATATTATTTTTCGCATTTTTTCTAATATATGTCAAGGAAATAATATTATTTTAATTCCTCAATTATAATAAGGCGATTTATTTTCGGTGTGTTTAAAATAACATGCTAAAATAATAACCAAATTAAAATTGCAAAAGTTGAATTACGAAATTGAAAAAATGAATT